>JAPDNY010000001.1:158761710-160206846 GCA_029375565.1 Gekko gecko
TGACTATGCTGTTTAGGTGCGTACCTATAAGCTGAGAACATACTTTTGATTTATTGACATTTATTACATTAAAGAGCTGTTCACAGACGTATGTTCTCCCAAACATAGACAGAATTTTAGAAGTTTTTTGTTGACTGTACTGACTGCTGACTCACTGTTTGTAATCCACCTTCAGTATGCCACCTTAGATAAACTTTTCCTGTCCATCCCCTCCCCCCTCCCCCTCACAAGTAATCCCAGGGGTCCTCTTCCCTCTCTGAAAACACACTTCCCCACTACACTAGATCAGCAACTTTTTTCTCTGCAACCCTGGAAGCATTTTGTGTGCGAAGCAGGGTTTCTTCCACACTTAGGGAGGTCCACCCTGAAATGTACACATATAGTATACACTCTCCAAGGAACTGGAGTCACTGTCCTTAGCACTTAGTCAACCCACCACAAAAATCATGAACCCTCCAGAGATTTACCAGCCACCTGTCAATGCCCAGAACTCCTAAATCAGCCCTTTTCTCCCAGCATCCCAGTGTGATTCATCCACACCAATCCGTTCTCCTCCAAATCTCAAGTCCGCTCCCACTGACCACTCCTTTCCTTGCACTTCAGTCCCACTCAGAGACCTGACTTTCCACAAAGACACCCCATTGTGCTGAGGTTCAAGCATGAGAGCTTACAGTAGCCCCTGTAAGAAGAGTTCTGTAAGCTTTTGGAGGATTGGCTACATTAGGGGTGTGTTACCTAATATGCAAAGGAGTTCCTGCTACAAAAAGAGCCCTGGCAGCAGATAGAGGGTTGGGAATGCCATATTTGTCACCATATACATAGTCTTGGACACAGTGCTATCTCTTTTGATAAAACTGCTGAAAATGTGTGTCCTATAATTGCTTAGAAATAGTGTCAAAAGTCCCAGTCCCAACCCTGGGTAAGGACTTTTGGTACAAGGAGAGAACGACACAAAACAGAGTTACAGAATACCAGAGAGAATCTAAAACTCACCCTAGTCTTGGTAGTTGTCACCAGACCTTTCAATCTATCCCAACAGCCCAGGAGAGAAAGGTCAAGCCTCCCAGCTTCTCAGGGAAGTAACAAGAAAAGTCAGCCTGCAGAGTGGGACTGCAGTTTGAGTTTCCAAAGACAAAACAGTTAGCTTATCCAAGGCTTTGGATAAAGACTTTTAGGTTATTGAAGGCAAAAACCATGACAAAGTAAAAATATATTTATTTAAGGTACAAAAATATACAAAACAAGACTAAGTGAAGGAAGTAAAACAAATAAACTTAAGCTTTTCCAGCATAGCTAAGCACATAGAAACAAGGTTCCAGTTACCATTCCAGGTTCATCAGAGGCAATCAGTTCCAGCAAGACAAAATGTTCACAACTTAGCCAGTCCAGGCATGAATCGAGTAGGATGCTATTCCAGGAGCTGTTGAACCACTGACATATGGCCATGTCAAGTAGTCACCAAGCTCCACTTGCCATAGTGTAAGGACTAACTAAGTTTATGGAAAAGGTCTAGATTTATGAAGAAAGGTTAAAATGCTTGGGGCTCTTTAGCTTGGAGAAACAATCGCTGAGGGGTAACATGATCAAGGTTTACAAGATTATGCATGGGATTGAGCAGGTTGAGAAAGAAGTACTTTTCTCCTTTTCTCACAATACAAGAACTCATGGGCACTCAATGAAATTGCTGAGCAGTCGGGTTAGAATAGATAAAAGGAAGTACTTCTTCACCCAAAGAGTGATTTACACATGGAATTCACTGCCACAGGAGGTGGTGGCAGCTACAAGCATAGACGGCTTCAAGAGGGAATTAGATAAGCATATGGAGCAGAAGTCCATCAGTGGCTATTAGCCACAAGGTATAGATAGGAACTCTCAGTCTGGGGCAAGTAATGCACTGTATTCTTGGTGCTTGGGGAGGGGCAACAGTGGGAGGGCTTCTAGTGTCCTGGCCCCACTGCTGGACCTCGTGATGGCACCTGGTATTATTGGCCACTGTGTGACAAGAGTGTTGGACTAGATGGGTCATTGGCCTGATCCAACATTGGCTTCTCTTACGTTACGTTCTTATGTCTCTGACTGACCTAGGCCTGGTTAAACTAATCAGCTACCTGAGAGGTGATGTAACTCTCTCTGGTTGCTAGGCACGTGACATCCAAGGATGGACAAGAGGCAGGGAGAGAAATGAAACCGTACTGCAGATAGGTCCGCCCCATTCCCATACACAGGTGTCCATAACTCAGTTGGTACTCCCTGGCACTTCAGTTGAAAAGGAGCTGCAATTAAAAGGATAGAAGAAAAAAAACGTGGAGCACACGTGGGACCGAGGAGGAGCGGGAGGCAGCAAAGATTTGAAGTAGAGAGAAGAACACAAAGGACTTTAACTGACCAAACAAAGAAACACCTTTTGAAGGACTATTTATCAAAAGTGGAGTAATTGTAAATATTAACTGCTTAAAATAGAAATGATTGATTAGAAACGGAGAATTTAAGTGGAGGTACTTCTAATAGAAGTAAAAACATTAATTTAAAGGGAAAGGTTAGTTATTAAAGTTGAAAAATATATATTAAAAATAATTTAAAAAAAAGGAAAAGAAAAGGATTTACTCCTAATCAGGTTAAAAATTAGGCTAATAAATACCACATAAACGAACAGTAATACTTGAACACTTGGGCCTATAAGGTTACTATGGCATCAAGCTCTACAAAAAAGACGCCCACTCCCTCTCCAAGCCAAGGTGCAGGATTGTCACAATTAAAGGTAAATCTACCACAAGGGACCATGGCAGACCTACAAATAATGATACAAAACTGCTTGGTGCAAACCTCACAACAAACGGCGGAATTAATTAAAAAAGAGTTAGAGCCAATGCAAACAGAAATTGTTAAGATCTCCATGCAGCTAAAATCAGACACGGAAGAAATTAAACTAGAAATAGCAAAAATAGTAAAAACTACAAATATTCTGGAGAATAAAATTGAAGATCTTGATCAGGAAGTCCAAGAGATAAAATTAAAAACAGACAAAATTGAAGAGTCATTAATCCAAATGGAAATGGAAAAATCAGAGGTTATTCTCAGATTCCAAAATATAACAGGTTAAAAAAAGGGGAGTGGTGACATATGTGAGTGAGAAACTGCATCCAGTCCTTAATCACAAATCATCAGACGGGAGAATTGTGGCAGTTAAAATTAGAAGGAATGGAAAAGAAACCTTGATTGTAAACATCTATGCTCCAAACCAACATCAAGAAATTTTTTTAAGAGTTAAAAAACATACTAACAAAAGAAAACCCAGAAGACATTTGTATAGTAGGAAATTTTAACGCAGTATTAGATGCTACAGAAGATAGAAAACAAACAAAAAAACCTTTAAAATCAGGTGCTATTTTACCTAAGAGTTTTCTAATACTGGCAGAAGAATTCAATATGGTAGACATTTGGAGAACAAGGAATCCACAAATAAGAAACTATACGTACTATTCCTCTAGACACAAATCATGGTCAAGAATCGACATGGCTTGGATAAATGCTGGTATGGCGAAGGACCTAATAGAAGTGGAGATATTACCAAATACCTTTGCTGATCACAACCCTATCTGGATATCTCTACAAGAAATACACAAAACTACAAGATGGAGACTAAACACGGGACTGTTGAGAGATAAAAAATTAAAAAAAAAATTAAAGTAGAAACCAAGGAATTCTTAAAAATAAATAGAGCAGAAGGAACTTCATTAGATATGGTTTGGGAAGCTTGGGAAGCATATATGAGAGGCCTATTTATTAGTCAAGATGTGTGGAAAAGAAAAACAGAAAGGGAGAAATTTAAAAAATTGACAGAAAAACTTAAAGAAGAAGAAATTTTGAAAAATAAAGGAGATATAGATGGGACAAAAATTAAGATAAAGATCATTCAACACCAAGTAAACATGTTGTTAACACAAGAAATAGCCAAGAAAATAGAATATACCAAAGCATACTACTTTGAAAATGCGAACAAACCTACCCGTTGGTTAGCCTACAAACTCAGGAAGGAAAAAGAGAAGAGGATGATTTCAGTATTAAAAAATGAAAACCAAGAGATAAAATATAAAAATACAGACCTAAAAAACATAGTAGAAAACTTTTACAGAAAACTTTACAACCAAGCATCACAGAATCAGCAAGAAATTGAGGACTTTTTCCTGAAACATAATACAAAGAAATTTACGGAAGAGCAAAGGAGGATTATGAATGAGAACATTACGGCGTGTGAAATAGTAGAAGCTTTTAAAAAACAAAAAAATAAGAAGACGCCGGGGCCCAGATGGCATACCAGCGGAAGTCTACCAAAAATTGGAAAATGAACTATAACCTTTATTTAAAGATTTGACTGATAATGTGCTAAGGACAGGCAAGATACCAGATTCATGGAATGAGGCGTTAATAACACTAATACATAAATCCAACACGGTTGATAATGATATTATAAACTATAGACCCATCTCATTATTAAATGTAGATTATAAGATATTTGCAACTATTATAGCCTCTAGATTTAAAAAGGTAATGATCCAAGTCATACATCAAGATCAATCAGGCTTCCTCCCAAAAAGACAAATAAAAAACAACTTAAGAACCATCGTAAATATTATAGAATATTATGAACATCACCCTGGAAATCAGATGGCTTTGGTGTTCCTTGATGAGGAGAAAGCCTTTGATAATGTTAATTGGATTTTCTTGAAACATAAATTGGAAACATGGGATTGTGGAGAAAACTTTATGACATTGATATCAGCTATATATAAAGAGCATTGGGAAAAGATAATTGTCAATGGAGAACTAACTCGAAATATCCCTATTTAGTGAGAGACAATCCAAAAATAATAGGACTTAAAATTAAATGAGAACAACTCAAGCTACAAGCCTTTGCTGATGATCTTGTATTTATTGTGGAGGAGCCAACATCATCCTTACCACAATTATTAAAGGTTTTACAAGAATATGGTGCCATTGCTGGACTTAAGATAAATTTTGGGAAAACCAAGATATTGACAAAAAATTGTACCAAAGAGAAGATGAATGAAATTCAAGTAATTTCAAATATGGAGGTAGTAAATAAGGTTAAATATCTAGGTATCACAATCTCGAATAAGAATACTAATTTATATGAAAATATCTATAAGGTTTTGTTACAAGAAATTAAAAAAGATTTACAAAAATGGCATGATCTACACATATCACTCATGGGCAGAATTGCCACCATAAAAATGAATATCCTTCCGCGTTTTTTATTCTTGGCACAATGTATACCTATACTGAAAAACAATAACTTCTTTGAAGAATTAGATCAATATGTTAGAAAATTTATATGGCAGCCCAGGAGACCCCACATTAAAATGAGGTTACTTCGAGATAAAAAAGAAAGAGGGGGGCTCGGTCTACCGGACTGGCATCTTTACTATCAAGCGGCAGCTATGGGATGGATCCACGAATGGATATTGTTAGATGATAAAAGGTTACTGCAGTTAGAAGGGCATGATCTGCACATGGGTTGGCATGCTTATGTGTGGTATGATAAAGATAAAATACAGCAGAACTTCCACAACCATATAATAAGAGCAGCATTAATTAAGATATGGAGGAAAATTAAGGAGAGGTTCTATGTCAAAATACCTAAGTGGGTGTCCCTGTTAGAGGCCTTTATAATGCCAGCGTTGTTAACAGATGACAAGAGAGTTACGTACGATTGAAGCCCCCACCCCCCTGGCCATGTATTTTCAAGTGACCCTCAGGTTTCTCCTCCCACCCCGTTTTTATTTTGAGGAACAGCACCGAATAGAAATAATGGAATACTTAAAAAAAAAAAATTAAACTGTTTGCAGACACCTGTAATGACCCTCATCCTTTCCCCTACAGGCAAGCAGAACTGTGAGTGATTCTCTTCTGTTTTTTAAAAACAAACATGAATAACACCGGATAGGCACAACACAATAATTTTAGCTTTAAAAAAAAACAAACCTCATATTTGCAGAGACTTCAGCAATCCCCTCCCTCTGTCTAAAAGAAAGACAATTCTCATCTGTTATTCTAATTGTTGCCAGGGACTGGCCCCTTGCAGTCATCAACAAATGAAAAAAGTAACTAACTAGTACTTCCCTGATGTCCTGCAAATGCACTTCTCCATCATATATAAGAAACTTCATATGCTGATAGTGATTTGTCCAGGAAACACTTTTTAAAAGAAAACAGGTTTTACAAAGTTTTTTTCATGTGTGGTAAGAATGGGCTGTTAACAGTTTGTACATAAGCAGAGGATGATATCACTTGTGGAGATACGCCTTTGGCTTTATAGCACCACTAGTGAGCAAAGCCCGTTGTGGCAGTAGACAACAGGCCCTAGATAGGAAGGGAGGGCAGGTGGAAAGAAGGAAGGGAGGGAGGGACTGAGAAGCGGAAGTACAGAGAGAGAGAGTTGGGGGGGAGGAAAAGGGGGGGAGAGAGGGGTAGAGAGGGGAATCAGAGACAGGGGGGTGATGATAGAAAGAAAGAAAGAAAGAGAGAGAGAGGGAGGGAGGGAGCTCGGAAGGAAGGGAGAAAGAATGAAAGTCAGGAAGGAAGGAAGAAGAGTAGAAAGAGAGAGATAGAGAGCAAGAGAGTGGAAGGAAGGAAAGAAGAGAGGAAGAACAGGAGAAAAGAAAGAGGGGGGGAACAGCGTGAGAGAGAGAGAAAGTGGGGAGGGTAGAGAGAGAGAAAGGAAGAAAGAAGGGGGAGGGGGAGGCACGGGGTGGGAGAAGGGCAGGGGGCCTGGGCGAGTTTGTCCCGTCTGGCTGGATTGGCGGGCAGCGGGAGAAGCGAGGGGGGGCTGGGCACACAGCGGCTCCCTTGTTGCTATCGCAGGTTGTCTCCTGGGTGGGGGGGAGGGCCTGATCCTGGCACACAGCCGCTCCCTCGCCGCCGGCTATCTCATGGCCCATTCAGGGGGGGAGGGTCTGATTTGGGTGCACGGTGGCTCCATGGCCACCGGCGCTAGGTTTCTCTTGGGCAGGTGGGACTGTGGCTGGCGCGGCAGCTCCCTGGCCCCTGCCGCTGGCTTTCTCATGGGTGGGTGGGCGGGTGGGGAGGGCCTGCGGCGGGTGCAGGGAAGCTCTGTGGCCGCTGCCACCAACTTTCCAGGACCCTCTGGGGCCTTCTTAGGGAGGCCTGCCTCTTGGGGAGGGCGAACTCCACACTCACTCTGTTGATGGTCCTCTCTTGTCAGAGGTCCAGAGCAGAGTGAGCGGAAGACGCTGGCCGGGGCTGACGTGGGCAGAACTGCAAAGAGCAGCCACCCAACCCAGCCAGCATCTTCTGAGTGACAGTTCATGCTGCCAAACACTGTTGGTGCGCATCGAACGTTGTGGAACCAAAATTCAATTATTAAAAGGAGAGATGGGAGAGAAGGCAGCATGGTATAGCCTGACCTCATCAGATCTCAGAAGGCAAGCAGGGTTGGTACTTGGATGGAAGAGAAGACTCTGAAGAGGAAGGCAATGGCAAATTGCCTCTGCATCTCACATGCCTTCAAAGCCCCTTTGCCGTAAGTCAAATGAGACTTGATGGCAGTTACGTACTTTATAATTCTGAAACAAAGTGCTAAAAGATTTCTTTTTTAAAATATGAAAGCTGGGAATTTGGTGAACATACTGTTATACTGTTATATTGATATAGCAATATTCAACTGCTGAGTTTTAAAAAAAATTGAAAGAGCCCTGATGGTGCAGGGGGATGACTGCTATTCTATAAAATTCCTACTACAGAAGCAACCTACGGCTTTCATCCCCACTATAATGCCCCGTCTCTCCTCAGAATGTATGCAGATGGTTTCCCACTGGAGTGGTTACCAAAGGGGGAGGGGAAAGCAACCATTTATGCAAAATGCAGTATAGGAGCGGTTCAGGAACACTGCAAACACTAGAGACTATTGAATCAATTTGTTTAAAGCTGTTGTCATTAATTTCTCGGCAAATCACCTGACCAGAATAGTGGCCACACAATAGGTATGCTATGGCAACCACCCTCTTTAGATTTTGTTAATATTAGAGGAAAGGAGTTCATTTTTCCAACAAAGCAGAGATATATGCACAGCTGGCTCACACTTAAAAATGCTCATAGTTTCCCAAAGTGGTGCATTTTTGTAAAGCCCAGTATGTACTGCTGAAGGAGGAATGTTATGCATTATGCACAAAAAAAGAAATTTTTTTAAGCTGTAAAACAGACCTAGAGTCAAACATCAGTTCCAAAGAATTTCAGAAACTAATATTCAAAAAGGTCCATTTTTGAGAAATAGGATTTAAAACTCTACAGTAATCAATAGCGTTCCCAGGGATCGGTAATGGGACTTATTCCAATTAATTTGTTTATAAATGACCCAGAACTAGGAATGAACAGTGAAGTGGCCCCAAGTCTGACAGTAAATTAATCAGGATGGTGAAGCCCACAGAGAACCCCAAAGAGCCTCCAAAAGGTTATCTCCAAATTTGATGAGCAGACAGCAAAGTAGTAAATGTACTTCTAAATAAACAGAACATGATACACATTGGGGCAAAATAATCCTAATTTCACATGGACTGAGAACTCCAGAATACTAGAATTCAGGCCACCCAGTGAAGTTGATGGACAGTAGGTTCAGAACAGATGAAAGAAAGTGCTTCGTCATATAATGTGAAAATAATTTAAAGAGTTAACTGCCAATAGAATAGAAACAGCTTTTGAAGGGGAATACACAGGGGCTTTCAGGAGCTATTAGCCATTATGGAAAAATGAAGCAATGATGCTTAGTGGCATATTGCCTCTGGAAGAAACTGCAAAGAAAAGGTGTTGCCTTCATTTTTTGCTTGTGGGCTTTCCAGATACCTCAAGCTGGGCACCATGGGAAGCTGGATGCTGTACTAGATGGACTCCAAGGCCCCAGGTGGCCTCTCTCATTCATTGCATGTAGATGTAAATCTGCATTGGTGTAACAATAAACCCTGAATGACACTGGTCAATTTGTAAATCACCTTCTCAAAAGAGTATATTCTGAATATGATTAGACAAAAATTATTAACACCAGTCCACTCACCTGAAGCTAATGTTCAAGCCAATTGAAAAAAAAAATGATTGGACCTACAGTGTCAAAAGCACAGGGAATCAAGAAGTAGTTCTCACTGCTGCTGGCATCCAGAGACCGATCTTTGTCTAGAGCCACTAATGCTGTCTCAGTTCAATAGCCAAGTTAAAATCCTGGACGAAAAGGGTCAATGAAATCTGTGTTAGCTAGATACAACTAAAGGTGCTCTGCTACCCCACTTCCAACCACTTTCCCTTAAAATATGAAGTTGAGATGCTGATCTAAAGTTCAGAATGTCAACTTTGCATAATGATGCTTTTGTAAAGACTGCAGAATGACTGCCCTATTAATACCAATGGAACCTCTTCCTCCTTCAGACCTCTACTGATGACCATAACCCACAGAACTCAAATCCCACTGGCTTTGGCCAATCAAGATGGACAAATGTATGGTGCCCTGAGTTCTATGGAGGTAGAACCAGATAAAAAATATCATCCTGAGACATCTTGCATAGTTATTTTTGACTTCTGAATGCTCCTACACAAAGCAGGAATCCTGCTCACTATATTTGTAATATACTGGATACCAAGTTAATATTTGTACTGCTACAGCACCTATAGGTACTAATATAGGAATTTGTCTGAATGTGCTACTTGCTGCTCAAGTGCATTTCCTAACTTATATAAAGAAGTTTAATGGACTTTTCAGAACAAAGGTTATTTCAAGCACTGCTGAAGTTCAGAAATAACCTCATTTATATAACATTCTTAACCTGTCAAACTTTAATTGAGTATCAAAGATGAGGAGATATTTTCCTCTTTATATACTTCTAAAGTATAAAAATTGTTCTGGATTATACTTTTTGCTAAGGTGTATTAGTAGCCATTCATTGTAACTGAGATTTCATCTTCATAGATGACTAGATATTATATATACACACATTTACCATGAATTACTGAGCTGTTTTCATTAGGAATTCTCAAGCTACATTTTCCAAGTATAAGAGTCTTCAACTACAATTCACTGTTTTAATCTTTGCCCTGAAAAAACAGAAGCCAGAGTAATGAGGAAACTGCCTGTGGGATTCTCAGAACATGCAAATAAGTACTGTGTGCCACTCTGGGTCAAGATGTTCATTGCAAATCAGTCCTATAAACTACAAAAACGGGAACAGAAGAGCTAGAAAGAAATGCTGTCTCCTACAAATGAGTTTAGAAGCACTGGCAATGATGTTGAGGCTGCTCTGCGGAGAGGAAGAAACAAGAACCAGACCTGCCTGTCAGCCTGAAGGGTCAGGCCTGAGCTGCAACGCATCAGCTGGGCCAAGTTTCATCCATCCTCTTGGGACTTAAAGATAGCTTACTGTTGTATTACAAGAGTGGTGGCTATTGAGGGAACCCCTTCTGAGATAAGGTACTCAGAGTGCCTGGCAAAGAGGTGAAAAACAACCACCAGTTGAGATTTCTTGTACCACCTTCAAGTATAGGCTAATTGGGTCTGAACTTGCTGAGATGAGAGAGAAAAAGATCTTGGGGTTGTAGTGGAAAGCTCAGTGAAAGTGTCAACCCCGTGTGCAGGTACAGTGAAAAAGGCAAACTCTATGTTAGGGATTATTAGGAAAGGGATTGATAACAACATAGTCGATACTGTAACACCCCTGTATAGATCTATGGTGTGGCCTCATTTGGAATACTGTGTACAATTCCGGTTACTGTATCTCAAAAAGAACATTGCAGAGCTGGACAATGTACACAGGAGGACTACCAAAATGATTAGGGGGTTGGAGCACCTTCCCCATGAGGAAAGACTGAAGAGTCTGGGACTTTCCAGTTTAGAAAAGAGACGACCCGGGGGGGGGGGTTCATGATAGAGATTTATAAAATTATGCAAGGGGTGGAAAGAGTTGACAAAGAGAATTTTTTTCTCCCTCTCCCAAAATATTAGAACTCAAGGATATCCAATAAAGCAGACAGGCAGTAGATTCAGGACGGACAAAAGGAAATACTTCTTTACATAGAGTGTGATTAAAATGTGGAATTCGCTGCCAGAGGATGTAGTGATGGCCACAGGAATAAACATGGAGGTTAAGTCTATCAATGGTTACTAGCCATGGTGACTGAGGGGAACCTCCACATTCAGAGGCACTAATCCTCCGAATCCCAGAACAAGGAGGCAATATCAGGCAATATCAGCCTCTATGTCCTGTTGTTGGCCAACCAGAGGAACTGGTTGGCCACTATGTGAGATAGAATGTTGGACTAGATGGACCATTGGTCTGATCCAGCAGGACTCTTCTTATATTCTTACATTCTTATGTTCAGTTTGGCCAGGTGGAATTTGAACAGAGACCTGATTTAATGACCTGGAGGAAATGGCATAATCTGTTGGGATTAGAGCAATGGCAGCCTCTTTTTAATCTGGTTGATTTGATAGGCTGATTGTTTTAATTCTGTATTTGGGGATCCACAGCTCAAAAGCAGGGCATACATTAATTTAAATAACAAATAAATTTATATGCTCTAAAGCTGCTTGAGGCTATTTATGCTCTATTATAGGAATCACCCTTTCATATAGATCACAAAACTCAACCACAATATAGTTTTCTCAAGATCCAAATGGATGCCAGAGATCACTAAATGGAGGGAGCCAAGCCACATGAGGTAAAAGCTCAGATCTGTAATTGACACACGTCATCCTTCCTTAGGGTAAGGGCCCAGTATCATGTCCTTGGGCTTTAACTCTCCTTTTTTGTTTTTGTATTTTTCGTGTGTGTTTGTGTGTGTGTGTGTGTGTGCGTGTGTACACGCGCATGAGAGTGTGTATGCACCTGGAAGTCATGGCAACCTCTGGTTACTGACCCCTTCTGGTAGTTTGCAGGATATTCAGAGAGGTGGCTGAAAAAAGCATGTCTCCGCCTCCCATCTCTGGTATCTCAAGGAGGTCTCCCATCCAAGTACTTGCCAGAATCGACCCTGCTTAGCTTCCAAGATCTGATGAGATTGGGCTTGCCTGGGCTATCCAGGTCAGGGTAGGCTTTTGCACTCCTATTGTAGGCAGATATGCAATAAAAATTAAAATCCAGGGCTATCAAGAATTTTAAATTTTTTAAATCCCACTCTATATGCAGGTATTGTGCATGTATTAGGTTACACTGCTCAGTTTAATACATCTAGGGCATGAAATATCTACCCACTTGCATACACTTTTAAAGTCATTTCTGATCATCTACAGATGACCAGGGTCACCTATACCTCTTTAGACCAGAGCAGATTTAATGCTGGCTGTCTCATTAGGAGACTGGGAGCTCTGTTCCTACTTTACACCTCCTCTCCTGCATGGACTTAATCTCTCCCCTCCTATTTTAAAAAGCAGACCATCAACATTATGTGAACCACAATTAAGGACTATTATGTTTCTTACTTAACCAGGATCATAAATTGATTAACCAGTCCTGAGTAAGCAGGAAACTTAGCCTTCTATGCTGTTAATGTGGATGTTGATGTTTCCCTTCACCATGGGTTAAGGAGGAAGCTAGAAAGGACTACATGGAGGAAGCATGTGTCCCCGAGGCCTGCTCCTGATCTTTTAATTGATAAGAGAAAGCCTATATTACATTTGCACCAGCTCAGAACTGAATGCAATGAAAGCAATACAATACGCCAAAAACCTTGCACACCTTTTTAGCCGTGTTTTTTTGTCTCTTTCCTGTCTGCAGGTATAAGGAATAAGTGTGGCCAGAGGTATGAGCCATGCACATGAGTGGAATGGCTCTTGGTCCTTTGCTCTTAGTTCATGGCCTGTGACTTCAAATGTACCAGCCACCGTATTCAAGACCAGCCCAAGACTGGAATATAGTTTGTTTCTTTGTATATTACTTTATTCATAATGTGTGTGTATGTGTGTTTATGCCAGTTTGGTCTCCTTCAGGGAAAAATCCAGGATATAAACATTGAAATAACAACAAAACTTTTGCTAGACTCCTCTGTGTTTCATTTTAGCAATTTTGTTACATGGACAACTGTGTACAATACTTATCACATTTTGAGAAGCATTACATATTTCTGAAAAACAAAACAAAATTAAAAAACACTTACTAAATCTTAGGCTTCCAGATCCAGAATGTAATACAGAAGGGAAATATTCAATTCATTAAGTTATTCCATTCAAATTCAGTCTTTAACACAATGAAATTACAGCTTTAAAGCAGAAGCAGATTTTTAGAGGTTTTGGCTTCACTTATTTTTTTTTTACAAAGAAAGAACTGGGCACAAGCAGTGCACAACAGGAGTATAAGCTGTGTGAATAGATAAATTTAAAAAAGCTATTAGGCTGGTACTGGGCCAGCAATAAGAATATATTTATGGATGCTTGCTTGCCTGCCTGACTATGCTGCATCCATAAATTAATGATAATCCATCACAGAATTTCTGTATATAATACTTCACCATAATCAACCAGTATCTCTAGCTAATGAATAACACTATAGGTTCAAGTTATTTTCATCACGATATTCTGAAATTCGATGACCTAAAATATTCAAGAACAGATTACTGAATTATTTTGCTTAATGTCCTAATACACATCTAATTCAAAACACCTAGGGGAAAAATCCTCACACATTTATCATAATCCAGAATCGTTATTATGTATACAGCATGAACAGTATACATATCTCTTAATTAAGAAACTTAAGCAAAAAGAAGGCCCTAATCCTGAGAAAAATGCAATGACTAATTGCACAAATGTTTTAATGTTGTTTTATGTTCACTGCCTTCTGGACCTTGACAGGGTGGAAAGACGGGATAAAAATGTTTTAAATAAAATAAATACATAACATTTAAATTTAGAAAAGAAATGATGGGTATAAACTAAGGGCGATCAGGAAACATATTACATGCACTTAGGTTTTATTTCCATTGGGTATGAGATCTAACTATGAGAATAAATGAAAGATTTCATAAAAAGGTACACTTTGAAGTAACAGAGAAAACAAGGTTGAAAGGAGGTTCTTGATATAAGGAGTAGCAGGGTTCCATATATGTCTCTGCATCTTGCAAGTGCACATGGAACTCTTGCATATCTACAACTGGCATACATTTCAACTTGGGAGGAATGGCATCTACAGATAAATGATCAGGACCCCGCTCTTTATTAAAATAAAAGCACCAGTGAGCAGGAAAACTCTATGCCTGCACTACAGTTTCTCATTCATAAGTGATCTTTATATGTGCATCCTTCCAAGTGTATTAATAAACCATGGAAATTAACAATCATATCCCTTTCAAAAGTCTAAAAGGAGAAATGCACATCATATAGCAAATGTTTTGATGCTACCACAGTTTTTGATCAGAAATTCAAAGGTCATTTTTTCCTGATTTTTGTTTGTTTTCTGCAGCTAAACCTGCTAAGCAGAGGCAAAGGCTTTACTTATATGTGCTGGCAGTCAAACTGTGCAGGGGGGGGGTGTAAACAGAAGTTACAGCTTCCCCTCACTGCAACTGGCAGCAAGCCCCCCACCCCACCCTGCAAGATACAGTAGAGGCTCATAGCTCCAAGCTTGATCAGTTACCCCCTGGTATGACTTCAGAAAAATGTCTTGTCATAAAGAGGTCCCTTTGGCAAAACGTAGCATTTAATACAAAGGTCTACGCTTTTCATTTCTATGTAAGGGGCATATGAGTTAACAACAGCTTTCTTCCTTTGTAATGATAGCACCAGATAAAATGTCAACAGCAAATACACAAGAGTATCTGGGAAGCAAAATACATTAAGCCTCATTCAGACCGAAATTCTATTTTCTATCAAAACACGGAGCTCATCCAGTGACTGCTTTTCACCACAGAGATACTGACATGATTTATCGTCTGGTTCAGTTAACACCACTTGACCAAACAAGTCACACATTCCCTTCAATTCTGCAGCAAGCTAAGCTGAATGTCCAGGCTCTGATGATTAACTGGCACTGTACTCTGAACAAGATCCCATAAAAAGCATCTTTTATGTTCCACGAAGGATTCTGTGAGAAACATATTTTAAATATAAATAAAATTAAGTAATTAATATATGACAGACTGCTTAACTCAGCAGACTGAACTCAGCAGAGCTTTTGGACTTACTGTGCAGCCAAGACTCAGGGCCACATGACAGGAGGAGAGACATTACTGCTAAGTCCTCCCTCCCCCAGTTAAATGAACCAAGTAAAAAGAAAGCAATTAGAGGGGAAACAGAGAAGGAAAGTGTTTAAGAAGTTAAGAGGGCAGTGTCATTAAATATATTATGGATGAGGTAGGGACTAGAGATAATTCCACAGCAGCACTGTGATTGATTTGACAAGAACCGAAAATGCTGAATTATTCGTTTTAGCATTCCCATTTACATAGACTCTTAGGTGCTTTACCACACAGTTGTTAATGACATACTTTTCTAGAAGTTGTGGATCTAAAAGTGTGATGTACAAATCCACTATCTGCCATACATGTTTCTAATAATCCTAAGAAACACGAACCATAATATCTATATACATATCAGTCGCTGCATGTAGGCAGATCCCTCAGTGTTCGATTCCTAACTTGTATGTTTACTTTTTTAAAAAAAGGAGTGAAAAAGCCCCAGGTGGAGGAGAAGGGGAAGGCAGGAGGGGGGCATGGAATCAATTGGGGAGGTTGGATGTGGGCATGGGTGGGCGTCAATGGGTGGCAAAAAACCAATAAACCCAAAAAGAGGGTTTCCACACACTGAGTGAAGCCAACACAGAATCAGCTTAAGGAGGAAAGCCTCGTGGTAAAAGTGCTCATAGAAAAACAGGAAAAATTGAAGCTACTTATTTTGGGAAAATGTGTGGAAAAATAGTCAAAGTATTTTGGGCCAAAACTGACAAAAACCACATGTGCGGAATACCGCCAGCCTACCTCTACTATAGAAAACTTACGAACTCTACTGCTACATCATTCTATTTTTGTCTCCTAATGAAATATCTGCAGCCTATTTAACTGATTGTCATCAATTATCTTTGCTTCTAAACAGGGCTTTTTTGGTAGAAAAAGCCCAGCAGGAACTCATTAGCATAACAGGCCACACCTAGCAGCAGAAACTCATTAGCATATTAGGCCACACCCCTGACAGCACAGCTCCCTCCCAGGATCGGCTTCCCCAGGTGCCCCACAGCACATGGGGAACCTGAGGGAAGGAGGGCAGTTTCTGGTTCGGGTTCCCCACAGCTGGGGATCGGCTTCGCTTCCCCAGGTGCCTCATGGCATGTGATGCACCTGAGGAACCCGAGGTGGGGGAGGCTGCTGGTATGGCCAACTCAGAAGCCAGCCAGAACGCCATTGCTGTGCATTCCTGCCCCAAAACAGCCCTGCTTCTAAATGTGTCAGATAACCCTGCCATAGCTGTGTGTGGGGGGGGGAGACATCTTTCACTGTTCTGGAATGCGGGAGGATCTTAGAGTATCCAGTCTCTGTAAATTAGTGTCTCTGCTGTGTGTCTTATCAATGCACCTGACCTTGGGTCCCAAGCTACCTTGGCATGTGACATACACTGGTCTAGGTGTTTTTCTTTCCTAGTTTAGCGCACGCGTGCGAAGTATACTCATTGGCTTGTGGCGGGGGGGGGTAGTTTGAATGGGCTATAATTGACCATGCTTTGTACTATCTGGAATCACTGACAAAGAACTGGTTTATGCAACTCTAAGACTGGCCTTTAATAAATGCTATCTTCTTATGAAGCCTGGTGTTTGACTGATTATCTGGAGAACTTGACAGATTGTCAGTGATCTTTGAATTGGGCCTTCGACACCCCCACCTCTCTCTACCTCCGAGATGAGTGGAGAAGAAGACCCAATGGTGGTGCCTACATTGCAAGACACGGTCCCCACCTCAACTGCATCCACAACTTCGGCACCAACTTCCACGGAGAGGCCGGTGACGACGGCACCACTTCTGTGGGACCCCAAGGATGACCTCTTCGGTGATCCGTTCAGGGGGGCCTATGCTAGTGTGACTACAAGGCCCTGGAAAAGACGGGACTGGGGGAAACCCCTAGCAGAGAATTTTGAAACATGGTTGCTGACCCCCCTCGTGGGCCCCACCAGGAGAGCCGCTACGAACAGTCCCTCTACCAGCTGAGCACGGCGACCAGAGTGGAGGGCCCCTGGTTCCAACCGCTGGAGGCGGAGGAGGCGACAGAACCCTGACATGGCCAGGAGCGCAGCTGGGAGTGCATCTTGAGAATGGTGGAGGAGTCTCTCCAAAAGATCCTGGAGATGATCGTGGAGGGGATCCAACATGAACTTGAGTGGCAGCTGCTGCAGCAACCCACAGCACTGCCGGCTCCCTCGGTGATCCCTGCAGTACCACCTCTGGGAGGGCCCCCTGGTCAGCCAGCAGTACCGCCACCGGGGGACCCCCGGGCCCCACACCCTGAGGCGCCCCGCAGGGATGGGGGAGGATGTTCCCAAATCCCGCTGAGTTGCTGGGTGCAGTGTTTGATGGGACCCCTGAGAAGCTCTCTTTCTTCTTGGTAGGGGCCGAGAAATTCGTGGAGAATTGGGGCCATCTCTTCCCGAACGAAGAGCGCATTGTGGATGCAATAGCCTCCAGACTACGGGACGCGGCTGCAGACTGGTATGTGACCTTGCACCATGAGGATGGCAGAGAGCTCCGCGAGGTGGATGGCTTTATGTGGGTCCTGTGTGCTCACTATGAGGACTCTAATGTAAGTGAGATGGCTCAGGCCTTCCTGCACACTTTCCGGCAAGGGAAGAAGTCGGTGTGGGAGTACACCGAGGAATTCTGAAGACATGCCACGAAAATCAGGAAGTGGCCTGATGGAGTACTAGCCCAATACTATTGGTTGGGACTGGATCCGGAGATCCGCGGAACATTCCCACGTGGGGGAAAACCGCGGTCCCTACTGGCCTGGATGAAAGAGGTGACGGACGCCGAAAGCCGGCTTCGCACCATTCGCATCGATGATGCAGTCACACTGGGGAAAGCCACCTTGACTACGGCCACCCTGGGGAGAGCTAAGGCAGCGGCCCCTCACCCCATCCAAAAGACGGGAGTCAGGAACAACGGATGAAGCAAGGTCTGTGTCTCAAGTGTGAAGAATCCGGCCACTTCACAGCGGCATGCCCAGGATCAAGCCCAGCACTGTCAATGCCAAAAGGAGAGAAGAAGAGGATCGACACCTCGTCTAAGAAACTGACTGCAAAACCAAAAGGATTGAGGGCCCTGCAGGCTAGCCCTATTGCATAGGACACTGATTCCTCCGGAGATGACCTGTTCCAGCCAGCGGGAAATGGGAAGGACCTGCTGTGAACAGCGCTGGACACCAGGTCCCCAACCCCGAGGTGCTACGACCGGTGAGCAATTACCCCTCCCTATTCTTCATGACTGTGACTCTGATATGCCTCGAGCTCAATACCCACATTAGGGTAAGGGGGCTAATCAATTCGGGGTGTAGGAGAGACTTAATCAACCCCTCTTTGGTAACGGAATTGGGGATGAAGGTAGTTAAACTCCCAGACCCATTGATTTTTACTCAGATGGATGGGTCCACCATGAAAGACCCCTGCAAGTACGAGACTGTGCCACTGCGCATGAGGGCGGGGGAACACTGGGAGCTCAGACTCCAGCAGCATGCTTTCCCCTGGTGTTGGGTAGCCCTTGGCTCCACGACCACGACCCATATATTCTGTGGGAGGAAGGGGTTGTGAAATTCATCTCCCCCCGCTGCAAAGAGCATGTGTGGTCTGACTCTTGGGGGGAGCCTGGCCTACTCCAAAGGGTGACTGTGGGGCTCGCAGAGACTGAACTGAACCAGATCTCATGCGAATACCGGGATCTAGCTCCAGTATTTGGGGAAGCTGAAGCGGATGAGCTGCCCCCCCATCGCAACTCTGACTGTGCAATTGAACTGTTGCCAGACCAAAAACTCCCCAAATGGAAACTGTATTCCATGAGCCCGGCAGAGAAAGCAGAACTGAGGCAATTCATTGACAAAAACTTGGCTAGAAGTTTCATCTGCCTCGCCTCTTCTTCCTGTGCGGCTCCAGTATTGTTCCGGAAAAAGAAAGATGCGGGGTTGCAGCTATGTACTGACTGTAGGGGGCTGAACGCGATGTCGACCACCAATGCTTACCCTCTACCCCTCATAAAAGACCTCCTGATGGCAGTGGTTGGGGGAAAAGTGTTTTCCAAACTGTATTTGCGGGATGCCTACTTTAGGGTGCGCATTCGGGAAGGGGATGAGTATAAGACGGCTTTCAATACCCCCCTAGGGCAGTTCGAGTACCTGCTTATGCTGTTCGGCCTTCAGGGGGCTCCGGGGGTCTTCATGAACCTGATCAATGAAATGTTACACAAGCACCTGTTCAAAGGGGTCCTTGTTTACCTTGATGATATCTTGCTGTACTCCCCTGACAAAGATCTCATGTCAAACTAATGCGGGAAGTGCAACAAACGTTACACAAGCACAAGCTGTTCGCTAAACTGTCCAAATGTGAATTTCATTGCTCAGAGATTTCGTTTCTGGGTTATAAGATCTCCTAACAGGGAATCAAAATGGACCCAGCCAAAGTCAGAGATGTGGTGGGGTGGGAGGCCCCAAAGACCTGCAGGCAATTACAAGCCTTCCTCGGCTTCACCAATTTTTACAGATCCTTTTTGGCGAACTTTACCCAGGTGTCCCTACCCCTCACAGGCCTACTGAAAATGAAGGGTACAGGGGCAGAGGGCTCCCGTCCCGGGGCTAAACTCAACTGGCCCTCTGAATGTCAGGAAGCGTTTGAGAGGCTCAAAGTGCTCTTCACCTCCGAGCTGGTGCTAGCACCCCCAAACAAATTAAAAAAGTCAATGCCTCAGACGTGGCCATGGGTGGAGCCATCTTGCAAGAGGAGGGGGGGGATGGGAAGCTCCACCTGCTAGCATACGTCTCTAAGAAATTTAATGAGATGGAATGGAACTGGTCAGTTTGGGATAAGGAAGCTGGAGCAATTAAGTCAGCCCTATTGACCTGGCGTCATTGGTTGGAGAGGGTGTGGGTGCCTTTCAAGGTGTGGACTGATCATAAAAACCTCGAGCTCCTCCGGACTCTGCGGAACTTAAATGCCAAGCAACTTCGATGGGCAGATTTCTTTTCTAAGTTCAACTTCACCCTCCATCACTTCCCAGGGAAGGTGAACTCATTGGTGGATGCCTTGTCCCGCCTTCCTCAGCATGACAGTAAGCAGGAGGAGGTTCAGGACTCTATGTTCATGCCTACCCAACTAGGAGGTGTTGTCACAACTCGCAGCCAGGCAAAAACCCCACCCCCTCCTACTGAACAGTCGTGGGACTCTAAGTTTGCATCCGCCCTGTCGGAGGTGGACTGCAAGGAACTTGAGGGGGGGTTTGAGGAGCAGGATAATGGCTGCTGGTACAAGGGAACCAAACTCTTTGTGCCAGGGACGTTGCAGGGGGAAATAATGGGTGTTGCGCATGGCATCAAACTGGCTGGCCACCTCTGCTTTGTAAAATCTCTGCAGTTCCTTCAGAGGCAGTTTTGGTGCCCAGGCATGAGGCAGGATATGTCTTTGTTCATCAAAACTGGCCAGATATGCCTCATGAGCAAACCCCACCCAGGGAAACCACTGGGTCTGCTTCAACCACTGCCGACCCTATCCCAGCCATGGGAAGTTATTTCTATGGATTTTATTACGGACCTTCCCCCTAGTAAAGGAAAAACTGTGATTTGGGTGGTGGTGGATTTGTTCTCGAAACAAGCCCATTTTGTCCCTTCCAAGACTGTCCCGTCAGCTAAGCTGCTGGCTAAAGCGTTCCTGCATCATGTGTTCAAATTACACACGTTGCCCCGCAAGATAATCTCAGACCGGGGGTCGCAATTTGTTTCACAATTCTGGGGTGAACTCCTGAAACTGTTGGGTGTTGAAAGGGGGCTGAGAAGTGCCTATCACCCAGAGACTGATGGACAAACGGAGCGGGTTAATCAAACCCTGGAACAGTACCTGCGCTGCTTCACTAATTTCCAACAGGACGACTGGGAAAGTTTGTTGCCCCAGCAGAATTTTGTTACAATAATGCGTCTCACGTGTCTACAGGGGTTTCTCCTTTCATGGCAGTGCATGGTTATGAAGCTCCCCCCCTCCCCTTTCTCTCGAATACTGACTTGCCAAGGGGGGAGGCGGGGGAATGGTCCAGGAGGCTCCAAGAGGCTTGGCCTCTCCTATGCAAGACTTTGGATGAGGCTAAGAAAGAGTACAAGGCTCAAGTCAACAAGAAACGTGATAAGGGACGGGACCCAAAACCAGGGGACTTTGTGTATGTGTCTAATCAAAACATTAAAGGGCTCCAGCCTAGTAGGAAACTGGGTTGGAAGTTCATGGGTCCCTATGAGATCAAACGCATGATAAATGAGGTGACGGCTGAATTAAGCTTACCAAAAGCGTTAAAAGGTATCCATCCTGTGCTTCATCTTAGATTGTTACGACGTGATCCTGGGGAGAACACGTGGCGACCTCGACAGGCTGTGTCACCCCCCCTCATGGTCAGGGGGAACCGCATTATGAAGTATCTGAAATCCTGGACTCTAAAATCTCGCAGAACAAACTGTATTACTTAGTTGAATGGGTTGCTTTTGGTCCTGAACACAGGGAATGGGTCAAGGTGGGACACATCAATGCCCCTCGCCTCCTCCGCAGATTCCACCGGCGCTATCCTGAAAAACCAGGGAGGGGGCTCTTATTGGGGGGGCAAGATGTCAGGTAACCCTGCCATAGCTGTGAGTGGGGGAGGGGAGAGACATCTTTCACTGTTCTGGAATGCGGGAGGATCTTAGAGGCTCCAATCTCTGTAAATCAGTGTCTCTGCTGTGTGTCTTATCAATGCACCTGACCTTGGGTCCCAAGCTGCCTTGGCATGTGAGATATACTGGTCTAGGTGTTTTTCTTTCCTAGTTTAGTGTGCACACGAAGTGTACTCATTGGCTTGTAGGTGGGGGGGTTAGTTTGAATGGGCTATAACTGACCACACTTTGTACTATCTGGCATCACTGACAAAGAACTGGTTCATGCAGCTCTAAGACTGGTCTTTAATAAATGCTATCTTCTTATGAAGCCTGGCATTTGACTGACTATCTGGAGAACTTGACAAGATGCTGGATGCAATTCCTAATTAATCCCACACCCACCCAATCACCACCTCAAAGGTTTTCACAAAAGATTCAGCTGGAAGGTACACTGAAGCCAAAGAAACATTAATGTATTGTTTATACATTTGCAATATAAACCCTCTAGGGTTATTAAAAACTGTTTTCCCATAAGCTCTTAACACAACAGATACCAAAATAATAGGACTCTTAACTTTGACCAATATTTTTGTTCAGGAGAAATATTTCCCATACAAAATATCACGTCAGAGCATAAAAACTAATTTGATCCTTCTATCCCCCCCCCACGAGAACAAAACTAGAATCCAAATACCACATAATCATAGATTTTTTTTTGAAATCCACAGAGTCTGTGGTGACATTTTGTTAATCAGTGGATATACCTCCTATACATGAAAGAAAAAGGATTTTGTCACCGTCAGTCCTCTGGATTGGTTTTGGGGCACAATCCACAAAAATAGTTATCATGTAGTGCAGCAAGGTGCTGCACAGCTATGTTCCCAGCCCCTAAATCCCAGGCCATTTGGAGTCCAGAAACCTATGGATCAGTTCCAAGAACTTCCATCCAGGAGATGTAAGTCTAGTTACTCTAGTCTCTGGCAAGGGGTTATTTTTTTCTGTGGTTTGGAAAAGCTGTGCTTGAACAGTACTGCGTGGCACTGTTATAGACAAGGTCCTTAACCAATACAAATTCATACTGGTCAAAAAGTAATGTAGCCTATGCTTGAAATTCTCTCTTTTTAAGTCCCAATGATTTCAAAATGAAAATGTGAAATCAAAAGAGTAAAAGGCCCTCAAATGAATGTTAGGCTTTGTTTTGACATGTAGGTATTCTTCGTATAATTCTGGGCCTAAGTATTTCTCCCCCCCCCAAAAAAAATGAATTTTTATAGATAAGAATTTGAAGTACTCCTATCCCACCCACCTGCAACTGTTTTCCTGCTCAATGGGAAGAGCAGATGCAGATACATTGTTCTCCTGGTTGATGGGAGGAGCAACAGTGCCTTACCTAACACTCTCGAAGGTTTTAGGCATAGAGTCCTAGAGATTTTCTCATATCTCAGATTTCCATGTTAGTTATCAGTTACAAGAAATCCTGGCTATAGTTATATATGAAATGAACCTGACTGAAAGTGGAAATCCTGCAGAGATACTGAAAATACCACCTACTGGCTGACATGATTATGACCCCCTAAATTAGTTCCTACAGAGAGGTTACTGCTATTGAGCTAACCTTTTCACTGTATTTTTTGTTTTTCTCAGTACATTTATTTATTTATTTATTTATTTATTACATTTTTATCCCGCCCTCCCCGCGAACGGGCTCAGGGCGGCTTACATAGGGGCAACCATGTGCCAAGACAAAACAACTTAAAACCATATAAACAATTAACAAATAACATACTAAAAAGTAACCATCCAAGGTGCTCGACAGTTCTTCACAACCTCAATCCAATGGCAGTGTTAGTCCCAGCGATGTTGGTCGCAGCGATGTTGCACACAGCGGGTATAGCTAGATCTCCCTCGGCTGTCCCCTCCCTCCACCACATAAGATAGTCACATTGGCAGAGGGGAATGGAGTGGCAGCTCCTACTCAAAGGCCTGGCGGAAGAGCTCCGTCTTGCAGGCCCTGCGGAACTGTAAAAGGTCCCGCAGGGCCCTGATCTCCTCCGGGAGCTCATTCCACCAGGTAGGAGCCGCCACTGAAAAGGACCTAGCCCTCGTGGCCACCAACCTGGCCTCCTTCGGGCCAGGGACCGCCAGGCGATGTTGGGACTTGGACCGCAGTGCTCTTTGGGGCATATACAGGGAAAGGCGGTCCCTCAGGTATGCCGGACCCAGGCCATATAGGGCTTTAAAGGTAAGCACCAGCACTTTGAAGCGAATCCGGTATGCTATAGGCAGCCAGTGCAGCGCTTTCAGCACAGGCCGGATGTGCTCCCGCCTGGGGATGCCCACCAACAGCCTGGCTGCAGCATTCTGCACTAGCTGCAGCCTCCGGATTTGCCCCAAAGGCAGCCCCATGTAGAGGGCGTTACAGTGGTCTAGCCTTGAGGTGACCATTGCGTGGATCACCGTGGCCAGGTCCTCGCAGTCAAGGAACGGGACCAGCTGCCGAATCAGGCGAAGATGGTAAAAAGCCGATTTGGCAGTGGCTGCCACCTGGGTCCCCATAGTTAGCGCAGGGTCCAGGAGCACTCCCAAACTCCGGCGCTGGCACCAACGGTGCCCCATCGAAGGTCGGGAGTGGGAGCCCCAGCCCCAGACCGGTCCAACCCAGACACAGGACTTCCGTCTTCGTAGGGTTTAGCTTCAACCGGCTCAACCTGAGCCACCCAGCCACAGCCTGCAAGGCCCGGTGGAGATCTTTGGGGTCAGATTCAGACCGGCCGCCCAACATCAGATAGAGCTGGGTGTCATCCGCATATTGGTGACAACCCAGCCCATACCTCCGGGCAATCTGGGCGAGGGGGCGCATGTAGATGTTAAACAGCATCGGGGAGAGCACCGCCCTCTGGGGCACCCCGCATTCCAGCGAGAGCCTCCGGGACTGCTGCCCCCCTAAAACCACCCTCTGTCCCTGACCTTGGAGGAAAGAGGCAAACCACTGAAGGGCAAGCCCCTGAATCCCCACGTCGGCGAGGCAGTGGATCAGCAACTGGTGGTCGACTGTATCAAATGCAGCCGACAGGTCTAACAACAACAGTGCCGCCACACCACCTCGATCCAGGTGCCTCCGGAGGTCGTCAGTTAGGGCAACCAGTACTGCCTCCGTCCCATGCCCCGGGCAAAAGCCGGACTGGAATGGATCGAGGACGGAAGCGTCATCCAGAAAGCCCTGTAGCTGAGTCGCCACCGCTCTCTCGATCAGTTTGTCCAAATACATCTGTTATCACCCTGAAGCTCCCAAAATCCTGTCAGGCTTTAAAGGTCTTTACCTCAGTTTAGGATAAGAACATAAGAGAAGCCAATGTTTGATCAGGCCAATGGCCCATCCAGTCCAACACTCTGTCACATAGTGGCCAAAAATACCAGGTGCCATCAGGAGGTCCATCAGTGGGGCCAGGACACTAGAAGCCCTCCCACTGTCCTCCCCCCAAGCACCAAGATTACAGTGCATCACTTGCCCCAGACTGAGCGTTCCTATCTATACCTTGTGGACCTCTGCTCCATATGTTTATGCAATTTCCATACTTGTAGCTGCTACCACCTCCTTTGGCAGTGAATTCCATGTGTTAATCACTCTTTGATGGTAGATGGGAGACACTGAATAGCTTCCCTCCCCCATATCTATAGGGACCCTAGAAATACACTGGAGGATGGACAGGGGAGAGCATCCCAGATGGGTCGCTGATTTGGGAGATTGTAAAATATATTATGGAATGATGTAATCTAATGTTTAGAGCTGTTTAAGCCTCCTGTTGAATGCCCCTGGAATGGGAGGGCAGAAGAGTTGTCTCTAGGATTTGGAGAGAGGGGAAAAGGAGGTAGGATTGAAGCTCATTCCACTTGAGGCTTCATTTAGGGAGGCTCAATCCTAATCTCTGTGCACTCCAGTCAAAGTCCAATGGAGCACTAGACAGACTTTTGATGATGACTAAAAAAATTCTTTTCATGGATTACACAGGGTCTACAGAAATTGAGATCAGCTTCAGAGCTGATTATTCGTATGTTATCACTGTCAGCAATTAGACTGGCATACAGCTTTTTCAGTGCTGGTGCTAGCACTTTGCAATGAGACTGACAGGGTCACTTACTTATTGCTTTTAGGTGATTATGAAAACTATACTTTTGCACTAAGCCTTTAAAGGCTTCAAAATTGGTTGGTTTTGGTTTCATAGCTGCTGTCTTTAATGCTATGAGTTTTAAAATTTTTAAAATGTATATTTTTAGTTTGTTTTATTGTAAGTAATTTTTAGGGACCTAGAACTGAAAAGCAGGGTAAACATGCAAATCTAATAAATATAAATCAAATATACATGCAATGGTCAATTGGATTAATATTTTCATCTTTCTTAGTACAACTTCATCTATAAAAGAAGTTGTAAAGACTGAAAAATCAGTGAAGCATCGAAGCAGTCAGAGGACAACTGGAAAATGCAACTTCCCCCAGCAATGCAAACGATCTCTCAGTGAACAGTGTTTCACAATAACTGATTTTGAAATAACATTCTTAGGTTGCAGTCACATGCACTAGATAATCCACTTTCAATCCACTTTCGAATTGGATTTTGCCAGTTCACACAGTAAAAATCCAGTTGGAAAATGGATTGAAAGTGGATTATTTAGGGCAGCGTTTTTCAACCACTGTGCCATGGCACACTAGTGTGCCGTGAGATATTGTCTGGTGTGCCGTGGGAAAAATTCCAATTTCATCCGTAACATATGAACAATTATAAAATAAAGTATTATTATTTCATAATAAAGTAATTATAAAATAATTTCTTTGTGTTTATTTGATTCCTATTCAAGAGAATTACTTTATATATAGTCAATATAGGCACAGAGTTAAAATTTTTTTAACATTTTCTAATGGTGGTGTGCCTCGTGATTTTTTTCATGAAAAAGTGTGCCTTTGCACAAAAAAGGTTGAAAAACACTGATTTAGGGGGTGTGGTCACAGCCTCAATTTAACTTCTTGGTTTATATTGCAAACAGAGGCTAAAAGACCTAAAAAAATTGTTGTGTCATTTCTTGCAATAAAACATTTAGGCAAAAGTGTCTATAATAGTGTTTTCTCACATTATTTTTGTTCAAAAACAAGTTACAACTAAGCAGATGGTTTATATTATTTCATTATTGTGCATTAAATGGCTTTTCACATTGTCTTCTAAACTTCTTCAGTATTGCCTGCATAGTAATTATAGTATTACCGAAGCATTCTTGTAGAAACATTATGCAGTCTTCTAGATTCTGCCATCTGCCAAATTCTGCAAGAAGCTGCAATCTGGCATTTTCCTTCCATTGCATAACATTTGAACTATGCTAAAATTCAAGCATTATGGCACTGTATACTTGATGTGCAAAGGGTATTTTGTAAACACAAAACAATTTCTAAATAAAGGATAAAACATAACAGCCACAATGAAGGACAGAAAACCAAAAAAAAAATGAGATTCAAACATCCTTAAACTCAGGTTTATGTTCTTGAATCTCATCTCTTCTCTGGCCCCTACACACAAACCTACTAGTGATGTTCCAGAGTTATTTCCTTAGAGATTGTCACCTGTTTAAGAGGGAAAAAACCAAGTTCTGTTTTATACAAACTGTCAACAACCATGCCATTTGGTTCCAAATGTGACATGTGCATATATCTATTAAATCAGACAAACACTACTAATATGTTATCGAAGGCTTTCACAGCCGGAGTTCATTAGTTGCTGTAGATTTTCCAGGTTGTGTGGCCATGGTCTCGGCACTACTAACTTTTTTTCTGTCACTGGCCTTCCTCTATTTAGGCATAAGTATGTCCCAGTTATGCAGAAGATTGCAGCCAGAATATGTTCGCAAATACTAACTGGATATAAATCCTTGACCTGATACTTGTGAACCATATAACTTTTTCTGTGTTCCCCCCCCTTATCAGATAACTACTAGAGCATCTTAAGAGTCTTTGGGATAAGAAAATGTTCTTCAAAACCGAGGTGTTTTCCTATCTATGTGAACATGCACATGGAACAAGAGAATATTTGTGGCTGCGAAATATGCAAAATTCATTATTGTCAGTTTTGTCCTAATCTAGATTTATTCCCTTTTCTTTTACAGTGGTAGATATTTAAATCTGTTTAGAGAATCAAAGATGGAGCTTTTCACTTTTGGAAATGTGCCTTGATTATTTGGAGAACTAAAAGCACTGCCATTAATCCTCCCTCCAAATTATGATTTCTCAAGTATCACTATAGCTAATCTGTACTCTATCAAAATCAGATTGGAAGCCCTTACAACACAGAGAAATGCTGTGACTTCATGGGCTTAATACTAAAAAAACCCTGAAGACATACAACTATATAGCAAGATAAAACAGATTAAAGTATCTATTACAAATAATGGTATGATGATATTAAAAGACTGGCAAATAAGTTATTTCTGGAATGTTCCACTTATGAAAAAGGCATTACATTGTGCAAGATACTGGTTAGCTGAAAAGCTATTTTATCAAGAGCATCTGTCATGGCAGATAGCCAATAAAATCTCCAACTGAGTCAATCTTTAAACAGAAAAATCCACATATTAATAACCAGCACTTGGAAATGCCAAAATTGCAACTCTAAGAAGCAAATCTTTGCGTGTCCAATTTAGAACAAGGACAACAAATGCATATAACCCCTTAAACTTTGTGGAGAAATGTCCTCCATCCTAAAACTGACACCACAATTATAGTAATCAGGACTGCACTCTTTATGTGATCTCAAAGGCACAGAACAATTCAGTGCCTTGCAAACATAAATGGCCCTAGCTGGCAGAAGGACAACAGACAGCTCACACCTAAGACCAGAGTGTCAAACCTAGGGGACAGAGAAGGAGGAAACCCAAAACAATGAGAAGGAAGAAACTCAAGGGGGAGGGGTCAGAGAAGAGATTATAAATAATCTGGACACAAGGAAGAAGCACTCTTGTTCTTTTTGGCCATCTTACTGCAAGCCTTTCTAAGGAGGCTCCACGATGATAGGAACTCCATGATGTGCTCATGTTGCTAACAATGGGAAGAAGCCCAAGACAATGATTTAAGGTACTGCATGAATGCAAATATTGCAACATCAAGATTGTTATGCCTTTCCTAGTTTCCATCTTTTAAAAATATGTTTAGACCAAGGTTAGAGGACTGCACATTTGAATGCAGGCTAAATGGCAGGGGAAAACATTCTAGCCTAGCCCTCTTCCTGTCATTTTCTATTTTTAGGGTATGTGTGGGTCTGTTTGCCTCCATTTGTAATCCAAAGAAGTACCGCTTAAACACGCATTTATGACATCATCTGCTGTTTGAGAAAATTAGGATGTGTATTTCCAGATGGCAGTTATGGGAACAGTAACACTGCTCTGGAAATTGAGGGGTGGAGTGAAGGGGATGTACCTCCCAAAAGAAGAACCAGGTAGAATGCTTTTTACTCCATAGTTTGTGTTAACTATGCTGATCTAGCAACCTAGCAGCAACCATCAAAGTCACTGGCATAACCTGGGTGTGACTTAAAGGTGTCAGGATCTTGATTCAGTACTATTATTTACAACATTTATACTTCACCTTTCTGCCCTGATCAGGAACCACCAAGGCAGCTAACAGATTGAAAACATAAATAATAAAAACGAATCTTAAAAACATTAAAACTAAATAAAACACATCATTAAACGCTTAAAATCAAAATATATGTATACACATACATAAAATACACATACATAGAAGCAGCAATTAAAACCTGCAGCAGGAAGGAGGGATCCCTGAGGAAATGCCAGACAAATAGAAGACTTTCTTGTTTTGTCTTTGGCTGCTGGCAGAAGACATCAACAGAAGGGAACAAGTGTGTCTCTCTGGGGAGAGAGTTCCAGAGTTTTGGTACCACAACTGACAAGTCCCTCTCCTAGCTTGCCTCCTGTCTAATTCGAGAAGTCAAGGGCACCTGATGCAGGGCCTTGGAAGATGAATAAACTACCAGTTCAGGCACAAAAGCCTACAGCTAGAAGAGCTCTTTTACTATTATTAATCAATAAGTGCCAATTTAACACTTCTTCTATGGAATCTTCAGGTACCTGTGCATGTTGATTATAATCATATTTCTATTTACACATGCCCTTTCCAGTTACATTATCTTCATATGACATGTTCTTTATGGATCCAAATACAAGGATACAAAGATAAGAATATAAAAAAGTCAAGTTATAAAACCGCCTGTTAAATACAAAAGAATATCAAATTACTAAAAACTCCCTGCCATGCTGCTAGGGAAGCATACTGCCCCACACTTAACAGTTGCAGTTTCTGTAACAAAAGGCAAGTAAATAGAGGCAGAACCTTTCTTTCTCTTAAAACCTTTTAAAAAATCAGTAACAGAGATGTCTTCTGCTGCAGCAGCCTTGCAAGGCCAAAGACTTGGAATTTCTGTCCAGGGACTGAAAGCAAGATTCAGTAGGTAGAACAAGGAAGAATTATGTGTAGGAAATTTTCTAAAAGTATTACTATACCTCACAGTAAAATCATAGGAACAGGATACCAATACAGTGGCATGAAATGGTGAAAACTGAAAAGAGAGGGGGGGAAAACACCAAAAGTATTATCAGTATGAAATATAAAAAATGCATAGATGTTTACTATGAATGGAGTTCTGTAATGTAACATTATCAAAGACAGCCAAATCCAAAACCTTGTGTAATGTTACTCACTATAAGGTCTACCATGAAGATGACAGTATCTATTTCATAATATAACCCTGTCATAAATTAGGATTTTGGATAGATTTTAAATCCCGTACATGACAATCATCAAAGGCAGAGTTGCCATAAGCACATTAACTGTTACAAAGCCTACCAACTGCCTGATATATGCTCCTGATAACTAGTACAAAAAGTCTGGGAAGAACCAGAGGAAGCATCTTCTTATGCCCATTGCAGAATTTGTCTGCTCTTTTCTTAGACAACAGCACAGACTTTTGAGGAGAGATACAGCAAGCATGTGTATGTGTATCGTTGCTGAGACTTTACTCATTGGCTAGGAAGGTGGGAATGAATTTGTTCTTTATTAAAACAACTGAACAGAATATTGCCAAAGCACATTCTGGACTTAGCAACTTGCTATATTTTAAAATGAAAGCTGGGAATCCAGGTCAGTTTCTGACCAAAACCAATTTGCAGCATAACAAGAATCCATAGAAAAGTTAGAAAACTTATCATATGGTTAGATGCTTCTAAACTTGTATCTGTTCATATACGAGAGAGAGAGGCAGACAGACAGACACTATGCTATACTCATAGTACCAAGGCTGCATTGGGAACAATCCTAAGGAGGTCTATTCAATGGGGCTTAACCCCAGGGAAATCTTTTAAAAATTACAGCCATTTTCACTTCAGACTCTCATATTTTGAAAAAATGCTGCCATTAAGATAACTTGATTCAAGTCTGCAAACTGGCAACTGTAGAACAGTCTCTCACAATTTGCCCTGCAACAGAGAGTAGATACAGTAATATAGCCTTTGGCACAGATAGCAGAGATGAAGCCTTCCAAAAGGCTGCATCAGAGATAAGAACCACGAGCCAAGCTTTTGTTAACCTTATGTCTGGTTCCCAAACAGTAAAATTTTAACTTAATGTTTTCAAATATATTAATGGCAACAAAAGAACCCCCCCAACAATGCAGTCTTGAGTAACACCCCCTTTTAAGTGTTCAAGCAACAAGGACATCCATCAGCCATCAGAAATAAGTCCTGTATTTCATCATAGTAGCCACCTCAGCATCCTTTCTGAAAATACCAAGAGAAACATAAAGTTCACTTCATCCATGCAATGAAGATAAATAAATTGGGGCTTTAAAAACATGTACCATATTTTTCGCTCCATAAGATCCACTTTCCCCCCCAAAAAAAGTAGGGGGGAAAGTGTGTGCGCGTCTTATGGAGCGAATACTGCAAAAAAGAGTGCACGTTGTGGGGGGGTGGAGTGCCAGCTTTCCTGAGTGTGCCGCAGCAGCGGCGCACCAAGGAAAGCCAGGGAAGGGGCGGGCGTTCTAACTCCCGCCCCTTCCCTCCCAGCCCCAGCGCTGGCTTTCCTGAGTGCGCCACAGTAGTGGCGCACCCAGGAAAGCCAGGGAAGGGGCAGGGGTTACCTCCACCCCTTCCCTCGGAGTGCCGGCTTCACGGGGGGTGGGGAAGGGGGCAGTTTGGTCAGGTGCGTCTTATGGTCAGGTGCGTCTTATAGAGCGAAAAATACGGCATGTTTAAAATATTTGATTCCCTGGTGAGTTATCCAAACACTGTACTAACCAGAATCCAAAGAGCTAGTTAAGGAACACCTGTGTGCTGCAGAATTTTTGTTTTTATTTTATTTTCTCTTTGAATGTCAGATCCCAATGCCATCTCACAAAACTTCTTACCAAGTCCCTCAATTGCAAAAGTGTTATGACAGCACTGCTGTTCAAGACATGTGAGTCCAAACCTTGGGTATGTGGAACTGGTGGTCACCAAGAATGGTTACCACATTATCTCTGGTTTCTTCTGTTCTCTGGACTCTCCCCCCCCATCCTTCCTCCCCATCGGTCAGCAGTCTGAAATTGGAAATAATTGGAACTCGCCATCTGAATCTTTTAGATCATTGTTTTAATGTTACTTAAATATTTTATTGTATGTTTGATGTTTTATTATGATTGTATCACCCAGAGCAATCCATAACTCCAATTAAAATAATAACAACAACAACAATAATAACAATAATTTGATTGCTGTTATTTAGAAGAAGAAGAAGAAGAGATTGGATTTATACCCCGCCCTTCACTGCCCAAAGGCGTCTCAGAGCGGCTTACAAACTCCTTTCCCTTCCCCTCCTCACAACAGACACCCTGTGAGGTAGGTGGGGCTGAGAGAACTTCTGACAGAAACTGTCCTTGAGAGAACAGCTGTGCCAGAGCTTTTGACTGACCCAAGGTCACATCAGCAGGTGCAAGTGGAGGCATGGGGAATCAAACCCGGTTCTCCCAGATAAGAGTCCGCGCACTTAACCACTACACCAAACTGGCTCTCATTGTGTAGCTTCATTGTGTTTACTTCATTGTGTAGCTGCTCTGCATTACTGATAAACAGTACACTGTAATCAAATGAGAAGAACATTTTAAAAAGCTTACCTTTACTCTTCTTATAGCATAAGTATGGCCAAAGAGACTGAATACTGGTTGCCGGATATTTCTCAAATCCCAGCCTTTCAAACTGCAATCAACAGCACCTGTTACCAGCAAGTTCTGGTAAAAAAAAGATTAGTTCATAATAAATAGAAAGCTAAGTTCCAAATGCAACATTTAGGAATAAAAGAGAGAAATATCAATACTGATCTGGTGTCAATAACCATGGTTGGATCCCACGATCTTACAGCAGAAGATGCAGACAGTCACAGATCTTTCCTACTCCTCCCCAGCAGTTCTTCCCGACCTCAAGAAAGTTTCTTTCCTTCCTTCTTCTCCTTCCTACCTTTCTTTACTAGTCACGATAATAAATCAGCCAGGACATGTGAGGAACTTGCAAAGACTAAGGGCCACATGGGTCAAGAGATGGCAGTGGGGATGGGATGAAATCGCCCTTTCTACCTGTTCCATCCATACAGTTCTGCTGATGGAAGAGAAGGAAGGATGCAATTTCATCATCTTCCCCCCTCCCATCCATGTGTTTATTCTTCCACAGGGATCCAAAACCCTTGGAATAAACTTCCCAAGGTTGGGAAGGACAGCTGGCAGGAGAGAAATGCAGGAAAGACCCATGATCCTTGCTTGTATGGACTGAGGGCTCTAACCCCATCATATACACGGTTCTTGAGGGAATGGCCCTTGAGGAGGGCATTATATGTTTCTTGAGAAGGGCAATTTTTATAATAGAATAGGAATTTTATAACAGAATAGAAAAATTAGGCACAGTTCTATCAAACGTGAAGAGTGCGCACATTTAGAATTACACATATCCAGCTTAAGGGAAAGAAGTCCCAGAGGAAGGATTTAATGAAGGGAGGCCAAGTAGGCATACTGACTTAAAGCTATCATCTTGATCTTGTTGTATTTTTTCTACTACAGTTTTAGTCTCTTTTTTAAAAATACCCTCTGGAACATTGCTGTTTGCACATTTCGCAAAATGACAGAAGTGTGGGAGACTATGTGACCTCCTCAGGCAATTTCCAGACAATTTGGAGGGCAGGTAGAGGGCCACCCTGGGAAGGTCCACTGCCAGTTTGATGTCTCTAGCTTGCAGGGGGCATTTGACACACTGCCCCCTTTGCACATTGGACCCTAGGATCTCCCTCCCCCCAGCCAATGTCCACACAATTTGGAGGGCAGATAGAGGGGCATCCCATGGAGGTCTGCTACCAGTTTGATAACTCTAGTTTGTTGGGGGGGAGCGTTCAACACACTCCCTCCCCTTTTTCACAGGGAGTCTAATCGGCACACAACTTGGAATGCAGGCAGAGGGGCACCCTAGGGAGGTTTGTTGCCAGTTTGATACCTCTAGATTGCAGAGGGCTGTTCAACATCCTCCCTTTTTGTACATTGGACTGAGTCTAGGATCTTCCCCTTCAAGCCAATCTGCTTGCAACTTAGAGCGACAGTCCCTTTAAATGTGCTTTAGAAGCCATGGCACAAGTAAACCCAGAAGGGTGAACTTTCTGGGTTCAGTCATGCCATGGCTTGCAAAATGCATTTAAAGCAACAGCCCCTTTAAATGCCAAGCCAAAAAATTCAGCAAATACCAATATTTTTCAAGTTCGTTACACTGATTTCTTTTGTGCACACTTCTAATTTTTGAGTTATTTTTGAGAGTAAGGACCAAGCCAAAGTGTTTAAAATCTTATTGATTAATGGAACAATTAAGCATGTGCTTAAATCTATGCCAGTAAAATGTACCAAAACATTTTCATGATAGTAGGACATTTCCAAAATTAGTACCAAAAACTAGTACCAGCATACTAGTTACAAAACGATTTCACTCACAAAAAGGCAACGTCCCTAGAGTCTACAAATACACTGTTTCTGGCTACTGTACCTGATCATACTTGCACCAGTCACAACTTAAAATCTCAGCCTGGTGAGCTGGAATTACTACTGGGAGCCTTGGTGCTTTAGCATCCCAAATTCTTAAAGTCTGGTCACCTGGAAGAGAGACATGAGTTACTCTTAAAAGGATTGTTTCCCAGTATAATATTTAGTATTTCAATCTTCTATGAATATATAGTTCAAGCTTCGGAAACTTACAATTCAACACCATGTGCAAAATAAAGATTGCTAGGAAAACTGTATAATTACAGCTAATAATTCTAATTGTGTTAGCAAAGCAATCCAAGCCAATATTCAACTTCCTTTCTCCTTGTTAGCCTTTAGTCTTTTTTCATTATGGATCCAAAGGGCTATTTCCACTAGCAGAAAGCCCTTCCACAAGGACAGTGTGCCTCTGCGTCAATTCTTCTCGCCAGCTGCAAAGCTCAACGTAACTGCCAAGAATTCCCTGGCCCTCACAAGGAAGGTACAGCAGGCTAAAGAGAAGAGAAAGGAAAACTGCATTTCACAACAGAACTCCTCTTACAATTATTTTGATCCAGTCTAACTCACACACAAAGACTTACAATGGATAGCAAACTTATCTGTTGAATATGTCAGCTTACCACACTTGATCTAATCTATTCATACAATTTTTAAAAATATGTAGTACTATCCTGACTCAAGAGTGGCTTTCATACTGGCTCTCAGGAAACAGTTAGACACAGCTGCAACAAAAAATATTCCCATTAAAATACACACTGTAAACTTCAACAATCAGCATTTATTAATGTATCTGTAGATCAACAGTAGTTCCTTCTATGTGTTGGCCTCCTTATGAGTCAGAAATTTCCTGAGTTCATTTTCTGTTCTCCCCCCACCCCGAAGGAAAATCCTAGAATCTGGACCATGCTATTAACAGACAGAAGCTAAAAAGGGGTGCCATCCACATACCCATGGGTCCATAGTATATCGTATCTTTGTGCTGAATGTTAATTATAAGTTATCTGGGAAGCAAATCATGGCTGAAAACCAGGGTATAAAAACAATAAAACAAATTAATATTAAATACCTGACTGGTCAGCCACTAAATTACAGCCCAATCTCATGTCTATTTTACTTAAAACTGTTTCACTGTGATCAGTGGACTACTCCCAAGCATACATGCAAAGAACAGTCCACAGCTGACTAAAAGGCTTTACAAACACATGCAATATTTTGCTTAGCTTCCATCATTCATTCTTCAATGTTGACATCCAGAACTCATTTAAATTATGAGGCACTGGAATATTTTGTGCCTGCATAGTGTTGACCTCTGATCGCTAACAGGAACATGGAAGCACTGATGGGTAATGGACCTATGGCAGTATCTTTTTGTTCCTGGCAGTACAATGGAGAAAGGACTTTTCCTTACTAAACGTAACCATGCAAAATAATAGGAATCTACCCTCAGTTAAAACTTCCAGGTTTTAATTTTTTTGCTACCACTGACACTGTATTTAATGACAAAAATTACAGTTACAGAGGACTTATTTTCTAAGTTATCCAGACTGGATAAGTTGTTCATTAGAAGTGTCTCAAACCTACTGAAAGGAAGCTGTTATCTTTTTTGCTTGGATTTTGTTTTATACCAATCTCTTTTGGTAATATCCCCCACCCTCCTGCCACATATTTAACTAAGCCAATGGATGTACACTTCTGTGTGTATAAGAGAGTGAGCTCTGATTCATGAAAACTCATACTGAAATAAATTTTGTTAGTCTTTAAAGCATTATCCAACCCTTGTGTAATTTTGCTGCAACAGACTAACACAGCTACTCCTCTGGACTAGATAAGGTAGCAGCAAGCATTAAACAATTGGTAAAAAATGAGAATATAGTATTGGAAGGCTAACCAGAAGAGCAGTTAGATAAAGTAAGGCTCATCAGAAAGATCTGAGAAAGTGAGAGTAGCAGATGTTAATGGAAGGCTGTTTCAGGCAGGGAGAGCAGTTCAGCAGAGGACTCAGACGTGAGCTAGAAAATGAAAAAGAAGTTTGCAGAGGCAGCTGATCCCCCCCCCGAAGGTTAGCCATGTTAGCCTGTTGCAGTGAAAATTACGAGTCTTGCGGCACCTTAGATATGAACAGCTGTATTGTGGCATATGCAAGAATGTGAGAAGGAAAATAAATGAAGAAGAAAGACTCAACAAATGGAAAGGTAATTTTACAATAACAAATAAGTGAGAAAATGTAAAAGAAAAAAATGATCTTCAGTTCCATCAGCAGGGAGAAGTCTTCAGTTCTACAGACAACACCATATGACATAATGGGACAGACAGTGTATTATAAAGATTAAAGCTGTTTGTGTTTGAAGGACATTTATCATGAGATGACAGATTCTGGTGACAAAATACATTTCATTGCCCCAAATATACAACAGTGTGCCTTTATCTTTTAACTGACTAACATATACACATACTTGGATATAATGGAGAAGGAAAGGAAAATGAGTATTTTTAGATATTTGCAGTCCAAGGACATCTAGAGGTCAGGCACTTCCAAACCAAGAATTGTTTCAGTAAAACTAAAACGTTATTTTGGCAATGAGAATATAGAAGACTAGGGCAAACCTAAGATCAAAAGAAGCATACTGCAAATTACTACGGGGCAGGCAGAGTTGAAAGAATCAGTGAAAGGAACTGACTTGTAGCCCCAAAATTCCCCATCTCTTGTCAAAACATAGGTCTGTATGTATGTAAATAGCTATGTGATGTAGCCTTTTGTGATAGAGGTGTTGCAATTTGACAAATATTTGTTAAAATTTTTACACTGCCCATTCCATATTGTTTTGTTAATTATTCAATTCCCATAACCCAAACCAAAATAATTCATACTACAGTATTCCCCATTACTATCTATGGATGTAAAACTTGCACCATGAAGAAAGCTGACAGGCAGAAAGTTTGAAATGTGATGTTGGCGGGGAGAGCTACAGATACCATGGACCGCCAAAAAACATATAAGTGAGTTTTAGATCAAATCAAGCCTGAACTCTCCCTAGAAGCTAAAATGACTAAACTGAGGCTACTGTACTTTGGTCACGTTATGAGAAGACAAAGAGTCACTGGAAATGACAAGGATGCTAGGAAATGTTGAAGGCAGGAGATGGATTGACTCCACAAAGGAAGTCACAGCCTACAGTTTGCAAGACCCGAGCAAGGTTGTTAATGATAGGACATTTTGGAAGTCGTAAATTCATCGGATCACCATAAGTCAGAAGTTACTTGACAACAGATAACACATACAACCCAGACTTCATGATCTAGAATCAGACCTCCTGTTACCAAATGTGAATCTGGTTGCTCAGGTTCACAATGTGAACTATGATACTTTGTGCCATAAGTGGTAAGTGTAGCTGCTCTTTCATATGTAAATCATTTTTTCATCACAATTCCATAATGACCCCATGTAACTCAATCATATATTTTTAGGCTTAGTAACAAAGAAGATAATGGCTTTTCAGTCTGTCACTATAGCCAGGGATGGTTATAGGGTAAGTTCTGTAACAATGTTCTGAAACCTTGCCAGTCTAAAGGAACAAGTAGTACAAAAAAACACCAAGAAATGCAGTCCATTAAGATCAGAGCAGGACCTTCTCATTGGCCTAGATCCAAAGACTGCACAATAGTGATGTGACAAAAGGGTTAGTTCAGTTTATGTTGCAGGCATATACTAACACTCATATGACTGCTTTTGAAAATAAAGGTTTTTGAGAATTCTTTATACATGATGGAAGAAGCATGTTCCATGTGCAAAGAAAAAAAATTACTTGAAGCTTGGAGACTTGTTCATCCAGGACAAAAGGACTATACATTTTAGTTCACATCACACAAAACATATCTGAGATTAGACTTCTATATTGTCTTGGCAGGAATTATGTCTCATATTGAAGATGTGGTTATAAGTCTATGCACCAGTGACAATCTCCTGGTCATATGATAACAAGGCAGGTGTTAGGAGTTGAAGTCTAGGACCACGGTTATTGGATCGGGAAGAGGTTCAAGTTGATGTAGGTAAAGATATTCAAGATTTTTTTGAATTCAATATTCCCTTCCTAGTTAGCTGACCTATTATTTGGAACATCTTCAAAGCTTATATATGAGGGTGTTGTTCTTAAAATAGGTCAGAAATTTATAGAAAGAATAGAAAGAGAATCAGTTAATATAGCACATCAGAGATCTCGAGGTGGAATATAAAAGATCTCTTTCGGATCAAGTATATGAGGGGTTGTTATATCTTAAGTTGCAGTTAGAAATGCAGAGATCTGCAAAGTTAGAAAGAATCATGGGGTATGTGAGGCAATGGCAGTTTGAATTAGGGAACAAGCCCTCTAATGCTTTGGCTAAACTACTGAAAAATGAGTAAAAGAAGAATAACATGAGTAGTGGTAAATAATCAGCACATTTATTAGGTCAGAATATATTGTGCATCAATTTAAGGTTTATTATGCAGATCTATATACTTCAGGCAATCTAAGTGAACTAGAGATCCAAGATTTTTTGTCAAAAATCAGCATACCCACAATATCTATAGATGAAAAAAAAATTAGAGGCACCTTTTCAAGAACAAAAAGTGTTCAAGTGATTAAAAATGTAAAGATGAATAAGGCTTCAGGCCCTCATAGCTTTATTCCAGAATTTTACAAATATTTGTAAATCAAGTGAAAACGCCACTTATCCATCTCTTGAACAAAGTTAATACACTTCAGCAGATTCCCCCTAGGGATGTGCATTCAGCTTAGCTGAGCCAGAAAACCTCCCTGTATAATGCCTATATGGCATTATTTGGGCTCCCCAAAAGCCAAATCAGATTCTCTGATCTGATTCGGCTTTCCAAAAAAGTACTGCTGTATAGAAGCCGAATCTATTCAGCTTCTATATGGCATCTCCCCAATACATCTTTTTACCAGTCGGCCGACAGGCCAGCTGGAGAAGCAAGACAAGGGAGAGCAGGTCCAGTTCACTCTCCTCCATCTGGAAGTGGAGGAGAATGTAACTGACATGCCCTTAATCTGACTCTCTTCCCAGGCCTGCCTGCCATGGGGGGTGGGCCAAGAAAGGCATAGGGAGGCATTTAAGGATGCCTTCATGATCCTACCACCAACCTCAGCCTGCTTGCTCCAGTGGGTAGGTTAGGAAAAATGCCAGGAGGTATCTTTAAATGCCTCCCTAATCTAGCTATCCCCAGCCTGCTCTCTGTGGCCAGCGGGCTAGGGAAGGCTGGATCCTGGAGGCATTTAAAGATGCCTCCCTGATCCTTCCACCTTGAATGGGGGGGGGGGTGAAAGGCAAAGCTGAAGTGGCTTAGATCTCTCAGATTCAAGCCACTTCAGGCTTGCCCTTGGCTCCAGATGCTTGGGTGGGGGGATGAAAGGCAAAGCTGAAGTGGCTTGGATCTCTAAGAACCAAACCCCCTCAGCCTCTGGAGTCGTGCTGCAGAGGTGGCATGCTCCTTCACTGAAGGGAAGGCAGATGGGAGTCTGCTGCCCCAGCAGGAATGGGGGGGTGTTATTATATCCTATGGGGACGATCCCCATAGGGTATAATAGAGCCAAATAAATTCGGCAGTACTGATATTTTTGGGGTTTCAACCCAAAAAATACCATTTTTTTTGGCACATACCCCTGATTGCCTCATCAGAGGAAGATGCCAAGGTTGTGGTTATCTTTAAACTAGGAAAAAAACTAGATGATATCTCCTTTTATCAACCAATCTCACTTTTAAACCAAGACTTTAAGAGCTGGCCAGCTATAACTGCAAAACGACTTAATAAAGTTATTCATAGGATTGTATGCCCAGACCAGACAGGATTAATTACTAGTCATTGTATGTATCAGAATGCAGAAAGATTGTTTAATGTTATAAATCATATGAAAAATCATAACAAACAGACAGTATTTATGTTCATTGACACTGAAAAAGTGTTCGACAGAGTGGAATGGAAATTCATTAAGGCAGTATTATATTATTTTAATCTAGGAGGAAGTGAATGGATATCTATAATGTATAAGAACACCAGAGCCAGAGATAAGTGTAAATGTGGTTTTGCTGGAAAAACTGGAACTTCACTGAGACACAAGGCAAGGACATACTTTATCTCCTTTATTGTTTATAATCACGATAGAGACACTTGCTATTGTAATTAGAAGTGAAATAGGTTTGCAGGGTCCAGATGGGGCAAGATAATTTCAAACTCTCACTATTTGCTGATGATCAAGTCCTGTCTATAATAAAGCCTTTTGAGTCCTTGCCAGTTGTGTTAAGGATTTTGCATTCTTTTGGGCAGGATCTCAGGATATAGAGTTAATTTAAAGAAATCAAGCTGGATGGGTATTAGCATGGATGTATCTCAATGAACTTGCTCATCTAATAGGCATCCTACGGTATTGTCATCCTATTAGATACCTGGGAATTTGGGTTCAGGAATATATGAGTAAAGTTGTGGATATTAATAATAGGAAACCTCTCTCAGAATCTGCAATTCAGTCAAACAAATGGAGATTACTCCCAATATCTTGGTTGGGAAGGATTCTTACTATCACACAGTCTGTGTTACCAAGACTATTGTTTTTATTCATGGATATTCCCATAATAATCAATCCGGGAATATTAAAAAGTTGGCAAAAGTGGACCCTTCAGTTTATTTGGCAAAGCAAACCCCCTAGAGTTTCTGCTAGAATCTTGTATCAGAAACCTTTGTGTGGTGGGCTAAGTGTGCCTTATATCTTTGTTATCAAGCTGTTAGATTAAGTTCACTATTAAGATGGTTTATGCCAGATAAGCATTTGAGTGCTGTTGAAAAAGTGATCAACAGGAACTTGTCAAGTATTGTTTGGTTTGTTGACAAGTAAAAGAAATATGAGTTCAAGAGTATTAATGCTGACTTAAATGTTTGGAGGAAACTGAGACCATTATTGAGTCCTGGTCTATCACCATTGACATCTGTTTTTTTATAATGAGAAGGTGCAAGATGTGAACTCTTTAGGAGATATTCAGCTATGGAAGAAAACTAATCTGTCTACAGTTGAAAGTTTATTAAGCAATGAGGGGATCCTCTTTTATGATCAAATTGCAACTAAAATGAAGGAAGAAAGACTGTGATTATTACAGTTTTTCCAGATTAGGCATATCATTTCAACACTGATTCAAAAGCATGTGAAGTGCCATCTGAAAACAACTTTTGAAAAAATGACTAATAGCTCAATACTTGGGAAAGTGCATGATTTGTATATATTGATTTTGAATCAAGATGTAGCATTTGATAAACAGTGGAGAAAATGGGAACGATGGCTGGGTGATGAGAAAACAATTAGTGAGTGGACGTGGATCTGGGAGAGAATACCAAAGAATTTGATCTCCAGTGACTGTAAAGAGAACTTGTATAAGGTCCTGTATTATTGGTAAGTAACCTCATTCGAATTGGCTCAAATTTACAATATACTCATAGATATTTGTTGAAGATATCATTCTCCACGGGCAGACCAATTCCACATTTTTTGGGAATGTACTGGAAATACAGGGGTTTTGGTTCTCAGTACTGGAATTAACTCATGGGATTATTGGTTATGAAATCCCCTTTGTCCTGAAAGTTATTCTGTTATGCTATTTTAAAGAGGTGATCGAAGATACAGATTTGGAGTTGATGACTAATCTCATAATTGCTACTAGAATGTGTATTGCCAACAACTGGAAGTGTATGGAGGTCCCTACAATATCTGAATGGCTTTACAGAATTCGGAAGATTGCTTATTTTACTAAATTAATGTATTAAATCTTGGGTGGTGAGAATTTGTATGAAGACAAATTCTTGATGTTCTGGACATTTTTTTATTATGTTTTGGAATAATAAACAAATATATATATGTACATGTATATATATGTATGTGTATATATGTGTGTGTGTATTTGAACCATTGTAAGAGTTTGAAAATATTGTATGTATTGTACAGCTATATAGTTGTTTATGGTCTAAGTAACATACTATTGTAATGTTATATGGTTGTTTATGGTCTGAGTAACACACTACATAGTTTGGAGATTTTATAGATGTATGAGAAAAGTGCCTCTTTTCTTGCTAACAATTTTGCCACCTCTAAGAAAAATTTCTTTTGTGTTAAAACTATACAAGGAAAACAAACACTATCAAAATACAAACAAATAAATAAGCATTTCTGTTCTGTTCAGCCTTGGCAGTCTATATGGATGTTATAGGCCACAAACGGAAAACAATCAGGTATAATCTTCTGTTGTTGTATGGAACAGGTGTTGGATAAAGACCATGATTATTCAGATGATTTATATCCCTGATATAATTATTACTACTGCTTTACTTTGTTTTTGCTTTCATGAAAATGATCATATAATATATGTATTCGTCTGTATGAAAATAAATAATGGTAAATTAAGAAAAAGGAAAGAAGCACATAAACTGTGACAGATCATTGACTGGATCTTCAGACAGTCAATTTCTTTAAACTAGAAATCTATGCGACTGGAGACAAACTTGTAGCTAGGAAAGGAAGTACTTTGGAGAACAGCCAATGAAGCTGCCAGAGTGGTTTCCAGACTAATTTTTTTATGATTAGGAAGTTTCCACTCATGGGGAGGCATCTCAAACAATGATTTGACAGTTTAAACATAGCACCATAACAATTCAAATCGTAGTTTTCCAAACTTGCTTCTAAATATTAAGTTTATATACTTAATTTATAGTCCATTTATCTCATTGAGATTGAACGTGGACTTGAAATCAGATCCTCAAACAAGATGTGGTTTGTTACACATCAGCCATGCAACTGGCACAAACCCATGAATATCAGCATCAAACAGGAACCTACAAAGCCACCTTATACTGGGTTAGAGCACTGGTCCATCTGCTTCAGTACTGTTTACTGATTGGCAGGAGAACTTCAGAGGCTCAGGCAAAGTTACATTTTACTATACAACTATTCAAAACTACTCTACTGCATAGAGCAATTGCTGTGTCATATTCGTTACAGCAGCAAGTGTCAGAAATAACAAATTTCTTGTGCAATATGCCAGAAAGGTTGTAAAAAAAAAAGCACCATTACAGAACCGTACAAATGAATTTATGACTAAGGAGGCATGATTTGAGATGCTACATGCCAAAATGGAATATGTGCCATATTTCGCCATGTAAACTGATAATATCAAAGCCAAAAAGTTAATAGTTATTGTAAATGAAATCTAGTGCCAAGGATAGTGGTCCTGTATTAGGGCAGAATCTTCCATATTTTATTCATGCATGTCTCAGCTCAAAACTTCTTTCCTCCCATATTTCAAGGTTTTGTTTTAAAGAGAGGAGAGGGTATCCCTAAGAAGGCTATGTGCACCATCCAGTGGTCTTTTGGAAGGTTGGAATAAAAACTTAATACCTTAATAAATTGCTGAACGCTTCCTGGCTTTCATCTGGGTGGTTCTGACCATGGCCTACATCTCCAAAGGGATTGTCAAGGATGGGTGAGTGAGCATCAACGTGGCAAATGGGGTTCAATGTGGCCAAGTGTAAAGTGATGCACATTGGAGCCAAAAATGCTAAATATAAATACACATTGATGGGGTCTGAACTGGCAGAGACTGACTGAGAGAGATCTTGGAGTCATAATAGATAACTCAATGAAAATGTCTACACAGTGTGTAACTGCAATAAAAAAGCCCAATGCCATGCTGGGGATTGGAAGGGAATTGAAAACAAATCAGCCAGTGTCATCATGCCCCTGTATAAATCAATGGTGCAACCTCATTTGGAGTACTGTGTACAGTTCTGGTCACCACACCTCAAAAAGGATATTATAGCATTGAGAAAAGTGCAGAAAATGACCACTATAATGATAAAAGGGTTGGAACACTTTCCCTATGAAGAAAGGTTAAAACACTTGGGGCTCTTTAGCTTGGAGAAATGACAGCTGAGGGATGACATGATCAAGGTTTATATGATTATGCATGGGATGGAGCAGGTAGAGAAAGAAGTTCTTTTCTCCCTTTCTCACAATACAAGAACTCCTGGGCACTCAATGAAATTGCTGAGCAGTCGGGTTAGACCAGATAAAAGGAAGTACTTCTTCACCCAAAGAGTAATTACCACATGGAATTCACTGCCCCAGGAAGTGATGGCAGCTACAAGCATGGACTACAAGAGGGAATTAAATAAGTATATGAAGCAGAAGTCCATCAGTGGCTATTAGCCGCAAGGTATAGATAGGAACTCTCAGCCTGGGCAAGTGATGCTCTGTATTCTTGGTGCTTGGGGGGGGCAACAGTGGGAGGGCTCCTAGTGTCCTGGCCCCACTGCTGGATCTCCTGATGGCACCTGGTATTTTTGGCCACTGTGTGACAGAGTGTTGGATTACATGGGCCATTGGCCTTATCCAACATTGGCTTCTCTTATGTTCTTATGTTATCTCTCTCACAAAGAGCTGATATGAGACAGATATCAGATCAGCAGTCTTAGAGAGACAGATTCAAATGCCCACTTGCTTTCAAGCTCATGGGGTAACTATGGCCAAGTTTCTGCCTCTCAGCCTAGCATACTGAAAAGGGTTGTTGTAAAGATAAAAATGGAGAAGGGACAGCTACATTTCCTATTCTGACCTCCTTACAAAAAGGGTAAGGGAAAAAACCGTCACATTACATTTTACATGCCAATATGCTGCCCAAGCAAATATGTAGCCCCATCCCCAGGTATGAAGATCTACTCATGCGGTCTTGCTCCAGATTCCTCCCGCTCAAACAAAGATCATTGCCTACCAGGAGCAGAACCTGTTCTAAGATATGGAATGTTCTTCCACAAAAAGCTGCTCGATCATCTTTCCTGTACTATTTTCAGGCACAGATTAAGATAAACTTATTCAGACAGGAAGCTGAGATTTCTTTAACTATTGTATCACCATCATCTTCCCACTTGATAGTGGCTTACTGGAAGGATACATACATTATACACATATACAGTTTTCTGAAAAGTGGTTTACAAAACCCATAAGCTGTAGATTTATGTTCTTACACAACCTCATAATATGTTAGAAGGCTGCAACAAATTTGAATTATTGTAAAATTATATTGTTGGAATTTCATATGATAGTAAATTCTAATAATCAGTAAGCAGTAAATATTGTACATGGTGTTACTTTGTTACTTGTAACCAGGAAACATATTGGTAGATGCCCTGAGACAATTCTGTACAGGATAAAGTTTGTCCATGCCATTTAACCAGTCTAATGTAGGCATCACATTTTTTTTAGCCTGTTATGAAATCTAATAAAAGCTTCTAAATTTTACATGAAGAGGTAACTGCCAGCTCTTCTTATCAAGGAAAGTTTAGACATCTATGCTACTTTTTAGTCATTCTAATATCCAAGGACATTGTGTGCTGCTATTTTTTTGGAAACCAGAAGAGTCTTAACAGCCAATCCTAAATGAACATACTGGTACATCAGCCTGCAACACAAAACTAAGATGCAGAGAAGGGCAACTAGAATGATAAAAGGGTTGGAACACCTTCCCTATGAAGAAAGGTTAAAATGCTTGGGGCTCTTTAGCTTGGAGAAACGACGGCTGAGGGGTGACATGATCGAGGTTTATAAGATTATGAATGGGATTGAGCAGGTTGAGAAAGAAGTACTTTTCTCCCTTTCTCACAATACAAGAACTCGTGGGCACTCTATGAAATTGCTGAGCAGTCGGGTTAGAACAGATAAAAGGAAATACTTCTTCACCCAAAGAGTGATTAACATATGGAATTCACTGCCACAGGAGGTCGTGGCAGCTGCAAGCATGGACAGTTTCAAGAGGAAATTAGATAAACATATGGAGCAGAAGTCCACCAGTGGCTATTAGCCACAGGGTATAGAATGAGAACTCTCAGTCTGGGGCAGGTGATGCACTCTATTCTTGGTGCTGGAGGGGGCAGCAGTGGGAGGGCTTCTGGTGCCCTGGCCCCACTGCTGGACCTCCTGATGGCACCTGGTATATTTTGGCCGCTGTGTGACAGAGTGTTGGACTGGATGGGCCATTGGCCTGATTCAACATTGGCTTCTCTTATGTTCTTATGTTCTTATGTTCTTATGTAATGCCACCATAGTTTTAGAACCAATATACTGAAATGTCTATTTCTTCTCGGTCTTAGGGGGCTACTTCTAAAAACAGAAATGTCTTATTTTCTATTCATCTTTTTTGCGGGGTGTGTGTGCATTTATTTCTGTGTGTGTGTGTCCATGCCTGGAAGTTACGGTGATCTCTGGCAACTCCTACTGGGGCATAGAGAACATTCAGAGAAGTGGCCTGATAGCCTGCCCTTGGCCTCCCAGCCATGGTATTCTCTGGAGGTCTCCCATCCAAATACTTGCCAGGATTGGCCCTGACTTGGTTCCAAGATCTGACAAGATCGGGCTTCCCTGGACTATCCAGGTCAGGGCATTTTTCTAACCATCTTTAATTGCTAATGCTTAAAACTGGCCTTCTCACCACTTCAATTTATTTTAAAAGGCGTGGCTTTTTTGACCTAAAGAAATATCAGTATTCCATACTTCCTAAAACACATTTAGAACCATTTCCAGGAAAGTTTAGGAAAGGCCCTGCTGACATTTTGCATAACAATTCAAAGTTCTTAGGTTTCTTGTGAGGCTGCCAATGTCTCAGATTATCTGCAGCTCCAGATTCCTCATGTGGTTAAATTCTTTCCCACAATGCAGTGTAGTCATTAACATTGCTGTCAAACTCCTACTTAGCTGTACAATGTTAGCACCGAATGTGGAGAACGGATTTAATTTATGCAAGAGCAAACTAGCTTGCAATTGCTTTTCTCTGTGCTGATACTCTTGGGTGTATGTTCAAAAGAGAAAGGTCCACAGTAGTGGCAGGGAATTTTTTTTTTAAAAAAAGCCTCACTAGAAGTAGTCAGGCTTAATTTTGATGAATGAAAAGTACCATGGTGACTAAATTCTACTAAGATGCAGGGACATTTTTTCTTTCCCTGATGCTTGGAAAAAACTGGAACAAACTAGTTTGTATTTACCCTAATAAAAAGATTTAATAATCATGTTAAGGATCTAAATGAATGCAGCATTAAAAGTGAAGCTCAAGTGGTTAAGCTAATATCTGGCAGTTATGTCAAGCTTCACAGATCTTTGCCTACTTGCAGAAGCAGCTCTCAGTTTCCATTTATAGCTGCAGCGGTATCTCTTCCAAGTAAGCATCTGATTTGTAAGTAGACTCTTGCTAGTGATTTAAGAGGTGATAAACCTTGTTTGACTCCATAAAGCATGCTGTCACAGTGAACTGGACCAACTGATCACATACTTTAGCACTGCAGAATGAATGGTCAAGGACCATTTAGCAATGCCGATTTATGTTTGGCAGTCCACAAATGTGCATTTAGATCTTCTTTCTGTGATGCTCATTTTGTTCTCCAGGTAGAGACAAAGAGGCCTTCTGGGCAAACGACACAATGACTCACTAAACCCTTTTAGCCATCATGCAGTTTTGTTATTTATGTCATTTCTTTAATCACATTTTCCACATGATTGGCCTTTTGTTGTCAGCCAGACATTTATCAGGCCCCTAAGCCAGAGCAGCCCCTTCCACCTGATCTTCCAGCCCATGTTATTGGTTCAGAAAGTGGTACTGACATCAGGACAGAATAGAAAAGACTATACAGCTTGAACAGCTCCTGGTTGCTAACATGATCTCCTGTTTCAATTGGGTAAGCACCCAGAGCACTACGGATGATCGAATGCTATATTAACAGCTCTGCAAAGTGCTTTGCACCTTTCCAAATGGTAAATGCATTTAATGTTGAATTAATTGAAATGCCAGTCAGACAGGACCATTATTTCCTTTGCCCAGTAATCTACTTTCTTTCTCATCAGTATAATCTGGACAACAGCAAATCCTTAAATATTTAATCACACTTTATTTGTCTTTCTAAAGTTCATAAATATATTAAGAAACACTTCCAAATAAAATAAAACCCCACATAACTACACAACAGGATAAATTTATATATTGTTATACACAAATTGTATGTATGTTCACACAGAGACAAATTGATTAATTACCCAGCATAGTAAATGGAAAGGTTTTTAGAGGCAATAAAATCCTAAAGCTGTTAACATATATTTTATTTACATAAAAAACAACCACTGTCGCTCCGTTTGTCCTTTAGAGTGAGTGTGTGTGTGTGTGTGTGTATATATATATATATATATATATATATATACACATATATATTTTGGGGAGGCTGGGTAGTGGACTACCTCGCCCCACTGAAGAGGAGAAACCTCAGGTAGGTTCCAAGAAGAAACCTCAGGTAGGTTCCAAACTTTCATTTTCCTTCAGTGGGGGAAGTCATCTAAGTTGGTTATTAATACCCAAACTAAGACAGAGGTGTGGGATCAATTTGTGTTCTCTTGTTCCACCACTTATTGCAACACCCTTTGTCCTAAGGATGCCTCTGCGGATACCATTTAGTGTATTCTGTAGTGCTTAACGAAAGTTCAGAAGATGGCCCAAGTGGCAGCTTTGTAAACCTCCACCACTGAAGCCCTGGTGGAGAAAGCTGCTGTAGTGGCTGCAGCTCTGGTTGAGTGCGCTGACACATTCTTTGGCAGGCCCAGTGTCTTGTAAGCCTTGTGGATACACTGCTTTACCCAAAAGGCAATGGATGATTTAGATACCTTCTTGGCCAAATTTTGACTGCTGTATGAGACAAATAATGAATCCACAAGTCTGAAAGTGGATGTTCTGACTAGATTAAGTGAGCAGAGCTCTACGCACATCCTGTTTATGCCAAATCTTTTCCTTCAGGTGCGTTGGTTTTGGGTAGAACGAAGGTAACATCGCCGGCTGGTTGATGTGAAAGTTGGAGATGACATTTGGCACAAAGGAAGGATCTGTCCACAGTGTTACAGAGTCCTTAGCTTTTTTCTTGATGATAGAGCTGCTGTTTCAGAAACCCTCCTAGCCAAGGTACTTGCCATGTCCACTGCAGAGCTCCAGAGTGGGAAGGGGCCCAAGGCACCAAATCTATCATTGAAGTCATAAAACCAAGAACTGCTGACAGATGCATAAAGTCCATAGAGTGGCTATTTTTAATCTCTTTCATTAAGGTCATGATTTTTGCTACTTGTCCTGTAGTAGGAAAACTTTGAACAGTTGGGCTGGAATTCTGGCTTCCAGGTATATGATAACTTTTGTGAGAGACAGATGACTTTTCTGTGAATTTATCAGGAATTCATGTGCCTGAAGAAAACCTAGTTCATTTGGTGTCCCGGGAGGCTGTAACAGCATTCCTGGCTCTTATAACAATGTCATCAGTGTCCCATCTGATGCAGCTTTACTACGAGGGAGATCATAACTTCTGTGAAAACTCTCAGGGATGACAAAAGGCCAAAGGGTAAAGCCTCGTATCGGAAATGTTGGTCCTGATAAGATAATCGAAGGTACTGCCTGAGGTCCAGATGAATAGGGATATACAAGTAAGCTTTCTGGAGGTCCAATGACATCAAAAAATTTTGCTGAATCACTTGTAAGAAACATCACAGGGATTCCATTCGGAATTTGTATTTCTTGACGCAGTTATTTAGACTTTTGAGGCTTGGAATTGCTCCCCAAAGCCTGGATCTCTTGGGAACCACGTACAGAACAGAATAAACCCCCTTGAAATGTTGAGTTGTGGGAACTTCCTCTATTGCTCCTATTTGAATGAGATGAAGTATAGCCTGTTGTAGCAGATGTCTTCTTTGTAATGGTCTAGGAACTGGAGAAGGAGTAAAACTGTTGAGAGGAGAGAAACAAATTCTACTCTGTAGCCTTTTCTTACGGATAGAACTTAAAGACTCTTTGTCAAGTTTTGTCATGTCTCTGAGAAGAACTGAAGTTGCCCCCCTATCATATAGTCAGGCTGAGCTCTTCTCGACTGATAATTTTTATCCTGTCTGAAGGTGGGTGAGGGTCTCTAGTGGGTTCTGTTTCTGTAGCCAAAGGGCCAGAAACCTCTAAAATCTTTGGAATCTCTTCCTCACAGAGGTGCTCTATAGCCACAAAAAGAGTGATGGGATTGTTTTAACTTCCTTGTCTTTTGCACTCGATGTAGATGGTATGGCCTTCTTTTTCTCTTTTGTTTCCACTAAGACCTTATTCAATGTAGATTCCTCAAAGAGAAGCCTGCCAGAAAACCTCTCTATTGATAGGCTTCTTTTAAAAAGGGGATCCACTTTCCAGTGCTTCAGCCAGATAATTTTTCTAATTATGATGCTGGCTTCTTGTGCCCTGGCACAAAATGAATAGTGTCCTGCGAGACATCAGAGGCAAACTCAGCTGCACTTTTTATTTTCAATAAGGACCTTTTGAGATCCAGAAGTTCTATCTCTAGTCCCTGCAAGAGATTGTCAGCTCATATGGCAACAGCGCAGGCAAAGTTTGACAACACTGCAGACGCTCTAATGGCTGAGGATGAAGCCTCATGTGCCTTCTGCTGAGAGCCATTTTGGTGTAGTGGTTAAGTGCGCGGACTCTAATTTGGGAGAACCGGGTTTGATTCCCCACTCCTCCACTTGCAGCTGCTGGATGACCTTGGGCAAGCCATAGTTCTTGTCAGAGCTCTCAGCCCCACCTACCTCACAGCCCCACCTACCTGTTGTGGGGAGGGGAAGGGAAAGGAGTTTGTAAGCCGTTCTGAGACTGAGTGAAGGGCGGGGTATAAATCCAATCTCTTCTTCTCTTCTTCTTCTTGAGTGCCATCTTATTCTTCATATCTACCAAATCCTTAGTGTTCTTGCCATCCTTGGACAACACATCTCCAGGATGTAGAGCCACAACCAGGGCATCAACTAGAGGAACTTTGAGATCCATGATTTCCCATGGTACTGCTTAGGACTTTTTAGGTATAGAAATAAGGGAGTTGCTACTACCTGGTAGTGCCCACTCCATCTTTAGAACACCATCAAAAAAAGGCAGGAAAAGGTGAGACTGTTGGAACCTTTGTTGCTTGTTTGAAGCCTCTTGCTTTCTAAGTTGGCTGAGGCTGCAGATCTAGGTTTTTCTAGAACACCTATCTGATAATTGAGAATGCTGATGACTTTAAGCAGGAGACGTTGAAAATGCTCAGGCTGGAAAAGTCTGGAAGAGCTTTCTTGAAGTATTTGTGTCTTCACCCAACTGTTTGTCACCTTCTTTTCCTGAATTTCCCCCCACAGATTCTAGAACTGAGAGGGCCTCCTCTACCTCCAAATCCAGCAAGGAAAGATGTTCGGGGGCCCTTTTAGAGTTGTCCAGCAATTCAAGCATGCATGAGCTTTTATGGCCACCTGGATTAGGGAGAATAGATGACATCTTCTGAGGCCCCCCTAAACTGGAAGGTCAGCCTTGATCTCCCCAGTAGGGGTACTCACACAAATTTGCATAGCCCTGCCTGGAGCAAATGGAAGTGTGACCTAACCAACTTAGATGATTTCCCCCACTGAAGGAGGATTTCATTAAAAGAAAATTCAGTTTCTCTACTATACAAAGTAAGTAATTTGGACTAATAGTTAAGGCTTTGTGGCAGCAGATAAAAAGTGGTGTAGTTTAACAGTATCTACTGGCTAGCAATGAACAGCTTATTTCATTAAAACAAATAAACACACTCCCTTTTTAGGACAAATCATTCTTCAAAAATTATTTCAATTGGACATTTTTTGATCTCTGTGAAACTGGGCAGGGAGAGCCAGGAATGCAAGATTTTTTTTGTAACTGTATCATGTAAGCTGCCCCGGGGAATACTTAGCATTGAACGATGGAACACCAATGTTTTGAAAGATAGAGCACAAATGTTTTAAAAGCATGAATACATAATATCAAGCATCGTGAAAGCCCAGTGAAGAGTTTACTTTTTTATACTGATTATTTTGAATGCATGAATATATGATGAGACTACCTTCTCAAATCTCAAGGACATTTTAGGGATTGCTAGGTAACCAGAAAGATATTGCTCCAGCCTTCCAAGCCTTGGTTTCTCTAAAGCAAAGCCATGGGGGCAGTAGTGATGGACTTGGAGACATAAACATACTGCCAAGGAAAGAATAGGAGGGAAGATGGGGGCAGGTACAAAAAGACTGGTTGGTTGCTGGAAAGAAGAGAAAGAAGCAGGAAAGGAGGAGAGATCTTGGGCCCGGCCAAGTTGTGCAGATAGTGAGTCTTCAGTAGTCACTGCCAGGCGTATCAGGGGATGTGGTAGTAGAAGGGCTGTTTTGGCCTATTTGAGAGCTTCCACATGAGAGAAAGAGGAAAAAGTGGAGGAGGGGTATAAGGGGAAAGTGAGATGCCCCCCCCACAAGTCCTTGCAGTCCCAGAGCTGCTTACACAATTTGCCTGTTCTCCATCTTATCCTCACAAAAATCCTGTAAGGTAGGTTGGGCCAGTTATACACTCTTATCCTAAGGGCACCCAACGAGGTTCCACAGTAAAGTGGAGAATCGAACCTCCACAGTAAAGTGGAGAAACAAACTCCCAGATTCTTGTCCAGCACTCTAACCACTAGAAGAGATCTGAAATGAGCACAAGTGAAAAGCACTTAAGGAGCATTAGAAGCATCATCTTATAATGAGAAGTTAAAAATGAGGACTCAATTGCTTGGAAAGAAGATTGCTAAAGACATAGCAGAAATGAATAAAATTAGGATAAATAAACACTAGGGTATCAACAGAGAACACTCACTTCCTCTTTTACCTAAAATTAAGGCCAAATCATGCTTTTACAGGCACTTTCCAATATATCATGTAATTTATTTAGTGGATACTATTTCTTCCAGAGGGCTGATTCAATCAAACTCCATTGGCTCATTGTTTATGTATTTGTGGTTCCCACAGACTTTAGGATTTACTTCACTACATTCTCTTTTGCCCATTGTATTCTAGTCTGAGGGCTAAATTTTTAGCAGGTATTTTATCTGGTCTTAGTGCTTACCCAGCTGAGGAAAAAAAATCATTTTTGTTATCTGACATTGATGCATATGTCTCTTATAAAGTTTCATTATTTGCCCTTGCTGCAAAGAATATACGTTCCAAGGTGGCATCGGGAAGGGGCATTATTTAGGCTACTATATTAAATTAGTCATATTTTGTTATTGATCTCCGGTATTTTTGTATATTCTGACTTTTAATCTATAGCTTGTTCACAATTTGTGTTTTGTAATTCTGTAATGGCCAATAGCTAATTACAATAAACTATTTCTTCCTAGAGGTTTTTTTGGTGACTTTTGGTGACCGCTAATGGGGCTTGAAGGCAGGAGACTTTCAGAGGTGACTTGCCGTTGTCTGCCTCTGCATCACAACCCTCATATTCCTTGGATGCCTCCCTTCCAAATACTAGCCAGGGCTGGCCCTGCTTAGTTTCTGAGATCTGATACGACTGGGCTTGTCGGGGCTATCCAGGTCAGGACAGTGGATATTATTTCTCTGGGATGGGCTGATGACAAGCAACATAAGCATGTTCAAAAGAGACAGGAATATTAATTATATTAATCAGCAGAGCAATCCTATTGATTAGCAAGCAAAGAGGTGGATGCACCAGACCTCCACATCACCATTAAGAAAATCTCCATGTACAGTTAGTGTAGCTCTGCTGTGCAGGAAAGGGTACACCAATTTACTCAATTTACCCAAGCCTCTCTACAGCCACTTATAGGATAGGTGGAAGATACACATTGTGAGACAGTGCATGTACACACTAATAGACTGTCACAGGAGAGTGAAGAAACTGATTTATTATATAACTGATCAGTAGCATTTACATCACATAAAATAAGCAGCAATTATCAGCTTTGACCAACTGCTTTCCATCAAAAACTATGACATCATTCAACTAATTTATTTATGAGCATTTTAACTTGCTTTCTGTATGATCCGAAGGCCTGAAGCACCTAAGAAAAAGTTCCATGTAAAAATAAATGCATGCAGTCACTAAAATGATATTATCAGTGGGAACAGATTCCATACATTAGAAGCCAATATGCAAAAATAATTATATGAACAATCACAACCTAATAACTGTTACATGAAAGTACTATATTATACTAGTACTAAGCCTTTAAAAAGCACAGCAGAATGCACAGAAAATGGTGGGTGACATAGGAAAGCGAGCACCAAATTCTTGCGTGAACACCCCATTGTCAGCACAAATGCCTCTGCATTCATGGTAGTGATGACAAGAAAAATGGAGAACCCTGGGCTGCACAGCCTCTATGTCATCAAAATGATTATGTCAATGACACCCAAAGAAGCTGCAACACTGATTGCTGACCAGGTCCCAGTGTGACATCAGAGCAGCCCAGTCACTCCTTACCATATAACAATTGGAACCATCAGACTGTGAACATGGCACACAGAAAAAAAATACAGGAGTACATACAGAGACAATGTGTCAGTGTCTGCTGTTAGAGTTTGAACTGTACAAACTCATAATGGACTAGAAGATACTAACTTGGCCATCCTCTTGTGGGTTAATCAACCATTGACCATTTTCTGCTTCCCCATTTCTTTCCCTCAGATGAAGGGTGGGACAAATAGTAGTATGGGTTTATTTGCTACATGGTTTACAGTTACTAAGAGGTGGGGGTAGGAGTTGCTCCTCATAAACTGTACCTAATGTACAGCATGAATTTGTAAAACTCACAGAACTGCAGACATATGCCTAGTATGGGAAGCCAGGGAGAGTTTAGCGATCTGGTCGGTGTACTGACCACCCAACGGACCGGCCAATTGTCTACCGTCCCTGATGGAGGCCGTATCGAACTGGGCACTGGAACACCCTAGTCCTGTGTGATTTCAATGTCCATGCTGACGATGCGGCCTTCACTCGGGCAGCGGTTCTGGTGTCGTCCATGGTGGCACTAGGACTCTCCCAACTTGTAATGGCCCCCACTCACCGGGTTGGGCACATACTCGATTTGATCTTTGCGGTGGGACCGGATTACTGCTTTGGCCATACCATGGTTGGACCACTTTGCTCTGAAGGCCTGCCTGAATATTCCACCCCAACCCTGTTTGGGTGGTGTGCCTATTTTGGCTTACCTACGGAGCCAAATGGACCCGGTGCAGCTTCAGATGGCTCTTTGGGCTCTGAAGCCCCCCTGGCGGCTCATTGAATGAGGACTGGCATAGCCAACTCTCGACAGCAATCAACAAGATCACTCCCCGGTGCCCTGTGCATCCCTGGTCTAGGCTTGCTCCATGGTTTACCCAGGAGCTGTGGCTGATGAAGCTGGGGTGAGACGGTTAGAGAGACAGTGGTGGTGCACTCGCAACGAAGCTACAAGAGCATCTTATAGGACGTTTAGCGAGTCAGTCAAGACAGCTAAGAGACAGTACTAAAAGGCCGCAATTGCGTCTGTAAGCTCTCACCCAGCCCAATTGTTTAGAACGATTCAGTCCATTACTACTCCCCCACAAAGCAGATTAAAGGCTAGGGAATTGGACATTGGCGGTGAGGCCTTTGCGAGCTATTTTGCAGATAAAATTTTGTCACTTCGCCACAACCTCCCTGCTACAGTTGATACAGCGAACAAACTCGAGGCTCCATGCACATCTTCTAGTCACATCATGGATTATTTTGACCTGCTCAGCCTAGAGGAAGTTGACAAATTGTTCCTAACTATATGCTCAACCGTGTGCCCCCTCGATCCTTGCCCTTCGTGGCTAATTAAAGCTGGCCATGAAGGGTTTTGAGATGCCTTGCGAGAGATTATCAACAAGTCTCTCTTGAAGGGGCTGTTCCTGGAGGCACTCGAGGAAGCAGTGGTGCACCCTCTCTTGAAAAAATGATCTTTGGATCCAGACGAATTGGCCAATTACCAGCCGGTTTCCAACTTGCCCTATTTGGGCAAGATAATAGAGAGGGCTGTGGATATTCAGCTTCTTGGATGACACTTCCATCTTAGATCCCTTCCAGTCTGGCTTTCGCCCGGGCCATGGGACGGAGATGGCACTGGTCGCCCTCATGGATGACCTTCGAAGGCATCTGGATCAGGGCGGACTGACAGTGCTGTTGTTAGACTTTTTGGCTGTGTTCAACACGGTCAACCATCAGCTACTGATCCACCACCTCACCAACACTGGAGTCCAGGGACTGGCCTTGCAGTGGCTTCCTTCCTTCAAGGTCGGGGACAAAGAGTGGCACTGGGAGATCAGCTGTCCCAGGGGCACCCACTAGAATGTGGAGTACCTTAAGAGGCAGTGCTATCCCCAATGCTTATTAACATCTATATGTGCCCTCTTGCCCAGATTGCCCGGAGGCATGGGCTGGGATTTCACTAGTATACGGATGACACCCAACTCTGTCTGTTGTTGGGCAGTCAGTCTGACTCCAGACTGGAAGATCTGGACCAGGTGTTACAAGCCATGGCTGGTTGGCTTAGGCTGAGCCGGCTAAAATTGAATCTCATGAAGACAGAGGTCCTGTGCCTGAGTCAAGGCATTCTAAGGGCAGGGATCCCACTCCCAATTTTGATGGGGCTCCAATGGTGCTAGTGCCCGAGGTTAGGAGTCTGGGAGTGCGCCTAGATGCTTCCTTAAAAATGAAGGCCCAGGTAGCAGCCACTGCCAAATCAGCCGTTTATCACCTTTGGCTGATCAGGCAGCTGGTTCCCTTCCTCAAATGCAACGACTTGGCAACAGGGATCCATGCTATGGTCACCTCGAGACTGGACTACTGTAATGCCCTCTACATGGGGCTGCCCTTGTGTCAAATCCAGAAGCTGCAGCTGGTGCAAAATGCCGCGGCCAGGCTTTTGATGGGAATCTCTAACCGGGAACACATCCAGCCTGTGCTAAAAGCATTGCACTGGCTGCCGATAGCATACCGGATCCATATCAAGGTGCTGGTTCTTACCTTTAAAGCCCTTTATGGCCAGGGACCTACATACCTGAGCGACCGACTTTCCCCACATGTACCCCAGAGAGCACTGTGATCAGGGACCCAGAACCGGCTGGCCCTCCCAAGTCTCAAGGAGGCCAGGCTAGTAACAACTAGGGCCAGGGCTTTCTCGGTGGCGCCTCCATTCTGGTGGAATGCGCTCCCAGAAAAGACCAGGGCCCTGTGGGACCTTTTGCATTTCTACAGGGCCTGTAAAACGGAGCTCTTCCACCAGGCCTTTGGCGCTGCTGCCATTGATAACAACTGACAGCCTAAGGCTAGAGGGCCCTGCCCCTCCCTGGGACCCTGACTATAGCCTGGTTTTGGTGACTTGCTGGACGGGAGCGCTCCATTGTGCTCCGATGTGTGCACCCCATAATCGCGGCAGACAGGAGTGGTCCTGGACAATTCCAGGTCCCCCCAGAGCCCTTGGAGGGAGCTTGTAGCCTGAGGTGCAAGGGATGCCTCTTCCAAGATGACGGCCAAGGAATTGAGGCTCCTCTTTGGCCTGATAGGTCCTGCCGCCGTGAGACCAGTATGGAGGCAAAGGTGCATGCCGGACCAAGCAAGCAAATGATCCAGCGCTTTGATGTCCTCCCTACCTTTTGAAGTAACCCGTGGAATGATCTGTGTGAACTTCCTTCTAACTAATCAAACGTTCAAGCGGATAATCACTCCAAAGCCCCATGCCGATGCGGAGGAGCGGGGAGGAGTCAACCCCCCCGGAAAAAGCTACAATGTATGAGTGACTGCGAGGGGCAGAGTGACTTTGATTGGAAAAACATTAATTAGCTGAGTATCATGCAGAATAGTACAAAGCGTGTAGAATTAACAGACTTTCAAAGGATTAAACAAACTTTCTTCTGTGTAAACAATGTCGCTGCAAGGAGATAAAATGGCGGTTAGGAAAAAACCTTCTCCAGGAACTGCCAGCTCAGCGATGTCAACTCTTAGACAGGAAGTAATCACTGGCTTTCCTAACATGTTGGCTACAGCACTGCGCCCTCTGCTGGACCAGATGACTAACCTCAACAGCAATTTTGATGCTCTCCAGAAACAGCTGAAAGAAACTACTACAAAAACAGAGGAAACAGTTAAGGCGCTTTTAAAAGTTGATGCTAACGCAAATTTGATGAGAGACTGGAGGTCATGGAAAAAGAGGATTTCTGACAAGGAGCAGTTGTTACAGCTACAAATGGAAAAATCATTATATATATCCTGAGGTTTCAGAGTATCCCAGAGCAGAAAGGGTAGAACTTAAAAGAGAATTTAAGTGAAGCTTTGGCACCAGTGGCAGATCTTAAAGTGGAATCTTTACAAAGCAACATGGATATGGTCTACTGAACCTATCCAGACTTCATTAAGAAAAATAAACAGCCCAGTGAAGTATTTGTTAAGTTCTCCAAGAGATCAACAAGAGACACAATATTGAAAGCGACTAATGGGATAACCCTGAAAAATCAAAGGTGAAGAGACGAGAGTTTTAAAAGACATTCCATTTGAGATAAGGAAACAGAGGAAACAGTACAAAAATCTAATTACTTTTCTACAGCAAAATTCCACACCCTTCAGATGGATATTTCCAAAAGGACTTGTCTTCGACTACAAAGAGAAAAAAAGAGAAGATTGACTCTGTTTCAAAAGCAAAGGCGTTCCTGGAGCAACATCAAACAACAGCGAAAGAAAAAGGGAAAGCTGAGGATAACAACAAAACAGAAGAAAACAGCAAACGTGGATCAGGAAGCAGTGGAAGTACTTCAGGTAGTCCCTCAGAAGATTCTGAATCTGAAAAAGGAGCAGCAGCTCCTAAACTCCTCAAAGTTAAATTGAACTATGATAAAAACAAGCGCAGGAGATAAAAATGTGTTGTGTAGTTTAATACTGAAAGCCTTTATTTTCTTTTTATATATAAGAAACTAGGATGCACCTATTCTGGCCAATCATGGTTGTATTCATTTGATCTTGAAATAATAACCAGTAACATTCTTTTTTTAATTTCTTAATTGTGGGAAGACTATCAAGATATTGTTACAACTAATGCAGTATGATCCTTCCCTTAGCTTTGTATTTTAGTTTAGTATTCCCCTTTCCCCTTACCCTTTGTAGTTTATGTAGTGAAAAATGCAATTAAAAAGTTATTTAAAAAAAAGATCAAGATGCCGACTGCGAGCAGAGAGAACAACTGCTGTGTAATTAGCAATACTAGCACTGTATCATGTTTTTAGGATTAATTGCTTTTAGAATTGTTTAAATGTTTTAACTATTGTTGTCTAATTTATATTTTATGTATATTGTAAATGTTATGTTGTTTTTGTAAGCTGCCTTGAGCCGGCCTTGGCTGGGAGGGCGGGGTAGAAATTTAATAAATCAAATCAAATCAACTGCACTTTTTCTTTGAAAAAAAATATTTTCTTTCTAAAAGGATGAACTGATGGGTCTCCTCTGGCAACCCAATCTACTTGGGACAGTATTCATATCCTACACCATATATAAACTACTGGAAAATAAAATATTAGCTCCTGAAAGGCAACAATCAGAACAGACAAGTAAGTGAATCAGAAAGTGTTTGATTTGATGTTCAGGAATACTTCTCAAATTTTGCTTGAAGTTAATTAACAAAAGGAATAGCTAAATTTATTCATTTTTAGAACAAATTTTACTGTTTTTGAACCACTCTGAACTATGGGCTGGGATCCAATAATTGCACAGCTCATTGCATATGGCCAAGGAGGCTTTGGACTTGTATGCCTTGATCCCGCCTTGGCATAAGGTGCACCATTTTTTAACCAGAGAGAACTTCATAAGCAAGCTGATGTGGCACATGATTCCACTGCTTAAATCTTCACTAGGCCTGTTCAAGCCTTCAGATGTGCACCAAGTGGCTCTTCGGATCTTTGCCACATATTAGCATTAGTGACTAAACAGCACAATTAGTGACCCAATATTCTGACTCAGAATAGTGTTTGTTCATAAAAGGACTATCCAGGGGGAAAAGGAAAACACCTTTCCAATAACTACTAGACAACAAGAAAATATACTGAAGGTGGCACTTTACACTCCACACTCTTCCTCGTCTGGTTGTTTATCCCAAAGGTTAGCCAAACTGTTGAGAACAATGACTGGCAACAAAGTGAAATGATCATTTAATGCTTCGACTGCTGAGTCATAAATCACTTTTGGGGGAAAAAAACCCTGGGATTTTTCCTTGTAAACTTACAGAAGCAGTATTTTTTCAAAGTTACACAACAGTTACAGCTGAGTTTCTAGTCCAATCACCTGACCCTCGGCATCACAAGATGCTGCTTCAAAAAACTAAAAGCACTCCTTTAAAAAAAACTACAGCAACAAATACAAAGGTCACACGAGGACAATAATCGTTAAAAGCATTAGCTGGGAGTTGCCAGTAAGCCTTATTTCAATAATATATTTCATTCATCAATGAGACTTGAGGGAAATAAGGGATGAAAAGTTTAGTTCAATAAGTCCATCCCACTACAGAACTTGTCAAATTTTTGATCTGACACATTTTTCAGTTTAGCATTACTTCTTAACAGGGGTCTTTTCGTAGAAAAACAGCCGCAGGAGCTCATTAGCATATGGTATGCTAATGAGCTATTAGGCTATTAGCATATGCCACGCCCCCTGACAGCACCGGAAGTGACATCAGAAGGGGAAGCAAAAGGGGGGAGGCATCTTCAAAAGCCTCCCCTTCCCTTCCCCAGCTGTTCTGGGTGGGGGAGCTAAAAGAGAAGGGGTTTAAAGTTTAAACTCCTTCTCATGAGAGTTGGGCCACCGAAGGAGGAAACAGGGATGGAAAGAGAGTAGAGAGAAGGAAAGAAGGAAAGAAAGAGGGAAAGAAAGAGAAGGAAAGGGAGGGGAAAGAAAGAGAGGGGAAAAGGAGGGAAACAGGAAAGGAGGAAAAAAGAGCAGAGAAGAAAGTGGGAAAGAAAGAGAGAAGAGAAGAAGGAGGGAAAGAGGAAAAAGAGAGAAGGAAAGGAGGGAATGAAAGAAATTTGACAGCAATTCGGCCCCATTATATCCTATGGGCCATTGAAGTCAATGGTGAAAACATAGGGTATATTCTGGGGGCTGGGGGGGAGGGGTTTTTTTCCCACCATAGAGAACAATGGAGGGAATAGGGGCAACCTGTTTGGGGGCCCATAGAATTGGACCCCCTGATCCAATGTTCTTGAAACTTGGTGGGTATCTTGGGGAGAGGCTCTATCAGCTACCCGGTGAGTTTAGAACCTCTCCCTCAAACCCCCTCCCCTCCAGCCCCCAGAATATACCCTATGTTTTCACCATTGACTTCAATGGCCCATAGGATATAATGGAGCTGAAATTGATATACCACTGCCTGAAAGACTCTGGGGGACGCCGGCTGGGGGCGGGGCTTGGCTCCTGAGCTCCCGGAGCTGCAGTCCGGTGCACTCCCTCCAAAAAAGACCCCTGCTTCTTAATGAAGCAGCATTTATTTATCAGCTGTCTTCTGTCTGCAAGGACTTACATTTCCAAGACCAGGGCTATTTTTGGGCAGGAATGCACAGGAATGGAGTTCCGGCTGGCTCCTGAGTTGGCCATGCCCAGCGGGAACTAATTAGCATAACAGGCCACACCCAATAGCAGAAACTCATTAGGATTGGCTACATTAGGGCTGTGTGGCCTAACATGCAAAAGAGTTCCTGCTGCAAAAAAAGCCCTGGGTTTTGACAATAAACAAGATAAACAGAATAAGAAGCAAAAGGTGGGTGTGGCTGGATGACCACACTTCTGGCAACATGGGAGTGTGGCCTATTATGCTAATGAGTTTTCTGCTGTTGGGTGTGGCCTATTATGCTAATGAGTCCTGCTGGGCTTTTTTTACAAAAAAAGTCCTGCCCAAGACTCTTGCCTGCTCTCATTGAACACCAGAGAAGCTAGTGAAGGAACAGAATATAGCAATTTATATGTTCTATTGTTAAATGTTAATGTTATTTATAAAATTAATAAAAATTATTATTACAAAAAAAAGAATATAGCAGTCTGCAATATATACTCCTCTACCCTTTCACAAAAGTTTTGACTGTACAAATAAAGTTGTGATTAATCAATTGCAGAGAGGCTGTGGCTCAGTGGTAGACCATCTGCTTGGCATGCTGAAGGCCCCAGATTCAATCCCCAGAATCTCCAATTAAAAAGATCAAGGCTGAGGTGATGCAAAAGACACCATTTCTAGCAAGGTAAGGCTTCATTATTTTATAGGCATAAAATTATACTTTAACATTGCTCACTAGTCACATCAACTGATCAGTGTCATATATTCAAACTGTTATTACATGCAAGTAAATTGATAGCTATGAAAGCATGCACTGCTGATAGAATTGCTGTGAACAATCTATGTGATGTGAACATTGGCCCCTGTCCAGGGATATGCACATTCACTATTGAGCTGCCCATTAACTTCGTCACACAGCAGAGGGTCACTGCCACTGGGCATATGCATATAACCCCAAATGCCAGGAGCACTCTTTTGTGCATTTTACTTATTCTCATGAACAGCTGACACAAAGGTTGCTGCTACCAAGATCTCTCCAACAGGTCTGCATACTCAAGAGTTCAGTTCAGGACACAGGTCTGACCTGCCTGAGAGAACCATGCATCACCTGCACAAAAATGCAAGCACAAAGCATATTTTAATTAACAGCACTTAGACTAACCAGTCTGAGAACTGGTAATCAGCCACTCAGCACTGGATATCTGAGTGCCTGCTGGCACAACACTGGTATAACCATCCTACAAGCCCAGGAAAACAGTTTGTGACTTGCACCTGCTGTGTCAGTATCACCAAGCCATCTAGAACACTTCTATGCCGATGCAGCACATTTTAGGAATAACTCTTAAGTCATGAATTTTTTTTTTGCTGCAGTGCACTTTTTGCACTATATTTCCAAGTCCCTTTTCAAATCACTTAGAAATTTTTAGCCACCCAAGAGATTTAAATCAATTTTTCTTTGCAAATAGTCAGCAAGATATACAAGAAATAAGCAGGAGCTCGAGTAACAGAACCGTTAACCCCCCCAAAAAAACTACATACTGTAAAAAAACATAACATACAGCCCAAAGTGTTATTGACCTAAACTTTTCATTTCAAGGTTTGACTTGCATGCTGCTTTCAGAGACACAGAGGTATCAAGTAAAAGAAGAATACCCCAGAATTTATAACCAAAGTTATGGGGGAGGGGGGAGGAACTGTGATGAAATGCCAGCATAAAAAGTTGCTATCAGCTCAGTGAAATGAGACAACTGCTGATCCATGTCAGGAGACCAAGTCAATAGAGTTAAAAAAAGAGAGAACTGAACCTCCAATTACAGCTACACATTTATCTTTTCTCCTTACATTTGTATAATGTACAGCACCACCTGTTGGACAGAATTTTAAAATAATCAGAACTAATGGAAAAGTTTCCCCTTTGAGTACCATTGCACTGTAATGTGTACCTGAAGCAGATGCAAAGCAGCCTGGGATGTGTGGAGACCATATTGTGCTGTAAATGACACCTTCATGGCCGTTAAAAGTACATACTGACTGTCCCACAGTAGGATCCCACTAAATAAAACATAAACAAACAAACAGCTGTTTGTACAATGTAAATCGCTGCAGGCAATACATTGTGCTTTATTCTCTCATGTTTAAAACATAGATTAGACCCAGGAAAATGGGCATTTTAATAGCAAACAGTATTATTAGAAGTAGGTGTGTTAGATTTTCACACACAGACAGAATGCTCTATGTTTGAGCACAGAGGACAGGAAAACCATTTTTCTCTGTCTAAATAGTCTAATCTTCACTCAGAATTTATTTTAGTTTGTCAGCACTGGACTTTAAAAAAATATGCTGCAATCCTGTGCACACTTACTTGGAGGACTCATTGAAACCAGAGAAATTCACTTCTGAGTAAACATACAACTGTAAAACAAAATCCTATGTATCTAGGTAGATTTAAAAACTAAACCAATTTGAACACAGAAAATTTCCTGCTTCAGAACAGATTCAATAGCACTGAAGAAACAAAGCAAAAAAATCAATATAAACAGCTGATGCCATGTTTGTCCCTGAAAGTAACACAAAATAAAAAGGTGTCATCCTCCATTATAGCAACTTTTTCAGTGTAGGAGTGTGACTCTAAAGGCTACTAAAGATATACACGTAATGTTTAGCTTTGCTTTTATTAATATGCATCTCAGAATATTGCTACCTTTCCATCCTGGTTGATGAAATATTCTATATAATCCACATGCCTGAAAATTCTTACTTAAACAAACATCAGTACAAAAAATACGACTATATCAATTCTTACTGGCTTTAGATTTCTGGTTCTGTTTCCCATTGTAGAATTTTTAATGGAAGTCTGCAACACCATGTCCTTCTACAAGAAAGGGAACAGAAACTGACTTTGAGACGCAGTCAATTTAGGCTGTAATCTTAAGGCCACCTCCCCAGGAGTAGGCCCCACTGAATAACATGGACATACTTCAGAGCAGACCCACTTAGGCTTGCTCCCTGCGTCACTGAAAGGCCATACAGCCTCCTACACCCTCAGCTGTAACTGATGCGGATGTTATCCAACTATAAAATTCCTGATGAAATGGAGAACCATCATCACATTCCGGTTCAGACTGGGCTCCCTAAAACATGAATAGCCAAAATAGTAAGCTTCTTTCATATCCCAATGATAAGAGAAAATTAATTGCTAAGGAAAGGATAACTGGAGATAAAAATTGGACAAAGAAAGATGGCCAGAAGATTGTGTGTCAGACTAGTTGTCTCTAACTATTGATGGGGGAGCCTCTGGAGTTCTCAACAGGCAGAGTGAAACTCTTCTCAAGTGGTGTGTCTTAGCTTGTAGCGCAGCTATTAAACTGCAATCTCATTCCATTGCCTCCCTCACTCCTGCATGCAGTTAATCACTAGGATTTTTCTGCCAGTTGAGTTGTGGAGGTAGTTTAAGTTTAAGTCTGGCTTTTGATAAAAGATTTTGGAGCTTAGTTCATAAAGAAATAAATCTATATTACAAGCTATGTGTTTGATTTAGGAGATGTACCTGCTGGGATTTTAAAAAGAACATGGCACATTGATCAGGAACTCAGCTATGGAAATAAAAAAAAATCTAGAGAAAAGACACTTGTTAGGTAAGATCCGTTTTGTAATGATTATGGATTAGATCACAAATTACAAACATATCAGATCACAGAAGCCATGAATGTATGACAAAACTGTAAGAACCTGGCCCCTTTTTTTTACAGACTTCGGAACATTTCTAATCCGCTGAATATGGATTAGAAGGAAGAGGTATTAGAAGGAGGAGGTATTAGAATGCATTTAACTACATACAGTTTCTTCCCTGCTGTTATTTTCTTCCTCTATTAGTAATATTCTACTGTTATAATAATATTGAGAAAAGTACAGAAAATGGCAACTAGAATAATAAAAGGGTTGGAACACTTTCCCTATGAAGAAAGGTTAAAACGCTTGCGGCTTTTTAGCTTGGAGAAACAACAGCTGAGGGGTGACATGATTGAGGTCTATAAGATTATGCAAGGGATACCCAGGTAGAGAAAGAAGTACTTTTCCCCCTTTCGCACAATACAAGAACTCATGGGCACTCAATGAAATTGCTGAGCAGTCTGGCTAGAACAGATAAAAGGAAGTACTTCTTCACCCAAAGAGTGATTCACACATGAAATTCACTGCCATAGGAGGTGGTGGCGGATACTCTCAGTCCGAGGCAAGTGATGCACTGTACATAAGAACGTAAGAGAAGCCAATGTTGAATCAGGCCAATGGCCCATCTAGTCCAACACTTTGTCACACAGTGGGCAAAAATACCAGGTACCATTAGGAGGTCCAGCGGTGGGGCCAGGACACTAGAAGCCCTCCCACTGCTGCCCCACCCCAGCACCAAGAATACAGTGCATCACCTGCCCCAGACTGAGAGTTCCTATCTATAACTTGTGGCTAATAGCCACTGATGGACTTCTGTTCCATATGTTTATCTAATTCCCTCTTGAAACTGTCCATGCTTGTAGCTGCCACCACCTCCTGTGGCAGTGAATTCCATGTGTTAATCACTCTTTGGGTGAAGAGGTACTTCCTTTTATCTGTTCTAACCCAACTGCTCAGTAATTTCATCGAGTGTCCACGAGTTCTTGTATTGTGAGAAAGGGAGAAAATTCTTGGTGCTTTGGGGGGGGGCAACAGTGGGAGGGTTTCTCGTGTCCTGGCCCCACTGGTAGACCTCATGATGGCACCTGGTATTTTTGGCCACTGTTTGACACAGAGTGTTTAACTGGATGGGCCATTGGCCTGATCCAACACTGGCTTCTCTTATGTTCTTATGTATGTTTGTACACTCCTGCCAACAAGTTGCAGGAGACTTATGGTGACCCTGCAGGGTTTTCAAGGAAAGAGACAAACAGAGGTGGTCTCCTGTTGCCTGACTCTGTATAACAACCCTGGTCTTTCTTGGTAGTACAGGTACATACAGTATATAATGTATACATAAGGCAGGTATATAAGTATTTGTTAAGATTTTTTGTAGCATTTGTACATGGGGAAATGTTTTTAAAAGAAAAAATGCAAGTTTTGTTGATTTGTCTTGTGCTATCTAGGGAACCCCATGATGTGAAGTCTCCTAGGAACATAATTAGCTCACCGCACATTATGTGGCAACAACTGCAGGATTATCTTCTTTGATGTAGCCAGTTCCAATAAATTTTGACAAGGGAGAGCATCAGTTGAAGCACAAACAGAAATATATACGCAAACATATGATTTTTTTGGAATATTAATTATGACACATAAATTCAAAGATCAAAAAGTAAAAACATACCAGTTTTGCTGTTTGATCCCATGATCCAGATACTATTAGTTGTTCTCCTCTAGTCTGGCTCCAATCAACACTGTAAACCTGAAAGTATTATATGCATTTTAGTCCCCATATAAAACAAAGCATCCATATTTAATCATTTATATACAGAATATTTTTTCTGTCCTTCCACAAATGGCCATATTTATTATTAAAGGAATGAAAACATATTCCCCTCTAAAATTTGCACATATGTTGCTTTTGTGAATTCTGTTGCTAAACAAAATCCCCAAACAAAATCTTCCCTTTATTTAACACTAGGAATTACACAGTCTGTTATAAAGACTTCAAATACCACGTAAAATAAATTAAAATAATCTGCTCCTGGATAAGGATTGTTCCAAAAGGTTTTCTGACATCTCTGGAGTTTTTCCAGCTGGTGTGGCTGACAGCAATGACAAAGAATTGCTTGGCCTCTGGCAACTGGGAGGCCACCCAGGTGCTAAGCACAATAGCTACTAAGCACACTCAAATGGACTTTGAGCCCCTGGTTCTTCAGAAAACTGATGGCAAATGTTTCCTTCATTAGCTGGTTTCTTTCTATTGGGTTATGGTTTTGTTTTTTTGGAGCTTCCATAAGCCTGTGTTAAAAAATACTTGTCTGTCAAAGAGTTCGAGCCTGAACCCCGTGGGTTCCCAGGGCTACTATACTCAGTAAATCATCCTTCGATAAAAATATATTAAGTTTATTAAATACCTAAAGAATAAATTGATTTCTAAGCAATACAAACTCTTAAAGCCATACAGCGGAAAAAACAAAGAAGCTAACTTTTCTATCAAATACATTGATACTAGGTATCAGATGACACAATCTTAAAGTCTCAGAGTGCAAGACAGAAGCTTTAGCATCCTCTACTAAGCTTAACTTAGTTCAGGCCTCAGTCCAGCAAAATCATGATGTTAGCATGGTCTCTCTCCAGCTTCTAGCCCCATTATAGTCTCAAGCCATCTGGTGTCAGGTGATGGTCTAAATCCAATAATTTATTCCTGTTCTTACAAATAATAAGCCAGGTTGCGTCTCTCTATTAGGCTACACCAGCTTTGCAACAATAAGGATTCTGTGTTTAAGACTGTGACTAGTTGCCTGTCTGTAAAAGGTATTATATGAATAAATTGTTGTGAGATTCTCATAGACAAGACTGAACATAAGAATTTTCATAAAGACTTCTGTAAAGTCTCAGCGATACACTACAAATGTGCCAGGTATATATCTTTCTATCTAAAGAAGAGATTTGAAATGAAGTGCACACCCAGGATCTTCGTTATTGTATAATTCTTATCAGATTGCACATTGTATATTCCTTGTCAGTGATTGTATATCACTTTGTTGGTACTGTATTGCATTCGTTCTGGATTTTGCTTTACAGCATATTTGAATTGTCTTAATATAATTGATTACAATATTGGTTTAGCATCTCATTCCACAGCTTTTTTGTTCTTGTTTATGTGCTGGGAAGTCTCCCTTGTGCTGGGAAGTCTCTCTTCCCGTTTAGACCAAATCCAATCTGGCATATTCTTGCTAGAACCCTCTAGAAGATTATGCCACTGCTCCTGCCTCCCCCCTCCCATCTAGTGGACCACAGGTTCCCAAGAAGGCCTAACTACCACATTCTTGACTCCAGCCTTGAAGATTATTTGAGCCATGTAGGCCGGAAGGCCCAATTACCGACACCTACAAGGTGACATAGGCCCATTACTACTCACATTAATCCTTGGGCGGAAACAGGAGTTCTTTGCCTCACACTGTCCTAACTATGCCCCCAGGAACAAATGGCAGATGCCATACAGACACACAGTGGCCAATTAGCTTTACAGATAAAAACGATTCATGTCCACCACAGCTTGGATAATGTATTAACTACTGACATTCTGAATGTGCCCAGGTTTTCGTTGTAGAGATTTCTGTAGGCATCTTCTGTGTTTAACAACCTCAACAGACAAAATACTTGGAACACTTACTGCAAGCCCTTCTGCTTTTTTTTTAATTCCAGAAGACCTTTAAATTTGTATCCATAGTTTTAGATTCTGTTATGAATTTTATTGTTATACCTGTGTATTTTTACTGAGACTCTCCTTGAATGTAATTTTATAATTTATGTGAAACAAAAAAATTAAACTAAATAGCTAATTTTAAAAATTCAGACAAATGTAGTTTTTACCTCCAGCTCTAGGCCTCTTTACCTAATATATGACAGTTGACTTCTTTTGAAACATTTTTTAAGATGACTCTTGGGTACCAGATGGCTAAAGCTAACCATACTAGGCTACAGAAACATCTGCTAAACTGATACTTTTGAAGTCCACATTCAGTCATTACACTCTGCCCCAGCATCCTTTGATTCCTCATCCCTCCCCTTCCTAGAATTTCCACAGGGATTTCAATTCAGTAAATTCCTCATGAAATTTGAATTACTACTTCAAATAAGCATCAGATCTCCCAGTCTAGAAGTTACTTTCTAACCATGGAGATGGGAACCGGGAAGAGTAAAAGGTGAAACTGTACAAGCACAAGGCCATTTGTGATCTCACTGTGTGCATTTTTGTCAGATGGATGTAACATTCTAAATAGGTTCTAAGATACTTAGTTCTAACACCATCACTGCAGATTGGTAGGCCTCTTTCACACACTTTTCCTAAAAAAAGGAAGGGCTAGATATATTCACAATGGATGGCAATACTAATTTCTCCCCATGTCTAGCAATAGTTATTTTATCTATTAACTAGGAACTAGGCTTAAGAAGCACAATTTAAAACTCAACAGGCTGATACAGAGAAAACTTTACATTCCCAAAAGAAGAATTCATAGTTAGTCAGACTCATGTAGGGTTTGCAAAGTGCTAATCCTGATGGGGTAAGCAATAGTCTGAGCACATGGCACCTACTTAACATGTTCAGCTTGGAGCCACCTAAAACACACTTAGGCTGTGGTAACACACACTAAATAATCCACTTTCAATCCAGATTTTTACTGTGTGAACTGGCAAAATCCAGTTGGAAAGTACACTGAAAGTGGACTGAAAGTGAATTATTTAGTGTGTGTGACCTCAACCCTAGAGTGCTTGTGACACATCCGGAGCACCTGAATCAGTTGACTTGATCAGCCTGACATGAAAGTCACACAACCTGCTAGCTTATAGAAATATCCACTAACTCACCTGCCCACACATCTCTTATTAGCTGCTTATGGCTTAAAAGGGGTGAAAGGATAATGTTGTGTGAAGTTTTCCTTTCTAGTTACTTGCAGGGAATTCTTACTTGCCTCAATGAAATAGGCAAGTGGCTAGCCAGACACTGATGCTAATGTTAGTATGTATTGCAACAGGTTACATCTAACAATTCAAAATTACATCCTATAACATTCATAGCTCCAGTTTGTCATCTGACTTTATAGAAAACTATGATTACAGCCAAACTTATTTTATTTCAACTGAAGTGCATTAAGTGCAAGGTTGACTGCAGCAGGATTAAAGCTAACCTTCTATCTGATAACGAAGGTCCATACAATATTTATATAAAATTGTTTATGTTATTAATGTTGGAAGGAGTAGGACTTATCCTGAAAGCAGAGAGCTCTTATCCCAGCACTATTATATTTGAAATAATATGAACTTAAACAGAAATGGATTAAAAATTAAGACATTCTTCTAAAGCATTATCCGTCAGTGTTTACTAGAAGATAACTACAGTCATATTGAGATCTACCATCTTTGTACCAGGATATTTAAATGAACCAGAACAGTCGTTTACATATATTGTAGCATACATTCTATTACACAGTTTCTTTAAGCCATTAAGTTCTCCCTCTAAAGATGTAAGGGGAATCTTGTTTCCCCCAGTATTGATAGAGCTAGAAGTAATCAATGTTAACCCTTATTAAAATGGCAAATTAACATTATAAAAAAGAATACATTATCTTCGACATAATAATTGTGTTTTACATGTTTCCAGCTACACATCCCACCCCAACATCAAACTGTCTCTACAACTGAGAGGCGGGGGATTGCTATTACTATACTCCACAACTCAAAAGTATATGGAACAGACCCCTTCCCCAAACTAAACTGGTAAATTAACACTATACAAAACAAAAAAGGGTACATTATCTTTGTGTCAAGGACACTGAGTATATCTTGCATATCCAAAGCTTACAGCAACAAAAATCCCTCTCCTCTTTTTCTCCCAAGTTGCATGGCACATCTGTTCTGCATACCATAGGTTCTTCTCCCATGCACTTGTATAGCAGCCCCAGTGGTTACTGCTGGTCCAGCAAAGGAGGTAGGACCAACCTGAAATACTGAAGCAAAGGGAAGCTGTTCCCTTGCACTGATGCTCCAACATGTGTACCAAACACCTTGTGACACTGTGCAGGAAAGGAAAACACTGAGCTAGAAGTGATGCATCCAGGCAGTTTCTCGATTATGGACTTGGCTCAAATCAGTAAAGTTCATAACACAGAGAAGCTGTCTCCAGAAAAAGGAAGAGACAAATCGGTGGCATTGAAAGCAGTTTTAAAATAAGTCTTCCCAAAGCAGCAAATTTCTCCCTAACTTCAGACAGTTAGCAGTTCCTTTATTCTTTTTTACTGGGTAAGTAAATCATATGATCAATACTATCCTCAGCAGATGGTAGCTGCAGCAAAATTAGCTATAATTCTTGACAGAAATATTTTCAGATATTAGAAGGCAAGCAGAACATTATGACTCAGTGCAGTTCCATGAAAGCCATACTGCTGCAAAGTCTGCAGGAAAAAAAGTTAGCCATCTTTATGAGAGTCAATAAGTAATAACTCATTTTACCACACAGAGGTTTGTATGATATAGGAGCAGCACAACCTACTGATTGCTGCAATCTCTGACAATCCTTCCAGGACAGTTTAGAAATTATAGAACTTGAAACTTTTTACACTGTTTCTATGGCAGGTTGAATACAATGAATTCATGAGGCTGGATCCCCCCCCCCCCGCAACCTTCTCTTCCCCCATAAACCCTTCGGCTCCCCATTCCAAATCCTCTGCTGAGGGTCAGGGGACCCTTTTAAATATAGTGTACCATGGCACAGGGAACTGTAGTAACCATGCCAGAACAGGGTGAAATCAGCCACCCTCCTGGAAAAATGGAAAGCTTGTGGGATCCAATCAAGCTTTTCAAATGATGAAAAGATAAATTTTCTGCCATGGACCGACAAAAACACTTAATAGATAAGGTACCATTTGAAAAGATAAAGGGGATGCAGTACTGGACACAACATTGCAACTCTCCAAGGATGCCGCTTTTAAGTCTCCAACTATTCCCCATGAGTTTTGTTACGGAATAATACGCACATAAAATGTTAAGTCTTAATTTTAAGATAACTTTTTTTTCAGGAAAATGTGGTGCAACACTACTGAACAGACAGTAATATGGAACAGGATTAGGAGAATATAGAACAATCTGAAACTAAACACAGTTCATAAAATGGATGGAAAGAGAATTCTATTGATAAAATCCAAACCCTTTCCATTGGTTTATCCACTTAAATCAGTACGCCTGCATTTGGTTCTATTTTAATAGTGTCTCCTGAAAAGGAAGCGTTATAATCATGACAACACATTTAGTTTACCTCCTGAGTGTGCTCTTTGTAGACCTGCAGTGGACCTGTGGGTTGGGTTGTATCCCAGATTTGCAAAGATCCATCCCCACTGCAAGTGACCAGCACGTGTTCATTGTTCTCACTCCACGTCACATCAAACAGGCCATCATTCCAGTCAAAACTAAATGACAGAAACCAAAATAGTCATCAATAAGAAATTATTACATAAGAATTAAGATACTACAGTTTTCAGTCTAAACTTTTGAATATGCTAATAAAAATTGTGCTCAAGAGTGCAAAGATCTGGATTCAAAAGTTTGCTCATCCATGAAGTGTCACTGGCCAACATTATCTTTCCACTTAATCTACCTAGATCAGAGGTCACCAGTTTGTGATCCTTGGAGGAAGGGCAGGATTAAAAAAAGTGTGATATGTACCTTCTGAAGGACATTGTTAAAGAACACATAAGGTGTTTATTTTTTAGAATATACAGCAACTGTTGCACAGATTTTCCATGCAGCTATTTTTGACTTACAAAGTTTCATGAACCTGCAAAAGCCAGAAGCTCATTTCTTCAGCCACTAGGAAACACATTCACTTCTTTATGGCCATCATGGTGCACCATACTACAGGCAGCCCATAGGCAGATGTAGCAATACAATAAATTAGCAAATTAACAATGAGAAAAGCATATATGCTTAAAGTACTTCAGACTGAGGGAAACTCAGCAAGGCAATGCCAAACAAATACCCACTCCTAGATAACATGAGGATCAGTTGCAAACTGCGCTGCACTCTCTCCTGCAATTCTGCCTTAGAACAGAGGGTAGTAAGTTAGAAATACAACTTGGGTTCTCATTGTTGGAAATATGTGTGTTGCAAGGTCTAAAATTCAGTCATTATAGAGTTAACATGCTTACCTTGTGTGCTATTGTTTAGACTGACCTGGAAGGGAACCTGGCAGAAAGCCAGTGGGAAGAAAGCCTGGGAAACTGAAGCCTATTTACTAACAATCATTGCTTAATGCATTCAGGTGATTTCCTTCTAGGGGTCAAGAAGAAAGGAAGAATCTCCATTACTATCTGAGTGTCTGTTGTTGCAAGTATGTAGTCTTAAGTGTTTGTTGTTTTGTAGATTTTCCTTTAGAAATAAAGATTTTTACATAGAAATAAAATGCCTCCTCTCCAGTGAACAAAGATCCATTGCAAACTCTGAATAACTATTTTTACCAATTTTCCAACACTCATGAACCCCACTTCTTCTGGGAGCCAAAGCCAGATTCTTCACAGCTGCCTCCCCTCCCATCTCTCTGTTTCTCTGTATTCTGCTCTCCTACGCCCCTCTGGAGAGATGCACAGACTGTGTATACCTTTCACCGCTTGGGCTGGTTAAAGATCCTCTAGGTTGAAGATTTGATCAGGCATTTCATGAGAGCTATTGCCCCACGCCCTGCAGTCTACAAACCTTTGTTGCCTCCAGAATGCATCTACAGTTCTCGTATTTTCTGTGGGTGATTAGTTTCTTCCCATCCACTGCTAAATCCAAGCTGTTTACTACATGTTTTAGAATATTTTCAGTTATACACTAGGAGAATATGTGTTCCAGACTATACCAAACTGACTTTGAAGTGAGTGTGTGTGTCCCCGGATTTGATTTGAGTTGCACGAGTCAAGTATCATGGCCTAAAAATCAATCAGTTCTGGAGAAATATCCAATAATGGATAATTTATATCCTATGCTATACCTCAGGTAGCTTCCAACAGCAAAACAGAAAACACCAAAAACACAGAACAACAATTAGAAAACCAACAGCAAAGCCAGATATAAGAGCAACAATTTAAATTACTCACAGCATAGTTATCAGAAAACAAAAAAAGCCAGGAGGGAAAAAAAATCTAACAAGACTCCTGGTAAAACAGAAATGCTATATAAAGAGCAGTATGCTTATGGAAGGAAATGAGATTCCACAGTCTAAGCACCACAACTGAAAAAATCACTTCTGATGTTCACCCTCCTTGTTTTTGCGGCTGAGTCATACAAAGCAGAGCCTCAAAAACTGATCATAACTGGAGGAGGAGGAGGAGGAGATTGGATTTATACCCCGCCCTTCACTCAGAGTCTCAGAGCAGCTTACAAACTCCTTTCCCTTCCCCTTTCCCACAAAAGACACCCTGTGTGGTAGGTGGGGCTGAGAGAGCTCTTTCCAGAACTGTCCTTGAGAGAACACCTCTGGCAGAACTATGGCTTGCCCAAGGTCATCCAGCAGCTGCAAGTGGAGGAGTGGGGAATCAAACCCGGTTCTCCTAGATTAGCGTCCACGCACTTAACCACTACACCAAACTTTTTTTATTTTAATCCCTGAACTCTATATTTTGCTTTCAATTCAGAAGAAAAATGACAGTATTAATTCAAGTTGACCCCATCTTCTTCATTCAACTAGACTGATGACTGGTAATTAAAGGCAATTATAGGCTTAGATTTATTTATTAAAGAGTACCAAGTTGCTCAGGACTGATAATCGAAAAGAAATGTGCTTCACAGCAGCATTACTGCTTTTAATATGAAACACAATGACTTCATGTTAGACATGTCACTCTTTTGTATACAGACCACAGCCCTATCTCGTGTTTACTCAGAAGTAAAACCCGCCAAGCCCACTGGGACTTACTTCCAAATAAGCATGCTAAGAACTGTAGTCTTAGAAAAGACAAAACATAATGGTCACAATCAAGGGAATAGTAGCTGTGTTTCAACTTCTTTGATTTGATAAAGAGAGCAATCCTAAGCAGTCTATGCAGAATCCTGCTCAGGTCCTTCAAACAAACTTCTGTCAACAAAAACTAGAAAATTATTTTAAATAAAACTTGCCAGAACTCAAAATGTGAACCAAGACCAGATAATGTGTTTCAGGAGTTACACTCAACCTACACACCATATGCTGCCCTTCTATTTTAATCTGTTACAACATACTGGAAATACATCATTACACATAGGAACTTATCAGGAAGATGTCCCATCTTTTCTGATTTTAAACCCTGAAAATACGAATTGTGTGTATTACTCCAGAATTTTTGTAAAAGTAGCATGGATCCTTGCAGCATCTCTTTTTGACAGGATTATGATATTTTTGTCTCCTTATATCTGAACACACCAATACAAAATATCGAAGTTATAGTGAAAAGTACTTCTGCAAAAGTATAAAACAGTACTACCTCCTGAACAGGTGAATCCCAGCATCACTTTGTTCCAATACTACTACTGTACCACAACCTGAAACAAAAGACAGTTAGGAAACTATGTTATATAGGCATCATGACTTATGGCTACCCCAACCCAGGGTTTTCAAGGCAAGAGACGTTCAGAGATGTTTTGCCATTGCCTGCCCGTGCCAGGACCCTGGACGTCCTTGGTGGTCTCCCATACTGACCAGGACCAACAATGTTTAGTTTCTGAGATCTCACAAGACCAGGTTAGTCTGGGCTATCCAGGTCAATCTAGTATACAGGGTGCTCAAGCACTGACTGAGCCAGCTTCAGCTGGGAGGGTGGGGTATAAATCTGATAAATACATTAGTGAAACTTCAGGAGTAACAGGACTTCAGATACAGATAGTCAACTAAACTCCTCTTCCTAAACAACCCCACAGTATGGACTCAAAGCAACATCATTATAGATGCTGCAAATTCCTCTGTAAACATGTTCGATGGTAACTGTGTTCAAAAGTAGCAGTTAGATGTGAGATAATCACTTTGTCTGTTTGGTTCATGGTGACTAGCTGAATGCCTACTGAACCAGTTTGCATCAGGTTTCCCCAAAACTGCACATGTATAAGGACACTGCTGATCCAAACTGATCCGCAGCCATTGGCATCACTAAGGACTACTTAAATGAGCACCAAAGGAAAGGAATTTTTTGAAACATATAATTTATGATGACTGATTTGTATGATCTGCTAGTGATCTATTGTTTATTTAAACAACTGCTTACTGAGCAGAACAGTTATGCAGCAAGGATGGGGATGTGGCAGACCTCAGTTAGGCTATGTGAGAACCAGTGTTCCCTCTAAGCTGAGTTATTGTGAGCTAGCTCGCAGTTTTTTAGCCTCCGGCTCATGCATTTTTGTCTCAGCTCAGGAAGGATGGCTCCAGAGCAAACTAATTTGTGCAGTAGCCAAACTGCCCACTCACAACTTTAATGCCAGTAACTCACAAAGTAGAATCTTTGTTCACAAGACTCCACAGCTTAGAGGGAACATTGGGGAGAACCCATGTGCACAAAAAGCAAACTGCACTGTATTGCACAGTTAATAAGGAATACAAGGAAACAACCTGTCAAACATCTATAAATGGATCAATGAATTATCGAACTGATCATCAAAAAATCATATCTGTTTGCAGCTGGTCAACAGGGCACAAGCCAAACTAGTGAGTGTTTGTGCATCCCCACAAAGAGTTCTTTTCACCATGTCTGAAGGAATGGACTTGCAAGCCCTGTTCCCTCAGGTCCCAGGAGGTCAGAAGATCATGTGACCATTCTATGTATCTACCCACTGACAACTCTTTTCCAAGTTTATCAAAATCAGTATGGGTAGTGATTGCTGGCACCAGCAAATCTGAGTGTATCCCCTGCCAGATGAATCTGCACATCTAGCACTCTGTGTCTGCAGTCTGCACTGCTGTTTAGAGTTTCACACCTTTGCAACTTCAAGCTATTGTGAGTTCACCCACTGCCTCTCCCCTTGGATAGCAAGACTGAATGGGCATGGTATATTGACAGATATCACACTTAGAGCATTCAAAATATAAGAGCATACAATAAGCAAAAATAAAAATTGTACATATAATCGGTTCAAGCATCAGGCTACACAATGTGACAAAGAAAATGTGAAAATATGCATTTACTCTACACTCAGTGCTTATTCTAAACAATGCTGAATTAGGATAGGCTATAAATTTTTGAAGCTGCAGCATCTAAAGGTCCATCATTACATCAGTTCTCAAAGTTGGGATTTCTCCCCTTCATTCCTTGTCAGGTAGACAAGATGGATCTCTAGGTAAAGATTTAGTTCTTTATTGCTTGTGCCCATCTGTTGTAAAGAGCAAGGTGCATGAGAATCTTCTTCCTCTTGTCCTGAAAATTTATAATATCCCCCTGAGAGTCCATCTTTTTCTGGGGTAATTCTGGCCAGAGTTCCCTCTAAACTGCACTAGGGGGTGCTGGTACACAAAATTTTAGATGGCAGCTCAGGGATTTTGCATTGGCTTACAAGTAAACTTAGAAGGCATTTTCCCCTCCACTGGAAACAATGGAGGATGGGGGCACCAAGAGACTGGAAGCCCTGGCTTTTTGTTGTTGTTGTTTGTTTTTGAGGAGATGCACCAGCAGTCATGCTGCAAATTTGGTGCCTCTACCTCAAAAAACAGCCCCCGAGTCCTATATACCCCTGGATCAATTCCCCATTGAGAGCCAGTTTGGTGTAGTGGTTAGAAGCACGGACTCTAATCTGGGAGAACCCAGTTTGATTCCCCAGTCCTCCACCTGTAACTGTTGGCATGACCTTGGATCAGTCACAGTTCTCTCAGAGTTGTTCTGGAAAGAGCAGTTCTTGAAAGAGTTCTCTCAGCCCCACCTACCTCACAGGGTGAGATTGGATTTATACCCCGCCCTTCACTCGGAGTCTCAGAGTGGCTTACAAACTCCTTTCCCTTCCCCTCCCCACAACAGACACTCTCTGAAGTAGGTGGTGGGGCTGAGAGAGCTTTGACAGAATTGTCCTTGAGAGAACAGCTCTGACAGAACTATGGCTTGCCCAAGGTTATCCAGCAGCTGCAAGTGGAGGAGTGCGGAATCAAACCCGGTTCTCCCAGATTAGAGTCTGCACATTTAACCACTACACCAAACTGGCTACTAAACCTTTTGACCTTCATTTGGCCAGAGCTATCTGCATTTGAGCTTTTCAGTACTGGGTGTTTGAGGGAGATATGAATCATTCTTTTTACTTTTCTTCTCTGCCAGGTACAACTTTGCCTAGAGGCTCCAGTAATGTGGACACAGTGTAAACCCAATTACTGAAATATAAATGATCTGTGAAGCGGAGGGCATTTCTCCACACCATGATACAAATAATTATGTATTTTACAAACAAATAAATTTAATCATTTCATATTATGTAACAGAAAGGCACGTCTTACAGTCTAAAAGAATCAACAAAAACTAGCAACAATGACCCCAACAGTGTAGTCAAGTAAGAATCAAATTCTTGTGGATTCTGAGAGTCATGCAAGAAGCTGAAGTGAAGGGTAGGGAGGAGTTTAACAAAAAGGATCATATCATGATAGAGTCTGTTCCACAAACCCAATGGAAACGAATGGGATCATTGCCATGTTCGCAACCACACACACACCTCCTAGCCATTGGGACCAACACAGAACTTCTCAATTAATTTTGTGTTTAATATTTATAGTCAAGAGCAGGGGTGGGACCCAACAACAATATTAACAGTATAAGATGCAAATTCCACTTGCTCACTGGGCCTTCTGCATAAGAGTGATACTATAAACACCTGCTGTCAGGTGGTTCTTCCTCATACTTAGGGGGATACATACAACTAAATGATACATTGTTTTAGAAGCAAACTGTAAGGTAATTCCAGGATGTGAGATAAATTTATTATGTCAACAGGTCAGCACCCAGGATGGGCACACAGACAAGCACAAGTGCCTCACAAAGAACAAAAAATACTCTACCAGATTACCTTTGGAGGCCTCTGGATAAATGTTTAGGACTGGACATAAGCAGTTCAGTAGATACCAATGTTCCCTCTAAGCTGAGTTAGTGTGAGTTAGCTCACAGTTTTTTAGCCCCTGGCTCACACAATTTTGTCCTAGCTCAGGATGGATGGCTCCGGAGCAAACTAATTTATGCAGTAGCCAGGTTGCTTGCTCACAGCTTTAATGCCAGTAGCTCACAAAGCAGAATTCTTGCTCACAAGACTCCACAGCTTAGAGGGACCATTGGTAGATACTATAATAATTAATACATGGCAAGTGCCACTGAAACCTTATTTTCTTCTGAACGATGTTACGAATGAGCTGCCACAGTATATTTCATATGCTAGGTTACACAGATGTATTGTATGTGCTTTTCTATAAATGTGGCTGGACTTGCAGATTTCTTGCAGATTTCTGACCTGGACTTCTCCCACATGGAAGTTTTCCTCTGGTTTGGCTTTGCATCCACACAACACCCATTCTAACACTCTGTCCCAAACCTCTTTGTTCCAAGCACATTACCATGCCATGTCTGGACAGAAAGCTGTGCATCTTCTTGCCCCACAGAGGTCCCACACACATCAATGCCATTTTCCTACCATCAGCCCCTTACAGCCACCATTTTCCCTGATCACCACCAGAGGACTTTTTTAAATAAGGCTTGCAAAAAGCTCTCCAGTGGTGCAGCAAGGAAGAAATGCATGGAAAACGGCAGCTGCATGGGGTTGACAGAGGAAACTGCTCGAAAGTCTCCCATTTGAGAGCTTCATCACCAATGCATGTATACCTTTGAAATTACAGTAGCAATGAAAGTAACACCCAGGTGAGGAAGCAGTCTTAGTTATTGAGAAGTAATTCCACCAGTTACACTGATGCTTAACAGTGTAATCCTAAATAAATTACACCTTCCTAAACCCAGTGATTTCAATGGGTGTAACTATTTAGAATTGCACTGTAACTATATGCCTCATCTGCAACCTAAGACTACAAATGCATGCATGCTTATTTTGGACACCTCAACAAGACTGAAAATCATAGGGACACTTTAAAAAAGGTTTGCAGCACCTTATGGTTATGCTTAAAGATAGCACACGTTGTTACTCTGGCTGTAGATTCACGTCGCTATTCATCTAAAATGTTTTACTGGGAAACAAACCCTGTGGAAATAGGTAGAGCTTTCTTAACAATACACATGTATTTGCCTTCAACACTTCTATAGGCTGCAAACTCTCATTCACAATTGTCTCTCAATGTAGTTTTCAAGCATATACTTAAAGTCATGGCAATGATCTTATTCGCCCTTACTCGCCCTCAAGTAGGACTTGAGTAAACTTTCAAGCTGACTGTAACTACCTGATTATGAATTATTTTTCTTCTAGTAAACAATCTATATTTCTCCAAGCAACCGTCTAAAGAGACAGAGAGCCAAGGAAGGAGAAGAGGCAGCAAATGAGCACACTGCTGCGCACGCGCCCCCTGCTGCCGCTTCACCTGCAATTCCGTAGTACTGCGAGGCGGCGCAGGCCAAGCGCCCGGGTAGGTAGGGTGAACTCTCTACTGCGTAGCCGTGGCGGCCGGGCAAGCGAAAGACCTCCGCCCTCGGAGGCTTCGTCCCGACGCTCCTGTTGCTACCGCCAGCTCCGTGGCTCATGGCCTCACCACCAGGCCCGGGCTGCGCTTAATGGCTTCGGGGGGAGGGTCTGGCTTCCCCGCCCAACGAACACAGGCGAACGTCTTCAAAAGCGCCCGCTCCCGGCCTCGTGTTTACGCCCCATATCAGACACTAGGGGAACTAAGGGAACTGGTACTAATTCCGCCATGTTGGGTGTGGGCGAAAGAACCGCCTCTCAAGGTGTTGGTTTTTGAGGGCAGGGAGGAGCAAGCAGCTACGGTCTGACAGGTTTTGAGACATCTTCCGGTCCACGATTGCAGCTAGTTGTATCTTCCATATGCGGGGCAAGAACAATAGGAATAGATAGAAAATGAAGTGAAACCTCACAGTAGGCAGGATTAGAAGTTCCCTTTCGTCTGTGGCTTGAAATAAGTATGGCCTCTAAACAGAAAGTAAGAAAGAAGCTCCAGAGGGCGAGAAATATTGCGGGGACGTGCTCCTGTACTTTTAAAAGCTTAAGATAGTGGTTCAACAGGTATAGTGTCAGGGAAATAAAGTAGAAGTCCAGTGGTACCTTACAGACTAACTACATTTATTCCATTGTAAGATTTAGTGAGATCTCATCTCTGTCTTTAAAGATGCTACAAGACTTTTATTATCCTATAGTGGACTAACACGGCCACCCCTCTCGTTATCGTACAGAAAAACAGTGGGGGAGAAAGCTGCATCTAGTGAACTTTTACCTGTTATAGACTGTTTTAAAGGAACAGAACTTTCCCCAGCTCATTACACCGTCTGTAATGTCCAAACATACTTCGAAAGGGCGCTGGACAGTCCCGTCCCCCGCGCTCGAATACGCCCTTCTGTTTTTCCCACCATTCCTTGAAAACGAGGTCTTGTGGCACTTTAAAGAAATGACCCTGAGATGGGATTTTCTTTGGTTTTGCTGCGCCAACTACTGTTCGTTTCCTGCCAGTCTCTCGCTTTTGTCTCTGTAGAATATTATATGTTGTAAAGAAATGCTGGCTTTAAATTCTGCCAGTGGAATAGAGTTTCTCTTGCAGAAGATTTCCGGTTTCCCCATGCACATTCCTTTGAATTCTTATTAAACGCAGACACGGAACTCCTGCTTTTAATTCTAACTTCTTCTCCCGCCTACCCTTCGCCCAGCTCGCTCTTTCTTTCTTACAAGAATTCCGGAGTTCAGCTCCAGCAGCCGATCGAGTGAGCAGTTTCTCAGAGAGCAGGATAGAGTTGATGATTATTTCAAAGCGCAGCAACGAAAGGAAGCCTTTATCACATCTGTTTTATTTAGTTTAATTCTTTAAAAAAATCGATTCTTATTTATTTCCTCCACTCCTGTCACGCGCATGGAAGATTCTGATCGGAAGTGATATCTGTGTGGAATTCTTCTCTCTTTGGGAAATTCTGATAAGTCATCTCTTGAATGCTAATGGGCATGCGTGAAGCGTTTCCGAGGCGCTTTCTTTCACATCACGGCGCGCTTTTAGCTTTTTTAAAAAAAAGATGTGAGGGAAAGAACTTTCACTACACCATCTTTGATTTGGGCGGAAAGCTCTATGCTACTGGGTTCTGTGGAAGTTGTACCCCACGACCCCACCCATTCACTTATCCTCCCCCCTAAGTATTAAAGTAGGAAGGCACCTTTTTTTTTAACGGATACAGTATTTGATGATCGGTAAAGAAAAGGAAAAAAGGAATTAATGAACGTTGTACCAGTATATATTTCCTGTTTTCTTCTTAATACTACACTTTCATTTCATTTTCAGTATCGTTTACGATATACCTTGCCCCAGGCAGCTTGTTGCTGGTCTTGTTCACTGGTTACTTTATGCTGCTTGATTGCAGAATTCGCAATCTGCCCGGTCAGCAAGAAAGGCTGGCTATTAACAAAGTAAATAAAGAAATTTACAAATTAACTCATATTTGCTTTGTGTTAATCAATAAATATCAATAAAGCCTCAGAGTTGACCATATCAGGTAGGAACTGACTCAGATTATATACAGATTAGCTAAACCGGTTCAGTGAATTTGCTTGCCACAGCCATAAATTGAAATAAAGCATCCTGTGGCATCTCAAAGACCAGCATATTTACTGTGGTATAACTTTCCTTAACTAGAGCCCAGATTTAGTGTTAAGAAGACAGCCTTCCACCTCAGGTGGGTAGCTCTGTTGCTCTGAAGCAATAGAACAAGTTTGAGTTTGAGATCTGATGAAGTGTGCATGCACAGGAATACCTATACCCAGAATTAAACTTTATTGGTCTTAAAGGTGCTACTGGACTCAAACATTGTTCTCTGGCCTTCAGTCTCTTCAGGGGCAGTCAACGTCTGGCAGCTTTACAGCCCAGGGCCATGAATGTTTACTTCAAAGAAAATTCAACTAACTGTAACAGAATTTACTCCCAAATAAATGTGTGTAGGACTGAAGCAGTGTTCCCTGTAAACTGAGTTAGTGTGAGCTAGCTCACAATTTTTTAGCCTCCAGCTCATACATTTTTGCCTTAGCTCAGGAAGGATGGCTCCAGAGCAAGCTAATTCATGAAGTAGCCAAATCGCTTGCTCATAACTTTAATGCCAGTAGCTCATAAAGGAGAATTTTTGCTCACAAGACTCTGACAGCTTAGAGGGAACATTGGACTGAAGACTTCCTATCTGCACCATTCCATCATGTGAATACATTTGTGCATGACATAAATCAAATGATTCAGTATACTTTTATCAGTTATTACTCTCAAAAAGTTTCAGTGGGAATGTTTTACGGCATTTGTTTTTCTAACAGTGAATTTGGAATGAAAAACAATACTATGTACAAGCCAGGGCCATGTTGATTAGCCTGAAGCACTTTCTGTGTGGACAAGTTATCATTGCCATTATCAACAATCCTGAAAGGTTTAATCAGTTTCAGTCTGAAGTGCGTAGGTAGCTGAAAGATAAGCAGGATGAATAATGAGATTTGCAAAAGGGTTATGCAACCACAAAGCATTTTTATATATATAAAAGCACAGTTTTGTTCAGCTAGACGTCTTCTCTTGATGTACCAGTTTTATCTAAAACGCATTATGTGCGCACACAAAAATGAAACAATATCTTTTCACCCCCCAAAAAAACTAAAATATTTTTTTTAATATGAAGATTCATCATAGATAATTTAGATGTGGCCTTGCTACTTGGAAAACTGAGAAAACAAATTTTATCTTAGCAATTGTCAAATATTATCCAGATATATCTTCTTAATTAAAAGCAAGAGGGGAAGTTTGATCATCTCTAAGTGTCATAGGAAGTCTCAAAGTTGTGGTTTACTGTTGTCCCAACCCTGAGGACAAGCAGGTTTGAGAACAGAGAAGGGTATGGTTTTTGTGGTGTGTTTCAGGATCTCCAAGAGAGAAGCCTGCAGCTCACAATAGTGTTGTCAGGCGTACCATATCTCATATATGAATGTGAATCTGGGAGCCCTGTACAAGTCTGAGACCTTGCTCAATTTTGGTACTAACTGTTTTTGGGAAAGCTGATTGCTGACAATCCCTAGCATGCCCAGGAGAAAGTAAAAGCATGAGGGGAAAGCATGCTGGATGGGGGCAAGTTTTTTTTCCCTTCCCCAGCGAAGTTACCCCTATGCGGAGGGGGAACGTTGATGCATGTGTGTTTCCTCTGCATTTTAACAACCATAGCAACAGCAGCAGAATCTAGGGATGAGAGAGTTTCCTTCTCTCTTGGTTTGACCAGGTAATGGAGGGGATCACTTCCCTCTTGAATTGCCACATGAGGAAGTACAATAGAAGAGTTTTTCAAGAGATGGGGAAATCTTAAATTGTTAGGTTTGATATGCATCTTATGTGGGGAATTGCTAAGGAAATAGCAGCTGTGTCCCTTCAGGGCACTTTATTGAAGTAAAAGAAAGATGAGGGAGTTCAGGAGTACATTATGGTCAGGATTTTTTCTTTTTCCATGTCCAATATGAGAATTCTGTTCAAAAACTGCAACGTTTGAGGCTATGGTACAAGGATTCTAAATTAATAATACAGAGGGCCAAACTAGATGTGAGGTGGAAGACTGTAATAAGATCCCCTGATGTATCATTTAGCCTTCAAAAGCACATGGAGGGAATTTGGATCAGAACTTTAGTACAGGTAGGGTTGCCAACTCTGGGTTGGGATATACTTGGAAATATTGGGGGTGAAGCCTGGCAAAGGCAGGCTTTGGGAGAGGGGAGGGGCTTCAGCCAGGTATAATGCCATGGAGTCTGCCTTCCAAAGCAGCCATTTTCTCCAGGGGAACTGATCTCTGTAGCCTGGAGATCCACTGTAATTCCAGGAGGTTTCCAAGCCACACTTGGAGGTTGCCAACCCTAAGTCCTAGGCATCCTCCTAGACTACTACGAGACTCTTGAGGGGAAAAAAGACAGGCCAACAAAGGGTGTCTGGCATTTCTCCGTTCTGGGGCAAATAGTAGCCACGTTGCATGTGTGATTGGCTTTCACTAGGGAAATACAGCAGGAGGTAAGAATTTAGAAAACCCTTCCCCAAGCACTGCATCTCAGGTATAAGTCTGGGTCAGTTTTACCAACCTCGAGGAAGGGTGTAGAGTTTCCCCAGAATTAGAATTGATCTCTGAACTAGAGAGATTAGTTCCCCTAGAGCAAACAGCCACTTTGGAAGGCAAACATCATGTCCCCACTGAACTTCTTCTCCTCTACCCTCCCTAGTCACTGTCCTGAAATCTCCAGGGATTTCCCAAGCCTGAGTTGGCAATTGTAGCCTTGGGGACATAAGTAGCTCTTTGTGAAAGTAAACTCTGAGTTCGCCATAAGTCAGCTCGATGGCACTTTCCACCAGTGTTAGCAGACCTATTAATAGATTCCTAGATCTTCTTGGCCAAGGTTGCTAAGAACTACTACAGGCTGGCAGGTTTTTGCATCCCACTAACACCTTCCAGATCCATCCCAAACATAAAATCAAAGCAAATAAAAAAGTGTGCCCAGCTCCATGGGTACCCAGGGTGGCAAATGCTCCTGAAATTATATTCCCTGGTACTGGTAGTGCAGGGGAATACCTGCACTAGCAGAGGATAAGTTGAGGAACAGCTTGTGCAGCCATACATACTGTCCTAACTTATTTGGTGCTGTGCCTCTAGTCTAGGCCAAAACAACTCACACAAAAAGCAGTCCTATCAGGAAGGAGTTAGATTAAAACTTCTTTTTTTTTTAATGCCCCCCAAAGGGGATTTTATTGATTTTACTTTACTATGGGATATGGAGAAAGATTGCTAATCTCTACCTTTAAAAATTTATGGGACATGGGTAGGGAAAACTAATACACAAAAAACCTCTACCAGGATGGGGGAAGGAAACTAAGCCCTACTTCTAAGAGAAAAAAAAGAAAAACAAACAAACCTCTACTGGACACGGGGAAGGGAAGACTAACAAGGTGACACGATCTGGTTACATTTGTATCATTTGTCACCTGATGTTACAGAGCCTTATAGAAAAGTTAACAAAAATATTATAAAAATCGCTTAGTTAATCAAAAACTGCATCTTCCACGATTATTTTGGTCTTAGGGTCTCTTCTTCTTGTATTTCTTCTTTCCTCGGGGTTTGGGAGCGGCTGCTCCTTTCTCTGATTCCGATGTGCCTGAAGAACTAAAGAATATTGGACTACTGCTTTCTGAATCCTGTGAGTAGGATTCCTCTTCTTCCTCTTCTTCCTCCTCAGCTTTTCTCGGTTTCTTGTCTTTGTTGTGCTGCTTTGGATTCAAGTGTTGCTCCACAAATTTTTTAGCCTTAGGAACAGAGTCAATATTGTATTTTCTGTCTCCGTATTTAAAACTCAGTCCTTCAGGAAACAGCCATCTATACGGGACCCCCTTCTTCTGTAGAGAGAGAGTAAACTCCTTGTAGAGTTTCCTCCCCTTTCTAACTTCGAAGGGGATATCCTTCAATATCCTTATTTCTTCGTTCTTAATTTTTAGAGGGTTCCCCTGCGTGGCTTTTAGTACTCGATCTCTGGTAGATCTTCTCGTGAATTTCAAACATATTTCTCCAGGGAGTTTATTCTTTTTGATGAAATCTGGATAAGCCCTGTAGGCCCAGTCCATTTCCTTCAGTAAGTCTTCCTGTTTGTTATCCATTATTGGAGCCAAAGTCTCTGACAAAATGTTCTTCAAATCCTCATTCTTTTCTTCTGGAACCCCTTGGAATCGTAGAATGTGCATAGATCTTTCCAGCTGTAGCTGTATTAGTTGATTTTTATTGGAGAGTCTCTCCTTTTCTGCTTCATCCGCTCTTTTATTAATACTCTCAGTCTGTTTTTCAATTTTTTTTAAAGTCTTTTCCGTTGTTGAGGTCCTTCTATCCATTTGAGTCATCTGCTTTTGCAAATTATCCATTTTCGCGTTGAGATTAGTCATCTGCTCCATTAGGGGGCGCAGTGCATTCACCAGCAATGTAGACATCTCTGCAGCTACTTCCTGGTTGTGGGAGGGAGTCGTTGGTATACCATTTCCGGTTGACATTTTTTTCTCCAGACCTGGCTTCTGCCCTCTCCCAGCCATAATATCAACACGAAGTAAGTTTCCCAAAACAAAATAAAAGTTAGCAGAAATTAATCTGCTTTTCTTTATTTTGCAGCTTTTGTTTTCGCCAATCCTCTTATGCGCATAGCTTAATTCCAGGTTGTTCTTAAAGATCGCTTTAAAACCGTGTTGTTTCAAAAGGGGGGAGGCGAACTCTTGAGCGTCTCCCTCCCCCCTGCCACTTTGCCCTTAGGCGCTTCTAATTACTATCAAGGCTTTTGTTCGCTTGAATCACCTGAACAATGCTTGACTCACGCTTTGCAGCCTTGGAGATCTTTTAGAAGCTTTTCAACAGCTGTTGATCGTGTCCGCTGATCCGGCAATCGTCTCTCGGCGCCATGCTGGCTCTTCAGCAACGGAACCTTTTGGAGATAAAGGTGAGCCTCGATTCCTTGGCCGTCACCTTGGAAGAGGCTCTCCTCAGCTCTCCAGGCTGGGGGTCTCCTACAGAGACCCCAGGAGGGTCTGGGACCTGCTCAGACTCTTCCCATCAGCCGAGTCTCGGCACAACCCCATCGGAGTGAGACGGGGATGTGACCGAGCAGTAAAACGCTTAAACCAGAAGCCCAGAGTTAGATTAAAACTTCTGTTTCCTTTTGTAATTTCTTTGCCCCACAGTTGTGCCTATGTCACGCACGAGATATCAAACTCACAAGTTGAACTCTACATTCTACTTGCATTTTGGAGACTTATATAACCTGGAACCTGCCTATTACTGATGATGCGATAACTTTACAATTCTTCCTATGCCATTTTCTAAATTTTGCCAAAGGCCTATTTCATATGGACTATTTTAGAAGGGGTATGCTTTCTGGTGTACCATTACAGCATTTTAATTACAGCATTAAAAGCATGCCGCTTTTAATAGTTAAGAAAATACAGAGAATACCAGAAACCACATCTCCTTCAGTAATTTCTCATCACATTATGAACACCACCCTTTTTAAAATGAAGCTCTTGACTGTATAGTCCTGCTATTCAGAGCCAAATTTATGATATCATCTATGTTTTTTTGTTTTAAATTATGACATTTTACCACCCCTTATCCAAAGCACTCAAGACATACATGGTACTCTCCCATCTTAACACACAGCCAGTTTATGAGGTACTGAGAGATAGGCTCCTTGGGAGGAAAGCTATGGCAAACCTAGACAGCATAATAAAAAGTAGAGACATCACCCTGCCAACAAAAGTCAAAGTGATGGTATTCCCAGTAGTAATGTATGACTGCAAAAGTTGGACCATAAAGAAGGTCACGTGCAGAAGAATAGATGCTTTCAAATTATGGTGCTGGAGAAGACTCTTGAGAGTCCCTTGGACTGCAAGGAGATCAAATCAGTCAATCATAAAAGAAATCAACCCTGACTGTTCCCTGGAAGGCCAGATACTGAAGCTGAAGCTCAAATACTTTGGCCACCAAATGAGAAGGGAGCACTCACTGGAGAAGACCCTGATGCTGGGAAAGACTGAAGGTCAAAGGGGACGGCAAAGGATGAGATGGTTAGTGTTACTGATACACTGAACATGTAATTGAGCAGAAGACAGGAGGGCCTGGTGTGATGTGCACAGGCAAGTTGGACTCGACTGTGCAACTGAAAAAAAAGAACAGAGGGAGATAGGCTGGCTCAGAATCGCATAGGCTGCGGGGTTTCCGGTCTTGGCAATTGCCATGGCAGTCATCTTCTCCCGGGGCTCCGGGAGAAGTCTGCCAGCGTCTGTGGCTGGGTGGAGGTACATATGTTTGCGTCACCCCAGGAGTCCCAGGGTGGGACTCCCAGCCAAGGGGTGCTAGAGGGCCCCTCCCTGGTGTACCAAGCCGGAGAAGGGGGGCTTCTTCTTGCCCCAACGGGCCCGCCATAGAGCATCCCGAATGGGAACAATATTAGCATATCGGAACAAGCGCACGGTGATCGAGCGAACATGAATGCGGAGAGACAACCACTGAAATGTGAGTCGAGTTTAAGCGAGAAATACCCGCACATCTATGTCCCCCTAGTGAAAATGAGGAGGGGAGGGGACTTCCCCCCGATAAGGACTGCTTGCAAGTGATTTTAAAGCTGAAAAAAGGGGGGCAGCAAGGGAAAGTGGAGGAAGTGAAATAAAGAGTTTGCTGGAGTTTACCGGCTGGATTAAGAACTTCCAGAGACTTTGACGAACTTTTGCTAACTGTAAACATGATGCCGCCAAAAGATGCGAAAGACGATACTGAAAGCTAAACCTTCTTCTGTAAGTTCCAGTCCTCTAAGTGTGGTGCCTAGAAAGGACCAGACTGCGGAACTCCAAGGGCTGCTGGCGGAGGCGCTTCGCCCTCTGCTGGAGAAAATTACAGCTATTGATAATAAGCTTGATGCACAACAAGCACAAACAACAGCTCACGCAAAGAAAATTGAAAAAGCGGAGCAGGAGCTTAAAGAGATTGGTTCCATCTCAAAAAAAATGAATAAAAAGCTGCAGGCGCTTGAGAAAAAGTGCCAAATTGAAGAGTCTTGTGTACTACAGCTGCAAATGGAAAGAGCAAGCTACATCTTGAGACTTCAAGGGATTAAAGAAGAGAAAGGAGAGAATCTGAGACAAATTGTCGGTGACCTGTTGGCCCCCCTGGCAGATATGGCATCGGATCAACTTCAAAGTGAAATAGATACGGTCTTTCGATCGTATTCAGAATACATTAGAAAGAACAATCTGCCGGGGGAAATATCTGTTAGAGTCTCCTGAAGGAGAGTAAGAGATCTTGAAAGCGACCGATGGGACTACCTTGAAGTGGAAAGACAAGGAAATTAAAGTTATGAAGGACATTCCATTTGAGATAAGAAGAAAGAGGAGAAAATACAGAGACTTGGTGACATTCCTACAAAGCCAGAAGGTCATGTATAGATGGTTGGTTCCTGAGGGACTAATCTTTTGGTATGCAAACGGTAAAGAAAGGATTGATTCAGCGGATAAGGCTTGTGAATTTTTGCGTCAACATAGTTGTCCACCAGGAGAGGGAGAAGACACTCCGGATGGCACCAAGGAGAGCAAAGAAGAAGGAGAGACTGGATCTTCGGCAGAGGACTCGGACCTAAATTTGGGGCTGTTGCCCCCAAATCAAGCTACTATTTAAGGGGAAAAAGAGGGAGAAAGTAGATTGTTATTGTTCTCTGGAATATCTTAGAAAGAATTATGTTAGTAGGAGGCAACTCTTTATGTAACTATAACTGTATTAGCGAGTGAAAAGTGAATAACATTTTAGTGAAATGATTATTTTCAGTGGAAGTCAATTCACATTTAAGAGGCAGACTTGTATCTAAATCGATTGTATGATCACCGACTCTTGGGTTTTTAGAGGTTATCTTTTCTTTCTCCTGTAGATTGTAGTTCCCCACCCTGGAATTTTCTGTTGTAGTACTGTAGTAAATAGAAAAAGCAATAAAAAAATCCCCTTCGGGGGGCCAAAAAAAAAAGAAAAAAGAATCATATAGGCTGCAATCACACGCGCCAGTAGATCTGACATAGGCACGAATGCCTGACAGATCTAAAGGGCACAATCAGACAGCAACATCTGGGAAGCGTCCCACAGTTGTCAGCAACCCATGCTGCTCAGCTACGGAAGTGGAATAAAAAGACACCGGGGAAATACCAGAAGTAAACAGGATCTGACAGGCAACAGATGGACTTTCCCCTGTCTTCTTGCGCAAGCACGCATGCATGCATGCTGTCGGGATGGTCTGATCAGGTAATCCCGGCTCAGTGCCATTGTCCCCCTCCCCCTTTGCAATGCGCATCATCGCATACTCCATAGGGGGCCCTCAGTGTGGAGGTGCGATTCCTCATTTATGTACAAGGGAAATAAACAGCAAAACCAAAAAAGACTCACCTGCAGTTGTGTCTGATTACACAGTGACGGGCTATACCAGCAGCTACAAAAGGAGGTGTGATCTCGCAACTCTGTGTCAAATTCCTCTGGAGGGAATAGCCTCACTTCAACTCCGCTTCAGCTGGCATGTATGCATATGCCAATAAATGTCTGTGTATGTGTATCTGGCACGTGTGACCGCAACCATACAGTGAAATCCTAAACAGAGTGATACCCTTCAAAGCCATTTACATCAATGTGCTTAGGATGGCACTGATAGTGAGCTGTGGGACAAAATTGGATTTTGAATCCATATCTCCCTAGTCCTAGTTCAACACACTACACTTGCTCTGTGTTAGCTGTTACCCCTCACATCTACTGCATAGGATCAGAATGAGATGCTGGACTGAGGTTAAAGCTGAGATAACACTCAGCAAATTGTCTGGAAAAACCCTAAAGCAGGTTTGCACAAGTAGTTCAGGACTGTTTTAAAGCTTGCAGGATATTTTAAACTTGGATCTTATGCCATTTCCCAAGACTCAAGGCTGGTGAGTATGACTAAGGCCATATTTTAAACTAATTCATGCAAGGCTGAAGGAATATTCTTTCCTCATATGTTCTATTTAAATAAATTAGAAGCAACCAAACAAGTGACATGTTGGACCTTTTTGGCCTTTTTAAAAATTTTTATTTCAAATAATTTTAAATAAAAATAACAATAACAGTAACAGTATCAATAACAAACAACAATGGTATAACTCAGTAATAAACATAACAAACATCGAGTCTCACAAATACAATAGAATAAAAAAAGTAAACAGCAGTATTAATGAATAATTAACATATATGCTTCTTTAATTTGTGTAATATTTACATTTTTGTTGTCTGTTCCTCGTAAAGGATTAATAACCTTTTTCGTGAAGGGTAACCATTTTTGAACAAATAATTTTTTGCGTTTTGACATAATAGAAGATTCAATATCTACTGTAATTTTATCAAAAATAAATCCCATACCTTTTGTTTCCACATCTGAATGGTAGGGATTTCTTTTTCTTTCCATTTAGAAGCAAGAACATTTTTTTTTGCAGCAAACATAAGATGCTACTAATTCCTGGGCATATTTGGGAACTCTACAGTTATCCCAGAGATTCAATAAGATTATTTTTGGACACTTTGGAATTTGGTGTTCTATGATAGTATTCTTTTCCATTAAAATTTGGTCCCAAAAATGCTGAATTATTGGGCATGACCACCATGCATGGTAAAAGGTACCTTTGTTTCTACATCCTTTCCAGCACCAGAGTGGTGTCTTCACTGAGGAATAGGAAAGCTGAGCTGGAGTTAAGTACCACCTGGATATTACCTTGTAAGTTATCAATTGTATATTCATAAAGATAGGATGAGGAATTCCAGATCTGGAACCATTGATCTTCATTGAGGTGTTGTCCTAAATCATCATGCCATGCTGTTTGATATCTAAGCAGATTTGAAGTTTGTACATTGAGTAAAAGCTTGTATATATTAGAAATTAGTCCTTTTATAGGTTGTGATTCAGTGTATAGTAATTTTTCAGACTCAGTGAAAGCTAAACGTAATGTTGCAAATTTTGGCGTATGTAATAAATTCTGTAACTGTAGGTATTCATACCGTGGTATTTTTATGTTATATTTGTTTTCCAACAAGTTTTTATCTTTGAGAAAACCTTTAGCTGCTTTTGGGCCTTTTTGAAGTCTGAAAAAACATATTGTGTAAAGAAAGACCTGCTCAGGACCACCTGTCTTGGTATGCCCCTCAAAGAGTGTTACGCTCAATGGATCAACATCTGCTGGTGGTCCCCAGCTCGAAGGAGGACTGCTTAGCTTCAGCCAGAACCACAGCTTTTTTGGCTCTGGCACTGGCCTGGTGGAACACTCTCCAAAGAGAGATCTGAGCCCTGCAGGACTTACTATGGTTTCGTAGGGCTTATAAAACAGAGATGTTCCATCAGGCCTATGGTTGAGGTTGCAGATTTTATCAGTATTGGCCTCTTCTGGTGCACTTCAATCTTACATGGTTTTTACTAATCCACCCACCTCCCGTAACATTGTTTACCATCTGCTGTGTACATATGTGGAGTAGACTGAGGAGTAGTTGTATTAATTAGCGCCATAAATGATGTTAAAATTGGATTTTAACAATTGTTGATATTATGTTTGATTATTTCACTGTAATTTATTATACTGCTGTAACCTGCCCTGAACCTTGCTATGCAGGGGAGGGAACGTTAGAAATTTAATAAAATAAATAAAGAAATACTCATCCCAGCTAGCAAACACTACTGTGTTTCTCTACCTAATCTAGAGAAACTGGATTGTAAATCACCTGCCTGCTAGCTGTATAAAAGGTAATGATCTCTCTCAACAGTTATAATTTTAAAAATTAAGCTGATAATAGTTTCATTTACATCTCAGTCAGATGCAACAAAGTTCTTACAGGTAAGACTGTCTACTTAAAGGGACAGCAGAAGGTAGCCAGTACCATTTTTTTTAAAATGTAACTTTCCATGAAAAAATATATAACACTGAAGGAACTTTTAGATTCCAAATTATTCCAAAATAGTGCCATTTCAGAGAGATTTTTACTCTTATGTTTGTTCAATATGGCAGTAATGGTAGATAGGTATAGGTGGCACAAAAAGTCTGAAGAAGCATGGCCCAATAGGTGTGTCTACAGGTGTGTTTCAGCACTGGGCTAATTCTGGTTGGAACTACACATAGAACTAAAATCCCTAAACCACAACACATTTTATGCACCCCAAATTTATGCATGTTGACTCAGACAGAAGTCCTTCAGCATTCAATATATTGAACCCACAGGCTACAAGTCTCCTTTGATCACAGTGGGAATTATTTCTGAGTAATATTGCATAGAATCAAGGCCTGAACTAGATATAATACCTGTAATGCCTACAAGTAAACACAGGGGTGAACTGGGAAGCAAAAACAGCCCTAGAAAGGACCCCAGCCAGCCCTGCCCAACAGAGGTGGGGGAGTGCAAAGGGTGGCTCGGAGCAGTGGCATGTACACCCAGTTTGTTTGGCTCAACTGCTCACCCACCCTGCACTGGGCTTGTGCAGCCAGCTTGCTCACTTCTACTGCTGCTTGCCTGCCCCACATGGGTTGAGGGCTGCTGACTCACTGCAGTGACAGCTATGAGGGCCATACCTTGCTTGTGAACAGGGTGGTCCTTGGAGGGGAGATGTCCCCTCCAGGCCATTGGCTCATCAGGACTTTTCCCAGTGTTTTAATGGCCATTTCACCCTGAGTAGACAGTTGTGTGGTAAAATATGCATTTCATTGGCTGCCAGTTACAGAAGAAGAACTTCAGTTTTAGAAAGATGAAAATAGCTCATAAAATAAAATTAGAAGATGTTTTAGATGTGAATTTTGTTTGCTATATATACACACATGTGATTATATTGCCTGATTGTGAACTTGGACTCCCAGTCAGTTTAGCAAAGAAGCAATATTATATTAGAAATTGACATTTTCATCTAAAGAGGCATGAACTGTGCAGAAATTGTTTCCGGATTTCAGTTATATATAGAATTTTCCAGGATGCGAAAGACCTTGGCAATTGTCAAGCTAGTCTTGACTTGTTCCCTTTTTACAGCTGGGCATCTGAAATAGAGAGGTAACAAAATCCAAAGCTAAACTGAGATTTCAGCACGATTCTGAGATCAGCGCCCTTATTACTATGTAGGAACAGATCTCATATTTGTTACATTGTCAGTTATCAGCTACGTATATATAAACAGACCTGTGCCAGTGCAAACATGTAAGCTCTTGGGCCTGCAATGTAAAGTTGGCATTCAGCAACTCTTTATAACTGGAGACGTTGCCAAATTTACTTCTTTGTCAAACACACTTGCTACTTTTCCTAAGTGCAGTAAACCAGAATAGTTACTCTAGACTCCCCCCCCACATTGTTTATCCCATACCTTCTGCTCTGTTTTATTCCTAGTTGTACATCAATTTAACAGCATTTATTAAGGCCATGTTTGGAGACCATGCCCCATGAAGTATCATGACCGTGCTGGTAATATTATATCAGCGGAGAATGTAATCTCACAGGAGATCACACCATATTCTCATTTTTCCCCATTTGTATTAAGTTTTTGTGATCATTCAGGTGTTATTTAGAAATATCTATGGACAACACACACATCAATAAAGGAGCACAGTACCACATACAAATAAAATAATATCTGACATGAGGACATTTTAAGAAAGAAGAGGGGCCTTATGCATTGAGGACTCAACACAAGGTAAAACCTTTTAATCTTTCAAGGGCTTAAATATAAATAATTACAATAGCTGCTGAGCTAGGGTTGCCAAGTTCCCCCTGGTTAGCAGTGGGAGATGGGAGGGTAGGGTTGCCAGATCCAGTTTGGGAAACTCTGGAGATTTGGGGATAGAGCCTGAGGAAGACAGGGACATCAGTGGGTTACAGTGCCATACAGTCCAACCTTCAAAGCATCCATTTTCTCTAGGGGAACTGATCTCTCTAGTCTGGAGATGAACTGTAATTATACATTTTTTCATGGATAGTTACATTAAAAAAAATGGTACTGGCTACCTTCTGCTGTCCTGTTAAGTAGACAGTCTTACCTGTAAGGGCGTTGTTGCATCTGACTGAGATGTAAATGAAACTATTATCAGCTTAATTTTTAAAATTATAACTGTTGAGAGAGATCATTACCTTTTATATAGTTACTGTGGCATGGGTTAAAAAATTAGGAAATCTTAAAGAACATCGAACAAATAGCCTGTCGATGAATCTCTTTCCTTGGATGCTTTAAAAGGAAGTCTATACAACCATTTATGCAGGATACTTTAAAACTAACTGTACCTCAAGAATCCGCTGAGATGTGAGACATCATCTTGGAATTTCACTTTAAAAAGCTGCCCTAAAGGCTTCGGTCCTCAGAACACTTTCCTGGCAGTAAGCCCCACTGAATAAAATAGAACTTACTTCTGAGTTGACCTGCTTAATATTGCCCCCTTACAGTGCAGTCCTAAGCAGAGTTCCACCTTTCTACGTCTACAGAAGTCAATGAACTATAGAAGGGTGTAACCCTGTGTAAATAAAAACAGGAATAGAAAAAATAGAAAAGATAGTGCATGATTTTGGAAACGGTTACCACTCATACAGAGTCCTTGGTTTGTACCATGTTTCTGATCTGGGTGGAATTTATTTATTATTTATTGTATGGCAGAGTTACACACAGGAAATATATAATAATGTAAACTATATAAACAAGTTGATACAACAGGTATGCAGACCGATTGGGTAATCCCCCTAAATACTAATATAGATTTTCACTCCACTCAGTTGCAGCTGGGGAGACTTCAAAGAGCTCCATAACATCTCCCTGGAAAGCAAGAAACTCACATTCCTGTGACAGATGGGCAGTAGTTTGGCAGACTGCACCACAATCACATTCGGATCCTGGCATTTTGCCCTATTTAAACAACAGGTCTGCACAGCTGCCAAAGCCTGTTTGTATTCTGTTAGCTGTCTTCCATATTTTACATGGCAAGTCAAATCCTGTGGGCCTCTTGCTTGTGTTTATCCGGTTATGGATATTGGGTGGAACTGATTGCATCCATGTTCACAACCATTCATTTCCTAGACTGGAATTTTGTGATTGCAGGATTTGTGCAGATCTTATTGCCATCATTTACAGTAGTAATGATCCAAAATGGCAAGGTCCCTAGTCAGTATTTCCTCAGTCCTTTCAACTGATTTGTACCTTACTACAATCACCATGTCATCAGCATCAGCAAACTTCCTGGATATTGTCTCAGTATCATCAGAAATGCATAGACTGAAAAGAACTGGAGTGAGGACTGAGCTCTGGGATAGACTGTTATTCAGTTTCTTCTGCTTGCTGATTGACAGACCCATAATTACTTGGAAAGTTCTATCACTCAGCATGTTATTTAGGAGTCTAAATACTGTTCTGCAGGGGAAAACTTGTAAAAACTTGTACAGCAGACCATCCCTCCAGACTATCATAAGCAGCAGTCAAGTTGACAAAAACTACTGCTGTCTTAAGACACTGCTTATACCCTGCCTCAGTGAAAGTTGTTAAGATGAAAACCTGGTCTTCACAACTATGATGGGGTCTAAATCCTGCTTGTTCTATAGGGACATGTTCATTAATTCTGTCACTGATTCTGTTCATGATTAGCCTCTCGAGGAGTTTATAACAGGAGCTCAGAAGGGAAATAGGCCTGTAACTTTCCACCAGATATTTTGGTTTTCCAGGTTTCAGAATTAGCAACTATCTTTGCTTTCTTGGATTCCCCTGGAAGTCTTCCTGTTCTCATTATGTCAGTGAGAAATTTTGTGAGCCATTTCTTAGTGAACGTGCCACTGTTGATCAGGAACTCATTATGGGTGCAATCAAAGCCTGGTGCCTTTCCATTTTTGATTCCTTCAGTGCTTGAAAATCTCATCAGCCCTGAAATCCCCTGACAGCTCACTGTCTTCAGGGCAGGTGTATTTAAAAATCTGGAATTCTTTTTTTATCTTGATTGTAAAATCTCAATTCCTTGGATCTCTGGATAGGGATTCCAGTTGGGCAGCTACCAGGTTTGATGTTACTTCCAGATTTCCTCAGAGCATGGTGGGCTTGCAATTAGTTTTTTCAACAGGCTTTCCTACTGGAATGCCTGACATCAAAATTCACAGTTGATTTGGTCCATTTTTGCCTACATGCAGTGTTGCGTTCATTGAGTAGTTCATCTGCTACTTCTGGGTCTTTGCTGTCAAGGAAATTTTGATACAGCCTCTTGCTCTGATCACTCCAGCCTGGAATATATTCTTTCTGATAACCTCAATAAATGTGCCTTTTGGCCGTAGATATAACAGTTCCAACAAAATGGCTGTAGTTATTATGTGTTGGAGGCAGGGGTCATTTAATAGAAAAAGAGGTGCAGGAGCTCATTAGCATAACTCATTAGCATAACTTATTTGCATATGTCACACCCCCTGACATCACCAGAAGTGTGGCAGAAGGCAACACCCACTGCTCAGGTTCCACCCCAAAAATCTCCAGGTATTTCCCAACTCAAAGCTGACGAGCCTACCTGGAGAAAAACTGCTTCAAAAGCACAAATAAAATTTGTAGCAGGGGATTAGCTTTTGTGAACCACTGCTCTCTTCTACAGATACTTCATAGCTGAAGAAGTGACCAGTGACCCAGTTATGATCAGAGGCTACAGTTCCCGCATTTGCAGAAGTCTACAGATATGGGCAACATCCTCCTCACTTGCTACCTACATGTAATGGTTGATGACTCTGTTTCAATGTATCTGAAAATGAGTGCATGAACACGAAAGCTTATACCCAGAATTAAACTTTGTTGGTCTTAAAGGTGCCACTGGACACAAACTTTGTTCTATTGCTTCAGACCAACACAGCTACCCACCTGAATCTATGCAAATCAGAATTATTCAAGAGGGCTCTTCTACACAGGCAATAGGGTTACACTGTACAAAAGACTTCACAAAGTTACTTGAACAACTTATTAGGGTATACCCAACACCTGCTGTCCACACATGCTTAAGGTAGGATAGCAGCTCAACGTTTCATTAGCAGTGGCACTTAAGAATATCTGTTCCAGTGCAACAGAACAAAGTTTGAGTTCAGTGGCACCTTTAAGACCAACAAAGTTTATTCACATGAGAGCTTAGACCCAGAATTAAACTCTGTTGGTCTTAAAGGTGCCCCTGGACTCAAGCTTTGTTTGGCACATTTTGTTTATTGACGGTTAACCTTTATTTCAGCTGGTTATAGTCTAACTCATTAGCTGAAAGAGAGAGAGAGGGAAGGAAGGGAGGGAGGGGAAAGAAAAAAATGTAAAGAAAGGGACAGAAAGAAAGCAAAGGAAGGAAGGAAAGGGAAAGAAAGAAATAGGGGAAAGGAAAAGAAAGGGCAAAGAACTGGAAAGAAAGGGGAAGAAAGAAAGGGAAAGAAAATGAAAGCCTCTGTGTATGCTTGCTTTCCCCAAGTCCTAAATTCCCCCACCAGCAGTTAAAAAGGAGCTTGAAGGCTTACATGTGAAACGTCCCCCTTCAGCTGTGAGTTCCCAGGCTAGAGTACTCACTCAGCCACCCGTTCTCAGGTCCATTCAGCATATAAAAACAAAAATGAAACAAGAGCTCCAAGAGGACCAAACTAAATCACACAGATATTAAGGGAAGATCAGACTGTTCCATTACACATAGCTTTGCCACCACTCCCACGGGCTTGGGGGGGAGAGACAAGGCTGAAAGGGGCTTGGATCTCTTAGATTCAAGCCTCTTTCAGCTTTGCCATCTGCTCCTGCAGGCTTGGGGGTGGGGGGAGAAGGCTGAAATGGGTTTGGATCTCTTAGATTCAAGCCCCTTTCAGCCTTGCCCTGGGTTCCCGTGGGCTGGGGGAGGAGAGGCAAGCCTGAAAGGATTGAAGAGGAGGCTGGGAGAGATGCCTGTCTTGGATGCTTGGTCTCCTCCAGGTGCCCCACAGTTGCAGGGCACCTGGAGGAGCTCAGGCAGGGAAGCCAGGGATTTAAACCCCCCCCGCCGCAGCAGGCTCACTGGAGAAGGAAGAGAAGGTGGGGATTCATGCCTGCCTTGCCTGCTGGGTCTCCTCCAGGTGCCCCGCGGCTGCAGGGTACTTGGAGGAGCTCCGGCAGGGAAGCCAGGAATTTAACACCCCCCCCCCCAAGTCTCTCCACAAAAGCGGAGAGGCTCAGGGGGAAGGCAGGCATGTCTGCCTCCATGCACTTCCTGTCTCCAGCCAACCCGCTGTGCCAGGCTGGCTGGAAACGGGGAGTGCACAGAGGCAGTCATGCCTGGCTTCCCTGCCCCAGCTTCTCTAGGCTGTGGAGCAGCTGAAGGAGCTTGGACAGGGAAGCCAGGGATTTAAAGAAAACTTGTCTCTCCGCAAAAGCGGAGAGGCTCAGGGGAGAAGGCAGGAGCGTGGGTTGGGGAGCTGGGGGTGGGGCTCGCTGCCACCTGGGTTGCCGGAGCAGTGCTCTGACATGCTCCGGCCCCAAATGACCCCTGGTTGGAAGGACCCATCTAAGACGCCTATCCAGATCTTCACTGAAATCTTTCCAATTCGTCCTCTTAATGTTCCATCATGGTCTTGGAAAAGACCTGATAACTGGTATTTGGATTCCTAGCTTGAGGATTCAGGTTGATGCTGGCTGTGTGGGAAAGCCTTAAGAACACATCTAGATATAGGCAAGGACTGACTTATCCGGTCTTATGAAACAAATGTTAAATCAGGGTTGGACTTTATTCATTGCTGCTGATCTGAAGGTGCCTCTTTCTTTAGCATCAAAAAAGAAGATGCAAGCCATGTTCTTCAGCTCAGTCGACAAATGCCTCACTGTTCTTATCATTAACTCCAATTTCCATAGTGGCTGTTAAAATCACCAGCATATACAGAAGGCTGCAGGTAGGTTGATAGAACATATGCGGGCCATGAAACTGCAGAAGGTTTGAAAACATTGAAAACATGTACTTCCCCAACTTTTAGTATGATTGTGTGGATGTTATTGTGGATGTTGGTCAATACCAGCTTCACGTTTTCAATGCTGCTTCAGGCATAGGTCACTATGCCATAGGTATGATGGTATGTGATGCTAATAACATCATATCTCACTGTGGCAGGCTTGATTTTAATTATCAAGATGAGTTTCTTGAACAAGAGCTAAATCTGTTTTATTGGCCTGTAAGATTTGCGACAAGTATTGGCATTTAGTTTATACCCTCAATATTCACTTGGCAGATTCAGAAGCAGTCTCCTGTACCCATTGTCAAGTTGTCCTGAGAAGGACTGTTTGATTGGTTGATTGTTTCCATGTGTGTAGTGTAGCCAGGCGATCCTACAATTGTCTGACAGCCAGAAGTTCTAGCTCTTTAGCATTATTCAGAACTGAACACCTGGGTGGGATATACAGAGTGTAATGGTGGTGAAGGTAGGTAGATCAATATTGTGCCTGCCAAACTAAGAGGAAAGAAGTCTTTTTTCAACTATTTTCTCCAGACAAGCTTTTTTCTAGTGTATGGAAAGTAGTGGTTCCAGTTGCCTAGGACACACAGAAACAGAGTCTGTGTCAGTTGTGTGTTCTCACTTCCTCATGCTACCACCAGCAACATGCACTTTCAATTTCATGCTTTCACTGTTCCAAAGGATTGCAGAACCTCTAACAAAGTTTGCTGCAAGGAGTACAGTATGGTTAAAAAATGCACCCTATTTCCCAATATTCTTTTTTCTGTGGAATGAAGCTGTTGCACAAGCAGCATCTATTGCTATACAGTACTATTTCAGACTGGAGGTGGGGTGGCATATTTGAAAAATGGGAAACTAGCCTGTTAGCAAAAGGCTAAGCTAGAATCCTTGTCCTTGAAGGAAAGATTTTCTATGTGCATGAAATTTTTATATAGGAAGCATTCAAACCTATTGTCTTCACCAGTGTTCCCTCTAAGCTGTGGAGTCTTGTGAGCAAAAATTCTACTTTGTGAGCTGCTGGCATTAACGTTGTGAGTGAGCAATTTGGATCCTGCATCGATTAGTTGAACCCAGTATATTTCACTTTCCTTGCACCCAGTTCAGCCAGATCTGGCAAAGCAGTACTTATAGAGCCATAGCTAGGCGGGGGCAGTGGGGCAGCACCCCTCCTGAATCTGCAATACCTCTACCCTGGGAGGATGCCAGATCCACCCACCCACCAGTGCACCACACTCCTTACCCTGGTGGGCAGCCAGGGAGAGCGGCGATGGCAGCGGCTCCACATGTTCAGCTTTTCAGTGTGCAGATGCCCTGCCAGAGTTCCTCCTGCCCACTGCAATCCCTGTGTGATTCTTGCAGCAGGAGAAGCAGGTGCAGCCCCACTCCCCACCAGGTACATGACTGGATAGGACAGGGGAGGATGCTGCTGAGTAGGCCCAGGCCCTTCCTCTACTACAACCTTTCCTGTGCCATACAGGGAATCAGTCTCTATGGGAACAGGCCCAGCAGCTGCAGCAGCAGCCTGGAGACCCCACAAAGGAGGAGAATGGCTCTTCTGCTGAGGGGGTGACGCAATGTCAGCTTCCTTGCTGTGTTCCTGTCCTTCTCATCTCTTTCAGGAAGCTGGCTGTTCTATTTTTATTTTATTATTTTTTGTGATGTCAGAAGTGACGTCATGCCCCCCCCCCGAAAACCATCTAGTTAGGGGTCTGGGTAGTTAGGCTGTTGCAACTAGATAAAACAACCTTTCCCTCTCTTTTCCTTAAATTATCTCCCTCTTTTTCACACTTTCCCCCATTCATTTCTATCTACCTCCAACTAATTTTTCCATTCCCTTCCCTCTTTATTTTCACTTCTTGGTCTCAGGACCTTCTTATCCCTATCTTGCTTGGTGACAGAATGTACTTAGGAGCAGTAGAGTAGCAAACCTTTGTTAATATTTTCCCATGATCTAACAAAGTAGTAAAAGGATCACCCTTTACCTGCATGGTAATGGAACTTTAATCTGTTTTAGTGGTTATCCATGTGGAACAGAAGTTACAACTCCCAGTTCAGGCACTGGATTGTGTATCATTATTGTGCTGGTGAAAGATCTGATAGCCCTTTGTAAAGGCTACTTTGCTATATGACAAATGATGTAAGCTTTTTAATATTAAAATTTGGTTTATACCAAATACCATACCCAGTCTTTCTCCTCAGTGGGGACCCAAAGCTGCATTGTTCTCCTGGCTTCCATTTGATCCTCACAACAGCCTTGTGAGGTAGGTCTGGCTGAGAGTGTGTCACCCAGCAACCTTCTAGGGCAGGTTGGGGATCCCAGTATTAGAGACACATGACAGGTTGCTTAAATGCTGTCTTATTATATGTTCTCTGTTGTGAAGATAGCCTGGTTCAGGATGCTCCAGTTCCCTTCATTTTCATCATCATTCTGGAGTTGGTGACCGGTTTTCAAACATGTAGCATTATTTATTATGCCCACCACAAAGACCCTTAGCTTCTGTTGCAAATAGCACAATGTGGTTGTGGTTTGTCTCACCTGGGCTAGGATTTTCCCATGCCTTTCCATTTTGGCCCTGGAACTCCCACAATCACCCTGAGGCTGGTAGCCAATTTTGAGTCTCTTAGCTTTATTCTCTGATGAGTTACACCTGCCAGTGTGGTGTCGTGGTTAAAGTGTCAGATAAGGATCTGGGAAACCCAGGTTCAGGCCCCCGTTCTGCCCATGGAAGCTTGCTGGGTGACCTTGGGCCAGCCACACACTTTCAGCTTGACCTACCTCACGGGGTTGTTGTGAGGATAAAATAGAGGAGAGGAGAATGGTGTAAACTGCTTTTGGTCTCCATTGGAGAGAAAGGCGGGATATAAACCAAGTAAATAGGGTCACTATGCAGAGGCAGGCAATGGCAAACCACCTCTGAACATCTCTTGCCTTGAAAACCCCACAGGGTTCCATAAGTCAGCTGTGACTTGAAGGCACTTTCCACCACTAAATAAATAAAAAGCATGGACAGACAGGCCAATTCTTTTATTACTATAGATTTATGGTAACAGCAAGCCAAATTATTTGTTTTGTTATGATATTTAGTTTGGATTACAGTCATAATGGGGGGGAGGTGGAATCTTTTTCAGAGGGGGCATGGTGGCTCTGGGCAGTCCTGCATAATGTTAGGGGAATAAGTCCAAGAGAGATGCATTTAAACAGGTGTTAAGTCAAAGCCTTAGTGTCAAGTCAAAGGCTCAGAGGTTAAGACACTGAGTTGCAGACTGGAAGATCGGTAGCAAGTGCCGCACTTCGAGACCCTAGTGCCGCATGATGGACTGAGCTCCTGTTTCTGGCCCCAGCTCCTGCCAAGCTAGCAGTTTGAAAGAAAGAAATTGCAAATAGATCAATACGTACTACTTCAGAGGGAAGGTAAGAGTTCCGTGCACCTCTGCGTTTAGTCATGCCGGCCACATGAACATGGAAACGTCTTTGGACAGCGCTGGCTCTTCAGCTTGGAAATGGAGATGAGCACCGCCCCCTAGAGTCGGATTCGACTAGCTTTTGAGCAAGGGAAACCTTTACCTTTTACTAAGTCAAATAAGAATTCTTAGTACTGTTTAAACTTTGTGTAGTATTCCTTATTACTTTTAGAGTAACGTGTATCGTTTCTCTTCCAGCAAGGAAATCACAATGGAATTCGACTTGGAAATGGATAGTGGAAGCATATATTGACTGAGGAAACGTCAGAGAGGTCAGCTCTTCTAGCCTCTGTAAAGAGTTTTTAAAAAGCAGCAACCTACGGCAAAAGGAATGAGCCTGGGAAAGGAACACCAGAGGGCGCTTTACAATACCGGCTAGCCTTTCCGCTTCAAAAGCTGGACACATTCTCCCCTGTAAACTTCGGGATTTATATTCTGTTTACAAGCACAGGAATGCGCAGTTCTTATACTACTAGGCAGGGGGCGTGGTTGAGGCAGAAAGGCGGGGCTTTTCGTGGGCCGGCAGCTGGCAGCTCTGCACCGTGTACACTGTACACAGTAGCAATGCAACAAGTGGACGGGCTTCCCCTTCACACACCCCGATCTCTGGAGACGTACACGCTGCGTGCCTGTGAGAACCGCGCTCGCGCAGACGGCGGGGGTTTGTTTGGTCAGGAGGGGGAGAAGAAGCGCTGTCGGAAGGAGGAGACAGGTTGGTGCATGCTCTTCTAAGGCGCCCACAGCTGCCAAGTGAGCTGATCGGCAACCTGGTGCGCCGGCGGAGCTCAGGAAAGCCGTGCGCAATGGTGGCTCAGGCAGGCACCGGAGGAAGTCGCGCCAACCTCGGCTTTGCTGCAGTGTGAGGCAGAGGAAGGAATCCTTTTCTGCCCCCTCTTTCTTCGCCGTTCGGTAGCAGCGCGTAGCTGGAGAAAGGAAGTCAGGTCGGGAGGAAGAGAAGGTGGCGGCGGAGGCGGCATGGCATGTGCCTAAAGTCGCGTCCTGTGGAAGCAGTAGTGTGAGAGCGGGAATGAGCGACAGCAGCGAGGGGATCATCAGTTTCTCCGTGCCCAGCCCGCCGGGCGCTGGTAGCGGCTGTCCGCTCCTCTTCGAGGATGGGCTCGGGAGAAGGGCGCCGGCGGCGGGCGAAGGGATGGCCCGGGGTTTCCTGGCCGGCCCAGGCGCGCCGCCGCCTGGCACCTTTTGGAACGAGGACAGCGGCGCAACCTGTCCAGCTACCGACTCGGCCGCCCGGGCCAAAAGCAGCGGCGGCAGCAGCAGGAGGACCACAGTGTCTTATGTGATCAACGAGGCGAGCCCGGGGCTGCTGCAGGCGGCGGAGAGCGGGGCCCTGCAGAGCCTGCGGGAGGCGTGCGAGGCGGTCGGCGCCGAGCTGCAGACTTTGCACTTCGGCAAGCTGGACTTCGGCGAGACGGCCGTGCTGGACCGCTTCTACAACGCAGGTGAGTGAGGCTCGGCGGGACTCTCCCTCGGCAGGGCGCTGATTAGCGACGCTTGTCATCAGTGGGGGGGGGCCTGCCTCGTTGACACCCTGAAAAGCGTTTTGTTCTCCCTCTCGAGAAGAGGGTATTGATCAGTTGCTTTCTGTGCCTCTGCCTTAAAAAGAAAAAAGGCAGCAGTTATATACCTCCCCCCACACTATTAAGAGACCCTACATGCACATATCCGGACCTTCTGAATGCATGTTCAGAGTTACAGACTTGGACGTTGTAATCTGTACTAGATGTGGCTGAGGACCCAGGTGTTGCTAGTTATTTGGGGTTCTTTAGCATGGTACATCAGGTTGTCTACACAAATCATGCTTCAGCTTGGGAGGAGGTTGGCAGTTCCTTCATAGGAAATTCAAATGTAGATGTAAAGTGTTTCACACCTAAGACTCGCTTTTGTTATTCCAGTATTTGTAGTTCAAACAGTTATCCTGCACTGTACAGGTAGAATATTCCCCCAATCCCCCACCACCCCCAGCGTAGAAACAGTAGAGAAGGGAAGCGTGGTTGTCAGTGACTATATGGCATGAAAGGAAAAGGGAAAACTCTTGCTAGTTCTTGCCCTCAGATTCCAGTATCAGCAGCTATATAGGGTTTTTTAAAAAAAGATAAAGATATCACTGATATACAGGTGTAATTTGCTGAAGCAAACCCAGGTGTACAATCATAAGTACACTTGGTGAGGAGTTGCAGCCAAGCCTAACTTCCTGACAGGTGTGCCCTTAACACAGGTGTGTTGTTGCATGTACACTTCACGTTTTTAGGTGCACGTTAAAAAGATGTATAAAACTATTTTATGCTGGATGGAAGGAAGACTTAACGTTGCCTTTTTGTCTGCTGTCCGTTCTACAATAGAGAGCTGATGTAGTGCAGTGGCTAAGGGCTCAGCTGCATGTGAGATTCGGGAGTTCTGTGAATACAGCTTTCAGCTTCTTTTTTGAAAAAATCATGTGCCCAAGCATCTGTTTCCAGCAAGGATGTGCAGGGAGTAGAGTAGGAGTTTGAGCCTTCTCCCTCCTTTGCTGCTTTTTCATCTTGAAAAGGCCCCAGGGAGCTGCTGTTTACCTCAATGGGGGAAGATACACATCCTGATATGGGGTACCCATAAGTTTACCCCAGTGAGGCAAACAGCAGCTGTCTGGGGCTGTTTCTGTGATGAGAAAATAGCCTGGGTCTCAACCCCTCTGATCTGAATCAGGCCAGGAGCTCAAAATGCCCAGCATCCCATGTCATTGACATCTGAGAGTTATGAACCAGGATTCCCTGGTTTGAATCTCACCTCTGCAGTGGCCCAAAGCAGGCCTTTTTCAGCATCTGCACTGCAGACTTTACAGCCTTCTTGTTACAGCAAGATAATGTAATGTCAAGGGGGATGATAATGTCAAAAGTACTATATAAATGCTCATTATTGTTACTTCCTTTCTAACTAGCAAAAGGCATTTTTAGTGCCACCTCTGAAAATGGTCTGTGTGTACTGAGAATTTTCTCTTCCTCTCTTCTAACTTTTCCTACCTCAAGCTGTGTTGCTTTTTGCACTGTGTCACTGATAGAGCTGGTCCTACCTGCTGTTCAGAACATGCACTCCAAATCTCCAAGTGGTATATTTGAAATGAGAACCCAAGGCAGCTTACAGCATTTTCTTCTCCTCCATGTTTTCATCACAACAACCCTGTGAGGTAGGTTAGGCTGAGAGAGTATGACTGGCCCAAGGTCACCCAATGAGCTTCCATGGCTTGGGAGGGGATTCAAGCCCAGGTCTCCCAGATACTAGTCTGATACACTTAACCACTAATCTGCCAGAGTATTTTGAGACAGAGAGTGCAGACAACAGAAACCTAGTGGTAACAAATGAGGCTGCAGAGATATCTATGGCAGGCCAAAGGGGTTCCTTCTACCAGGAGTGCATAATTTTTTAAAAAGAGGGAAGCTTAGAAACAGGGCTGCAGAGAGACTTAGGGACAGGGAAACTGAAAAAGAGAGTGGGCAACTGAGAGAGGGGAGGTACTACAGGCCTGTCATGCTGGGGGTTGCAAAGGAAGAAGAATGAGTCATTGAGTAAAGAGAAAGGAGACAGTTAAAGCTGTATTAGGACTGAGAGAAGATAAGAGACTGTGTTGTGCGGCACAAAGAGAAAAAGAGGGTTCAGATAGGTTGGGTTATTAAAAAAAAAGTACAATGTTAAAATTGTAACAAAAATGCTTTTCCACAGAGTAGCAAAAATATACAAGTGCCCTTCAGAGGGTTTTTAGTTGTACACTCTTGCTTTACCAGTAATAAGTAACATTCAGCAAAAGTTGCTGATCAGTGACAGATGATTCAGTGAGAGAAGGGCCTGTGGCTTTATGCATAATTGTCTTGTGGGATTCTTTAATAATAAATCTAAAATGTGATTATGCAGTTCTGTTGCTGAACATAATGATCATGATGGCCCTTATGACTTTCTGGTAAAGCTTTTGTAAACTTCCTATTTTTTAATTATTATGACAGCATCACCCTGTACACTGGGGATTGTCAAATTGAAGATTCTTCTTGCAGAATTGCAGACTCATCTATTGAGCTGCTGCACCCCAGTTCACAGGGAAGTTCATACCCAGATGTAAGAATGAGTTTGTTGTGGTGAAGCTCGGGCTCAAATGCAACACCAAAGTAGTATTTGGTGCTGACATCTTTAATGCTTGTCTCTACAGTAGAGTTCCATCTAACCTTTCAAATGATATTTTATGAATTTTTCAGTACAGATGTAGCTATGAAGTCTAATAAATGCTGTACTAGCTTCACGTACATAGTAAGGGAACTCTGACTTCTTGTTTGGGTTCTTCTGCACTTCTGTTTTCTGTGGCAGAGCTGCATACTGCTTTTGTTGGAATGGAATAGGCTACCATTTGCACCAGTGGTTTAGGCTGTTTTGGTATTCATCTTAATCAAAATAATGAACTCCAGTGAGAACGCATAATTAATGTAAGGCTTTCAAAATTACACCATATGAAGTTTTATGAAGTGGTACTAATGATTCTTAAAATCAAGGCATTTATTTCCTGTCCTTTTTCATGTTTCTTTCAGAGTTCCCCCCCCCCTTGCTTACAAGTCTTTCTGATCTATGCTTGCTTACATCAATTCTCTTAAATGTTCAGGTTCTAAATGTGTCTTCTGGCATATAATTGACATGGACAGAATTCTGTAGTTTAGCATCGCAAATAAAGATTTGTTAACCTCCCCCAAAAGGTATACTGGTCTGCCAGCCTACACATATCTATATTAGTCATTTGTGACACAATTTATGGCCTTCCAAGAAAAAAGAAAAGAAAAAAAACTGTTATAATTTGCAAGAACTCCCCTGCCTGGTTGTCTGAAAGAAATTCTTGCCAAAGGTGGTTAGGGGAATGCTTATTTACAATTAGCATGGACTGCACTAGTTCACACTACAGGTGGGAATAAAATTGTTGAATGTTCCTCCTTGTAGAAAATTGCCTGCAGAGCTAGACATAGAAAAATAGCAAATCAGGAAGAATGGCTGTAACCCAGCTCTTTGCCTGCTGTAGTGTTTTCTATGTGCAGGGAGTTTTAAATGTAGGAGACCATTCAAAATGACATTTCTCCCCACCTGCCCACAGTTGAAAGTAGTACATTTGCTGCCTGTGTAGACCAGGACTTAAAGTATGACATGCCTGATTTAAACATGAGGGCAATGAGGCAGGAGTGTTTCCCCATGTGGCATTGCAGGGACTCAGCTTCACGTTTAAACTGTGCTGAAACCATGGAAAGTAGCTACATATTTGCATGCCAAAAATTCATGGGTATTGTGCTGCTTTATATGAAGGCCCACATGACCTCATTGGTTTCATGTTTAAATCAGGTGAACGAGTTGGTACCCAATACTAAGAGATGCTGATTCTTATTGTTTCTGTAAGTGACAGACAGTGTATTGGAAATGTTAGAGGACTTTCTGATAAATGGGAGCCTTAAATAGATATATTGTCTTGCTATAGCAATGAATGAAAGGCTTACAAAGATTATTTCAAATATTTTTAATTGAGTCAGAATCACCAGATCAAGATATCTTACAGATGGACATTTCATACCATAGAACAGTATTTTTCTACAATGTCATGATTGTTTAGGTCTCACAGCAGTTTTCTGACTTCAGTTAATTTCTGTCTCATAGGGATTAAAGTAAACTCTTATTTTAGCCAACACAATTCAAGATGCTGCTTTTACTTTTGCGATGCTAGTTAGAGTTGCTAGCTCTTGGCCTGAAGAGTGCTTCTGTAACTTTGATAGTTATGTGACAAAGAAAAGTTTGGCAGATTGCTTTGTCTGTGACAGTGCTATAGTTCCAGCTCTTCTACAATAATCCGCAATAATATTTTATCATTATAGATGAATCTGCATGTGTATTTACTATGTGTATGTGTGTGCTGACTATTTACTGATAAATTCTAGCATACAGTTAGTTTGAGAAGTACTCTTGGAAGAAATATGCTTTTTAAAATAGTAAGAATTGGGGGATGTACAAGTATGCAATAGCAGCTCAGAAGAATGGAACTAGTCCAGCTGGTCTAGAATATCAATCTTGCATTATGCGTAGGTTTTGGCTGGGGCAGCTCAGTGGTTAACAGTAATAGTGGAATGCTTGGGAGAACTTGGCATGGAAGAATATGTTCAAGGCTCAAGAAGGTAACAGCGGCCAAATGCTCCAATTTGCATTAGGTATGCTATTTTATCTCTGAGCTTTAAGTTGGGAAATGGAAATATTGCTTTGTACGCATGAAACAAATTAAAACTTTCTGTTGCATTTCCTGAAAGTCTCCCTACCCCTACCCAAGCCAGTGGCTTACTTTTTTGTGTTATTATGAAGTGTTATATGTGAAATGTCATGACTACTCAGTGAAACAGATAGGGTCAGTTTCTGGAACTTCAAAATGGATTCAACCAGAGGGAGTAAAGTAAAATAGTCTGGTTCACACATCAGATACAATGTGAACCTACTGCCTATCAGCTTCATTGGATGCCCTTGTGTTCCGCTGTTTGGGGAAAGGGAGGCAAAGCCTTCTCTTTCTGCTTTTTCTACCCCATGTATAAAAAGTACCAGACTCTTCATTATTTTGCATCAGCACTGCATGTATTGCACTCTGCTTTCTTCATGCACTGAGATACCCTCCAGAGGGGGATCCTGGTATACTCACTGTTGAGTGCAACTCAATGGAGTTGCCTGAGGGTGACACTGAAGTGTTTCTGTAGGGTGGCTTTGTTCAACTGCAATCTGACCAGTGCACCTGTAGAGAAGGGGAAACAGCTGGTGTAGGTACCCTGTACAGGCCTTGGGCAGGCACTGTCTGTTACTGGTGCTGTTAACACTATGGTCTCTGTGGTTGGAGGTGGCATGCAGTTGGCTTGGGGATGTGGTTCTATATGCCCCCTTTCAAGCAGGATGGTGGCCAGATTATTATAAAAGAGTATGATGCTCAGCTCCATGCCAGATTTCTAATCATAGATAGTTACCTCTTTCAACAGAGTTCCCAGCTCTGGTTGGTAATGTAGTTCTAGCCCCTTTTGTCAGACTGACTGGATAACCAGTTCTATTCTGCCTAATAGCCATGCTAATTTTGTAGGCTGTCCTAACATAATGACCTGTGTGGAGATCTGTGAAGAACCTAGTCTGACCAGGCTGGGACTTGGCTCTTCTGTCATCCATTCCTTCATGGATGTCTGAGAAGGAGACCATGGTGCAATCGTCACAGAAGGCTCAATGGTTGGTCTCAATAAGAAAGGAAAATAGCTGCAGGTAGCCTGAAAGAATTTGTTGGTTAATGCTAGCAAGATGAATAAAACCATATGCCTTTTTCAGATGCAAGTCATATTGCCTTTTTATTTTCCGTTGTTATAGGATGTGCTTTGAATCATTCCCGACAGGGAAGGGTGGGCATGGAGTGAAGGCAGGGAGGCAGTTGAAGATTGGCTTAGAGGTAAATTCCAAGGGTGGTCAAGAACATGTTCTGGGAATGCTGAGTGCATGTGCAGCTTCCTTAGGTCTGTTGCAGCTGCACAAGTAGCTCAATTTGTGTTACTATTTGCCACCTAAGGACTTGTTTATGGCCAGTTGCTACTTGCATCAGCTGAGCAACAATTTTCAGTTCTCTAAACATTTTTCAATAAACAATGTTTACATTAAGTAAAACAAAATCATACCAGTTGGCATCCTGTTGATTCGTTACATAATTCTGATATGCTTACAGTATGGAGTTCATTGTTGACCATAGTCTGTAGCATGCATGCTCTGCTGTAGATTGGAAGGCCCTGCGTGTAAGGACAGAGAGAGTGGAAGATACATGGCAACTGTTGCCCTCTGAATTCCAGGGATATTTTTCTAATCGTGCCTTCTTCTTTACCTTGGGAGCTGCTGCATTCCAAGGGTTTTTTAAATCTGACAAATATGAACACACTAAAGTATGAGCCAGAACATTAGTAACAAAAATATTAATATTTTGTTTAGGATTTCCTACATGTTATGCTGAAATATTAAGACTGTGGCACAGGCCCATAGCCAGGATTTTTTAATTCGGCAGGCCTTTAAATAAGTCAGGGGGCAGCCACACACACACACCCCTGCACACACACCCAAGGGAGCACCTGGGCCATATGGGAAGTTGGGGGGCCTTGGCGGTAAGTCGGAGGGGCGGGCCCCGAGATGTCCCACTGTAGCTACAGGCCTGCTGTGGCATGTCTTATTTCTGTTCCTGAAACAGACATTTGCTCTTGAAGAAAGTTTGTTCCTAGTTAATAGATGTTTGAGTGTTTTCATACCCCACTCAAGTACAAAAACACATGCATCCCACAACATCTGACATTTATAGTAACAGAAAATCAGTTCCAGCATTATAGTCATTACCAGTTACTAAAGTGAGCACTGGGGAATAAATACATCATCAGTTTTAATTCTGCTTGGTTTTCTTCAAGGAAGATTCCACTGTCCACCCACATCATCTGCAGTTCAGGCTGCAATGGGTAAGCCAGAGTTTTGTTCAGATGTTACTATGTTTTGTGTGCATGTTTATTAAATCTTCTTTGGATGAAGTTTGTTTCTAAACAGATAAAAAGACCTGCTGTTAGTGCTCATAGTCACGTCTAGTAACAGTTTGCTATAATAACAAGCTTTGATTACTAAGTCACTCTCAGAAAGAGTGTTTTCATTGTACTTGTTCTGGTACCAAAACCAGAAAGGACACAATGAAAAATTTGGGGTGGCCAAACTTACTTAACATAACAGCCACACAGAATAAATGTCAGATGTTTGAGAGCCACAAGACATGAACAAATATTACACACATGTTTTTATTGGAAAATACGCAAATTTGCTTTTTATTAACTTTAAATTAGACTCTGTGAAAGAGCTGCATGTGGCTCCCAAGCTGCAGTTTGGCCACCGCTGATCTAGTGCTAAGACTGTGAGACAGGGTTGGGATTCTGTTGGTGTACCGCCCACCCACTCCCCAGTTGTCTCAGTGCCTGAGCAGGTGCAGGTGATCTTGGACATGGTGTTGAGGACTCCTAGGCTGGTTGTCTTGGAGGACTTCAAAATCAATGCTGAGGCTACCTTGTCGGGAGCAGCTCAAGATTTCGTGGTCTCTGTGGGCCTGTCTTGGGTAGCAGGTGACACTCTTGATCAGCTGTTTTGCTCTGAGCAGGATAAAAGTGATCTGAAGGTGGATAGACTGAAGACGATCCCCTTGTCATGAACAGTTCACCAGCTGCAGGGGTTTAGATTTACAGGAATACCAAGGCTTCGCAGGTACGGGTAATCAATTAAGATGATCCGCCCCTGTAGCCTGAGGGATCCAATAGGCTGCTGTTGTTGTTCAGTCGAACAGTCGAGTCCGACTCTTCGCGACCCCATGGACCAGATCACGCCAGGCCCTCCTGTCTTCTGCTGTCCTCTGAAGTTTGCTCAATTTCATGTTCGTTGCATCGATGACACTGTCTAACCATCTCATCCTTTACCGTCCCCTTCTTCTTTGACCTTCAATCTTTCCCAGCATCAGGGTCTTCTCCAGTGAGTGCTCCCTTCTCATTTGGTGGCCAAAGTATTTGAGCTTCATCTTCAGGATCTGGCCTTCCAGGGAACAGTCAGGGTTGATTTCTTTTAAGATTGACTGATTTGATTTCCTTGCAGTCCCAAGGGACTCTCAAGAGTCTTCTCCAGCACCATAGTTCAAAAGAATCTATTCTTCGTCGCTCGGCCTTCCTTATAGTCCAACTCTCGCAGCCATACATTACTACTGGGAATACCATTGCTTTGACCATGCGGACTTTTGTTGGCAGTAACCAATAGGTTATAACCAATAGGTTAACAGATGGCATATTAGGGGATTTTCCTTATGATTTGGTTGGTGCTTCTGTCAGTTCCCTGGTTGACCTTTGGAATGGGGAAATAACCTGGGCAATTGAAATTACTGTACCTAGGCACCCTCTCTAAGGTTTAAGAGCCCAGGCAGCCCCTTGATTTACTGAGGGACTGATGATGAAAAGACAGGGAAGATGGCCAGTGTGACAGTGGAGAAAGACTTGGGATGAATCCAGCAAGGCACGGGGTAGAGCTCATTTTAAAGCCTACTATGTGGCAGTGATGGCAGCAAAGAAGCAATATTTTTCCTCCAACATTGCACCCTCCCAGTGTAGACTTGCAGAACTCTTCCAGGTGGTCAGGGGCCTGTTGTGATGCCTGCTGCTATCATTTTGCTAAGCACTTTGTGGATAAAATCTCTCACAATCCAACTTAGACTCTACATTAGCAGCAATAGGATCAGGTGGTCCCAGGATCAGTGTTCCTTCTGAGCTGAATTAGTGTGAGATAGCTCACAGTTTTTTTTAGCATCCAGTTCACACATTTTTGTCTCAGCTCAGGAAAGACGGTTCCAGAGCAAACTAATTTATGCAGTAGCCGAATCGCTCACTCACAAATTTAATGCCAGTAGCTCACAAAGTAGAATTTTTGCTCACAAGACTCCACAGCTTAAAGGGATCATTGCCCAGGATGCCAATTTGTCCAGTTGTGTGGGATAGCTTTCAGGTTGTGCAGTCTGAGTATAGGGACAGGATTCTTGGCAGTTTTGAGACCTACCGCTTGCTTGTAAGACCTTTGCCCCTCTTGGCTGCTAAATCTTAGGGGGGGGGGCGGTGACTGGGTTTGGGAGAAAGTAAATGCCTCCCTGAGAGAGACATGGTTGCTCCTGCTTAAAGCAGGCAGTGGTGTGTTGACTCCTAAAGAAACCTACTCTGCACCCAGGATAGCCAAATAACTACCATCTAGTCTCAAATGTACCATTCTTGGACAAGGTGATTGAACAAGTGGTGGCTGGCAAACTTCAGGGATTCCTGAATGAAGCAAATTGTTTGAATCCAGTCAGGCATTATTATGGGACAGAAATGTCCTTAGTCACCCTGGTGGATGACATGCATTTGGAGATGGACAGGGGAGTGGTACCCTGTTAATTCTCCTGAACCACTCAGTGACTTTCAATACCATCTATTATGGTATTCTTCTGGATTGCCTTTTGGAAGTGGAACTGGGAGGCACAGTTCTGCAGTGGTTCTGGTCCTACCTTGTGGGTAGATGTCAGAGTATGGCACTGGTAGGGGGGCACTGCTGCTCTGTCCCCTGTCCTGTGGCCTATGGGGCTCCACAAGGTTCCATCTTGTCCCCCATGCCCAACATCTATGTAAAGCCACAGGGAGAGGTCATCCGGAGGTTTGAGGCTGAGTTGCCTCCAATATGCAGATTACACTCCGTTCTATCATCTGCTATCAGCAGATCCCAGGGAGGCTGTAGAAACTGTGAACAGGGGCCTGCAGGCAGTTTTGGAATGGATGAGGGCTAACAAGCTGAAACTTAATCCCAACAAAACAGAGGTGCTACTGGTAGGGGGAAGAGCTAATCCAGGAAATGGGTTATCCCTTTTTCTGGGTGGGGTTGAACTCCCCCTAAAGGAGCAGGTCTGTAGCTTCGGGTGCTCCCAGACCCAGGCCTCCTGTTGGATAAACAGGAGTCAGAGGTGGACATGGGTGCCTTTTACCACCTTCAGCTGCTGAGTCAGCTGTAGTCTTTCTTGGGAGGAAAAGACCTTGCCATTGTGATGCATGCCCTGGAAATATGTAGATTAGATTACTTCAGTGCACTTTACATGGGGCTGTAGAAAAGAGCAAGAGTCCAGTAGCACCTTAAAGACTAACAAGTATGTGGCAGGATATGAGCTTTTGTGAGTCACTGTTCACTTCTTCAGATACAGCTAGAATGGGAGTCCTTGGAGCTGTTCTTAAAGAGAGTCCAGAAGTTGCAGCTGGTACAGAATGCTGTGGCCAGAGTATTGACTGGTGTGGGTTGTAGAGACTATACCATTCCAGTCTTGTTCCATCTATACCAGCTTCCAATTTGCATCTGGGCTCAATTCATGGTGCTGGTATTGACCTTTAAAGCCCTGCATGGCTTGGGAGCAACATACCTTAAGGAAAGCCTTCTCCCATATGAACCTATGTGCTCACTCTGGTTATCTTCAGAGGCCTTGCTCTGGTTGTCCCTGCCATCTGAGGCTAGATGGGTGGTAACCCAAGAAAGGGCTTTCTCAGTTGTGGCATCAAAATTTTGGAACTCCCTCCCAAGGAAAGTTCATCTGTTTCCCTCTGTCATTGTCTTCCGCCAACGGGTGAAGACTTTTTTGTTTCCTTTGGCATATCCCCAATAACAGGTTGGCCCTCCTCCCTGGTTCTGGTGTTATTTTCATTTGTTTTTATTTAATTATTTTATAATTTAAATATTTTTAATTGTTATGTTTTATTTTATGTGAACAATTTGGGGACCATGATTGGGTAGAAAGGCAGCATAAAAATGTTACAAATAAATACTAAAAACATTGTATTTCACTCTGATCCCCCCCTCGTATTTTAATTCTGCATTCTGATAGGGTTTGGGCAGTGTTCATTTCCCCTGCATATTCCTCCATGAGCTTTCCTCTGTGAAAGAAAGTTATTTGTTAGCCTTGGCCTTTGATGTGTGGCTGAGAAGCTAACTGGTATAAGAGAAGGCAGAGATTTGCATTGACACATGAGATGGTAACTGACAGCAATGGATCCAGAAGTTATAGAGTGATAATTGTGGTCAGATAAATAATGTAGCTTGGGAACTTGCTCTTGGCATGCTGAGTCTATCACAGGCTTCTTCAGTTTTTAAATGGGTTAAGCCTGCTTTTTCTTCTTCATCATTATCTTATAGGACAAGTGCAACTTGTTTTTTCCCCCTGTAGTGATCACAAAAATATCCTTTGTCAGCTTAAAAAGCTGTAGCACTGTAATACAAGCTGATGCCCACAGTAGCCAAGGTTTGGTATAGTGCAACAGGGCAGATACTTTTTTCCCAGTCCACAAGTGGTAGGGCAGCTTTGTAAAATCCAATACAGTTTTGATTTGTCCTTTATGCCTTACCATGGTAGGTCGTGCCATGAACCTACCTAGCCTTAGCACTTTGTTTCTAGAAATGGCTTGGTGTTGTAGAAACAGAGTCACTCTGTCTAGTTTTCAAAAAGCAAGAGAGTATCCCAGTCACAAAATAGGATATTTTGCATATCATCTTAACTCTAAGAGAGACCCTTCATGTGCAAATACTATGGGAAGGTACCAGCAATTATAAAATAATAACTTAATCTCCCTTGTTCTATGAGCAGTAGGTGAAAATCCTGCATTTGTCATAGAGGAATAGGCTATGTCAGCTCTTTTCCCCAATTCGTGTAACTGATGCCACTGTTTATGGCACCTACTGAAGTAAACTCTGGTTCATGGAAATTTATACTGCAATGATTTTGCTACTCTTTGTATGTAGGAGTTTAAAGTCATATTAGTCTATTGCAACTGAAATAACAAAGAGTCTTCAGGCTGTGACTCACCCTCTACAATTTTATGGTCATCTATGGGCCAGTTTTTAGGGAGTGAGAGTGAGAGAAGGAAAAACAATGACATGATGGAGATGGATGGTAGATTTTGTTTCCTATCCATTTTACATGTTCAGCATACTTTTTAATTATGATTAATCAGCAGGAAAAGTGTTGCATTTTCATGCTGAATGCAGAAAGAAAATGGGAACTTTTTGCCCTTCCACTGTCAGTGGTCTTGGGATGTAAGAAACCTGCATTTCTAGTGACAATATTCATGGAGCAGTGCATCTGTGATCTGGCAACGTAAGTATTGCCTAGTACCTCAGTGTATTGCAATGTACTGCCAGCACGTCAGTGTTATTGAGTTAGGATAATTCATGACAGCAGGGAGTTCAAAAGTTAAATACTATGTATCTTAATTATGTATGGCATATTCCATCCAAAGTTAAGTGCTTTTAGTTGTGTTTTGGAGAATTATACACCTCTCTCTTCATCTGGAATCATTTGACCTTAATATTGCTTTAACTGTTGCTTGATCATACCCATAGTATGTATGTTTTAGGTAAAGACTGAAATGATAGCTATCAAACAAGTGTCATTAGTGAGTCCCTTAGAAATTCAGTAGATGAGCCTTGGAACATTGTCCTTTCCAGTGTTTGCAAAGGAATTTTTATGATAAAATACACCAAAGGACATCAGTATGGAAGTTCTTCTAATTTAACGTGGGATAGCATACTGATAATAACACAGACATCTTGGATCATGAGATGCCTTATGAGATTGTTGCTAGCAGGATTCCAGTGTGGTGAAGAAACTGTTAATGATTTATTGTGTAGCCACAATAAGGAATGGAAATAAGTTTATTTTAACATACTGGATATAAAGAAGATTAATTTTGATTCCCGCATTTGTCAGTCAGATATTCAACTGAAAAAGAATGCCTGTATGTAAACAGGAAATGTATAAACCATAACTTGAAAATTTTATGGTTTCAAATGTTTTATGGTTTATGTATCTTTTGTTTCTACTATGTGTCAGTGTTCTAAACAGAAAGGTTGTAAGGAATGCTGTGCTACTCATTTGACTAAAAACATTTGAACATTCTTAGTGTCACCTTGGTTGTAGAATGTTTAGGGTACAGGAAAAGAGAATATTGACTGGATGCATAGATTCTTTCATATTATGCCTTATCCTCTAGGAATAACACTGAACCTGAGGTGTGGGCTCATCCTCCTTCCCATTGTGGAGGGAAAGTACAAATTAAATTGATTATAATGTGCTTATTTGAATGTGGTATTCATATAGCTGTACATTTTTTTAAAAAAATGTTCTTTCTGGATGCAGAAGCAGGAGACTGAGATAAACACTTCAGTTCATCCACTACTTTCTCTGTGCAGTGAGGAAGAGGAAAATGCAAAAGCCCAAGGGTAAAGTCCCCATCTTATGCAATGCTGACAGTGTGGAACATACACAAGAAGCCAGTTGTCTCAAAGGAAGATACCATGCGGTGGCTTCTTCCCAGTTACTCCAGTTTCTGGAAAAGGTCTTTGGCATGAGAAGAAGTTAGAACAGGGCTTCTCTCATGTCGCTAAGGACTTTGCACAATTCTACAGTGCTGGAGAAAGCACTTGCAGTTTGTGAAGCTAACCTACTAGTGGAAGGTAGACATCCTAATTCAAGGACCCCCCAATGTCATAGGGGCAGGGCCAAGGTCAATCACAAATGTTGGGAAGTGCCCAGGGGTCATTTTGTAGAAAAAGAAGTGCAGGAGCTCATTAGCATAAATCATTAACATAACTTATTTGCATATGCCACACCCTCTGACATCACCAGAAGTGTGTCAGAAGTCAACACCCACCGCTCAGGCTCCACCCCAAAAATCTCCAGGTATCTCCCAACTCAGAGCTGGCAAGCCTACCTGGAGATAAACTGCTTCAAAACCACTTCGAAATGACCTCTGAAGAAGAAGAGAAGAAGAAGAGATTGGATTTATACCTGTCAGGTTCAAAAGCAAGTAGATCCAAGCATTTTTAAGGCTAAGAAAGGCTTTATTGGAATACAGTGCTAAAACCCACAGCAAAACGGTTATTGTCAGGAATGGCGGGATATGCGGCTCAGGCATGGTTATAGTGTGATGCAAAAATGCAACTAGCAAATGATCTTCAAGCACACGCGCGGGAGACTCCCGGCGGGAGGGTTACTTAATAGTCAGGAGATAATTCCCCTCACCCCCTCGGCTTCACAGGACTGGAAAATTCTCATAGACTCAAGAATAGCCCAAAGCCTGCATTCAAGGTGATAACACCGAGCAGTAGCGGAGAAGCTCCCACGTTGCAGCTAGCATACCTACACAAGCGCAGAAGCAGGGACAAGATAGGGAACACAGAACAATGGACTCAGTATGAAACATGAAGCAAAGAGCCATTACTGACAATACCCTACCCTTCACTTGGAGTCTCAGAGCGGCTTACAAACTCCTTTCCCTTCCCCTCCCCACAACAGACATCCTGTGAGGTAGGTGGGGCTGAGAGAGCTCTAACACAACTGCTCTTTCAGGAACAGCTGTGCCAGAGCTTGTGACTGACCCAAGGTCACATCAGCAGGTGCAAGTGGAGGAGTGGGGAATCAAACCCGGTTCTCCCAGATTAGAGTCCTCACACTTAACCACTACACCAAACTGGCCACCAGAGCACGCCACCAGAGCAAGTCTGGAAATGGAGAGCTCGGTTACTCTTAGGATTCCCTTGTTTTTGCCCCTGCCTTTACTCCAAGGAACTCTGAGCAGCATACATGATACTCTGTTCTCTTCCATAACTATGTGAGGCAGGTTAGGCTGAGAGAGTGTCATTTTAGAGGTGTAGCCATGTTGGTCTATGGCAGCAGAACAAAAGAGAAGTCCAAGGACATTCGTTCCAGCATGAGGTTTGTGGAGTCAGTCCAGTTTCAGCACTGGAGCTAGGGATGCCAGCCTCCAAGAGGGACCTGGGGATCCCCTGAATAACAGCTCTTTTTCAGACTACAAAGATTACTTTCCCTGAAGAAAATCGATGTTCTGGAGGGTGAACTCTATGGTATTGTACCCCACTGAGATCTCAGTCTTCCCCATGCTCCATCCCCAAATCTCCAGGAGTTTCCCAACCTGTATCAAGTCACCCCTCCCCCCCATCCCCCAGAGGTGGACAGTCACAGGGGGAACCTGGCAACCCTAACTAGGGATGTTTTAAAAAGGGAGGGAGGGGAGAGGTACAGAAAATATTAAATTTAAATGTATATTTGTTGAGGGGGGAATTAGACCTCCAGTCAGATTCGTTGCCTTCATCATTTGGGCCACTTGATGAAACCCCCTTGTGCTGCTATAGGCTGGATTTATGATGTCTTGCAAAGGAGAGAAATGGCACTGCTAATGTGTCTCCCTCTTTTAATCCAGATATTTAAATACATACACATAGGTTCTGATTAATCTTTTTTGCTGCTGTCTGGCTAAAGGGGAAGAGGATCAGAATGAACTGAGTGTTGTGTTATAAATCTTGTATTTCTTCTGGATGTTCTTTTTTGCATAAATTTTCTTATTCATAACCCATAATTCCATTACTGTTCTGTGACTGTTATTTCCCTCCTCTACATATTCGATTATTTAGCCATTTTTATTTTAAAACCTAAAATAAAGTTTTTAAAACATTCTCCCCTCATCTTTTTCCTGTCTCTTCCCTCCTTTACTTTCATTGGGGCTGGGGAGTTGGAAAGGGTTTATTTGGGGAAGGGAGGGATGTGGAGAGGAAAAACTGGGGAAGGAGGGGGGAGAGATGTACGAGTTCTTTAAGGAGATCTTTGTCTCCCTCCTTTCATCCAGTCCTAAATTCTTTTGTTGGCTGCTGGGGAGTGGGTGGGAGTGAATATAAGGAGATTTCAGACAGAGAAAAGAACACATATTTGAGCTTTTTTCCATCTTAGAAAAACAGAAACGTTAAGCAGTCTCATGTTGAATTTTCAAAGCTCCCGGCTCGCCTGGTTGTCCCAGCTGCAAAGAAGCTGCGCTGCCCCTGGTTGGCTGTTGGGTGCCAAGGTGCACCTTCCCTACTCTTCAGTCCACCTACTCCAAGCTTGCTATTTTCTTTCTTCAAGCTGCTCAAGTATGCCCACTCCAAACAAAATACGTTCAGAACTGGATGGGACTGGCTGCCCATGCTGCCCATACCTCCCAACTGCAGACTGCTCTCAGGCCAGCCCTGACGAGGAGTTTAGGAGCAGGGGAGGTGGTCACATGCAGTTACTGCACCATGGCCAGCCAAGAGGTGGACACACACACCTCTTTACCTTTGAGCCACACACACACACGTACACACACCAAAAGGAAAAGCAGCCAGGGGAAGGAGGGGGAAGACAAGCTGAGGGAAAGGCAGAGATTTCGAGAAGACAAGAGAGAAAAAAGAAGAGTGTTGGGAAAAACAGCAAGGGAAAGGAGAAAATGAGGAAGAGAGCAACAAGGGGAAGAATGGGGGAGTAAGGCAGGTGGGGCCATAAAGGTCCGAAAGGTCCAAAGAGAAATACAAGGGAGCAAAGATGCAGAGGTTGGGGAGGGAGATGCTGGGGTATCCAGAACTCTTGGATTTGCGCCCAATTCCAGAGGGAGCTCAAATGCCTTAAATTTGCCCCTTCCAGAGAGCAGCTAATGTTCTTGCAGAGCATGCGCTTGTTACAATCTGCTCTTGCAAGCAACAGCAGCTTGTACCTCAGCCTTCTGCTGCTGCTGCTGGACAACCGCGGAGGCGATGGGCGGCTTCATCTGGCAGGGCCAAGGCCAGCATCCAGTGCGCTCGGCAGCCAGCTGTGGCAGTGGTGGGCAGTGTCGGTGGGGATCCCGGCGTTGAGGCTGTCCATGTGGGGCAGGCTGCAGGCCATGCTCGGCGATGGCAAGGCACACTTGGCCACCGGCAGGAGTCGCGGTGGCAGAGTCACAGAGCCAGATAGTTCCACGCAGTGGTGGTGGGAACTGCCTCCTGCACCCTGAGATGGCTCCTCCTCCTTGGCACTGGAGGTGCTCAGGGTGCAGAGCATGCAGCTGCAGGTTCCGCCCAGGAGGCAGGCAGACGCCACAAAGCTATCATGACCCCATACACGGCGTAGGCTTGGCCACGCCAACGGGGCACCTGTGCAAAAATGCTGCATTCGCCTCACTACTGCACGTGGGAAGAGAATTGGGGGGGGGCGCCACTGGACATTCGGGGGGGATGTGGGTAGTTGCGAGTGGGGTGGAAGTGTGGTGAAAGGAGGCGGAGATGGCAACATGGCCAGCCTAAAAGCTAGGAGGAAGGGAGGAACTGAGCCCCAGCCAGGAAAAGCCAAGAGGAAATGACCTGCTGGGGGACGGTACAGCCACTCCAGGGCTTGTGACTCCTGGAGCGCCTCTCTGGCACGTTCCGGCTCCAAATGATCCCTGGAAGTGCCACATACAGAACACCTCCAGATTATAATAGTGCTCATGCTGTTATTTTGGCAAAGTAGTTTTAAGTAAACACTTGCCTCTAATGTGGTAAATTGAGCCAAGCTGCACATTCAGGCACCTGTTATCCTTTAAGTGGCAGCTACTTGCTCAGACCAAGAGAGGAATCTGAAATTTGACTTCTCTTTGCCAGTCCCAGTGGCACCACCTCAACCTATCCATCTTTCTGTCACTTGCAGCATACCTCAAACCCAGCTGGATAAAGTGGTATATGGTTGGAGTTAAGGATAAAGACGCTTGAGATATAGTGGGGGAGAGAAAGGATAAAGGTCTAAGTACACATTAGACTGTTGGCAGGTCTGTCCTGGGACCTGTTGATAGATGAATGCTTGGAATTCCCTGTTGAAACTTAATTTCAAGGCACATGGTGCTCAGTTCAGACCAAGATTGCAGCTTGTGGGAGAGGGGGGCTTAAACCTCTTTCTCACATTGTTTTTCAGTCCTGAAACCATCATGAGGAACCATGATCTGTTCTTTTGGAGAAACTTGCTTAGGCCCCCTCTCCCCATGTGTCATGACCTCCCTCTAAATCAGGCCCCTGAACACCTGGGAATAAACTTTTAGTATGGAACTCTATGCACATGTCTGGTCTACTGGACTGTAAATGGTGTAATGTGTAGTTAGGTCCTAGAGAAGTATCATGAGAGGTGACAGGAAAGAAAAAGAGAGAGAGTGGGTGTAAATAGGAATAAGATGGGATAAGGAAGGTATGTGAAAGGTTAGAACAGTGATGCAAGTGAGCACCAGGAAACACATCAGCTTAACCCAGAGTGCCAGTGGGCATCATGCTGGGGATTGCGGTCCTAATTATTGGCAAACCTATCCTCTCTAGAGTATGCAGATTCTCTGCTGCCTTTTAGTTTTGCCTGGATTCATTCACAGCTACTTTTGTTTTATCCATTTGTCAAGTCTCTCAGAACAACAGTGCTGGGAACAGTATTGCTCTGTATATCAAAGATGCTGTGATGGACTACATTTAAAATGCTGTTTCCTAATGCAGTAAAATCAGAGGAGGGAGGTTAATAGTTAACTCTGCTGTAGAATGTTGAGCTTGAGTGACAGGCTGTTCCTTTTCTCTGACTGGCCAAGGTCAGCTGAGGGAAATGTAAGATCAGCTGTGTTCTGAGGGGAGAGTTAGTTTGGTGTTCAACAGCAGTTATTGTTCAGTAAAGTAAAAGTTTAGCGAAAGGAGTGGATGTCTGGCGAGTCTGACTAAAAGTCTGTCAGTCAGGGTCACCTTTTGACTAAAGGGGACTCCTGGTCTTAGCTGTGTTAAACATAACCTGAGAAAGAATTCCTTCTAAGAATTCAGAGCCTAGTGTCAACTAAAGCTGAAATAGGTTTTCACACAGACACTAAGAACTGGGATTTGAGATTTTGGCAAAGAGTGACTGGGTAGCAGGCTGAAGCTCCCAATCAGGCCAAAAGGAATTGGATTATGTTTCCAGGGAAGAAATACAAGTCCTGTCCAGTTACACAGGGAATTGGCAGTGAGGCAGTCCCTGGTCTGTAGTGAAAGGAAATGGTTATAGACTACTCAGGGGAAAGAAGACATTGTGATTTCAGAAAAGATGGAAGAATTTGTTACACAAAAAGAATGACTTTCTAGAAAGTCTAAACAGTTAGTAGGAAATTATGCAGAAACATTGTAATTGAAACTTAAGTACTCAGTCAACTATCTCTTACTGATAAGAACCAAGAATTTGTAAAAATAAATAAATAAGTAAGCTGCTACAACACCATTTTGTCTGTCAACTGAAAAATACACAGTTTTACCAACAACATTTCCCTCAACCTTTCCAGTACCTGTCTACCTGATACCATCCCTGCCTATTAAATAAAATCTTTATTATTGTTCACTCTTATACAGTCTCCCATGCCATTTCAAGGGATCTAAAAAGAGGGCTCCTGTTTTCTCCTGACAAGTTCCTGGGGTGGGCAAAATCCAAATTAGATTCTGTTAATGGGTGGGAAATTCAGATTTATAAAGCCACAAATATTATCATGCTACTGGGGGCAAGCTCAGTACCTGAAGGGAACTAAGAGTTTTGGCAGGAAAAATCTGCCTCAGAGTAAGGAAAGTAATGGAGTCCATCACAGATGCCATGAAGCAGGGGTCTTTTGGGGCCGAGATGGCCTGAAGAGCCCCAGCCCCGGCCTCCCAGGGCCCATGCTGGTGCGCTGTGGCCCCAGGGCAGCCTGAAGAGCCCCGGCCCCGGCCTCCTGAGGCCCACACTGGCGCACTGCGCCCCGGGGCCGCCTGAAGAACCCTGTCCCCGGCCTCCCAGGGCCCGAGCTGGAGTGCTGCAGCCCCAGGTGGCCTGAAGATGCCCGTTGCTGGCCTCCCGGGGCCCGTGCTGGAGCGCTGCGGCCCCAGGTGGCCTGAAGATGCCTGTCGCCAGCCTCTTTGCCCTCTTTCTGTCCCTCCTTTCCTTTTCTTTCCCTTTTCCTCCTTTTTTCCTTCTTTCTCTTTCTTTCCCTCCTCTCTTTCTTTCCCTTCTTTCCCTCTCTCCTTTTTCTCTTTCCCTCCTTTCATTCTCTCCTTTCCTCTTTCCCTCCTTCTTCCCTTCTCTCTCTTTCTTTCCCTCCTTTTGTTCTCTCCTTTTCCCCTTTCCCTCATTCTTTCCTTCTCTTTTTTCCCTCTTCTCTGTTTTTATCCCATCTTTCCTTCCTTCTTTCCTTGTCTTTCTTTCCTTCTCTCTACTCTCTCTCTCCTTCCTTCCCTCTTTTCTCCTGTGGCCCAACTCTTCACTCCCCTCCCCCGGCTGGCTGGGGGAGACTTTTGAAGATGCCTTCCCCCCCCTTTGCTTCCCCTGACATCACTTCCGGTGATGTCAGGGTGTGTGGCATATGCTAATGAGCTATTATTCTAATAGCCTAATAGCTCATTAGCATACCTTATGCTAATGAGCTCCTGCAGCTCTTTTTCTATGAAAAGACCCCTGCCATGAAGTCAAATAAACTAGAAAATATCAGGAGAATAAACTCTCCTGTCAAGTGACAGGACCTGCCCTGGACTTGCAGGGGCAACTTATCTTGGCTGAGATGAACCCAACACAACTGACAGCTGCAGAAGCCAGGCCAGGGTGCACCCAGCATAGGCCAAGAAGGGCAAACTCTAGGTTCAATAAAAGAGTTTGGCAGCCAGGTGGAGCCAGTCACATCATCAAGCCCTGTTGAGAAAGGGAGCAACTTGAGAGTTAGCTGCAGCCAAACAGGGCTTCAGGGTTCTTCTGGCTGGATAAAGGGATAGAGTCAGGCCCGTAGCCAGGATTTTTAAAGTCAGGGGGCATTTAAATTTCTTAGGGGGCACTGGCTAATCAAATTAAAGGAATACCCGGCTCCTTCCCTGCACCTGCTGCCGCTCAGGGGCCCTGGGGTGGATGGGAAGTCATGGGGCCTCGCCAGTAAGTTAGGGGGCCTAGCCCCAAGATGCCCCACTGTAGCTATGGACCTGGATAGAGTAGAGGAGCAATCCATGGAAGGGGATTGGAAGGGTGGCCTGTTTAAGGAGAACCTGAAGCAGGCCAGGGAGGATGAAGTATCTCTGTTCAGACAGCATAGAAGAATAGAGGGAACAAAAAGGCAGTCTGAGGCCTTGCAGGTCCTCTGCTGCAGGGAAGGTCACAGTGGACTAAGGGCAATGAGACTTTGACCGGGGGAGAATCACATTTCCCATGGAATCACTATGGTGGAGATACTAGTCTCTGAGGGTTAAATAAAAGTGGAGATTTACTAACTGGAAATGGAGAGGGAAATAATATAGATGACTATAGCAGAAAACATTTAATATTGTGTGGCAACAGGTACCCGCACATTCAGTGGGCAAATATGTGCTTAATTCATGCAAAATAAACATTTATAGTGAAAAACATAGCACATTGTGAAGACCTACAGGAGAACGCTCTAAATTGGGTTAGTAGACAACAACATGGCAACTGAAGTTTATTGTTGGTAACATTGGAATAAAATATCCTAACTTGAAATGTATGCTGAGACTTACTAAAATGTAAAGAGATCTTGGGGTTGTAGTGGATAGCGCAATAAAAATATTGACTTTTATGCAGCTCTTTTTCTTATGTGTAATTTACAAATTTTGCTTCACAGAATTGTGCAGGGCAAAATTTAAATAGCAGTTTAATGCTGGTGTAGAGGAATGGCAAAGAGTATAATTTGTGACAGATCCTCAATAAAAATGTCATCTCAGGCATAAACCACAATGGTGGTTTAGGTAAACCAGTAGGTAGCCCTCCCTCACATCTGCTAGATAAATAATAATACTGGCTCCCCTTATAGGGGCCTTGCACGTATTACTGAGGGCTTTCCCTCACACTCAACTTACTCCTGATTTTCTTGGCACACATCTGCCCTCCTTCTGCATTTCACAGTTGTAGAGGCAGTTTGTTTTCTTCTGCACATGCCTTATATAATCAAGATTTTCAAGAGAGGATGCTGTCATCATTGGTGGCATCACAGCCACCCCCCTTTATTTTTTACACATGGTTATATCAATATCATAGCTGCATTTTTAACAATGGCACTAGAATATTAATATACTGATATACTGCTGTAATAATAGGTCAAACAGATTCTTTGAATTTCCAGCTTCATTTTTTTTAAGTAAGTCTCTTTTAAAAGCCTTCGACAACATAAGTTTCTAGTGTCTGTGCTCGCATAGATATAAGGAAAAAGGCATATTGTCTTGAGGGAAGGACTTAGAGACTTCCTTTTTTTAAAAAAACCCCGAAAGCTGGGAATTTAGAGAACCAGCTTGACCTATCATTACAGCAGCATAGCAATAATGACAACTAAAGGTACAAAAATGCCCCCTAAAGGCATGTGTGTGCATGCACGCATGCGTGTGCGCACACACACACAAAGTGGAAATCGGGATTAAACTGAAGCAGTATGGAGCGAGAACCGACTGATGGTGGAGGAACTTGTGGAAAAGCCGTGAGATAATATACATGAAGCACTTTGGTAATGTGTTACATAAATGCAAGCAGTTATCATTATTTTGCTGTTAGCATAGATGCATAGCCTCTCCTCCACCCCAAGCTACAGCTTTATTTAAATAAAGCTATTTTGCAGAATAATATATAGCATAAAATTAAGTATGCAAAACAAGTTTCCTGTGGTTCTCTCTTCCCCTTCCAATTTAAGCTTTTGGTTGCAAAACAAATTAATAAGAACTAAATCATTGGTGTTACAAACTGCAGCTCTGCCACCCTGAGAAATGAAAGCAAACCTGTTTATCATGTTTGTTTAATCTAGTTTTACCAAGTAGAGCTGCCTTCATGCAAGGGTGTTAAGAATCTCTTTCAGGTGAGTCATATCCGCTTTCTGTTGTGGAAACATAAGTGCAATTTGAGTTAGATGAATATTATCTAACCAGTAATTAAATTAACACATAACTGGATGTTTACTGAGCTGACAGTTCCATGCATGTGTTTTTTGTGCTTGAAATTTATATTTTATATCAACGTAAATTAATCTGGAATGTCTGCAGAATTGACATCAGTAAGATCTTGAGAGGCGCTATGTGTATTCTCCTCCCCTTTACCCTCTCCAGAGCAGAAGAGATACAGGAATACTACCTGTAGCAATGAGAGGCAGATTGGTTCTCCTCTGCCCTTTTATTCTGGGGGCATGAACCAAAAATGGGGCGTTCTGTTATCTACCATTACATTGTCAAAATGGCCTTCCAGCCAAACTAAAGCATGACTTCAGAAAATGTGGAGCTGTGGCACATGTATAGCACAAGGTACTGCTTTATGTCTACTGTTTGGTGCAATGTTCTTGCATGTGGACTTTATTTAAAAAATGATATAGAAGCCAAACTGGAAGCAACAGTGCCAGTTGCATGAATTTAGACATGGAACTGTCTCAACAGTACAGAAAAATGAATGTGGTCCAGTTTAAAGGCAAAGGCCGTATCTCCTTGCTGCTCTTCTACCCAAGTACTTTACTCTTAGATGAGCAGACTTGTTACAGTGAGAGTCCAGTGAGGAGAAAGGCACCAGAGGAGGGACACTGACAGACCTTCAGGGAAGGAAACTGTGTACAGGGAAGGGTTCTTGTAGTTCTCACCCACAAGCTTCATTTGCTGTTAGATCCTAAGCCTTGTTTCTGTTTGTGTCCTTCTTTGTGCACTGAGGAGGTGATCCTCCACCACACAGCACTTTTCTCTTGCATGGGATTCTTTTCAGCTGATTGAAAGATGTGTTCTTGCTCACAGTGCCTAAGGAATCTGTTCTGCAGTGGAGGATCACTCCTGCAGTAGAAAAAGACATAATGCAGATCAGGGCTTTTTTTGTAGAAAAAGCCCAGCAGGAACTCATTAGCATATTAGGCCACACCCTGACACAATCTCTCATTAGCATATTAGGCCACACCCCATGCCTTCCCTTGGCCTGCCCAGGCCAGGGAAGACACGGAGAGGCATTTAAATGCCTCCCCAATCCTTCCAGGGCCCGCCTGCCTTAGAGTCGCAGGGGGACCTTCTCCAGGCCTTCCCTCTGTAGCCACACACACAGAGGTTTTTGGCTGTAGTGGGCGTGGCCAACTCTGAAGCCAGCCAGAACTCCGTTCCTGTGTGTTCCTGCCCCAAAATAGCCCTGGTGCAGATAAGAAGCAAGGTTTAGGATCCAAGCGCATCATTTTGCATTACTGGGGCAATTCATCTTTTAAGCATATATAACTGGCTGCTCTGGTGTCTACTTTGGTCCTCAGTGACGTCTCTGGTTCTCTTAATTGCAAAGGATAAAAGAAGGTTAGTACGAAGTACCTTTCTGAGGAGAGGTTTTGAGAAACTGAAGGATTCAGTTCAGTAGCATATGAATATTGGTACAGAGGCTTTGGATGAAGAGTGAGTATGGGGACCAACTTGAAATCCAGCCCATTTGGGTCATTTTGGTGGTAAACAGCTGCATTATTATCAACATCGTCTTAAGAGTTCATTGCCTACAGCTTCTGAAAGATTCTGTTAGATTTTGATCATGTTCATCATCTTTGTGTAGTAAAGCAAACTAAGGGTGGGTTGCAGTAGGATTACTTTTTAGGGTATAGATAATAGTGTTGTGCCTACTGCTGTCATAGAGGGGCTGTATGGGGGCCTATACATTCTTTTCTCATCGGTCTGGCAGCATTGATAGCCCATTACTTTTTTACTGCATGTCAGTGAGCTGCTTCTCTTTCTTTTTCCCACTTCATATTCTATTCCAGGTCTTATCTGCTGACTGTACAGTATCCCTGAACTATCCCTCCTGTCTCAGGCTAAACTACACATTACATTTGATATGTGATGGCTGTGTAGATGTACAGTCAGCTGTCAACCACAGATTCCCAGTGGGAACTCAGTTCTCAAGCGTGTAGGACCCCAATTTGGATTTCTTATACTACCATGGAACATGGGGAGAAGGGGCTCCTGCCTCCCCCTACAAGTCATTCTCCCAAAACCAAATGTCTCCGTCGGATATTTGGCCCCCTGACAACTTTGCATGTAGTTCAGCAGTACACGTTTAGCCACCAGTGGGGCAATCCCCTACACGACCTTTTGTGGTTGGGAAAATTGCATGGGGTGGGGGGAAGAGCCCCTTCTCTCTTTTTTTTATAACACATTTTATTATTTTTTGAAAGTAAACAGACAGAAAGCAAGAGAACAGAAAAAACAAAAAGACAAGAACAGTCAAAGATAAACAGAACAGTTAAATGCTGGAGTCTATACTCTACATTTACCATAATACAATAGCTTAGTCTGAATCATTTTCATTTATATCCTTTGTTAAATTATTATTAAAGTTACTTTCTTACATCACCCTGATATTTTTGTAACCATTTATATAGTCGCTCCCATTTTTTTTCATGGTCACTTTCAGGTTTTTCCTGCTACTGAACTGTTATTTTATCCATTTCTGCTGCATCTAACAGTTTAAAGACCAATTCTTCTTTCTTCGGAACTTCTTCTTTCTTCCAGTATTTTGCATATAATATTCTAGCTGTAGTAACTATTTGCACAATCATATATATATATATATCTTGTACATTAAGTTCATGAGAGACCATATTCAATAAAAACATTTCTGGTATAAATGAAATATTTTTCTCTAGTATTTTTTGTAATATTTCATGTACCTATAGCCAGTATTTTTTAACTACTTCACAGGTCCACTACATATGATAAAATGTTCCAGTTTTACTTTTACATTTCCAACATTGATTAGACCTATTTGGGTACCATTTGGCTAATTTTTCTGGTGTTATATACCATCTATAAAACATTTTATACAAGTTCTCTTTATAAGATGATGCTTTAGTAAATTTTATATTCACTTTCCAAACTTTTCCCCATTGCTCTAGCTGTATATTATGTTCTATATTCTGCGCCCATTGAATCATTACTTCTTTCACAACTTCATCTTGCATTTCCCATTCCAATAGGAATTTATAAAATAATTTTATATATTGCTTTGTAGCAGACTTCACAATTTTATCCAACTCTGAAGGAACAAGTTGAAATCCCATTACTTTATCCTTAACATATCTAGAGTCAATCTGTGCTTTTTCCCACCAGTTCAAGTTGATACCATTTTTTATTAAATCCTCATTCTGCAACATATTGTTTTGATCATCTAACAGATCTCTGTATTTCCACAGATGTTCTTTGATACATACTACTGGATTTGTAAAAGCTTCTAATGGTGACACCCATTTTGGTATTTTAGTATGTCTTTTGCATTTGTTTCCAGACCTTACTTAATGCCGCCCTAATAAAGTGTTGTTTAAAATACTTATGGTTTTCACTTTTTTGTACCACACAAATGCATGGCAGCCCAACTTCAGGTCATGACCTTCTAGTTTCAAAAGTCTCGTATCGTTCAGCGTAATCCATTCCTTTATCCAGGTAAGTGCTGCCGCCTTATAATATAGTTGCCAGTGTGGAAGTACAAAGCTTCCCCTTTCTCTAACTTCCTGAAGTAGTTTCAATTTAATTCTTGGCTTCTTTCCTTCCTGTATAAATTGCCTTATCAGTTTATTAAGTTCTTTAAAATAATTCAAATTAATTGTAATTGGTATCATCTGAAATAAGAAAAGTATTCTTGGCAATATATTCATCTTTACTGCTGCTATTCTGCCCATAAATGATATTTGTAAATGTTTCCAATTGTCCAAATCTTTCTTTTTTTTTTTTTAAACAAAATTTTTATTGGGATGCACTCAACATTTTCAACAACGTTACCAATACAATTTTTAAAAAGTTTCCATCCCATCCCCCCGCCCCCCTAATAGACTTCCAACACTGCTAATAACAAACAAAAATATATATTAGACGGTAATCAAGTTTAGACTTATATGAGTCGACAAACCAGGTAACACATTTCAGATACATAAAACCTCTACAATTTCAACATATTTTCAAATAACAGTATAATACAGTTCAGAATTCATTTCACTTCTCGTTCAATATCCATACAGATCTAAGTTATATATTTTCCCCTTCATTCTATATTCAGTTTCTAAATACAGTTTCAACCCTTCCCAATCTTTTATATACTGTTCTGCCATTTGTCCATTTAGTTTCTTTGTCATTTTGTCCATTTCCGCTAAAAATAGCAGTTTTCTAAACCAGTCACGTATATCTGGCACCTTCTCCATTTTCCATTGCTGAGCAAAGGCCATTCTCGCCGACGTAATCATGTACCATAACAATGTCCTTTTTTCCTGTGGAATTCTTTCCATTGTCAAACCAAGGAGAAGAAGTTCTGGCTTTCTCTCAATTGGGATTTTTAATATTTTCTGCATCACACAATGTATATTAGACCAGTATGCTTTCACTTTATCACATGACCACCACATATGGTAAAAAGAACCCTCTATTTTTTTACATTTCCAACACTTATTACTCAAGTTCTTATCCATACTAATATTAGCAATCTTTTTTGGTGTCATGTACCATCTATACATCATCTTATAGCAATTTTCTTTTACATTAACACAGGTAGACATTTTAAAAGATCTTTTCCACAAAAATTCCCATGATTCCATAGAAATTTCTTTGTTCATATTTATGGCCCATTTTATCATTTGCTCTTTAACAGTTTCATCCAAAGTATATACAGTCAACAAAGTTTTATACATCTTTGAAATCATTTTTCGCTCTCTTTTCAACCATATATTTTCAAAATCATCATTCATAGCTCTAAAACCAAACTCTTTACAATCTTTTTTGTAAATATCCCTTATTTGACAGTATTGTAACCAACCATACTCAAATTCTAGTTCATTATTTGGCTTTAAAACATATTTTTTCGCCTCTTTTTGCAACAATTCATGGTATTTCAACCAGTCATTACCTTTATGTTCTGAAAACAAATGTATAACTGCTGCTGGAACAATCCACAAAGGCCTCTCATCCGAAATTGTATCCTTGTACCTGGTCCAAGTATCAAACAGTGTCCTCCTTACATAATGATGCTTAAACATAGAATCAACTTTATTTTTCCCATACCAAAGATAGGCATGCCAGCCAAATCTGCAATCATGCCCCTCAAGAGCTAAAAGTTTTCTATTTTCCAAATTAACCCACTCAGATAACCAAGACATACATACAGCTTCATGATACAAACGCAAATTCGGGACTTGGAAGCCACCTCTGTCTTTAGTATCATACATTATCTTCATTTTAATTCTTGGCTTCTTTCCTGCCCAGATAAATTTAAAGATTTCTCTTTGCCATTTCACCAACACTTTCCCATCTTTCACAATTGGTATTGTCTGGAACAAAAACATTAACCTGGGCAGTACATTCATTTTGACAACGGCAATTTTTCCAAGAAGAGATAATCTTAGTTTTTCCCATTTTTCTAAATCACTCTTTATCGAAACCCACAGTTTTTCATAATTATTCTTAAACAAGTCTATATTTTTCATTGTGATTTCAACTCCCAAATACTTAACCTTTTTAACCACTTCACATTCTGTCACATTTTGTAACATTTGTTGCTTTGTACCAATCATATTTTTACACAATATCTTGGACTTATTCTTATTAACAAAAACCCTGCGAGATCACCAAACTCTTTAACTTTTTCAAATACTTTAGGCATATTATTAACAGGATCTTCAACAATAAACATAATATCATCCGCAAATGCTCTTAATTTAAATGAAAAGCCTCCAATATTCAAACCTTTTATGTTATCATCATCTCTAACCATTTGTAGCAAAATCTCCAAAATCCAGATAAATAACAATGGTGACAGGGGGCAACCCTGTCTAGTACCTTTTCTTACCCAGAACACTTCTGTTGATTCTGCGTTCACAATCACCGTAGCTTTTTGTTCTTTATATATTGATTGAATCATTCTTATAAATTCTGCGCCCATCAAGGATTTCTCAAACACTTTAAACATAAATTCCCAATTCAGATTATCAAATGCCTTTTCTACATCCAAAAATAAAAAACCAACTTCTTTTTCGGGGTGTTTATCATAGTACTCAATTGCGTCTAAAACAACCCTCATGTTGTCTTTAATTTGTCTATTTGGTAAGAATCCGGCTTGATCTTTAGCAATAGTGTCTTTCAAAAACCTTTTAAGGCGCTCTGCTAATATTTTTGCAAATATCTTATAATCATTGTTCAATAATGAAATAGGCCGATAATTCTTTACATTTGTTAAGTCCTGCGTTTCTTTAGGAATTAAGGTGATCGCAGCTTCATTCCAGGAATCTGGAATCTTCCCTGTCCTTCTAATTTCATTTAAAAGAATCTCTAACACCAGAACCAGGTCTTCATGAAATTTTTTATAAAATTTAGCTGAGAAGCCATCCGGGCCTGGAACTTTGGAAATCTTTGCCTCTCCTATTGCTTTACTAATTTCTTCTTTAGTTATTACAGCATTTAATATTGCTTTCATTTCAGGGCTTGGTTGTATCAAATTAACCTTGGATAAATAATCTTGCATCTTTTGCAGATCCACTTGTTTTGCTTGAAAAAGAGTCGCATAATATTTGTAAAATTCCCTCCGGATCCCTCCTGGGTCTGAAATCTCTTTATTTCCATCTTTCAATTTAGTGATTGTTTTATTCTCTCTTCTTTTCTTCAATTGCCATGCCAAGTATTTGCCAGGTTTATTTGCACCTTCGAAGGATTTCTATTGCAATTTTTTCAAGTTCCAATATACTTCTCTGTTCAACCTCGCCTCATATTGCTCCCTTAAAATCCTCAATTCTCTCAAAATCTTCTTTTTACCAGGCCTTTTCTTAAGCTCCATTTCTTTTTTCTGAATATTTTCCATGATCTCTTTATCTATTTTCAGTTGTTGTTTCTTTTCATTATTATTAATTGCAATCAGATGTCCTCTCATCACAGCCTTGTAGGCTTCCCATACCGTTTGTGTCTGTACACCCTTATTTAAATTCAGTTGAAAATACATTTGGGTTTCTGTCCTTATTCTGTCCACAATATTTTGTTTGTCCAGCAAATCCTCATTGAGTCTCCATCGGAATTTCTTTCTCTTAACATACGTTGACCATTTTACCGGACTATGGTCAGAAAGAGTTCTGGGTAACATCTCAATTTTGCGTGTCTGCAAGATCAAATTCTCCGTCATCCACATCATGTCTATCCTTGAAAATGATTCATGTCTTGATGAATAAAAGGAATACTCTCTATCCCTGGGATTTTTAACTCTCCAAACATCTTCCAAATGTTCGTGTTTAATCAATTGAAAAAAGACTTTCGGAAGTTTGCCCATGGCTTCATTTCCTTTTTGGGATTTTCTATCAACTACATTATCAACAGTACCATTAAAGTCACCCATTAATATCATTTGCTCATAGGTTAACTGTCGTAACTGTTCCCACAAATCCTGAAAAAAATTTTCCTTCGCACCATTAGGGGCATAAATGTTAACAATTAAAGTCTTTTTATTCTGCAGCATGGCTTCTACCGCCAGAAGCTTCCCTTCATTATCTTTAAACACTTCCTTTGGTTCCAATTCCTTTTTGACATATATAGCAACTCCTTTTTTCTTTTGGGAGGAGAGGGAGTAAAACTCCTCTCCTAATCTTTTTTGAATCAAGAATTTGGCATCAGTTTTTTTAATATGTGTTTCTTGCAAACAAACAATATCACATTTTTGTTTTTCCAACCAAAGTCTGACATTTTTTCTTTTTTGAGGTGAGTTAAGTCCATTGACATTCCATGATATAATTTGACTCTCCATGTTGTTTTTGTGCTTATTTATCAGAGTCTTTAAAGTTATCATTGATGAATCTGTTCATTTGCTCTACTGACTTGATGGTGACTCTCTTCTGTTTAAATGTGAAACTGACACCTTTAGGAATTTCCCATCTGTATCTTATACCCTCTGTTTTCAGTTTGTCAATCAACTCTTTGAAGAGTCGTCTATCCTGAAGCATTGCTCTGGGTAGTTCCTTTAAAACCATGATTTTCTTGTTGTCAATTATGAAATCTTCCTGGAATTGTTGCTTAAATAGATCCTCCTTCAGTTTTTTGGATATAAACTGGACAATCACATCTCTGGGTAATTTTTTCCTTTGCACAATCGCAGAATTGACTCTGTACACCACATCAATCTGTGCCGCCACCTTCTCCTCTTCCATTTTTAAGAAATCTGCAACAGCATCCACCATAACAGAATGGATGTTCTCACTCTTGTCTTCAGGGATCCCCCTGAATCTCATGTGGTTAATCATTGCATTGTATTGGACCATCACATTGACTTTTTCTGTTTCTAAAGCAACCTCAGCAACATTGGATGCCACTCCCTTCACTCTTTCATCCGTCTCATCTGCTCTTTTAGTCAGCGTCTGTATCTCTTTTGTAATCCCAGACATTTCTTTTTTCAACTCTGTTACTTCTGTTATTAAGGTTTTTTCCAACTTCTGAATCGCGTCCATCACTCGTTTCTCCATAGCTTCCATCAGGCCCTGTAGCTTCTTTTCTTCTTTCGCAGTCATTTTCGGGGAGGACCAAGAGTTCGCCCTCTGTCGTTGCCACAGATCGTAAGCCGTTGTTTAAAATTCCCCTCAAACCTACATCAAATCAAAGTCCTTCTTATGCCCACCTGAATCGCTCTAATTTCACTTTTTTCTGTTAAGTCTTTCGTTTAAAATCGAAATATATTTTTTCTGACCTTCTCAAAATGGCGGGCGCAATTTCTCTATGGTAGATGGTTCTTCTGGTTACTCACTTCCTGTCCGGCAATCTTAATGGTCCCCTTGTCTCTGGTTTCCTCCCTTCTTCCGGCCTCCTTGGACTTCTCTAGGACGACTACTTGTCTGGTCTGAGGTCACTTCCTGTTCTGACGATTTCTGCTGCAGCTAGAGTACTTTTCCACAATAATTCTCGCGGAGTTTGCTGTTAGTTTCTATTTTAAAGTCAATAATCCAACCGCAGGAATGTTCAACAAACCGGTTTTTTGGCCTTTTAAAGCTGTTTAACTGCACTTTTTCGGAGTTGGTGTTAGTACTACAGATACAGCACGATCATGCGCTTCATCGGATGTTGTTTACTTTCGGCCAAAACGCGTCTCCGGTGTGCAATTTTAAAAAGTTACCTTCAAAGTCCGTGTCTTGTTATAGCAGTGTTTCCTTAATATCAGTTTCCGTAGAATGTCTTGGAGGTCTGGGTCATGCGTTCTTATGTTGAGAATCCAACTCGGTGGGGTCTTGTAGAGAATTTCCGAAGTGCCTTCTCTGGGGGAGGGGATCAAGGCTGGTCGCGATGCTCTTTAAAGCCCTGCTATCAGCCGATCTCAACTCCCTCTCGGGCCAAGGCTCGCTGCCAGTCACCCCCCTGCCTGGGGGGATCTGCGGTGGGCTGTAAGAAGCCCACCCTGTCGTCAAGACCCTCCGTATGCTCTGGGAGCTCTGGGAGCAAGCCAGAACACGTCAGGATGCCATGAATCCCAGACCGGAAGCCCTGTCCAAATCTTTCTTAACTTCTGTTAAAAGTTTCATATAGTTATCTTGTACAGTGAGCTGCATCTGTTTGATAGTATTATTCCCAAATACTTAATTCTTTTTTTGTACCTCTAATCCTGAAATATTTTGTATTTCTTGCTTTTGAAGTGGCGTGCAATTTTTTAAAATCAATTTTGTCTTTCTTAAATTAATTTTCAATCCCGCAAATTTACCATATTCTCTTATTACTTGCAAAAGAGAAGATACTGCCTTTGCGATCCCAGTCTGAATTAGAGCCTCGTGCACTTGAGAGTGTTCACATGGAGAACTGATTTGACTGTAAACCAACATGTTGGTCCCATGTCAAACAGCGTATAATTCAGCCCTAAATTGGGACTTCCTCATCGTACAGAGCCTGCCCACAAATAGTTTGTTCACTGTATTATCAATATCATTTTAGCCAGTTCTGTTTGTGTTTTGCTTTTATGCCCCAGCATATTTTATTGACCTATTTTTATTTGTTTGTCTTGTGTTATTTTATTTTTTATTGGCTCACCTTGTTTTTTATTGACATGCTGGTATTGTTTTGTTTTAGTTGTGAGCCACCTTGAAAACAATTAAGTTAGGATGTGAGAGAATAGACAGGGGAAGTGTGCTTATGGTAAGAAAGAGTCAGGGAAGCCTGTGGCCGATTTCCCACAAGAGCTGTTCCGCGCTTGCCCTTCCCTTTTGCCCCGATAGTATGTGTCAATTTCACACAAGCTGCTGCACGGCCACATTTTGCCTCACAGTTTCGTGCGATTTTCCCCACATCTAGTCAATCCTGTTTTTTGAGGATTGAGTAGACGTGGGGAAAATCACTCAAGCACAGCAGCTTGTGTGAAATTGACACGTACCATCAGGGCAAAAGGGAAGGCAAGTGCAGAGCAGTGTTTGTGGGAAATTGGCGTCTCTGATTTTTAGCTGGAAGGTGGATGGAAAAAGAGGAATGGATTGAATTGTGTGGAAGGGAGCAGACTACATGTGTTCTCTTCTTCTACTTGCAGGTCATGGAGGTGAAGATCAGTGCTTAGGTTCTTGGGCTTTAATCCGTATAGAATATACACCATCATTATGCTTTTTAATTCTAAGTGTGAGCAGGTAAAGAAGAGCTCATGCACAGTTGGTGAGGGAAAAGTACTCTGTATATAATTACAGGTAATTCCTTTGTTAATACTTGCTGTGGCAGAATGGGCCTGCTCTGACCTGCAAGCCTTGTTCTGCCTTGCCTTCCTTTAGGTTCCCAACTCCCTGGAGAGGCCTTTCTTTCTTTCTTTCTTTTCTTTCTTTCTTTCTTTCTTTCTTTCTTTCTTTCTTTCTTTCTTTCTTTCTTTCTTTCTTTCTTTCTTTCTTTCTTTCTTTCTTTCTTTCTTTCTTTCTTTCTTTCTTTCTTTCTCCGGTAGCCACCCCCACCTGATCTTTGTATGGAATTGCCCACTGAGGGGGTCAGGATTCCCAGCTTTCTTTCTAAGATCTGAGGCCTTCCCTTTATGTTTCCTGCTGCCAGCGCCTGGCTACCACAGGGACAGATTACTGCCTTCAGTGTCCCTGGAGGAATGGCCGCTTGCAACTGCCTTCTCCCTCCTGGTGCTCTTTTTAATATAGCATATCCAAGATGATGGCAGTCTGTGTGGTATAGAGAACCACGTCCAGCATCCAAAGTTATAAAGTATATATTAAAAAGAAAATGTTTACAAGCATACTTTTAGTACAGCCCCAGACTGAGCAAGGAAACCAAAAGAAATGGGTAAAAACACTTCCTCTGTCCCTCTCATTATACATGCCCAATCAGATGTTAAAACAGGACAGGCTCCTTAAGCTTTTTGTTGTTGTTCAGTCGCACAGTCAAGTCTGACTCTTTGTGACCCCATGGACCACATCACGCCAGGCCCTCCTGTCTTCCGCTGTCCTCCGGAGTTTGCTCAATTACATGTTCGGTGTATCGATAACACTGTTTAACCATCTCATCCTCTGCCGTACCCTTCTTCTTTGACCTTCTTTCCCAGCATCAGGGTCTTCTCCAGGGAGTACTCCCTACTCATTTGGTGGCCAAAGTATTTGAGCTTCAGTTTCAGTATCTGGCCTTCCAGGGAACAGTTTTGGTTGATTTCTTTTAGGATTGACTGATTTGATCTCCTTGCGGTCCAAGGGACTCTCAAGAGTCTTCTCCAGCACCATAATTCAAAAGAATCTATTCTTCGGCACTCGGCCTTCCTTATAGTCCAGCTCTCGCAGCCATACAGTACCACTGGGAATACCATTGCTTTGACCATATGGATTTTTGTTGGCAGGGTGATGTCTCTACTTTTTATTATGCTGTCTAGGTTTGCCATCGCTTTCCTCCCAAGGAGCAGGCATCTTTTAATTTCATGGCTGCAGTCACCGTCTGCAGTGATCTTGGATCCCAGGAATGTTAAGTCTGTCACTGCTTCCACGACTTCTCTTTCTATTTGCCAAGGAGAGATGGGGCCAGATGCCATGATCTTAGTTTTTTTGATCTTGAGTTTCAAGCCAACCTTTGCGCTCTCCTTTTTTAACCCTGAGCAAGAGGCTCTTTAGGTCCTCCTCACTTTCTGCCATTAGAGTGGTATCATCTGCATATCTGAGATTGTTGATATTTTTCCCGGCAATCTTAATTCCAGCTTGTGATTTATCCAGACCGGCATTTACTAAATTAATATAAGCAATGTGACAATATACATCTTTGTCGTACTCCTTTTCCTATGCTAAGCCAATCAGTTGTTCCATATCCTGTTCTAACTGTCACTTCTTGACCCTTATACAGGTTTCTCAAGAGACATGTGAGGTGGTCTGGTACTCCCATCTCTTTAAGTACTTGCCACAGTTTGTTGTGATCCACACAATCAAAGGCTTTAGCATAGTCAATGAATCAGAAGTAGATGTTTTTCTGGTACTTCCATAGTCCAGTGAATGTTGGCAATTTGATCTCTAGTCCCTCTGCCTCTTCGAAACCCACCTTGTATTTCTGGCAGTTCTCTATCCACATACTGCTGAAGCCTAGCTTGTAGGATCTTGAGCAAGACCTTGCTAGCGTGTGAAATGAGTGCAATTGTGTGATAGTTTGAACACCCCTTGGCATTGCCCTTCTTTGGGATTGGAATGTATACTGACCTTTTCCAATCCTGTGATCACTGTTGTGTTTTCCAGATTTGCTGGCAAATTGTGTGTAGCACTTCAACAGCATCATCTTTTAAGACTTTTAATATCTCAGCTGGGATACCATCACCTCCACTAGCTTTGTTGTTAGTAATGCTTTCTAAGGCCCATTTAACTTGGCATTCCAGGATGTCTGGCTCGAGATCAGTGATCACGCCATCATGATTGTCAAGGACATTGAGGTCCTTCTTGTATAGTTCTTCTGTGTATTCTTGCCATCTTTCCCTAATCCCTTCTGCTTTTGTTAGGTCCCTGCTGTTTTTGTCCTTTATCATAGCCAGCTTTGCATGGAACGATCCCTTCATTTCTCCAATATTCTTGAAGAGATCTCTAGTTCTTCCCATTCTATTGTTTTCCTCTATTACATTGCATTGTTCATTCAGGAAAGCCTCCTTATCTCTCCTTGCTGTTCTCTGGAAATCTGCATTCAGTAGGGTAAATCTTTCCTTTTCACCTTTGCCTTTTGCTTTCCTTCTTTCCTCTGCTTTCTTTCTTAGGAAGTTACAAATCCCCACAAAATTACTATTACCTTGAAAATCCCTCCAGGAGAGCACATCATAAATGGTTGCTGCCTTAGTGGAGAGGTCTGTCTGTGTGTGCTCACAGACTCAGCATCCCAGGAAAAAAAGAGCTTCCTCCTCCCACAAGGAGCTTTTATCATATCTGTTTCCCCTCCCATTGACATGGCCAAGCCAGGTCAAAGAGGCACTTTCTGGTAATCTCCAGGAATCTCTTTCCTAGAGAGTATCTAGCTTTCTCATATCTCCAGATCTCTATTTCCTGCTAGAAGAAGGGCGGAGGGCTTGTCCCACCAATTATCTCTCTGGCTAGATCTATTAGCATATGTATAAAGGTAAGCTGGAAAGCCATTGCCCAGACTTCCTATCCTTGCCTGTTCCCTGCCCTGAGAAAAAGAAGAAAACCTGTTAAGATGCAAAGTGGAAGCTGTAGTCTTTGCCAACCTCCTGGGAAAAAATGCATTTCTTTCCACCTGCTATTTATTTATTTAATTAATTTTTACCCCACCCTCCCTGCATAGCAGGCTCAGGGCAGTTTACGCAGGATATTACACAACTAAAACAGATTTAGATAAAATTAAACAATATAAGCATAAAAACATTACAAAGTGCAAGTGCTAGAGTGATTCATGTACGATGATGGGCATGAGTAGCATCCAACAGGACAAACAATCAGCTGTCATTGTAGTCTGGGTTATGTCAGGCTGTTAATAATAATATTAATATCAATGTCAACATTGATGTTGATATTGATGCTAATATTGGGGCCAGGGCCTCAGTTTGTATGGTGCGGCTCCTTAGTCAAAGGCCTGCTGGAAGAGCTCCATATTGCAGGCCCTGCAGAACTGTAAAAGGTCCAACAGGGCCCTGATGTCTTCCGGGAGCTCATTCCACTAGTACAGGGCCACTACTGAGAAGGCCCTGGCCCTCATCACAGCTAGCCTGGCTTCTCTGGGGTCTGGCAGAGCCAGACGGTTTTGGGAGCCTGATTGTAGTGCTCTCTAGGTAACGTGGGGTAAGGCATTCCTTTAGGTATGTAGGTCCCTGATCATATAGGGCTTTAAAGGTAAGAACTAGCACCTTGAACCAAATTTGGTATGCTGTAGGCAGCCAGTGCAGAACTTTTAGTGCAGGCTGGATGTGCTCCCACATAGTGAGGCCCAACAGCAGCCTGGCTGTTGCATTCTGGACCAGCTGCAGCTTCCAGATGTGGGACAAGGGCAGCCCCATGTAGAGAGCATTACAGTAATCCAGTCTTGAGGTGACCATTGCGTGGATCACTGTTGCCAGGTCATTTCGTTGGAAAAAGGGAACCAACTGCCTAAGCAGCTGAAGATCATAGAAGGCTGACTTTGCAGCAGCTGCTACCTTGGCCTCCATTGTTAAGGAGGCATCCAGGAGCTCTCCCAGGCACCTAACCTCTGACACTGGCACCAACAGTGTCCCATTGAAAGTCAGGAGTGGTATCCCTATCCTCGGGCTATGCCAACTCAGGCACAGAACCTCCATCTTCATCAGATTCCATTTCAGCCGACTCAGTTTAAGCCAAGCAGCCACAGTGTTCAGTGCCAGGTCCAGGTCTTCCAGACTAGAGTTAGACTGGCCACCCAACAACAGGTAGAGCTGGGTGTCATTTGCATTTTGATGACAGCCCAGCCCATGACTCTGGGCAATCTGGGCAAGGGGGTGCATGTAGATGTTAAGTAACATCGGGGAAAGCACTGCACCATCAGACACTCCACAGACTAGTGGGTGCCCTCGGGACAGCTGTTCCCCAATGGCCACCCTTTGTCCCTGACCCTGAAGGAACAAGGAGAGCCCCTGTAAGGCAGACCCCTGAATCCCAGTGTTGGTGAGGCGGCTGGTCAGTAGTTGGTTTTCAACCAAGTTGAACACCGCCAACAGGTCTAAAAGCAGCAACACAGCTGAGCTGTCCTGATCTAAATGCCTCCAAAGATCGTTCGTGAAGGCGACCAGTGCCATCCATCCCATAGCCTGGTCAGAAGCTGGACTAGAAGGGGTCTAATGCAGAGGTGTCATCTAAAAAGCCCTGCAACTGAATCACCACCACCCTCTCAATTAATTTGCCCAAATAGGGCACATTGAAAACCGGCTGGTAGTTAGCCAGTTCAGCCGGACCCAAGGATGGTTTTCCTAGAGAGGGTGTACCACTGCCTCCTTGAGTGTCCCAGGGAACAGCCCCTCAGAGAGAGACTTGTTGATAATTTCCCTTAGGGTACCTTGTAGCCTGTCATGGCCAGCTTTAATTAGCCACAACGGGCATGGATCAAGGCTGCAAGTGGTCGGACGAACAGTTGAGAGTAATTTGTCAACCTTTTCTAGGCTGAGTGGACTGAAATAATCCAAAACTTGACAAGAAGACGTGCATAGAGCCTTGAGTTCCCTTACTGCCTCAACTGTACCAGGAAGGTCAAGGTGGAGTGACAAGACTTTTCTGCGAAATAGCTTGCAAAAGCCTCACAGCCAGTCTCCAATTCCTTAGTGTTTGGTCTGCCCTGTGGAAAAGTAGTAATGCACCGAATCATTCTAAATAATCGGGCTGGGTGAGAGCTCAAAGACATGATTGTGGCCACTTAATATTCTCTTTTTGTGGCTTTGACTGCCATCTCATAGGATCTCATGAGCGTCCTATGGAATGCTCTTGTAGATTCGTCGCAAACACGCCATCACTGTCTTTCTAGCCGTCTGAGCCCTCACTTCATCAGCCGCAGCTCTTGTGTATACCATGGAGCGAGCCTAGAGTGAGGACACAGAGGACATCAGGGAGCGATCTTGTCAATGGCTACTGAGAGTTGGCTGTACCAGTCCTCAACAAGCTCATCTAATGAGCCGCCAGGAGGCATTGGATCCCGCAGGGCCATCTGGAGCTGCATAGGATCCATTTGGCTCTGTGGGTGAGTTAAAATATGCTCGCTGCCCATACAGGGTCGGAGTGGGACATTCACGTGGGCCTTCAGAGCATAATGCTCTAATCATGGAACTGCCGTAGCAGTAATTTGGTCCACTGTAACCCCCACTGCAAAGATCAGATCAAACATGTTTCCTGCTCAATGAGTGGGAGCCATTACATATTGGGAGAGTCCTAGTGCCACTATGGCATCATCAGCATGGACATTGAAATCACCCAGGACTATCAGTCTAGGTGCTTCAATGCCCAGCCTAATACAGTCTCCAAATTTGTTGGTGCGTTGGGCGGACAGTATGACAGACCCCTGTCTCTTTTCCAACACCTAGGCAGATTTTCCTGCCAAAAATATTTTTAGTTCTCCTCTGTGACTGAGCCATCCTTCAGTAGCATGTATTTTATAAGCTTTAACTGTCCCATCCTGTCACAGATATTAGGTTAGGCTTATGACCCAGCACAGGAACCAGAGGAAATACAGGAGTTGTCTTGTTTTAAAATACCCTTATGAAATGACATATGAGGCAAAATTAACTTTCAAAAGAGAATAAAGATTTTAATAAAAAGGCAGGAATTATATAAATACGAGGATTCAAGGTATAGATGTTGCTGAGGTAAAACTTTCTAATCTATACAGAACTGAAGTTTTTGAAGATACAAGAGAGTATTGTGGCTTAACTTCTGTGTTTCAAGTTCTTTTCGGTGATAGGTGTGTGTTTTTGGCTTATTATATATTTTGGTGGTTACACAGAATCTTAAATACAGTTTCTTGGAGAATAGCTTTGTCGTAGTGCTTCTAGGTTTCTCCCTTCAGAGACCTAGGTTTTCCCTTTAGATATTATAGCTTTCCAGTAACTCTTGAGGTGTCCAAGCTGTACTCCTTTATCACAGAGCAGGGTTCTCTTCCCAACCCTTTCCTACTGGCTAGAAGTTACTCTTCTTGTTCCTAAGAAGCAATAACTCGTTTTCCTATTTGGCTTGTCTGGGAGTTATCTAACTCCTCAAACTTCCTGCCAAATTCCTCTTCCAGTACTGTATGGCTGTATAAAGCAGTGTTTCAGCTTTCTTGAGAATCTGAATACTCCCTCAGAGTAGTTTTAATATATCTTAGACAATGGAGTCCCTCTTCTTCTTTCTATAGAAGTACTTTTCTGACAATTCCCTGACAAAAATCACTGACTCCCAAAGTGTTTACCCTCAGAAGCTAAATGCTCTGGCTGCTGATCCAGATGTTAGATTTCAGACAAAGACCGAAAGAGACTCAAAAGGTGAATGAATCTTTCCCTTCCAAATCAGCTCTCTAAGCTGATGCTGGCTAATCAGAGACTGAGTAGAGCAGCCAATCACTTCAGCTCTTCTCTCCAGGGAACATAAACTCATAACCTCCCTGACTTTCTGTCCCAAGCAGCATTTTAAAACCTGCTTTGCCTTGCTGTTCCATCTCATCTGCTATTTCAGCTTAAGAATTTTGGGCCATGGATGTACTGTTTGGTCTTGGGCTAGTCACTAATTGCTGTGTCTCAGCTATACAATGGAACCATTAACCTAGGTCTGTGTAATCAGGGGTCTTTTCATAGAAAAAGAGGTGCAGGAGCTCATTAGCATATGTCACACCCCCTGACATCACCGGAAGTGTGTCAGAAGGCCACACCCCCTGACATCACCGGAAGTATGTCAGAAGGTTAAGAAGGTATGGCTGGCTGGTGCAGGACGCAGCAAGGCAAGGCAACCATCCAGCCAGCTGCTGTTTGGAGAGGTGTGATAGATGTTTGACAGGGTGCTGTCCCATTTGCCTTCTCTCCTGGACCAAGCCATGGCCTTCTGCCCCCATCAAAAAATGGCATAATTAGAAGACGTCCCCCTCCCATACTTAAAAGGCCACGATAAGTGTAGGCTGTGATGCAAGATGCACATTCAAACAAGTAGAGAATCAGGATCAGGGCCAGATACTGAGGACAGAAACGACAAAGTGAGACTCCAGCAGGGGCAGGATAGCAAGTCAACCTTCTCTGTTGGTCCTTTTACCTGGAGATGCCAGGGATTGAACCTGGGACCTTCTGCATGCCAAGCAGATGCTCTACCACTGAGCCATGGCCCCTCTCCTATACACACACAGAGCCCAAGCATCATTTCTGTGAGCTTGGTACAAACATAATAGTTAACACCCCTTGCATCAAGGAAAGGCCTACTTTGCTGGAGGTGGATGATACCTTGCAAAGGATCCAGCCCTATCCATCTGCCCAGTACCACCTGCTCCTACTGACAGTGGCCCACCAAGATCTCATACAGAAAAGGTTTCAAATTTTCATCTCTGCTATTTTAATCTAGAAATACTTTTTTTCATTTCTTTTTGTCTTTGCACTGATTTTTCCCTTTAAGATGTATACAAACCAGGTAACATGTACACAATACAAACCAGTCTTCAGAAGTAACAGCCAAAAGCAGAGAACAAAAACCACTGACAGAAATGTAAACAAACATAACAAGAAATGAAACAGAGAACATTTGCTAATTGCTAATCTCAGGCAGGGAGAGGTCTTTCCCAACACCAGCTGTCTGAGATCCTTTTAACTGGAGATTCCACAAACTGAACCTGGAGCCCAGTACATACAACGCAGGTGCCACTCTTAACCACGACACAAAACTGGCTCTGACTCCTATTGTGAGGATAAAATGGAGGAGGGTAGAATGATGGTGTAAGCCTTCTGGAGGGGTCCCGATTTGGAAGAAAAGCAGCGTTATCAGTGTGCACATTAGAGAGAGAGAGAGAGAGAGAGAGAGAGAGAGAGAGAGAGAGAGAGAGAGAGAGAGAGAGAGAGAGAGAGGAAGAGACAAGGGGCTGTTCTTTGCAGTAAAAGCCAGAGGCCTCCTTTAAATGAAATCTAGCTCTGAGCCTCTGGCCTAAGACAAGTGCAGATCTGCTTTCCCGGTATCAATGTCAGTAGCAACAAATCAATCATTTGGCACCCAGATATGTAGAAGTTACGAAATAGCTGACTGATATTGCCTCTTTATTTCTAGCACCACGGTCAAAGGATCTGTGTAACAGTTTAAGTAGGATCAACTTTTGTTCAGCATTTCTAGCCTAGATGTTACAACAGAAAGATTAGAAGAGCAGAGCAGATCTGATAGTTCTGAATAGATTACTGGGCAAGCCGCAGGAGAATTTAAAATCTGGAATACCCAAGTTCAAATCCCCACTGAGGCCATAGAAGCTTGCTGGGTGACCCTGGGCCTGTTACACTCTCTCAGCCTAACCTATCTCAGGATTTTTGCGAGAATCAAATGGGGGAAAGGAGAATGAGGTAAGCCACTTTGGGGCCCTGTTGGGGAGAAAGGTGGGATATAAATGAATTAAATAAATCAATAATAAATATAACAAAAATAAGCTACTGGGGTCCCTACTGGGGAGAAGAGAACCGATGTTTATAATCAATATGTACTAATTATATTCATATAAATATAAAAGAAGTAGCTTCCTTCATTCCTTTCCTTGTTATGCTACTGCATAAATTAGTTTGCTCTGGAGGCATCTTTCCTGAACTAAGACAAAAATGCATGAACCAGAGGCTAAAAAACTGTTAGCTGGCTTGCACTTAGAGGGAACACTGGACAAAACCCAGGGGCCATCAGAAGGTCCACCAGCAGGGCCAGAACTCCAGGAGCCCTCCCACTCTTGCCCCCAAGCACCAAGAAGACACAGCATCACTGCCCCAGACATAAGAACATAAGAGAAGCCATGTTCGATCAGGCCACTGGCCCATCCAGTCCAACACTCTGTGTCACACATCAGCCAAAAATACCAGGTGCCCTCAGGAGGTCCACCAGTGGGGTCTGAACCCCAGAAGCCCTCCCACTCTTACCCCCGTGTACCAAGAATGCAGAGCATCAGTGCCCTAGACATAAGAACATAAGAGAAGCCATGCTGGATCAGGCCAGTGGCCCATCCAGTCCCCAACACACCCAGTCACACATTGACCAAAAATACCAGGTGCCCTCAGGAGGTCCACCAGTGGGGCCTGAACCCCAGAAGTCCTCCCACTCTTGCCCCCCAAGCACCAAGAATGCAGAGCAATACTGCGCCAGACAAAAGAACATAAGTGAAGCCATGCTGGATCAGGCCAGTGGCCCATCCAGTCCCCAACACACCCAGTCACACATCAGCGAAAAATACCAGGTGCCCTCAGGAGGTCCACCAGCAGGGCCTGAACCCCAGAAGCCCTCCCACTCTTGCCCCCCAAGCACCAAGGATGCAGAGGAATGTGATCATTATGTGATGACAAACTCATCCTAGAATAATATAAAAAATAAAAATAAAAGAAATATAACATGTTCTTAGGAGGCAAAACCCATAGATGACATAAAACAACAGCTGTATTGACAGTAAACAGTGGCAAGCAGGTGAAGGGAACACAAAAGGAGACACAATAAATGTCAAACATTTACAGTTACACAAGAACTGCATAGGAAAATGCTATGCATGGGCTTTGAAGTCACCCAGAACTCTCCTTCAGAAATATCTATTTTATAAAGTAAAAAAAAAATGAAACATAGAATACTATACCGGTATAGTAGTATTAAGTGTTCAGGTTCTTAAAAATTACAATCCAGAGATCCAGTTGCACTAAAACATTTGTATGTTTTCCTCATATGCAAAGATTTCTCATTAATTTCAGTAAAGGAAGCTTATTGGTCAATAGTAATGTAGGGGGCACACTGCAAATAAGTGTGATTGCAGTCCGTAAGTGTCTAGAGGCTTCCAACAAAGACCATTGAGCTGGCTGTGGGCTCCCAGTTTGTCTGTTCTTTTCTCAGCTCCATGAATTGGCTGTTCTCCCTTTGACAGATCTTTGGATACAGCCAGTGATTGTTTCAAAGGTTTCTCTTGTTTCTGTGTCTTCCCTTTTAAATTTAGTACTACTTTGGCCATGGCTAAATTCCTGGCAGCAGTGGCTTCTATGCAAGGATGGAAAGAGGGGATAGTACTAGTAAGAGTGGTTCTGTCCAAGACCATTGGGTTTAAAAGGAAAAGAAATAAGAAAGAATTGGTGGTTGTAGCTGCCATTGCTGGGACAGCAGTAGCTCACAGGTAGCCAATATGCTGCCATGATTTTATATGTAAAACTTGGGTTGGGAATAAACAGACCCACTAAGTGTGAGGAACTTGTCTAGTTGCATTCTAAAAGATAAGACTGCCCAAGCAAATAAACAGAGCTATATCATTGCTGTATTTACCCTTCATTAGGTGGGGGCCTCCAGTTTATCCTTTGTTCTGTAAGGGTGAAGTCGACCTTGATGTGATAGCTGTTTCTTCTGACCTGCCATCTTTTTCCCATTTATGAATTTTCATTCACTTGCAAAGTCTGAGTATAGTTAACTAGCCCAGACCCAAGCTGTCACATACTAGCTGCAATTGGTGGTAGAAAGTGCCATCAAATCACAGATGAGTTATGGTGACCCCTTGGGGTTTTCAAGGTAAGAGAAGAACAGAGATGGTTTGCCATTGCCTGCCTCTGCATTGTGACCCTGGAATTCCTTGGTAGCCTTCCATCCAAGTACTAATCAGGGCTGACCTTGCTCAAGCTTCCAAGATCGGATGCGATCAGGCTAGCCTGGGCCATCCGGGTCAGGGCATAGTTCCACTTAACATATGGAAATCACATTGTCTGGATTTACTGTAGAATTTAACAAACACAATCTGCATTTGCTTATAAGCTATAGGTTAAAACTGATTTTCTTGACTTGTAGAGTAAAGGAGAGGTAATAAAAGATATATATTGAAGGAATGTTGACCTATTTACTTAATTCCAACCCCCAACCCCCATCAATAAACAAAAATAGATCAGTTTGGCAGTTACCTAAGCTAAATTTTTTCACCATCTTCTGTGAATTCTGCAATTTCTGTTTAATTATTATGATACTAGCCTGATACCCATGCTTCGCTATGGTATTTAAGTTCTGTAAATCCAGTTATAATACTGATGATGTGAAGTTTGAAAGGTAACATATGTTGTAGAATTTCTAATGGAGAAGATTGCAGTGTAAAGGATGAAGTACGTAGTTATTTTTTCCTCTATTGACGGACCTCTCCATAGACCACAGTGGTGGTTCTGCCCTCAGGTGCTAGGATCACCAGGCTGCTTGCTGAGCTCACTCTGGAGCAAGCTTCTAGAAAGGCCCTTTTCTATCTCCCCATGAACATTCATCAACTCACTTGCCATGCTGGCTGTTGTGAGAAATGTCTGTTCAAGAGTCTTGAATCGCTGATTTCTGTAACTGTCTTCAACTGTCTGCAGTCTCTTTTAACTGTGTTTTTACCTCAGAACATTGAGATCCACAGCTGAGCAACCAGAGGGAGGTGGGTGCAAGCAGGCAGGTTTTACCTCAGAACTTTGAGCTACACAGTTGAGCAATCGGGGGTGGGGGGATGCAGCAGCCTGCCAGGCACATGGAAGACAATTGGGGGAACACATTTTGCCCCTTTTTACCCCCTTAGGGGTCATGTTTCTCAGAAACCTCTTCATAGTGAGGGTTGACATCATGGTAGGAATGCACTCCCCTTATTTTGGGTTTCTTGGTGCAGGGGGTTGGCCTGGGCATTGGATTTGGGGGGGAGTTTGAGGTGCAGGGCATACCTTTATTTATTTTTTACAAAAATCCTTCTCATTTGTGTTACATTTAGGAGGTGGGACATAACTACGTATTCAAAACAACATCCGAGCAATCAGATATTGAGCAAGTTTATAGGAACCTATTTTCTAGAACCCACATTGTGAGAAGTTAAATAACCTAATAAAGGAAACCACATTTCTACAAATTTGGGGTATATTTCCATAGTGGGTGGGAGTATGGCTAAAGCCATTGGTGAGGCTGGGCCAGGAGTATTGCTAAGGTGATCTTACTGGGGCAGTGTCCCTGATTGATTAAAGTACACTAGCCCTGCTCCTATACCTGACAAACCCATCTGTGTGGTGTAACGGGGTTTGTGTTTAAAGGCATTGGAGAGGCTGGGCCAGCAGCAGTGCTAGGGCAATCCTGCTGAGCAAATCTCCCCGACAGCTGTAAGCATTCCACCTCCTATCCTACACCTGACAGGCAGCTTCCTGTCCAGTGCAGGAGGGGGAGGGGGAGTATTAGAAGCCACTGTGGAGGCTGGGCCAGCAGGATCACTGAGGCGTTACTGCTGGAGCAGGCCCACTGATGGCTTTAAGTACCCTGCATAAATTACCTGTCAGGTGTAGGGGGAGTATGTTGGAAGCCATCCAGGAGGCTGGGCCAGCAGCACTGCTGCACCTCACAGGTGGCTGGCCATTCCTGATTTCTTCAACTGACATTAGCTCTCTGCAGTCTCCTGTGACTTTTTTTTTACCTCAGAACACTGAGCTCTGCAGCAGACCAATCAGAGAATGGGGGGTGCAAGGAGGCAGCAGCTTGGAAGCCACATAGGAATCAATTGGGGGAAAACATTTTACCCCTTTTGACCCCCTTAGGAGTCAAATTTCTAAAAATCCCTTCTTAGTGAGCATCTACGCCATGGTAGGAGAGCTCTCCACGAATTTCATGTTTCTAGGTCCCATGGTTTGGCCTGGGTGTTGACTTTATAGTGAGGGGACTTGAACTATTTATGTTCCACCTTCTTTGTGAAGCATACAGGACTTGTAACATTATCAATATCAAAAAGCCAGCTATCCTGCAGCAAAATACAGTGACAACAAATATGGTCTTCCACACATTCCCACCATGCTCCAGAGGTATCTGCATTAATTTTCATTTTAAATAAACCCATTATCTTAGTGCCTTTGATCATTTAATGAACAAGCTTCTAAGAACTGATTTGCACCATTTTTTCCTGAGAAGTGTACTGTTGCCTAGTTAGAATAGCTGATGTGCCATGTCTATTATTTAAGTTTGTTAATAATTGCTCACTTCTGACCTTGTGAAGCATAGACAGCCCAGCAGGTAGCATATGGGATATGCTCTTTACTCTCTCATTTATTTTTGGTTTGGGCATGGCAGGTTTAAACTCTAGTCAACACTAGAACTGATGATAAAACTGCAGTTTGTATGTTAGAAACAGAACTGAAACTTGTCTTACGTCTGTTGCTCTTATCTACCTGACTCCTTCCCTGCATTAGTATTTGAAATGCTTACTATGCTGATTTAGCTACTTGTTAAAGAGCTTCAATAGAAAGAAATGTGTGATAGGCTGGTAGGCTATAGTTAATTTGCATATGTCTCCTCAAGCAGGATTCTGGAGAGGTGACATGAAAATTAAATGGATAAATATTGCAATGACATGTAACTAAATATAAACACTGTGTACCTATAATAAGATAAAAGCTTTCTGATGACTTTGATATCCTTCCTACTCCCTTTTGCCTGGCCAGACAATTTTCTGTTCCTCACCTTCACAGTAGAACCAAAATAAAGGACTAGAGTGGTTACCGTACCACTAATTGTGAAATGTTGAATTACTTTCACGTAAGGGGCTATAATGATTCCCCACTTAATACATTACCTTTTTCTAGTTCTTTGGCTGGGCAGTCCCTTTTCTTGTTCTTTGTTTCGCTGTCTTTGTCTGATAATGGCAGATCCCCTCGTCATGCAGGTGGGGGGATTAGGGGGCATTCTGGGACATGCCTGATATGACATCATGCCAGGGATACTCTGGTTTGAGGGCAAAACTTTATGGTAAACCTGGCCTCAAACCAGAGCACCCCCGTGTGACATCCCCAGCATGATGATGTTACTTCCGGGTGATGTCATCATGTTGAGTACATCCTGGAATGCCCTCCAAATCCCCCTGCCTGCATGACGAGGGAACCTGGCAACCCTATTCATGTGCCATTATCAGACAAAGACCGAACAAGGATTTTAGTCATTCCTTCAGTTCTGTAGGCTGGGTCAGCATATCTCTATATACTTTTAAACAAGCAGGTGGGACAGACCGGGGACGTGGCTGTTCAGGGGCAGAAGCCCCTAAAACTGGGGACACCCCCACCCCGACCTGGGCACTGGCAAGCCTACACACAAGACGCTGATGATAATTCAAAATCAACAAACTGCTTTTTTTCACTTTTGAGGGGAAACTGTCAGGTAGTTATATCATGTTTAGGAATGAGCAACAGAAATGAAGTAATTTAGTATAAATATAAATAACAGTTTGTTACAATCAAGTAGCTGTTTTGTTATACAGACAGGTCTTTAAAACTGTGGAGAGAGAGCTCTTGGAAATCAGTGCTTAAATAACCAAGGATAAGCTTCTTTGTCTCAAAACTACTTAAGTTAGGGCTCGGTCACACTGACGTTTTGATCAGGGTTCGCTGCTGTTCCCTTGCGCATGTCAGTTTCACAATCACATGCGCCAATCCGCCTCCCGCCCCGAAGCAGGTTCACTCCCGCAATGATGCCAGGTTTTCCTGATCCCTGGAAAATCAAGTCTTTTCCTGGCACTTCCGCTTTGAATGCATGATTTCGCCTATCTGGACAGCCCATCTTTCACAATGATTGCGATTAAGGCCGTCTGAACGCTCTTTGTGCTTTTTTTAAAAAAAAGCTTTCAGTTTGAGCGCTTGAGCAAACATGCGCTTAATAAATCCATTTAACGTTTAATAATGGATTTATTAAGCGCATGTTTAGTCAAGCTCTCAAACTGGAAGCTTAAAAAAAAATGCACAAAGACGGCCCTGGAGGCGGGAATGAGAGGCGGGGGCTCTGGCAGCCTGGATGGGGCCGGCAAGGAGGATGGCGGAGACGACGGAGCCTGTTTTTGTGGGGCAATGGCGGCAGCAGCAGCAGCGGAACCCCCCACACACAGTGGCGGCAGGAGCAGCAGCCGCCCGAGCCTCCCCGTGGCCGGCAGGATCACCTGGAGGGATGGTGCAGCAGCAGGCTAGCGGGTGCTGGAAGAGAGGGGGCGGCTGCATCTAGTCAGCCCAATGTGAAGAAAAATGTTCCCGATTTAAACAAAGTGGGAACAAAGCGCAATTACCTTGCCGTGTGACCAGGGCCTTAGTGAAGACAGGAGAATTGTGAAGTAGGGAGTAGGATGATTAAGGTGTGTGCATGATCCCTATTAGGTGTTTAAGAAGAGAAACTGGAACTTAACACCTAATAGGGATCATGCACGCACCTTAATCATCCTACCCTCACTCTGCTTAACTCTCCTTCATTGTTTTGAATTTTCAATTGCCACTCTTAACTGCCACTGTCAGCCCTAGAACTCTGTTTGAAACTCTTGTCACTCAGAGTTCTCAGACTGGGTTAAAACATTAACCATCTGTCCTTATATATATTTGAATTTTGGTTCCACAACATTCTATGGTCGCCATAATTGATTTGGCACAAGAACTGGCAGTCAGAAGAAGCTGGCTGGGGCTGACTGGCTGCTTGGCGGAGTCCCACCCACGTCAGCCCCAGTATCTTTGGCTTAGTCTGCTCCGGTCCTCTGACAGGAGAGGACCATCTGCAGAGAGAGCGCAGGGACAGGCCTTCAAGGATGACGCAGGTGAGAGAAGCCCCCCCCGCCCCCCATCCTCTGGGCCTTCTATGGGCCCAGTAGGCCAGAGAAGCCCCTTCCGCCCCCCACACCATCCTCTGGGCCTTCTATGGGCTCAGTAGGCCAGAGAAGCCCCTTCCGCCCCCCACACCATCCTCTGGGCCTTCTATGGGCCCAGTAGGCCAGAGAAGCCGCTTCCGCCCCCACACACCATCCTCTGGGCTTTCTATGGGCCCAGTAGGCCAGAGAAGCCCTTTCCGCCCCCCACCATCCTCTGGGCCTTCTATGGGCCCAGTAGGCCAGAGAAGCCCCTCCCGCCCCCTCACACACCATCCTCTGGGCCTTCTATGGGCCCAGTAGGCCAGAGAAGCCCCTTCAGCCCCCCCCATCCTCTGGGCCTTCTATGGGCCCAGTAGGCCCAGAGAAGCCCGTTCCGCCCCTCTTCCCTTCCTTTCCCCCTTTTCCTTTCTTCCTCTCTCCTCTCTCTCCTCTCCCTCCTTCCTTCCTTCCTTCCTCCCTCCCTCCCTTCCTTTCTAGGGCCCGTTGTCTTCCTCCACAACGGGATTTGCTCCCTAGTTTACTATAATTTACAGGAGCTATCATACTGGCTAACACCTGAACTTGCTTGCTGTGCAGCTGATGGAAGTAAGACAGATAATGCAGAAAATAATGCAGAATACAGATCATTTGTAGATCCAGATTGTTTGTTGTTATGAAATCCTTCAGGAGACAAAGGGGCCTATGTATGTACTTAAATTCAGGGACCAGAAATGACATCTTTAAACATTCTAGAATTTACAAAAAATGCTAGAATGTCTTCATGACACTTCTGGGTTTTACTGGAAGTGACATAAGTGTACTACTGGCCATGCTCCTCTGACCCCCCCCCATTTCCTTCTGTGCCAGTGGGCAGTGAGCCATACCGTAGCTGTGCTGTGTTTTATTAATTAGAACCTACAGAACAGAAGGCATATGAATTATCTGCAAGTGTTCACAGGATGGGGTTATTCCTAACACCATGTTAGAGTGTCCCGGCCCTGGCTGAGAGCCTTGGGGGGGAGGCTCCGTCTGCCGCTGGGGCCACAGGGGGATGCCCCACCACTCTCCCACTTAGTGCAGTGATGGGGGGGCCTGCGGACAGCAACGTAGAAACGGGGACCTGACAAGGGACAGAGGTGGGTAGCCCGGAGACCACCGAGGAAGCACTGCCCTTCCTGAGGGGGCCAGGCAGGTCATGGCGGCAGTGGGATGGGCCCATACAGTGGGAGGAATGGTGGGCCAGGCTCAGGTGGGCTGAGGGTGAGCAGGTCTCCCTGGACCCAGCACTGGCATCCCCGGTCAGCTGAGGGTGGGCAGCAGAGCCAGTGGGATGGGATGAGGCTGGGTGGAGCTGGGAGGCCTCGGTGTCTCTGGCTTTAAGTGGGGGTGAAGGCAGTGACGCAGGGGCAGGGAGGAAGCAAGATGGGGCTGGCTGTGGTGAGCTGCGAGAGAGAGGATCGTGACCAAAGCAAACACCCACTCTAAAGGCCGGTCTCCAGGACGGGATGGGGGTGATGCAACCCTTCTAGGCCTTGCATATTCTGCGGCCTCCTCTCCCTCCTCCCTCTTTTCCTGGTCTTGGTTCTCTGGGAACCCCCTTCTTTTCCCTTAGACCAGCCAGCAGGCCCCTGAAGGCCCCGGATGGTGGGGACACCCAACAGACCAGATGACGGCGGGGCCAGTCAATGGCCGACACCCAGGACCATGACACAGAGTTTATGTACAAGCTGAGTCAGAGTCCAAAGTCAGAGTGAAGATTCAGTCTAAAAGGTCAGTGACCAGAAAGTAGAGTCCTGTTCAAAGCGTGATCCAGAAAGCTAGGTCTAGCAGTCCCAGGTCATATACAAGAGCAAGCAGGTCCAAGATCCAAGTCCAAAGCCGGTGCAAAGGTCACTGGAGTGGAGCATAGTCAGGAGCTGTGGTTGCAGAGTCCACCAGGTGGTGATTTATTGCTTCCATACCGAGCAGTCTCCCTTGACTGGCTTTTATAGGCTTCTGTTGGAAGGTCTTACTTGCATCCAACTGCTAAGGAGTAACTTCACAGCTATGCATCATCAGCAAGCAGCTGGCTTCAGGTACGGTTTCCAGGTGAGGCCGACAAGTCAGCAGGGGACTTACCAGGAGGATCAGGGAGAGGGGAGGGAAGATGCGTAATTGAACTCCAAAGTGAGTTCTGGGTGAGCTGGCCATCACATTTAAAGGGACCACATTCCTTTCAAGTGCCCTCTCTCTATTGGAAATAATGGAGGATGGGGGCACCTTCTTAGGGGGCTCATAGAATTGGACCCCTGGTCCAATCTTTTTGAAACTTAGGGGTTTTTTGAGGAGCGGTACCAGCAGCTATGCTGAAAATTTGGTGCTTCTACTTAAAAAACAGAGCCCCTCAGAGCCCCAGATACCCACAGATTGATAGGGTATAATGGAGTGACCAGTCTCCATAGGGTATAATGGAGTGCCCAGCAGCCATTCCCCCCCCCCACTTTCTGATAGCCCCAAAGCAGGGAGTGAGGTTTCAAACTGGGGGATCTCCACCCCCAACTAGAGATTGGCAACCATAATGTCAGGCCAGGAGATGTGCACTTTGTCTTCTCTTCTGAAACTCCATTCTAAGTCTTAGTCTCCAGCGCTCAAAGAGTGTGGGTGAAACTGGAAGGCTGGTAACAACCACCTGGGTTGCATCTGTTGGAAGGGAGCTGGAAGGTGCTTGTGGCTCTGCATCAGCTGGCTGTAAAATCTGACAAGCCTGCAGTTCACAGTTCTTGCTTGCTGGCTTCTGCTGCTTCGGAGCTGGATACAGAGGACTCTTCTCCTCCTGAGGAGTCCTTCTCTCCTGACTGACCCATGACACACCACTATAAAAAAGACTTAGTTTTTTAAAATAAAAAATGTATCCCAATTCTGTGCAGAGTTCGATCCATCGCATCATTTTAATGGACTTAGATCCACCAAAGTTTGCACCAGATTAGACTGCTGCTGAAGCTTGAGCTCACTTAGAAATATCTAACAAATTATAATGTATTTGTAAACATATGATATAATGGTGCACTGGGAAGAGTGAACTTAATGATTCCAGGCCTCCTGCTAAGGTGCAGGGGGATTCCTAATATCTAGGCTCACTGCCTGCCAAAAAAATCTCTGGCTTAACCTATCGCACTATTATATCATTCAAGCTGCAATCACATTAATGCATACATTGATTTTTTGCTTTTTAATTATTTTTATTACAGATATTGTTATTGTTTTCTGCCTCTGGAGGTTCCCTTTAGTCACCATGCTTAGTAGCTAATTATGGACCTGTCCTCCATGAATTTGTCCTGTCACCTTTTAAAGCCTTCTGTGCTTGTGTTCATCACTGCATCTTCTGCTTGTGAATTCCACATTTTAACCACTGATTGAGTAAAGTACCACTTCCTTTTGTCTGTCATGAATATACTGCCCATAATCTTCATTGGGTGTTCCTTAGTTCTGGGGTTCTAGGAGAAGAAGTTTTCTCTAGTATCAGAAGTATAGTTTTCAGATCACAGGAAGTGATGTTATCGCTTTACTCTGATCTGGTTAGACTTCACTTAGAGTACTGTATTCAGTTTTGGGCACCACAATTTAAGAAGGATATAGACAAGCTAGAATGTGTCCAGAGGAGGGCAACAAAGATGGCAAGGGGCCTGGAGACCAAGTCCTATGAGGAAAGGTTGAAGGAGCTGGGTATGTTTAGCTTGGAGAGGAGACAACTGAGAGGTGATATGATAACTGTCTTCAAGTATTTAAAGGGCTGTCATATAGAGGATGATACAGAGTTGTTTTCTGTTGCCCCAGAAAGTTGGACCAGAACCAATGGGTTGAAATCTAATCAGAAGAGTTTTTGGCTAAACATTAGGAAGAACTTCCTGGCAGTTAGAGTGGTTCCTCAGTGGAACAGGCTTCCTCAGGAGGTGGTGGGCTCTCCTTCTTTGGAGGATTTCAAACAGAGGCTAGATGGCCATCCAGCAGCAATGCTGATTCTGTGAACTTAGACAGATCACGAGAAGGGAGAGCAGGAAGGGTTGCATCAGTGCTTAGTTCTTATAGCCCTTTCTTACACGCTTAGGGAAATGCTGATCACGACTTTGGGGTCAGGAAGCAATTGTTCTCCAGGCCAGTTTGGCCAGGGATCCTGGAAGGTTTGTTTGTTTTTGCCATCTTCTGGGCATAGAGCAGGGGTCACTGGGTGTGTGGCAGGGATGTAGTTGTGAATTTCCTGCATTGTACAGGGGGTTAGACTAGATGACCTTGGAGGTCCCTTCCAATTCTATGTTTCTATCCATTCTGTCTGCTTCATGCATAATTTTATAAACCTTGTATTGTTTTCACCCTCAGTTGTCTTTTTTTCTAAACTGAAAAGTCCCAGTCCTCATGGGAAATCCCTTAATCGTCTTGGTTGTCTCTTCTGAACTTTTTCCAGTTCTGCAATGTCCTTATGAGATTCAGTGACCACACTGCACACAGTATTCCAAATGAGGCCACACCATAGATGCATTGTAATACTGGCATTTTTATTTTTAATCCGTTTTTAAATAACCTCCAGCTTTGGTTCACCTTTTTCATTGCTGTCACGCAGAGTCAACATTTTAATTGACCTATCCACTGCTACCCCAAGGTCTCTTCCCTCTCAGGTTCACTAGATTTTGGCTCCATCAGCATATTCTTCAAAGTTGAGAGTTTTTGTTCTAGTGTGTATACCATACACTTAGCACACTGAACTTCATTTGCCATAGTGTTGTCCACTTGCCCAATTTGGATAGAACCTCCTGGAGCTCTTCACAGGCTTGGTTTTCATCATCCTGCATCCTTTTGTAGGCTAGAAAGCTATATAAATTGTACATAGAAATATGCTCTTAGTCATAGATAAGCCTGCTTGCTTATTCTGTTGTCCAGAAAAAGACAGTGGTTCTTCACATTTTTTATGTAGTCTCACTGGCTTCCCTTTTTTTTTCTTTGAAAAATCAGCACATTTTTATTTAATAACTGGGAAAAGGAAATGTTGTGGTAAGAGAGACAGATGGCATGTTCATGAGAAGAAGCATCTTATTGATAGCTTAAAAAAAAGAATCTGCAGGGGCAGTGTAGGAGCAGAAGGCAGCCAAGGAGGACTTTGGTACTACAGTATTATGAGGGAAAAGTTAAAAGATTGTAGCTTTATTGCAGATACCCAATCCAGAAAATTCTTTTCATTGTAAAGCATATAATGTAGATGGATGTCCACAAACTCTCTAGTGAGTTCTGACATAATTCTTCATGGATTCATTCCTGTGGAAAATTTTAGGTGAAGCCGAATATGACATCATTACTTAATGACTGTATACATGGGAAACCATTAATTGATGGATTTCTAGAAATTTGAATGTGGCTCCATCTGCAAATTTCAGCAGTTTTCTCCCAAATCTTGCTATGTGTAATTTAAGTTGTGTTCTTAGATTTTCTGACCAAGTTGTGATATAAAATGATGGCAGTTTAAACAATGAGCACAAACAGGGAACAGCAAGAACCAATGCTGTGCTGGATACTATTGTAAAGCACAGAGGTTTGAGGATAAGGGGGACATTACTAGCCAGAACACCTTAAAAATGTGGTATGTCCATGGCCTGGTAGCTCCCAATAGCTGAATCTTAGGTTTGGGAAGAATACACAGGGAACATTCTGTGTATGTCAAACAACTCTCAACTAATTTAAAGAAACTTTGAAATCTTTTGTAATTTTGACAGAAACTATCAAGATCCAGGGACACTGCTCCCATTTTGCAGTGAGATTTAGGTACTGTTTCTGAGGTAATTTCTGGTTGCATTTCCATGATTAGAATTTACAAAGATTCATATTATATATAATATTGGCTGTGCTGTGCACTCCATCAGCCATTAGGCCATCAACTGCCACTCAAGAGTACTTGCGTGCCATTGGCTGGGGGCTGGGTCTGCTCCTCTCCCCGCCCACTGCCGGCTTGGCCACTTTCCCCTGTCAGAATATACTGCCAAAATGGCTGTCTCTCCTGATGAAGACGCTTCTCCTGCTTGGCTCCTCCGCAACTGGCTGGCTACTGAGGTGAGCCACCAGCTGTCAAATCATTCTCTTCTCCTTCTGCTGTGGGGCTCACTTTCACCTCAGTGGTTGTTGCTAGGCAACCAGCTTGATTCTGTCAGTATAAAGGCAGGGGCAGGAGGCCCTTTCCAGGCCTACTTTGGACTTTGTGGGGAACTTTTGGGGGCCAGTCCTGACTAGGGTTGCCAGCTCCAGGCTGGGAAATTCCTGGAGATTTTGTGGTGGAGTCTACAGAACTTAGAGTTGCCAAATCCCCCCAAGGGGATGGGGAAACCCCCGCCCAAAAGGCCCATTTCCCACCAGTGCAAATCCGGCTGCCAGCGGGGACTCCACCCCCAAAGTACACAATGTTCCCGTGTGAACACATCACCCAGAAGTGATGCAATCATGTCGGGCACATTGGGGGCAGGGCCACAATCATCCGAGGGAAAACTCTATGGTTTTCTCTCAAATGATTGCGGCTCTGCCCCAATGTGCCCGACGCAATTACGTCACTTCTGGGTGGCGTGCAAGGAGCCTCGTGGGGATGTCTGGGACTCCCCTTACTATTTCAAAGGTAAGACTTGGCAACTCTAACGGAAGCCAGAGTTTGGGGAGGGGAGAAGCCTCAGCTGAATAGAATGCTGTAGAGTCCACACTCCAAAGCAGTTATTTTCTCCAGAGGGAGAGAGAAATCTGTTGTCTGGAGTTCAGTTGTGATACAAGGCGATCTTCAGGCAGCACCTTCTGGGTGACTTGATGACACCTGACTGGCATGACTTAACTAGGCCTGGCTGCTTGATCCTGTTCACCAGCAGCAACTCCCTAGGACAGCCAGCGTGGTGTAGCAGTTACTGCTTCAGAGCAGGGTCTACCAGACCCAGGTTCTTGCTGTGGAAGCTGAGTGGGTGATTTTGGACCATTCACAGTCTTTCAGCCTAACCTCCCTCACAGGATTGTTGTGCAGGTCGAAAGGGGAAGAGGAGAATGATGTGAGTTGCTTTGGTCCCCATTGCGGAGGAAGACTGTACTCTTCCTAGGTAGAGGGTGCAGGGAGGGGGGAGAAGGTGGAAAACTGAAGTCAGAGGGGCAGATAAAGGTAGGTAGACAGTTGACTGGAAAGGAGATAGGGTTGCCAACTGCAGGTTGGGAAATTCCTGAAGATCTGAGGGGCGGAGCCTGGAGAGGGTGGGTTTGAGGAGGGGTGGGACCTCAGGCAGGTACAATGACATAGACTCCACCCTCCAAACCAGCCATTTTCTCCTGGGGACCCATTGTTGCCAGTCTCCAGGTGAGGGCTGGAGTTCACTCAGAATTACAACTGCTCTTCAAATGGCAGAGATCAGTTCCCCTGGAAAAAATGGTGGACTCTATGTCATTATACCCTGCTGAGGTCACCACAGCAAATTGGCGATGAGTGCCCAAGGCCGGGGCACCCTCCCAGAGCCTCTTTCTAGAGCTTGTTGTGTTTATTTGCATAACAGGCCTTATTCCTACTTATATTATAATGGTGGTGTTGGCGAGAACATGTCAGATCTCCTGGATGATATCACATACAAAATCTGTAACAAAATCCTTTGAGATCTTATCTCCCCCCCCCCCCATGTGCAAGTAAAGTACAAAAAATGTTTGTAGTTTTCGAACTCTATTCTGTGCAGAACTGAAATCCTTGTGACTATATCAAGGGTTCCTCAGGGACAGTCAAGTTTCTCTGAAGGATGGCTTTCACACCACCACAGGTCTTTCCCTGCAGTGTGCAGCTACTGGGAATGCTGGTTACCTAGGGTTCACCTTCAGTTCATGCAGGATAACATTATGGCCAAATAAGCCTGACCAGCATTCTGCATGAACTGACTGTGTATCCTAAGAATGCGTTCCATTATTTTCTGGGAGTCTACGCTAGACAAACTGTGGAAACAGTTTTCTGAAGGAAGAAAGTTTGAAAACCACTGAGTTTTTATAACATTTTAAAGGTGTGCAGAAACATTACATGGAGCCTGGCAAACAATTTTTCACATTTTGTGAACAGCCAGAAATCTAGATCCATCAGTTTTTGTGTTGTGTAAGCAACTGTAGTGCCACTTCAAAAAAAACCCAAACCCATGAATACAAAATGTTGCATTAGAATTGTCCTTAGCTGATTTATTCAATCCATGTACTACAAAGAGAAGCTGTTACCATGGGTGTATGTACTCAAGATTCAATTTTTACACTTTTTTAAAAGGGGAAATCCCTTCCTTCTGAAGAAGATCTGTCATCTTAAGCAAAATCTGATTTTAAAGAGGAAGGCTAGATGTTTACTGGCTTCTGAGAGAAGTTGCCAGCCTAATGCAAAATATCTGGGTACTGGATTTTAACAACATCAGAACAGACTGGTTTATAATATTGTTTTCTCTTGCAGATATTGCAGTAGTGGAGATGAGCGATGCCTTCCGTCAGCCTTCTCTTTTTTATCATCTGGGAGTCAGAGAGAGCTTCAGCATGGCAAACAACATTATTCTCTACTGTGACACAAACACAGACTCTCTGCAGTCACTGAAGGTAATTGATCTCCCTGTAGAACAAAAAAGAATGGGACTTGAGAGTCATTCACAGTAATTTCCCATTGCACGGCAAGACCTTCTGTACTCACACACTTCTTAGTATTGTTTATCATTATATTTTATCAGCAGTTAGCAAATGACTCAAGATGCCCCTTGTATGGGGTGCAAGATCTCAAACAGAAACATTTTAAGGTATTAGGATCCCTCAGCTCCTCCCCCTCCTCAGAAATATTCAGTCTTTGCATGATGTTTGATCCAGAATAAAGTATCTTTTATTCCCAGTGTAGATTTTTGACCATCATTCTGGCCATAGAGGCATCCATAAGTGAAAATGTGACTGTCAATTCATAAGCAAATCTTCCTAGTTCTGTATATGAATACATAACATTTTTCTTATATCTTACCCCATCAGTATGAGAGCAGATTGTGGAAGTGTTTGGAAGCCTAGGTTTGGGGAAAAGGAATTAAAGAAACTTGTCTCTGTTCTAGAAGGCCTCACAACATAAATAATATGGGAAGTAAAAGATGTGTTAAACAAAGTCCCTTTGCATAGTAGTTATTCTGGTGTCCCATCTACCCATCCAGTATTCTAACATAAAGATTTCATTTTCTCTTTTAAAGAACAGTACTGAGGCCTGTATTGAGCCACGTATGGCTCTGGAGCCGTAGGTTGCAGACCTGCTTTATGCTATAGGAACAACTCTCCTCCCACCCCCTCTTGCTTCCAAACCAGGAAATCATCCTCATTCATCTTCATTTAACACATTTCCCATTGTTTCATTGCATTATTTGGAACATTGTTCCATGTAAACTTGCTTCGTCAAGTGGCAAAGTATGTGTCATTACCAAGAAGTAATAGTTGTTTTTTTAAAATTGTATCTCTATGTCTTTTTTGTCAGCCATCATCCCTGGGTTGTTCTTTGCATAAGTGGACTTTTAGTGGGCAAAGAAACAATAGACAAGCAAGAAACACTACAGAGGACAATAACATGAAACCCAAGAGATTCTGATATAAAGACTTATATCCAAAGGGTCTGAAGGAACCCTGTAGGCCATTCCTGTGACAGGACAACCCATTCAGCCTATCTCAGGAAGGAAATAGTGCTTTATTAATAGACATCACAATTCACAACTGTGGTGTTATTATGGTTGGGAAATTTAGTTTTGACCACATTTTCCCAAACAAATTATATAAATTAGAGGAAGACAGAGGAATATGAACCTGAGGGAAAGCATGTACAGAGGGATGGACAGGCAGGATAGAGGAATGTTTAATCTTTCTTGTATCTGCCAATTTTCTCCTGAAAATGCTCTCACCAGGCTGTTTTCTCCTCACTGTTGTCCTTCATATGTAGAACAAGTTCTTGTGTATCTTCAGCCTTAGCAGGTCCAGTGCAGCACAATACATTTCATGGATGTCATGTAGGTTTATTTCAGGTAATTACTTTGAAAATGTAAGGCTAGGGAGACAGAGGAGTGTCAGACTGGGGGAAAGCATGTGCAGGGGGATGAAATCTTTCCTGTATCTGCCAATTCTCCCTCTGAGTTGGAGGATATCTCTATGGGTTATTCCCACTGAGCCTTTAGGGAGGCAAGAAATAGTTTTTTCCTCTTCTTGTTGGCACCTCTGGAATAGCCCATCCCCTCAGTTCTATTCCTGCCTCAGTAGGGAGCAGCAGTATAGACCCAAGCTAGGCTTAAGTCTTGTTCTTTTCCTGATTTTCCTGACTTTTCTCTTCCACTTATTGTATCTTACCCTTCCTACTTGATCTCCTCTTTCTTCTCCTTCTCTCTTCTCCTTCTACGGAACGAAGACCAGCTAGTTCAAAGGGGTCTTTTAGACCCAAAGATCTGACCGTGACAACCGCCTGAATGGCAGCAGTGGAGAGACCTGATGACTTCTTGTGGAGAGACGAGCAGCAGGCGCATGCTACGGAAGCAGTAGCAGCACGGAGCAGCAGTAGGGCCGACTTGCCTGTACAGTTCGACTGTGCCACCCCAACAATCACGGCTGATCCAGCGGCAGCACAGCATGCTCAGAAACACCACCGGCAGCCATCTGAAAGTGAGCCCACCATTTCTTTGGAGTGTCTTCAGCCCGCCAGCAGCCATCTTGGAGATCCAACCTCCGGTTTTGGTACCTTCCAGGCCCCAATCCAGATACCTGAGAGGGCAGAAGGATCACAACAAGCCACTCTTCTGGATCTCCCTGAGCTTGATAGAGGCATCAGAGCAGCATTACAAAGGGGTAACATACCTGAAGCTGGGGCCCTAATTAATTCTTCTGTACTCATGGCTGTTATCAGGCAGGCCATGCTGCAGGAAACATCCACTTTTTGTAGCAAAGTAGGGATCCATATCCAAGGGGCATCCTCTTCCCAGTACACCCCCCATCCTCCTCCTGGCCCACCAAGGCGGATCAAAAAGCACCCCCCCACTCAGCATAAGAGGTCAAGAGGGGAGCATTGGGACAAGGCGGAGTCCACAACGTCCACTCTGGATGACAGGGAAGAGGGGAAATTCCTTTCAGAGGAAAAGGAGGATGAGATCAAGCTACCGGAGCAGTCCAGCCATTTTTTCAAGGCTGAGGACTATCAATTTTTATTCACCAATTAAGGCTCTGGAGATCCAGGATATCCCAACTACCAAAAATCCTCTAGATCTAAGTTCAAATCCAGATCCAAGGGAAATTCAGAATTTTTTCCACCTGAAGAGTCTAGTGAAAAGGTTTTTCCTTTCTCTGAGTATTTTGAAAGACAATTGAGGTCAGAATGGGACAGGCCCACTGCCAGCAAGTAGTTTCCAGTTGTATACTTTACCTAACTATGCTAATAAATTATTACAGGTGTCCCCTGTGGATGGTCCAATGGTGGCAATTCAGTCTTCTGGGCTGCTATCAGAAGATGGACAGGGCATCATCAGGGACCCCACAGACAAGAAGATGGAGGCAATGCTCAGAAAGATCCATGAGGCTGTTGCCATGATGGTGAGGGCAGCTTCCACAGCTTCCATTGCTTCCAGAGCTTCCATTGCGAGGATCCGCAAATTGATCCAGCTTCTCCCAGAGGACTACCAGGGGCTGCTGGAATGAGCTACCCATATAATGAAGGCAAACTCCTTCACAGCAGATGCCACCTTGGATATCCTCACCTTTGCATTGTAGGCTATGGCCTCTACAGTGGTAGCAGGAAGGCTTCTCTGGCTAAGAGCCTGGCACACTGATGTCCTGTTTAAATCCATAGTCACAGCCTACCCCTTCCAAAGAGATCAACTGTTTGGAGATGCCTTGGACAAGATCCTAGTAGAGACGCATGAAAAAAGAAGGCCATGCCCAGATCCATATGGCGACCAGAGAGACGGAGAAACTATTACTTTCATAGCCAATGCTCCCTAGCAAGGTTTCACCAAGAAATGAAGAAGACATCCTCGGAATCTATCAAACCCCCAGGCAAATAGAATTCCTTTGGATCCACATTTCCCAAACCAGTGTTCAAGAAGAATGACACAGGGGAGTGCGACACCAAGCCCAAACAGGCATGACTACGAGTCCTTAAGAACATAAACATAAGAGAAGCCAGTGTTGAATCAGGCCAATGGCCCATCTAGTCCAACACTCTGTCACACAGCGGCCAAAATATACCAGGTGCCATCAGGAGGTCCAGCAGTGGGGCCAGAAGCCCTCCCCCTGCTACCCCCTCCAGCACCAAGAATAGAGTGCATCACCTGCCCCAGACTGAGAGTTCCCATCTATACCCTTTGGCTAATAGCCACTGATGGACTTCTGCTCCATATGTTTATTTAATTCCCTCTTGAAACTGTCCATGCTTGTAGCTGCCACAATGTCAGAAAATATGCATTTGATGTTTCTCACTGAATCCATTGTTGTATGTTCCCTACCCCGCTATGCGCTTGCGTAGGTATGCAGGCAGAAACGTGGGAGCTTCTTCCCTGCCGCTTTTCCTTATCACAGTGGCCTTGAATGTAGGCTTTGGACTATTCTTGTTTCGCTGAGAATTTTCCAGTCCTGGGAAGGCAAGGGGAGGGGGGAGTAGTCTCCCGCTCATCAAGTATTTCTCCCGCCGGGAGTTCCCGCGCGAGTGCTCAAGTTTTATTTGCTAGGCGCTTCATTGCATCACACTATAAGTCAGCTTGCTTTGCTTTGTCCCCCATTCCTGACAATGACCTCCTACTGTGGGTTTATAGCAAGATAATCCAATAAACCTTTCTTTGTGCAAGAATGACTGGATCTACTTGATTTTAACCTGACAGAAATTGTCAGGAATCTACATCATTCCCACTACCGTCAGTTTCCGCCTTCTACCACGATGAGCGGAGCGGGTACGGGAGCTACGGGCGCAGCCCCAGCGACGACTCCTTCGGGCGCAGCTGCGGCGGCTACCACTCCAGGAGCCACGGGCGCAGCAGCAGCAGCGAAGTCCACGCCAGGAGCCACAGGTGCAGCGGCGGCCGCCGCTACCTCAGGAGCCACGGTTCCAGTTACCACTGTGGCGGCTGCTGTAGTCACCCTCCCGACCACCACTGTTGTTCCAGTGACTACTACTACGGTTTTGGTCGCACCAACATCACAGTCGGGAGCCGGATTAGTGTCCCCACCATTAATCAGCACATTGGGGGTTCAGTACACTCTCCCTGTCTACAGCCCGGCTGGGCAACTACCGAGTCAGGGAGGAGCGATTCCCCGAACCTATGTGCCAGGAGTCCCAACACCATGGGATAAAGGGGTGACCTATCGTAGGTCACGCGATTGGACTAAGAACCTGTTGGATACGACTCAGTCAACCTGGACCCTGCCGGGAAGCCAAAGCCGCGACAGTTTGTTGGATCCCCGAGGCAGTTTTGGACTTCCCCAAGGGAGGATACCTCGAGGCTCTCCTAGAACTGGGTCTGGGCCAGATACCGACGCTCGCGTGGACTCTATCCAAGAGGATACCCGACGGCTGGTAAGGGACATGAGCAAGCTAATGCAATCCCTACCCCAGATGATGGACCAAGCCATTCGGGCTCATCCGCTGACACAGCCTAGACCAGTACCAGCCCCGGCCCCACCGCTGCTCCCGGGTCGTCCACCTCCTCCTCCTCCTGTTCCTCCGGGGCCGAGACCGGGCCAACCCGCCCCTCCGGGGCCAGGGCCGGGCCAGCCAGCACCAGCACCTCCTCCACCGGTCGTTCCAGCACCAGGTCCAGGGCCAGGCCAACCAGGGCCGCTCCAGCCGCCAGTTGTGCCTCCGCCTCAACTCCCTGCCCCAGCTCCACTCATGCAGCCGATTCCGGTTATGGCACCCCCCAGTGATCCGTCCTAAGGACATGCTGGAAATCACATTTGATGGAGATCCAGAGACTGTGTCCTTTTTTATATTGCAAGTCGGAAAATTTGTGCAAAGATGGGGCTATGTTTTCCCAGATGAAGAACAACAGGTGGAGTTTATCGCATCCAGATTTCGAGGGAGTGCTACCAGCTGGTATGTAGCGCTTCATGATCTGGAGGCTGCGGAGTTGGGGAATGTAGATGACTTCATGTGGGCTCTGAGGAACCGTTTCGAGGACCCGGGGCGGCCGAAAAGCCGAAGCCTTCCTTCGTACCTTCAGACAAGGCAAACTCTCAGTGCGAGAGTACTCAAGGGAGTTTCAAAGGCATGCTGTGAAAATCCGGGACTGGACGGATGCGGTCTTGGCCCAACAATATCGAATGGGTCTAGCTGTGGATATCCGCAATAACATCCTCAGCTCTCAGCAACCCCGCACCCTCCAAGGTTGGATGGAAGAAGCTGAGAAGGCCGAGAGCCGTCTACGCATGATGAAACTGGATTTATCGTTTGGTAACAACCGCCCGAGTTCGGCGGCGGGTCAAGCCAGACCTAAACCGGTATCCACCCCAAGTGGAATGCGGGATCAACGTATGCGGCAGGGGCTCTGCCTGCGGTGTGGGGAGAAAGGGCACTTCGCCGCAGCCTGCCCGAAAGGAGACCCCAACCGGGGGCTACCACAAGACGAGCCCAGAAGGTGGAGTCCCAACCCAAAGAAAGGCACCGCAAAACCACGCAATACACGGGCTCTTTTCGCGGGTCCTGACCAAGTGGATACCTTGTTGCTGGAGGAAGAGAATGAAATGCAGGGAAATGAAATGGTCCTGTTTGTGAATGGCGCTACACAACAGGACCCAACACCTGAGGCGCCTAAACTGGTGAGCAATTACCCCTCTCTCTTCTTTGTGACTGTCCTAGTAATGAATCCAGCAATGATGACCCACATTCGGGTCCGAGCCCTCATTGACTCTGGGTGTGGGAGGGACCTTATAAACCCGTCTATGGTTGTAGGGTTGGAGGCAGCCGTGGTCCATTTGAAAGACCCAATAACTTTCACACAAATGGATGGGTCTCCAATGAAAGAACCATGCCGATTTGAGACTGTTCCTTTAAGAATAGGCATTGGTGACCACTGGGAGCTACGTTCGTTCGTGATAGCTCCTCAAGCCCAATTTCCCTTAGTGTTGGGTAGCCCTTGGTTACATGGACATAACCCTTACATTCTATGGGAGGAAGGGAATGTTCAGTTTATCTCACCGAAATGTAATGAACACAAATGGGACCCAGGGTGGGGAAACCCTCCCTGCAATGAACCTCCACGTGCTTGTTTGGCAATGGAGGACCTTAACCGCATTCCTGAGGATTACCACTATTTGACTAGAGTTTTTGAGGAGGAGGAGGCTGATGAGCTACCCCCCACCGTAACTCTGACTGCGCCATTGAACTTCTTCCGGGACAGAAATTGCCAAAAGGGAAAATTTATGCCATGAGTCCCAGTGAGAAGGAAGAACTGCGCCGCTTTATTGATAAAAACCTGGCTCGCGGATTTATTAGGCCAGCTTCATCTCCTTTTGCCGCACCGGTGTTGTTTTGTAAAAAAAAAAGATGGGGGGCTCAGACTATGCACGGATTACCGGGGACTTAACGCAGTGTCTGCAACCAATGCCTACCCGATGCCTCTTATCAAAGACTTATTGGCAGAGGTGGCAAAAGGGAAAGTGTTTTCTAAACTGGATTTGAGAGATGCCTATTTTCGAGTTCGCATCAGAGAGGGGGATGAATACAAAACCGCATTTAATACCCCGCTGGGGCAATTTGAATATCGGGTTATGCCGTTCGGTTTGCAGGGGGCACCCGGGGTCTTCATGAACTTAATCAATGAGGTCCTACACCCCTACTTGTTCAAGGGGGTGGTCGTTTATTTGGATGATATCTTGGTCTATACCCCAGACCTACAATCTCACACCATTCTCATGCGAAAAGTGTTGGAAAGGCTATTGGAGCACAAACTGTTTGTTAAACTTTCGAAATGTGAATTTCACCGGGAGTGTATTGATTTTCTGGGGTACCGCATATCTTCTGAGGGGTTGGAAATGGACCCAAAGAAAGTCCAGGATGTGGTAATGTGGGAGCCCCCAAAACCAGACGACAGCTTCAGAGTTTTCTCGGTTTCGCCAACTTTTACCGGCAATTCCTGCCCCACTTTGCCCAAGTTGCCCTTCCCCTCACTGAACTTCTAAAGACTAAGGGGAAGGGATCCAAGGCTTCAGTGCCAGGGGCCCCTTTAAACTGGACCCCGCAGTGTCAGAACGCGTTTGAACAATTAAAACGTCTGTTTACATCTGAGCCGATTTTAGCACACCCCGATGAGACAAAAAAATTTGTGGTCCAGGTAGACGCATCGGATACTGCTATGGGTGGGGTGATTTTGCAAGAGAACGCTCAGGGGCAACTACAACCTCTAGCTTATGTATCAAGAAAATTCAATGATACCGAAAGATTCTGGCCCATTTGGGACAAGGAAGCTGCGTCTATACGTTTAGCATTGATCACTTGGAGACACTGGTTAGAGGGGTCCCAAGTACCTTTTGAGATATGGACTGATCACAAAAACCTTGAGGTACTGCGAAAACCCCGTAATCTAAATGCTAAACAATTTAGGTGGGCTGAGTTTTTCTCCAAATTCCAATTCACTCTCCACCATTTTCCAGGGAAGGCTAATCATTTGGCGGATGCTCTTTCCCGTCTTCCCCAACATTTCTGTAAGAGGGTGGAAGTACAAGAATCTATGTTCACCCCTGAACAACTGGTTGGTGCGGTTGTCACCCGTAAAGCCAAACTAACATCAAAGAACCCCATCCAGACATTCTCCTGGGAAAAACAATTTCTCACCGACATCACCCCACAAGAAATAAGTGAGTTGCAAGTCAGGGATGATGTGAGATGTGATCCAACTGGTTGCTGGTTTAAGGGAAATAAAATGTTTGTTCCAGAAGCTACTCGATCCCAAATGTTGCAAACAGTTCATGATTCAAAGTCTGCGGGGCATTTCGGATATGTAAAATCATTGAGACTTCTGCAACGTGGGTTTTGGTGGCCCCGCATGAAACAGGATTTATCGCTCTACATACAATCATGCACGACGTGCAACCGTTGTAAAGCCAGGCCGGGAAAACCACCAGGTCTCTTACACCCTCTACCCACTCCAAGCCGACCCTGGGAAGTAATTTCAATGGACTTTATTACTGATCTTCCCCCTCTAGACATATGACGGTCATTTGGGTGGTAGTGGACTTGTTCTCAAAACAAGCTCACTTTATACCGTTCCCAGGTTTACCAACCGCCAAGGCGTTGGCCAAAGCATTTCTTCAACACATTGCCAGGCTACATACATTGCCACTCAAAATAATATCCGATAGGGGAAGTCAGTTTGTTTCCAAGTTGTGGTCAGAGCTAATGACCTTAATGGGCATTGAACGGGCTCTTAGTACTGCCTACCACCCCGAAACTGATGGGCAAACTGAGAGAGTAAACCAAACATTAGAACAATATCTGAGATGCTTTTCTAATTATCAACAAGACAATTGGGTTGATTTATTGCCATTAGCGGAGTTTGCATACAACAATTCATGGCATGCTTCAACAAAGATGTCTCCATTCAAAGCTGCCATGGGTTATGACAGCCCCCCTTCCGTTCTTGAAACCTGGTGAGAACGTGGGGAAAGCGTCAGCATGGTGTAAAACTTTCCGCGATTCTTGGCCCCTAATTGTTGAGACTTTGAATGAAGCCAAGTCACAGTATAAAAAACAAGCAGATAAAAAAAGAGCCGGGGGATGGAATCTGAAACCAGGGGACTCAGTCTATCTGTCAACAAAGAATCTAAAGCTGGCGCAGCAGTCCAAAAAACTGGCTTGGAAATATATTGGTCCTTTCAAGGTGCTAAGATGTATAAATCCAGTGACTGTACAACTAGATCTGCCAAAATCTCTTAAAGCAATACATCCAATTTTTCATTACAGCCTCCTCAAACCGGCGTTACCCCCGACTAAATGGCAACCTGCGATGTCGGAGCCTCCCCCGCCTCTGATGGTTGACGATGAGGAACACTATGAGATTGCGGAAATTCTAGACTCTAAAATTTTGCGTGGACAACTCCTGTACCTGGTCCAATGGGTACACTTTGGGCCCCAACATAGGGAATGGGTGAAAGTTTCAGATATCAAAGCACCTGACCATTTGAAACACTTTCACATTCGATACCCTAACAAACCTGGGGGCCCACATTCTCTCCTTCCTGAGTGGTGGGTGGGTGGTGTTTTGGGAAGGGCAGAATGTCAGAAAATATGCATTTGATGTTTCTCACTGAATCCATTGTTGTATGTTCCCTACCCCGCTATGCGCTTGCGTAGGTATGCAGGCAGAAATGTGGGAGCTTCTTCCCTGCCGCTTTTCCTTATCACAGTGGCCTTGAATGTAGGCTTTGGACTATTCTTGTTTCGCTGAGAATTTTCCAGTCCTGGGAAGGCAAGGGGAGGGGGGAGTAGTCTCCCGCTCATCAAGTATTTCTCCCGCCGGGAGTTCCCGCGCGAGTGCTCAAGTTTTATTTGCTAGGCGCTTCATTGCATCACACTATAAGTCAGCTTGCTTTGCTTTGTCCCCCATTCCTGACAATGACCTCCTACTGTGGGTTTATAGCAAGATAATCCAATAAACCTTTCTTTGTGCAAGAATGACTGGATCTACTTGATTTTAACCTGACACACCATCTCCTGTGGCAGTGAATTCCATATGTTAATCACTCTTTGGGTGAAGAAGTATTTCCTTTTATCTGTTCTAACCCGACTGCTCAGCATGGAGTGCCCACGAGTTCTTGTATTGTGAGAAAGGGAGAAAAGTACTTCTTTCTCTATCTGCTCTATCCCATGCATAATCTTGTAAATCATGTCACCCCTCAGCCGTCGTTTCTCCAAGCTAAAGAGCCCCAAGTGTTTTAACCTTTCTTCATAGGGAAAATGTTCCAACCCTTTTATCATTCTAGTGGCCCTTCTCTGCACTTTTTCCAATGCTATAATATCCTTTTTGAGATGTGGCGACCAGAACTGTGCACAGTATTCCAAATGAGGTTGCACCAATGATTTATACAGGGGCATTATGATACTGGCTGATTTCCAGTGGGAGCCCGCCTTCTTCATTTTTCTACACTTTGGATAGAGTCTCAGGCAGATGCCTGGGCAGTAGAGATTGTTTCTCATGGTTATACCATAGAATCTTGATGCCAGCCACCAGAAAAGTTCCTGAGATCAAAGGTCAGGAAGTCTACGGATAAGAGGACTGTCATACGCAAGGCCTTGTGACATCTTTTGGACATCAAGGCCATAGAACTGGTTCCCGCTCATGAACAAGGACAGGGTGTATACTCTATCCTGTTCATGGTTCTCAAGAAGAATGGCAATTGGAGAGCCATATTGGATCTCAAGTTCCTGAACAAATACATCAAGCTTCCATATTTTCATATGGAAACCTTGAGAGCAATCACAGAGTCTCTCTTTCTGGACAAAGAAGAAGAAGAAGAAGAGATTGGATTTATACCCCGCCCTTCACTACCCAAAGGTGTCTCAGAGCGGCTTACAAACTCCTTTCCCTTCCCCTCCCCACAACAGACACCCTGTGAGGTAGGTGGGGCTGAGAGAGCTCTTGACAGAAACTGCTCTTTTTTCAAGAACAGCTCTTATCAGAACTATGGCTTGCCCAAGGTCATCCAGCCAGGTGCAAGTGGAGGAGTGGGGAATCAAACCCGGTTCTCTTACATTAGAGTCTGCACACTTAACCACTATACCAAACTGGCTCTCGATAGATCTTACAGAAGCTTATCTCCACGTTTTAATTCACCCCACTTACAAGTGTTTTCTGAGGTTCTATGTGAACAATCAGCATTTCCAATATAGGGCGCTGCTGTTCAGCTTGTCCACAGTCCTGAGGCTCTTCTCCAAGTTAGTGATCAATCTTGTAGTACATCTTGGAACCCAGGCAATCCATGTTCACCCATTCCTGGACAACCTACTAGTGCGGGCCAGCAGTCATGTGGAATCCATCAGGAACACAGATACAAGGCTAAAATGCCTCCAGAATCACGAGTTCCTAGTCAACCTCTCCAGGAGCTCCCTTCAACCCACGCAAAAGATTGAACACCTGGGAGTGGTAATCAACACAACTCGCAATGAGGTTTTCGTACCGTTGCCCAAATCCAAGAACGTCAGAGAGATGGTGTCTCTAGTGACCCACAGCATCTCCTCTCCCCTGATGGGTCTGGCCAAACTTATGGGGCTGATGGTATCCAGCATAGACATGGTGCAATGGGCGTGGCTCCATGCCAGACCTCTGCAACTTTTTTCTCCAGCCCAACCAGCAAGCAGTCATGATCACCAAGGTCAAGAGCAGTCTTCTCTGGTGGATGAACCTAGACAACTTGGGTCAAGGCAAGGAGTATTACGTTCAACAGCCCATGGAGATCTTCATGGATGCGAGTCTTTTCGGTTGGGGAGCAACCCTGGAGGACTCCCCTGTTAGGGCAAGTGGTGTCCAACCGAGGTGGTTCTGCCCATCAATCTGTTGGAACTCAGAGCAATATTTCATGCCTTGAACCACTATGGCCCTTGTTTCCAAGGACAACGTATCCTGGTTCAGATGGACAATATCTCTGCCAAGGCACATATCAACAAGCAGGGCAGCTCCCAGTCCTCTCAGCTACACCAGGAGGTGATGAGGACACTCACCAGGCAGAGAAGGACGGAGCACATCAAAGGGGTCGACAACATTCAAGCCGACTGGCTCAGCAGGGAGACCTGCTTGACCTGATAGTAATACACTTAGGTCAACCATCAGTCGATCTGTTCATGTCACCAACAAATCACAAGTTAGTGAGATTCTTCACCTGGTATTACCACCAGGAAGCAGTGATGGACACTCTCACAACACCCTGTCCCAGAGGTCTGTTTTTCTCATTCCTGCCATCCACTCTGATCTCCAAGTCTGTCTGCAGAATAAGAGAGCTTGTAGCAGAAGTGATCTTAGTGACTCCCAGATGGGCGCGTCATCTTTGGTTCTCGGCACTGAGAGAGATGTCAGTGCATCTGCTACTGGTCAATCCAGTGACTCCAGACATGCTATCTCAGGGGCCGATATGGCACCCATACCCAGACTGGCTGTGTTTGACTGCCTGGAGATTAGTCTTGAGACTAGGTATTCTAATGAGGTCATGGAAACCATTCTGTCCTCCAGGAAGCAGTCTACTATCCGAATTTATAATACTACCTGGAAGGGCTTTGTGCGGTAGTGCAGACATAAGGAGATAGATCCCCTGTCTCCCTTTGTGGCCTTGGTTTTATCATTTCTGCAGGAGGGACTGGACTTTGGTCTCAAGTCCTCTACACTTTGCAGACAGACAGTAGCACTGTCTACAGTATTACCTACAATGGGGGGATTCAAGGTAATTAAGCATCCCCACATTCAGCTTTTTCTGCAAGGTGCAGCAGTGATATCTCCCCGCAGATACATCATTTTCCAACGTGGAGACTAAATACAGTCTTAGTGGCACTTACTATGGTGTACTTCAAACCTCTCTGGGAGGTGGGAATTCAGTGGCTGAGGGTGAATTTCACCGTTTGCAAGATATCTGCTTACCAACCTTTTGTCCTCAACCTAAGCATCCTAGGGAATTTGCGTGGCACACCCTAGATATCCGGAGAGCACAAAAATTTATATTACATGGACAGAATCCATGTGGAAGACAGACTCCATGTTTATCAACATCTCTCCCCCACAAAAAGGGAACAGGATGTCCAGAACATCTATCAGCATGATGTTCTAATCCTGTATTGTGGAGGTGTATAGGGCCATGGGGCAGGACGTCCCCAAGGGCATTACACCACATTCTCTGTGAAGTGTGGCCACCAATGCAGCCTTTGTCAATCGAGCATCTGTGGAGGAAGTCTGCAAGGCAGCCACGTGGTCATCCATGTCTACCTTCGTGCAACACTACAAGCTAAACATTGTGGCTTCCATGGATGCAGCCTTTGGAAGAAGAGTACTTCAGCACGTCATGACGATTGAGGAAGATGATGACCCACCCATGTGAGGGACACTGCTCTGGGAGGTCCTATAGAGATGTCCTCCACCTCAGAGGGAGAATGACCATTGGCACTTACCGTGAAGGGTCATTCTCCTCTGAGGTCAGGAGGACATCTTGGCCCTCCCGTTTTCATCATCTTTCCCTACTTCTGTGCTGTTCTCTTCTTTCTAGTCTACTCTACAGATTCCTCTTGTTTTCCCTCTGTTGTAGTTCATGTTAAAGCTATGGTTAACAGTTGTGTTTTATAGGGCACGGCCATTAGGTTTACTCTGAGATCACTGCTTTCAGAGTCCCAGAACTATGGGGATGGGCTATTCCAGAGGCACCAACAGGAAGAGGAAAAAACTATTTCTTGCCTCCCTGAAGGCACAGTGGGAATAATCCTTAAAGATTTCTCCTGACCTCAGAGGAGAAGGACCTTTCATGGTAAGTGCCAGTGGTCATTTTCTCATGAAAATGCTCCCACTTGGTGGATTTCTTCTCACCATGCTAACTTCCAAGTTCAGTTCCAAGGGCCAGGATGAGTGGATGGGGGTGAGAATTGCTGATGCTTGAATCCATATTGCAACACTAGTGAAAGGAAGGTTGTATGACCAAGCCAAAGTTCCTAACCGGTTAAACTGTTTCTCACTCCTGTATATCTTTTTCTTTATAGGAAATCATTTGCCAGAAGAATAATGTAAGTATATGGTTTAAAAAAAACCCATGAAATTATGTGCCAAGCAAATGTGTTTATTTCCTCGATACTTGTACGGAAGTGTTAACAGTATTCTGCTTCATTTTTTATGATACTGCTATTTCCTCCATTACTGTTGTTGTTCAATTCAAAATCATACATTCCAAGCAGCAAATGTCATTTAATAAGCCTGTTGTGAGGCTTACCCACTCATATTGTCTTCACAACTTCTTAACATATGCCATGTTGCTTTTTCTCTGCATCATCATTTTCGCCTTAACGTGTCCAAGTTTTCTTAAGTCTCTTCTGTTGAGTCCTTCCCTTTCCCATTGTTCTCTTTATGCCCTCTCTTACTTTAGGAATGTCAGATGCTGTCTTACTCCTACTTTTGCAAGCTGTGTACGGACAGATAAGCTTCCTGTTTTTTCTAATGCCTGTGACAGACCACATATGGCTCACAACAGCATGTCTCCAGTGCATAAGAGCTAACAAAGTGGCATCTGGAAGACAGGATGGAACTTGTCTGTATCTGTACTTGGTCAGTATTCTTATCTACTGTTCTCCAAAGGCCATTGTCTGCAAGATGTGAAAGCCACAATCTCTGTCCTGAAAACACCTGGAAGCCCAGTCAGTTGGAAGAAACTTGGCTGCTCTTTCATTTGGGAGTAATCCACAATCCTGCCATAGACTGAAGTCTTTCTCTTTCCTAAAAGACACATATTGGCAAGTACTCTGGTGATGCATCTGTGTCACAGCTTCAGGTCATGCCTTTGATCATTGGTCAAGGTCCTGAGAATGATGATTTCATGCCTCATCTCCTTCCCAGATGTAAGATTGTACTCTAGTACTTTCTGGATCACCCCCCCCCCCAATTTCAAGCTCAGATTGCCATAGCCCCAATTTGTCCCACAAATAGTATAATGATCCTTTCTGTGAGGGAGCTCCTCCCATCACCAGTTTTAGGAGCTCCCACCAAGAAGTCACAGCACAGGACAATAACTACCATTCTCGGCATCAATGACTGGGTTGCCCACTGTGGCAAGTTGTAGCCCAATGCCTTGTTTGGACATGGAAAAAGACAAAAGCATGAATTTCCTGGAGCAACAAATTATCAAGCCGGTGCTTCTTCACTGTGCAGTTCTAATCAGGACCAGCAATGTTCTGATGAGCACAGACTATGTGACAGTAAAAGTCCGTGTAGATGTAGATGGGAACAATCAAGTCAGTAATAACCTTTAATTACAAATCTGTATCCTCTTGATGAAACATAAAGCTTGTCTTGAATGTCTTGGGACTCAGGTTTGTGGTGTTGGAGGGGAATGGGAATGGACAAGCAAGTTTTGGGGAGTAACACAAGAACTGCGAGTAGGTCGAAGAAAGGATATGCCCCTGTTGTGCAGATGGTATTTCTGTAGAACATGTAATTTTTGGTTGTAAAGCATATAATAACATCTGCGAGTCTCTTTCTTTCCCTAAGACACTCCCTCTCTCTCACAGGCAAAGAATCTGCTTTTTAAGAACTTTGCTATCAGATAGCTGGGCAGAAGTTACTTATCGGGTGGCTAGGTTCGGATGGCTTGCCCTATGAATTAGAAAATCTATAGTAGCTTGAAAAGAGAAGAATTAAGTTTTATTAATTTTAACCATTATGGTTTTTATGGTGTTTTTTATAACCATCTTAAAATTTTGTTCCTATTTTAATGTGATATCTTTTACCCATGTTACAAAATGTCATTGTTTTATGTGTTGGTCAATGACCGTGAATAAAACTTTATCTATCTATCTATCTATCTATCTATCTATCTATCTATCTATCTATCTATCTATCTATCTATCTATCTATCTATCTATCTAACCTATCTAACCTATCTAACCTATCTAACCTATCTATCCTTATCTGCCTGCTTCCTGCCTGCCTGCGAGTAGGCTGCTTTAAACTAGTGCACAAAACTTTCTTGATTGGCCTGCAGAATGGCCTGTAAAGCATTCCTTTTGAGAAGGTATTAAGCTGATCCTGTTTTTTTTAACTGTTTGTTATAGTTTTATGTATCAGTCTGTTTTTTTCAGGAGTTTTTTGGTCCTCTGTGGGGGATTGGGTTTATATTGCTACTTGCTTTCTGTGTATCTGTTGTATGTTTGTATGTATTTACTTTTGGAAGGGCAGGATAAACATTTCTAAATAAATACAGGATTTGGAAAGTGGTGAAAATTGTATAAAATTGGTAATGGGAAAGGGGTATATAGCTGCAAGAAAATTGTTCTTCAAATTGTTCATCAAAGTAAAGAAAATTGTTCATCAAAGGCTTCTAAGTAAGCTCAATAGGCATGGAATAAAAAGACAAGTCCTTTTGTAGATCAAAAACTGGCTAAATAGGAAACAGAGAGTGAATATAAATGGGCAATTTTCTCAATGGAGAGTGGTAAGCAGTGGGGTACCATAGGGATCAGTACTCAGTCCAATACTTTTTAACTTGTTCATTAATGATTTGGAGTTGAGAGTAAGCAGTGAAATGGCTAAATTTGTGGATGACACAAAGTTGTTCAGGATGGTGAAAACCAGGAAGGACTGTGAGGAGCTCCAAAGGGATCTGTCGAGGATGGGCGAGTGGGCATCAACATGGCAAATGGGGTTCAGTGTGGCCAAGTAATTTGGAATCGTAGTAGATAACTCAATGAAAATGTCACACCTCAAAAAGGATATTATAGCATTGGGAAAAGTGCAGAAAAGGGCCACTAGAATGATAAAAGGGTTGGAACACTTTCCCTATGAAGAAAGGTTAAAGCGCTTGGGGCTCTTTAGCTTGGAGAAACAACAGCTGATGGGTGACATGATCAAGGTTTACAAGATTATGCATGGGATAGAGCAGGTAGAGAAAGAAGTACTTTTCTCCCTTTCTCACAATACAAGAACTCGTGGGCACTCAATGAAATTGCTGAGCAGTCAGATTAAAACAGATAAAAGGAAGTACTTCTTCACCCAAAGAGTGATTAACACATGGGATTCACTGCCACAGAAGGTGGCGGCTACAAGTGTGGACAGCTTCAAGAGGGAATTAGATAAACATATGGAACAGAGGTCCATCAGTGGCTATTAGCCACAAGGTATAGATAGGAACTCTCAGCCTGGGGCAAGTGATGCTCTGTATTCTTGGTGCTTGGGGGTGTGTGTGGCAAAAGTGGGAGGGCTTCTAGTGTCCTGGCCCCACTGCTGGACTTCCTGATGGCACCTGGTATTTTTGGCTACTGTGTGACAGAGTGTTGGACTGGATGGGCCATTGGCCTGATTCAACATTGGCTTCTCTTATGTTCTTATGTTGTCTCTGTCATTGAGGCTGGGGAATGGTTTCCTTCAAAGCTAGCTTTGAATCAGGTGGAGATATTAGTTTTGTTCTTGAAAGCTTGTGGATTGTCTCTTTTGGTTGATGTCTTGCTTATATAATTTTTATGTTTCTATTCGTACATCATGGACAGTTACAGTCATGCAGAGGAAATTGTGGTAGAGTTTGGCAGGATATTTTTTATTTCTCTTCTCTTCTGTGGCTACATCACAAGTGTATCAGGAACAGGAAATGTGTTAGAAAGTGATTATATTTTAGACAGGAGTCTGTTATATGAACAAGTCTTAATGTAGTGAACTTTTTAAAAAATGTTCTTAAAATCAGTGAGAAATTGTAACTTGAATGTGCTGGATCTCACAGGAAGAAAAAGTCAGTTATACTGATATTTTATCTAGGTGCCAGCCATAAAATCTGTGTAGGAGGTTTCTACTGCTATGATCCCATTGTTTCCCTGGCATTGCTTCTAAAGCTTTCCTGGTTCAAACTGATCAAGTTTCTGGCAACAGACAACTTTGAGTTCATTTTTCTGCTGTTGAATAAAGTTGTGCTTATATATGCCTGCTTCAGCATTTTTCCAGTAGTTTTTCAGTTGCATAGTTGACTCCGACTCTTCGCGATCCCATGGACCACATCACGCCAGGCCAGGGGTGGCCAAACTTGTTCAGTGTAAGAGCCACATAGAATGTTTGAGATGTTTGAGAGCTGCAAGTTATGAACAAATATTACACATACATTTCTATTTAAAAATATGCAAATTTGCTTTTTATTAACATTAAATGAGACTGCCAAAAATAAAAACAAAAGGGAAAAAAACCAGATATTGATAATGATATTTATTTGTCTGAGAGAGAGGTGAAAAGAAAGAAGGAAAGAGGTGGAAAGAAAGAGAGAAACAAAGAGAGAAACAAAGAAAGCAAATGGGAGGGAGGGAGGGAGAGAGAGAGGGCTTGGCTCCCCTTCGCTTCCCCAGCCCTTCCTGGAGCCGCATGTGGCTCCCAAGCTGTAGTTTGGCTACCCCAGTGCCAGGCCCTCCTGTCCTCCATCATCCTCCGGAGTTTGCTCAACTTCATGTTCGTTGAACCAATAACTCTGTCTAACCATCTCATCCTTTGCCGTCCCCTTCTTCTTTGACCTTCAGTTTTTCCCAGCATCAGGGTCTTCTCCAGTGAGTGCTCCCTTCTCATTTGGTGGCCAAGTATTTGAGCTTCAGCTTCAGTATCTGGCCTTCTAGAGAACAGTCAGAGTCGATTTCTTTTAGGATTGACTGATTCAATCTCCTTGCAGTCCAAGGGACTCTCAAGAGTCTTCTCCAGGACCATAATTCGAAAGCATCTATTCTTCAGTGCTTGGCCTTCCTTATGGTCCAGCTCTTGCAGCTATACATTACTACTTGGAATACCACTGTTTGACCATACGGACTTTTGTTGGCAGGTTGATGTCTCTACTTTTTATTATGCTGTCTAGGTTTGCCATAGCTTTCTTCCCAAGGAGCAGGTGTCTTTTAATTTCATGGCTGCAGTCCCCATCTGCAGTGATCTTGGATCCCAGGAACGTGAATTCTGTCACTGCTTCCATGACTTCCCCTTCTATTTGCCAAGGAGTGATGGGGCCAGATGCCATGATTTTATGTTGAGTTTCAAGCCAACTTTTGCATTCTCCTCATTCACTTTTAACAAAAGGCTCTTTAGATCCTCTTCACTTTCTGCCATTAGAGTGGCAGAGGTTGTTGCATATCTGAGGTTGTTGATGTTTTTCCTGGCAATCTTAATTCCAGCTTGTGATTCATCCAGGCCAGCGTTTTGCATGGTGTAATAAGCAAGGTGACAATATACATCCTTGTCGTGCTCCTTTTCCTATGCTAAGCCAATCAGTTGTTCCATATCCTGTTCTAACTGTCGCTTCTTGACCCTTATACAGGTTTCTCAGGAGACTTGTGAGGTGGTCTGGTACTCCCATCTCTTTAAGTAATTGCCACAGTTTGTTGTGATCCACACAATCAAAGGCTTTAGCATAGTCAATGAAGCAGAAGTAGATGTTTTTCTGGTACTCCCTTGCTTTCTCCATAATCCAGCAAATGTTGGCAGTTTGATCTCTCGTTCCTCTGCCTCTTCGAAACCCAGCTTGTACTTCTGGCAGTTCTCTATCCACGTACTGCTGAAGCCTAGTTTGTAGGATCTTGAACATGACCTTGCTAGCATGTGAAATGAGTGCAATTGTGCGATAGTTTGAACATTTTTTGGCATTGCCCTTTTTTGGGATTGGAATGTAAACTGACCTTTTCCAATCCTGTGGCCACCACTGCGTTTTCCAAATTTGCTGGCATATTGAGTGCAGCACTTTAACAGCATCATCATTTAAGACTTTGAATATCTCAACTGGGATACCATCACCTCCACTAGTTTTGTTGTTAGTAATGCTTTCTAAGGCCCATTTGACTTCGCACTCCAGGATGTCTGACTGGTTGTCAAGGACATTTAGATCCTTCTTGTATAGTTCTTCTGTGTATTCTTCCTCTTCCTAATCTCTTCTGCTTCTGTTAGGTCCCTACCACTTTTGTCCTAGAGTCATCCATAAAAGCTACTTCACATATTTTGTGGCAGTCCTGTTTGTAAATGTGTTTGATTTTTAGCCCTTCCTTTCTGTAAGGTGTTCAGAAAGATATAAATTATAATCCCCCTGCTTTTATCCTCACAACACTCCTGTGAGATGTTACACTGCAAAACAGATTCAGCTCATGGAATGGGATTTGAACCTGGATCTCTGTGGCCATTTCCCATAACAGACTTATGAAGTTAAATTCAGGTGGGTAGCCATGTAGGTCTGAACCAGCAGAACAAAGTTTGAGTCCAGTGGCACCTTTAAGACCAACAAAATTTTGTTTAAGGTATAAGCTTTTGTGTGCAAGCACACTTCTTCAAAAACACAAAGTATTTAAGAATATAAGAGAAGCCAATGTTAGATTAGGCCAATGGCCCATCTAGTCCAACATTCTGTCACACAGTGGTCAAAAATACCAGGTGCCATCAGGAAGTCCAGCAGTGGGGCCAGGACACTAGAAGCCCTCCCACTGTTGCCCCCCCAAAGCACCAAGAATACAGAACATCACTTGCCCCAGACTGAGAGTTCCCATCTATACCTTGTGGCTAATAGCCACTGATGGACTTCTGCTCCATATGATTATCTAATTTCCTCTTGAAGCTGTCCACGCTTGTAGCTGCCACCACCTCCTGTGGCAGTGAATTCCATTTGTTAATCACTCTTTGGGTGAAGAAGTACTTCCTTTTATCTGTTTTAATCTGACTGCTCAGCAATTTCATTGAGTGCCCACGAGTTCTTGTATTGTGAGAAAGGGAGAAAAGTACTTCTTTCTCTACCTGCTCTATCCCATGCATAATCTTATAAATTTGTTGGTCTTAACGGTGCCACTGGACATATGATGTGTGAAAGGTAAATATGATGAGGACCTTTGTCTGGTCAGGTAACTTTAGTGCATATGCCCCAAATATTCAGAAACATTTGTCTGCCCTCACAAAATTTTATGTTTGCTACATGGACCCTGGTGAAGCAATTCTTATTTTGGCAGCAGTAAAAAGAAAAATAGAGCTCTATCACTTTCCATCTCTTAAGTCACAGCACAAAATAAATTTTCCCCTATGCTGATTGTCTCTTATTAGGAAATGCATTTTGGTATTATTGGAAATGATAGTGGGTTGGATCCTGACAGAGATTTCTGCAATCAGAATGCTCTTCTGTTAGGGAAACAAAATTTCCTTCTTTCCCTTCTCCACTGCAACTCACCAGTCTCTCTAGCAGGGAATTCCCAAAAAGAGCATAAAGGTCTACAGCAGGAAGGGGAATTGGTGAAAATCACCTCATACCTTCTATTAGAAGAAATCAGCACCTAGATCCAACTTCCTAGGACAGTTGTTCTATGACTGAACTTGCATAGATCATAACTTTTTACATCAGTGAGTGATGGCATCATAGAAATTATATCTACATCTATATGAATGTAAAATCATAGGCTGCAGTGCTGTTGTCCTTATTGGCCATGAATGCAGCAATATATCAGCTACAGCTCAGCAAACAGAGGCCTTCTGTTCTTCCCCTAGAGTATGGGAGGATGCGTCTAACAGGAAGTTAAGCTTTTTTTTTTCATTATGTGACCTGGGCTGCTGCGGGGGGAGGAGAGAAAACTAGGGAGGAAATGAGGAGAGAGTAGTTCAGGCTTACCTACTCCTTCGCCTTCTCTGTCCCAGGCCCACCCACCCACCCTCTTTTTTTGCCACTCAGTCATGGTGGTATCTGGCTGCCTGAGTGACAAAAGAGGGACAGGGGGAAAAAAAGACTAATCTGTACATAACTGTGCAGGTTTCCAAGCTTTGAAAGATACTGTTATTGTCATTAATGTATAAGTCCTCTGTATATTGCCCCTTGTTCCAGCCAACTGTTTCCCTGTCAGAAAAACAAATATTCTAGGAAATGGAGAATAATTGCTGAATATACCCAGGCTAGGCAATCTCATCAGATGTGGGAAGCTAAACAAGGTTGGCCTTGGCTAGTATATGGATGGGAGACCTCCAAGGAATACCAGGGCCCTGATGTGGAGGTGGGCAGTTGCAAACTGCCTCTGAATGTCTCTCGCCTTGGAAACCTATGGGATCCCCATATATCAGCTGTGCTTTGATGGCACTTTCTACCACCACCCATATCCTATTCTGCATGGGCTAGTTCTACCCCCCTCCCCTTAACTTTTGCTCCATGAACTTGGTATGAAGTGGATTTTTTTCTGTTGTTTTTGTCATGATGATTCTTTTTTTTAGGAATGGTGCATTTATTATGCATTATGGTATTCTCAAAATTAGACTCAGGATTTTACATTGAGAGCCATAGCTACAGAACATTGAGAGCCATAGCTACAGGATTTTACATAGAGAGCCATAGCTACAGAATATTGAGAGCCATAGCTACAGGATTTTACATTGAGAGCCATAGCTACAGAACATTGAGAGCCATAGCTACAGGATTTTACATTGAGAGCCATAGCTATAGAACAAGTGTATCACTTCCAAAACAGCTGTGACAATTGAGCCTGTGATGACAGATAAAAATATGCATCTAAAGGAAAGGAATATTAATAACCTTACGATCTTATACATTTTTTCAGACCTTGTTCAGTTGCTTATGAATTAAATAGCAAAACTTTTTTTCCTTTTGGAAGAGGGAGGAGGAGGAGGAGGTTGGATTTATACCCCACCCTTCACTTGGAGTCTCAGAGCGGCTTACAAACTCCTTTCCCTTCCCCTCCCCACAACAGACACCATGTTAGGTAGGTGGGGCTGAGTAACACAAACTGTCCTTGAGAGAACAGCTGTGCCAGAACTTGTGACTGACCCAAGGTCATATTAGCAGGTGCAAGTGGAGGAGTGGGGAATCAAACCCAGTTCTCCCAGATTAGAGTCTGCACGCTTAACCACTACACCAAACTAGAGTTCCTGTTGTATATCTGGAGTCATTACAACATTAATGCATGTTTATTTTATTTGGTTGCTAAAAATTATATGCAATTTTTGCCATTTGTTACAACTGTTTGGGGGAAGGGAAACTTTCAATAATACCTCTGATGTAGTATGGTTGTTATGGATGTTTTCTTAGAGGGACAATACAAGGACTGGAGATAAAATCACTGATTCATCATCCTCATGCTCATCATCATTTCAGTAATTTCTCTATCAAGCTAACCAAGAGTAACTCAAGTACAGCATGATGAATACTGGAGAAGATGATAATATCTCTCCTTATAAATAATTATCTTTTGGTTTCGCAAGATTCCATGCGCTCCCATTGGCTGTAAAATGCCCTCCCTCAGCCATTGGCCCATCAGCCGCCACTCAAGAGTACTCGCGTGCCATTGGCCGGGTGCTGGGTCTGCTCCTCTTCCCCATCCACTCCCCCTGGCAGACGGCTCTCTCTCCTGAGGAAGACAGTTCTCTTGACTCCTGTGAGGGACTGTCCCCTCAGTGGCTGTTGGTAGGCAGCCAAGCTTGATTCTGTGAGTAAAAAAACAAAGGACTTTCAGCATAACCCCCTCCCCCGCCCATAACCCCCTCCCCAATGGCCACTTTCCTTTCAGAATAAATGGAAAAAGGCTCTTTCTCCTGCTTAACTTCAGCATGGCTGGCTGGCTAACGAGGTGGGCCAGTGACCATCAGACCATTTTCTTCAACTCCCTGCTGTGTGGCTGACTTTCCCCTAGGGCTGCCAATCTCCAGGTGAGACCTGGAGATCTCCCACTGTTACAATTGACCTCCAGATGACAGAGATCAGTTCCCCGGGAGAAGATGGTTGCTTTGGAGGGTAGACTCTATGGCATTATACCCTACTGAGTCCTTACACACACACACCCCAAATGCTGCCCTCCACAGGATCCACCCCCCCAAATCTCCAGGGATTTCCCTAATCAGAGTTGGCACCTGTACTTTCTCCTCTGTCAGTAAAAGGCCCTTTCCACACCTATGTTGGCCTTTGGGAGAAAACTCATTGGGCCCAGTCCTGATCAGGTTGCCAACTCCAGGTGGGCAATTCCTGGAGATTTGAGGGATGGAGCCTGGAGAGGGTGAGGTTTGAGGAGGGGTGGCACCTCAGACAGGTACGATGCCATAGACTCCACCCTCCAATCCAGCCATTCCCTGATGGGGAACCATTGTTGCCAATCTCCAGGTGGGGGCTGGAAATCACTCAAAATTACAACTGCTCTCTAGGGGGGAGGGGGGAGGAGATGGAAAACTAAAGGTAGGTTGATGGTTGGCTGGGAGGGAGATAGGGTTGTCAGCTCCAGGTTGGGAAATTCCTGAAGGTCTGAGGGGTCGAACCTGGAGAGGGTGAGTGTTGAGGAGGGGTGGGACCTCAGACAGGTACAATGCCATAGACTCCACCCTCCAAACCAGCCACTCCCTCCTGGGGAACCACTGTTACCAATCTTGGGGGTGGGCTGGAGATCACTCAAAATTACTACTGCTCTTCAGGTAGCAAAGATCAGTTCCTCTGGAGAAAATGGTGGACTCTGCTGAGATTGCCACAGCAAATTATCACTGAGTGCCCAAAGCCGGGGCACTCTGCCAGAGCCTCTTTCTAGAGCCCGTTGTATTTATTTCCACAACGGGCCTTATTCCTAGTTAAATTATAGTGCAGTAGTGGTGGGATCTGTAATGAATATTTTGCAATTTTTCCAGAGGTGGCAAGATGTTTGTGGCCAAGGAGAGTTAACATAGTAACTGTAAAAGGGGCAAATAGATGCTTATATTAGGCTTGCTTCTTTGGAAGTCATATACACTTGAAGGTGAGTCCCAGGTGATATAGCCCCAGACATGGCTTTAGGCTCCTAGGTGTCCAAAGTGTACTCACCAGCTAAGGGGAAAAGGTGGGATTACCTCATCACCCACCCTGCTATTCCTTGAAAAACTGAAGTTTTGCAGTTTAGCTGAGATAGAACTGGGCTAATACAATTAATAGGATTATGCAGGTTATTCAAGTTTAGAGGTAGTGATAGTTTTCCTGCTTACTCCCATACAAAGTGGCAGATTGTTTCCATCCTTTCGCACCCTCTCCCACTCCCCCCTCACCTAAAGGTGGGGTTTAAATACTTCTAATGTTACCCAAAAGAACATAAGAGGAGCCAATGTTGGATCAGGCCAGTGGCCCATCCAGTTCAACACTCTGTCACACGGTGGCCAAAAATACCCATATTGTGTTGCATAATTTTTGATCCAGCTTTTTCTGGATTTCATCATGTCATCTGAGTTCTGGCACTAACCATCCTTCTTTCTGTCTTCGCCTGGCCAGTTCTTGAGAGTATGCCCCACTGAGGGCTCGAAAACGGAGTATCTCTTTCTTAATTTTAGTCTTTTCCTCTAAGCAGATCATAGTCTATCCCACCTCTGTATGTCAGATGCTTATTAGTACTTTTAGAAATTTGACCCTAAGGGGGTCAAAAGGGGTAAAATGTGCTCTCCCCATTGCTTCCTAAGTGGCTGCCAGGCTGCTGTCTCCTTGCACCCCCCACTCTCTGATTGGTCAGCTGCAGAGCTCAGTATTCTGAGCTTTAAAAAAAAAAAAGTTACAGGAGACTGCAGATATCTAATGACAGTTGAGGAAATCAGGAATGGCCAGACGCCCATGAGGTACAGCAGTGCTGCTGGCCCAGCCTCCCCATGGCTTCAAACATGCTTCCCCCACCTCCTACTCCTGACAGGCAGTTGTCTGTCAGGTGCAGCAGTGGGTGCAGGGTGCTTGAAGCCATCAGGGAGCCTGCCCCAGCAGTACCGCTTTAGTAATCCTGCCAGCAAAGCCTCCACAATGGCTTGCAATACCCGTCCCCCTCCTGCACTGGACAGGCAGCCGCCTGTCAGGTGTAGGAGAGACAGTGGAATGCTTACAGCCATCAGGGAGTCTTGCTCAGCAGGATTGCCTTAGTGCTGCTGCTGGCCCAGCCTCACCGATGCCTTTAAACACACACACACACCCCGAACACCAGACAGGCGGGTGTCTGTCATGTTTAGGAGCAGGGCCAGGGTACTTTAATCCATCAGAGAGGCCGCCCGAGCAGAAACTTTACCAGTTTCTCCAGTGGCTTTAGATACACTCCCACACACCCCTCCTCCACGTGACAAGCACTGAAAGCCCTCAGGAGGCTGCCCAAGCAGCATCTCCTTAGCAATCCTGCTGGCCCAGCCTCCCCAGTGCCCTCAGACATGCTACCCCTCTTACACCTGACAGACAACTGCCTGTTAAGGGGTGGAAGGGGCGTGGAGTCCTTAAAGCCATTAAGGAGGCTTGCTTAGCAGGATTTCCTTAGTGCTGCTGCTGGTCCAGTCTCCCTGATCCCTTTAAACATAATCCTCCCTCCCCCACTTACACAAGACAGGTGGGTGTTTGCCAGGTGTAGGAGCAGGGCCAGGGTACTTTAATCCATGAGGAAGGCTGCCCCAGCAGGGTCACCTTAGCGATGCTGCTGTCCCAGCTTAGCCACACTCTCACCCACTATGGAAATATACCCCAGATTTGTAAAAAAGTGGTTTCCTGTATTAGGTTATTTAAGTTCTCACAATGTGGGTTCTAGAAAATTGGTTCCTATGAACTTGCTCAATATCTGATTGCTCTCATGGTGTTTTGAATACGGAGTTATGTCCCACTTCCTAAATGTAACATAAATGAGAAGCATTTTTGTAAAATATAAATAAAGATATGCCTTGCAACCCCCCCTCCCCAAATCCAATGCCCAGGCCAAACCCCTGCGTCAAGAAACCCAAAATAAGGGGAGTGCATTCCTACCATGGTGTCAACCCCCACTATGAAGAGATTTCTGAGAAACATGACCGCTAAGGGGCAAAATGTGTTCCCTCAATTGTTTTCCATTTGCCTGGCAGGCTGCTGCCTCCTTCCCCCCACCCCCCACCCCCGATTGCTCAACTATGTAGCTCAAAGTTCTAAGGTAAAACCTGCCTATTTGCACCCACCTCCCTCTGGGTGCTCAGCTGTGGATCTCAATGTTCTGAGGTAAAAACACAGTGAAAAAAGACTGCAGACAGTTGAGGACAATTTACAGAAATCAGCGATTCAAGATTCTTGAATAGACATTTCTCATAACAGCCAGCATGGCAATTGAGTTGATGAATGTTCATGGGGAGATAGAAAAGAAGAAGAAGAAGAGAAGAGATTGGATTTATACCCCGCCCTTCACTACCCAAAGGTGTCTCAGAGCGGCTTACAAATCTCCTTTCCCTTCCCCTCCCCACAACAGACACCCTGTGAGGTAGGTGGGGCTGAGAGAGCTCTTGACAGAAACTGCTCTTTTTTCAAGAACAGCTCTTATCAGAACTATGGCTTGCCCAAGGCCATCCAGCCAGGTGCAAGTGGAGGAGTGGGGAATCAAACTCGGTTCTCCCAGATTAGAGTCCACACACTTAACCACTACACCAAACTGGCTCTTTCTAGAACCTTTCTAGGAGCCTGCTCCAGAGTGAGCTCAGCAAGCAGCCTTGGGATCCTAGCACCTGAGGGCAGAACTACCACTGTGGTCTACAGAGAGGCCCTTCAGTATAGGGGGGAAAAACCAGTACGTATGTCTGACTTCATCCTTTACACTACAGTCTTCCTACAACAAATGTTACCTTTCAGACTTCACATCATCAGTATTATAACTGGATTTACGGAACTTAAAAACTGTAGCGAAGCATGGGTATCAGGGTAGTCACTCATATGTACAACACTGAGTTTTCAGTGCAAGCTTTCTGTATAATGCTGAAGTTATCACCAGAATCTGTGTTTTCAGATGGTAAAGCTGTATTTGTTAGTATTAGAAATGTGTATACTTCCTCTCCCAAGAATGTATTCAATATAGCCTACAAATTAAGCATGACAAAATCATAAAACAGCATAAAAGCCATTATTTAAAAAAAAAAACAGCCAGAGCATAAAAACAGCATAAAATGTTAAGCAGCATAAAAGGATCCTCATCAAACGTTCCACAGCCTAGAAGGTAAAAACAGGTTTAAAAGATCAGGCCCCTTAGTTTAAAGCAGGGGTGTTAAACATGAGACCTGGGGACTGGAACAGACCCATCCAGGGCTCTTATGTAGTCCACGAGCAACTGGTGCAAGGGAGAGAGTACTGGGGGGAGTGGGCAGAGCCAATTCATTGTGGCTTCAGCATGGCAGAACAACCTCATTTGCAGCAGTCAATCATCATGGGAACATCTGCCCAGCACTGCACTGCTGCCTCTCCAGTCCACCTATGTGAGTTTTCCTCTGCACCTACCTCCCTGCCCATGGGGCCTTGCAGTGAGAACACACTAACTTGGAGCTTACCAGCTGCTGTCCTTTATACAGTTTCTATCTCCAGTACTTGGCATTATGTTTTATGACACAAATGGCCTGGCCCAACAAAGTGACACCTCTGGTTTAAAGTCTAGGTAAAAAGAAATGTTTTGGACTGGCACCTATAGGGAAATTGTCAAGTAAGCTTCAAGGGGGAGGGGATTCCATAAGCAATTGTGAGATGTAATATGAAATATATTGAACTAGGAATAAGGCCCGTTGTGGAAATAAATACAACGGGATCTAGAAAGAGGCTCTGGGAGAGTGCCCTGGCTTTGGGCACACAGTGTGAATTTGCTGTGGTGACCTCAGCAGGGTATAATGACGGAGACCACTATTTTCTCCAGAGGAACAGATCTCTGCTACCTGAAGAGCAGTTGTAGTTTTGTTACCCAGGAGGAAATGGCTGGTTTGGAGGCTGGAGTCTATGGCATTCTACTTGCCTGAGGTCCAACCCCTCCTCAAACCCCACCCTCTCCAAGTTCCACCCCTCAAATCCCCAGGAATTTGCCAACATGGAGTTGACAACCCCATCTCCTTCCCAGCTAACCATCAACCTACTGTTATCTGCCCCTCTGACTTCAGCTGACTTCTGTCCTCCCTCCTGCAGAGCAGCTGTAATTCTGAGTGGTCTCCAGCCCTCACCTGGAGATTGGCAACAATGGTTCCCCATGAGGGACTGGCTGGTCCCACCTGGAGATTGGCAACCCCAGGGGAAAGTCAGCTGCACGGCAGGGGGTTGAAGAGAACGGTTTGATGGCTGCTGGGCCAAGATTGGCAACAATAGTTCCCCAGGAAGAAATGGCTGGTTTGGAGGATGGAGTCTATGGCACTGTACCTGTCTGAGGTCCCACCCCTCCTCAAACCTCACCCTCTCTGGGCTCCACCCCTCAAATATCCAGGAATTTCCATATCTAAAGTTGGCAACTTTATCTCATTCCCTCTCAGCAGCCTCTTCCTAGACAAAATTCTGTCTTTTTCATTAGCGGGGAGCAAAGCAGTTTACTTCATTCTTTTCGGCTTTGTGATCTGTACAGCAACCCTGTAAGGTGGGTTAGGCAGTAAGTCTGTGGCTGGTCCGAAATCACTCAGGCAATTTCCATAGGGATGCTCCTGCTGAACAGGAGCAAGCAGCCAGGCCTAGGGTTGCCATTGCCAACAAAGACAAATTGATGCAAATGAGGATGGAAGAGTCTCCATATCTCTATTTTGCCTTCAATTGATTTTGATGCCAGCAGCGTGAGAAAATGCCAGAGGCTCTGGGTGGGTGCCCCATGATAAATGCACCAAACAATTCCTAAAGATTTTCCAAAACACTACTGTGTTAATAAATAATTTTCTACACTCACAGCGTCCCCAGAACACAACTCATCCCCAGCACTTTGAATTAGTACCATAGCTTTTTTTGCCTTGTGATATTCTGCTTGTGGTGTGATCTGTCTTTTTTGTGGTGCGGCATGATTGTGTTGTTGGGTTTGTTTCTTTTGAAGGGGAAGTGTTGTGAGTGAGGACATATTTTACCTCAGAATGCAACAGGTTGCATAAGCAACTGACAATTCTAACTGTCTTGTGGGGGGGGAGTTTGAGGTGCGGAATGAAGTCCAATCAGCTTCCATATGCAAATGAGCTTGAAATGTTGGCCCAATCAGAGAAGAGTGGCCTAGGCTGCAGTGGGTGGGAGAGAACTCAGGCAACGCAGCTAGTGGATAGGGACAGCTTCTGAATGACATACCAGGGAGCGAACTGATTTTGCCAAGCATAGAACCTTGCCAAACCACTACCCTTTTATATAAGAACATAAGAACATAAGAGAAGCCAATGTTGAATCAGGCCAATGGCCCATCTAGTCCAACACTTTGTCACACAGCGGCCAAAATATACCAGGTGCCATATAATAGGACAGGATATGAAAATTATGTAAAACAAGTGGGAAACCGCAAGGACTTGCAAGAGGCATCTTATTTCTACCTCTCCCACTATTTCCTGGAAGCCTGGTAGCCTCTCCATTTTTCCTGCTTCCTTGTCTCCTTCTAGGGTTGTCAACCTCCAGTTGGAACCTGGAGATCTCCTGGAATCACAGCAGATCTCTCAACTACAGAAATCAATTCCCCCTTTGGGTTGCCAGCTCCAGGTTGGGAAATTTCTGGAGATTTTGGGGTGAAGCCTTGGGAGGGCAAGGTTTGGAGAGGGAAGAAACTCCAAACTGGACTGGCGGGGTTTACCTGCTTTGGGGCTTCAACCTACCTACCCCGAAGCCCAAATACCCACAGCCACCACATCCCTTCTCTCTTGAGAGATTTAAAGGGCTCTCCAACTGAAAGCCCTTTTGCAGAGGGGCAGCTGCAAGTGCGTGAGGCCAGGCCAGCTGGAAGCACTTAAAGGGTCCCTTTAAGTGCTTCCAGCTGGTGGGGACTGGCCCTGCATGCCCGGTGGGGACTGGCCCTGCATGACCGGTCTCGATTGGGCATGGGGCCCCACCCTCTGGAAGCGCTTAAAGGGACACTTTAAGCACTTCCAGCTGGTGGGGACTGGCCGCTTGGAGTTCAGATGCGCCGGCAGTGGCCATAAAGGCCCTCCACCTGGCCAGAAGTCCCTTTAAATCTTGCAGGAGGATTGGGAGAGGGGTGGCTGCCGGTGATTTTTCTTGGGGGTGGGGCTTGGAGTGGGATGTCCCCATGGTGACATCATTATGTTGGAGATGCCCAGCCCCCTCTGGGAATGCCCCACAAAGTCCCCTGCTGGGGACAGAATCAGACCTGGCAACCCTACTCAGCGGGGTGTAATGCCATAGAGTCCATCCTCCAAAGTAGCCATTTTCTCCAGGGAAGTTGATATGTGTCATCTGGAGAGCAGTTGTAATTCTGGATGTTCTCCTGCCCCACCTGGAGGTTGGCAACCCTGGAGGAAATGGCTGCTTTGGAGTCTATGGCATTTATGCCCCTCCTTTCCATTCTCAAACCCACCCCCAATCTCTAGGAATTTCATAACCTGGAGTTGGTAACCCTATCTCCTTAATACCTAGTAGCCAACCTACCTTTATCTGCTCCTCCGTCTTAAGCGCCTTCCTCCCAGCAACCTCTGCCTAGGAAAACTCTGGCCCAGTTGTGTGTGACCAGCCATTGGGCCAGGCTCACTTGCATGGTAGGGAATTCTTAAGGACTTGTGGGGTGGTAGCTCACTTTTCCCTGCATCCCCTTCCCCACACTATTTCTTCTTTCCCTCTTCCTGGCAACCTCCATATCCTTTCCCCTTCCCCTGCTTCATTCTGTCCTTCTCAACCATTCACCACCCTATATTTTATTTGCCTCCCATCTTCAGCTATATTTATTATTCATTTACTTCATTTATACCTCAACTTCTTTCACAGTGGGGACCAAAGCAGCTTGCATTATTCTCCTCTCCTCTTTTTTATCTTCACAATACCCCTGTGAGGTAGGTTAGGTTGAAAGTATGTGACTGGTTCAAAATCATCCAGTGAGCTTCTGCAACAAGAAGGGGGTTTGAACCCGGGTTTTCCCAGACTCTACTTTGAAGCTTTAGCTGCTATTCCACACTGGCTTTCATTGTGTGGCTGGTGTTGAAGCAACCAGGTCTGACTGAGTCATGCAAGTCGGGTAGTATCAAGTCACTCAGAGGTTGCTTCCAGGCCTAGGATGAGGACCAGGGACCTGGAGATCTCCCAGAATTAAACCTGAATGCCAGATGACAGAAATCTGTCCCCCTGGACTGCTTTTGAGGGTGGATGCTGTGGCATTATATTTGGCTGAGGCCTCCACCACAAAATCTCCAGGAATTTTCCAACCTGGTGCTGGCATCCCATGTCAGGCCTGGCCCCAATGAGTCCTCCCTCAAAGACTAAAATAAGCTTGGAAAGCCCCCCCCCCCCATTCTTACCTAAACCCAGCCTGGAATACTGTGGTTGCCTAGCAGCAGCTGCTAAGGGAATCTGTTATTTGAAGCTACAAGGTACTCCTTGTATCATTTGCATGTGTGTTTTAAAAAAATACCATGTATTTGTTTGTTTTAGATTTCACATTTTTTTCTGCAAACCTGGAGCCTTTTTCAGGTTTGTTGAAATATCTGTCTTGCTTGTTCACAGCTCTCATCACTGGATTTAAGTATCCAAAGATGTTAAGTTCCCAAATTCTGAATATTTGACTTGGCAAGAGGTAAAGGAATGAAGTTTTTAAATCAAAAATAGTAGTCTTGGGTCGATGTCCATAAGTTTAAGTTTCCTCCATAATAATTGTCTGGGTATCGAATCAAATGCGCCTTTCAAATCAATGAAGGCCGCATACAACTTTTTGGAGCCACAATTCATATATTCATCAGCCAGAAAAGATAAACGAAAACAATGATCTACAGTTGAATTACCTTTAGAAAACCCAATTTGTTCAGGTTGGATGATCTGGTGGGAGTGCATTCATTCTTTTAGACGTCTTTCTAAAAAAATTGCATATAGTTTACCAATAATAGAATGAAGGTGTGAAATAAGGTTGTGTTTTAGCTCCTCACGTTTTTAATTTATTTGTAAATGACAGCATTATCATTAGGGCCCATCAATGGCCATCCCCCTAAATTAGGGTCTTATGCAGTTCCTCTCTTACTTTATGCTAACGACACCACAATCCTTTCTTGTTCTAGAGTTGGTCTTTTAAGATATTTATAAGCTTTTCACAAATATTGTCAAGACAATTATTTGGTCATTAACTATTCAAAATCCAAAGTATTAGTTTTCTCCAAATGCTGGAATCCAAAAAAGTGGTTTATAGGTAACACAGAAATCACCCAAGTAAAAAACTTTAAATATCTAGGCATCACCTTTCAGCATAATTTAAACTGGGTAACCCATAGATCCCAAATCACCACTGCTAAGTGGGCTACTACCCAGCTCAAACAGTTCTTCACTAATGGTAACCAGTATGTTCCTGCTGCAATTAAGATTTTTGAGGCCAAATTTCTACCTCAGATGCTTTATGGCATCCCGGTCTGGATAAAGGCATTCAACAACAATTTAGAGAACATTCAGGCAAGATTTTTCCAACAACTTTTAGGAGTCTCTAACTGTACACCGTATTCAGCCCTTTGTATAGAATTGGGCCAGCATTTTATTGAAACAAAAATTTGGCTAATAACCTTTAAATATTGGTTCAGGTTACATTTCTGAATTTCTTCAAACTCTTTACTTTCAAAATTAAAAAGTGATCCATATAATATTACCTGGCTTTCAGCTATCAAAAAGAAAATCCAACAATTGGGCTTTTCAATCAATTTCTTCCTGCCCGTCAATGAATCTGCTATCTTCTGAATCATAAAACAAAGGCTTCTTGACCTAAAATTTCATAACCTAAATCCTCTGCAGCCTCATTTTTCTTCCCAGGCCAAACTAAACCTCTCCATCCAGCAAGGGAAAATGGCCAGCTACTTTTACAACCTTGATCACCCTTCTCATCGTACATTGGCCCGACTAAATATTTTCCCCTCAAAAATATTAAGTGGTTGGTATAACAAAGTCCCTTTCCATGAAAGGCAATGTATCTGTTCTCTAAAATCGATAGATTCAATCCATCACATTATCTTGGAATATCAATTGCATGCAGGTTCATGGAAGAAACTCCTTTCCTCTCCACTATATCGTAAACATTGTGTTAACAATGACAGTATAATCCAATGTCTATTAAATGACACAAACCTGGACATCACAGATCTGGTTGCTACTGGTTGCTAGGTTTTTGGCTGAAACAGTTAATGATAGATACAAGTTTTCGGTATGATCTGCTTTATTCTGCTGTCTCTGTAACACCTCCTTGCTCATATTTTATGACACCATGTATTTTATTGATATGCCATTAAAGGTATTTGATTTGATTTGAAGTATCCAAAGAGCTGTCTGATGTCGCTATTACAATATAGATTGTTTTTGAAAATAATTTAAACTTCAGTACATATATTTCTTTAAGCTATAATGTATTATTATATTTATAATTCCATTTAATTGCATCTATCCCTTTTCCATTTCTCCAGATGTGCACTGGCAACTACATATTTGTTCCATATATGATAACTCCGCACAACAAAGTATACTGTTGTGACAGCAGTTTTATGAAAGGCTTGACTGAGTTAATGCAACCCAGCTTTGAATTATTGCTTGGGCCAATATGCTTACCTTTGGTGGATCGCTTTATTCAACTTTTGAAAGTGGCACAGGCCAGCTCAAGGTAAGGACTTTTGAATCCGCATGACCAAGGCCAGTCATAAAGGGACAAATTTATGTGTGTTCCCAGGGCCTGGGGTAGCGGGGGAGAGGTGCCGGAACTCTCAAGAGGGAAATACAGTTTTCAATCTGTATACTGAAAACTCAGGAACTTTTAAACATCTTTAAAATAATTTTGTTGAAATGGTTCCAGAACTCTGTTCCAGTGCTTTCCCACAGAAAAAAAGCCCTATGTGTCCTAGTTATGAAGCTTCTCATTCTAGTTATTGAGCTGTCCTCCATTTGCTATTAGAGCAGTTGTTCATTTATCGGTATTATGAGAGCTTTTCACGATTCATTATTCTTTAAAAATTCCCTCTGAAACTGAGAGGCTGAGGACCATTGTGTGATTTTCGCATGCCTTAAGTAATCAAATCTTGATTTCTAATATTTACTTCATTAATTACATCATATATTCTATGCCATTTCTGAAACCGTCCTGATTCTATTTTACAGTTAATGTTTACAAAAGTACCAGAATGACAGATCTACATCTGTACCACATAAGAGTAGTTGCTGTAGAAGCAGCTATCCAAGTGGGAGTCAGCTATTATTAATGCTTATATTGTTTATTTTATTTTCTATTTTAGCCAGTACTTCAGGGAGTCAATTCTGAATGATATCAGAAAAGCTCGTAATTTGTACACAGGGAAAGAGCTAGCTGAAGAGTTGGCCAGGATACGACAAAGGGTGGATAACATTGAGCTTCTCTCCGCAGACATTGTGATAAACTTGTTGTTATCATACAGAGATATTCAGGTAGGAATTTGAATTTAAATAGATTATTCTGTCTCTTTTAATTATATTCATTTCATCAATATTTGCAGGCACCATTTCAGAAAATTTTCAGACTAAATGCTTGGACAGTAATGGCGTCAGGGTTAGCTGATACTTCCAGTTTTTTAGAAAAGTAATGCATAATGGAAGTGCTAAGTTAAATAGTTCACTGGCACTTGTGTCTCATTGCAAGGTAATGAACACAGATTTAACAATAGAACTTTGTTACTATGTGTGGCAGAACATGCCTGCTCTGACTTGCAGGCCCTATTCTGCCCTGCCCTCCTAGGTGTTTCTCCACACCTGGAGGAGCTTTCCTTTCACTCTCAGGGTAGCTCGCCATCACCATTTGACTTTCTGCTGGAATTACCCACTGGGAGGGTCAGGACTCCCATCTTACCTTCCAGGTTCTGAGACTTTACCTCTGTGTCTCCTGCCACCCAGTGCCTGGTCACCATGGGGACAGATTATAGCCTTGCACATCCCTGGAGGAATGGCTTCTTGCCAACTATCTGCCTTCCTCCTCTGGCACTCCTTTTAAAATAGTGTGTCCAAGATGGTAGAGGTCTATGTGGTACGGAAAACCATTCCCATCATCAAAAGTTATAAAGTATTTATTAAAAAGAAAATGTTTACAAGCATACTTTTAGCACAGCACCAAATTGAGCAAGGAATGCCAAAGAAATGGTAAAGATGCAATCTTCTGTCCCTCTCTCTATACATGCCCTATCAGATATTAAAATATAGGACAGGCTTTTTAGCTGTAAGAAGATCTCGCTCTCTACAAAGTTGCCATTACCTTGAGGCTCCCTTCAGCTGTCCATGCCAGCCACATGGTCAATGGCTGCCTCCTCCCAGTGGAATGGTCTGTGTACGCTTGTGGACACAGCACCCAAGGAAAAGAACTTTCTCCTGGCTCCCAGGAGTTTTATCATATCTGTTTCTCCTCCCACTGGCCAGGTCATGCCAGGTCAAAGAAGTGTTTGCTGGAGATTATTCCTGGCCCACCAACTTAAAAATTTAACTTTCTCCAACCCCCTGTTTTCTGCTTGAAGAGGGGAGAGACTATCCCATTGTCTCTCCCACTTGAGCTATTAGCGTGTGTATAAAAGTAAGCTGGACAGCATTTGAACTGACTTCCCCCTTCCTGGCTGCGTTCTGCCCCAAGAGAAGAATTAAAAATTAAAAAAACCCTCAGAGTGGAGGTTTTGCTCATTTCATACCTCAAAAGAAAAAACACATTTCTTCATACTGTGACAACTTTGTGCTTCTGTGCCTCAATCTAAAGGAAAGGATGGGTGCCTAATGGCTAGACATCTGATTTTTTTTTTAGTTGTACATGTTATGGAACATTGTATAAACATAACAGCTTAGACCTAAAGAACTATGTGGAAACCATCCATGCATATATTTCGTTTTTAAGATCCCCTCACAACATGAGGTCCCCCCACCCAAAGTGGCCCCAAATGTCTGTTCTGAAAATTAGCAGACCCATAAGAGTGAATCTATTAAGAAACTTCGATTCAGAATACACTGGCCAGATTACTATACAGGACTTAGACTATGTTATGGTAGTGCTAAAAGATCAAAGCTCTGTTCAAACTATTTTTATAAATAGCTTAGGACCAGGGTACCTGAAGTACCTCTTACTCTTGTATGAACCTCCGTGTCTGTTAAGATCTTCACTACAAATTTTCCCAGCTGCTTTGGCTTTAGGTAGGTGGCTGTTAGGGATAGGGCCCTTTCCTTTGCTGGCATTCCCTCCCTGTAGATATTTGTTGGCACCATTTATTTTGTTTTTAGGCAGCAAATTAAAACACTCTCATTTTTTTCACTTCTTTGGAACATAAGAACATAAGAGAAGCCAATGTTGAATCAGGCCAATGGCCCATCTAGTCCAACACTCTGTCACACAGTGGCCAAAAATACCAGGTGCCATCAGGAGGTCCAGCAGTGGGGCCAGGACACTAGAAGCCCTCCCACTGTTGACCCTCCCACAAGCACCAAGAATACAGAGCCTCACTTGCCCCAGATTGAGAGTTCCTATCTATACCTTGTGGCTAATAGCCACTGATGGACTTCTTTAAGTATGGGCATGATTCTGCTATTTTAGTGTTGTACCCTTTTTGATTATATTTTAAGTTGGTGGGCTAGCATTTTACTATTATTTTCCCTTTTTTGTTCTAAGCCACCTTGCAGATCTCTTGAGGTAACGAGCAGGGTATAATATTCTAAATAATCTGAAGCTAATGTAGTGGAAGGACCTTCTGTCAGAAGAGGAAGTGACCACAAACTTTATCCAAGAAATCATGGTCCCTTGTGGAATCAGTTCCAGTACATTATAAGGAACTGCAGATGGAATGGAATCCTTGAATCCCATACACAGGAATCCTTGAATCCCAGCCATTATATTTTTGGTTTCTAATAGTCAAGTATTTCAGTTGCATAGAATATAAGTTGAAAAGGATGTGGTAATTTAAACATGTGTGGCAGGGTTGTCAGTACACATGGAAATGTGGATCTCCTGAATAGTAAAGGGATCTAGTTTCTGTTTTAATTGTGTCACTGAATTTTTAAAGATAATATAGAATTAGTATCAAATATAAATGAAAATGTTGAGTATAAATATTAGAAAGACAATATAAACTGCTCCCTATGGATACCCTAATTAAAGTATGGCTCATATTTAAGAGGCTTAAACTAACCCATTTGAATGAACAAATGTAGGATCAAAGAGGAGCATGTATTGTAACATAGCTTCAGCTTATTATTTACTAGAATAAACAAATGAATGAAAATAATTATTTTTGACTTACATGATTGATTTATTAGCATTATATTTGTGCTGCTTACTTATAGAGCAAAACATTTTTGGAAATAGAAAAACTGATTTATTTGGGTTATGAATATGCAGTGCAAAGTGAATTTAAGGTGCATAGATTAAGACATTTTAATAAAAAGAATGTGCTGAACATGGAATACATGTGGCCATTAAGAAATGACAATGAGAGGACCTTTACAATACAAGTTGTAAGTTTTCTGTCAGTTAAATTGTAAATGCCCTTATTCTGCCACAAAGGCCTCCTCTGTATGTGACCCCTACCCCTGAAAGCTATGTACGTTGGGAAGTGCAGAGAACTTGCATTACAACTTCATAATATTCGATTATAACAGTGAGACATCTTTGTTATTTACACTTGAGAATACATTTTCTGTCCTAAGGGATAGATAAGTATGATTATATAGGCATCTTCAGTTATTTCCTTGTGTGTGGCAGGTACCATAAAAACCCCAGATGCATTATTTGACTGAGAATAGCCTTAGGTTACCATGGGCCTTGTATGAATTACAAAGTATTTAACTGTTTTAGCAGTTCAAAAAAATGAGCAGTACATTATTATATTAATCCAGTAAGTGAGACACCCATGCACAGAAGTAGTCTTCCATTTGTGTAATTATGCTGAACATAGATGTGCATAAAGCACAAATCTTCATCAGTATCAAGATCCTTAACCAAGCACCACTGAGCAGGCTAGAAGTATGCTTTGATGTGAATTGGCATATGCATACTTATCTGGAACCATTTGCTGTCATGTGCATCTAATTGCCAAATAGTAGAGCTTAACCAAGGAAAACCCTGTTAATACCAAGATAGATTCAGGTGGATAGCTGTGTTGGTCTGTAGCAACAGAACAAAGTTTGAGTCCGGGGGCACCTTTAAGTTTAATTCTGGGTACAAGCTTTCATGTGCATGCACTTCTTCAGATACATTGAAACAGACTTCCTCAAGCCTTACAAATAGGTTGGGGGAGGGTTAGTTGCCAGGAAGGGCTGGTTAGACCTATGAATAGCAGCAAATTAGCATACAAATAAAAAAGTTAACTAACAGATGTGAGAAGTAAGTTTGAGTCCAGTGGCACCTTTAAGACCAACAAAGTTTAACTTGCCCTTCTTGAGTGATAATTCTGGTTGGAAACCATTTTAAGGCTTAAGGCTGACCTGTCAAGTTTATTCTTAAGTTTGCCAGGGTCAACGCATTGGAACATCTTGGAGCTGTAGCAGATGGTAGGCAGGAGACAATGTGCAAGGATACTGTAATGATCTTCATCATCTAATAAAGACTGTAGACCCCGATTGAAGTCTTGAGTATATCCCTTCAGACAATGTCTGAAGATCTACAGTAGTTCAGACTACAGTTAATGCTTCTTTTTCCTTTTTTGCTTTTAAACAACCCTTTTTCTTTGTCTCTTGGAAGGATTATGATTCTATTGTCAAACTGGTAGAAACATTAGAAAAACTTCCAACTTTTGACTTGGCTTTGCATCATCATGTGAAATTTCATTATGCATTTGCACTGAACAGGTGAGAACTTTTCCTTCATCATAAAATTACAGTTCTCATTGTTGCATTCATGTAACTTGTTTCCTGAAGAGCTAGTTCTCTGCTGGCCTGATTCTCTAAAGAATCATTTCGTAGAATCTACTGTCCAAATTAAATCTTTTTTTTCTTCCCACCCACCCTGTTTTCCCTTCCCTCTTCCATAACATGAGAGACAGTTTTGATTTTCAAACTGTGTATAAACCCATATTTTACCTCCCTTACTGCTTATGATTAGGAAAGGATGTTGAAGAAACAGAAGAATACAAAGAGGCAAATGCTGAAACATACTCAAAGGGCAAAAACACAAATTCACTTGTTTTATCTAACAAGGATGGGAACAGTCTGGCAAACCTTACACTGATATGCAGGGCTAAATATTAGTTCTTATATGATTTCAGATGGTATTGCATGTACTCAAGCTATGCCAGAGGAGCATAAAACATCCACTTTTCCCAGAAAGTAAGGCTCAGCAGCAGCTTGTTCAAAGCACCTTCCTCTATCCCTTTTATATTTAGATGCCATCTTTGTACAGGCGGTTGCTTATTTTGAATAAAACACCAGATAATCAATTGTTACTAATGCCAGTTTGTATGCTATACCATCTATCTCTGACACCTGGATACATTTTTGCTTGCATCAGTTGAGAATGACATTGTACATTCATTTTACAGATTTAAAATTGAACGTGGATGTTCATTCATTCTTCAGAATCAAATAAGCCATGTGACAAGATTTTAGATGAGATTTGGTTTCTAGGAGAATGATGCTGGGTTGTAAATCAATGCTTTGAATTATACAATTTAAATATACGAAAAAAACTGTTAAGAATAAAGACTATCAGTAGTTATTTTTATCAGGCAAAAGGAAAATGCCAACTGGAATACTATAAGTATGATCCAACCAAAGTTAAAAGTTTTTTTAAAAAATTAATTTTATCCTGGTTTTTCACTACATGAAATAGCTAACAAAATTAAAACATATACAACAAAGCATCACTATTTTTAAAAAATACCATAAATGTAAAAACATATAAATAATAAAGATACAATATAATAGCCAACCCACCCCAAACCAAAGCAGAATAATTTACCCAAAATTAATGCTTTGTCTCATTAAATTAATGTTTATATTACTGTGATTATTTATAGACCAGCTATTGGTTGCAAGTCATCAAAGGATGTGCATATATGAAATGGCTATTTTACATTTTATATAAATATATCTTATATTTCTATGACAGTTAATTTAATTTATATTTAGACAAATATAGTTTGCATTTATTATATATAATTTAATACAGTTTAATAACAACAATTATGTAAATTTAAGCATTTTTGTTCCATCTTTCTCTCAGTAAGGATTGCTTGGGAAAGTGGTTTTTGTTTTTATACAGACATCAAGTTGAGGAAGCTTGCTAGGCTTGAAAAAATTGATAAGCTCTGTTGCTGTAATGTCTGAGTGAACCAAGATAAGCTATTCACTTCAAGGTTGGTTTTTTAGTAAAGGAACTGCTTCTACAGAAGCCCATTCAGAGAAAGTCTAAACTACAGTGTTGTCCAGTGTTTAAAATCCCGTGATATGAAGGCAAGTGCCTCAAAGTCCACAGCTCCTGTCTCTGTTCCACTGTGTTCCACTGTGTTTTCTGAAAGCTGCTATTCCATATCCTGTGGCAGTAGCCATGGCAGGAAACAGGAAGAACAAAATGGCTTCTCTCAAGAAGCAACAACACAGTGCCAATGAAAGCAAGAAGTAAAGGGGATCGGGAAGGAGGAAGGGTTCATAACTTTGACCTGCTTCTGTTACCAGATTTAGAAACTGTGATTTCAAGATTTAAAATGGCCTGATTTAGGCTGGCTTTAGTTTTCCTCTGGGATTCCTTGAAGCTGTTTTCCCTTGTAATCCCTGTTATTGTGGCTGTTGCATCCTGCTAGATGGCAATGTTAATCATAATACTGTGGGCAGTTCTTCCTTTTCCTGCCTTCTCTGGTTGGGCTGAAGGTGAAAATTGCATTTCAGCTGATAGGGTAGAATGTATAACACATTTTCTTTGCACACTTTATCATTGATTTAATGAGAATCATACTGCCAAGAAAGAACTTTGAAGTAACATCTTTTATGTAACCGGAGGATATTATTTGTTTTATGTGTACTACAGCAAACTGTGAGGTCTGCCAGGTACAGTTTGCAGGGAAAGGCAAACATTTAAGAATTTCCTGTTTAATTTATTAAGTGAAACACCTAAATGCAGCTTTCTTCTCTTTTCCAGCTTCTGTCAAACCAATGAGCACTGTAAAGTGGTCAGATATTAAAACACATGAGAAATAAAAACAGCTTATAGATGTTTGTATTTTTCTTTTAACAGACGAAATCTACCTGGAGATAGACAGAAAGCTCTAGATATTATGATACCTCTGGTGGAGAGCGAGAGCCAGGTAGCTTCAGACATGTATTGCCTTGTGGGACGGATATACAAAGATATTTTTTTGGATTCTGGATTTACAGACACAGAGAGTAGAGACCAAGGAACTATGTGGTAAGTAGCATTTCACTGCTTGTCCATTCGTTTTGTTTTAAACTGCAAAAACATGTGTTCTTCAATCCAGCTAAAGTTAGTAATGACTACATCTCATTGAAAACAGCAGTGCTTTACTTAATCCCAGGTAACATCATATAAGTTTCAATGAGACTTCATTATGACTAATGAATCAGACTTCTGATGCATTAATTTTTCTATGAAATAAAAAGTTGTGCCAATTGACACTGCTGCACAAAGTTTGTATGGAAAAGGCATTTTAATGAGTGGTTCTCTGAGGCTTCCCCACAGCTGTGAAACTCCTTTTCTAGCAGTTGGTACCGCTTCCAGCTTCTAGAAGAGGCTGTGTGCCATACTCTTTCTGTAAGCTTAAGAATACTAGGAGGATGAATTACTGTTTTATTTGCTTTAGCTGTTTGCTTTTAACATATCAATAAAAAGTACAAACCTACATAGTTAAGACCTCTTTACAATTCCCCTTATAGCTGCATTCTTAGCAATAAAATCCTGTTAAATTTTGGCAGCAAATATAGTCCTTGTGACCCTTCTATCTTGAACATTCAGAAGAATTTTAGCTTTGTGCAGTATGAACCAATCAGGGATTCTTTTTTGTGGTAGGCTGTGCCAGCTCTTTCATTTTCAGAGATTCCATTGCATTGCATATAAGTTCGTTCTCTCTCTCTCTCTCTCTCTCTCTCTCTCTCTCTCTCTCTCTCTCTCTCTCTCTCTCTCTCTCTCTCTCACACACACACACACACACACACACACACACACACACACACACAGCAAAGGGATGGAATTGCTCTTTCTGTGTCATCCATCAGTTGAGTTTGGCTAACAGAAGATGGAGGAAAGGACAGTCTCCCTCTCACCTTTTCCTCTGTACTCCAGCCTCTCCACTCACATGGCTATGAGGCCATGTGGATTTTGGGACCTTAGGAATAAACTTTCCCAAGTTCAGAAAGGAATGTTGAGGAGAGGAGAAATGTGAGAATGATCCTTGGCCATCAGCACCTTTCACTGACAGGCTGCTGGATCTAACACACAGTTTGTAGCTGGTGGTGGTGAGGAAAATCAATGTATTTTTCCATTGGCAAGTTATTTTAAAGTGCCTGTCAGGAGTGTTCCCTCTAAGCTGAGTTAGTGTGACCTAGCTCAGTTTTTTCACCTCAGGCTCTGGATAACTCCAGAGCAAACGAATTTATGCAGTAGCCAAATCGCTTGCTCACAACTTTAATGCCAGTAGCTCACAAAGTAGAATTTTTGCTCACAAGACTCCACAGCTTAGAGGGAGCATTGGTTGGCAAGAGCAGTCAGGTTCTTGACATTGCTCTTTCGGGTGTTAGTGATGGCAGAAACGGTGCCGACACCAGTTGAGTCATTCAGTTCTTCTTCATCAGCTTTGAAGGTAAGGAGATTGTAATGCTTCTTGCATTGTGTATGTCAGGGGTCTTTTAGTACAAAAAGAGCTGCAGGAGCTCATTAGGATATGGCATACTAATGAGCTACTAGGCTATTAGCATATGCCATGCCCTCTGACATCACCGGAAGTGATGTCAGAAGGGAAAGCAAAAGGGGGGGGGAGGCATCTTCAAAAACCTCCCTTTCCCTTCCCCAGCTGGCCTGGGTGGGGGAGCAAAGAGAGAAGAACTAGAGTTGGGCCACAGAAGGAGGAAAGAGGGAAGGAAAGAGAGAAAGTAGAGAGAAGAAAAGAAGGAAGGAAAGAGGGAAAGAAAGAGAAGGAAAGAAGGAGAGAAAGAAAGAGAGAGAGGGGAAGAAGAAGGGAAAGAGGGAAAGGAGGAAAAAAGAGAAGAGAAGAAGGTGGGAAAGAAAGAAAGAGAGAAGGGAAGAAGGAGGGAAAGAAGAAAAGGAGAGAAGGAAAGGAGGGAATGAAAGAAATTCGGCGGCAATTCGGCCCCATTATATCCTATGGGCCATTGAAGTCAATGGCGAAAACATCGGGCTGGAGGGGAGGGGGTTTGAGGGAGAGGCTCCAAACTCGTAGGGTAGCTGATGGAGCCACTCCCCAAGATACCCACCATGTTTCAAAAACATTGGACCAGGGGGGTCCAATTCTATGGGCCCCCAAATAGGTTGCCCCCATATCCTCCATTGTTCTCTATGGTGGGAAAAAAGTTACTTTTTTCCCATGGTGCTGTTAGTAGCTCGGGGGGGAAGGGGTTTGAGGGAGAGGCTCCAAATTTTCAGGGTAGCTTCAGGAGCCTCTCCCCACATACACCCCCACGTCTCAAAGCAATTGGACCAATGGGCCTAATTCTATGGGCACCCAAACAGGTTACCCCATTACCTCCATTGTTTCCAATGGGGAAACCCAGACAGCAGCACTTAAGGCAGGCAAGCAGGCAGCACCAGCAGTCAGACTCTCCCAGAGAATCTCAGGGAAAGTGAACTGTCTTGGGGGGTGCTTGTTTGCCATGAGAACAAATGGCACACTCCAGAACAAGTGGCACTGTGGCAGTGCAAGCATGCCACAGTGCCACACAGAAACACTAAAAGACCAAAAGGAACATCATTTTTACATTTATAAATTGATGGTGCAACCTCATTGGACCACTCACACCACACACACCTCAAAAAGAATATTTTTAGCACTGGGAAAAATGCAGAAAAGTGCAACTGCAGATGAAAGGAAGTACTTCTTCACCCAAACAGTGCTGCTGTCTCGGTTTCCCCATTGGAAACAATGGAGGTAATGGGGTAACCTGTTTGGGTGCCCATAGAATTAGGCCCATTGGTCCAATTGCTCTGAGACGTGGGGGTGTATGTGGGGAGAGGCTCCCGAAGCTACCCTGAAAATTTGGAGCCTCTTCCTCAAACCCCCTCCCCCCCAGAGTTACTAACAGCACCGTGGGAAAAAGTAACTTTTCCCCCACCATAGAGAACAATGGAGGATATAGGGGCAACCTGTGTGGGGGCCCATAGAATTGGACCCCCTGGTCCAATGTTCTTGAAACTTGGTGGGTATCTTGGGGAGTGGCTCCATCAGCTACCCTGTGGGTTTGGAGCCTCTCCCTCAAACCCCCTCCCCTTCAGCCCCCAGAATATACCCTATGTTTTCGCCATTGACTTCAATGGCTCATAGGATATAAGGGGAATGAAATTGACATTCGGCTGGCGGAAAGACTCCCCAATGGGCTTGTACTGCCGAAACTGACATGCGGGAGCCTTTCTGCCCTCCGAAACTGCTTGTGCCCGATTTGGCCGAACCAAATTGGGCCGAATTTTTTTTTTTTTTGCACACCCCTACCGGGGACACCGGCCAGGGGCGGGGCTTGCCGCCACCGCCATTTGTTGTGGCTCCTGAGCTGCCGGAGCTGTGCTCCAGCGCACCCCCCCCCCAAAAAAAAGACCCCTGGTGTGAGTTATTTAGATCTACTTTCACCTTCCTGTCCCTGATCTTAAAGAAGAAGCTGTCTGACTTTACAGGGCAAAGTCTGGATGAGCCCAGGTTGTGCAATAAACTGTCACCTTTAACCATGTTTTGTGGCCTTTAAATAGGGCTTGGGAAGAGAGTTAAATAGGGCTTGGGAAGAGAGCATATTTTCACTGTGGTATTTAATTTTCTGTGCAACAAAAATTTCTGTCTTATACTCTATTATTTTTTCTCTTTGTGAGAGCTGGCTGGATAAATGTAGATTTAAAAAAGCAAAACAATCTATTTGGATTAAATTTGGTTTTGTATTTGCTGCTGTATAAAATATCAAAAGTAATATAATTTGAAACAGATACATTTGTAAAATACTAATTAAATACACTATTAAATACTAATTAAATATACTATTAAATATAACAATAACCAATGTTCATATAGTGTCCAAAGTTTTTCCCAATCATAATCTCAGTAAGCTTTACAACAACCTTGTAAAACAGGTCAGAATCATCTCTAGGTTGCTGATGGGACAGGGACTGGAATAATAGCCACTTGTTTATTTATTTTGAGATCTATACCCCACCCTATCCGGTAGCTCAGGGCGGCTAACAAGCGGCCAAGCCAAGTTTCAGAACTAAAACAATAAACAATATTACATACAGTAAAAAATTCAATACAACAGTAAAATTCAGTACAACAGTAAAAGTCATATGAAACCAAGATACATGATGCATCTTGTTTGCCTTATTGTTTGGAAAGGGGCCATCAAGTAACAACAGACTTACGGCAGCCTCCTAGAATTTGCAAGGCAAGACACATTCAAAGGTGTTTTACCGATGCCTGATGTGTTGTGACTTTGGATCCTTTGGTGGTCTCCCATCCAAATACTAGCCAGGGCTGACTTTACTTAACTTTCATGATGTGTGATGAGATCAGGGTAACTTCGGCTATCCAGGTCAGGCTGTTATTGTTTACGAATGTAAAAACTCCTGTTTATACATTTTAATTCTCCTACGTTGGAGTACCACATAATTCTGCATTCATTTTTGTAGTGCCATAGGACCAGTGGGTATGGATAATTAGCAGGGATGGGCATGAACTGGCTGACGAACTAAAGTTCATCACAAATTTTGGTTGGTTCATGAAGGAACGTGTGCAAGCTGAAGAACCATCATGAACTTTCATAAATTTTGATGCAGTTTATGGTGGTTCATGAAGAATAGAAAGCAGTGGTTTAAACCCCTGCTTTCTGCTCTTCATGAAAAACAGCTGTGTGGTTTAAATGGCTGGGAGCGATTTAAACCACTACTTTCTGCTTCCCGTGGGTAACAGAAAGCAGGCATTTAAAAGGCTCCAAGCCTGGGACTGTGGCTCAGCTGTTTAAAGGGCTTTCTTGGGTAGCCAGGGCCTGGGGCTTGCTGCCCAATAAAGATCCTTTAAACAGCTGAGCCACATGAAGCAAACTGCTCCTACAGCTCAGCTGTTTAAAGGGGCTTTCTTGGGCAGCTAGCCCCTGGGGATGGCTGCCCAAAAAAGCCCCTTTAAAAGGCTGAGCCATGAGAGCGGGCTTCTCCTCCAGCTCAGCTGATTCCAGTCTAAACAGCTGAGCTGCAAGGGCAGCCTGCTTCCACGACTCAGCTATTCAGAGCCTGAAACAACTGAGCTGGGGGAGCAGGCTGCCTCTGTGGCTCAGCTGTTTCAGGCATGAACTGGTTTGGTTCATATGTGAGCTGATTGGGTTTGTGATTCAGTTCATGGTTTGCCCACAAACCAAACCACATTTTTGTGGTCCATGCCCATCCCTAGTAATCAGCTTTTAAACAGAAATGTGTCAGTCTAGATTGGATGGATTGAAGTCATAATCCTAGAATAAATGTCCTAGAGAATTGTTATGCTCATGTTCAGACTTTATATTTTTAGTTCTCAGTACAAAATAGCAGTGCTGTTAACAAGCTGTATATTTTTCATAATTGCGTAAACACATAAGGAAATGGTAGGAGGATGTCATAAATGTTGGCTTCTTAAAATAACCATGAAGCCTGGATGGAAAACAGTAGAATATTTTGTGCTTGAAAGGGTTGAGTGCATTGAGTAAACTGATGATCAGCTCTCAGAGTACCAAAAATGTAATTGCTTCCTTGTAAAACTGCCTTGTTTTAAAACAGAAACTTGTTGTTCTTCTAGGTTCAAGAAGGCATTTGAGTCAGAACCAACATTACAGTCAGGAATTAATTATGCAGTACTTCTCTTGGCTGCCGGGCACCAGTTTGATACCTCTTTTGAGCTACGGAAAGTTGGTAATATAATTTTGAGCCACATAAAGTTGGCAATATATAATATTAATATAATTCACAGGCAAATCAGCTTCTATGACAGCATTTTCATCATCCTCTCATTTTAACAGAAATGCTGTGATGCATGTTGCCAGACTTCTTTGTACATGAGTAATCCTGAACTTCAGCTAGCTTTTCCATTTCAGTGGTATCTCCTCAGGCCTCTGCACTGATCCTGTATATTGACATAATCTTGACTGACTTCAGTTGTATGGGTTAGAGTTCTCTTTCACAGAGACAATAAAATAACAGGCGAATTTATTACAGTTAATTCTGTGGGTTTTTTTGAAACAAAATTTTATTGGAATATATTCAACATTGTTAAACATCGTTACCAATACAATTTAAAGGTTACATCCCATCCCCCCACCCCCCCAATAGGCTTCCAACACTGCTAATAACAGGGGAAAAAGAGTTAAAAGGTAATCTAGTTTAAACTTGTAACAATCAACAAACCAGGTAACACAAATTACAGTTCCTTTCGTAAGGTATTGCACTGGTGTGTACTGATGACACTGTCCTGCCTTGGTATTTGAGGCTTCCGCTAGGTCAAGCAAAGTCTAACATGTCACTGCTTCCCCTGTTACGGTTCTTTTTGAATAACAGAAAACAAGTTTCTTACATTTGCTATAAATGTAGTTTCAGTAATATCCTATACAACTTTAGTTATCTCTGAATGATGCTACAAATTACAAATAGTAGGATTTTCAGGATAGGAATGTATGATATGCCGCATTACAAGCGGTGAAAATTCATATTACTAGCCCATTATTTGTAAACTCTGTAAACATCAATGGATAATATAGGCATTATAGAGATACTTATTGTAGTAGATTAATGTTGTAAATAGCTTCTTTGGTTTACAGGGAAGCATCCATTCATTTAGCATTGTTCCTGCAAAATGAAATTAAGATTCACTAAAATAAATGAAGGTTGTTCAATAGCCAGATTCTGTGGATTGCCATCTCTACTAGTACTTATACGAGTTTTCTTAACCTTCACTGTGTTTATTTTAAAATATCCCTGAGGCTGACAGAACTAATATAGAATTTAAAAGGGAAAGTTCAAGAAGAAAAAATTAGTGGCTGCGAGTCAAAAACTCACAAGCTTTTGGCACAAAACCCTGAGTTCATCTGGTAGAAGGTGACACAACATAGCCAGGTCAGCCCATGCACAGAAAAATCATAGTAAGAAGAAGGTGCTTTATACCAGCTACAATGCGGATTGCCAACAACCAGGGGAAATAGTCCTGCACTTTTAACAGAGGCCTAATGAGATGTTATTTACCAAGTGATGCTATCTTAGCCATTGCAATGTAGTGGTTAGAGCAATGATACTCAGTGGCTCAGGAGCTATATGTGGCTCTTTGACATGCCTCTTGTGGCTCTTCTGAGCACCATTCCTCAACGTGACATCTGCCCTACATTTCAGGAAAGTGGATGAAGCTCTTGGCCAGGAGGGCTTGGTATGGGCAGAGCCACCACTGAAAGGGGAAGCTGTGAGCCTCCTCGAGGTGTAGGCCTCATGCCAGGGATAGAAATAAATGTGGCTCTTCTGGTTGATGGTATTTGCAAATGGGTTTCTCCACAAGCTGTGGACTGAGTACCAATGGGTTTGGGGGTTGAACTAGGACATAGGAAGACTGAGGTTTGAACCCCCACTCTTCTGTGGGAGCTTTCTGGGTGAACTTGGGCCAGTCACATACTCTCAGCCTAACCTACCTCACAGGGTCGTTGTGAGGATAAACTGGAGGAGGTGAGAAATTATGTGAGCCACTTCGGGTCCCCACTGGGGAGAAAGGCGTAGTATAAATGAATTAATAAGTAAATAAAATTTACTTCTGTGCCTTGAAAAACTTTAACTGCTCATTTTCATACATTAAGCCTCTGTTAAAAGATCAAGGCATTTTTTCTCTGAGTTGTTCACAACTCTAGCTGTCATGTGCACCAAGTGATGCTGGTGTAGAGTCAAATGAAATCATGTTTTATTTTCACTTTTGCATTCATCTTGATTCATTAAGAACTTAGGATACAAATGAGCAGTAGGAGAGAGAAGAAGGAAGTCTGCAGACCAGAGCACCAACGTCAGCCTTGCAGATGGGTTACACAAGCTCAATGGAATTTAAGTATGCATTAACTAGAAAGTTGGATTGCAATGTTTGCCTTTCTTGTTTCTTCAGGAGTAAAGATAAGCAGCCTGCTTGGGAAAAGGGGAAACCTGGAAAAATTGCAGAGTTATTGGGAAGTGGGATTTTTCTTGGGAGCAAGTGTTTTGGCAAATGATCATACTAGAGTGATTCAGGCCTCAGAAAAACTTTTCAAACTGAAGACACCAGCATGGTAAGTCATTGTACAGATAATGCACTAGCAGCACATGTTAAATTTAGCACCTTCAAAAATGCATATTATTGTACTGTATTTTTCTTAGTTCTCTGAGGCAGGAAAGCTGAAACAATTGGATTTTCCTTTTCTCAGATTTGTGAATCTGTCCAAGGAAACTATGTTCTTTTAATGTTGGCTCAGAGCCTGTCTGAGTGAAAACAAGGTCATCATACAAATATGGTCTTTCATTTTTGTTCTTATTTTATTATTATTATTTTTATATAAAACAATTCCAAAGTAAGCTGACACCACTTTCCAAATAGCAGAGACTATCTCTTGCCATGGTCAAGAATGGCTGCTTAGAAAATTTCAGTTCTGTTATCCTAAAAACAGACTTGTGTATACAAAATCAGTTAGGTCATGTAATTGTTTCAAAAACAAGGGCAACATTCACCAAAGCTCTTGGCTCAGAATACAAGCTACTGCCAGTTCTGCTGTCAGATTATTCCCCTTTCTCTTAACCTGCTTTATTAGCTTAAACCAATTTAGCATTTCAGCCTATATAATGGCAATTAAACTTTGAAATTGATTTGCCTCTTTTTCTCCTTAGTTGTGCTGACTCTCTAGTTTTCTCATCCGCTGTATAACAGATGAGGCATTTCTGAATAGCATTTATCCTTCAAAGGGTACCAGGTAGCAAAATACTGGACATGCCTACATGCAATTACTGTTGTCCTTCTTAGCATCTTTACCTGCAGTCATTTTGCTGGGTTCAGGGATGGGAATGGTGTATTGCAGTTGCTAAGCAACCATAAGCTATAACTTCATAGTCAATTTTATATCAGTTGGGGTGTGTGCGTCTGTGTGTATATAATTATCCCCGGAGAAGGTAATGAATTGCAAGGACCTGGGTAATGGTAGGTGTGCACATGAAGTTATCTCCCCATCCAGAGCACCCACATGTTGTTGTTGTACTTTTTGTTTCACATTTATTTACTGTATTTTCCCCTGCCCTTTGGCCAATGTATCTAGGACAGCTTCCAGAAATTAAAAGATTAATTTAAATAATTATAAACAAATGGTGTGTTAGGAAGCATTTAGCAGCATATGAAAACTTATGGCAAACTTCTACTAAGTTTGGATGTGTGGAGAGGCAAAAAGAGAAGTATATATCTCACCTTTATGCACTTCTGTTCAGTGAAAAAGTGGTTTTCTCTACAGCTGTTGACCTCCCAGTTAACAAATAACATTAGACTCTGTTAGTGCTGCCTTTTCTAGATAAAAGATCTAGCGCTGTGTTTCATTTAAATAGCCCTTTACAACTGTAACAACCACTCTGGGAATTAGACTGAAACTTGGCAAAGATCATCTGTGGAATCCCATGACTAAATTCGCATTTAAATCTAGATGCTGCTGGTCCACTAAATTATACAGTCTGATCAAAGGATGCTTTCTCGTTCATTGTGTCTAACTTGTAAGTGGCTAGATTCAGGTGGGTAGCCGTGTTGATCTGAGGCAGCAGAACAAAGTTTGAGTCCAGTGGCACCTTTACGACCAATAAATTTTTATTCACGGTATAAGCTTTCATGTGCAAGTGAACTTTCTCAGATACAGTGGAACACAACCTCCTCAACCATTACTTAGAGGGGGTAGGGGATTGTCATCAGGAAGGGCCGTTTAGAATCCAGATGCATAAATACTGGGTGATCATAGCTGAGATTGACTATAAGAAAGCTCTCTGAGTGACAGTAAATTAACATACAAATACAAGAGTTAACAAACAGATGTGGGAATGAGGTTTGAGTCCAGTGGCACCTACATCACAAATAAAGTTCAAATCTGGGTACAAGCAAGAACTGAGAGACTTAGTATGTACATTCCTTCAGATTCATTGAAACCGATTTCCTCAAATGTTACATGTAGCTAGCCCCCCCACCTGAAAAAGGTTAGTCAAATGTGGGAAAGGGGGCCAATGTTAAAAACTTGATAAAGGAAATATAAAAATACTTGCTAACCCCCCCACACCTACATGTAAAGAAAGAAAGAATTGTATATTTCAAATAACAATATTGTTATTCAGAATAAAGAGATCTGTAATCTAGGAAGATCTGAATGGGGAGTCCTCCTTCTTAGAGACAAGAAATCAAGACCATGTGAGTCAATATGTTGAGATACCTATGCTTGACAAAGACAAGTATTAGAAAATTGTCTAACAGTACTTGAAAGACTAGTTTGTCAATAAAAAGGTATTATCTCACATGCTCTGTGTACCCAGAAAGGGGTTCATATGTATTTGAATATGTAGAGCTGCCCAGTCATTCAGGGATTCTGGCAAGATGTTTTAGCTAGGATCAGTAGAATGGTGGGTCAGGTCATCTTTCCTACCTTAGATCAACTAGAACTGTGGTCCGACTGCACACTGAGAAATGGTAAGAAGGCTATGATTTCTACCCTACTGGTGGTGGTAAGGCTAGCCATTGCTTCCAAATAAACTATGGACACAATTTGTTATGGGAAGGATTGCTGATGGTCTGAAGCAGGGGTGTCAAACATGCTGCCCGGGGGGCCGGATCAAGCCCCCAGAGGGCTTCTATCAGGCCCTCAGTGGAACTGGCTGTCTTCTGCTGCTTCTTCCAGCTCTGCTGCTGCTGTGTCATTATAGGTTTGAAGCTTACAGATACACACCTGAACAGCATACTCAAGAATGCAACAGCACAGACATTTTGATGTAATAATTCAGAGCAAGAGGTGTCAGTTATCAGACACTGTTAAATAAACAAAATATTGCAAGAGTGTTAACGTTTTAAGCATGTTTTTATTTTAAGTAAAAAAAAACCCTTTGTGTTTGTGTCCTTTAAAAAGTTTATATCTCTGCTACCTGGCATTACATTTTATGACACACATGGCCCGACTCGACAAGGTCTCCTTTATGTCAGATCCGGTCCTCATAACAAATGAGTTTGACACCTCTGGTCTAAACCCCCACTCCTGTGATGATACAAACAGTACCTTTGTAGTTACCTGGCTCTTGATACTACAATATCTAGCTGAGAATGAGATTATTCCATCTAATGTACACTATCAGGACTGGATTAGTTTCTGAGCATTGGTTAACTGTCTCTTGTGGGCATTATGATCTGGCTTAATGCCCTTAATACTATGAATATGTTACTTACCTTCAGGGCTCTTTTTGTAGCAGGAACTCCTTTGCATGTTAAGCGAAACACCCCTAACACAGCCAATCCTCCAAGAGCTGACAGTAGCCCTTATAAGAAGAGCTCTGTAAGCTTTTGGAGGATTGGCTACATTAGGGGTGTGTTGCCTAATATGCAAAGGGGTTCCTGCTACAAAAAGAGCCCTGCTTACCTCCCTATCACCATATATGTGCTATTACTTCTTTCCTTCGTCTGTTCTTTCATGACAATGCATGTATTTTTGCATCATATTTAATACATTTTATTTTTAAAAATAAAGAATATGTAGAGCTGACACCCTGAGTCAGACTGCTGAGCTGTCTTCCCAGTACTACTTATTTGTTTGTTTGTTTATTATTTAAAACATTTGCATGCCACCTTTCAACCCAGATCTGTTTCCCAGGGCAGCAAACATCAAACGTTATAACATTTCAAGATTAAAAATATTTAAAATAAAGTATGTATACAAGCATTCAGTAAAAACCAGGGAGGAAACCTATAACAGTTATTGGGGTAGGCCAAACAAAACCAAAAAGCCTTCATGCACTGGCAGAAGACAACAATAGAGAAAAACAGACAGATCTCCCTGGAGGGGGAGTTCCAAAATTTTGATTTGGTAGTTAGCATTTCCTCAGATCTCCCTCATGGATCACTGCCTGGTGTGGTGTGGCCTTTATAGTCAATAAGAGAGTGAGAAAGGCAGTATTGGGATACAATCTCAAAAATGACAGAATGATCTCGGTCCGAATCCAAGGCAAACCATTCAATATCACAGTAATCCAAGTCTATGCCCCAACCACTGCTGCAGAAGAGGCTGAAGTGGACCAGTTCTATGAAGACCTACAACAGCTCGTAGAACTAACACCAAAAAATGATGTCCTCATCATCATAGGGGACTGGAATGCTAAAGCAGGAAATCAGAAGGTAACCGGAATAACAGACAAGTTTGGCCTTGGAGAACAAAATGAAGCAGGGCAAAGGCTAACAGAGTTTTGTCAAGAGAACACGCTGGTCATAGCGAACACCCTTTTCCAGGGGTCTTTTTGTAGAAAAACAGCTGCAGGAGCTCATTAGCATATGGTATGCTAATGAGCTATTAGGCTATTAGCATATGCCACGCCCCCTGACATCACCGGAAGTGATGTCAGAAGGGGAAGCAAAAGGGGGGGAGGCATCTTCAAAAGCCTCCCCTTCCATTCCCCCGGCTGGTCTGGGTGGGGGAGCTAAGAGAGAAGGGGTTTGAAGTTTAAACTCCTTCTCATGAGAGTTGGGCCACAGAAGGAGGAAAGAGGGAAGGAAAGAGAAGGAAAGGGGAGGGTAAGAAAAAGAGGGAAGAAGGAGGGAAACAGGGAAAGAAGGAAAAAATAGAAGAGAAGAAGGTGGGAAAGAAAGAAAGAGAGAGAGAGAGAGAGAAGAGAAGGAGGAGGAAAAAAGGAAAAAGAAGGAAAGGAGGGAATGAAAGAAATTCTGCGGCAATTCGGACCCATTATATCCTATGGGCCATTGAAGTCAATGGTGAAAACATAGGGTATATTCTGGGGGCTGGAGGGAGGGGTTTGAGGGAGAGGCTCCAAACTCACAGGGTAGCTGATGGAGCCTCTCCCCATGATACCCACCAAGTTTCAAGAACATTGGACCAGGGGGTCCAATTCTATGGGCCCCCAAACAGATTGCCCCTATTCCCTCCATTGTTCTCTATGGTGGGAAAAATATAACTTTTTTTCCCACCATAGAGAACAATGGAGGAAATGGGAACAACCTGTTTGGGGGCCCATAGAATTGGACCCCCTCGTTCAATACTCTTGAAACTTGGTGGGTATCTTGGGGAGAGGCTCCATCAGCTACCCTGTGAGTTTGGAGCCTCTCCTCAAACCCTCCCCTCCAGCCCCCAGAATATACCCTATGTTTTCACCATTGACTTCAATGGCCCATAGGATATAATGGAGCTGAAATTGACATTCGGCTGCCTGAAAGACTCCCCGGGACGCCGGCTGGGGGCGGGGCTTGGCTCCTGAGCTCCCGGAGCTGTGCTCCGGTATGCTCCCCCCAAAAAAGACCCCTGCCCTTTTGGAACAACCTAAGAGGCGTCTCTACACATGGACATCACCAGATGGGCAACACCGAAATCAGATTGATTATATAATTTGCAGTCAAAGATGGAGAAGCTCTATCCAGTCAGTAAAAACAAGACCTGGAGCTGACTGTGGCTCAGATCATGAGCTACTCATTGCAAAATTCAGACTTAAATTGAAGAAAGTTGGGAAAAACACAAGGCCATTCAGATTTGACCTAGATCGCATCCCCGATGAATATACAGTAGAGGTGAAGAATAGGTTTAAGGGGCTAGATTTGATAGACAGAATGCCTGAAGAACTATGGACAGAGGTCCGTGACATTGTAAAGGAGGCAGCAATCACCACCATCCCAAAGAAAAAGAAATGCAAAAAAGCAAAGTGGCTGTCTGATGAGGCTTTACACATAGCAGAGGAAAGAAGAAAAGCTAAAGGCAACAGTGAAAAGGAAAAATTTGCCCAACTGAATGCAGATTTCCAGAGAACAGCAAGGAGAGATAAGGAGGCTTTCCTGAATGAACAATGCAAAGTAATAGAGGAAAACAATAGATTGGGAAGGACTAGAGATCTCTTCAGGAAAATTGGAGAAATCAAGGGAACGTTCCATGCAAAGCTGGCCATGATAAAGGACAAAGCAGAAGAGATTAGGAAAAGATGGCAAGAATACACAGAAGAACTATACAAGAAGGACCTCGATGTCCTTGACAACCACGATGGTATAGTCACTGACCTCGAGCCAGACATCCTGGAAAGCGAAGTTAAATGGGCCTTAGAAAGCATTACTAACAACAAAGCTAGTGGAGGTGATGGTATCCCAGCTGAGTTATTCAAAGTCTTAAAAGAAGATGCTGTTAAAGTGCTGCACTCAATTTGCCAACAAATTTGGAAAACACAACAGGATTGGAAAAGGTCAGTGTACATTCCAATCCCAAAGAAGGGCAATGTCAAGGAGTGTTCAAACTATCGCACAATTGCACTCATTTCACATGCTAGCAAGGTCATGCTCAAAATCCTACAAGCTAGGCTCCAACAGTACGTGGATAGAGAACTGCCAGAAGTACAAGCTGGGTTTCAAAGAGGTAGAGGAACTAGAGATCAAATTGCCAACATTCGCTGGATTATGGAGAAAGCAAGAGAGTACCAGAAAAACATCTACTTCTGCTTCATTGACTATGCTAAAGCCTTTGATTGTGTGGATCACAATAAATTATGGCAGGTTCTTAAAGAGATGGGAGTACCGGACCACCTCACATGTCTTCTGAGAAACCTGTATAAGGGTCAAGAAGCAACAGTTAGAACCGGATATGGAACAAGTGATTGGTTTAGCATAGGGAAAGGAGTACGGCAAGGATGTATATTGTCACCTTGCTTATTTAACTTATATGCAAAGTACATCATGCGAAATGCTGGCCTGGATGAATCACAAGCTGGAGTTAAGATTGCTGGGGAAAAGATCAATAACCTCAGATATGCAGACGATACCACTCTGATGGCAGAAAGTGAAGAGGACCTAAAGAGCCTCTTGCTCAGGGTGAAAGAGGAGAGCGCAAAAGTGGGCTTGAAGCTCAACATCAAAAAAACTAAGATCATGGCATCTGGCCCCATCACTCCTTGGCAAATAGAAGGGGAAGTCGTAGAAGTAGTGACAGACTTCACGTTCCTAGGATCCCAGATCACTGCAGATGGTGACTGCAGCCATGTAATTAAAAGACGCCTGCTCCTTGGGAGGAAAGCGATGGCAAACCTAAAAAGCATGATAAAAAGCAGAGACATCACCTTGCCAACAAAAGTCCACATGGTCAAAGCAATGGTATTCCCCGTAGTAATGTATGGCTGCGAGAGTTGGACTATAAGGAAGGCCGAGCGCCGAAGAATAGATTCTTTTGAACTATGGTGCTGGAGAAGACTCTTGAGAGTCCCTTGGACTGCCAGGAGATCAAATCAGTCAATCCTAAAAGAAATCAACCCTGATTGCTCCCTGGAAGGCCAGATCCTGAAGCTGAAGCTCAAATACTTTGGCCACCAAATGAGAAGGGAGCATTCACTGGAGAAGACCCTGATGCTGGGAAAGATTGAAGGTCAAAGAAGAAGGGGACGGCAAAGGATGAGATGGTTAGACAGTGTCATCGATGCAATGAACATGAAATTGAGCAAACTTCAGCGGACAGTGGAAGACAGGAGGGCCTGGCGTAAACTGGTCCATGGGGTCGCGAAGAGTCGGACTCGACTGTGCGACTGAACAACAACAATTTCCTCAGATATTCCCAAAGATGTTCTCTTCAGCACAGCTGGAGCTGCCTGCAGTTAAACATGCGGAGCATATATTCTGTCTCTGAGCCAGTGTGTTATGTAGCTCCTTCAGCTCAACTGATTCTTGCAAGATACATATTACCAAGACTGCTTCACATATTATCAAGAGGCCTGTGTGCACTATGTACATGTGATGTGTACACTAATACAATACTTATCTTAAGCTTCATAGCACTTTGTTTATCTCACTTTTTCCTCCTCCCTGTACTCAAGGTGGCTTATGAAATTATTTTTTTATAAAATTAATTAAATATACAACAAAACTATAAACAATACAATGCAATAAGCAAATAATAATGACTTTATTAAAATTAAACATTGTTTTTGTATTGATGTTCAGAGTGTTTGATATATATTGCTGAAATCTGTAAAGGCATCTTGTGAAGTTGGACAGCGTCACTATCCCTGTCTTGCATTTGGGAAACTGAGGCTGAGAGAGTATATATAAGGACATCTTGTAAAATCATGGAATACCTCAGATGGTGCAATTGAACCTCCATGTTCAGAGGCAGTGCAGCTCTGAGTATCAGTTGCTGGAGGTAGCAATGGGGAGAGGCTTCATATCTATTTGTCAGACTTTGGTCTTGCTTGTAGGACTTTTGGGGCTATCTGTTTCACTGGTGTGGGATACAAAATGATGGAACAGATTGACCATTGGTCTGATTTGTACCAAGATCTTCCTGATTCATAGGGTATATTTAAAAAAAAAACATTGTACATGCTAAGGCCCTGGTTGACCTTGTGTCCCTACATAGGCATGTTTATGAGGCCAATATGGCTCCCCTGGAAGAGAACACTATAGGAATTTGAGATACAGAGGTGTGTATGTGAAAATTTCTAAAATGGAGAAGCATGAAATGTGCATCTGTGTGTTATCTGCAAAGCAGGCATGGACCATAGCTGGTATGGTGTGTAAAGCCCACATGACAGGAATCTATATAAGGTTTTCCAATTACATTTTATACCTGTTTTTGTGAACTTTTTATCAAACTAGTGCCACAGCATTTAACTGGGAGTAGGAGAAAGCTCTCTGTAGACATAACCAGGTTTTTTGTCCTGTGTCACCAATAAAGCTACTTACCCACTCAACTTGGTAATGTAACATTTAGTACAAATAAAGTATGTAAAATTACAAACAGTTGCCCTTTTGATGGTTGTCTCTAGGTACCTCAAGTCAATTGTGGAGACTATTTTGATATATCAGCACTTTAAGAAACTGAATCCAGAACAGCAGGTTGCCAAACATGAACTTGTAGACTTTTGGATGGACTTTCTGGTTGAAGCCACAAAGACAGATGTGTCAGTAGTTAGATTTCCTGTAAGTATATATTAAAACATTTTCAATTAATGTTTAGTATTGTTCATTTCCTGTTTGTCCTGCCTCAGGATTATTTGGAAAATGTTCATTTAATTCATTTTAACTTTCAAAAACAGAAAAGCTTCATATAAACATTGCAGTTGTTTAATGATATTTAATTTATTATTTTTATTTATTTACAAAATTTAAACCCCACCTTTCTGCCTTCATCAGGGCAACCAAGCCTGCTAACAAATTAAATAAATACATAATAAAAACATCTTAAAAACCATTAAAACCAAACAAAAACACATGATTAAAACAATTAAAACCTAGCTGAAATACTAAAACATAGGGCAGGAAGGAGGGATCACTGATGAAACATCAAATGAAACAAAAAGGTATTTACCCACTGGTGGAAGACAGCAACAGAGGGGGACAGTAAAGGAGAGTTACAGAGTTTTGGTGCCTTGACCAAGAAGGCTGTCTTCCTAGTTTCCACTGACCTCAGCTCAGAAGAATGGGGGCATCTGAAGCAGAGCCTCAAAAGATGATTGTAGCAGCTGGGTAGGTTCATAAGAGAGTAGGTGGTCTTTCAAGTTTGCTGATCCCCAGCTTCTTAAAGTACCTATAAAACTAGAAAGTCATGTTAGTGTTCTATTATGTAAAGTTTATCTCTATTAAAATGTTAGCATAGAAATTCACTGGGTAACTACAAATTAACTGGGTAAAATAAATTTTCTTGGCTATTCCCATAAAAACAGCTAGTAAAAGGAAGAACAAAATGCTAGAAACACACTGTCAGGTCTGCATGATCTATCCTAGGCTTTTTTCTAATTTGGGTCTACTAGACCTGAAAAATAACGGTATTCCCGAATATTCCCAAATGCCAGTATTGGTATTGCATTAGTATTCAGGTAAATATTTGGGAAACCTGTTTGGTGTAGTAGTGAAGTGCGTGGACTCTAATCTGGGAGAACCGGGTTTGATTCCCCACACCTCCACTTGCAGCTGCTGGGTGACCTTGGGCAAGCCATAGTTCTGTCAGAGCTGTTCTCTCAAGGACAGTTCTGGAAAGAGCTCTCTCACGCCCACCTATCTCATAGGGTGTCTGTTGTGGGGAGGGGAAGGGAAAGGAGTTTGTAAGCCATTCTGAGACTCCCGAGTGAAGAGCAGAGTATAAATCCAATCTCTTCTTCTTCTTCTTTATTCGGCTCCATTATACCCTATAGGGACCATCCCAGTAGGACATAATAGAAAATTTCACTTGGTGCCACCACCACGGTACAACTTGAAACGTGAACTGAAAGCATTTAAAGTTTAAATGACTTCAGTTCACTCACAGAGTTGCATCACCACAGCGGCATAACTCCATGAGTGAACTGATGGCATTTAAAGAGACCTAGATGTGGCTTTTATTTGGGCATGGCTATTTTGGCAGCTGAATCAGATTGTCCACTCTGTATTCGACTCAATATATACTGAGCACACACCCCTAATCTATCCCACTAAATTATTAAGGTCCACTATAAATTAAAGCTGCTGCCATGTTATTTCTAACTATCCGCATCCATCTATTATGTTTTTATCTCATCCTTTCTTTAAAGATCCTACTGTGTGGCAGACATGGTTCTCCTTTTCTCCATTTTATCTTCATATTAACCTACGTGGTGGGTTAGTCTTGGGAGTGTGAATAGTCCAAAGTAATCCAATGAGCACTGCTTCGTGGCAATTTGAACGTGGATCTCTAGTCCTTTACCTCGCTGACTCTACCCTAGAGTTTATAATTGTTGCTTCTCTTTTGCAAAGCAGGGGCCAGCCAGGCATGGCTTCTAGCAGGAAGTGATAATTAGGGGAAAAGAGTAACTCCTTTTGGGTTTGCGGTCCTTCACCAATCCCAGACAAAGGGGTGACCTGGTGTCATCCATGGCAGTGCTAGGACTCTCCCAATATGTAATGGCTCCCACTCACCGAGCAGGGCACATGCTCGATCTGTTCTTTGCGATGGGGGTGACAGTGGACCAAATTTCTACCACAGCAGTTCCATGGTTGGACCACTGTGCCCTGAAGGCCTGTGTGAATGCTCCACCCCAACCCTGTATGGGCAGTGAGCACATTTTAGGTCACCCACAGAGCCAAATGGACCCAATGCAACTCCAGATGGCTCTGTGGGATCCAGTGCCCCCTGGCAGCTCGTTAGATGAGCTTGTTGAGGATTGGCATAGCCAACTTTCAGCAGCCATTGAGTAGATCGCTCCCCGATGCCCTCTGCACCCCCCTTCTAAGCTCGCTCCATGGTACACACAGGAGCTGTGGCTGATGAAACAAGGGCTTAGATGGCTAGAGAGTCAGTGGTGGTGTTCTTGGGATGAAGCTACAGGAGCATCCTGCAGGGCATTTATGAGATCCTATGAGATAGCAGTCAAAGCCACCAAAAAAGAATATTATGCAGCCACGATTGCATCTGCAAGCTCTCACCCAGCCCAATTATTTAGAATGATTTGGTCTATTGCTACTCTGCCACAGGGCAGACCAAATGTTAAGGAATTGGAGATTGGCTGTGAGGCTTTTGTGAGCTATTTCGCAGATAAAGTCTTGTTGCTCCACCACAACCTTCCCACCACAGTTCAGACAGTAAGGGAACTCAACACTCCATGTACGTCTTCTTGTCAAGTTCTGGATTATTTCAGTCCACTCAGCCTAGAGGAGGTCGACAGATTGCTCTCAGCTGTTTGCCTGACCACTTGCAGCCTTGATCCGTGGCTGTCGTGGCTAATTAAAGCTGGTTGCAGCGGGCTATGAGGTACCCTAAGGGAGATTATCAACAAGTTCCTCTCAAAGGAAAAGAGTCTTCTTCAAATACTACGCCAAACTGTTTAAAAAGAAAGGAATTGATCAACAGAAAATTAAGAAATATTTGGAGACTATTGAAGTTCCAGAGCTGGGAAAGCAAATTAAAGAGTTATTAAATGGTTTAGTAACAAAGGAAGAGGTGACAATGGCGATAGAAGATGCAAAGTCGGGCAAAGCTCCAGATCCAGATGGCTTTACAGCAAAGTTTTATAAGAAATTTAAGGAGGAGCTAACCCCTATCTTAGTACTTCTGTCGAACGAGATAAGAAAGACTAAACGGATCCCAGATTCATGGAAAGAAGCAAATATTTCATTGATACCCAAAGAAGGTTTGGACTTAACTGAAGTAAAGAATTATAGACCAATATCGCTATTAAATAATGATTACAAATTATTTGCAAAAATAATTTCGGAAAGACTGAAAAAATATTTGAAAGATACTATAGCGGAAGAACAAGCTGGTTTTTTACCAAATAGACAAATAAGAGACAATTTAAGAGTGGTGATTGATGCAATTGAATATTATGATAAACATCCAGAAAAAGAAGTGGGATTCCTCTTTTTAGATGCGGAAAAAGCTTTTGATAATTTAAATTGGGAGTTTATGCTGCAAGTTATTGAAAAAATGAATATAGGACAGTCTTTTTTAAACATGATTGTGGCAATTTATTCAGAACAGAAAGCAGCTTTGAATATAAATAAAGAAAGAACATATTTTTTCCAAGTTCAAAAGGGAACACGTCAAGGCTGCCCGTTATCCCCGTTGTTGTTTATTTGGATATTGGAAATATTATTGACAGTGATAAGAAAAGATAACAGCATTGAAGGACTTACAGTGAAAGGTTTTGCATATAAATACAGGGCATTTGCAGACGATGTAATGTTTATGATTCAAGATCCAATCGAGAAAATACCACAATTGATGGAAAAAATTGAAGAATTTGGATCAGTTGCGGGATTCTACGTTAATAAAAGTAAAACCAAAGTGATGTGCAAAAATATGACGAAACAAAGACAAACAGAACTCCAAGAGAAAATTCAATGTGAAGTAGTTACAAAGACTAAATATTTAGGAATTGAATTGACTATGAAAAATATTGATTTGTTCAAAAATAACTATGAAAAGGTTTGGTATAGGATTCAGCAAGATATGAAGAAATGGGATACCTTGAATTTATCATTATTGGGAAGAATCGCAACTGTAAAAATGAATATTTTACCGCGTTTGATGTTCTTATTTCAGACTATTCCAATATTAAAACAAAGGAAAATATTGGATATGTGGCAGAAAGAATTATCCAAATTTGTATGGGCAGGAAGAAAGCCAAGGATTAAAATGAAAATTTTATGTGATGCAAAGGAAAGAGGAGGTCTACAACTACCAAATTTAAGACTGTATTATGATGCTGTCTGTTTAACATGGTTGGAACAGTGGATTAATCTTGAGAATAAAAAGTTATTGGCTCTAGAAGGGCATGATAACAAGTTTGGATGGCATGCATATTTATGGTATGGAAAAGTAAAAATGGACAAATTTTTCAAACACCACTTTATAAGATGATCACTGTTCGAGACTTGGATGAGATATAGAAAATTCTTCTCAGAAGAAAGACCACTTTGGATAGTACCAGCAGAAGTGATTAATCCATATTCAAGAAATCAAGGGTTAGATTGGCTACCTTATAAAAGTCTTTTAAAATTAGAAGGGAAAAACTTTGTGTTAAAAGACAGATTTGATGTGGAATTTGAATATGATTGGTTGAAGTATAGACAGATTTATGACTTATTTAAGACCGATAAAAGAGAACATGGTTTTAGAGAAAATAACACTGAAATTGAAACTGTATGGCTTGAGAAGGGTAAAAAAATGATTTCTAAACTGTACAACGTTTTATTGAAATGGTACACTGAGGATGAAATTGTAAAAGAGCAAATGATAAAATGGGCGGTAAATATTAATAATGAGATATTAATGACATCTTGGGAATATTTGTGGAAAAAGTCAATGAAAATTTCAACTTGTGTAAATGTTAAAGAGAATTGTTATAAAATGATGTACAGATGGTATATGACGCCTAAAAAAATTGCTATTATAAATGAAAGTATGTCTAACAAATGTTGGAAATGTAAGAAACATGAAGGGTCTTTTTACCATATGTGGTGGACATGTGATAAAGCAGTAAAGTATTGGACTGAGATCCACAATGAGATACAAAAAATTTTGAAATGTACTTTTAAGAAAGACCCACAGATGTTATTGTTAGGTCTTAGAATGGAAGAAATAAATGTAGCCAAGAGAACACTATTATGGTACTTGATTATAGCAGCTAGACTGACTTTTGCTCAATGTTGGAAACAAGATAAAGTACCTGAAACATGGGAATGGATTAAAAAGACGTTGTTTATGGCAGAAATGGACAAATTAACAAGAAAATTAAACAACGAAGAAGATGAAACCTTTTTCGGAGACTGGAAAGACTTTCAAGAATACCTGTTGAAGAACTGGGATGTTAAACGTGGTTTGATTTGTTTTGACAGCTATTGAGGAGAAGTGGAAAGAGACCTAGATCTTTGAATTGTTACCATTAGTAAAAGAAAATATGTTTAGTAGTAAATGTAATTGTATAAGAAAAATATCAATGGGGTTGGTGCAGTGCGGGAAGCCTTGTTTGGGGGGAGAGGGAGAAAGAAAAATGGATATGTATTGGTTTGTTTAAATTGTATGAACATGTGATATATCCAATAATAAATTGTATTTAAAAAAAAAAAAAACCAAGTTCCTCTCAAAGGGACTGTTCCATGGGGCACTAAAGGAGGCAGTGGTCCACCCTCTCTTTAAAAAAATCATCCTTGGATCCAGTTGAATTGGCCAACTATCAACTGGTTTCCAAATTGCCCTATTTGGGCAAATTAATTGAGAGGGTGGTGGTGATTCAGTTGCAGGGCTTTTTGGATGACACCTCTGCACTAGATCCCTTCCAGTACAGCTTCCGACCGGGCCACAGGACAGAGACGGTACTGGTCACCCTCACAGACAATCTCTGGAGGCATCTGGATTGGGGCAGTTCAACGGTGTTGTTGTTAAACCTGTCAGCAGCGTTCAACACGGTCAACTACCAACTACTGACCCACTGCCTTGCCAACACCAGGATTCAGGGACCTGCCTTGCAATGGCTCTCCTCATTCCTTCTGGGTCAGGGACAAAGGCTGGCCATGGGGGAACAGCTGTCCCAAAGGCACCTGCTAGTTTGCGGAGTGCCACAGGGAGTGGTGCTTTCCCTGATGTTATTCATCATCTATATGTGCCCCCTTGCCCAGATTGACCAGAGTCATGGGCTGGGTTGTCACCAAAACGCAGACGACACCCAGCTCTATCTGCTGTAGGACAGCCAGTCCGACTCTAGTCCAGAAGATCTGGACCTGGTGTTGAAAGCCATGGCTGGTTGGCTTAGACTGAGCCAACTGAAATTGAATCTGATGAAGATGGAGATTCTGTGCCTGAGTCGTAGAGGTCTGAGGGTAGGGATTCCACTCCCAACCTTCGATGGCACTGTTGGTGCCAGCGCCAGAGGTTAGGAACTTGGGAGTGCTCCTGGATGCCTCCTTAACAATGGCAGCCCACGTAGCAGCCACAGCGAAGTCAGCCTTTTATCATCCTCGGCTGATTAGGCAGTTGGTTTCCTTCCTCGAACACAGTGACTTAGCAACAGTGATCCATGCAACTGTCACCTTGAGATTGGATTACTGCAATGCTCTCTACATGGGGCTGCCCTTATCCCAAATCCAGAAGCTGCAGCTGGTGCAGAATGCAGCAGCCAGGCTGTTGTTGGATCTCCCCATGCGGGAGCACATCCAGCCTGTGCAAAAAGCACTGCACTGGCTGCCTATAGCATACCAAATTCAGTTCAAGGTTCTGGTTCTTATTAAAGCCCTATATGGTCACGGGCCTACATACCTAAAGGACCGCCTTTCCCCACATGTTCCCCGGAGAGCACTAAGATCGGGGTCCCAAAATCGTCTGTCTCTCCCAGGTCCTAGAGAAGCCAGGCTGGCTGTGACGAGGGCCAGAGCCTTTTCAGTGGTGGCTCTGCACTGGTGGAATGAGCTCCCAGATATCAGGGCCCTGTGGGACCTTTTACAGTTCTGCAGGGCCTGCAAGATGGCGCTCTTCCACCAGGCTTTCAAGTAGGGAGCCGCCCTAATAAAAGAAGACCCTGGCCCTAACCAACCAACATCGTAATCAACATGTCAATGCCAGATTTAAATTACTATCATTATTAACATGTCAAGGTTAGATGCTGCTAATGTCCACCATTGCACACAAACAACACTAGCACTTATGCTGTGTTTTAAAAGTGAATTATTGTAGTTTTATCTAACTTTGTTGTCTAATATGTTTTATGTAAACCGCCCTGAGCCTGCCTCGGCAGGAAGGGTGGGATACAAATCCAAATAATAAATAAATAAATAATCTTTTTTCATCTGACATTTTCCCTTCTGTTTTCCTCTACAGAGTTTGTTTGTTTTAAACATTTATTAGTCACCTTTCTCCCATGCAGAACTCAAGGCAGCTTACAATATAAATAAAACATTATAAAAACACAATAAAACCACAGTTAGAGCCAAATTAAAGTGAACCTTCTTGATAGGGGTTTCTCTAGAGCAGGAGAATGGTGCTTGTGGATGCCTTTTGTGGCACCTGCCAAGTGATTTTAGAAAGTGGATGGGGCCAGGAGAACATTTCCCCAGCAAGACTTCTGACCAGTTAGATTGGATGTTCAAAGCAGCTGCAAAACAGTAGAAGGATCACTGCTGCATGACAAAGTAAGTTGCCACTGACCTTGGCTGTTACCCCCATTCCGGTCCGCTTAGTCCTGGGAAGGAAGGGAGGTGAAAGCAAAGTTCTCTGCTGCACAAAGTTGCTCTCCTGCTGAGCACTGCTACAGCTCAGGACCCCCAGCAAGGGAGAGAAAATCCCTTTCCTTCCTGTTGAAGCCTGCCTTCCTTTCTTCTTGAGCTCAACCACTGCAGCACAGGAAGAGAGCAGGCCAATTGGCACATGCAGGGAAAGAAAAGCTCTTCTTTTCCTGCCTCAAACTGTGGGCTTCCTCTCATCCCAGCTACCACTGCTGCAGCCCAGGACAGAAGTAAGCCAGCTAGCAAGCACAGGAAAAGAAAGCCTGCTGGTTTCCTCAGTTCTTGAGGGTCCTGCTGCATCCTATGTACAAATAGAGAAAGAAAAGCCCTTCCTTCCTCTTCCCATCCAAACTTGCTTCCTTCCTCTTATCCCCAGTGGTGCTGCTACTGCAGCCTGAAACCAGGCTGGCCAGCCAGAGTGACCATGGGGTGGGAAGAGCAGGTAAGGAGGGGAGCTGGCAGAGAGGGCAGTGTGCAGTGCTGCCTGGGGCTGAACAATCTGAAAGATAACTGCCTTTGCTCCATTCTTCTCTTCTTCCCTTTTCTCCCTCCCATCTGTGTTGCATTGCATTTATTTTCTCTCTCACCCCCTTTTTTGTATCCTTTAAAAAATTCCTTCCTTTTCTCTTGCACGTAGGTTCCACTGTGATTCTGTGACCTCCCCCCCTTTGTGTTGTTTTCTGTATCTTATTAAAATTCCCCCTGCTTTTTCACTATGCTGGGTTTCCTCTGTGTGTGTGATTCTCCCTCTTCCTCAGCGTCTCTTTTCTCTGTTTTTTATTCCCATTCTTTTCCCCTCACTTGGGCTTCCTCTTTATGTAAATGTTTGGCGCACTTGGGCTGCGCCCCTGTCAGCACTCCTCCCGTAGCCGTGGCAGGGGCAACCCAGAAGGGGGGTGGCCCCGGGGGCGGCGGCCAGTACAAGGTCGGATGGATCGAGCAGGCCTCAGAAATGACAGTGGGCTGGGTTAACTTCACCCATTGTGCCCTCCTGTCTCGAGCTCGGAGCTTGACTGCCTCATCCCGCTCTCTGTAGCAGCGCGTCCTGGTCCGTAGCTCGTACTTCCTCCCCAGCCATCTCGTTTCCCTCCTTCCTTATATCCCCAGCTCCGCACCCAGCACTGCCTTTCCTCCTCGCCATTCTCCTCCCCCGCCTGGCCCCGACCCTGTTCATAAACGGGGATGCCGTCTGGTGGGTGTGGGAGGGGCTGTTGCCGGGCTGGCAACAGCCCGGATGGCTGCACTGCCAGCGCCGCTCTGCCGGCACCACTCCAGAGGATTCCTAGGGGCCGGGGGTCGGCGTCCAGTGGCTCCCGCGGGGCATGGCACTGGGGCCTTGCTCGCCCCATCAGCGTGTCGCTACCTTGGCCTGCTGGGGGAGGTCCATCGCGGGGGTCTCGCCGAGCCTGCCCCTCCACCGCCGGGGACTCTCCGGTCTCTCCTCACCTTTCCATCATCCCATCGGTAAGCCTCCCCCAGGAGTACAGGGCCGGGGAGTGGGTGTTGCGGCCCGGGCCAGCAGGACCGGGACATGTTTGTATTTTATTCTCTCTGCCTCTTGGGTGTCTTCTCTCAGATCTCTTTTTAATTTCTCCCCTTTTTTTCCTGCCCATTGTGTGCCAATGTTAACTACCCTTGTGAAGCTTTATTGGACCCTCTATGTTATATTATATCATGATGCAGATCTGGTTTGAGCTGTTGGTATAGTTTAGACAATGGCTCTATGTAAAGTACTTTACCTGTGCAAATAGTCATGCCTCGTGCCGCGCCTGAGTCTTTGGATGCCGTGGAGGAGCTAAGTGTCAGCAGGAACGAGCTCGCCTCGCCAGAAGCCTCCATACCTGACGATGCGGCAAGCTCCGAGCCATCACCGCTCAAGTGACACGCCCCCTGACTCACTCTCACCGGTGTCTCGCTTACGAGAGTGTGGCCAGCAGGACTTGACAGCTCGCCGTCATGAAACACACATGCGCGCCCGGCGTTCATTTAGCCCAGAGTATTAGCGGGAGCTGGGCCATGCTCGGAGCATGCTAATGACCACCTGCTGGGATTGCTATTTAGCCTGTGCTGGCATGGCATCAAACTCATGCCAGAAACTAGTCGCATCTGCGAAGCTCTGCGCTGCACCTCTCCGGTTCCTGTCGCCTTGTTCCTGGTTTGATCTCTCCAGCCCCTCGACCTCGGCTCATCTTGACCACACTACTCTGCACCTCGCACTCCCGGACTCTTGACTCTCGGCTCTCGTACTCTGGACCCTCGACTCTCAGACCTCCTGACCACGCTAACGGTTGGTAACTTGGACTTGGCTCCCCGGTTTTCTCAGCTTGCTTGGCTTCTGACCTTAGACTGTCTCTCGACCACCTTGCTCATCTTCCTCCTTGAACTTGGTTGCTTGCTCCCGGCCAGCTCTAACCTCGGAATGTGTTTCCCGACCACCCCACTCATCCTACCCCTGGAACTTGATTATTTAGTCTCGGCCGGTTCTGACCTCAGACTCTGCTCTAACCACCCCACGCTTGCTTGGTCCCCCACCCCAGCCTGTGACAGATTGCTGGCACCACAAACACACGCTCATCCCTCACACTGGATGAAGCAGGTGGAGGGGCGCTCTAGCTAGCAGACTTGGCTGCGCAGCTGCAACAGCTTACGCAGGTCGTCAGCCACCTGCACATGCAGCAGCAAGCTACTGCCACCGCCACCGTTCCACCACCCTGCTGTCCTGTAAACCCTCCTGAGAAATTTGGTGGGAATGTGGAGGAGTTTCCAGCCTTTCTCGCCCAGTGCAAGCTGTACATAGAGCTGAAAGACCGTGATTTCCCAAATGACAAGACAAAGGTTTGATTTATCATCAGTCTGTTAAAGGGGCAAGCAGCAAAATGGGCCACACCCCTCCTGGTCTCCTCATCCTCGCTCCTGTCAGACTACCCTGGGTTCCTGGCCCATTTCTCCACTGCATATGCCAACTCCCAACAAGCCGCCACAGCTAACCGCAAAATCTGTGCCTTGAGACAAGGTAAATCGTCAGTCGCCCACTATTCCACAGAGTTCCAGCTGTTGGCCCAAGACCTGAGTTGGAACGAATCTGTCCTCATGGATCAATACGCGGAGGGCTTGGCGGATGAGATCCTCGACAAACTGGCCCGCGTTGACCGGCCAACCACCCTGCAGGCCTTAATCACCCTGTGCCTTCTCATCGACGGCCATCTCGAGAGTCGACACCAGCACCGAGGTTGCACCCATGGCCCCCAGCACCCGCCAGTCTGCCTCGTAGCCAAGCCCAGCCAACCACAATGGCCCGGGAAATGAGGGTGAGCCCATGCAAGTCGGATCGGTACGCTCACGCCTCACCCCCGAAGGAAAAAACCATCACTGCACCCAGAATTTGTGTCTGTACTGTGGCGGGGCCGGGCACTACTCTCTCGGGTGCCCCGCAAAACAGGTGCGCCCTGAGGTGCCGCCCCCAGTAAAAGACCAGTCCCATGCCTAATTGGACCCCCTGGCATGGGGCAATTAGCCGGGTCCTCCGAACTTCTGTCTCCTGATCCCGGACCCTTTTTGATCCCCCTCAAGTTGCAGTTACCAGATGAACACTGGTTATGTGTCCATGCGATGCTCAACTCCAGAGCTGCCTGCTGTTTCATGGACACTGCCTTCATAAAGCAGCACCATATCCCAGTCCAGGAGAAACCAACCCCAGCGCTGGTAGAAGCAGTTGAAGGGCACCTCCTTCGTTCAGGTCCTGTAACTCATGAAACCCAGCCATTGACCCTATGCATCCGGCAACACCGGGAGCAGCTACAGTTCGACATTGCTCGCATGTCCCGGTTTCCAGTAATCCTGGGCCTGTCCTGGCTGGTGGCCCATAATCCCCGGGTGGATTGGGTTCGCCAAGACGTGCACTTTCCTACCACGCCCTCCTTGGCTGACCCGGCCACCACCTTGCTCACTTCTGCTTCAGACAATGATTTGCTTCTCCCTCACCATGACTTTGCCGACGTCTTCAAAGAGAAAGGAGCCAACCAGCTACCCCCGTACCGGCCATACGACTGCGCCATAAACCTGGTTCCTGAGGCAACCTTGCCAGTGAGTTGCCTATACCCCATGGCTGAACCAGAACTAGCTGCGCTTCGAGACTTCCTCGAGAAGAACCTGGCCCGAGGATTCATCCGACCTTCTATCTCTCTGTTGTCTGCACCGGTACTCTTTGTAAAAAAGAAGAGCGGAGAACTGCATCTCTGCAATGACTATCGTGCACTGAATAAAATCACCGTCCACGACTGATATCCCCTGCCGCTGATCCCGGAGCTCCTTGACCGCCTTAAGGGAGGCCAGATGTACACCAAGTTGGACCTCCGCGGCATCTACAACCTCGTGCGCATCTGCTCTGGCAACGAGTGGAAAACAGCTTTTGGACACGTCACGGGCAGGACAAATACCTTGTGGTGCCGTTTGGCTTGACCAGTGCCCCCCAGTGTTCCAGTGGCTCATGAATTACATGTTCCGGGATCTCCTCGATTGCTTCATGATCATTTATTTAGATGACATCTTGGTGTACTCCAAGAGCCCCACCCAGCACGTGGAACATGTTCGGTTGGTCCTGCAATGCCTCCAAGCCCATGGCATCTACGCCAAGCTGGAAAAGTGCACCTTCCACCTCCACTCCATAGAGTTCCTCGGCCACATTATATCCCCAAAAGAGATACTGATGGATCCTAAGAAGGTGGAGGCCATCTTGAGTTGGCAAGTCCCCCGCACTCACAAGGACATGTAATGCCTCCTCAGCTTTGCCAACTATTACTGGCAATTCATCCCCACCTACGCATCGCTGACGACTCCTCTGACCCTTCTTCTCCAGCCCAAAGAACCATTCCAATGGACTCCTGAGGCCGACCAGGCCTTCGCCATGTTGAAAACCTGCTTCACCTCCAGTCCCTTACTTCATTACCCAGATCCTCGGCTTCCATTCACCATCGAGTCTGATGCCTCCAGTATCGCTATCGGCGCCGTGGTCTCCCAATGAGACGACCCCTTGCAGCCCCTGCAGCCATGCGTGTACTATTCCCACCAACTGACAGCTGCAGAGCAAAACTACACAATTTGGGAGAGGGAGCTCCTAGCTATCAAAGCAGCTTTTGAGGTCTGGAGGCACCACCTCAAAGGGGCTCGTCACCCTGTTTAGGTCCTCACCAACCACCAGAACTTGGAACATTTGCAGACCACCCATCGTCTCAATCAATGGCAGATCCGGTGGTCCCTGTTCTTTTCCTGGTTTGATTTCAAAATCACATACATTCCCCAGACGCAGAACCAGAAGGAAGACGCCTTGTCCCGCAAACCAGAATACGCACCCGCCTTCAAGGAAGAAACCCCCAAGACATCCATCCTGTCCCCCTCAGTGTTCACTGTCACCACCAGTCCTCATCCTCTGTCCGAGGAGATCTGCTCGACACAAGCGCAAGACTCCTGAGCACAACAATGACTGCGTGATCTCCAGGATGGGGCATCCGGAAACCTCACCACCCGCGATGGCCTCCTATTCCACCAAGACCGTCTCTACGTTCCCCCAGGTCCTCTCCGGACCCAGATCCTGCACCTCACCCATGACTCGCTCCCTGCCAGACACTTCAGCCACCTTAAGATGACCCATCTCCTCACTCTAGAGTTTTGGTGGCCCCGAGTCCGCGCTGATGTAGCCTGTTATGTAAGCTCCTGCAAAGGGTGTTGACGAGTCAAAGACGTCCCTGCCAAGCCCTCTGACTTGCTGCTTCCATTACCTGTGCCCTCCGAACCCTGGGACACCATAGCGATGGACTTCATTGTCGATCTTCTGCGCTCCCACGGACACACCTGCATCTTCGTTGTGGTGGACTTGTTCACCAAAATGGCTCACTTCATCCCCTGCACCAAGGTCCCCACGGCTACAGAAACAGCACAGCTGTATATCCAGCAGATTTTCTGGCTCCATGGTCTCCCCAACCACTTGATCTCTGACCCAGGTCCCCAATTTACTTCCCGGTTCTGGCAAGCGATGCATTCCAGGCTTGATACCCGGGTGCACCTGTCCTCTGTCTACCATTCCCAAACAGATGGGCAGACAGAACGCACCATCGCCACATTGGAACAGTACCTTCATTGCTACTCCTACTACCAGCAGGATAACTGGTCTATGTTGTTGCCCATGGCGGAATTCGCCTACAACAATTCCGTCCACTCATCCACCCAAACGACCCCCTTCGCAGCCAACTACAGATACCACCCTTGTTTCTTCCCCAACGTCCTGACACCCACCGCAGAGGCACACTTGCAAGAATTGCAGGCCCTTCAAGCGCTACTCTGGGAACAGCTTCAGCAAGCCAAGGATGCTTACAAGCTGGCCGCTGGCCGGAAATGAAAGGAGGGTCGGCCTCTCCGTGTTGGGGATCAAGTGTCTTTCTACCCAGTACCTGCGCCGTTCAGGCCAGTCCCAGAAGCTGGATGCCTGGTTCATTGGCCCCTACAAAATCCTTGAACAACTTAATCCCGTTTCTTTCCGCCTGCAACTACCAGACCACCTCCGCATCCACCCTGTCTTCCACCGCTCGTTGTTACTCCCATCAACCCCCCCTGTCCAGATCGCCCGACGCCACCAGCACCTCCACCGCCTGTCCTTGTTGATGACAAAGAAGAATACGAGGTCCATCAGATCCTAGACTCTCGGCTCCACTGCAGTTCCCTGCAATACGTCGTAGACTGGGAAGGCTATGGTCCCGACGATTGCTCCTGGGAACCAGCCAATCATCTCCACGCTCCTGTTCTGATCCAGCAGTTCCATGATACCTACCCAGACAGACCTGGCCCATCTGTGGGGGGGACCTGGGGGGGGGATAGTGTCATGCCTCTTGCCGCGCCTGAGCCTTTGGATGCCGCAGAGGAGCTAAGTGTCAGCAGGAACAAGCTCACCTTGCCAGAAGCCTCCACACTTGACGACGTGGCAAGCTTTGAGCCCGGCCCAGCAACAGCTGGGGCAGATCACTGCTCAAGTGACACGCCCCCTGACTCACCCTCACTGGTGTCTTGCTTACAAGAGCGGTGCCAGCAGGATTTGACAGCTTGCCGGCACGAAGCACGCATGCGCGCCCGGCGTTCGTTTAGCCCAGAGTATTAGCGGGAACCGGGCCGTGCTCAGAGTGTGCTAATGATCACCTGCTGGGATTGCTATTTAGCCCGTGCTGGCACGGCATCAAACTCGTGCCAGCAACTGGTCACATCCGTGAAGCTCTGCGCTGCACCACTCCAGTTCCTCTCACCTTGTTCCTGGTTTGATCTCTCTGGCCCCTCGACCTCGGCTCATCTTGACTGCACTACTCTGCACCTCGCACCCCCAGACTCTTGACCCTCAAATTACAAACTCTTGACCCTTGGCCCTCGTACTCTGGACCCTTGACTCTCGGACCTCCTGACCACTCTAACGGTTGGTAACTTGGACTTGGCTCCCTGGTTTTCTCGGCTTGCTGAGCTTCTGACTCTGGACTGTCTCTCGACCACCTTGCTCGTCTCCCTCCTTGAACTTGGTTGTTTGCTCCCAGCTGGCTTTGACCTCAGACTGTGTTTCCCGAACATCCCGCTCATCCTACCCCTGGAACTTGGTTATTTAGTCTCGGCTACTTCTGACCTCGGACTCTACTCTAACCACCCCATGCTTGTCTGGTCCCCCACCCCAGCCCGTGACACAAATAGTGGAGTGATATTCTGAAAACAAAGCGGGGCTAGCTCCTGACTAAACATAATGAGGCTGCATGGCTAAAACTCTTAATTTCAGTAGAATTCAGTGGTGGCAAACTGCAACTGGAAAGCTGTCAGAAGCCCTAACCTAGTCAGCAAAACACCATGCCTTGCGGTTCAAGCAAGAATAGCATTTATTATAGAGCTGCAATAGAAAGGTCACTGTAGCAGGTACATTGTTCAGAATGACTTGGTTACAGAAAGCAAGTGGTTATACCTAGAAGGGGGTGAATGGGGACCCCCCCTTCGACCAATCAGGGAATAACATGCGACTGGGAATCGAAAGTTACTACGCTAATGAAGTTCCCAACGCCCCCATTATTCTCAGGAAAGCCGGAGCTTTGAAAGCGATAGTAAAGCTTGCAGCTTGACTCCTCAAGGTCAGAATGTTCAGTCTGCGAGAGATAGGGGTTACCAGATGCACATTCCACTCTCACACCCTAGACATAAATCAACACCCCTCGGATTCCAACCTCCCGCCTGTCACGCCACTATGGCGCCCATTGCCATCCTCCCTCCCCTCCATCCATCATGGCAGGGCTACCTGACATGCAGCCCGCTCGAAAATAACTCTACCCCTTTGGCTTATGGGGGTACAACTTGTGAAACGCCCGGATAAGCCGGGGGCCAGAACATGTTCCGCCCGCACCCACTCCCTCTGTTCCGGCCCAAAGTCAATCCATTCAACCAGATAAAACAAGCGATTGCGAGAGATCTTAGAGTCCAAGATTTGCGATACTTCGTAGTGAGGTTCCCCCCCACCAACAGCGGAGGCGGGGTTGGCCGTCGCGGTCTCCATTTGTTCTCCTCAGGCGCCCGGCGAAGAAGCCTTACATGAAAAACAGGATGAACAGACTTTAGAGATCTGGGCAACGCCAATTCGACAGTCACATTGTTAATCACTCTCACAATCTCAAATGGTCCAACAAATTTCCAACCAAGTTTGCGACTCGGTTGAATGTGACGCAAGTGTTGTGTGGACAAATAAGCAAACTCCCCACACTTTGGAATCCAGGCAAGGTTGCGTTTCTTGTCGGCCTGGACTTTATAAGCATTTTTAGCTTCCTCTAGAGTCTTGGCTAACGATGACCACGCCATCTGCAATTGTTTGCACCAGTCTCCAGCATCTCCCGCCGGGAGGTCGGGAGAAGTCAGAAATGGCAGAGGCGGGGCGTCATATCCATGTACTGCCTTAAACGGGGACATCCCCGTCGACGAGTGCTGAGTATTGTTGTAACAGAACTCAGCCAAAGGCAAAAGAGAGTGCCAATTGTCTTGTTGAAAGTTGGAAAAACACCGCAAATACTGTTCCAGAGTCTGATTCACACGTTCAGTCTGCCCATCGGATTCTGGATGGTACGCACTGCTGACCCCCCACTCCACCCCAAGCAGTGACATCAGCTCGCTCCAGAACCGTGAAACGAATTGCACCCCCCTGTCCGAGATCACCTTAGCAGGCAAAGTGTGGAGCCTCACTACGTGTTGCAGGAACGCAGAGGCTAGTTTCTTGGCAGAGGGGATAGAGGCAAACGGAACTAAATGAGCCTGTTTCGTAAACAGGTCCACTATCACCCAGATGACAGTCTTTCCCCTGCTAGGGGGTAAGTCAGTAATGAAGTCCATAGAGATTACTTCCCACGGGCGAGCCGGTGTGGGGAGGGGTTGCAGAGCCCCCGGGGGTTTACCGGGTCGAGGTTTACTCATCAAGCACGTTTGGCAAGCCGACGTGAAAAGTGAAATGTCTTTTCTAAGCCCTGGCCACCAAAATTGTCTTTGCAGGAGCTGGAGAGATTTCACAAACCCCGTGTGTCCAGCCAGCTTCGACCCGTGCGCCCAGCTCATCACCTCCCCCCTAAGGGAACGTGGGACAAACAGCTTGTCATTTTTAGTCCAGCAGCCATGCACATTTTGGGAGATTCCTTCTTCCCCCCCCACCTCCTCTCTATCAGCGTCCGACATAGCTGTAGAGAATTTCGTCACCCAGTCATTGGTAGGCGGGTCTGGGGCCGGGGGGGAATGTTTGGCCTGCCTCCGAGTGGTTACTGCCCCTCCCAACTGGGAAGGCGTGAAGACCGAGTCATGAATCTCCTCCCTTTTGTTGTCATGTTGAGGGAGGCGTGACAGTGCATCGGCCAGCGAGTTAGACGTTCCCGGGAAGTGGTGCAGTGTGAAATTGAACTTGGAGAAGAAATCAGCCCAACGCAGCTGTTTGGCGTTCAAGGAACGGGGGAGCGGAGAAGCTCGAGGTTTTTGTGATCAGTCCAGACCTCGAACGGAACTCGCGCCCCCTCTAGCCAATGTCGCCAGGTAGCCAACGCTAAGCGGATCGATCCCGCTTCTTTTTCCCACACTGATCAATTCCGTTCAGTATCGTTAAATTTTCTGGAAACATAGGCAAGGGGGTGCAATTTACCATCCTCCCCCTCTTGGAGGATCGCCCCCCCCATAGCAACATCGGAAGTGTCTACTTGGACAATGAATTTTTTAAGTTCATTCGGGTGGGCTAACACGGGTTCCGACGTAAAAAGGGCTTTCAATTTGTCAAATGCCCTCTGGCACTGTGGCGACCACTCTAGTTTGGCCCCGGGTCGAGTGCATTCGGGTGGCTTCCCTTTGGTTTTCAATAAGTCAGTTAGGGGAAGGGCCACCTGGGCAAAGTTCGATAGGAACGATCTATAAAAGTTCGCGAATCCGAGGAACCCTTGGAGTTGCCTCCGTGTTTTGGGGGCCTCCCACCCTATCACATCTTTGATTTTATCAGGGTCCATCTCAATCCCCTTTTGGGATATGTGGTAGCCCAGAAAAGGGATCTCTGTTTTGTGAAATTCACACTTGGACAGTTTTGCAAACAGTTTATGCTTGTGCAACGTTTGTAACACTTCCCTCACCAGTTTCACATGGGATTTCAGGTCGGGGGAATATAAAAGAATGTCATCAAGGTAAACAAGGACCCCCTTAAACAAATACTTGTGGAGCACCTCATTAATCAAGTTCATGAAGACTCCCGGGGCTCCCTGAAGCCCGAACGGCATGACCAGGTATTCAAATTGGCCCAGAGGGGTGTTGAACGCCGTTTTAAATTCGTCCCCCTCCCGAATTCGGACCCTGAAGTAGGCATCACAGAGATCTAGCTTCGAGAAAACCTTCCCCCCAGCCACCGCAGCCAACAAGTCTTTTATCAGGGGCATGGGGTAGGCGTTTGTGTTGGAGACTGCATTCAAGCCACGATAGTCGGTGCACAGCCGCAACCCCCCATCCTTTTTCTTCCGGAAAAGCACAGGAGCCGCAAACGGGGAGGATGCTGGCCGTATAAAACCTCTACTCAGATTTTTGTCAATGAATTTCCTCAGTTCCACTTTTTCTGAGGGGCTCATAGAATACAACTTCCCTTTCGGTAGTTTCTGGTTAGGCAAAATTTCGATCGCACAGTCTGAGTTCCTATGGGGGGGCAATTCGTCGGCTTCCTCCTCCCCGAAGACAGGGGCCAGGTCGTGATACTCAGGGGGAATGCCTTCCAGTTCGGCTTCCGCCACCCCCACCGACTCTAGGAGTTGCCCCCCCGTCATGGGTCCCCACTCATTCTTCCATGAGTGGGACCGGCATTTGTCGGAGATGAAATTCACTTTCCCCTCCCCCCATAGGACGTGTGGATCGTGATCAAAGAACCACGCGCTTCCGAGTACTAGGGGAAAGCGGGCAGATGGGGTAACAACGAAAGGCCTTTCTTCCCAATGCTGCCCAATTCCCACCCTCAAGGGCACAGTCTCGTATTTACAGGGTTCTTTCATGGTGGAGCCATCCATCTGAGTAAAAATCAAAGGGTCGTTTAGTTTAATAACTTTCGCCCCCAGTCCCGTCACCAGTGTGGGATTGATGAGGTCCCTCCCACACCCAGAGTCAATGAGAGCTCGTACTCTCACATGGGTCAATAGACCCGGGTCCATTAAAGTCACTGTAAGAAAGAAAAGAGAGGGGGGTTTGCTCACCGGGGTTTGCGCCTGGGAGTCCGGGACCTGCTGTTCAGCGCTGTTCACAGCAGGTCCGTCTCGTTTCCCTGCGGCGCAGCTTCGCCATCGGATGAGTCGGATGCCTCGCTGAGCGGTTTGGCTTGCAGGGCTTTCGCCCCCTCGGCTTTGCCACCGGTTTCGGCGTGGAGGTGTCGAACTTCTTCTTGGCTCCCTTGGGCGCTCCTGACGATGCTGATGCGGTCGGGCAGTTCACGGCGAAGTGGCCCCCTTCTCCGCATTTGAGGCAAAGACCTTGCTTCATTCGAAGTTCCCTCGTACCATCCCTCGGTTTTGGATTCGGGGTAGGGGGTTTCCCCCTCGCTGCCGGCGCAGGGCCGCTGTTGGCCATCGCTGCGGCATCATCTAGTTTGATGGTTTTCAGCCGGTTTTCCATCGTGATGGCGGCTTGTATCCATCCCGAGAGGGTGTCCGGGTCTTGGGTTTTGGTGACTTCTCGTCGGATCTCCGCGTTGAGTCCCAACTTGTAGTAGTCTACGAGGGTCCCATCTTGCACCCCTCGGATTTTAGCCGCACACCTACGGAACTCCGCCGTGTAATCTCTCACCGATCTCGTGCGTTGCTTGAGGGCTCGGATCGCTGCCTTTGCCGCTTTGTTAGAGTTCGCGTCCTCGAATTGCTCTTTCATGGCCCACATAAAAGAATCGATTTCTCTCAACTCACGCCCATCAGCCTGGTGAAGTCCCACATACCAGTCAGCGGCCGCTCCTTCAGGTGGGCTGCTATGACATCGACCATACGCTCTTCGCGCTGGAATAGGTGGCCCCAAGTCTCGATAAACCTCTCGGCTCTCACGAGGAAGAACGGAAACTTCTCGGGGTCTCCGTCAAAATCTGCATCCAGTAGTTCCGCAGGTTTCGGTGGCAAAAAACCCCAAGGTCGAGGGGGTGGTTGCCCCGGCGGCCCCTGCGGCCCTGGCCCCGCGGGTTGATCCGGGGGGCCGGCCGGTACGTTCTGCTGGCCTTGATCCGGCGCCGGGCGTTGATCCTGGGGAGCTTGGTCTGGTGGCTCCTCTCGCCTTTGTCGCTCACGCTCCTCTTGGATGCCCTCCGCGATCATCTGTGGGATGCGGGCGAGGGATTCATCTAGGTAGCGCATCAGGCGGTCTTGGCCCGGTTCCCCACTCCATCTCCGTCTCACCACGGCACCTTCCAGGCTCTCGGAGTCTCGGCCGGTTTCTTCCAGGGCTCCCGCCGTAATCAGTCTGCGGACCGATCTTTCGGGGTGCCCTCCCCCCACCGATGCTCGCGGGGTTCCAAACCATGTCTCGTGGGTTTCAGCCAGGGGTTTCACCCAGTCTCGTCTACGTCCGACTCGGTAGGTCACCCCTCCATAGGCCGCCCCATATGGATCCCCGTAGGGCCCTCCAAAGTCGTACTCCGGACCCCATTGTCCCGGCACGTATGTGTCAGGGGTCTCTCTGGGTACGTCCTTCCCGGGAGGTTTCTTCTCCTTTTTCTTTTCTTCTTCAATCGGGAGAGTGTCTTCTTCACCACTACTCATTTTGGAGTTGCGGGTTTCTGACCAGTCCCGAAGTTGATGATGATTCTGAACAAACTGTCAGAAGCCCTAACCTAGTCAGCAAAACACCATGCCTTGCGGTTCAAGCAAGAATAGCATTTATTATAGAGCTGCAATAGAAAGGTCACTGTAGCAGGTACATTGTTCAGAATGACTTGGTTACAGAAAGCAAGTGGTTATACCGAGAAGGGGTGAATGGGGACCCCCCTTCGACCAGTCAGGGAATAACATGCGACTGGGAATCGAAAGTTACTACGCTAATGAAGTTCCCAACGCCCCCATTATTCTCAGGAAAGCCGGAGCTTTGAAAGCGATAGTAAAGCTCGCAGCTTGACTCCTCAAGGTCAGAATGTTCAGTCTGCGAGAGATAGGGGTTACCAGATGCACATTCCACTCTCACACCCTAGACATAAATCAACACCCCTCGGATTCCAACCTCCCGCCTGTCACGCCACTATGGCGCCCATTGCCATCCTCCCCTCCCCTCCATCCATCATGGCAGGGCTACCTGACAAAAGCACTTCCTGACACTCCTGTGGCAGCCATTCTCTGATTGGCTCTGCTTCCTATGGTAGCCATTTTCTGGTTATGCCCATCATCCTATGTCAGAATTCCAGTGGTGACCACAGGATGAAAAGGGGTGGGTCCCCCTGTCTAGAGCAGTACAATGATTGCCTTGGCCCTTTTCCTTATTTAGTAGGGACTGCATCCATAGTCTCTTCACAGCTTCATTATTCAAGCTTCAGAATATGATATGCTTGCACATTTCCTTGATCCCTTGTTAGTTATTGCTCTAAATTTTAGAGCTAAAGGGAGAGAGGTAGCTATACTCTGTGATGATACTAGTGCTTCCAGCTTTCCTGCTGCTTAGTTACAGATTCCTTCTTTAACCAAGGTGGCCTAGCTTCTGGTCAGATACATCTGTGTTCTGTCCACAACTTTCTGGTGTACTTCTGTTTATACCATGCTAGTGCCCTCATGACTCCCTTGCTCTGGGCTGTCTACCACCTGTGGTTTCTACATGCTTCCTCACAGAGCCAAAGAAAGAAAAATCAAGTCATCCAGCAACCCACCTATTCTGGTCCTGGTTCATGGGATTCATAGGACTGTGATTCATAGGACTGTGATTATTTTTGCAGATCTCCAGATCAGCCCTAATCAGTCTGCTGTCAATTAACTTTTAGGGACCCCCATCCTTTATCACATTTCATGTCAGTTTCCTCCATCACCGACCTTGTAAAATTTTTGTAAGTTTCCCATATTTCTTTTTTCTTCCATTGTCTCCCTTTTTCCAGTTTTCAAATTCATTTTGAAATTCTGAAAACATAACCCTGTAACCTTCAGTCCCTTTGAGGCTGTATGCTTAACTTGGAGGAGGATACGTTCAAGATAAACCACAATTTAAGCTCATGCAAAAAGAAATGGGTTTAAAGGCTCTGATAAAACAGGTTACTAAGTAGACACAGCTATGGTGCAAAGCTCCTATCCAGACCAAAGGATGGAAAGTTAAACTACTTCTTTAATGAGGCTGAAGCTTTGCACAAATACCCCAGAAACTGGAGAACTAAGTCGTGATAGATCATATGCAGTACAGATTGTGCTTCCTTTTCACCCAAATGTTTTCTGAATTTTACATGCAAGAGTGAACACAATAAAACATGTAATAAAGTGAGATCCAGAAGGTGTTCAGTAAATTGTTTACCTCACAAAATACCAAAGTGATTTATGCTAAACTGTTATAAGCCTTTTGTATGTATACCCATAAATGTCTCCAGATTAATAACACTAACTGTGGAAATGTCTACACCTAAACTCAAGAGCCTAAACATTGTGGGCGGGGAAACTATTGACTTATAATATCAGTTTAGTAGTATACTCTATATTTTCTTTTCCAAGGTTTTAATACTGGAACCTACAAAGATCTACCAGCCTTCATATCTCTCCATCAACAGTGAGGCTGAAGAGAAGACAGTCTCTATCTGGCATGTTATGCCTGATGATAAGGTAAGCCAGCTCCACGTGGTTTGTCAGAATGAAGGGTGGATGCAATCAAAAGATCATGGAATCTTCTTGGTGAATTATATCCTGTAACTTCATGGTTTCTAGCAGCTGATTGCTTAATGTAAGAGATTAAAGGAAACTGGAGAAGCTTTGGATAAAGGAGACAATTTTAAGCCTTTAATGTTTATTTGAGAGAGCAAGGGAATGAAACAGAGGTGAAAGAAGTCCAAAGATGAGGAAATAGGGGATGTTTGGAAAGGAAGTGTTAGGCATAGCATACCCATACATGCTAATTCATGGCATTTGGAAGGTTCTGTACACACAACTTTTTGTCACTGTTCTGACGTTGCTGTTATGTGTCCCTTATCAACATTTGTGATACTGTATTAGTAGGCCACAGAGCTCTGCACAACTAATAGATGGACACAGTGCAGGCATATCACATCTCCTCAACTCTGACCACAAAGTAGAGCTTTAGCTTTGGTGTCCCATGTGCAGGCTGCCAGTTTGAAGAATAGCTTATTTGAGCAATGTAGAGGCAGCTTCTTGATTGGAATCAGGACTCTGGGGAGATAAAAAGTTGAACACTGGATGTGTTCCCTTTACTTCTCTGGTGTGTCCTTGGTGTAAAGGAGTCTAAAGAAAGGAATTATACATGGACTTTGAGATATTGTGTTTCTCAGGTGTGTAATTAACTTTTTTTAAAATAAAGAATATACCCTCTAAAAGTAAAGTAAACCTACTTTATCACATAACTGTCTTGACAGAAAAACCAGGATTGGCTCTGTCTTTCTGGTGATACATATTGGTAAGCAAGCCATGGGATAGATCCAATCATACTCCAAAGAGTCTTCCTCCAGTCCAAGGAATCTTCCTCCATTGGAAGAGCCACTTAAGTTGAAGGAAGTCTCCTTAGGCCAGAGGAAGTCTGCAGACTATTCTCAGTGGAGTGATAGGATAGGGGTAGGATCCACTCCCGTGACGTGATTATAATGTGTGAAATGGCTTGATATAAAACCAAGTGATGGTTGGTAGCATAAGAGATCATAAGTCTAGAAGTTTTAAAATAAATTAGTGGAAAATATGTGAATTAAATGGGTTGAGGGGAAACAGTAAGCATAGAAATGCTTTTTAATGATTTCTGAAATACCCCAAACCCATAAATTAGTATTGCTTGTGTTCTTTGTTTTTCTTCTACAGATGACTGTAGTAGAAAAAAATTTCAAGCTGCTTTTGTAGCAGCTTATAAGAAACATTTTATATAATTCATATACTTACTTTTTCCTATTTATAAGAAGCGTATATGCCACCTCTGCACAGACCTGCACAAGGTGGTCAAATAGTAAAAATAATGTAATAAAATCATAAAAACAACAAAGCATAGTAATATTAAAACAAGCTATGAAAACACCATTAAGCAACTCAAAATTATATCCATAAAAAGTGGTCAAGCTAGAGGCAAAACATAAAAAAACAGGTTTAAAAGATGGGCCAACAGATGTTAGATGTATTCATGTTTTTCCATGGAATAAAAGCAATGGCAAAACCAAGTGAAGATAAGTGAATTCTTGTTTAGATGTGCATAGATTTCATAATCAATCAGCTTGGCAAACATCCTTCCTTTTGAATATAAATGAACACAAACTCTCAAGACAATGCAAATATGACCATATGTCTGTTCTGGCAGAGTAAACCTTTATATCATTTTTTTCCCCTCCAAGAATATACTAAGAGCAATTATCCATTACCTGTGACCATTAATCACTCTCTTTAAACTGGAGCGCTGACTTCATTAGCATTATGAAAGCAAAACAGGGCAGAATGAAGCATCTGTTTATATCCATCTAATTTATTGCAGAGAAGCATACGAATTTTTCTTCTAATTTCCTCCAGCCAAGCCAAGCATTTTAAGGAGGATCCCAAATTATGGGCCAGAAAGGCCTATGTTGTATACTGGCATAAACAAGTCAAGCGCTAGCTTGGCTACGCGGTCAAGCACACCTTCAGGTTTTTAAACAATAGCCAATTCAGATTCTAGGGTGGACCAACAGGATTGTCCAGATCCTAGAACAGACCTATAACGGACTCCTCCACTGTAAATAACCTATCACTGATTTGGGGTGTGTTTGTGGGTGTGGGGACTATGTGGATTTAAGCGGGGCTCGAACCTTGCTAGTTTGTCTTTTGTTTTGCTTGCTAAATAACCCATGAGCTGACCACTACTCAACGCCTCCAAACTCAATATGTTTCACTGAGGACGAGGATGGGATCCCGATGAGCGAACCTAACTCTGATTGAAGCACCACACCGCGCACTGATCTCCAGGACATCGCACCCCGCATTGCTCCAAGAGTCATGGCTGCCAAGCCGGGAAACATCACGGCATTTAACCCCGCTCATCCTGAGTTCTGGGAAGCATGGGTAGAGTAGCTCATGTACTTCATCCTCTACCAAGACGTTACCGATGCCGGTAAGATAAAGGACCTACTCCTGAGCACGTGCGGCGTCTCCACAGTATGGCTGGTCTAGGGCCTCATCACTCCCAAGAAGCTGGATGCGGCAACATACGACAAGCTAACCAAGGCTCTGACCAATTATTTCGTGCCAAAACCAACCAAGATGGCTAAGCGCATGGACTTTGTGGCATGTGGCCAGAGGTCCGGAGAAGTGGTTGCAGTCTTCATGGCCAAACTCTGAAGCCTAGCCATCGACTGCGAGTTTCTGGTGGTCAAGGACGCCCTTCTCACACAGTTTGTTTGGGGCGCCTGGGACCCAAAGCTCCGTCGCAGACTCATTGGAACTGACAAGCTCATCTTGGCAAATGCCCTCCGGCTGGCTGCAGCATTTGAGGAATCGCACCAGGACCACCAGTCACCGTCCGTGCACCAGGCTTCCACAGCAGCGGTCTCAGATGTATCGGACGAAGAGGACATGCTACAGGTACACTGCCCAGCCCACAAGGATTCGTGACCAACCCCCTTGACTACCAATGCATAAATGCCTTGTGCAAGCTGTGGAGATGTGCATGAATGCCGGACCTGCCATTTCCGCAATGCGGTGTGCCAGACCTGCAGAAAACAAGGCCCCATCGCCCGCTCCTGCCAATCCCGAAGCAATTGACATCGCCCGATGGCACACTGGGAAACAGTGGAGCTACACAACTTCCACCACCGTCAGGTACATTACTTGCCCCAGGACGCCCCCGACAAAGTAAAAGTGACTGTGACGATTGAGGGGGCCCCTTGCAAAATGGAGTTGGACATGGGATCCTCCCTGCCCATCATCTCGGCAGAGACCCTCCGAGGCCTCTGCCCGCAGGGTGGCCCGCCGCTTGTAAACACCGGGCTCAGACTAAGGGACTTTCAAAAGAACCTGGTGGCGATTAAGGGGGTGGGCAAGTTCCGGGTACAGTACAAGGACTTTAATGGACTGTTAGACCTGGTGGTGGTGGAGGGCCGACTCACCAGCCTTTTGGGACTATCATGGTTCATGGCCCTAGGATTTGTGGTGATTGGGGTGCACCACGTGCGAGCCACAGACTTTAACAGTGTACGTGATGAGTTCCCAGCTATATTTGATTGGACACTTGGTCAATACACCAGCCCTCCGGTCACCGTCGCCCTTAACCCTGAGGTGCGCCCCATCCGCATGAAGGCCAGGCATGATCCGTTTGTGCTGCAACCCAAGATAGACATGGAGCTGAACTGCCTCGTGGCCCAGGGGGTACTGGAACCAGTCCCCAAAGTGCTGTGGGAAGCCCCCATCGTCACACCCGTGAAGCCCAATGGGGTGTCAGAATTTGCACTAATTATAAGTGCACAATAAATAAAGCCCTGCAGGACCACGCATACCCTGTCCCTGTCATCAGCCATGTCTTGGCCTCCTTGGCAGGCTCCAAGGTCTTTGGGAAGTTGGACCTGGCCCAAGCGTACCAACAACTCCCCGTGGAAGATGCCAGTGCCGAGGCACAGACCATTGTAACACAAAGGGGTGTGTTCCAGGTGAGGAGGCTGCAGATAGAGGACCTCCCTGACTGGCCCATCCAGGTAGCTGAGGTTTCCCACCACACCGCTCGGAACTGGGTCCTCGCCCGTGTTCTGGATTAGGTGGGGAGGGGCTGGCCTGCTGGCTGACTGGTCATGGTGTTCACCGCCATGAACTGTTGGTGCACAAGGGCTGCCTGTTATGGGGAGGCCGGGTGGTCGTGCCCACTCCCCTGTGCCAGCAGATGCTCACGGCTCTGCACAAGACCCACCCAGGGATTGTGCGCATAAAGGCTTTGGCCCACAGTTATGTGTGGTGGCCAGGAACGGACAGGGAGATTGAAGACCATGTGAAGCGATGCCAAACGTGCCAGGAGTCGCACCCAGAGCCACCCAGGGCACCAGTGAGACCTTGGGAGTCCACACACAAGCCACGGGCCTGCCTACACCTGGACTTCGTGGGTCCCTTCCAAGGACAATTACTTTTAATTTTATTTTATACAGCAAATGGCTCAAGGTCGTTCCGGTCCCCGCCACGTCATTCCACACCGCCATCTGAGCCATGTGGAAGATCTTCAGTATGCACGGCATTCCTGACAATTTGGTATCCGACAACGGGACAGCTTTTACCTCAGCCGAGTTCCAGGAATTCGTGTGCTACTATGGAATTCGACACATCCACTCTGCCCCCTTCCACCCGACCACGAATGGTTAGGCTGAAAGGATGGTAAGAACAACCAAAGAATCCCTGCACCGCATCGCACACGGGGTTTGGGACCACAGGCTAGCAGCATTTCTTTTCAGCCAGCGGACAATACCACACATGTCCACTGGCTGCAGCCCAGCAGAAGTACTGATAGGTAAGCACCTCACAACTCGGTTGGATCACCTACACCCAGATCAGGCACCAGACCATGCGGTGGTCCAAGAGTTCCAGGATGCACCCCGCAGTTTCTTTCCAGAGGACCCCATGTACGCAAAGAACTTCTCTCGGGGGCCAGCATGGATCCCAGCCAGGGTCGTGAGAGTGACTGGACTTCTGTCATATGAGGTCTCCACAGAAGAGGGACAGTTACTCTGAAGACATGTGGACCAGCCGCATAGGTGTGTACTCCCTGCAGACCCCACAGAAGTTGCAGACCCCGAGGACAGTGATGAGGCGTTCTAGACTCCCCGGGAACAAGTAACAGAGGACGACACACCGGACCACAGGGAGCAGCAGACACCCCACGGACAATCTTCCAAGGGCACTAGCCAAACGCCGGAACCAGACACACCCGTGGACTCCGCTCCAGGGCCATTACTGACCTCTTCCTCAGGAAGGACAGCTGACACGAACGGGGGGCCCCTGGCCCTGCAGATGGAGCCCCACCGCTCAACTCGCAAGTGCAGATACCCAGCATACTTAAAGGACTATGTAAACTAGGGCCTCTGGACTATGGGGGGGAGGGGTGTTATATTCTGGCGTAAATGAGTCAAGCGCTAGCTTGACCATGTGGTCAAGCACACCTTCGGGTATTCGAACAGTACTTTTCAGCAGGGCTCTTTTTGTAGCAGGAACTCCTTTGCATATTAGGCGACACCCCCCTAATGTAGCCAATCCTCCAAGAGCTTACAGAGCTCTTCTTAGAGGGGCTACTGTAAGCTCTTGGAGGATTGGCTACATTAGGGGTGTGTCATCTAATATGCAAAGGAGTTCCTGCTACAAAAAGAGCCCTGCTTTTCAGTACATTTCAGTACACTCAGTACATTTCAGCATACAAGACTTAAACTTCTCTCTAGTTCAGTGTTCACTAATGCTGGTATGGCTGTGACTCAATCAAAGGTTGTTCATAGTATGCTACATGTAGTGAAGTAATGTCTATCCCCAACCCCTGTTACCAAGAGACAATGATGCTGAGAACACCCAGTTTATTCCAGCAGTGATGTCTTAAAAGCAATATAGCTGTATACAAGACACAGGAAATGCTTGGAGTGCCTAACTATACCTGACATTTAAGTTGCATGCTGCCCCCCCCAGATTTTTCCCCCCATTTCTATAAAATACAGCAATCTTGCTCAGGGCACTGAATCATAGAATTGGAAGGGACCTCCAGGGTTGTCTAGTCCAACCCCCTGCACAAGGCAGGAAATTCATAACTCTCTCCCCCCGCCCCCCGCCGCCCAGTGACCCCTGCTCCTATGCCCAGAAGATGGCAAAAACCCCTCCAGGATCCCTGGCCAAATTGGTCTGGAGAAAATTGCTTTCTGATCCCAAAGTGGCGATTCACATCTCCCTGGACGTGTAAGAAAGGGCCACAAGAACTAAGCACTGATGCAACACTTCCTGCCCTCCCTCTCATGATCTTCCAATGTTCACAGAATCAGCATTACTGTTAGATGGCCATTTAGCCTCTATTTAAAAACCTCCAAAGAAGAAGAGCCCACCATCTCCCAAGGAAGCCTGTTCCACTGAGGAACTGCTCTAACTGTTGGGAAGTTCTTTCTAATGTTTAGCCAAAAACTCTTCTGATTAGATTTCAACCCATTGGTTCTGGTCCAACCTTCTGGGGCAACAGAAAACAACTCCACGCCATCCTCTATATGACAGCCCTTCAAGTACTTGAAGATGATATCACCTCTCAGTTGTCTTCCCTCCAGGCTGGGACAGGAATCGTTCCCTGGTGGGTGCTTGTCCCTCCTGCCCCCCCCCCAGAAGATCTGTTGAAATATTTTCATTGGAAAAACCACTGAAGAAGAAAGAGTAAAAAGCTCCTCTCCCACCAGCACCCTTTTTGTGGGTCTTCTTAGCTAGATTATAATCTCCAGCACTGCATTTTGCTTTTATAAAAAATTCACAGATGTGAGTAAAAACTACACACATTACTTGGCATTATGTGGCCCTTGGATCTTGGATCCTCTTGAAAATGAGCCATGAAGCCCTTGGGTTTGTATGTGCCAACCATTGTCCCATCATGAGTAGGTAGAGGTTGAAGACTTGTTGATTAAGAAAAACTTGATTTTGTTGTGTCATTTAAATCAGGCAAAATGACAAACTCCAATATATTTCCTTGCTTACAAACCAGGCATTCTAAAACACCATCCTCCCCTCATTTAGAAGTTTCGGTTTCTAAGTATGAGAACAAATTTGTTGGTCATTTCTCCTGCTTCAGATGTCACACCAAACTTACTGGTTCTTCCAAACCACTGATTCTTCAGATCTTCTTCATGGTCTCTGTGCATCATACCCATGGGATTATGCGCCTGCGCTGATCCAAATCGGTGGTATGCAAGGCTCACAAAGGAATTTTCGCACCTCCCTCCCAGGCATGCACAGGAACCCCACCGCACATGCCCAGGAGACGGGGTGTGGACATCCCACCAGTTCTCTTCTGACCGCCGCACTGTTAACAGTTTGTTTCTGCCGGTCGGTGAAGAAGCATTCGTTTGTTTTTTCTTCTCACGAGGGATTGCTTAAATCGTTCTTTTTTTGTTCACGCTGCATCTATTTTATTCTTTACTAAAGAAAAAAAAAGACTTTGAGGGTTGCCGCTGCCTCAGGCGGCTTCCCGCCAACCCCCCATCTCCTCTGAGGTAATTTTTATTTCACCTCATCTGAGAGCTTTTTTCTTTTGTGCCATTTTATTTTTTTATGGCCGAAAAATGGGGGTGTTTTAAACGGTGTGTCGGCTGTGGCAGTAAACTTGCCCTCCGTGATAGCCACACACTTTGTATCCTCTGCCTTGGGAAGACTCATCGCCCAGATGCTTGCCGCCATTGCGTGAAGTTCTCTAACCAGACATGCAAAAACAGGGCCACGAGACTTCGTGTGGCACTTTGGGAGTCTGCATTAACCCCCTTACCTACCGGAGAGATGTCTGCTGGAGCCCTTTCGGAATCTCAGCAGAGGGCACCTCTGTCAACGTTGGAAGGTGCACCGGTATCGAATCCCCCTCACCAAGCAAAGTCAGCATCGGATGAGGGACCGTCTTCTAAGTGTTCGGCATTGAACTAGGCGTCTTCTGTCTCTACGTCAGTCAAGAAAAAGAAGATAGAGAAGCACGAGAAGGGGAAGTCTTCTTTTACTGGCACTGTGTGTAAGTCTCAGAGTCTGAGCGGTAAGACAGTGCAAATGAGGTCTGCACTGCCCCCTCTTCAGTGGGCACAACCCAATGTCAGTGACACTCCTGTACCAGAACTGCCTACAATTGAGTTATTGGACTCACCCATCTGGCAACTGAACCTCCTGGTATTGGAGGTCTCAGTCGACACCGGACCAATTTCAGCCTTGCTGTTGGAAGTCGAGGAGCTTGTCCCGCATCAATCTCATAGAAATCGTTCCCCATCGGCTGTTTCTTGGACAAGCGATCGGTCTGGACTAGACTCTCGATACCATCTATCCCTATCCCCCAGGCACGAGGGACATCAATATCGATCAGAGGAGTGCCCTGAGTATCATCATTCTAGACCCAGGCTCTCCTACTCACCTAGATGGGAGTCAAGACTGCACTCCCTGACCTACTTCAATCCACCAGTACCTCCTCCATGGGACCATCGGCAGCACATGCCTTACTGGTTCACCTCGTATCCGGTGTCGACATCTATGCCATGGCTCATGCCTAGACCTCATTCGGAATGGGACCGTGGGTCTCACCATTCATGCTCTCCCCACCGCAAATCCAAACCTTCTGTGTGTCTCTCCAAACCTCTGGAAGAACCTCGTCGTCCACCCTCACCTCTCCGTTCCACCCCTGCTTTACTACCGCAAACCGCCCCGATACCGAATTCCCCTATGGTACTGGTATCGCCTTCCAGATCTTTCGTCTCCGATTCCAGCACCAATGATTCCAAATGGCCCAGGTTGCCTGAGGATCCTTCACCAAAGCCTACGGTGTCAGACAATCTGCTGATCTTTCCTTTGGAGAATCTTTCTTCATACAGAGATTTGGTCAAAAGTATGGCACATTCCCTGGGCCTGTCGATAGTCCAACCCCAACCTTCGGTGTTGGACGCTGTCTTCGATGTTGTACAGCTAGATACCTCCACGTTGATTGCCCTCCTGATGTTGACCATCCTACTACAGGCGGCAAAGTCTCCGTGGGATAAACCGTCTTCTGCTCCGGTATCTTCCATACCTCTGGATCATATGTATCGGATCCAAGTAACGGAGGCTGAATTCCTCCATATCCACCCTAAACCCAACTCCATGGTCGTGTCGTCCACCTCAAAAAGCAAACATATCCTTGCTACTCCTTATAATAAGGAGAGCAAGAAGTCAGATTTAATTGGTCGTTGTTTCTACTCAGCCGGAGCTCTCGGTATCAAGACATCTAATTATATTGCTTGTATGGGCTGTTACCAGTACTCACTCTGGGAGCGCTTTACCGACCTTCTGACCTCAGTGCCTGAGGACAAACATCAGGAGGCAAGGAAGTTGCAAAAGGAAGGGTTGCTGCTTTCTAAACAAATCATCAATTCTTCCAAACATGCTTTGGACACGTTTTCGAAAACAATGTCATCTGCGGTTGCCGTCCATAGGCATTCCTGGCTTAGGACTACCTCGCTCCCTGCTGACACCAGGGCATATATAGAGGACTTACTGTTCGATGGCCAAGGTCTCTTCCATGCATCCACTGATTCCACGCTCCAGGACATGGATAAGAGCATTAAGGCCTTGAGGTCACTGGGGGTGTCTGCCCCTTCTAAACCCTTTCATCCTCGATCTTGGTCTCATTACGGCTCCGGGCATCCTTATGCTAGACCATTGCCAGAGGAAGGCTACAGATCACATCAGTCTCCGTCTGCAAATAGGCAGCAGTACCCGACCAGGCAAAGATACGGTTCTGGGCATCAACCTGTCAGACCTAAGCAACCCAAACCTGGCAAGCAGAGCCTTTGACTTCCACCTGTCTTCCTCTTCCAATCCTACCTGTCTCCATCCCTATCTCCATGCCTGGACCACCATGCCTGGACCAATGGGTCCTTTCCATCCTGGCCAATGGCTATTCCATCGAATTCATGGAACTCCCACATCTTCCTGTCGTCATCATCACTCCCCCGTCGTCGTTCCTTCTCAGAGAAGTTGCCACACTGTTGAAGGGTGCTATAGAACCCATGCCTCTAGATCACCAGGGACTCAGTTTTTATTCCCATTACTTCGTAGTGCCCAAAAGGGACGGCGGGCAGAGGCTGATCCTAGACCTTCGAGGCCTCAACACCTATATACAATACTGGAAATTCAAGATGACATCCCTACCAGTCATTCTGCCTCTCCTGTCCAAGGGTTGCTGGATGGCCACTCTCGACCTCGAGGATGTCTATTTCCATATAACCATCCACCCCTCCCATTGAAAATACCTCAGGTTTGCGATAGGAGGCAGCCACTACCAATACAAGAGTTTACCATTTGGCCTCAGCATGGCACCACGGGTCTTCACCAAGACGATGGTGGTTGTTGTGGCACATCTCTGCCTCTGTGGCTTGACGGTGTTCCCGTATCTTGACGACTGGCTTCTGGTTGCACCTTCCAGGGACTGATTTACTCAACACGTCTCACAAGCCCTCAGTGTCCTTTGTTGCCACGGTCTCCGGGTCAACCACAAAAAGTCACAGCTGGTTCCCTCCCAGAAAGTGCAGTTCATAGGAGCGATACTCGACTCCAGGGAAGGAAAAGCCTTCCTGCCCCAGGACAGGGCCCTAACCCTGACCACCTTTGCAGAACAAGTCCGGATCCAGGACACATCGTCTGCTTTCCAGATTCAATACCTTCTGGGTCTGATGGTAGCTACAACGGCCATCCTTCGCTTTGTGAGACTGCGAATACATCCACTCCAGCTCTGATTCATACAATGATTCAAGCCCTTATGGATGTCCCAATCAGTTCATCTCTCTCTGCCACAGGAGGCACGCGACTCCCTTCTCTGGTGGACATGGGCAGACAACCTGACGCAGGATGTCCCTTTCCATCCCCTCACTCCTAGTCTCACCCTCATGACCGACATCTCACTGTGGGATCACAAGTGGGATGCCTTGACCTCAAGGCATCCCATAAACTTTCTGGAACTTTTGGCAATCAAACTGGCCCTCCAATGTTTCCAGCCTCTTCTCACAGGGAAATGTGTGACTGTATTGACCAACAATATGACGGCCCTCAGTTACATCAACAGGCAGGGAGGGTCGGTCTCCTGCAGTCTCTGTTCCCTGGCTCTGGACCTTTGGGTCTGGTGCATACCTCTGCACATTTTTCCCATTGCCTCTAACATTGCTGACAGTGCCAGTGTGCATGCAGACCTGCTCAGCAGGGGTCTCTCTCAGCACCACGACTGGGAGCTGAACTGGACCTACCTACGTCCCATATTCAAAAGGCGGGGTACGCCTCACATCGACATCTTCACCATCAGGTACAATGCGAAGTGCGATCTGTTTTGCTGCAGGGGAGCACAAGATCCCAAGGCTTTGGGAGACCCGTGGGACAATGGCTTCCTGTACATGTTCCCTCCGCTGCTGCTGCTGCTGCAGACAGTCCAAAGACTCATGAGTGTCCACACGAGGTGCATCCTGATTGCTCCCTGGTGGCTGAGACAACCTTGGTTCGCCAACCTCCTTTTACCGACCAAGGCTCGCCATCCTCTCCCACAAAGGCCAGATCTGCTTCTGGCAGAGGGAGGAGCTCTTCTGTTCCACAAGGTCCACAAGCTCAAGCTCACAGCCTATCTTGTGGACAACTAACCTTTTCACATAGAGTCACTACAGTGTTGCTCAATGCCAAGAAGGACTCTACGAGACATTCCTACAGCAGGAAATGGTCTTGTTTCTTGGCCTTTTTACACCCCTCAGACGTGTCTCCAGCTTCTGCCACTCTTGACCGGATTCTAGAATTTTTGCTGTCATTGGCTGAGAAGGGCCTCTCACACTCTTCAGTTAGAGTCTACTTGTCGGCCATTTCTGCCTACCATTCCGGTTTCAAGGGCTTCTCTATCTTCTCTCACCCAATCTCCTTCACTTGTATCTGCCAATCCATTCACCAGTGCCTTTGTGGGACTTGCCACTGGTGCTCCGCCACCTGATGGGAACACCCCTTGAGCCTATGGCAACTTGTGAACTGAAATATGCCGCATGGAAGACTGCCCTTTCTCGTTGCCATCACCTCAGCCAGGAGGGTGGGCAAACTCATGGCCCTGCGTCATGACCCACCTTTCCTTGTTTTCCTACCGGATGGTGTGAGATTGGTACCGGACTTCTCCTTTCTCCCGAAAGTGGTCTCCAAGTTCCACTTCAGCTCGGAGATCTTCTTACCAAACTTTTTTCCTAAGCCGAAAGATGAACAGCAACGTTGCCTCCATGCACTAGATGTTAAGAGAGCGCTGCTTTTCTACTTTCACAGGACATGTTCGAGTAGGAGGGACAATCATTTATTTGTCTCCTATACCAACCACTTCACAGGGCAAGGGATCTCAGCACAACGTCTCTCCAAATGGATTGTCGAGACTATTAAACTGTGCAACCTGCTGGCTAAATGCCCGTTGCCCTTGCCTGTGCGAGCACACTCCACAAGATCCATGGCTATGTCTACAGCCTTCCTGAAGAGTGCTTCTCGGTCGGTGATCTGCGAGGCTGCGACATGGTCTACTCCGAACACCTTCATCAAGCACTACACTGTTGATGTTCATGAACACCACAGAGTGGACCTTGGTCGTCTAGTCCTTTTGTCAGCAGAGCATTGAATTTGTGGCAGCTCCCACCTCCAGGTGAGCCACTGCTTTTCAATCTCCCATGGGTGCAGGGCTGGCTCACTCACTAGGTGAACTAGGCATTCGCCTAGAGCGCGCCGGATCTTAGGGGCACCAAAAGCTCCCTGCCCCACCAAAACCCCCCACCCCTTCCCTGGCTTGCCGGCGCGCCCCGCAGCTGTGGGGCACCCGGCAAGCCGGCGCTCAGATGGAAGGGAAGGGGGTTTAAACTTCCTTCCCTTCCTTGGCCTTGCCAAGGAAAGAGCGTGAGGGGGCACCTGAAGGTGTCTTTGCCTAGTGTGCAAAAACACCTGGGGCCGGCCCTGCATGGGTGTGATGCACAGAGACCACAAAGAAGATAAACAGATTGCTTACCTATCTTCGAGAAGTCATCTGTGCAGTCACACCACCCGCCCATCCTTCCCCGCTGCTGTCGCTTCACTACTTTTCTCTTGTTATTGACATGACAGCAGTCAGAAGGAACTGGCGGGATGTCTGCGCCCCGCCTCCTGGGCATGCGTGGTGGGGTTCCCACGCATGCCTGGGAGGGAGGCGCGAAAATCCCTTTGTGAGCTTTGCATACCACCGATTCGGATCAGCACAGGCGCATAATCCCATTGGTGTGACTGCACGGATGACCACTCGAAGATCATCAGTTACAGGTAAGCAACCTGTTTTTTCCAAGCTGTGGACAGAGGGAGGGAATCCAGCTTATTCTTATCATGAAGAAACCAAGATTTGTTCATGTAGCCATTGGATGTGATCAGTGTTCCCTCTAAGCTGAGTTGGTATGAGGTAGCTCACAGTTTTTTAGCCTCCAGCTCACACATTTTTGTCTTAGCTCAGGAAGGATGGCTCCAGAGCAAACTAATTTATGCAGTAGCCAAATGGCTCGCTCACAACTTTAATGCCAGTAGCTCACAGGGTAGAATTTTTGCTCACAAGACCCCACAGCTTAGAGGGAACATTGGATGGGATCCTACTATCCATGTGCAGAAGGAATTTGTGGAAGCAGATATCCCTCTCTCTTCCAACTCAGCATCCCCTGTGCTGAGCTGCTCAGAGGAAGGGTGGGGTAAAAATATGGTAGACAATCCCCAAAAGTTGTTGCTGAGATTCTCTGAACAAAATGCCAAATGGTGGGGGGGCGGGGCTGTAATAAAGGGGGAATAGGATGGAATCATCCTCACCCTTTACTTTTACACTAGTAGAAAGAGAAAGCAGAAGTCCCCTCCTTAACACCGTGCCCCTTCAACTTGGCTATTGTTGAGGGCAAAAGCCTTTTCAAAGTAGGCAATGTGGTGCTTGTGCATTTCTTTCCATGTACCGATGATAGGATCCAAGCACTTGTGGTTTATCTCATCCATGTCCACACAACCGCCTGAGGTTTGTTAGTGTTACTACCATTTTCAGGATGTAGAACTGAGATTGCTTGGCTACTATGACTTTGTTGGAAAGATATTTAAATTTAGATCCGAGGCCCAAGGCTGCCCTCTCATTTGAACCATACTGACGTCTTAGTTCAGCATGACTCATTGGCTGGAACCTCGCATGGTCAGAAAGTCTTACTCTGAAAGTTCACTTGCATAGACAGGACCACTGACTTTTCCTAGCTTTTGAACAAGCTCTAAATTGTTCTGTAAGTATTAATAGCACAAGATTTTCTGACCTCACCCTGAGATACCATACCTGGTAGCAGCTGGGTTTAATATTGCTAGTGCTGTCAGCTGTGCTTAATTCCTGACACTTGGTCTGAGATTGACTTTGGAAACTGTTGCGGGTTTTTTTTTTTAATTGACTTTATGTAGTAAGCAAAGAACAGATGTCAGGTTTGGACAGCCCCCTTAAAATGTTTACTCCAGTGGATTGAAAATTTGGCAGAATCACTAGGAAAATTGTTTTTTATTTAAATCCAACTGCCTGAGAACATAACAACATCAGCTAAAGGGGTCACATAAATCTGAAAGAAACTAGAAGTGTAGAAATGTCGGTGAAGGCTCAGCAATGGGAATGGATTTTTAAAAACAATTTAACCCCTTTGCTGCCATATTAATTTTTTCCAGCAGAATACTAATGATTTTAAATAGCATTCAGATCTAAAAAGAAGCTTGTGGGGCAGGTTTGTAAATTGGAAATGATTGCCTTGTTCTAAGGAATATGGTATAAGAACAGAGAAAAACAGAGATTCAGAAAGAGAGAAAGATAGTTATGTTTCAGAGACTTAGAGGAAGTTGGATACTAGGGAAATGTTTGTATAAGTTCGTGTTTTTCTAAAGGTGACTTGAGAAGTTATAAAAATAAGTATAGTAAAAAATAACCTGCAGTCACTAATGGTTGAAAGTGCAGGCTAAAACATACCATATACTTTTATACTTTTGCTGGTTTCCATGTTACAGAAAGGCATTCATGAATGGAACTTCTCTGCTGATTCTATAAGAGGTGTAAGGTAAGGTTATTTTTTTCCCTATCTTCATGACACTTCATCACAGTATTGTCCCTTCCTTCCCCTATGTTGTTATTGCAAAAACAATAACTGTGTGATTGGTTGGACTGAGAGATGGAGTCAAACTAAACAAGATTCCGGATGATATGTGAAGGATCTCCAACAGATTGTAATTATAGTTGTGTGGTAGGAGGTTGGAATTTGAATTGGGACTGTTGCACAGGGGGAGTAAGTATCTCTTGCATTTTCCCCCTGATTTCCAGGGTCTCAAATAGCACCCAGAGTTATTTGCCTCACTAGGAGGCAACACACAGGGAGACTCCATTTTTCTCCCAATGGAAAACTGGAGTCTGGTTGTGTTCTGCTCACTAATTCCATGTATTAATATGATAAGAACAATAGCATATATACATATATACATCCTTAGAGTTTGATACTGTGCAAGTATTGGCACTCAAGTAGAAAATATTACATAGGATGACATACTTGGTTACAGAAATTGTGAAGAAAAAGTTAATGGGAAGGGAAGGCAGCAATATTGGAACACCATTGTGCATTGGGAAGAACAGAAACCTGAATCACTCCTGTAGAAACCGTAATATTAAAGCCCTTTTGTATGTTTAGCAGACTGAAGAGGGAAATCTTGTCCTACCCTGTACTGCTTTAGGCTGCAGAGTATGTGTGTAGGGGAGAGGGAGGAATTGCATGGCTTGTTTGTTCACTTCATTTACACCCTGCCTTTCTCCACAGTGGAGACCCAAAGCTTCTTACATCATTCTCCTTTATTCTATCCTCACAACAACCCTGTGACTTAGGTTAAGCTAGGTTAAATGTGTGACTAGCATGAAGTCACCCAGCAAGCTTCTACGGGACAGTGGGGGGTTGAACTGGGGTCTCCCAGATCCTAGTCCAGCATTCTTAACCACTATGTCACACTGGCTCTCAATAATGAGAACATAACTGGTACCCTGGGGACAAAACTATACTGAACTCTCTGCCTGAAGTGCCAGCTTTCTAGAGGATCCCCACTTCCCCCTCCCTGAGGTCCTATTCAACATACAGTCTCTGCCTACAACTTGAACATACTCCAAGAGAAGATTCTGGGTTAAACTACCCATTACGTGGGAGATCAATGAGTGGATCTCTTGAATATATTGAGGACCAATTTGGTTCATAGCCATAGCATGGAGGGAGGGGTGTGTAATTCACCCCCCCCCCCATTAGGGATACCATTCCCCATGTGGCGGTGGGGAATCTCCTGCTTTTGCGGGCTCCTGCCCACCGCTGGCCAGCTGGCTGATAGGAGGAAATTCCCTCCACCCACTATGCTGTGCATAACATGCTGACATCACCCAGAAGTGATGTCAGCACGTCAAGGGGAGTGACACTCTGTTTTTGGGGGGGAAACTCTATGGTTTGAAGCTATTTTTACCATAGAGCTTTGCCCAAAAAACAGAGCATCGCCCTGATGTCACTGACACAGTGATGTAACTTCTGGGTGCCATCAGTATAAGAACATAAGAACATAAGAGAAGCCAATGTTGAATCAGGCCAATGGCCCATCTAGTCCAACACTCTGTCACACAGCAGCCACTGTTGCGCAGTGTCTCCACCCACCCCCAGGACACCCCCCAAATCCCCATGCCAGTGTAATGAAGGGACCTGGCAACCCTGCCTCCCCATAGAAATCTGTCTCCTTGAGCTGGTGTTAGCTCTAGTATGGGAAAAGATGGGTGCAGTGAGGGTGCCTGGCTATTTCCCTACTAGGGCTCAGATGGGCAAAGACATCTACTGGGAAAACAATGCAAGTGGAAACAGTCAACAGTAGCATAGGTATTCACATCCCCCTCTCATGACCATAACCACACTACAAACAAGAGCTTCTTGGTTGCTTTTTAAGATTTAAAAATGTGCCAGGAAATCTGATTACACATGTGCTGCTTAACTCATGGTTTGACCCTAAAAATCTACACCACACTGATTGCCTTCAGACTCTGTAAACAACAGAGATAGTACTCTGACACACAGTAGTTTGAATATGATTTATGTAGGTCATAGAAGCATTCTATTTTTAATGTTTTGTAATGTCTAATAAAAATGCATCAAATGTAAGTAGCTGTTAAAACTAGAAGATGTTAATCTCTGATACTGGGAGATACCATTTTATACCTAGGGTAGTTAAAGAAACTGCCCCTGGGACTGAGATGTCCGGGGTATTATACTTCTAAGAAATCATCATGGATTTTAGAAAAGCATATGAAAAGATGATGTAAAAGCACTGCCTTCATTTTAAAGATTTTTAAACATTGTTTATACTTGTTGCTTGGCAGAATTGCTTTAGGGGACAATCTCATGCTAAGCGATGACTAATGTGTTGGTGATGACTGGCTGAGAAAGACATTTTCTTTAAAAGTATTGTTCAAAGCAGCTTGCATAATCATAGCTAACAGAGTACATGCCATCAAAAACTAGAAGACAGTGATTAAGAAACAGGATTTCTAGGGCTTCTCAACAATGGTGCCAAATCTTGAATATCAATAAATCTGCAGCACTTGAACATTGGGTTTTAGTTGTATAGTGCTTTTCTGCATTTGAACTTCTCATATTCACAGTTTGATGCCTTACCACTAAACTGGAAGTATTTGAAATACAGGAAGCAGCATGTGTTAACTTGGGTTAGTTATTCAGTAGATTACAGTACCTAGATGCACCTTTGCCCAGAAGGGGAGAGGGACTCATTCTCCCCTTGTCTTAGCTCCAGGCTTTCTAATGATGGAAGCCCTTCGAAAGCTCTTGAAAGAGTTCAGGCATCTCACAGATCACTGCATAATCACACAGGTGACTGACATTCAGTGGGCAGATGTGGTTCTCTCCCCTGTTTGGAGTCCTGGGATCTCATTGGGAGAAGCAGAAACAGCATTGTGGTCCTTCTTTGTCCAAAAATAAGAACATGGGGTTGGATCCAATGAAATGTAAATTGAATGAGCTCATAGATCAGATCTCTCTGCCTTCTTCTTTCCAGCTACAGTCTCCCTAAATCTTCCAAAAAACTACTCCTGAGGGTCAGGGGACCCTCAAGAACAGAATGGGATGCTGTACAGGGCCTTCGTGGTGAAATTCCTTCTTATGCAAGCTCTTTCAAGAATAGTGCAAGAATTGTGCAGGAGTGGGAGCCTCAGTTTCTGCTGCTGCAACATCCCATTCTGTTCCTAACAGTGCCCTGACTCTCAGTAGCAGCTTTTCAGGACATTGTAGTTGGAAGGGAAGAGACATTCTGTGAACTCTTTGCATTCCTGATTAATTGGGTGCAGCCCATAGCCATTTTGTAATCAACTTCAGAACTGCTATTTTTGTACACAGAATCCAGAAATCAGCATTGATGCAAGTACATGATAAGTGGAGCATTTGGTCACATTTTCATCTTTGTTATGTAGGTCACTGTTATTTGAGTGACCTTAGGTAAACCCTGTACCATTTTTTTCTAAGCCAGTTGAGAACACTGTTTGGAAGAAAAATCAACAACTGTTGTTAGTCACAGAGGTTAAGTCATCATCTGTAAAAATCTGGTTTTGAAATCAACTAAGTCACAGCTGTGGGAAAAAGAGAGATGTAATGGATAATTATTCCAAATTAATATAAAAGAATTACAAAAATTGTGAAATGTTTGTTATACTGCAGTTGAGCTTATGAAATGTTTCACATTTTTCTGTTTTAAAATCAGCAGCTGATTCCAAATGTGTAGAGGTTTACAGAGCAGAAATTCTTGCTATTTACTTCTCATTCCTTTCCAAAACATGTTTCATAAAATTAACTATCAGGCAGCTGTTGTTCAGCTGTGGTGCTTTTATTTATTTTTTTTTTAAATTAAGTTTATACTATAGTGCCCTCAGATGGCTCCTTGCATTTCAGAATGCATGAAGATTTCTGTGTAAGAAACAGGAATGGTTACTAACCTTTTTTAGGATTAGAAGTCTGACCTGACTTTGTTAAGGTTCAGTCTTCAGAGAAAAATCACAAGAGGCAGAGACAAGGAGGCAGACACTAAGTCTGGGAGCATAGGTGCATAACTCAGAAAGATAAGGGTTTATCAGCAGTCTTTTTAAACAGGAACCATTGAGAAACATAAAACGTTTCCCATTTATAATCAAAATGCTATACTGTTCTATGAAGCATGTGTCAGAAAGAAGTGTGGCCTCCTAGCCTTTATGTCAATAAATGAGTCTTCTTAGAAGAGCAGTGTTTGTCACAAGGAACTGCTACAAAATGTGCAACTTGTGATTAACTGAAGTTGTGTGTTCATCATGACACAGCACTTATGCGGTATCATCTTTGGAAAGCGGTCAGAATTCTTTTTTGCTAACAGCCAGTTTTGCTAAATCGTAGACACCTAGAGCCATGTCAGTTTTGTCAAGCCTTTCAGTAAATGGTCTTTTCTGTAGATTCAGGTGGGTAGCCGTGTTGGTCTGAAGCAGCAGAACAAAGTTTGAGTCCAGTGGCACCTTTAAGACCAACAGAGTTTTATTCAAGGTATAAGCTTTCGCCTGCATGTACACTTCTTCAGATAAAGTGAAATGGAAGTTAGCAGTCCATCCATATAGGTAGAGGGTAAACAGTATAAATTAGCATACAACCTAATGAAGATGTTTAACAGATTCAAGGACCAAACAGGAATAACAAGCTTAGTTTATATGGTTAACATTTATTTGGGTTTAATTCTAGGGGAGAACATAGTGAAGGAAATAAATATGTCAAAATTGGAGATTGATGGGCAGATGTATCCTTAAGTGTGGAATGTTGAGTGTAATTGAGACCCTGCCATTACTTTCCATCTGTCTCCTTTCAAGCATGGAAGCGACCTTACAGCATCTTTTTTGAAGTGGGGTGATTGGCTGTATAGAGTTATCTCCCCCGATTCCAGACCAAAGGAATACATTATAATCTACCATTTCAAATTACAGTACATTCTACTATACATTACAATATGCTGTTCTAATCTATTATTCCAAATAAGAAATAAAATAAAGAGGTTAGCATATGTAGTGAGTAATGATGGGCATGAAGTGGCACACAAAACGAAAGTTGTCATGATTGCGCCACTTCATGCGTCATGAACAGCAGCTTCAGGCAATTGCTTCATTTTGTTTTGGCGAGTCGTGGCACTTCGTGGGCGCTTTGTTGTGAGAGGGACTCAGCTCAGGTGCAGCTGTCAGGTTCCTCCCCATGGAGCTGCACCCCCTACCCACCCACCCTTGGGTGTCTTGGTCCCTCAAGATATTTTGGCCACTCATGCACACAATGGGAAGGGTTGGCTGCCCACCCCCAGAATCCATGTCCCCAACAAGCAAGCAGTTGGGTGACTGGTGCCTCCTGAGCACAGGGGAAAGCGCTGGCTCACTGCTGTGATTTGCCCACTCCCCAGAGAGAGCTTTCCTGGGGGCATCTGCTTTGGGGGCTGCAACTCAGTCCCCCAACAACCAATCCTCCCCAAAGTTGAAGAGTAGGTAGAGGGACATCCTGGGGAGGTGTGCTGTGAGTTGGATGTCTCTAGGTTATTAGAGGTTCATCTGACACAGTTTCCTGGGGCACGTGCTTTGGGGTACAGTGACCTGCCCCCATAAATCCAACCCTTGCCAAGGTTGGAGGGCAGGTAGAAGGGTATTGCAGGGCAGTGCGCTGCAAGTTTGATGCCTCTAGCTGGCAGGGGGTCTATTTCCTGGGGGCACCTTCTTTGGGAGGCTGTAATTCAGCCCTCCTAAATACGATCCTCACCAAACTTGGGTGGTAGGTAGAGGAGAGTCAGCTGCAGAATTCCTGCAAGTTTGGTGACTCTAGCCCACTGGGGGGCGTTCTACTGCATCATAAATCCACAAATCATGAACCAGGTTCGCGAAAATGAAAAATCGTGGTGATTCATGGTTCATGGTGTCCAACGAACCACAAACCCGCACAAACCACAATTCCTCCAATTTGTGCTCATCCCTAGTAGTAAGATAAGAAACCAATATCCTTGTTAAGCCCTGGGGATTCAATTGTTCTAAGTGTTGTAATAATTTGCAACTCAGCAATTTCTCAGTCTGTTCCTGAAGTTCCTTTGCAATAAAACAGCTACTTTGACATCACCCATTGAATGTCTTGGAAGGACTTTGTTCTGGTCTTTTGTGTGAATTTAGTATAGCAATATATATATATACTAGGAATAAGGCCCGTTGTGGAAATAAATACAACGGGCTCTAGAAAGAGGCTCTGGCAGAGTGCCCCAGCTTTGGGCACTCAGTGACAATTTGCTGTGGCAATCTCAGCAGGGTATAATGACAGAGTCCACCATTTTCTCCAGAGGAACTGATCTTTGCTACCTGAAGAGCAGTAGTAATTTTGAGTGATCTCCAGCCCACCCCCAAGATTGGTAACAGTGGTTCCCCAGGAGGGAGTGGCTGGTTTGGAGGGTGGAGTCTATGGCATTGTACCTGTCTGAGGTCCCACCCCTCCTCAACATTCACCTTCTCCAGGTTCAACCCCTCAAATATCCAGGAATTTCCCAACCTGGAGTTGACAACCCTATCTCCCTCCCAGCCAACCATCAGCCTTTAGTTTTCCATCTCCTCCCCCCTCCCTCCTAGAGAGCAGTTGTAATTTTGAGTGATCTCCAGCCCCCACCTGGAGATTGGCAACAATGGTTCCCCATCAGGGAATGGCTGGATTGGAGGGTGGAGTCTATGGCATCGTACCTGTCTGAGGTGCCACCCCTCCTCAAACCTCACCCTCTCCAGGCTCCATCCCTCAAATCTCCAGGAATTGCCCACCTGGAGTTGGCAACCTGATCAGGACTGGGCCCAATGAGTTTTCTCCCAAAGGCCAACATAGGTGTGGAAAGGGCCTTTTACTGACAGAGGAGAAAGTACAGGTGCCGACTTTGATTAGGGAAATACCTGGAGATTTGGAGGGGTGGATCCTGTGGAGGGCAGCATTTGGGGTGTGTGTGGAAGGACTCAGCAGGGTATAATGCCATAGAGTCTACCCTCCAAAACAACCATTTTCTCTGCAGGAACTGATCTCTGTCATCTGGAGGTCAATTGTAACAGTGGGAGATCTCCAGTTTCCACCTGGAGATTGGCAGCCCTAGGGGAAAGTCAGCCGCACAGCGGGGAGTTGAAGAAAATGGTTTGATGGTCGCTGGCCCACCTCGTTAGCCAGCCAGCCATGCTGAAGCTAAGCAGGAGAAAGAGCCTTTTTCCATTTATTCTGACAGGAAAGTGGCCGTTGGGGAGGGGGTTATGGGCGGGGGAGGGGGTTATGCTGAAAGTCCTTTGTTTTTTTACTCACAGAACCAAGCTTGGCTGCCTACCAACAGCCACTGAGGGGACAGTCCCTCACAGGAGTCAAGAGAACTGTCTTCCTCTTGAGTGGCGGCTGATGGGCCAATGGCTGAGGGAGGGCATTTTACAGCCAATGGGAGCGCATGGAATCTTGCGAAACCAAAAGATAATTATTTATAAGGAGAGATACTGATGCATAGCCTGATAAAGCATGTGCATACTGATTTTTGTTATACAACTTCGTTTAACCTGTTTTTTGATCGAATACTCACATATTTTCCTGTGGGGGGAAATTACAGATATCCTTGGAGAAATCTAATGAGTAAATGGCATGTTGTGGATGTAACATTTCTGACACTCCAGACCACGGTTTGGAGAACTGGGTGTGTTTGCAAACTTCCTTCCATCCCCCCCGTCCCCCGAGCTTGGATTTATTCTCACCTTTGGTTCTCAGCAAACCGTAATTTGCTATTACATAAATACTACACAGATTGCAATTGCAAATGCCAGTTTGCCTAGGAACCAGAACTGAAAATCCTGGTTGGATCCCATTTCCAGAACAAGCTATGATTTGAGCAAATTTGCATGTAATACCAAATTAGAGCTTTGTAACAAAGAAGGGACGGAAGAGAAACATGTTTTGGTGGATCCAGAACCATATGTCTGATCTAGCTGATGTAGTCACCAGGTGGTTAAAAATCACTAATTAGAGAAAACAGTGGTTTCACAATCTTTATAGTATAAACATAAAAGTTTTGATTTTCTTGTTGAAATCAGAAAACTGCCTGAAGCTTAGTGTCAAATCAGCAACCCATGCTCATTTAGTTTTCTTTCAGCATTTCAAAATTTGAAGAACGATGCTGCTTCCTTTATGTGCTGCACAACTCAGATGACTTCCAAATCTATTTCTGTACAGAGCACCACTGCAAAAAGTATGTGTTCTGCAAAATGTTTTTTATTGAGAATGTGATATGAAATTAAGCACAGTGTTGGTTTCTTTCTCCAACCTATTTAGAGTGAAATCAGGTGTATGCATTTTACATCCTTAGAATGACCTAGAACCATTTCCAAGGAGGCATCCATATAAAACAGTTTTTGAAAATGTGCCATCAACACACCTTGCATGAAGGTGGTCCTGTGAAGTGTAGCTGCTTAGGAATCCAGCCTGTTAGTGGGATCATCTTTGAACAAGTTGTGTTCAGCCTATGCCTGTGGGATATGTGAATGCTGTTATGCAACTCATTCCCAAAGCTAAAGCAAGGATAAAAAAGGATATGTTGTCATAGTATAGATCATCTTCAGAATAAATTTGCACCCACAGATAGGTTAGCAGTAAAAATATATCTTATTAAGGCATCTTGTTACTGGGAATGTTAACACATTCTCTTTTAAGTGAAGTGCATTTCTACATATTACACAGAATGAAGTGGTAGAACTTGGGGCTATTCCAATTCAAGGTTCAGACAGAAGACCATTTTTTAATGCCCCCCGTTCAAAAACCTCATTCCATATAATATGGTAATGCACCAAAGAAAGGAGCTGTGTGGCTAGTTTTTCACTTGGAAAAGCACTCCAAAATTATCCACTGCATGTGCATTCAAGCTTCTCTGAAATGCCACAGTCCAGAATTGGTCTTTTTCATTTATCATTTCATTTGGTGCAGTGCTTACAATGGATTTTAAATGATAACTAGAACACTCAAAGATAAAAATTATTTACAATTTCAAAAAAGAACAGCAGCAGAGAAAGCCAAGCTGTGCTTGCCATTTAGCTGATTAGCATTTGTATGTTTCAAGTAAATGCAGAAAGTTGAGTTTAAAGAGATGTTTGACAGATATGCTTACAAATTGCCCCTTCTTAATTTCTCTTTGGATTTTGGGGCTCAGAATTACCTGGTTTGCAGAGCAGCATTGATGTGTTAGCAATCTGCAATTATTATTTTTGTTGTTGTTTCTGAAATTCTGAATGAACATGTACAGCCAAATTTTGATTCACATTTGATTCACATATGAGCATTAATTCCACCACATGCGAAATAAAATCTTGATGTAATCTTTTGATTGTATTAGGATTACTTTTTGCACTGTGATTTATTAATGCACTCATTTTAGTCATAATACAGAAAGGGAATCTTGATGCAGTAGTTTGATCACATGACGACTGGGAAAGGGTGTGGTGTTTCAATGTACATATGTGCTATAGAACATTAGCAACTTGGAAGGGAGATAGAGGCAAAAACTATGGCCATGTACAAATACTCCAAACTAAATCAGAAGATGGCTGGAATGGAGAATGGTGAAGAAACAATCCACAGAGCAACAACTAAGCAGGATATGGGATGACAGCTCATTTTGGTTGCTTAGCTAGGATATAATTCAGAGCAGAGGTTTTTTCTTGGTAGTTCAGTCTTGTTAAATTACACACTCATTCTTGAATAACGTGTCAGAACAAGAGTCTTTTTGTTGATTACAGAGGAAAATAAAATAAACACAGTTAACCAGTCATAAGCAGGTAACAAAGACACCAGCTTTTATTCCATTGTAACATTATCTTCTGCTTTTCTGTGAATTGTTTACAGATTTTTTGAAATGGTTAACAGTATTACTGAAGAGATAGGGAAAAACACAGAGGAAGGAGAATGTGATGGAGACTCCCTGGAGGTAAGAGCCAGGCTTGTATTCTTTCTACCCTTTGGGGAATTGAACTCTCAAGGGAATTTTTCAAGTTAATCCTTCAAATATTATGATTAACAAGACAAAGAGCAGAGTGCTTTCAATGAAATTCTCTTGTGCTTCAGAATGAAATGTATGTGTTTCTTAACTGGATTATTAGCACAATTAGCATTAGTTATTTTGAATAAATAAAGCAAACAGAGCTCCTGTTTCTTTCATATGAAGAATGTCATTTAAAGTTCTGGAATATCTGATGAGTTGTTAATATGCCAGACAAACTGCTCAGATATTCCAGAAACAAGTAATGCAGTTTTCTCAAACTTCACCTTCCTAAGTTTTATAGTTATCATTTACATACACTGATGCACACACACAAAACCTATGAACCGTAGCCCTTATACCCCTTCCCATCTTACATTCCTCTTACACTGATTTATATTGCTACACAGCTTAGCCATGGCTCTCCATTTGCAATACCTGAATAAGGCTGTTAATGATAGGAAGTTTTGGAGGTCATTAATCCAGAGGTTCACCATAAGTTGGAACTGGAAGTGACATGATGGCACATAACACACACAGCTCTGCACACTATGATTCACCTCTGTTTCTACACAGGGCCACTCTCCATTTAATTTCCAACCTGAGGTAATGGGGTCTTCAGCCATGAAAAAATTGCAGCTCTGTTTTTCTCTTGAAGAAGTGTCAGTGGTGTCATACCACAACACATGGTGGAAAAACTTCTGCCATGATAGTTTATAGGTCATTGCAGAAAAGGCACAAAAACTTCTTGGTGAATAAAACATTGAGTTAATGTATGAAATCCTCCATGTCATTTGAGAGAGAGAGAGAGATCATTCGACATGTTTTTATATAATCCCAGTGTCTAGAATCCAGGAGTTATCACTTGGCAAATTGCATATCCTATAACTACTATTGGAGTCTCTCATATGCTGGATTTCATATACACTGGCTCTACTTGATTCCCAGTGCATTGCAACTGCAAGACAGAAAAACCTATTTCTGCAATAATCGGAGGGCCAATCAAGATGTTATGAAGGTGCACTGTTGCTTCAAATTCTCACATTTCTCCTAGTAAAAGAAATATATATATGATGCTATCATATTCAGTGTTCTAGTTCATTGATAGTAAGCACTAAGTGCAATGATGTGATGTCATTAGTGTCTTTGTACTACACGTTGCCAAGGAGACAGCAGCAATGCATCACCCTTAGCTTCTAATTAAATGTAAGTCATATGTAGAATTGTTGCACAGTATTGGAAGGCATAGTTGTTGCAAGGTGTTTGCTGTGTGCCAGTTTCACTGCCGACAACAATTATTTTATTCTGTCCCAGGTTTTCATGCTGCTCTTATTATATATCTCTGTAGCACAGAAGAATATGTAAATGACTTATGTACTGGAATCACAGATCCCTTTCTTTTACTTTCTTTCTGTTGTAGTATGACTATGAATATGATGAAAATGGTGAGCGAGTCATTTTGGGGAAAGGCACTTATGGCATCGTTTACGCAGGACGAGATCTGAGCAATCAAGTCAGAATTGCCATTAAAGAAATCCCAGAAAGAGATAGCAGGTATTGTAATGGTGAATGATTACAAACACTACTGTTTATAGGTGTGTTATTTATACCAGTGTGCTGAGTTAGTTATGGGAAAGAATTAACATCTTCAAAAGGTACTATCAGCTCTTAAAATTTTCATATGTCTTACATTCTCCACTGTGGTAATGCCCACTCTAAATTGGCTGAACTGATGTTCCAGGAGGGGAGAGAATCATTTGATTAGTGATACCTTCACTCTTCAAGGAAGAGTCTCTATATATTATTCTGTGGGCAGTCACACAAGGGAGTGGGAGTCAGACGTGCTCTGCTATATATCTCACTAGGAATGAGGCCCGTTGCAGAGACAAATGCAATGGGCTTTAGCTGGGCTGCTGCCTCATCCCCCAGGCCCAGCAGCGGGTAGAGCACTGCTGCTGCTGAGGTCAGATAGGAGGAGGCGTTGGGCGCGGCAGCAGGCCTGCATCAGGGAGGCCTCGCAGTGTGTTTGGCGGTGGTGCTGCTGGTGGTGGCAGGGCGCAGCATGGAGCAGCATCAGAGCCAGTTCCGCTAAGCCGGACAATGGCAACAGGGCACCACCCCGCCCCTGCCTCCTCCTCAGCCATGGCATTTCTGAATGTCTCTGGCCTCTTGCTCCTCTTCCCCACATCTCCCAATCAGCGTGCTCACCCTCTGTGCACACTGAGCCAAAGCCGCTGGCAGCCACCTCTGTGGGCGGGACAAAGGCAAGGGAGCCAGCCAATGCAGCCAGGGGATCCTTCAGAGTGGCAGGTGACGGAGCCAAAGGCTGCGGGAGCATGTGCAGGAGAGACACCAAAACTCTTTTATATATAAGGAGAGATATCTTGCCAGAGCTAATGTTTGGTTTGCAAATCCACATATACATTAAAGAGCTGCAGTTGTATATCTGGTTTTGATCTCTGAATACTCATTCAAGGGACAGACTGATGATGCTTTCTTGGAGGACCCAGAAGTAAGTGGGGGGGTTGGTGTTTTTGTATTTTTAGCACAGGACCTTATTTTATTTGATACATTTTTATCCCACATATAATTCAAAGATAGAATACATTAGAGAGTTTTTGATAATAAACAAAAATTTAAATCTGGGGTTACACAGGCATAGTCTACCATTCAAAATGCTATACCCTTTTGGCTCTGAGTGAGAGGAAGACCTTACATAGAGGTGTATTTTTAACTCTTCCCTTGCTTGGCACTTTTCTGCTGCCACCACATATTGCTCACCCCACCGAGTATACTAAGAATGTTTTTATCTTCACCAATAGATGTTTGAAACTTCACATGGGAGAACACAGTTGGAAGAGTGAAGTGGAAAAGCAGTGGGTAGGAAAGAGGTTAAGCTGCCCCTCCCTTTGTCCTCAGATTGTCTCCTCCTAAAGCAGCTTTTCTCTAACAAAACTGGCAGTCAGAGTTTGGTTATGCACATTTGCATGTATTGTTTAATTTCACCATGACTTCAAAAAGTTTGAGAAATACTATCACATGCTATTTCTGGAACTCCTGGTAATGCTTTCCAAAGCTAAGAAAATAGGACGATGAGTAAGAATGCAATAAAGAACTTAGCCAGGTCATCTTCAGAATAGGAAATGAGCATGGCAAATTGTATTAGACATCCCATTACAGTAAGCTTAATAAAACAGCAGTAAATTGGCACCTTAAAGTCAAACAAAGTTTATACCAGCATAAACTTTCCTGGGTCAAGCCTCATTTCCTCAGATGCATGAAATGAAAAACCTTTTGCAAGAATTTTTATGAGGATGATCACAGTAAAAAGGATGTTGGTGTCTATATGTCCATTGTGCACTTTTACAGTAGTGTTCAGTAGTGCTCACAAAAGCTTATACCCAGAATAAAACTTTTTTGGTCTTAAAGGTGCCACTCAAATTTTGTTCTACTGCTTCAGACCAACACCCACTTAAGCTAACCCGCTTAAACATACAGTCTGATCAATGAATAAGTAGTGTGAAGTATCAACCAGATAACATCTGTAAATTATTACAGTAGGATGCAGCATCATAAGAACATAAGAGAAGACAATGTTGGATCAGGCCAGTGGCCCATCTAGTCCAACACTCTATCACACAGTGGCCAAAAATACTAGGTGCCATCAGGAGGTCCAGCAGTGGGGCCAGGACACTAGAAGCCCTCCCACTGTTGACCCCCCCCCCAAGCACCAAGAATACAGAACATCACTTGCCCCAGCCTGAGAGTTCCTATCTAACCTTGTGGCTAGCCACTGATGGACTTCTGCTCCATATGCTTATCTAATTCCCTCTTGAAGCTGTCCATGCTTGTAGCTGCCACCACCTCCTGTGGCAGTGAATTCCTTGTGTTAATCACTCTTTGGGTGAAGAACTACTTCCTTTTATCCGTTCATGATATGGTTACAACATGATAAGTACCAATAAACATCCCTGAAGCGTGGGTCCTGTTGTATTATTAGCAGTTATAATGAGTAGGGAAACCTTAAGTCTATGTTTAAGCCAGGGGAAGATATAGTGTTTAAAATCCTGATGATGTTCACTTTTCATGTTTTATTCTCCCTTAAAAAAAGTTTTGGTAGAAGAGTTACTTTTAGATCTGTAGCAGTAGAAAAGAGCAAGAGTCCAGTAACACCTTAAAGACAAACAAAATTTGTGGCCAGGTATGAGCTTTCATGAGTCACTGCTCACTTCTTCAATCAAGAAATACCAATCCCCATTTTCCCTCTTTTGCCTAATTTTTCATTCTTTCCTTTCACACCCTTCCGCCATCTACATTCTTCCCTTGCCTGCTTGCCCACTCTTTCCCCCCAATTCTCCTCTAGTGTTGAAGTGAAGCTTCAACCAGAGTTGCCTAGCCAATTCAAAATGACTGTCAAGATCTCATGAGGAAATCTTATAATACATCAGCATTGTAAAACTTTTGTAATTTTCTCCCCCCCACACACACACAGACACATACAATATACTGTTTTACAAATCAAGATTTTTTTCTTTTTTTGCAAACCTGGAGTTTCCCCCAAGTCTGTAGGAAGATCTCCCTCCTCTGCACATGATCCTAATCTGTGGATTAAATTATCCACATCTGGAGCTATGTCCAGAATTAGATATAATAACAGGTAAGAACCAAATGGGCAGCCAGTGTATCTCTTTGAACTTTAAGACAGCACTAAACATTAAATCATATAACTATCCATAGGATGCACTATAAGAGGGAACAGGGTGAACTGAATTTTCTTCAGATGGTGAATAGCAAGAGCCTTACTCCCTGATAGGGAGAGAGCCAGTTTGGTGTAGTGGTTGAGAACTTTAATCTGGTAAACTGGGTTTGATTCCCTACTCCTTCACATGCAGCCAGCTGCGTGACCTTGGATCAGGCACAGTTCTTTCAGAACTGTTCTCTCAAGAGCAGTTCTCTCAGAGCTTTCTCAGCCCCACCTACCTCACAGGATGTCTGTTGCGGAGAGAGGAAGGGAAGGAGATTGTAAGCTGCTCTGAGACTCTGAGTGAAGGGCAGGGTATAAATCCAAGTCATCATCATCATCCTCCTCCTTCTTCGTAGTAGCAACAGCAACTGAAAAGATCCTTCCCCAAATCCCTACCAGTCTCATGTCAGGCACTATATGTTTCTTCATAAAGGCCTCAGCCATTAATCTTGGGGCCCAGGGAGGATGATACCTAGAATTCTTCAAGTAGATAGGATACAGTAGTTTTATATAACATACACTAACCTGATACCTGTGCTTCACTATGGTATTTAAGTTCCATAAATCCAGTTATAATACTGATGATGTGAAATTTGAAATGTGACATTTGTTGTAGGAATTTTAATAGAGAAGACTGTAGTGTAAGAAATGAAGTGAGACATACATACTGTTTCCCCCCCCTATACTGAAGGGCCTCTCTGTAGACCACATTGGTGGTTCTGCCCTCAACAGCTCACTCTGGAGCAGGCCACATAGAACCATCCATTTAAGAAACAGTCATCTGTTAAGTCAACTCTTGCCACCTTCCACGAAAGTGATGGGGTCTCTATTTGTATTTTGCCCATATGGAGACTGTGTTGTTCTGAGCATCTCAGGGTGATCTTGCTGGTACTAGGCCTGTGCAGCTCAGTGCACTGCAGGAGTACTATGTGCAAATGTCTTTGCTGCATTCCTAAGTTGCCTCCTCCTTGTAGCGTTGGTGTATCTGGCTCGAAGTGAGAAGTGTGAGGGGGAGTTGGTATGAGGGACTGGTAATGTGGTGGACATTTCTTCAGGTTCATGAGGGAGGCACACATTGAAATGGCTCCTAGAAATGTCATTTACTATCTCCCCATAAACATTCATTGACTCAATTGCCATGCTGGCTTTTTTGAAAAATGTCTATTCAGAAGTCTTGAACAGCTGATTTCTGCAACTGTCCTCAACTGCAGTCTGGGGTTTCGGTTTCCGGCGTTGCGAATGGCGGCCACCTTTTGGGAAGCTCCCAGAGGTGGTTAGCCCACACGCAGTTTGGGGGGGTCTTTGCAGGTTTGCAAGACCCTAGTGAGCCTTAGGTAAAGGCTCCAAACCGGGGGCGCTTGGGGAGTAGCCTCTTTGCCGGCAGTCAGCCGGGAAATTGAGGCTTTCTCCCCGCCCCAATCGGCCCCGCTGTGGTGTGCCCGTAATGGGACTTAGCAACGCCACCGATTTCCAACAGGAGTGAGGAACAGCGATGATTTAAAGCAAAAAGAAGAAACGGCAGGAACCGTGAGTTGGAGGTCTGAATTTGAAGCGAAACCCGAGCCCTTCCCCCGTAAGCGAATAAGCGGCTGGGAGGAGGGGGAATTCCCCCCCCACTGAGAAGCGGGATTTGCATAAGAAAGCTAAGGGGGATGAAAGGGAAGAAGGGTTGGTGAAATTACCTTTGGGGTGCCATTGAAGCGAATGAGTTAGCGGGACTCCTGAGCGACGCGTCACGAACTTTTATAAAGTAAACAAATACAAGAAATGTCTGCCATGAAGAAGGTCCCTTTGAAAATTGAGAAGAAGGGAGGCGGGACTTCCGGTCCGGGTAATCCCCTCCAGAGCCGACTGTCAGTCAACAGACAAGTGAGCTACTGCACCCTCTGCTGGTCCAAATACAGAAAATCAGCGAAACCTTAACTAATATGGAAGGTGTTCTCAACAGTCAACAGAGGCAACTAACAGAGACGTCAAAGAAGATGGAGGAGATCGCACAGAAATGTTTGGTCTCGTCGGAAGACATCGGAAAAGTGAAGAAAAGGGTCAACAAGTTAGAAAAGCATCAGGATGTGCAAGAAAAAAGAATTTTGATGTTGCAAATGGAAAAATCGAATCTGACTCTTCGATTTCAGGGCATTAAAGAAGAAGAGAAGGAAGATCTCAGATCTATACTTGCGAATGCCTTGGCACCCGTAACTGGCAGAGATCAGCGTGAGTTAAAAGAAGAAATGGATATAGGGCCTACTCCACATTTACAAAAAAAAATAATCTGCCAGCAGAAGTGGTTGTCAAGTTTGTCAAGCAGAGTACCAGAGATCAAATCTTGCGTGCAGTTGCAGCGGTGCCCTTGAAAATTGGGGAGCAGACCATCAGAATATTGAAAGATGTGCCTTATGAAATCCGGATGAAAAGGAAAGCTTATAAAGGATTGACCACTTTTCTACAAAGAAGACAAGTTATATACAGATGGACCTATCCTGAAGGCCTTTTGTTCAAGTACAAGGATAAAAGAGAGAAGATTGACTCCATCTTCAAGGCGCAGGAATTTCTGAAGAGACACACCAGTCCAGAGGAAGAGGCAGCACTCGCAACGTGGACAGATTTGAGTAGTGAAGATGACAGCGGCCCAGAGGAGGGAGGTGCCGGAGCGGGAGAAGTGAAAATCAAAGGTGGCCCATCCTATAACTTGAGGGATACCAAAGGAAGACAACCTAAGAAATAATTGTTCGGGAAACGTCAAAAAGGAGATGACTAATAATTAACCCCAAAGGACATTACTAACCTCATTAACAGAGTTATTTAGAATTTTGGTTAGATGAAAAGAAGACTCTCAAATCACGGAGATTGCCAAAAACTGTATCTATATTGATTTAAACTAACCTTTATTAACAGAATACTCACTCCGCTCTTTTCTTTATCCCTCTATATACCCTACCTTTTTCTATTTATAAAAAGAATAAATTCCTCTCCTTTTTAGGAGGGTTTTGATAAAAAAAAAAAACTGTCTGCAGTCTATTCTAAATGTGTTTTTACCTCAGAGCATTGAGATCCACTGCTGAGCAATCAGAGGGAGGTGGGTGCAAGTAGGCAGGTTTTACCTCAGAACTCTGAACTACACAATTGACCAATCGGGAGAGGGGGCGGACAAGGAGGCAGCAGCCTGCCAGGCACATGGAAAACAATTGGGGGAACCAATTTTGCCCCTTTTTTACCTCCTTAGCGGTCATGTTTCTCAGAAATCTCTCCATGGGGGGGTGTTGACATCATGGTAGGAATCCACTCCCTTCATTTTGGGTTTCTTGATACAGGGGTTTAGCCTGGGCATTGAATTTGGGGGGAGGGTGTACCCCCCCTTTTTACAGAAATGCTTCTCATTTATGTTACATTTTAGAACTGGGACATAACTGCATATTCAAAACACCATGAGAGCAATCAGATATTAAGCAAGTCCATATGAACCAATTTTCTAGAACCCACATTGTGAGAGGTTAAGTAACCTAATAAAGGATACCAGTTTTCTACAAATTTGGGGTATATTTCCATTGTGTGTGGGAGTGTGGCTAAGCTGGGCCAGCAACACCGCTAAGGTGATCCTGCTGGGGCGGCATCCCTGATAGATTAAAGTACCCTGGTCCTGCTCCTACACCTGACAGACACCCAGCTATCTGGTATGGGGGGGGGGTATGTTTAAAGGCATCAAGGAGGCTGGGCCAGCAGCAGGGCTAAGGCAATCCTGCCTAGCAAACCTCCCTGGCAGCTGTAAGCATCCCACCTCCCTCTCCTACATCTGACAGGCAGCTGCATGTCCATTGTAGGAAGGGGGGAGAGGGGTATTAGAAGCCACTGTGGAGGCAGGGCTGGCAGGATCACTAAGGCGTTACTGCTGGGGTGGGCTCCCTCATGGCTTTAAGCACCCTGCAACCGCTGCTGCACCTGACAGACAACTGCCTGTTAGGTGTAGGAACCATCAGAGAGGCTGGGCCAGCAGCATTACTGCATCTCACAGGTGGTTGTTGGCCATTCCTGATTTCCTCAACTGTCATTAGTTCTGTGCAGTCTCCTGTAACTGTTTTTTTTTTACCTCAGAACACTGAGCTCTGCAGCTGACCAATCAGAGAATGGGGGGTGCAAGGAGGTAACTGCCTAGCAGCCACATAGGAATCAATGGGGGGAGCACATTTTACCCTTTTTGACCCACTTACGGGTCGAATTTCTAAAAATCCCTTCTTAGTGAGCAACTATGCCATGGTAGGAGCGCTCTCCCTGAATTTCGTGTTTCTAGGTCCAGGGGTTTGGCCTGGGCGTTGATTTTATGGTGAGGGGACTTTCTTTTATATATATAGAAGATGGCTGTCTTCTCAGAAACTATAACCATATATTGAAGGACAGAAGGTCATGAAAACTTTCCCTACTCCTAGTTGGTCTTGTAGCTTTCAGGTGGGTGTATAGAAGGTGTCTAGACTCTTTCCCCCAAAAGGTATAGTGGAAGTTCCATCTGTGCAAGTGCATAATGTTCAGTTATCCCAATATTGTTCTAAAATGCAGAAGCATACTGCACCTTAAGACTGCCAAACTGTTCAGTCCCTGAAAGTGGAGTTGTTTTGTTGTATTTAAAAGTTTGGTGTCTAAAGTTTTTCAACAAGAATAAAATGCTTAAGATGGAGGAAAGCTGATCCCGATCAGTATCATAAAACATGATACTCTAAGAAGATATGAATGTATAGAAGACCAACCCTTTGTCTCTTAAGCCATTGTCAGTTTGTTTGTTTTTCAGATAAAGGGAATCTGTTCCCACAAGTGGTCTGCTCATATGGGCAGTGCAGTATCAGAGTGAATAATACACTATCCACATGAACAGTTATTCATTTTTTATTTTTTTCAAATTCAGCTTCAGTTATCATCAGAACAGCATATTTTCAGTTTTGCAAGAAAAAAAATATAGCCCAGTGAAATGCTCAGCCAGATAGGAAACGTGAGTAGACCGTTACTGCAAATTGAACACCTCTCCATGAAGAGAAAAATGTTATTGCACTTAAGGCAAACATCCATGGTTGACATTCCCTATAAACCTCCCACTTTAAAAGCTTTTCATTTATGTTGGATTATCCAACCAAAGAGATAAGCTTGAGTTTTATTTTTCTGTGCCGGTGGGACAGTTGATTTATTTAGCCTTCATACTTTCTGCCTGCTTGTTTGTTCTTTATTATCATTTCGTTAGGAACCTATTTCCTTTTCACAAAAATTGCCTGGGCAATTTCCTGTGCCAGTTTATTTTAAAGTAGGCATTATCAGAATTGCTGTCATAGGATGTATTTATAATTTACATTGTACTGAATCGCCTACAATGAGCAAAATTGATGGAAATGTTCTAAATTGTCTCTTTCTTTCAGATATTCTCAGCCTTTGCATGAAGAAATTGCTTTACATAAGCACCTCAAACACAAAAATATTGTACAGTACCTTGGTTCATTTAGTGAAGATGGATTCATTAAGATATTCATGGAGCAGGTGCCAGGCGGTAAGAGACTGTATATTAAAAAATTCATACATGGCTTTCTCTGGGAATATTCTTCTGCAATAAAAATGTAGATTATAGGACTTCCATTTACTTCAGAAACTATAGGAAGTTATATGTGTCATCTTTTCTGAGAGACGTTGAAAAAATATCTCCCTAATTTTCTTGGTCAATAGTATTAATATACAGAGAGCTTCCCCTTTTAACCAATATGTGAAGTAGCTGGGGAGAAGTAGAAGTGTGCCACACTCTCCCAAGTCAGTCTCCATATGGCCATTTCCACGCTGTATGATTAAATTTAACTTGTGGCAACAGATATGAGCATACTTAATATATCTAAACACTTTCTTACTTCAACCAAGAATACATCCTCCCTTTTGGTTTCTCTGATTTGTGCACGGGAAGAAAGTGGATCCACAAAATGAAAATGCTCCTTTCTCCCCATTTTTCTTGGCAAGTCGTGGACTGCAGCTATAGTGGTACCCCAGTCTTCACACTTATTAGGTTTACTAATGCTTAACTTTTTAAAAAGAGAGGGAATATTTATTTATTCAGTTTATACCCCGCCCTTCCCACCGAAGCAGGCTCAGGGTAGCTTACATAAAAATTCCACATATTAATATAATTAAAACCAGTCATAAAACAATCATAAGCAATCCAATTATCAAGTTATCATGAAGTACTAGAACAGTGGTCTAATAAAGTGCTAGAACTGTAGATCTCATATTAATAGTGCTACTTAAGCTGGCAATAACAGTCATGTTGGTATTTTCAAGCCTGCACAATTTATTCAGTTTATTTGTGCAGCAGGCACAGGCTGTAGGTGGTAAGGCCAGGGCACAGGACTCACTCTTCAGGTGTTTGATGCAGCTCCTTGATTGAAGGCCTGATGGAAGAGCTCCATCTTGCAGGCCCTGTGGAACTGTAAAAGGTCTTGCAGGGCCTTGATCTCTTCCAGAAGCTCATTCCACCAGTACGGAGCTGCCATCGAAAAGGCCCTGGCCCTGGTTATAGCCAGCCTGGCGTCTTTGGGGCCCAGGAGGGCCAGTCGATTTTGGGAAAGTCAATTTAGGTAAGAAGCTCGCAAGAATCAAACTCAGCTGTCTCATGGTCTTTTAAATTCTGCAAGGTAATACTGGGAGAAAATGATTTCTCTCAGACTCTTCAGTACTCTTATAATAATTTGGTCTTGTGATCTACCCCTGAAAAAAATGGGGAGGATTCTCTTTGAACTATTTTTTTTCTCCTTTAATAAGTCTTTGGAGTCATGTTGATAATGCTACAGTAAATGGTTTGAAGTCAGTCTTCTTGAAGGAACTCCTTCCTGCTTGTGCAGGAGGAACTCTAAACAGTATAATTCTGGCTTAAAATCCAAGTCTGTGGGCAAGACACAAACCCTGATTTTTTTAAAAAAATTGAATTTGGATATCATAACAACTTTTGGTTAGACTGAAAGGTTCCAAAGCCAAGAACTCGATTCAATCTCGGTATGAGAGGAGTAGGGAGAGAGTGGATTAGTGTAGATATTTCAGGTTCCTTCAGTGGATAGATTGCCATTTGTCTGTGACATCTGAATGAAGTTGTAGAAACTGTTTGCCAGAATTTTAAGTAGTGGTGGTGGTGATCATTTCATTTTTATTGATGATTTTTCCACAGGTAGTCTTTCTGCTCTTCTGAGATCAAAATGGGGGCCATTAAAAGATAATGAGCAGACTATTGGTTTTTATACCAAACAGATTCTTGAAGGATTAAAATACCTCCATGATAATCAAATAGTGCATCGAGACATAAAGGTGAGAAGTTTGCTAGGAATTTTGTACGTGGATTACTTGGAAAAAAGGATTATGCTAGAGTAAAGAGTGACCCTGTGGGTCAGAATGAAAATGATAAAAACCATTAAACAGAGTAGAGGGACACTAGATTCAATTATCAGGCTTTTGCTGAAATCTTGGAGTGAACTGTTATACTAGTTCAAATCCCTTCTATCTTATGGGTGCATCAAGTAGTTTGTTTAATGCCCTACCCTGAACTCATGTCCTTCTAAAATGGATATTTTGCCGTTCCTGAACATTAGCAATTTAATTAACGGGTTATATATGTAAATAAATAAGTGCACATGAATCTGACGGGTAAATTATAAAATGCATTTAGTTTCAGATTTTAACAGCAAACCCTGTCCAGGTATATTTTGGTACAAACCAGCTTGCTTTGGTATTGGTGAATCTAAGTGATCCATGAGGGTACTTTAAATTACAGATACATCTGTCCCCCTTCCATGTGCCCTTGGTGGACCACTGCTGGACCCTGCAGCTGCTGGGCTGGGGGGCATGTCCACTGTGGCTTGTGACCACTGTTGCTGGCCGGGGAGGTTGTGGGCTGTGGGGGCCCGCACTTACCTGTGTGTGTGTGCGTGGCTGTCTCTTGGGATGCTGGCAGAGGAGCTGGTGTACCTGCTGGGGCTGAAATCTGGGAGAGGTCAGCCACGGAGTGTGGACTTCGCTCTCCCTGTGGTGTTTACCTGGCAAGTGCTTGCCCAGTGTTGCTAAGTGCCCTGTCTGTGTTTCTGTCACCAAGGTGGGTGTGTGCTTGCTCTAAGTCTGCACAACAGAGAGCTGTGTTGCTTGGGTTCTCGTGGGCAGCAGCATGGGAGGTTGTGTTATTTAGCCCACCATGGGTGCTAGTGGGCTACACCACCATTTTTACCAGTGCAACTTTACACGTGTTTGGGGGGGGGGGAGCTGCCTAGTTGGCAACATGCCCCCTGAAACGTCCATGTCTATACTGTCACAGGGGTTTGTACAGACAATCCACCATTATGCAGCTTCTGCATTTCTGTGCTGGTGGAACTGCATGATGCAGCAGCACTCATGCCCTGCACTGGTTTAAACAGCTCTTATGTTGACGTAAATCCCAGTTGCACCAGTTTGGAAGTCAATTGGCTCCTTAGGATTGTGCTGTTAATTCTTTTGTGTAATTTATGTATTTAAGCATTTGTTTTAACTGCAATATGTTTTGTAATATTTAATGTTGGCGAATATAATTATCTCAATGTTCTTTCCTTTAGGGTGACAATGTACTTATTAACACATACAGTGGAGTGCTAAAGATTTCTGATTTTGGAACATCAAAGAGACTTGCTGGAATAAACCCATGTACTGAAACATTCACTGGTATGTGTTCTTCCTAATAAAAGAAAAGCATTCAGGAACTCATTAAAATACTAGTGTTAAGAATATCCAGTAGTTTCTAGTCAATACAGTGAGCTGGTACAAAAATGGATTTGCTGAATTGGAGAAAACACTAGGTTGGAGCCTATGAATTCTCATACTGGCAGAACCTTCCTGTGGAACAAAACATCTTCCTCCCATGAAACATGCATCCTATGCCCAAGAAAAGATTTTTGCACCAGAGGGAAGGCTCTGCTACTAGCGGAACAAATACATAGGAGCCAACCCTTTACCTTTTGCGATTTAACAGTCTTAAGTTGTTGGGAAATGATACTGCTATGCAAAGCAAGAGAGGAACCTTGATATAGGCCGAGAGCTATGAACAGGAAGTCTATGATTCCCATCTTGCCTGTTGTACTGTTCAAGGGGTATTAGGAAAACTACTAACTTTCAGCCTCTCCCCCTCCCCCTTCCTACCTGATTACAAAGTTAGTAGTACTACGATGATGTTGAAAGAAATACACAAATAATGTATGTTAATTGCTTTGAATAGTCTAAAATACATACAAAATTATGAGGGCTAGAAATTCCATTTTCTTCTTTCATTTTTATCCATTACCTTTAAAAATTCTTACCTAAGTGAAATAAATGTTTGTTTTAAACAGGTACTCTTCAGTATATGGCACCAGAAATCATTGATAAAGGACCAAGAGGCTATGGGAAGGCAGCTGATATCTGGTCTTTGGGTTGTACCATTATCGAGATGGCCACAGGAAAACCTCCATTTTATGAACTAGGCGAGCCACAGGCAGCAATGTTCAAGGTTAGATTATATTCACATAGATAAGCATTAAGTTTTTCATCAAAGAAAACAATTCTTTAATTTAATTAAAAACTGACCTGGAGAAGATGCATGAGATAACACACTGGTTAATGGGAAACTGAGGGCCAAACTAGACGTTACAGCAGCCACAGGGCCTACCCATAGCCACCAGTACCATTTTAGAGACAAATTCAGCCATTTAAAAATCTCTTGAGGGTCTGATCCTGATCATTTCAGAATCTGAAAAGACGCAGGGGGAGAAACAAGATCCCATGGTCTTACTGCACCACAAGCTAACCAAAGAGGTTGAAAAAAGAAGAAAAAGTTTTTATGTAGAAATATCAAAGTCAATTCCAAAAAAAGATAAAATCAAAGAATCTTCTTGTAATTTTAATAAATACACTGTATGGTGTGTATCATACAAATTTAAACCACTGAGGACGGCCTCACATCCAAAAGATGTTTAGTACACATGTTTGATGTTATAAATAACTGTACCTGGTCATAGAAAAGATGTACATAAATGTGTGATACCCCCTTGTGTACAAATTTAATTTTACAAAAATGTTTTTTCTTACTAGGGTAAGGTACTGATACATGTAACCAGGGCTTTTTTTGTAGCAGGAACTCCTTTGCATATTAGGCGACACACCCCTAATGTAGCCAGTCCTCCAAGAGTTTACAAAGCTCTTCTCACAGGGGCTACTGTAAGCTCTTGGAGGATTAGCTACATTAGGGGTGTGTCGCCTAATATGCAAAGGAGTTTCTGCTCCCAAAAAAGCCCTGCATGTAACTAAAGTTGATGAATTTTTATGCACAGTTTTTAATATCTACCATTTGAGTAAAGATTGTTGATTTAATAACAATTTTAGCTTTTTTGGAATGGACCTTGATATTTCTGCATACAAGGATTTCTTCTTTTTTAACCTCTTAAGTTACCCAATGTGTTCTGGGTTGAAATTTTTCTCCTGCCACCTTTTTATGTTTGTTCCCACTGTACCACAAGCTTGATCAGGATTGAGCTGTTGTGACGTTTTTAAGTGGCTGGATTTGTCTCTAAAATGCTGGTAATAGCCACAAGTAGGACCCATGGCCACCATTACATCTAGTTTGGACATGAGAGTGCATATGTGGTAGTCATTTATTTGAATGAAAAAAGAAGAAGAAATGTTTCTCTGGTTGCCTTTTAAAATTCTTGTCTGTTCTCCTAAAGGGGCCTCTAAGAGAATAAAAAATCAGAGGAAGCTGGCAACAGGCAATGAATGAATAGTTTGTGGAATGGATGCTCCTGTATTTCTCTGTACATTTCCCTCCATGAGTTAACATAACGTTAATTGTTTTTTACTCCATCTATATTAGGTTGGAATGTTCAAAATACACCCAGAGATTCCTGAATCCATGTCAGTAGAGGCAAAAGCTTTCATACTACGATGCTTTGAGCCAGATCCAGACAAGAGAACCTGTGCTAATGAGCTTCTTGTTGATGAGTTCTTAAAAGTCACAAGCAGAAAAAGAAAGTCCCAATCAAAGCTAACAGGTAAAGACATATTTAGGTCTAGCAGGGAGAACTTAAGATCATTTGAGTAGTGATTAACATAGCCACTAATCACAGCTCTTCAAAGCAAAAATACAACTAAGATCGCATTAGCATACTTAAAATTATAAATAAATGTGGCTTTCAGCTATGAACTTGGACTTAGTTCAACAAATACTTTAAAGGCTTCACTATCATTTTAACTTATCTTTTTAAACAAGAGGACATAAGACTTAACTAGCCTGTTTCATTGGTTTCTACAAAGCTGAGACATGAGTCATGACTAATTTTATCCTAATAAGTATTTGTTGATAGTGTTTTAAAATAATAGAACTTTGTATATGATACTCTGTTTCTTTTATTCTTAAAAAAATTGATAGTTTTTCTAATCTTCATAAGTCTTAAAAGTTTTTAACATTTCATTTCCCCCCTTTTTTCACAGCACTCTCAGTTGGATCAAATGGTGAGGTTAACACTTGGATCTTTCTCATGCACATAATGAAATCTGTAAATGTTCTAAGACATCGGGGATTTTATTTTCTTACAAGCCACTGCAATGACAAACTCTGTCAGTGAGGTCAGAGAAACCAAAGGTTTGATTAAGTTTTGGGTTTCTTTAGCCTACTCATTTTTAAATTTACGCTGTTGAATTTGCAATCCTAAACACACTGAATGCAGCAGGACTTTTTTTGATATTAGCATATGAAGAATCCAGGTCTAAGAATATTGTCACCACACCTCAAAAAGGATATTATAGCATTGGAAAAAGTGCAGAAAAGTGCAACTAGAATGATAAAAGGGTTGGAACACTTTCTCTATGAAGAAAGGTTAAAGCGCTTGGGGCTCTTTAGCTTGGAGAAATGACGACTGAGGGGGTGACATGATTGAGGTTTACAAGATTATGCATGGGATAGAGCAGGGTAGAGAAAGAAGTACTTTTCTCCCTTTCTCACAATACAAGAACTTGTGGACACTCCATGAAATTGCTGAGCAGTTGGGTTAGAGCAGATAAAAGAAAGTACTTCTTCACCCAAAGAGTTATTCACACATGGAATTCACTGCCACAAGAGGAGGGTGGCAGCTACAAGCATGGACAGCTTCAAGAGGGAATTAGATAAACATATGGAGCAGGTAGATTCATCAGTGGCTATTAGCCACAAGGTATAGATAGGAACTCTCAATCTGGGGCAAGTGATGCACTGTATTCTTGGTGCTTGGGGGAGGCAACAGTGAGAGGGCTTCTAGTGTCCTGGCTCCATTGGTGGACCTCCTGATGGCACCTGGTATTTTTGGCCACTGTGTGACACAGAGTGTTGGACTGGATGGGCCATTGGCCTGATCCAACATTAGCTTCTCTTATGTTCTTATGTCCTAGGCCATTTGTGAAAATAATTCTTCAAACTCATTTTTGGGGAACGTCCGTGGCACAATTGGTAGAGCATGAGTTTTTCATGCAGGACATTTCAGGCCTGATTCTTGGCAACTCTGGTACCAGGTGCTGGGAAAAACCTTTCTCTGTATAATAGTTTCAGGAAGGGGAGCCATGTTGTTCTGCAGTAGAAGAGCTTGGTTTGAATCCAATGGTACATTACAGACAAACAAAATGTTCAGTATATAAGCTCTCAAGAATCAAAGCTCCCTTCATTGGATCCCCAACCAATGAAGTTTTGATTCTTGAAAGCTTACACCTCCAAAATCTTGGAGGTCTGTAAGGTGCTATGGACTTGAATCAAGTTCTTTCTCAGGAGCAAGTCATGGCCAGTATGAATAGATATCACTAAGCCAGCTGTTTTAAAGTTCTGATAGTTTGCCTTGGGGACCCTATATTGGGCAGAAAGATGGCGCATATGTGTGTGTGTATAGATCAAATTCAGTGATTCTTATAATTTAGATTTCTGTTTAAGACCTTAACTGCATTAATTTTCTGGTGTTTCCCCTTTGATGAACAGAATATCTTCGAAGCATATCATTGCCTGTTCCTGTTCTGGTAGAAGATACAAGCAGCAGCAGTGAATATGGTTCAGTTTCACCTGACACTGAATTAAAGCTTGACCCATTTTCATTTAAAATGAGAGCCAAGTCCTGTGGAGATAAGGATGCAAAAGGGCTTAGGTCTCTTTTTCTAAGGTAACATTCATATGTGTTAGTTTATAAATGAAGAAAGAACTATTTAAACTATGTTTTGTTGTTTTATTACATTATTTAACATTATATTTTGGAAGTACAGCATTCCAGATGAGAATTTTGAGGATCACAGTGCTCCTCCTTCACCAGAGGAGAAGGATTCTGGCTTCTTCATGCTCAAAAAAGATAGTGAACGGAGAGCCACACTTCACAGAATTTTAACAGAGGATCAAGATAAAGTGGTGAGGAACTTGATGGAAGCCTTAACTCAGGTAAATGAATACAAATGGTACATTTAACCTTGGATTGTATGTATTAAAATAAATGCATAGGTCCTGGAGATTGCTGTGTAAGCACATCATAAGTCATACATAAGACTAAATATTACATTGATATTCACATGTATATGTTTTCAGTCAGGAGGTTAGAAAGCATTAAATGTGTTTGGATTTGGAAGCTTTTATAATGGTGGAATGCATATCTGAATATACTTAAATGCAGAAAGTTCTGGTTTACACATAAGTTAAATTTTAATTCTCAGGAGCAGAAACATTTGTTATAAATATTTTCTGGAAAACAAATTGTAGTATGTAGAAAAAGGTAAGTAGAAGCATCCCGGCTGTCACTGTCTCCCATCACCCCTGTAAATTGTCTTGTTGGGGCCAGCAGGCTTGCCCAGGGGCTGAGTTCAGATGGGCCAGCAAGGTGGTTGGTGAAGCTGTGGTGCTCAGGGCATTATCCTCCCACGGCCCTGCTGCCAGCCACAGACATCATGTATTATGAGCCCCTCTATACTTACAGGAGCCATAGTTGGCATAGGGAAGGGAACTGTCATTTTCTAGAGCAGTCATGAAAATGCTCCTAGTGAATGATGGATGATAATGGATCTACTTTGAAGTCTGTAAGATTAATTCCATGATCATTGGTAATAGTATCCTATTCTTTTACTTCCATTTTTTGGCTTTTTAAAAACTATGCTTCACGAGGGCTTCAACAGTCTTCCATGAGTCTGTTCACAAGCTATATTCTTTAGATCTTTTATATCCATTCTGTCTACAGAGTCTCTTTTCTAGTGCTGACCTTATCTTCACACTCTGCTGCCAATTAAACTTTTTCTGTCCCATACCTGCTACATCATTATGAAACCCTGTCTCATCCTTCACCTTTGGCTTGTCCCCTGATCAAGGGCTACGTAATTTCTGTTTCATATGCCACCCAGCCATGAGAACATTGGGGGGGGGGTGTAACACCCACTCATTAGCCAGCTGCAACATTTGTAATAGGCTTTCCTGTGGAAACCTCATTGCAATGTATAAATGGAAATTGCACATCAACAAGGCTTAGGCAAAATGTGCTTTTTGCATTTTCATCATGCTTTCCCTCGTGATTATACAACTGTAATTAGCTAATCTTTATTGTTCTACCAGGGAGCTGAAGAGCCTAAACTGAAATGGGAACACATCACAACTTTAGTTGCCAGCCTAAGAGAATTTGTTAGGTCAACTGATCGCAAGATCATTGCAAGTACACTTTCAAAGCTGAAACTGGAGCTAGATTTTGACAGTCATGGCATCAGCCAGGTTCAGTTGGTACTCTTTGGTTTTCAGGATGCAGTAAGTATACTTTTTTCCTACTACATTGCTACTTTCTGTAAAACTTGCCCAGTTCACTAACAACAATATTAGAAGTTAGTTGTGACAAAGCCCCATTAGAAACAATGGGACAGGGACCACTTTTAGCCCTGTCAACACAGTGGGCCTTATTTCTAAGTGAACTTGTGACCAGCTTTTGCTAAATTGTGCCCCAAATTGAACAATGTAAAATAAAATAATATTGGAGAGTGGGCAATTACAGTGCCATCCCAAGCAGGTCTACTTAGCTGTATTCGAAGGACTTACTCCCAGTAAAGTATTCTCAGAATTGCCGTCATAGACTACGATGCCATAGGCTTTTTCTGGCAGGAAGATTAAATGGGCTGCATCATGCTTTTTCTTACTGAGCCCAAGAAAGCCCTGTTCCGGCTCATCCTTGAAGCTTACTGCATGACCTGGGGCAATCACTTTCTCTTTGCCTGACTTGCCTCATTTGGTTCACTATAAGGATGAAGGGAGGGAGAACCACGTAGTCTCCCCTGAGATCCTTAGAGGAATGGCGGGATAGAAATTGAATAGACAGTGCACCTAATGGTCTTTTAAGCGTGTTTTATATGGCATGTTTTATATTAGACTCCTGACTGCAGAAGATAGCCAAGTATCTTAAATCACTGTCAGCCTCAGATTCTTTATGGCACAGGCACTATGTACAGTAATGTGGTGCATTTGTAAGATCAGAAATTGATTACAAAGTTCTGTAATTCAGATTATTAAAATATTTTAAAATATTTTAAATTACCATGCAAATGATAAAACTGTGGAAAAATTAAATGAAGTACTTCTGTCCATTAAGGAGGCTACTAACTGATCATAGCTATGCTCGCACTATATCTGGACTCATCTTCAATGCAGAGATAAAGGTATCAGGTTGCACATTGGCATCTGGTGCACTGGGCCTGCATAAATCCTAAGGCCATAGAGTGAAGGCAGTTTACCTCTGAAAGGTACTGGGCACCTTGAAAGACTGGTTTAGTTCGTTAGGTTTATTCCTATAGCGAACATGGGTACCACTACAAATGTTACATATGTTCAATTATGAAATGAATATATTAGTACACTTATGTCCTATATCATCAATACATTTTTATATAAATTATATAATTGTAGGTATACTCTGGAGATAGTAACCCAAAACAATTTCCCTGATGGCCAACATTTATTTAGTGGCCCTCTGTCCTTAATGGTTTGTTTTGTTTTCTGAAAATATTTTGATTTTAGAAGTGTTGCTGTAATAGAAAATATCAAATATTGGTCTATTGTAGATATAATGGTGAAATTTTATACTTCCTTCTTCCCTTGCAGTTTGAGGCTGTCTCTGACTTCCTGGTTCTTTTTACATCCCAAGTCATGTAAACCAATTTTTTACACAAACCATAGTTTACTTCCAAAGAATAGCAAACAATTGGTTTTAACTGGTTTCCAAGCTCTACTTTGGAGGCAAACTATAGTTTACCATGATCTAGGAAACCAAAGCTGAGAAAGGAGAATAAGTGATTCATTATATTTCTTTCTAATGAAGAATAGATAGATTTACTTTGTTACACTTGCTTCAGTATCTCAAAAAGGCACTCATATTGATGTTCTGGTAATGGACATTTATTTCAATATAATCAAATAATCATTGTACTAATCCAGTTGACTAAAGGGTAGATAAATGATCAGTTTTATCCTCCTAATCTTTTCTACAACAGACCACCATAAGGTCAGTTGGTGGTAGAAGGTGCCATCAAGTTGCAACCGACTTATAGTGAATTTGTAGGGTTTCCAAGGCAAGGGAAATCCAGAGTTAGTTTGCCATTGTCTGCCTTTATGCAGGAATGCTGAACGTCCTTGGTATTCTTCCATCTAAGTACTAACCAGTTTGGTGTAATGGTTAGGAGCACAGACTCTAATCTGGGAGAACAGGGTTTGATTCTTCACTTCTCCACATGCAGCTGTTGGTGTGACCTTGGGTCAGTTACAAGATCTTTCGGAGGTGTTCTGTCAGGAGTAGTTCTCAAAAGAGCTTTCTCAGCCCCACCTACTTCACAGGGTGTCTGTGGTGGGGAGAGAAAGGGAAAGGACATTGTAAGCCACTCTGAGACTCTTTTGGGTAGTGAAGGATGGGTTATAAATCCAATCCAATCTCTTCTAACCAGAGCGAGCCCTGCTTTGCTTCTGAGATCTGATGGGATTGTGCTAGCCTGGGCCATCCTTGTCAGGGAATAAGGTCAGTTACTAAGGATATAAGCTTAAGTGTATCCAATTGTGTCTTCTTTCTAGCTTTTAGAAATATTTAGTTCCTTTCTCATTTCCAAACAATATGGCTCAGTTGGCCTATGAAGAGTGTAGAAGTACACAGAGAAGGGAAAACTACAGTACACGCAAACTTAGATTTCTCTTATCTTTTCTAATGTTTTCACCAAAACTGCATTTAAAAATAATGCATTAATTGCAGTATCTCTTTCCAGGTAAATAAAGTTCTCAGAAACCACAATATCAAGCCACATTGGATGTTTGCTCTGGACAGCATAATTCGCAAAGCAGTGCAGACTGCTATTACAATTCTGGTTCCAGGTAAGACTGGCAATATAAATTACTAGAAGTTAAGGGGAGAAAACCTTAGCACATTCTTTTTGTCTTATCAGAGACAGGAGAAAATAAAAACTGAAATTGGGAAACAAATATTGTAATGAACAAACTGAAGTGCTATTTGGACAGAAACAGATCTTCTTTGTGGTCTCTGTGCATCACACCCATGGGATCCAGTGCGCCTGCGCTGACCTGGTCGGTGTCTGTGCAAAGCTCACAAAGGGATTTTCGCGCCCTCTGCCCTGAGCCTACGCGGGAACCCCCACCGCGCATGCCCAATGGGTGGGGGCATGGACATCTCGCCAGTTCTCTTCTGACCGCCGCGCTGTTAACAGCTCTTGTTGGTTGGTGCTGAGAGAAAACTGTTTTTTGCCTCATGGCAGTGATTTTACATTTTTTCTTCAGCTTTTTTCTCTCTCTTATTCCTTTTTTAATTTCTTTTGTTTTTAGGGACTTTTGGGAATTTTTTTTCATTCTACTTTCCCTGGTCTTCAGACCCAGTCCCTTCTCCCTTCCCCCCACCCCCGTTTCCTCAGACTGCCTCAGCTGAGTCGGTCTATAGAAAGGAAACATTGGGGGTGTTTTAAGAGGTGCTCCGTCTGTGGGAGTAAACTCGCTCTACAAGACGAGCACTCTTTGTGCATTTTGTGCCTTGGGGAGAGTCATCGTCCGGAAGCCTGCTCCCACTGTGCCCGATTTTCCAACCAGATGAGGAAAAACAGGGCTGCGAGGCTCAAAGTCGCGCTTTGGGAGTCCGCTCTTGCTCCCCCCTGCTCCATTATGGAAGGCGAGCAGTCAATCCCGAGACCATCAACGGTGTCGACGTCGAAAGACACCTCGACACCGAGACTGCTGAAACCAGGCAAGTCCGCTTCTGATACGGCACTAGCCTCTAAGAAAAAGGGCACGTCTGTGCCAGCTTCTACGGTGTCGACGCCTGTTAAAAAATCCAAAAAGGATAAGACCAAGGGTGATGTCGCCCATAAGAAGGGAGACACGCATAAGTCCCACGGTGTGGGTGGCGAAAATCCTCCCAGGGGCTCTGCTACGCAGACTGAATGGCAACAGCAACCCCTTCAGGCCCAGAGTAACGAACCGGAGCTGCCTAGGGTCCATGCTGAACCACCCGTGGAAATCCTGGACTCACTACCGAGGCAGCTGAACCCTCCGGTGCAGGACTCTCAGTGTCTACCGAAAAAGGTACCATCAGTTGTGCCCCCCGATCTCGAGGTCGACCTAATTTTAGAAACACAGGAGATCATACCACGTTCTCCTTCAACGCCCTCTTGGGCAAGTGAACACTCCCCTCTCCATCGCTATAGATCCTGAGAAAGATCTCGTTCACCATACCGGCCCGAGCATCTTCGATGGGATGAGTTCGACCGATGAGCGAATAGATACCGTTCCTCTCGGCCACCTCGTGAATCCCCATCGGGGTACCCATATGAACCACCAGGGTATGCGTACGAGCACTGTCCTGATATGCCTTACTGGTTCTCCTCTATTCCTTGGCTCCCATCGAGAGATCAAGAACTCTGTGAGCCCTGTCGGCATCGCTCAAGTTCTCCATGTCATTGTCCTCCATCCGCGTCGAACTCCAAGCCACCGCCCTCCCCTCCCCAGTCGACCCGCCCTCATCAACCTTCACCTAAACTCTTGTTGACACCGATACTGATACAGGAATCGGTCTCTCCTTCGGTATCATCTGGGGAACCTTCGGAAGGTGAAAACTCAGAAGTAGATCTTTCCCCCATGGATCCACCTCCAAAACCAAATGTGTCTGGGGATAGCCCCATCTCACCGTCGGAGGATATGACCTCCTATGGAGACCTCATAAAGCAGATGGCCCATTCCTTGGGACTGCCCGTAACCCAGTCGCAGCCAGTCGCCTCCGATGAGGTTTATGATATTGTTCAAATCGATGCCTCCACACCAATCGCCCTTCTGATGTCGAAGGTGCTTCTCCATGCTGTTAAAGCGCCTTGGGAAAAGCCATCCTCAGCTCCTATCTCCACTCAAAGACTTGATCATATGTATTGAGTTCAGGAGGAAGGGGCTTCCTTCCTGTATGTGCACCCTCGTCCTAACTCGACGGTCGTTTCAACCTCGTCACGTAATAAACGCTCAAACGCTACCCCTGTGGACAGGGAAAGCAAGAAGATCGACGCTTTTGGTCGACGCTTCTATTCCTCTGCAGCGTTGGGAATTAAGGCTTCTAACTACATGGCGTGCCTTGGGAGATACCAGTACTCCCTGTGGCAAAGAACGTCTGAATTTCTGTCCTCCATACCGGAGGATAAGATGGCGGAGGCGAGGTCGGTACAGAAAGAGGGTCTCCTCATGGCGAAGCAGATCCTGAATACTGCCAAACATACCCTGGATTCCTGTTCCACATCCATGGCATCCTCGGTGTCTCTACGTAGCCATGCTTGGCTCAGAATGACCTCCTTGCCTACGGACACGAGATCCTACATCGAGGATCTCCCCTTCGACGGCAAAGGTCTCTTCCATGATTCAACGGATACTGCCTTACAGGAGCTCGATAAGGGCATCAAAGCTTCCAAGGCTGTGGGAGTATCAGCTCCCCTCTGTTCCTACCGCCAGAGATCCTGGTCCCGGTATCCACCTCGATGTCCATACCCAGCCAAACCATCTCCCGACGCTGCTTGGAGACCCCGTCAGTTCCCAATGGGAAATCGTCAGCACTACTCTTAACAGCCTAGGTCCAGGTCCAGCTCCCAGCAACAGCAGCCCAGACCTAAGAACCAACGTGGCCCTAAGCAGGGTCTTTGACTCGCTCCGTGTCAAGCCCCTAGATCCAACCCGGCTGTCTCCTTTCATCCCTATGTGGATGTCGATCACTACCGATGCATGGGTCTTATCAATCGTGACTCATGGCTACATGATCGAGTTTGTCGATTTCCCATCCCGGTCGTCCGCCACACCCCTCCTTCTCCCGTTCTTCTGCAAGAGGTCGATTCCCTGCTGCAGAAGGACGCGATAGAACCGGTATCGACGGCGTCAAAACATCAAGGGTTTTACTCCCGCTACTTTGCGATACCGAAACGAGATGGTGGACTGAGGCCCATCTTGGATCTCCGAGATCTCAACGCGTACATCCGATATCGGAAATTCAAAATGACAACCCTCCAAGTCATCCTTCCACTTTTACCACCGGGCTCCTGGATGGCTACCATAGACCTCCAGGATGCCTACTTCCACCTCAACATCCACCCGTCCCACTGTCAATACCTTCGTTTCGCCATAGGGGACCAGCATTATCAGTACAAATGCTTCCCTTTCGGTCTTTCTACCACTTCCCGGGTGTTCACCAAGACCATGGTCGTGGTGACGGCGCACCTTCGTCTCCAGGGGATCGCCATTTTCCCCTATATCGACGACTGGCTTCTGGTGGCAGACACCCCCCCGCTCCTCTGGGAGAACACTGCTCGGACCTTAAGACTGTTGGCCTCTCTGGGACTTCAAGTCAACCTCCAGAAATCCCACCTGGAGCCGTCTCAGAAGGTGCAATTTATTGGGGCACTCTTGGACACAGTCTCCTGCAGGGCTTACCTGCCAGTAGACAGGGCTCTAACCTTGTCTTCCCTTGCTCAGTCTGTTCGTGCTTCTCTGTCTTCCACGGCTTTCCATATACAGCGCCTACTGGGGCACATGTCAGCTACCACCTCTGTCCTTCCTCTAGCGAAACTCTGCATGAGGCTTCTCCAACTCTGGTTTCTGAAGGCTTTCAAACCGGCTTCCATGCCTCAATCCAAACCCCTCACTCCTCCTCAGTCTGTAAGGGATTCTCTGATTTGGTGGATCTCCATACTGAACATCACACAGGGTGCCCCCTTCATTCTCCCCAACCCTCTCTACATGATATCGGTGGACGCCTCCCTTTGGGGATGGGGAGCCCATCTCAACGGCATCAGCATCGGATACCGGTGGGATGCGGAGTCAGCGGCCAAGCATATCAACTACCTCGAACTGCTGGCCATCAAACTGGCCCTGCAAGTCTTCCAGCCACTATTACGGGGTCACTGCATAGCTGTCCTGATGGACAATACCACGGCACTCAGCTACATAAATCATCAGGGAGGAACGGTGTCCAGAACCCTGTGTCACCTAGCAATGAATTTAAGGGACTGGTGTGTTGCCAATCAGATCATCCCTCTTGCTACTCATATCCCGGGCATTCTGAACGTGGAGGCGGACCTCCTGAGCAGGGGTCGCACTCACCACCATTGAGTGGGAACTGAAGTGGTCTTACCTCCTACCACTGTTCCATCAATGGGGCACTTCAACCATCGATGTCTTCGCCTCCAGGGAGAACACGAAGTGCACACGCATCTGCAGCCAAGGGGGGAAGGATCCACTCTCCCTAGGAGACGGCCTCCTGTTTCCTTGGGAACGGGGTTTCCTGTACATGTTTCCCCCTCTGTTCTTGCTTCTGAGAGTAGTCCACAAGCTCTTCAAGGTCCATCCGAACTGCATACTCGTGACGCCATGGTGTCCCAGGCAACCCTGGTTCCCAATCCTACTTCGGCTGGCGAAGGGAAAGTACCACCACTTCCCCAGAGTTCCAGACCTCCTGTCTGCAGAGAAGGGAATGCTCTTCCATCCGGAGGTTGACACTCTGAAACTTACTTGGAGAATAAAGCCATAAAATTCTCTGCCAGGGTCTCAGAGGTTCTTTGTAACGCGAGGAAAGAATCCACGCGTCTGTCATATGGAAGGAAATGGTGCAGGTTCCTCTCTTTCCTAGACTCCCCTCAAGAGTCACCTAATTCCATCAGTCTGGACTGGATTTTTGACTTCCTTGTGTCCCTCAAGGACCAAGGGCTATCACACTTGTCTGTCAGGGTCTACCTGGCTGCAATTTCCTCATACCATCAGGGTCTGGATGGCTATACAATCTTTTCGCATCCGACCTCAAAGCAATTCTTAAAGGGCCTGATCAGACTGCATCCCCCCGTGGCTGCTCCCACAGAACTTTGGGACTTACCTCTGGTCCTCCGAAAGCTCATGAGACGACCATTTGAGCCCATGGCTACCTGTGAGCTCCATTATGCGGCCTGGAAAACGGCTTTCCTGGTAGCCATCACCTCGGCCAGGAGGGTCAGCGAACTCATGGCACTGCGTCATGACCCGCCATACCTGGTCTTCCTCCCTAATGGGGTTTGTCTGGTGCCTCACCTCTCCTTTATCCCGAAGGTTGTTTCAGAGTTCCATCTCAATGCTGAGATATTCTTGCTGGACTTTTTCCCACATCCTGAGAGAGAAGAGCAGTGTCTGCTCCACACCCTAGATGTTAAGAGAACGCTTCTCTTTTATCTGAATCGGACCCAGCCAACCAGACATGACAACTCACTGTTTCTGTCGTACAGTGCAGCGTCCTTAGGGTTGAGCATCTCTTCCCAACGTCTCTCCAAGTGGATTGTTGGAATGATCAAACTCTGCTACTCCCTGGAGAAGCAGTCGCTCCCCCCTCACCTGAGGGCTCACTCAACCAGGTCCATGGCGACCTCTACTGCCTTTCTGAAGGGCGCATCACTCACGTCCATCTGCAGAGCAGCTACGTGGTCCACGCCAACCACGTTCATCAAGCACTACGCTCTGGACGTCCATGCGCAACAGAAGGGTAATCTGGGTCGTCTGGTCCTTTCCGCTGCTAATCTCCCATGGGTGTGATGCACAGAGACCACAAAGAAGATAAACAGGTTGCTTACCTGTAACTGATGATCTTCGAGTGGTCATCTGTGCAGCCACACCGCCTGCCCGTCCTTCCCCAACAAGGCCCGTAGCCTGCGTGGGGCCCTGGGGCCCCGGGCCCCCCACGGGTTTTACGGGCCCCCTCCGTGATCCTCTGCTCCCCCCTCCTCCCCCTGACCCCCTCCCCCCAGCCCTCGCCGGGGACTGGCAGAGGCGACAGTCCCCTGCGCTGACTCTTGCGCTCGCTGGCACCTCTCCTCTCCTCCTCCCCCCGCCCTTCCCTCCCTCGAGGAGAGAGGAGTCCGCCCGGCCGCCCGCGGAGGGAGCGCACTCTGCACCGCGCTGGGGTGCTCAGGCCACTGGCGAGCGGCGGGCAGGACCCGCGCCGCCCCGTCCCGCCCGGGGATTGCCTCCGGCATCGCCAGCCCAGCAGCGCTGCCCCATCGACGGCGCACCAGCCGGCCGCTTCGGCTCCTGGGCGGGGAGGGCAGAGCCGCAGTGGGGCCAGCTCGGAGTCGTCGGAAGGGGGAAGCCCCGCTTACCTCCGCTGCCTGCCTGCCTGCCAGTGCCGCCGCTAGGAGCGTGGGGGGGGAGCGGGGCTGGCAGAACTTCTTTGCTCGGCGGGCTCTGGGAGTCGGACGGTCGCCTGATTCCCCTTCTTGGCCCTCGCTTGCCGGCAGGCCAGCCGGTCAACCAGCCAGCCAGCCAGCCGGAGAGGAAGCCGGGCGCGCCGCCAATCCCCCCCAAGGCGCCGATCGGCTTCTTTTCGGGGACCCACGTGGCGCAGCTGAGAGGGCGGGTCGCCCAAGGCAGATCGCTGCTGCCCGCTTCACTGGCTGCGAGGGACCCATGGAGGGGGGGGCAGCGAGGACCCGCTCAGGGAGAGAACTGGGGGGGGGAGTGCGAGAAAGCTGCCTCGCAGGATATGGCGGCCCTCTGGCGCTGAGTTAGGCTGCGCTGCAAAGGGACTCTGAAGTCTGGCGGTCCACAGTAGGCGGTGGCGATAAGCATGGGGAGGCCGGCAGCCGAGATGAGAAGAGGTAATGGCTGTGGGGGCCCAGGCATCCGCCCGCGTGAGCCGGGTGGAGCCCCGCGCACCAAGCCGGGCGCAGGGCAGGCCTGTGGCGGCAGCCACAGGTGAAGCTCCTGCGCCCGATGCGAAGGAAAGAAAGCGAGGGGGTGGGGGAGGGGGCTGCCGGGCCATCTGGGGGGTGCTGCGCCATGCGGGCTCTGCCTGGCCTCACGGGCGGCGAGGGGCGGTTCTTGTACACTCAGCCAGCGCTGAGGGAAAACCAAGGTGAGCACAGCTTGAGAAAGAAAGATTTTTGTCTTAGCTCAGGAAGGATGGCTCCAGAGCAAACTAATTTATGCGGCAGCCAAATTGCTCTCTCACAACTTTAATGGCAGTAACTCACAAAGTAGAAGTCTTGCTCACAAAACTCCACAGCTTAGAGGGAACATTGGTGGTGGGCCCCCTGAGAAAAACATGGGCCCCCTGAGCAAAAAGTTGCTAGCTACGGGCCTGTCCCCACTGCTGTCATCCTCAGCTGTTCTCACACATGGCTAGGTTTGATAGCAGTCTGAAGGAACTGGCGGGATGTCTGTGCCCCCGCCCATTGGGCATGTGCGGTGGGGGTTCCCGCACAGGCTCAGGGCGGAGGGCCCGAAAATCCCTTTGTGAGCTTTGCACAGATACCGACCAGGTCAGCGCAGGCGCACTGGATCCCATGGGTGTGAATGCACAGATGACCACTCGAAGATCATCAGTTACAGGTAAGCAACCTGTTTTTTTATACAATAGGACTATCCGGATATTTGTATATCATGTTAAACTTTATAAAATTGAAAACAGTGAAGTAAATAATGTATTATCATCAAATACATAGAGTTTTAATTGATGCCACAATTATTGATATTCAAACAATAAATATATTCTTGAAATACGTTGTTTATGTCTACAGTATACACGGGAATCAACATATTGTCAGCATGGCTAAATCTGTGGACAGACAAAACAGATCTTTTGACAAACCTGAAAAAAATACATTGAGGGATTAAAATCTCCCCAAGAATAGAAGCAGCACCTAATTCCCTTTCAGTGGCTGTTGGCTGTGGCTAAGCAATCACAAAAGTACTGCTAGTTTTCAAGCCTTGATTTCTGACAGGAAAAGGCAGGTGAAGAGAAGGGCCTTTTCCAAGGCTGTTTTTGCCTTTGAGGAAGGACTCATCAGGGCCAGGTCCACCAGCAATCTCTGGGTAACTTGGTGACTTGCATGACTCACCCAAGACTGGCTGCTTGCTACTGTTCAATAGCAGTCACATCATGGAATCCAGTGTGCTATAGTGGTTAGAGTTTCAGACTGGGATCTAAGAGACCCATGTTCCAATCCCCAGTCTGCCTTGGAAGCTCACTGTGGGATCTTGGATCAGTCACACATGCTCAGCCTAACCTACTTCACAGGGTTGTTTTGAGAGGAGAGGGTCCCCATTGTGGAGAAGGGCAGGGTATAAATTAAGTAAATAAATATAGCTGAAGATGTGGGGGGCGATTAACGGTATCTTTGCTGGTAGGTGGGAAGGAGAGAAGGAAGCAGGAAAAGAGGAGATAGTATGGGGGCTTTTAGGGAACAGAAAAAGGAAATAAGAGGAAGAAGGGAAAATGAAATGTCCCCAACAAGTCCTTGCATGTCCCCCACTGAGTATTTTCTGATGCTGCAGATTATCTAGTATTAAAAATTCCATGTAACACATATTAGTGCATAAATCATTGTTTTAAAAACTATTTCACTCATTCGAAAAGAAAATATTTCAAAGATTTTTTCACTGCTCCTCTAAGTATGTCCATTTCTCCAAAGTAGGAAAAAAGTCTTAGGGCGGGGGGGATCCTTTTTTCCTTGAAATTTTATGCCGCCCTCCACCAGGCTTTCAGACCTTTAGGTGAGATGTTGCTTATTGCTTAAATATTGGGCTTCTCTTTAGCTTTGATTCCAAGCATCTTTAATATAGAAAGAAGTTCTTCTATAAAATAATCTTGTACACATCTCAGTGGGAGTATCATTGCATATATCATTCATAAAACTGTAATGCTCGAAGTAGGTGGGTGTCTTTTTTCACATTACGTGTATGTTACAGCAGTGAGCTATGGCCAATAGCCCTTCATCCCATATATCTGTAATCTGGACATAGATTTGTTTTTTAATGGCCAGCTGTCTCAAACATTTCTGCTTTAGTATGTATACACTGTGTGGATCTATAATATATACCAACCATAAAATGTGCTTGAAAGGGAGTATATGTCCAGTGGTGATGGTATGGGACAGTACCCACTGAACTGTAAGTATCCTAAAGCTGTAAGCCTCATTAAAACTCTTTAAACTTGCACTCTTCTGTTTCTTTACATATTTTACAAGCTTAGTATTACCTGTAAAATATTTATCATATTTATTTATAACAAACTTTTACACTGCTTTTCAGTCCAAAAAGATTCACAGGGTGGTTTACAGTTCAAGCGAGTATTAACACAGTGAAGACCAGTAAAGCTCTAACTTTGCGGTGTCAAACTTAAGGCCTGCGGGCCACAAGCAGCCTGCCCATGGCTGTAATCCAGCCTGCGGGTCTTTTCTTCCCCTCCTCCCCTCCTGTCATCACACTTTAAAGCTTGAGGCTGCCAGAGTTCCCAGCTTGTGTTTGCCTGCTTCAGCAGGAAGCTCTTCTGGGCTTACAAAGTTACAAAGAAAATATGGAATGGATTTTTCCATTAAGGTCTCTGCACCCAGATAGACTACTCTGGGATTGTCTCCAGCAATAAAAACAGTGCTCTGGGACTGGAATGACAGCCCCTAGAGTAGAATGACGGTCCCTAGTAATAGAATCTGTATTCTGGGACTGGAATGACAGGGCACAGAGTGGAATGACAGCCCCTGGGATTAGCAGCAGCATTCTGGGAATGGAATTCCACTCTGAGGGCCCTCATTCCAATCCCAGAACTCTTCTGTTACTCCCAGGGACTTTCATTTCACTCTGGTGGCTGTTATTCCCGTCCCTGAGTAGTCTATCTGGCCCCAGAGACCTTAATGGGAAATCCATTCTGCATTTTCTTTGCAACTTTGTCTGTGCTGCAATGTTATTTTGATGGAGTGGAGCTCAAAAAGTTTCATTTTCCAGTGTTTGTATAGTTGAAGCTGTTGCTTGATGGAGTTGTCTCCTTGCAAATACAGGGTTGATGTTTTGAGCCAGCTTATCTCTGCTGAATGGACCTGAGAATGGGTGCCTGAGTGAATACTCTAACCCGGGTACCCACAACCAGAGGGGGCCATTACACTGGAGAGCCACTGCCACTCTGAGTAGACCTGGGGGAGAGGGAAGAAGCTTGCAGTGCCCAGCCATTTTATGTTCCTAGGCGCTGAGCATTTTATATTTTTAGTTTCTGCTGTGATCCTTGTGTTTTTTCTTGATGTTTTATTTTAAAACTTACATTGCCAAATCCCACTATTCCCCATCTTTCCATTTTAAACAGGCATCTTTGGGGGGGTGTTGGGAGGTGTCAGTTATCAAAGACAGTTAAATAAACAAAATATTGCAAGAGTTTTAAGTATTTTGTATTTTAAGCATTTGTATTTTAAGTAAAAAAAATATCTTGAATTGTGTTTTGCATCTTTTATAAAGTTTATATCTCTGCTACCTGGCAATGACACGCATGGCCTGGCCCCACAAAGTCCCATTTATGTCAGATCCGACCCTTGTAACAAATGAGTTTGACACCCCTGCTCTAACTACAATCACCTAAAAACAATGGTAGCAATTATCTAAAGATCTCTCAGTTGATCTAAAAACAGCTCAGTGATTAAATGTCAGCTCTCAATATTAGCATAATTAAGTTCTAATATTTAAAAGAAAATCTTTATATGCTTCTGAAAGGAGCTAATTGTAGAAGAAAGGTGGGCCCTGGAGGAAACTCGGTGTACTGGTAACCAATGAAAAGTTCCTGCCCCTTTTGAATGCCAGATTTGTACCCACATGAAACAGCATTCTGAGTGGGACCATATGGGCATATGCTAAAGAGCAGGACTGATCTCCAGGATCAGAAATCCCTAGAAATAATGTAGACCCACACCATTTAGGACTTAAAAAATAAAAACAAGGCCCTTAAATTGTGCCTGGGAACATATATGTAACCATTATTGTATGTATTGAACTGTGAATCAAGCCTATTCTTTTCTATGTTAAGCTTGATTCTGAATGTGGATTCTAAGCTGTCGCATTCCTATTGGTCGGTTTCTGCGAAACCAGTGTAAATAGCCAATCACTGTGTGATAATGTTGCAAAGAGGGAACAGTCCTGATTAGTCTTTATCCCTGCAATGCCATTGGTCTTTAACTTGTTATGGGTGTGGCTTTGACAGCCCGGGAGAGTTTAAAAAGGAGCTGTGCTCCACTGTTTTTGTTGTGTGTTCCTGAGTTGGTGTTTGTCGTTGAATAAAGCTGAAATCACTTGTTGAGCTTATTCCATTGTTGAGTCTCATACTTAACAATTATATTATTGAAACACCAATGTAATGGGCTCTCCTGCTCACCCCCAACAAATGCTGGGTAGCAGCATTTTGGACTTATTGCAGTTTTGGAGAGTCTTCAAGTGCAACCCCATTTATTATAGTAATCTTCCCTAGAAGTCATCAAGGCACAGATTCGTTTTTCAATATCCTTCAGAAAAATTATGAGAATAACGTTGTGCTGCACACTTCCCAGGTTGCTTAGTAAATGCTGTGGCCAATCCACTTAAAAATAGCTTTATTGTGAGACATAACCCCAAGATAAAATGATCAAAACCTGTTCATCATTCAGCCCTTTGAGTGCTTTTTTGAAAGCAATGTCCTTTTTAACAAATGCTACAGAATGTAGAAGAACGAAAAAATGGTAGGTCTCATGCAGTTTTGTCTCGATGGATTTATTGTTTGAAGAACTTAACTGAGGTCAGATGCCTGAAAAAAGTATAAGCCCCTGAAGCCAGGAGGAAAAGATAAAAGCATTTGCTGTATGAAAAAGTGCTCTAGTTTAGTGACCAGGAAAGAGCTTTAGAGATTATTTTTGAAAAACCCTAAAGCTTTCCATTCTGTGTGCAGCCACACTGAGCATTTAACAAGACACAAGACCATGTTGCCTGTTAGAAGTACTGCAAACACTAGTCAGGCTCTGAACTAATTATATTAGGTGCTGAATCTATGGTCTCTCTGTACAATGTGTAATTCAAATGGGTTTATTTGTTCCACGCTCAAACTAAACAAGCACAAAACTACAGCTGTCATTAGCATAACATTGCCAAACCTGCTTCATGTAAAGAGCATTTACATTTCAAAATTAGTCTTCAAAATTGTAGTTTCAACTGTGTTTGTTTCTTTGTTTTATCTTACTTCCCTGTAGCCATTGGCCTAATTATTCAAAATCAGGGCCCTCCTCAGATAATCTAGGCAGAAAAACTAGATCCATGGGGAAACTTTTGATAGGCAGAAGGAAGCTGAACAAACATAAGCATACAATCAGCCAGCTGGGGAAGAAGCACAGCTCAATAGTAAACAAGATTTGCATTCAAGTTCTAACCTCAGATCTCTAGTTAAAAAGAACAGAGGCAGTTGAGAAACACCTCCATCAGAGACCCTAGAAAGGTCTGCAAGTTCTGTAGTACATTGATCAGCCTGTAATACTTTGGCTTTCTGAAGCAGCAGGGGAAGTGTTCTTTCTTACAGTCACCTTCCCTAGCTGCCAGAGCACTAAGGTGTTGCTATTTATCAGCCCAGTCATGATTATTTCTGCTGCAAGTACTCATCAGCTGAGCACGCCTACTAGTATGATATAGGTTCAGCCTTCTTTCTTCTTGGCATGCAGCTAGCAAAAGTTGTGAGCTATAAACATCCTGTCCCATTTTTCTCCTATAATTAGCACCATTTCACATCATGGATTTGTTTTTTTCCTGATATAATGAGTCCTGCAGTGTTATCCTCTCTTCTCTCAGGGATTTTATCTTGGTGCCATTTGGGGGATGGGTGCAACCCATCATCGTTAGATAGCAGCTTTATAGGTTACAAATTCATAATGCTTGTCTCTCATTTAATTGCTATGATAATTAACAACCCTTTTTTCCATAACAGAACTGAGGACACATTTCAGTCTGGCATCAGAGAGTGATACAGCAGATCAGGATGACATTGAAGGTGAAGAACATGAAGGGCAGCCTCCAAGCCAGACAGTTCAGCAACCTTGCCTTGTTTTAGATGATGGTAACGTAGCTACCTCGGGTGTGAGCACCCTCAGCTCTACAGTATCCCATGAATCCCAGGCTGCCCAGAGATCTCTCAGTGTTCAACTTGGAAGACTAAAATTGGAAACTAATAGGTAACTCTTAACATCTGGAGACCTAGTTAATTTCCTTCGTATTTACAGTGCAACACCAATATTATGAATTATATTCATATATAGCTTCTAAATAGTAATTTGCAATGCAGAATCAATACAGAATCATATATCACACTAGTAGGTGTGCTCAGCTGATGAGTAGTTACATGCAGCAGAAATAATCATGACTGGACTGAAAGGCCAGATCAATGTTATATCAAATGCAAGGTCATATAAATTGCATCACATGATTACATAGCACAACAGTTGCATCCCAGTCTGATTCAGAGCCTTCGGTGTCCATTCTTCTTCCCAAACAGATCATCACCAGGACCATAGTGATGCTGTTATACAAAATAGACAGTCTCCACTTAGTTTGGGGGAATTAGCTTGGAGATAGAGCGAGAGGCGGGTAACTGGGATCTCTACCTATGTATACAGGAATTCGTCCCTATGAGAACTCTTGGAAATAACCAGACTGTTATTTATGGGAAAGGTTTTTATTGGAACAAATTGGGGGGGGGGAGACAGAAAACGAGGGTGCACATGGCAAACACATACAAGAGCTAACTAGGAAGATCAGGGAGGAAAAGGGGAAAGTTTTGTAGGGATGGGTGATAATTACTGGTCTTGAAGAGGTCCGCAGAAGCAGCAAGTCAAAGAGGAAATGGCCAGTGTTTCGGGAAGCAAGAGAGAGGACCCACATGCAGGTGTGCGGGGGATCCAAGAACATATACAGACACTGTTAGAGCAGCAGGTTGACATATTTATAGGGCAAAACATATCCTGAGGCAGGTTGACTCCCTGCTAGAGGATAATGAACTGATTATTCTACTGGAGGTAGACAAAGAGGTGGGAGATGTTTGATGGCCCTTCAAGCACCAGGCAGGAAGGATGACGGGCAAGGTGAACAGACTTAAACATTGCTTGAGTGGGGCTTAATCAAGAATAATGGATGAAGGGGAAGCCAGGCTTGGGTGTTGATGAGATTATTCCTGAGTGTATCAATAGATCCTAGGTGACCTGCTGTTCTGAGCTGTGCATGTCTCCAAGGTGAGGAATAGGAAGTAGCCAGCCAGCCTCTCTCACACCTTTAAACTGCTTTCCCAGGCCGCTGCCTGACTGGCATCCATTTTGGCCCAAGCAGTACCCCACACTTATAGTTTCAGGGCAACGTACAGAGGGGGGCTTTTGCCTTAAACTGCCCCTCAGCAGAAGAAGGGGTCCAATTGCTAACAGTGCAGCCTGTGATTCTGCATCAATATTTGTGTCCCCAGTGTTGCATCAGAGAGGGATGCATCCATAATGCTACCTGCCCTTGTTGTTTACCCTTTAGCTAGGAGTCTACACACAGAGGCTTGCTTCATGCATGTCCTACTTCTAGCTAAGTCAGGGCAAGGATGTAAAATTTTTCAAACTTTTTTAGGTAGGTGCCTTGATAAAATGGGTTGCTAAATTCCTGCCATTTACAATTCACAATTAAATAACACAATTTTTGTAAAAACATCAATCACTGTAGCTTTTTAATTTCCAAACTACTGAATGTCTGGATAGCAGTTACCTAGAAAACATTGCTTTTGTTCCTTTTAACTTCAGTGACAGAAGAATCAGTCCAAGGAGCTAAACAAGTCTAAATATGTCAGTATATAAAATAGCAGGATCTTGAGAATATTAAATCAAGAATTTAGCAATTCTTGATGGATAAATCTTAGTCATATAAAAACTAATATAAGCAGAGTTCTACCTGTCTGGATAGTATTGTAGGAATTGGTGCTTGTTTCTTTTTTACTCTAATACATTTAATGACACCAACCTACCTTGCAGCATTACACATAGATAAACACACAAATGCCAGCAATTATTTTGGTCTGCCTCTAGCACTAACTGAAACAAATGTCTTCCTCATAAGACAGACAACTAAATAAACAAAGATAAATAACCTGATGATAAGCAAAAGTAAAATGAAAGGGGAAGAGGATCTTGCATATAGATCTGTGATAATATCTGTCACCCATATTACAATTGTCATAATACAGTAAGAAGCTGATCTGCTGCCAGTGTGACCTTAGTTTGACATAATTGACAGCAGACTTGAGGTCATTTGTAGTAAGTCTGCTCTTGGTATTGCCTGATATCTGACCCATTATTTCAAAGTGGGAATAGATGATTCATGCTTATTAGCAAATAGTTTACACAGTTATATGCTCAAAAATATTGCCTGGGTAACCTGCTAAATTCAGCCTCTTGGCTTCCTTTGAAGCAAAACCATCATACTTCCAATTTTATTTTACAGTGATTAAAAGGGGATCTGCAGTATATACAGGCCAAAACCCCATTCCCAGCCTAATTGTAGAGTGAGCAAACAGTGGGGTGCAGGAGAGCCATGGGGACTCCTCTGTTTGTACATCCCTGATCTTACAGGCAAGGCCACCCTGGCTCTGAGCCCTGAGTTGTCATGTGGGTATAGCTCATGCTTCTTCTTGCCAAACCCTCTTTAGTGCTTGGGGGAGGCATGTCACATCCTGTCCCACTATCCGCGAGGCCTATGGGTCAAAGCTAATGGCATCTCTCAAGTGGTTCCTGTCCCAGGTCCATGAAGACACTGAGGCCCCAGGCTTCTGGTGAAAGGATTACCCTTTAATCTTCCAAAGTGATGCCTCAGGGTGCTTACTAGGCTGTACTATGTACCACTCAAGCAACATTTCCCCACACTGTTACCACTGTAGAGGGCCCACCCCCACACACCATTTACCTTTTATGGTTTCCAAGAGGCCCTGCTGCAGATCCCCCAAGAAGATGTTAATCCCTTATCTGAGAGAAGGACTCTGTTACCTACTCTGAAGCAAACCCATCCCACTTCTTTTTTTATCCCACTTCAAGCTTTGTTAGCTTGTTATTACCAATTGATTGATTGATTTTGCTTTTAGCCCGCCTTCCTCCGCAAGCAGGTTACAACAGCTGTAGACACACAATTCAATATATAAAATAACAGTTATAAAATCCAACTACAGTAGGCAGTTAAAATCAACAGTAACAAACAATGGCACCAGTTGACTCAGCCAACTCAGTTAGTTATAAACACTGTTGTCTAGCTAGACAGTTGAGTATGCTACTTAATTATGGTTGCTAATTCTTAGTTTAAATCTATGGAGAGGCTAGAGAGTATTTTTACCTGACTTGATTTTTTATTCAATGTGATTTCATTAGAATTTCCTGGAGTAGTAACAGAATAGAAACTACACAGTAAATATATTTACTTGGAAGTAAGTTTTGTAGGTTTCAATGGAACTTCAGAAATGGGCATATAGATGTCTCCTGTGTTTTCAGAGTACAGAAAGTCTGTGCTTTGTGGTTTTGTTTGTCACTGACAGTGTGCAAGCATATTGAAATCACTTTTGGGAATTCCTAATGCTCTACTGTGGTTTGTAGTTTTTTACTGATGTTAATAGGCACTTGGCAAACAGACAGTGAAGCTTAATTCTCCCCTTTTCTCTCTATCTTTCAAACAGACTACTAGAAGAGCTAGTGCATAAGGAAAGAGAATTTCAAACCTTGTTGCATCAAGCAATAGAAGAAAAGGAACATGAAATCAAAAACCTGAAGCTTAGGACTCAGCCAATAGGTGCTCTACTAGAATCTTCAAAAACAATGGTTCCACAAAAGCAGAAATTTATTTCAAAATAATGCTGGTACACTTGGAGCCTTTCCAGGCACTCCTCCCCCTCCCTTTCCCCCCCCTTTTCAGTCACTTTGTCTGCAGGCTTAAAAGTGCTTTTATCACAGTCCCATAGCTACAGTGGGGCCTCCCAGGGCCCAGCCCCCCCAACTTCCTTCCAAGGCCCCACAACTTCCTTTGCAGCCCAGGCCCCCGGCTCTCTGGGATGCTCAGAGGACTCACCACCACCATCCCTCCCTTTCCCCTCCTGCCAGCAGCCTCATGCAGGCCATGGCAGGCAGGCAGCTTGCTGGAGGAGGATGAGGTGCACACGGCAGCAGTGGCAGCAGCTACCTGGACCTGGCCTGCTGCTGTTACTGGGGGAGGGGGTGGAGAGATGGCAGCGACACTGCCACTGAGCAGAGGGTGGAGTACGTAGACAAGAGCGGAGACAAGGAGGCTGCAGCAGCACTCCTTCCCAGGCCGGCCACTTGTATAAATATATACAATGAAATCGAGCAGCAGTGGCTGGCTGGGGGCTCTCCAAGTGGGTGAGTGCACCGGCATGCTCCTCCTCCACCTTCGCTTCCCACCTGCCTGCCCTGCCTACAGGGCGAATGAGTTGGCAGGGGGAGGTAGGGGTCCAGGCTGGGGAAGCCCCCTCTATGGGGGGAGGACAGGAGGAGGCCATCAGATGCAGCTGGGTGAAAGGGGCACTTAATTTAACTTAATTTAACCAAATCAATTAGGTGCCCCCTGAGAAATTTAAAGGCCCCCCGACACAAGAAATCCTGGCTAGGGGCCTGTTTTATCACATTTGCTAACCAGTAGTAAGTCTGTTGAAACAAGAGTATTGTATGCCCATAGCACACCTATTATTTCAGGTACTGTTACAGCTGCAGTAAACAAGTGTTCTCCAAATTTAAATTTCATTCTGAACCAGGATTTATATATCCCTAGAAAATAGCAGAAATATTTATGATTTTTCTTTTTTCTTTTAAATAAGCCCATTTTTAAGAATATAAGAGTCATGCTGGATCAGAGCAAAGGCCCATTAAGTCCAGCATTCTGTTCACACAGTGGCTGACCATCTTCCTCTGGAAAGCCCACAGGCAGGATGGCTGCAACAGCAGGCTCCCACCCATGCTTATATAAAGTGGTACTGGTGGGAGTAGATATCATGACTAGTAGCCATTGAAAGCCCCATCCTCCATGAATTTGTCCATTCCCATTTTAAAGCCTTCAAAGTTGGCAGCCATCACTACATTCTGTAGTGGCAGGTTCCACAGTGTAACTATGTGCTGTGTGAAGAAGCACTTTCTTTGCGTGTCCTGATTCTCCCAACCTTCAACTTGTGGATGACCACAGATTCTAGTATTATGAGAGAGGGAGAAAATCCTCTCATCATCCACTCTGTCTGCACTATGCATAATTTTATAGACCTCTATCATGTCACACCTTACTTGCCTTTTTTCTAGGCTAAACAGCCCAAAGTGTTTATTATTCTTTATGAATGGATTTGTATTGACTTACCTCTTTTAAAAGTTTTGACATCTCAAATCATTTTTTTTCCAAAAGGAAAATATGAGATCATAATATGAGTTTGGCAGGATCAGATCCATCTAGTCCAGCACCTGTTTTCAATAGTGGCCAGGCAGATGCCATGAGGGAACCCAGAAGGAGGGCATAAAGCCATAGGTGTCAACTTCAGGGGGGCTTGAGGGCTGAGGCTACCTCCGAAATTTTCCAGGGGTGACTGAGCCCCCCCCCAGGCAACCAGGCTCACAAGCCTTGCTACTATCACCCCACACCAGCCCCAACCCATTTTGAAAGCGGAGGGTTTTTTCCCTCTGCTTTCTGAGACTTCAGGTGGGATGGCAGGAAACTCAGGGCTTGCTTCCTGAAAGCTAAGCCCCAGCTCCCAGAAACCCTCAGTTGGGCCTGGTGGAGCTGAGGGCTGCACATGTCTTCAGTGCTTTTAGCTTTCCCGTGCAGAAAGGTAAGGAGCTGTCCTGGGGCTCCAGCGAGGGTGGGGGGATGTTTTCAGGGGTGGGGTGGTGGGCACTAGGCAGAGAGTGCCCAGGCTGGCTGGCTGAGGCCAGCCTCGGGGTGGCTGGGTGCCCGAGCACCTTTCCTGTGGCCTTGTGCCGCTGCTCTTGTTTTCCCGCTCTCTGCAAGGCTTGCCTTGCAGAGAGCCATGCGAGGAGGTTGGGGGGAGAGGCTGGTATCCTTGGAGGATTGCCAGCCTCAGGGAGGCTGGGCACGCTGCACCCTTGTTCTTCTAGGGTTTTTTCCCTCTCTCCATGCAAGGCTTGCCTTGCAGAGCCATGCAGGGAGGTCAGGAGGTGGGGGAAGAGGGCGGGGGGGAGGCCGGCATCCATGGAGGTTTGCCTGCCCTGGGCACCTTTCCTGCAGCCTTTTGCCACTGCTGTTGTTTTCCCACTCCCTGCAAGTTTTGCCTTGCAGAGAGCCATGAGAGGAGGTTGGGGGAGAGGCTGGCATCCATGGAGGATTGCTGGCCTTGGGACGGCTGGGCGCCCTGCGCACTTGTTCTTCTGTTTCCCCACACACACAAGGCTTGCCTTGCAGAGACATGCAGGGAGGTCGGGAGGGGGGAGGCCTGCATCCATGGAGGATCTCTGGGCAGCTGGGTGCCCGGGCACCTTTCCTGCGGCCTTGTGCCGCTGCTGTTGTTTTCCCGCTCCTGAGTTTGCTACTTAACCAGACCCCTTTATTTCCTCCAAGAGGAGACTCTTCTGAGTTCTTTGTTGAGCTCTACCCCTTCCCTTGACAGAGAGAGGATATTAGGAAAGCCAGGAATCAGCAGTTTACAATCACTGAAATCGCACACACAGCCCATGCAGGGGGAGGGGGAGGGTAGGTGAAACCTCTAAGAGTTTAAATGCATACATTCAAGACCAACTCTCCCCTGAACTCCTGGATAAATTATGGAGAGGGATTTCTATTTTCTTTCTTTTCATTTCTCCCCTCCCTCCCCCCTTCTTTCCTTCCTTCCTTCCTCTCTTCCCATCTATTTGCTTTCTTTCCACTCTCGCCTCCCTCCCTCCCTTGTTAAAACATCCCTAGTTAGGGTTGCCAGGTTCCCCCTGTCCACCTCTGGGGGATGGGGGGAGGGGTGGCCCAATACAGGTTGGGTGACTCCTGGAGATTTGGGGATGGAGCCTGGGGAGGACTGGGACCTCAGTGCGGTACAATGCCATAGAGTCCACCCTCCAGAACATCCCATTTTCTTCAGGGAAACTCATTTTTATAGTCTGAAAATGAGCTGTAATTCCAGGGGATCCCCAGGTCCCACCTGGAGGCTGGCACCCTTAGCTCCAGTGCTGAAACTGGAAGCTCTGGTTCTTCTGTATGGTGGATGCAGACCACTGACATTGGCTTGCATCTGCTGAATCACCTTGCTTCATGTAGGATGCACAACAGCCAGGTGGAGCAGGGGAGGGGTGTATTTTACTTAGGTCTATATATCCTTGATTGAGAACAGGGTGCTTTTTCATGGTAGTGGGAGGTGGGCTGCTCTTCTTTCAATCTCCGTTTCATTTTTAAATTGTAAGCCCATCTGCATGAACAAGATGGGGGGGGGTGCAGATCAGAGGCCTTTTAAAATTTCCTTTTGATCTGTGTGCAGCCCAGAGAGAACATTGGTAAGGGATGTGCCCTCTATGTTCATGCTCTTTGTTTTGCTGTTACTTAAAATGCTGTGGTAGTTTCAAAGGGGCAACCAACTGGGATGTACTAAAAGGAATGACAGGATTGCCCATTGGAAATAATAGGAGAGGCTTGAAGGCCCATTGGAGATAATGGGAGCCAGGAATGCCAGTTGACTTGCATGAGCTCTGCTGAAATACACTGCAGCCCAAAAAAAGTTGCAAAGAAAATGCAGAATGGTTTTTCCAATAAGGTTTTTTGGTCCAGATAGGCTATTCTAGGACTGTAATGACAGTTCCCAGAGTGGAAAAAGAGTCCCTAGCAATAGAATCTGTGCTGCATTTTAAGGTGAAGTTTCTAAGCAGTGTGCTAAGAAGGCACCTGTTCCTGGGGTTAGCCCAACCCAGGGGCATTGCTAGGGGGTTCCCAGGCCACCCTAATTTTCTGGGGAACCCCTCCCTAAATGCCACATAGTTCCACCTCCATAGATAGTGACAATGGCCTGTGATGTCACTGGCTCCTCCCTATGAAGTCTTTGGGTCCCAGTTCTTTTAATGACTTAGCAATGCCTCTGGCCCAGCCCCAGCCCCCCCTGGGAAATTGCAAAGTCTACGCCCATAAAGCCCATTCCCATGTTGTGTGTCCCGAGCATTTGACATTCAACAGGGAAGGTCATTGGCCTTATAATCTTGCTTTTGGTTGCCTAATAGCATCGGGCTGATCACTACTGGGAATAGAAAGCCTGGGGACATGGATTTTCGCTTCATCCAGTGTCAAAATCCTTAAGACTTCATGAATCAATTCATGCAACAAACCTCTTAACAAGCAGTAACCTATAATTAATTCACAAAACTTGAGCTTGCACTCCCTTACACATGTAAACTGATACATAACTTTTTCATGGCTGGCTGAATCCATTTCTCTTGTTTTTAACTTGCAATTTTTATAACCATTCACACTAAATTGTAAAATAGTACATAATAGTAAAGTGCAGTCAAGTCGCAACTGACTTATGGCAGCCCCTCAAAGGGTTTTCAAGGCAAAAGATGAGCAAAGGTGGTTTGCCATTGCCTTCCATGCAGAGGTAGCAATCCTGGTTTTCCTTGCTGATCTCCCATCCAAGTACTAACCAAGACCAACCTTGCTTAGCTCCCAAAATTAGATGATATCAGGCTAGTCTCACCTATTCTGGCTGCTAAAATAATACCTAGCCAACTGTATTTTATTTACAGAATGGCCATGAATAAAAATGTTTCTTCTAAGGGAGCTCTTTTGCTAGCTGTAAAAACTGCAACCCTGCCTATCTTTTCATCCAGTTTATAGTTTGCAGAAGCTTAGCCTTGACAGTCATCATCCTTATCCATCACTGGATCCTTCCATTTATAATTACAGGGCACATTATGTGAAATTTTGTATCTAAGAGCCTGGGTGAATGCTAGGAAGTTTAATGAAAATGGCATGGTTCTATGTCATCATAGAAAGACATTGATTTATTTATCTCAATAAAATTGTTCTAGATATCCCTGGCTTGTCTGCCACACACCTTAACACCACTAGCAGAAGGGCTGAAGATCCTGATCTCACTAATTGGCTGCAAGTTCATGGTGCTGATGGAGAAACGATAAACAGGGTAGGAAAGATATTTTATTATCTCCGCAAATCCAAAGGCTTAGTGCCCAAACAGGAAAAACCTTTCACTGTTGTTTTAGCCACTTTTGTGAAGGAATAAAGATGATGTGGGAAGAAAGTACAGAAGGTGTAGAAAGGGTTACTATTCTTCCAGGATATAAATAAATATTCCAATAAAATATGTCAAGAGACATTGTGGTTATGAAGCCAAGTTATACTCAGTCAGACGACTGGTACACCTAGCTCATGACTGTCTACTTTGACTGGCAATAGTTGTCCAGTGTATAGGTCCTTTACTTGGAGATGCCAGAGAATGAACCTGGAACTTTCTGCATGCAACTATGCTCTTCCATTGAACTTTAAGGCTTCCTTCAAAGAGGTTTTACATATCAAGTGTCTTGTGCTTAAATCTCAAGATCTTCAAAAACAGTGAACTCAAAATAATTTTTTTTTCAAACACATTAGAGCACTTGTAACTGTGACCTTTTGTCTCTGCTATATTGAAATCTTTGGAGCTAAGCATCCTACATCTTAAGTGTGAAAACATTTATATACTAGGGGCAGTTCCTGGATTGCATCCAGACTAAATTTTCCATCAATTGAACAGAACTTTCCTGCTTCCCTCCTCCCACTGCAGTCCCATAAAATGAAGAATGGGGGGGCCTGTAGTGGAAAGGGGGAATCCATGGAAAATGTGCCAGTTTAACCTGGATCTAACTGCTTGAGTTAACATACTTTGGCTTGGACAGTATGCGTTGCCTCAGTTATTTTTTGCAGTGTGAGGACTCTAGTTCCTGATTATTAGTATACAAAAAAGTCTGGTTGACAGTGGAAGAAGACTTGAATGAGTGGTACTGACAAGTTCAAAAGTCAAATATATAATTAAATGATACACAAATATTCCTGAAACAGAAAATGGACTAAAATCAGTGAAAGACACTTAAATAAAAGCTAGACATTGTGAAAATAATTAGAGTAAGGAATAAATAAATAACCAGGAGATACATAGTAGATAAGGTCAAAGTAAAAAACAAATAAATTGTGGACTATAATCTGGATAGAATGCTCAGCTACATGTCACTGTAGCAGGAGGTAATAAATGGACTAGACTTATATATATGGAAGTGGAATCTCTCTGACCATCTGATATGTCCCTAGAAATAGCAGGGATTTAAAATTAGGTGACCAGTGAGGTACACTACAGAAGTAAACATAGTACTGTCATGTTCATTTGTGACTGTTTCCTTGTAGTAGTGTGAAGAATTGGGGGTTACTTAGAATGCAAAATACCAGCAGCTGTACAGAGATGTGAAGACTGGGAAAATGAGACTGCAGCAGTGATACTGATCGGTGAACCTTTATGAAATGGCAGAAAAGAGGCCAGTTGGCAGAAGCATTAGGCTCCACCATTGGGCTCTGTGTCAGATCAAACTTTAAACCCATTTTTGTACTTTTGAGCTAGCCTTGATGAGCTACCCAGAAGGAACATACTAGTACTCCAAAAGGCTAATATATCAGACAACTTAGATTTTGTGTGGGAGCGGGTAGCAAATACTTGGTGTGATACCGCATCACTTGTCTCTAGATATTACTGTTTAAATGAATAGGATCAGTAGCAGTCATAATTCTCCCATAACATCTAGTTAGGGTATTCATTTTTAGATGCCATGATACTTCTATACCTGTGAATTTTGGAAGTCACAAAAATCTAGTCTGCTGACCTCTGAGTGAAGGTTGTCATATGGTTTCATTATAGCTTTACAGTGGGTACTAACATCCCACGTTTCTCTGTCTTTCAGATAATCATTAACTTCTCAGTAGGTTGGATAACTGTTGCTCCTTTGTTTATTGGTAGTTCTTATATCAGTTTTATTATGTAGTGTGCTATGAATGTGTGCGTGAAAGAGTAGCTATGGAAGAATTAAGTATTTTGTAGCATACTACGGCCATAATCCAGCAAAAAGAATTGTAACCTTAAGTCAATTGATTTCAGTTAATTTAAGCATGCTTAACTTTGTTGATAATATAGCCTTATCACATGAATTTACTTTTTGATTTTCAAATGCAGACCAGCCAAAAGAATATTTTTGCAACAATCACAAAATTGATGTAGTAAAAAACTATATTCAATGTACATTTTGAGACATATGCATTTCTTATACCAGTAAATTATCATTTGATCAGGACTGCTTAAAACTTTGAAAAAGTGCCAGAATGAAAGAACAGCCAACACAACTTTCATTTTAAACTTCTTGCTTTAGTTTTTAGCAGAAGACTATACACTAATGGACGTTCTCTGCTATGTTACAAGAGAGGATCTGAAATGCCTTAGGCTCAGGTAATTTTACCTTTTTAAAAAAACAGATAACACAGTACTAATGTTTCCAAAGATCTTATTGTTCTTTCTGCAAACAATAATTACCATGAACTTTTATTTATAAGATTTTGTGACTGATGATACCATGCTTCAGCATTTATTGGGCATTTATACAAAATCTTTATGTATTCAACTTCATACAAATGGTGCTGGTTTTTCCTCACTGAAAAGTATGTAAGATAGCTAAAGTAAATCCAGTGCATATATTTAGCAATAATATGGATAGTGGACTATTTAAACAGAAAAAGGATTCACGTAAGTAAAGTTTGCACAAAACTCTCCCCTTATGAACTGTTTTTATATTCTAACATTATTATGCTGTATCCATTCTTAGAATATACTACTAGAAAGTCTAGTTGACAGGCATGATCATTATCAGTCACAGCTTGATCCCATCCTGTACATTTGCTGTTGGCTTCAGTACAGATAGTATAATTTATCTCATGGTTAACTGGAACAAACGTGCTGGATCCTGAGTCAATATACTCTCAGCCTCACAGAGTTGTTGTGAGGATAAATTGAGGAAGTGCATTTTTATTCCAGAAGCTACAGCTGGTACAAAATGCCACAGCCAGGTTGCTGATGAGACTCCCTATACAGGAGCACATCCAACCTGTACTAAAGACATTGCACTGGCTGCCTATAGCATATCGGATTTGGTTCAAGGTGCTGGTTATTACCTTTAAAGCCCTTTATGGCCAGGGACCTGCATACCTGAGGGACTGCCTTTCCCCATATGTCCCCCAGAGAGTGCTGTGATCAGGGGCCCAGAATCAGCCGGTCCTTCCGAATATCAAGGAGGCCAGACTAGCGACAACTAGAGTTAGGGCTTTCTCGGTGGCGGCTCCACTCTGGTGGAATGAGCTCCCAGAGGAGATCAGGGCCATGCGGGATCTGTTGCAGTTCCACAGGGCCTGTAAAATGGAGCTCTTCCGCCAGGCCTTTGGAGCCGCTGCCACCACTGACATCTGACAGCGTGTGAAGAGAGAGCCTGACCCTCCTGGGTCCCCCAACCATAGATCAAAGAGCTGACTGTACGATGAGGATTAAGTACTAGCACTTTATTATGTTGTTATATTTATGGTTTTAAGAATTTTGTGTATTCATGGATTTTAGATTTTAGATTATATTGTTATATCATATTGTTTTATACTGGCTGAGTACAGACTGGCAGTTTGCTCCGGTAGCCAGTCGTAGCAAAAAAACCCTGGATTAAACTATACCGGGTTTTCCCGTTCACACTGCGGGGGCCTCTGCCGGAAGATACGGGAAGGAGGCGCGCGGGAGCGTTCAGACTGCCGCGCCGGAGGCATGCTATATTCACCGTTTCCCCATTAATTCGGCTGTGGGTGTATGGGTGTATGTGTGCATGAGCGCTCATGCGCATAAGCGCATTTTGCCGATTTTTTTTTTTGCCCTGCAACGCCGGCACTGCATTGGGCAGTGGAGCGGAGCACAGCCAATCACACCGCTGCTGCCTCCTGCCCAATGCGGGTTGCTCCCGGCTTTTCGGCTGCGCGTTCAGACTCCCCGGAAGCGGAAAAACGCGCAACACATGCGGGCTTTCGGATTTGCTACAGCTTTTATCAGGTATTTTTTTAATCCGGCAGTGAAGCGCAACAGCACGGGTTGGCTACGGGTGGGGGACGCCAGGCAGATGTGCCTGTGTGGACGTCCCATTTACTCCGGGATTGAATCGTCGTTGGCCCGGGGTCCGTACCGGGGCAAATTGCCAGTCTGAACTCAGCCACTGTTTGTGTAAGCTGCCCTGAGCCGGTCTGCTGGGAGGGCAGGGTAAAAATCTAATAAATAAATATATATATATATATTGTCACGTTTCCAAGGTCCTCAGAGCGGCATACATTGCTCTCCCCTCCCCAATTTATCCTCACAACAACCCTGTGAGGCTGAGAGAGTATATCGACTCATGGTCTAGCAAGTTTTGTGGCACTGTGGGGATTTAAAGCCAGGCCTCCTAGACTTTAGTTTGATACTCTGACCACTATATTACTTACGATCAGGGCTCATTTTCTGCAGGAGCGCACAGGAGCAAAGCTCTGGCACTAAGGAGCCCAGGGGGCAGGCACATGCAGCAAGCCCCACCCCCTGCTCCCAGCAGCCCCCCCTTTCCCAGCCCCCCCTTTCCCAGCCCGCTGGCCAACCCAGTGGAGCACTGCTGCGAGTTGGCCTTCAAGCTGCTCCACTACTGCATGGGCCATGGCAACCAACCCATGCAGGCTCTGCCCATCTTCATGCTGACCCCTGCTTACAAACATAAGAAGAGCCATGCTGGATCAGACCAATGATTCATCTAGTCCTATCCTCCCACTTAGTTGTCTCCTTTCTAAACTGAAAAGTCCCAGAATCTTCAGCCTTTCCTCATAGGGAAGGTGCTCTAACCCCCTCATCATCTTGGTTGCTTCTTTCCTCCCACTCCTTCTCATTCCTCATACAATAGTTAACACAGAGATATTTATATTAGTGTTTTAACTTTGGGTATTTTTGCATATTTCTTATCTGTAATTAAGATTTAAACCCTGAATTGTCAAGAATAAGAATGTTCATTGTTTTAGCACCACTTTTTACCTTACATTAAAATATTCACAAGTGACTCTCTCCAGACTACAAAGAATTTTTAATATCAGTTAGAAATTGTGTTGTCATGGGGAACTTAAAAAATATGTTTTGTTGTTGCTTGGGGAATGTCCCAAACATGTTTGTTGTAAGTAAAAAGTCCACTGTGATTTTCTGTTACAGAGGTGGGATTTTATGCACACTGTGGAAGGCTATCACTGACTTCCGAGAGAAGCACACCTGACCTTGCTGAAAAGAATTCCTCTATCTCCACAGAGAACTGGAGCTTTCCTGAGCACAGAGCAAGAGTTCTGTCAAAGAGATGCTGTTGCACTTTAATCCAGTATTTGTTTACCATTGTTAAGAACACTGCAGCTTTCTGGCTGCATCTTCTCCTAAGTCTATAAGGAGTATGTCTACAAAATTAAATATTATTTTAGTTCAATTTTTTTTACATAGAACCTTCTCTTTTTCTAAAATGTTGGAACAGCTATTATGTTTAAGAAAAGCCAATGTTGATCTTACACAGACCAGTTGTAAGATTTTGTGTAATTCTTACATCACTGAAACAAAACTAAAATGTGAAAATTAACTTTTCCAGTTTTGTATATATGTCAGAATGTGTGAAAAGGCAAGGGTAATTTATGAGACTGAACCTGGCCTTCTCCTTGTGGAAAGGAGGCACATCATTTCCACCTTAGGGTGGCCTTGTGTACAGCTTGGAGCTTTTTCAAGGCTGGTGCTGTGAAAAACTGGCAGGATTAAGTTTCTTGTAGGCAGGGGCGAGGGGCCTCAGCCAGAAACATTTCTCAAAGTCCTTATGTGTGTGTATTCATAATCTGGAGTGGAATTATCATGTATAACTTATTTGGTGGCTTTTCATTCCTCCTAGTATGCACAATGTAACTGTTGGTACTTAGAATCCACTTTAAATGTTCAAACCATTTATTTTTAGCAACTCCCAGTTTTCAGTGCATTTGTTTTTAGTGTTATGTACTACTGAACTGTACCAGTTGCATATGCATATGCCTGAACTACATATAGTACTGTTAGCTTGTTCTAAAGCTATCCATTGTGACATACATTTAAGGAATAAAGACTAATGTACAGTTCTAACACATCTTGTGAATGTTTTTAAAGGCATTACTGAAAGGCTTGAATTATAACAAACAGGGGTAAATGAAACAAAACTTGAGTGCAATGGAACCTTTAAGATTAATGAAGTTTTACTCTGGTTAGAAGCTTCTGGGTGCACACACACTTCTTCATGGGTAAATGAAGAAAAATGAAAATAAAACATCTATTGAGAATAAAACAGACAGGTACCACACTGCCACAGGTCAAATGAGGATGAAAACAGCAGAGGAGAAGAGTTAAATACCCGGTTCTCTCCCTTGCTGCTCTGAGCAGATTGGCAGATCCCTGCAGGTGGATTTCAGTAATGTGTTTTCACAGATCTCCCACTGAACATGTTGTTAAGCTCTGCGTCAGCATACGCAAGATGTGACTGTTTATGTGTTTGAAGACCCATGATGCTGCCTTATACTGAATCAAAGCATTGGTTCATCAAGGTCAGTATTGTCTACTCAGCCTGGCAGGGGCTCTCCAGGGTCTCAAGGAGAGGTCTTTCACATCATCTACTGCCTTGCCTGGTTCTTTTAACTGGAGGTGAGAGGGATTGAACCTGGGACCTTCTGCATGCCAAGCAGATGCTCTACCACCGAGCACAGCCCCTCTTGCTTCCTTGTGTTCAGCAGAGGAATATTGGCTGGATGTATAGAATCCCTGAATAAAATTATCGGCACTACACCTGTGTATCCAAAATTTTAGTGTTGACTATAACAAAGATCAAAACAGTTCCCCCACTACTCACTGTATTATGTTGTTCCATAGTTATTGTTTCAGGTAACAATAGCAGGCTTAAAAACCATTTGATGTCTTGCTTCCCCACAAGAAATGTGACTCTCAGCCCTGTTTTTGCAACAGTGGTGAACAGTGATTTACTTTAAGAACTGTTGTACCAGGTAAATACTGTGAGTTGGGCAGTTGCTCCAGGGCACTAGTGGAAGATATACTGGTACAGCAGTTCAAGACCTCTTTGAGCAGGATACAGTTGACCTGCATGCCTGACCAGACTTGCATTTTTTATTTATCCCCTTCCCTCTTTTCTCCTAGAGCAACATGGCAAACTGCTTTTGAAATGGAAGGCACCTTCAAATCAAAGTGTGATTTGAGAAGATGTGGCCTGGGTCTGCTAAAAGGGAAGAAAGTCCAGGAAGCCATTTGCCATGCCTCACGAGCCTTTAGTTGCAAACCTGATACAGAAGGAACATGATAAGGACAGAATAGGGGAGTGACAACATGAAGCACAGACTCAGAAAGGACCAGTGCCTCCTTTGCTCTGTGTAACAGGAGCCCATGTTGTTGTTGTTCAGTCGCACAGTCGAGTCCGACTCTTTGCGACCCCATGGACCAGATTACGCCAGGCCCTTCTGTCTTCCGCTGTCCGCTGAAGTTTGCTCAATTTCATGTTCATTGCATCGATGACACTGTCTAACCATCTCATCCTTTGCCGTCCCCTTCTTCTTTGACCTTCAATCTTTCCCAGCATCAGGGTCTTCTCCAATGAATGCTCCCTTCTCATTTGGTGGCCAAAGTATTTGAGCTTCAGGATCTGGCCTTCCAGGGAACAGTCAGGGTTGATTTCTTTTAGGATTGACTGATTTGATCTCCTTGCAGTCCAAGGGACTCTCAAGAGTCTTCTCCAGCACCACAGTTCAAAAGAATCTATTCTTCAGCGCTCGGCCTTCCTTATAGTCCAACTCTCGCAGCCATACATTACTACGGGAAATACCATTGCTTTGACCATGCGGACTTTTGTTGGCAGGGTGATGTCTCTGCTTTTTATCATGCTGTTTAGGTTTGCCATCGCTTTCCTCCCAAGTAGCAGGTGTCTTTTAATTTCATGGCTGCAGTCACCATCTGCAGTGATCTGAGATCCCAGGAACGTGAAGTCTGTCACTACTTCTACGACTTCCCCTTCTATTTGCCAAGGAGTGATGGGACCGGATGCCATGATCTTAGTTTTTTTGATGTTGAGCTTCAAGCCCACTTTTGTGTTCTCCTCTTTCACTTTGAGCAAGAGGCTCTTTAGGTCCTCTTCACTTTCTGCCATCAGAGTGGTATCATCTGCATATCTGAGGTTATTGATCTTTTCCCCAGCAATCTTAACTCCAGTTTGTGATTCATCCAGGCCAGCATTTCTCATGATGTACTCGGCATATAAATTAAATAAGCAAGGTGACAATATACATCCTTGTCGTACTCCTTTTCCTATGGTAAACCAGTCAGTTGTTCCATATCCGGTTCTAACTGTTGCTTCTTGACCCTTATACAGGTTTCTCAGGAGACATGTGAGGTGGTCTGGTACTCCCATCTCTTGAAGAACCTGCCATAGTTTATTGTGATCCACACAATCAAAGGCTTTAGCATAGTCAATGAAGCAGAAGTAGATGTTTTTCTGGTACTCTCTTGCTTTTTCCATAATCCAGCGAATGTTGGCAATTTGATCTCTAGTTCCTCTACCTCTTCGAAACCCAGCTTGTACTTCTGGCAGTTCTCTATCCACGTACTGTTGGAGCCTAGCTTGTAGGATCTTGAGCATGACCTTGCTAGCATGTGAAATGAGTGCAATTGTGCGATAGTTTGAACATTCCTTGACATTGCCCTTCTTTGGGATTGGAATGTAAACTGACCTTTTCCAATCCTGTGGCCACTGTAGTGTTTTCCAAATTTGTTGGCAAATTGAGTGCAGCACTTTAACAGCATCTTCTTTTAAGACTTTGAATAACTCAGCTGGGATACCATCACCTCCACTAGCTTTGTTGTTAGTAATGCTTTCTAAGGCCCATTTAACTTCGCTTTCCAGGATGTCTGGCTCGAGGTCAGTGATTATACCGTCGTGGTTGTCAAGGACATCGAGGTCCTTCTTGTATAGTTCTTCTGTGTATTCTTGCCATCTTTTCCTAATCTCTTCTGCTTCTGTTAGGTCCCTACCGTTTTTGTCCTTTATCATGGCCAGCTTTGCATGGAATGTTCCCTTGATTTCTCCAATTTTCTTGAAGAGATCTCTAGTCCTTCCCAATCTATTGTTTTCCTCTATTACTCTGCATTGTTCATTCAGGAAAGCCTCCTTATCTCTCCTTGCTGTTCTCTGGAAATCTGCATTAAATTGGGCAAATCTTTCCTTATCCCCATTGCCTTTAGCTTTCCTTCTTTCCTCTGCTATGTGTAAAGCCTCATCAGACAGCCACTTTGCTTTCTTGCATTTCTTTTTCTTTGGGATGGCGGTGATTGCTGCCTCCTTTACAATGTCACGGACCTCTGTCCATAGTTCTTCAGGCACTCTGTCTATCAAATCTAGTCCCTTAATCCTATTCTTCACCTCTACTGTATATTCATCAGGGATGCGATTTAGGTCAAATCTGAATGGCCTAGTGGTTTTCCCAACTTTCTTCAATTTAAGTCTGAATTTTGCAATGAGTAGCTCATGATCTGAGCCACAGTCAGCTCCAGGTCTTGTTTTTACTGACTGGATAGAGCTTCTCCATCTTTGACTGCAAATTATATAGTCAATCTGATTTCGGTGTTGCCCATCTGGTGATGTCCATGTGTAGAGACGCCTCTTAGGTTGTTGGAAAAGGGTGTTCGCTATGACCAGTGTGTTCTCTTGACAAAACTCTGTTAGCCTTTGCCCTGCTTCATTTTGTTCTCCAAGGCCAAACTTGTCTGTTATTCTGGTTACCTTTTGATTTCCTACTTTAGCATTCCAGTCCCCTATGATGATGAGGACATCGTTTTTTGGTGTTAGTTCTATGAGCTGTTGTAGGTCTTCATAGAACTGATCCACTTCAGCCTCTTCTGCAGCAGTGGTTGGGGCATAGACCTGGATTACTGTGATGTTGAATGGTTTGCCTTGGATTTGGACCGAGATCATCCTGTCATTTTTGAGATTGTATCCCAATACTGCCTTTCTCACTCTCTTGTTGACTATAAAGGCCACACCATTTTTTCTACAGGATTCCTGGCCACAGTAGTAGATATAATGGTCTTCTGAGTTAAATTCGCCCATTCCTGTCCACTTTAGTTCACTGATTCCCAAGATGTCGATGTTCATTCTTGCCATCTCATTTTTGACCACCTCAAGCTTACCTTGATTCATAGATCTTACATTCCAGGTTCCTATGCAGTATTGTTTTTTGCAGCATCGGACTTTCCTTTCACCGTCAGACACATCCACAACTGAACGTCCTTTCGGATTTGGCCCAGCGGCTTCACTCTTTCTGGGGTTACTTGTACTTGCCCTCTGCTCTTCCCCAGTAGCATATTGGACACCTTCTGACCTGAGGGGCTCATCTTCCGGCGTCATATCTTTTAGCCTTTTGTTACTGTCCATGGGGTTTTCTTGGCAAAGATACTGGAGTGGGTTGCCATTTCCTTCTCCAGGGGATCACACTTGGTCTGAGTTCTCTGCTGTGGCCTGTCCGTCCTGGGTGGCCATCCACGGCATAGCCCACAGCCTCATCGAACCACGCAAGCCCCCTCACCACGACAAGGCAGTGATCGATGAAGGAGAACAGGAGCCCATAGGATTAGACTACAAATGTGATCCCTGTACAAGTAGTATAAAATGCTGAGGTATCTCTCTGTATAATAATTCTATTTTGGTGTGAATGCACATGCTCCCACAGCCTTTGGCTCCCTCAGCTGCCACTCTGACGGTCTGCCAATCCCCTGGCAATGCCCCGCCCACAGAGCCGGCAGCCAGCATCTCGTCCTCAGTATGGAGGGAGCTGGCAAAGGGGACGGACACTCTGCTGAGAGAGCAGCAACCCCTCTATGGGGGAGAAGGAGGCAAACCTAGCGAGCGGCAGCAAGCAGGGGAAGCACTCACCTTCGCTGCCTCTTGTGGCTCCTCTCCCTCAGCCGCAAGGCTGGCGCTTCGTCAGGGTGATAGCTCAGCAGGCTGCACCACAGAGAAGGCTGCCCAAGGCCTTTCAAAGGCTCCCCTACCTTCCTTTAGCAGCGGCGGTGGCAGCGCTAGGGAGGGTCTAGCCTAGAGGAAACAAGCTGTGGCTCCTGGAAAGCCGGACTCTCTCCTGAGGAAGACGCTTCTCTTGGCTCCTGTGTGGGACTAACTGTGACTGTCTCCTCAGTGGCTGTTGGTAGGCAACCAAGCTTGCTTCTGTGAGTAAAAAAAAAAGGACTTTCAGCATAACCCCCTCCCCCCCGCCCACTGCCAGCTTGGCCACTTTCCTGTCATAATAAACTTAAAATTGCTCTCTCTCCTTTTTGGCTCCACCATGGCTAGCTGGCTAATGAGCTGGGCCAGCGGCCATCAAACCATTCTCTTCAACTGCCTGCTGTGCAGCTGATGTTCCCCTAGGGTTGCCAATCTCCAGGTGGGACCTGGAGATCTCCCGCTGTTACAATTGCTCTCCAGATGACAGAGATCAGTTCCCCTGGAGAGAATGGCTCCTTTGGAGGGTAGACCCTATGACACTATCCCCTGCTGAGTCTCCCCCCCCCAAGTTTCCAGGTATTTCCCTAATTTAAGCTCCCAATTGTACTTTCTCCTCAGTGCCTGTTGCTAGACAACCAGGTTCTGTCAGTAAAAGGCCTTTTCCACATCTATTTTGGCCTTTGGGTGAAAACTCATTGGGGCCAGTCCTGATAGGGTTGCCAACTCCAGGTGGGAAATTCCTGGAGATTTGAGGGATGGAGATTAGAGAGGGTGAGGTTTGAGGCTGGGTGGGACCTCAGAGAGGTACAATGCCATAGATGCCATCCTCTAAGCCAGCCATTCCTTCATGGGGAACAATTGTTGCCAATCTCCAGGTGGGGGGCTGGAAATCACTCAGAATTACAACTGCTCTCTAGGAGGGGGGGATGGAAAGCTGAAGCCAGGGGGCAGATAACGGTAGGTTGATGGTTGGCTGGGAGGGAGATCGGGTTGCCAACTCCAGGTTGGGAAATTCCTGGAGATTTGAGGGGTGGAACCTGAAGAGGGTGAGGTTTGAGGAGGGGTGAGACCTCAGACAGGTACAATGCCATAGACTCCACCTTCCAAACCAGCCATTCCCTCATGGGGAACCATTGCTGCCAGTCTCCAAGGGGGGGATGGAGATCATGCAGAATTACAACTGCTCTTCAGATGGCAAAGATCAGTTCCCCTGGAGAAAATGGTGAATTCTGTCATTATACCTTGCTGAGGTTGCCACAGCAAATCGACGCTGAGTGCCCAAGGCTGGGGCACTCTCCCAGAGCCTCTTTCTAGAGCTCATTGTATTTATTTCCGCAATGGGCCTTATTCCTAGTATTACATAATAGCAAAGCAAGTAATAATAATGTTGAATGGTAATCAAAGTTCTGTAGGCAGTTCTATTAAATGATAAGTTACCTCCTCCCAGTTAATTCTTTTCCCTATTGTCAAGCACCATTCCTGTGTAACAATTCACATATGCAAAAGAGAACTCAGCTCCTTGGAACCTGTTTTTTTCCTGCAAAAAAGGCAGATGCAATTTCACTGGGATTTCTCTACCAGCACATGTCAGAAAAATAGTGCAGTGGAACTCTAATATTAACCCTGAACATGGATGGCCATAGCAGGTATACTAATTTGTGGCACCATAAACTCTGCTGAAGAAATGTTCTAAACATGATAACACAGCAGGTGAAAGCAAGTTGTGTAGGAAGAAATACACCACCCACATCATGAGATGGTTTATTATTTCCTGACTGAAAGACTTTGAGTTTTTGGCATAGCTGTTCCTATGGAGGTGTAAGAGTGATGCCATTTTGGAGCTTATTTATCACTGAATACTAATATAATTTAATGCATAGGAAAGAATACTTCAAGTCCAATTGTAATGCAGTGTTAGCATACTGGTGTAGCATGGCCTGGGGAAAGCTGATGAAGGGATGTTAATGCTGCCTACAATTTGGCCTCCACATAGGGAAAGGAGTTCAAATGAGAATTCTCACTTGTTTGCCAATGTGCATAGAAAGAGACACAAGCAAGTGAGTACATCTGAAAGGGCTTGTAGCCACACTTAATTCTGGTTAAGGAGGGAGGGTTGCCAGGCTACCATCCTTCTTTTCCCTACCCACCCCCATGCTGTTATATGCAAATATATTTGACTAGCTTTTCAGCAGTTCCCAAAGCAAGTCACAGACTAATTAAATAATACAGCTGCATTTTTAAAAAAAATTCCATGCCACAATTATAGACTTGGATCCAGGCTGGATGTTTCTGTGGGTGCAAGCATTTCCACCTCCATAATGTGTTTTTCCTGTTCTATTCCTGCTTCGGCCCAAGATGCTGCCCAAAATCTTGTTCCCAGGGGTCTCATTTTCTCAGGGAGCAGGAAGAAGGTCAGGAAATTGGGTGGAAATCCTTGTGCCCATGGAAATGTTAGCCGGGATCCAACCCCATTTCAGAAAACCACAAATAAGGTTGTCACCATATGGCTCCAAAACCTGAACAAACAGCATTTAAATGCAATGAGATTCTGGACCTTACAGGTCTCAGCAAGCAACTGGATCCAAAACTTCTAGGGACTGTAACTGAGTCAGAAGTAATCTTTAGCCTGATATTAATTGGACACCTGATACTAACTGCAATGCTCCTCAGATCTCAATGGATGGGAGGGCATGTATGGGAGATGCTCCTTTAGGTATTCCAGGCCAGTGCTCGTAAGAGCTTTAAATCACTAGCACTCTGAATATATCCCAGCAGCAAATTGTCCATTCATGCAATTCACAGAAACCTGGTGTAAATGATACAGCAACATTTAGTAAACGTAAAGGTTTCCTTTGCTCGAAAGCCATTCGAATTCAGCTATAGGAATGCGGTGGTCATCTCCATTTCCAAGCTGAAGAGCCAGTGCTGTCCAAAGATGTTTCTGCAGTCATGTGGCTGGCATGACTAAACACCGAGGCCCACGGAACGCTGTTAGCTTCCCACCGAAGGTATTTATCTACTTGCAATTTCTTGCTTTCAAACTGCTAGGTTGGCAGGAGCTGGGACCAGAGATGGGAGCTCACACTTGGGTCTCGAACTGCGGAACTACCAACCTTCTGGTCAGCAGTTCAGCATCTTAACCACTTGAGCCACTGCAGCAACATTTACCTCAACATTAATCAGATGGTTGCATTTTGAATCAATTGTAGCTTACAAATCACCATCAAGGGCAGCCTCATGTATAAGATATTAAGAGGTTAGTAGGGCACACATCACAATGGACCAGTGCTTTTGGAAGGAGCAGGTTATCTATTCACTCATAATGGTGTGAAGAAGATATCTGTAACCAGAAATGGACTGGAAAGCAAAAATGATCATAAAGCAAGTTAAGCTGAGCAGCCCCTGTGGCCCTAGAAGCCAGCTCTGTAAGTGTCACTTCTGCTGGGGCCAGGCATTAGGTCAACCACTTGCTTTCTCCCACAAACTGGCCCCACTATGGGAAGAGGCATTTAGTAAACTGACACAAATTGCCATCGACAATGAAGGGTCTGAGCCAAGTGGTCTTTAAGGCATTGGCAGAGTGCCTGGGGCTAGTGTTCCCTCTAAGGTGAGTTAGTCTGAGCTAGCTCACAGTTTTTTAGCCTCTGGCTCACACATTTTTGTCTTAGCTCAAGAACGATGGCTCCGGAGCAAACTAATTTATGCATGAGCCAAATCGCTCGCTCACAACTTTAATGCCAGGAGCTCACAAAGTAGTAGAATTTTTGCTCACAGGACTCTGCAGCTTAGAGGGAGCATTCCCTGGGACTTGGTGGGGCTTGCTCCTGGCCACTAGTGGCCTTCTAGGGCAATGACCCACCAATACATTTCCCTGTAAATTAACTGACCAGTCCACACACACACACACCCCCAGGAAACCTGGCTGTGGTTCTGACACCATTATGAGGGGGCAGGATATTGTGTCTTTATTATATTCCTGGTTTGATGTTTGCAAGCGAATTGCTATCACTGAAGTGGGTAGCTGACTGCTGTTCTGAGAAGGCCAATGATCACACCAGGTCTGCTTAAAGTGAGCCTTCCAGCACCAGAGAAAAAAAAATAAAATCAAAGATATGTGATGAAACAGTCCCCAGAGAACAGGAAGGTTTAAACCGTCACTACGATATGTGGCTTGTAGAGTGTGGCTACTGACGAATTGAAATCCATTTACCCTGCCGGTGGAGCCAGGCGCAGCTTTAGCATCAGTCACTGCTCTTCCTTGGCTCCCATCCATCGCCCACAACCCATCTTTTTAGTGAGTTTTAGCTCAAGCTTCCCGCGACGGGTTTATATGGCGATTACTAACGGCTGGTCGGCACTGGAGCCACTCATTCGTGCAAACGTATCCACCCACCCCGGACCACGTTCTCTGTAAACAACGGCTGGAGTCTGCTTGACACAATATAAGGAAATCGGAAGGGGGTGGCGGCGGTGGACGGGGAGAGCGCTCCGTTCTGCGGGGGCTGGGTGCGAGCACGAGATGTGAAAAGATCTGGCTCACGGAGCAACATCGTCAAGGAAACCAAATATGTGAACGGTTTGGGGAGACACATCCTTCCAACCTTGATAGGAATGTTAATCTACAACAAGGTCAAAGGAGGGCCACTCTGCCCGCCGCCGCCCCAGGTTCCAAATGCTACATGAGAGTCAAAAATCCAAGCAGTGGAACTCGGCTTATTCAGGCTGGGAAAATCTTCCCCCGTCGGGCCAGAAGAAATCACGACATAAAAAGACTCTTCCTTTGCCCCGCCGAGCACAGCATCAGGGCCATCCACGACCTGTCCAGTAGGGGGAGCTTCCCCGCCACCAGCGCCACCCGCTCCTCCCTGCCTGCGCCGCCGACGGCCAGATTGCTTGGCGCTGTGCGGCGCGCGCCCTTTTCTCCCGCTCACCTGCCCGGGCCACGTTCCGTTCGCCCGAGGGAGGGCCGGAGAGGCGCCGCGGGGCGGGGCGGCGGAGCTGGCGGAGGCGCTGGCGGAGGCGACATGGCGGAGGCAGGAGGTGAAGCCGGCCGGAGGAGCAGCGGGGCTTCCTCTGCCCGGGCAGGTGAGTTGCTCGCACCGCCTCGAGGCTCCCCCTCCGGATGGATGGATGGGGGGGGCGGCAGGAGCACCTGCGCGGGCTCCGCTGGGGACGCGGCGGGCGCCAGGATTCCCCCCTCGCGGACGGCACCTTTCCCGGGCTAGAGGCCGGATGTTGTGCCCCAGGAGTGGGGAGGGCTCGCGGTGCCCCAGGAGCGCGAGGGAGAGCGCTGGCCAGCCTCAGAGCGGCGGACTCCTCGCCTGGCTGCTCCGACCAGCCGCCTCGCTCGAGCAGGTGCTGCTAACCAGCCCTCCAGTGGGCCCTTCTCGCCCCGTCCTCTCCCGTCTCGGTCACTGCGTTGTGCGCCCTCTGCCTCGGGCAAAGGGGCTGAGGTTTAGCTCCGTTATCTGGAGCCAAATGCGGGGGGGGGGCGAAGGCGAGGACTTAAAAAACAAAAACTTGTACGAGAAGGGCTCGATTTAATATGAGAGGTCGCTGACGACGTGCAAGAGAAACTATAGTGAGGAAGGCTTGTTGCTCCCTTTCTGTCCAGCTGGGAGCAACGCTGTGTCAGGCTAGCATTCCACTAGCTTGTTTTCCGGAAAAGAGGTGGAAGAAAGCTATACCTGTTGAATATCTGCCATGCCCCACTGAAGACACAGGTGGCCTTCCAGAAACAAGAACACCTGCAAGCAGCCTTCCCTTCCTTTGTTTGCTGTGTTGTTGCAAGGGGTTGGGTCAGGACTATGTGCTTCAACAGAATCCGATACTTCCAGTCCTGCCTATTTATTTGTCTCTAGGACTAGCATGGTGTTTTCCCGCTGATCTTCTTTTTGCTGCTTATCTTTTTTGAAAATCGGTTTCTGATGGGGGGGTGGAATAAGGCAGATGCCACAATGTGTGCGGGCCACAATGTGTGTATACCATCAAATCACCTCCAATTTATGGTGACCCCCCAGCTAAGGGGCTTTCAAGGCAAATGAGAGGAAGAGGTGGCTTGCCATTGCCCTCCTCTGCAGAGTCTTCCTTGGTGGTCAAATACTGAACCTGCTTGGCTTCTGAAATCAGGCTATATCATGCCACCTTCCCTCCCTGAGATGCCAAAATAACTGGAGTTAAGCCAGGTGTAATGTTATTGATAGAACATGGCATAAATAAGGTAGTTAGCTAACAAGGAGGTTGTTATAACCTCTGCTGTTGCATTGTCCAGGCAGATTGGCATAAAGCAGCACTCGTGTCCCCCTTGGTTGTGGCTTTGTAAGTTACCAGTCTCTCTTACCAGGGAACTGAGAAATGTTACATGCATTCTTCTCTTGAGTTATGTATACCCTAAAGGTTGTATTATACCATGGGGATTCTCAGCAATGTGTGCATCCTGTATCCCCCATCTTGGCTGATCCAGACCTTCTGGTACCTTCATATACTATTTTTATGCTGAAGTTTTTCTGTGTCAAAATCTGGTTGGTCAACTGTAAGAAGAGGGAGGTGGGTCCACCCTGGTTTAGCTCTGTCCTTTCCTACAGACCCTTAACCTCAACAGCTGTGTTTCTTAAGTAAATATGTCCTGCCTTAGAAAGCTGAGTGCCACCCCCCTAAAACTGAGTGTTTAATTACTGGCCTCACTTTACAATAACCTACTTATGTCCCTGTTTACTTTCCTTCTTGCCTCTCCATCCTATCATGGTTTGCAGTCCCTTGATTGACTTTGAAGAGCAGTTGCACTTGACCTGTGCTAACCCAGGGAAATAACTTGTGGGCCTGACATCCCTCAAGAACCTGTTGGGCAATTAATAGAAGGCAAAGCAGAATCCAGACTGCTTCTGTGTCAAGCCTTGTGAGATCCTAAAGCCAAACTTCAAGTCTTGCCAGTCTTCAGGCACACAGGCACATGAAGATGTCCGCCTGTCCTCGACCAGAGCCAAGGCCTTTTGGAACTTGTGGAACTCTCTGCCAAACACCACCAGGGCCCTGCAGGACTTGATGCAATTCCTCAGGGCCAGTAAGATGGAGATGTTCCACCAGGCTTTTGGTTGAGGGCAGCAATGGTTTTTCCATCATAGCTGGCACTCTCCCCTGTTCTTCCATCTTTTTCATCTTTCCCTCCTCATGCCCCGCAGCTATATGGTCCAAAATGGGTTTTTATTATGCTGTCTTGAGTCTATTTTAAGAATTTATTGAATCTATTAATTTTAACTTGTGGTATTTGATTTTAACCTTTGTTGGAAGTTACACAGGGACTGGGCAGTTTATAAATCTAAAATATAAATAAATAAATGTCACAATGCAAGGCCTGCTCTGGTCTCTTCTTCCATCCTTTCTCCTCTCTATATTTGTGGTGGATGGCATGCGACCATTCTCCCTTGTGGTTCAAGTGGCACCTTGACATTTTATTCCTTTTTGATTTAAAGTAGTACATACATAGTGTTCAAAAATAAAATCTTCTTGGATTTTATTGGTTGGCTGGCAACATTCTAAAAGCATAAACTTTCAGCATCCTGATTTCTACAGAATATGGTTAATCTGATTTGAAAGCTTTCTACCGAAAGGCCAGATGTACACTTAACAGTCAAAGCCTCTACAGAAGTATACGCATGGATAATTTTAGGTGGCCCTAATGGAATGACTCATGGTAATAAATTTGAATGTACACCCAAAGACACATTTACTAGAGGTGTGGCATGGTGTGCATGATTAATGGTTTTACATTTAATTTGTAGTAGCTACCAGTGCAGCTAGCCAATCCTGGATTCACTGTATTCTAATTTTAAGGATGGTTGGTGTTCCCAATAGTTCTGGGAGTGCATGTTATGCGATTTGCTCTGTACTTATGTGTTTGTTTCTATTCATATCGTATCAATGGTACTGGAAAAACTAAACACTGAAATAAGTGTTTACTGTTTTCCTCTATTCACTGCCTTTTGTATGCTTTTTAGAGATGTGTTTAGAAATAAAAATAAGTGATCTGAATATAACATAATGAAGAATCGTTCAATGGATTTTTAGGAAGATAGAGCTTTGTACCTAGATGTGTGCTCTTTAATAGAGAATTAGGAGATGAAACTAACAAGCCATGTAAATAAAGACCACTATATCAAAGCAAACTCAGATTTCTGAGTTAAGCTTTGACATTATGAATGAAGTGGTTGCTAACTATATTTATGTCATCTTGCTGAAGGGGATACCAAACTTGAAAGAGATAGTCATGAAACCCTTCCTGAAAAAGCCATCCCTGGACCCAAGTGATTAGAAGAACTATCGTCCTCCTGAGCAAATATCTGCTTTGGGGGATTTTCCATGAAACTTCAGCAATTCTTGGATAATGCCCAACTCAGTATGATCTTCAGATAAAACACTTCAGTGATCAATCTGATAGATAGACAATGGGATCATTAACCCTATTGGTTTTCCTAGACTCTTTCAACAGCTTTTGACATCATAGAACATAGAATCGTCTTGGACTGGTTGGCTGAGATGGGTGTGGCAGGGGGGCACAGCATTCCAATGCTTTCAGTCTTATCTGGTGGATTGGTTTATGAAATTGGTGCTTGGCTTTGTGGTATTTGTGCTTTGGAATTTCACAAGACTCTGTCCTCTCCCAGATGCTGTTTATCTGCTTGAAGGAGCTTGTGTAGAGATTTGAAGGAAAATACCATCAGTATGCAGATGACACCCATTCCATTTCCCCTTCTCAGCAGAGACTGATGAGTTGGTGGATGTTCTCAATGAGTGCTTGAGACAGTAATGGAATGAATGAAGGTCAACAAACTGCATCTCAGTCAAGACTAATATGCTGTCAGTCAGGTTGCAAGACCTGTTAATGAGAGCATGTTTTGGAGGTCCTTAACTCATAGTGTCACCATAAGTCTGAAGCAACTTGACAGCACATGGAAATATAACGAGCTGTGAATTAAGGAGGATAGCCAGTTCTGAATGGGCTTGCACTCTCCTTAAAGGAGTAAGTTTGTAGTGTGTGGGTGCTATTAGACCTACAGCTGGAATCTCAGGCTCTCCTTTGGCTTGGGACATCTTTTAATCTGCTTTCGTTGACATACTGTGTATGATGCTTCATTGGCAGGTGAGATCTGGCTACAGTCATTCATGTGATGATCACAGGTCTTGTGGGGCTGTTTTGAAGGGTGGAGGCTTTGGGTGGGTCAGTTATCTCATTTAGGGTTCTGCAGACATAACATGCCAGTTTAACAGAACTACCTTTACAATGGCACATGATTTTTTAAAAAATTATGCAATATACCTTAAGTCTCAATGAGAACAGCAGTATGTGAATTGTACCTTCTCAGCCCTGGCTCTGACCTGGTGGAACTCTCTGCCAACTTCCGTCAGGGCCCTGTGGAATTTAATGCAATTCCATAGGGCCTGTAAGGCTGTGGCCGCCTCCTTAACCTGCCCACAAGATAGAAGAGCAGCTCAGAGTAGGGGTTTTTTTAAATACATTTTTATTGTAAACAACAAAGCTTGATTATAACAATTTCCAACATTGTATAGTAAAACTACAGTAACAGAATGAGAACAGAACAAAACTGGAAAACACTGGGCAATCTAACAGTAACACTGAAAACTTTTTAAATGAAACATAAACGTAGCAAACAAATTACAGCTGTAACAGATCAATAGGATATGTCTATAGCATGTAAATTAAAATTGGTAGTCAAACAGCAGAAAAATTGAAATTATAATCTGTTGTGTCTTTCTCTTAATTATGGTAAGATATCTTTTGCATTACATAAAATCTCCATATTTTGTCAAACCATAGCGATTGATGGGGGTGATCTATTTTTCTATTTTGTAGCTCTAGCAGATGTTAATAGAAATTCTATAAGAGTTTAATTGGCCAAGGGATATTGCCTTCAGGCCATAGTGATAACAATAAAAGTTCTGGTTGCATTGGAAGAGATATTCCTGTTATAGTGGAGAATCAGACAGGTACCCAGTGTTCCCTCGCTCAGAGCGAACTAATTTATGCAGTAGCCAAATTGCTCACTCACAACTTTAATGCCAGTAACTCACAAATGAGAATTTTTGCTCACAAGACTCCACAGCTTAGAGGGAGCATTGGTGGAAATGTATTCTATAACTAGATTCCAGAACTGTTCAGTGTGTTTGCAGGCCCACTAACAGTGGTAAAATGAGTCTGATTCATTGCATGGTTTCCAGCACTTAGGGTTTTAAGTTGGGCTGATGTAATGTATTTTTAAGGGTGACCAATAACACCTTGGAAGGATTTTGAATGACTGCATTTTAATATTTATGGATTTCGTTTTAAGGGGGGAGGAGTTCCAAATACTCTGCCATTGTTTTCTTATGAAGTCAATTTTGCAATCTGCTCCCATCTTTTTTGATATAAAAATGGTCTGGATTCTTCACTTTGTATTAAGACATTATATAAATAATACCTTTGTGAGTGTTGATATCATTTGTAAGAAGGTTTTCAAAGGCTGTAAGTGGTTTTTTACCGGCATCTTTAAATGTATTAGATTCAAGTAGATGTTTCAGTTGAAGGTATTGATACCATGGTAGAGCTCAGAGTAGGTTTTTTGATTAAAAATAAGGATGCCATCTGGAGACTATTAAATTAAGGATAATTGTTTCGTTGATTTTTTTTATCTGAAATTTGTACTGTTTTTAACTTGTAAATTGCCCAGAACCTTATGTACTCAAGGATTGGGTGATCCAGAAATTTAATAAATAATAATAATACTTAAAAACACAAGAGAAGCCATGCTGCATCAGACCAAAGGCCCATCAAGTCCAGCATTCTGCTTGCACAGCCACCAACTAGCTGCCTCTAGGAAGCCCACAGGCAGGATGACTATAAAACAACATCCTCCTACCCATGCTCCCCAGCAACCGACAGAAAGAGGCATACTCTGTCTGATACTGGCAGAAATATTTATTTATTTGTATATATAAATATATATATGTAAATTTTTATTTACATGATTTTATTTACCTCATTTAAAGTGCTGGTTCCTATCTTTAAACTCCTAAGTGATCTGGCACCAAGGTTTTTGAAGGATGTTTACTCCCAAATGAATGTGCTTAGCTGCTGGATTTTCTTCAGCAGTTCTGCTCTGTGTCCACACCTTCTGTGTACCATGTTTCAAGTTTGTTCAAACTTTAGGCATCTGTGAAAATGCCACAGAGTTTTCAGTCCATGCTTGACAGCAGAGATGGGAAGGATTAACATATCAGAGAGTGCAATACCAGTGGTAGGGGTGAGTTAAGCGAATCTCAGTTGGTAACAGAGGAGAAACAGTTTAGCCAAAAAGGAACTCTGTGGTGGTTTAGAAATCATAAGGATCAGGAATAAGGTTTATTAAAAGGGAGAGACAGTGTGGTATAGTGGTTAGATTGTTTGACTAGTACTGGTGAGATATGGCTCAAATTCCCACACAACTCTAAAGCTCACTGGATGACCAACACTCATTCTGTTGGGAAGGTAAGAACCACATATGCCATCCTGACCTTTCTCATAGGGTTGCCAGGTTCCCCTTGACCACCAGCAGGGGATGGGGGATAGATTTGCCCGATCTTGGCTAGAAAATTCCTAGAGATTTCAGGATGGAGTCTGGGGAGGACAGGAACCTCGTGGGGTACAAATCCATAGAGTCCACCCTCCAAAGCATCCATTTTCTATAGGGGAACTGACCTCTGCCAGCAACCCCACTGCCTGCCATTGCTGTGTCAGCCAGCAGGAGAAAAATAAACTAAAAAAACTCAATTGGCCTGAAGGTGTTACATCACTATAAGTGATGTGACATCTCCCTAGAAACTGATGGAAACGTTATGGTTTTACCATAGAGTTTCCAGCGATTCCTAAAGAGTCATGACACTATCATGCTGACAATGCCTCCCAGACTCTCTAGACCCTTGACAGCACACAGGTAATGTAAGTAGCTTCAATAACATGTCTCCTTATTGCTTCCAGTTCTGAGAGAACACTTACAGATGGAGACTACTAAGACACACACTGGAAGACTGCAGTGAATACACACACAGAAGGCCTGTGAAGCCTCTTCTCATACAGACCTTGAGGGGAGACGCAGGATCTAACTCTTGTTGGTAGTATATTTTTTATTTTATAGGACAAAACAAATAAAGAAACTTACATACTGTATACACACATATCTACATCACACAAACTGATGATGTTTTTACCCTGTAAGGTATTCCTTATTACTACTTCCTCATTAAGGGGACTGTTTTTAATGTTCTCATTTGATGCTATTCCAGAATTTTCCCGTGGTCTCCGATCAAGAAATGATGTTGATTGTTTTTCATCATGGGAAATAATACAGACCTCATTATGACAGCATCCATAAGAACAAACCATTCAGAAATTACATAAAATTTCCTTTATTACCTTTCTTACAGTGAACTGGTGTTAGACTATGAAGGAGGCGGTAAACTGATTTAGTTTTCAGAGAGAAGACTGTCACGTTGTGGGGTCCCTTGAGGTGCTAAGTGAAGATTCCAGAGAGAGTGAAAGGAAACAGGTGAACCAGAGGATGAGGTAGTGTTTGGTTAAGCACCTCCGTTTATGTGAAATCTTGCAACTTTATCAGTTTAGTATTTGACATTCTAAAAGGTCAAGTGTTTGATAACTTCAGAAGTTAAAGTTGTTCTTCATTAATTCCCACTACAGACAGAAGGGATTGTAGGCAAGGACATGAAAGGCTGCTTATTATCTCTCTGTTTACAAGGAGGCTGGTTTATTCATACTGAACACTTTGCAATACACATCAGACCACAAAGCAAGGAGGAGCACGACTCCTGTATCTTAGCTAAATTAACTGAAAATGTTTAGTGGAGTCATCCAATGTGTCAAGCAAGTAACCCAATCATGTTACAAGCCACTAGGGACAGTAGTAACCTATTCTGCTTTCTTTGGGTTATTAATTACCTTAACCTGGAATTAATTATTTTACTTATTTAGAGCATACAGACCTGCACTATAGAGAACTCTTCTATCATAAAAGACGTATAAGAAGTAAAAACAGAGTTGAGCTTATGTTTAAAAAATAATTGGATTCAAGTTGTCTTCTGTGGTATACCCATAACAATGTCTTAGGCAAGTCACCATTTCTGGGTTTCAGTATCTGAAAAAGGAGATTAATCTGCCTTGTTGGATTGTTTTGAGAATGGACATGCACAAAGTATGTGAAAATGCAATATATTTGGTGAATAGAACATAGTTATTATTTATTTATTTATTTATTTATTTGAACGTTTATACCCTGCCTTTCCCTGTGGTCCAAGGTAACGTAAAATAGTAGTTAAAAAACATTTCCTATTAAAAACAGGCTAAAATAACAATCTTCAAATCGCTCCCCCTCCCAAAGGATGTTTGTCATTGAAACCCTCACAAAAGCCTTGGTAAACAGGCAGGCCTTGGAGTGCCTCCTGAAGATCTCCAGGGAGCTCCCTCACCTCTTCAGGAAGCTCATTCCATAGAGCAGGAGTCATGATGGAAATGACCCAAGCTATGGTTGATGCCAGATGGGCCATTAAGAGGTGGGATAACCAACAAATGGCTGCCTGATGACTGTAGTTTGTGCACAGAGACATATGGAATGAGATAATCCTTCAAATAAAATAGAAAATTGATGAGATGTGCTGTGCCTAGGGTTGCCAAACCCCCCAGTGGAGGGAGGGTCCTCTGCTGCCAGGCCCCATTGCCCTACCACTGGTGGTGGTGGGCTTACTCTGAAAAACCAGGAGATCCATCCAATGTGCAATAATATGTCTAACTCACTGCCCACCTGACCCGGAAGTGACGTGATCATATCCAGGTCATCAGGGCAACACTCTGGTATTTGGGCAAAACTCAATGGTAGAAGCCAAATTTACAATGAAGTTTTTGCCCAAATACCAGGGTGTTGATGACCCGGATGTGATGACACTATCTTTTGTATAACTGTAAGTCCCACTGAATTTAATAGTGAATACTGCAAAGTAAATATTCTTATAATGACATTCTTAATCAGAATAAAGTTTGAGTCCAGTGGCACTTTTAAGACCAACAAAGTTTAATTCTGTATGTAAGCTTTCATGTGCATGCATGATATTCAGATACATTCTGAAACTCCTTTGCAATAAAACAGCTACTTAGCGGTCCCCCACTGAACACCCTGGGAGGTTGAAATGTTCTCCTTTGGGTTTTTCAGTTTTGTGATCCTCAGTGTCAGATATGTGTCCATTCTTTGGTGTGGGGTTTGACCCATTTGTCCTATGTAGAGAACTGAAGGGCATTGTTGGCATTTAATGGCGGTGGCTCAAGTGGTTAAGACGCTGAACTGCAGGCTGTGGAAGGTCAGTAGCTCAGCAGTTCGAGACCCGAGAGTGCTGCATGATGGAGTGAGCTCCCGTCTCTAGTTCCAGCTCCTGCCAACCTAGCAGTTCGAAAGTAAGAAATTGCAAGTAGATAAATAGGTACCACTTAGGTGGGAAGGTAACAGCGTTCCGTGCGCCTCGGTGTTTAGTCATGCCGGCCACATGACCATGGAAACGTCTTCGGACAGCACTGGCTCTTCGGCTTTGAAACAGAAATGAGCACCGCAACCCTAGAGTCGGATTCGACTGGCTTTCGAGCAAGGGAACCTTTACCTTTACCTTACGATGTTAGAAGAGAACTGAAGGGCATGTTGGCATTTAATGGCATGTAAGATGTTAGAAGATGATCAAATGAATGAGCCTGAGATGGTGTAGTTAGGCCCAGCAATTGTGTTGTGTGGGTATATGTGGTAGCAAAGTTGGCATCCGGGTTTATTGAAAGCTCTGGTACCAGTGTCCATATTCAAATTAGATGTTGCACTATTGTGGGTGAGGAGTTGTTTGAGATTGGGGGGCTGTCTGTGCACAAGAAAAGGTTTACCTTCTCCCACCCAGTACTTGTGAAAGAGAACTGGCATTGTCCAGTAGACGTTGTAAGTCACTGATGATGCAGTGTTGAGAGTTGTGACCATTAGTGGTGTTCTGTTATTTTCTCTTTTTGTTCTGTCCTGCAACAGGTTTTCTCTGGGTATCTTTCTGGCTATGTTAATTTGTTTCTTGAATTCATCAGGTGGATACTTTAGTTCCAAAATGGTTTGTTGAAGATTTTCTCAGGTGAGAATCTCTGTCTGTAGGATTGGAGCAGACGTGGCTGTAGCATAGAGCCTGGCTGTATACTATGGATTTTTGGTATGTTTAGGATGATAGCTGGAGGCATGTAGATATGTTTGTCAGTCAGTAGGTTTACCAGTATAAAGTGGTGTCTATGCGTCCATTGTGTATTTTTACAGTAGTGTCCAGAAAACGTATTTCTTGAAATTTCACAGAGCATGTACTAGCCTGGACAACTCCCTCTGTTTAAATGTATGTATGGGAATGGAACCAAAAAGAATTTGAAAGGCTAGTATGGCTTTTTAGTGTCCTATTTAACAAACAATTTAAATTATGATTCCTTTGTAAATATATAATAATATGTAGTATATGTTAATGCAGGTTCAGTTATCTTAATATTAACAACCAATTATGAATTGCACTCTGTACATGCTCTGTCAAATTATCCTGTGTTTTATTAATTTTTTGAATGATGTATCAAATATGTCCTTACATTTTTTATTATTTCAGTAGATTCCCTCTGATGAAGCCGCATGCAAAATGTGTAGGGGTTGTACAATTATTAAAGATTCTGTTTCCCTCTACAGCAATTTGTTTCTTCATCTTGATTTCAATAGGAAATGTACTTGCACCTCTAGAAAAAACAATGGAACATAAAGATGCTTTACATTGGATGGATCATACAATAACACGGTCAGCTTCCTGTAATAAGATACATATTATAAACCTTATTTGTTTGAAGCTTTAAACAGTCACAGGAAATCATTAATATTGTTTGCTTTCCTGGAAGATGCTTAGCAAAAGCTGCACAGTATCAAAGGTCATCCAGACCTGGACATGTGGGAGGCAAGCAAGAATCCAGAGTTACATTTTAATACGTTTTTTCCTGCTAGTTAAAGCTTTTTCCTTTCGTGACTATTATCCAGCATGCCATTACATGGTGGTAAATCCCATTAAAGTCTGTGGGAGTTGTGTACTTGTACCTGTGCACAGGATGGCATGCCAAGTGTTTAGGAACATAATTTTGTTTCTTTTTAATCCTGTAGTATAAATAGCTCAGGGTTTGGAACGCTTTCATCCCTTGTTTGTGTCTGTGAATGAGCTTTGCCCATGGAAGTGAACTATTACTCATGGAAACTTGTAGTTCAGCCCTGCATGCATTTAGATCCACAGCCCCACATATTTCATTAGCTTTCTCATGAGAAGAGTAGTTGGGATCCAGCAATGTGCATAGCAGAAACACAGATGGACTTGATGCAATTCGACTTGTGCACGATCTTGAGCAACACCTAGCACTTTCCTCCCTATATATTATTGTGCCCAGAAATTAGTTGCAGAAGATTTTGTGCGTGTGCAAACACAAGTGGGAATAACACTAAGTTTGACATAGCATAAATGGCTGCTGTGAGGTTTTACTTGTATTTTTGCTTGCACAAGAGCTGTAGCACAAAGAGCCAACCAAGCGCTGGATCCAACCAAGAGAGAAAATGAACAAACAAGCCATACACGGTCATTCACAGTGTATATCAAAGTTGCTCACTGTAATCCAGGACCTATGTTTAGGTTTATAGCCTATCACCACATCATGTCAATAGCTTTAAATTGCTCATGTCATAGTCTGGTCACTTCTTAGTGTGCACAGTGAGAACAATGAGGCTGTTTAATTGCTCTGTAAACACATGTATTTTCCCCTCTGTTGTAAATTCTTAAAAAACTAGTTCTGCAGATTTGGGTTGGGACAGGAAGATCTGCTTCTGGAGGATATTAATGGTTAGTGCTGTGATCTTATGAATCCACTTCCCTCCTCCTAATCCCTGGAACATTACAGCAGCTTTTAAAAATGTTTACTGATTTATACAAAAGGTGAATAATGAATGCATCAAATATAAATGTATATGCAGTGCTTTGAAATTAAAAAGAGGTGTGTGTGTAATCAACTGCTTGCACCTGCATATATCATAAATGACTCAAGGTGCAGAGGTCATCTTGTCTATCTAAAGTCCCAGTTTCGATACTATGGAAAGCCAGACTTGGTATGGAATATATGAACTACTAACACACCACTATTACTTCAATGTTATGTTTGCTTGTGTTTTAGCTTTCTGCTCTGTACTAAGGTGTTTTGAGTTCAGCTAGACAGTCATGAAACCACAAGATGGCACTCCTGACATTCAAATAAAAGGAGAGGTTGTCAAACACTGAAACTAGTTCCAGGTGGTCAGCCGTGTTGGTCTGAAGCAGTGGAACAAATTTAGATTCCAGTGGCACCTTTAAGACCAGCAAAGGTCTTGAATAAATCTTTGTTGGTCTTAAAAGTGCCACTGGACTCTAAAATCCCTTATGCGATGGTAGTAAGGATGCCGGCCTCCATGTGGGATCCGGGGATCCTCTTGAATTACAGCTCATCTCCAGACATTTCAGTTCATTCCCCTGGAGAAAGTGGATGCTTTGGAGGGTGGACTCTATGGCATTATACCCCACTGAGATCCCTGTCCTCACCAGGCTCCATCCCCAAATCTCCAGGAATTTCCCAATCTGGATCTGGCAACCCTACCCACCCGTATCCCTTGCTGGTGCCGGGAGAACACGGCAACCTTAGGTAATATTTTCGAGTAGTGGAACAAATAACACATTCCATCTTTTTGCATAGGTTATTGAAATATCTATTAGTTTTCTTAAAGGTAGTTTGTTTTGAATCAGAATAATTGGCTGTTGGGAGCCGCGGTGGCTCAGAGGTTAAGATCCTGAGCTGCAGACCGGGAGGTCTGTAGTTCGGCAGTTTGAGACCCTAGTGCTACATGATGGAGTGAGCTCCCCTCTCTGGCCCCAGCTCCTGCCAACCTAGCAGTTCAAAAGCAAGAAATTGCAAGTAGATAAATAGGTACCACTTCGGTGGGAAGGTAACAGCTTTCCATGCACCTCGGCATTTAGTCATGCTGGCAACATGACCACAGAAACATCTTTGGACAGCACTGACTTGTCAGACACTGAGACTTGGAAACAGAGATGAGCACCATCCTCTAGAGTTGGATTTGACTAGCTCTTGAGCAAGGGAAATTTTTACCTTTAATTGGCTGTAACCTTATAGCTAATTCTGCATCTTGGTTCTGTTAAAATCAATGGATATTGCACATGCATGGGTAGGCACACATTTTCTGCCAAAATTTGTAGGTTGCTGTGGCATTATAATGATGGGGTAATAATACTAGCTAATGTCTTTATTTTTTAAAAAATTCTAACCTGTCTTCCTCAGTCTTGGGACCCAGGGCAATGAGTAATGATTAACCCTTTTCTTTGACACACACCTTGGGTATAGATATTGTTTTGATGACTTTTGGTGGTGATAAATTCACATCTGAAACAAGAGTTCAAACTATTTTGCCTATTGGATTCATGCAGCTACCAAAACCAGTTTAAATCCAATGTCATCTTCTCTTTTCTTGGTGACCAAGGACTAGGGTCGCCAGATCCCTCAGAGCAGCAGGCAGGGGATGAGGCGTACACTTACCGGGAATGGAGAGGAATGCTGGAAATTAATGTGATGTGCCTACGTGACCTGGAAATGACATAGGAATGCTGGGGGTGGCACTCTGGTTTTTGGGGGAAATTCTATGGAAGAATTAGCTTCTATAGCGTTTTGCTCAAAAACCTGAGTGTCGCTCCCTGACGTGCCTGCATCACTTGTGCGTCATGTAGGCATGTCAAAATTTCCGGCATTCCTCCCTTTGCGGGGGGTAATTCCCCACCACCAGCCAGCTAGCTGGCAGCGGAGAGGTGGGGACTGAATGTGGGAGATCCCTGCCCCCACTGGGGGGTCTGGCATCCATACCAAGGACTGTGTCTGCAATAATTTTTACTATGGCTTGATTCAGGCATAATGTCAAGGCTTGGTTTGTCACTGCAAGAATAAGCCTATGTCTTAGTCACTGGATCCTCCTTCCTCTGTGTGTGGTGAGGTAATTAGTTGCTTATAGGCTGTAGGCAAAACATTGGCCCTGTCCAAACTGGGAACCTGTGACTTTTTTCTGTCCTGCTAGCCACAGTTTTTCCCATTTTCAATCCTGGTTTGCAGGAAGCACAAACCACAATAGGTTTCTAGTTACTATATGATGGCCAGCTATACTTTGATGAAAACCAGGAATAACCAATGAATGGCACGTACCATATGAGATTTGCATATGCAGAAAAGTACATACATAGTTGAATGAATGGCATGTAGCATATGAGAACAGCTTGAAGCTCATACTAGGCTGCTTCTCCTCACAGTGTCAAACATGCAGCAGTATTGTTGCATCTGAACTACACCTGTGTCAACATGACATATATAAATGAGTGTGTATATTTTCAAATTTCGAAATTGTGTAAAATGGTCTTTGAAACCATTGGCGTATAAAGAAAAAGTTTGCTTCTATTTCAGAGCTGAAAAGGGATTTGTTGTGTCAAAGATAATTAAGCTTAATCTCTTTAATAAGTATCTAAATTGAGAAGGAGCTATGAAACCGTCTGACAACATGCTTGTCTTTCCACCTTGAAAGCTGTGCAAAGACCCAATTGCCAAAACTGATTGGACTAGTCACCTTATTCTCATACACTTGTCCCCCCCCCCCGTAAGAAAAAAGCATTCAGAATCATGGAACCCTGTATAGTTAAAAATCCTTCCTTATTATATAAAAGCGTAGTGTATGGCAACGTTCTATGCTTTGCAAAATCAGTTGGCTGTCTGATCTGTCACTCAGAACGACTCCCTAGGCACTGGCTGCATTGCCTGGGTTCTCTCCCACCCATTGCAACCTAGGCCACTCTTCTCTGATTGGGCCAGCGTTGCAAGGTCATTTGCATATGGAAGCTGATTGGACTTCACACCACTCCACACCTCAAACTCCCCATGAGACAGTTGGAACTGTCAGTTGCATATGCGACCTGGTGTTTTCTGAGATAAAATATGTCCTCACACACAACACATCACTTCCCCTTCAAAAGAAACACACCCAATAACACAACCATGCCACACCACAAAAAAGACAGATCACACCACAAGCAGAATACCACAAGGCAAGAAATGATAGGAAAAGGTGCTAGCAGTCACCCTATTACTGCCACTGATATGTACTAAATAGCGCTTCAGAAGATGGTGGGCATATCCCAGGTTCATGTTATAAAAGCTGCCTGGGGGCTTATGGACCATTCACAGACTTTTTACCTTAACATACCTCACAGGGTTGTTGTGCGGATCATACCAGGGAGAAGCGAATTATGTCAGCTGCTTTGGTTCCCACAGGAGGGAAAGACTGCCCTTTCCCTAGGCAGCAGCTGGGGGGGGGAGATGTCAACCTGAGGACAGACAGGCAGATAAAGATAGGCTGATGGTTGCTTGGAAAGGACATAGGGTTGCCAGCTCCAGGTTGGAAACTTCCAGGATATTTTAGGGATGAAGCCTGCTGAGGGTGGGGTGTGAGGAGGAGGAAGAGAGGGACCTCAGACAGATACAATGCCATAGACCCCACCCTCCAAACAAGCCATTTCTTCCTAGAAAACCATTGTTGCCAATCTCCAGGTGATAGCTAGAGAGCTATTAAAGCTCTAGTGCTAATTCAAAGTGCTAGGGATGTTTCGCATTCTGGCAGGGGACACTGTGAGTGTAGAAAATGAATGTGGTCAGAGTAGTGTTTTGGAAAATCTTTGGGAATTGTTTGGTGCATTTACCATGGGGCACCCACCCAGAGCCTCTGGCATTTTCTCACTCTGCTGGCATCAGAACCAATTAAGGCAAAATAGAGATATGGAGACTTTTCCATCCTCCTTTGCATCTATCTGTCTTTGTTGGCAATCCTAGGCCTGCCAGCACTCTCCGGGTGACTTCATGCCTCCTGACTGGCATTACTTCATTAGCTGTGGCTGCTTGCTCCTGTTCAGCAGGAGCCTTCCTATGGAAGCTGCCTGGGTGATTTTGAACCAGCCACAGACTTTCTGCCTAACCTGCCTTGCAGGGTTGCTGTACAGATCACAAAGCGGAAGAGAATGAAGTAAGCTGTTTTGCTCCCCACTAATGAGAAAGACAGAATTTTACCTAGGAAGAGGCTGCTGAGAGGGAAGAGATAAAGTTGCCAACTTTAGATATGGACATTCCTGGAGATTTGAGGGGTAGAGCCTAGAGAGGGTGAGGTTTGAGGAGGGGTGGGACCTCAGACAGGTACAGTGCCATAGACTCCACCCTCCAAACCAGCCATTTCCTCCTGGGGAACCATTGTTGCCAATCTCCGGGGAGGGCTGGAGATCACTTAGAAATTCAACTGCTATCCAGGAGGGAGGGGGGAGGAGATGGAAAGCTGAAGTCAAAAGGGGAGATAAAGGTAGGCTGATGGTTGGCTGGGAAGGAGATAGGCTTGCCAACTCCAGGCTGGAGAATTCCTGGAGATTTGAGGGATGGAGCCTGGAGATAATGGGGTTTGAGGAGGGGTGGGACCTCAGGCAGGTACGGTGCCAGACTCCACCCTTCAAACCAGCCGTTTCGTCCTGGGGAACCATTGGAGATCACTCAGAATTACAACTGCTATCCAGGGGGCAGGGGGGAGGAGATGGAAAACTGAAGTCAGAGGGGCACATAAAGGTAGATTGATGGTTGGCTGGGATGGAGATAGGGTTGCCAACTCCAGGTTGGAAAATTCCTGGAGATTTGAGGAGTGGAGCCTGGAGAGGGTGGGGTTTGAGAAGGGGTGGGACCTCAGGTACAATGCCATAGACTCCACCCTCCAAAACAGCCATTTCTTCCTGGGGGAACCATTGCTGCCAATCGCCAGGGGAGGGCTGGAGATCACTTAGAATTACAACTGCTCTTCAGGTAGCAGAGATCAGTTCCCCTGAAGAAAACGGTAAGCTCTGTGTCATTATACCCTGCTGAGGTCACCACAGCAAATTGACGCTGAGTGCCCAAGACCAGGGCACCTGCCCAGAGTCTCTTCCTAGAGCTCATTGTATGTATTTCTGCAATGGGCCTTATTCCTAGTACTAATATAATGGAAGAAGTGGGCATGAGTGTATGTGAAATCCCTAAAATATATATAGTGGGAGAGCTACATATTGGCACAATGAAGAGTTACCAGGGCTGGATCTGATACTGGGCCTAACTGTGCCAGGTACATGGGAGCAGAGTTGCCTGTGGCCCTGGAGATACATGTCCTGTCCTGTTGATAGAAACTTAATGTGTGGAAATGAGCAGCTGAAGCTTTTCTTGTCTATTAAAGGGACAAGGCATTTTATCTTGAAGCAGTTGCTAACCCTACCTGGGTGAGCTCCTGTACAATTTAAGTTGTACAGAAAGGAACATTCTTCCTCCCTTCCTCACTGTGCTATCACAATAGGAAAAGCTACACCTGATGAAACCTTTGAGTCTACACAACTCTTATGGCTGCTTCAAAAGTGACAACTTTTTGCTGTACCCATGAAGGTTTCTTTCCTACATGAGAATTAGCTCTTAAAGATACAGGAGTCCTTGATAGATCTGATCCTGGCAACATTATTTGGCTACTGTTCTCAGCAGCACAACATGCAGAGCAAATATTGATGGCAAACACGGGTGGAGTACCTTGTGTGCATGACCACAACTAGTCGCGCAAGCCCAAAGAGCTAAAGGGCTAGCAGGCCCCAAAGACTGGATTTTTAGGAGGCTTGGGCCCTGGCACTTTTCACGCAACACTGAACACTTGCTACTAGCTCCGTCAAGCTGAAATTGCAGTCAGAGAGTAATCTGGATGGTAGAAAAGCATGCTGTAACCACACATTCAGGAGCAGGGCAGGAAGCTTAGTCCCTGCTGTGGAGATAAATTGCCCAAATGGAAGAGCTGGGACAGATCTGGATATTTATAGGGCAAAATAGCCCCCTTCCATTTTGAGCCATAGTCACCTGAAGAATTGTTGAGTCACTTGGAGTATGTCAGTTCCTTGCAGCCTGCTACTCAGGGGTGCCCAAGAGCAACAGGAAGGAGGTAAAGGCACCAGTGGCTCTCACACGTGCTCTCCTTCTCTTACGACAAAATGCCATGGTGATACAGAAGGTAAGAGCCTGGCTTCAGGAGTCCTGCTTGTGAACAACCCCCAGCACTGTCTATGCATGAATAGGCAGATGTTTGGGAATAATTTTTTACAGTGAGAAGGTATGAATATGCATTCACAGTGATTCACAATTATACACAAATGTCAGTAAATGGTATTTGGTTTGTTTATTTGCTTCATTTATACCTCACCTTTCTCCCCAAAGTGGACCCAAGGTGGCTTACATAATTTTTCTCTTCTCCATTTTATCCTCACAACAGCCCTGTGAGGTAGGTTTGGCAGAGAGTGTGTGACTGGCCCAAGGTAACCCAGTGAGCTTCCGTGGCAGAGTGGGATTCAAATCTGGTTCTCCTAGACTCTAGTCTGACACTCTAACCACTAGACCATACTGGCTCCATTGCTGGAAAAAAGTGACACCTTATGTAGAAAAAGAGTTTTAAATGCAGCTTACTCTTTCATAACAACACACTTAAGAGGTGGATACTTGCTCTTTGAAAGAAATGCTGCCTTTCTTGCAACCTGTTGAGTTCTAATAATTCTCCCCAAATGTAAGAGGAAACATTGATTAGTAATTAGAAATAATTACAGCCAGCTGTGGTGTAATGGTTAAGAGTGACGGCTCTAATCTGGAGAACCAGGTTTGATTCCCTGTTCCTCCATGTGCAGCCAGCTGGGTGAACTTGGGTCAGTCACATTTCCCTCAGAGCTCTCTCAGCCCCACCTACCTTACAGAGTGTCTGTTACATTACATTACATTACATTACATTACATTACATTACATTACGTTTTCGATTTGTATACCGCTCACCCACCCCCTTGGGAGCTCTGAGCGGTTCACATATTTCATCATTACAAATTCTAACCTAGGGCCACATACATACAGGGGAGGTGACAAGCCTACCAGGCACCCTTTTTTGTAACGAGTTGTCTTTCTTCTGCGGACGACGTCTTTCTCTGGCGCTGGTCTTTTTTGGAGAGGAAGGGAAGGTTGTTGTAAGCCACTCTGAGACTCTTTTGGGAAGTGAAAAGCAGGGTATAAAACCAACTCTTTTTCTAATTACAAATTAATTGCTTAGTTGGTGATACCATTTAGAAATTAATAGACACAGGAACCTAATTTCTTTGATAATAATCATTGTTGGTACTATGATGAAGCAATTTTAGATTTTGCTGTTTGCGCTGTTTAGTTTCCCTTGAAGGAGATTGCAATTTCTGTAAAAATACTTTTATTCAAAAGAGAAACCCATTTTGTTTTGATTATGGTAGACATCACCAAAAGTGCTCACTTAATGGACCATAATTTTCTTTCACCCAAAGGACCCAACCCTTTTAACTCCTGGCATATATTTAAGTGGTAGATCAATTATTTGTTTCCCTTGTCCCATTTCTGGTGTTGTATGACTGTCACCGGCAGTAAAAGTTTTCCAGATTGACCGCTTAAATATACTGCTTAAAAGCTACCACCTCTGGAAATAGCAACTGTTTGTGTCTTCCAAGGTTTGATATCTCTACCCCTGTGTTCTGTGGCCTGATTTGAAATGCTCTGCATCCCATGCTACTGCTGTTTAACAATAAAAATGCTCTAGAGATTGGGTCATCTAGTTAAATATGAATTTTAAGCACAAAACATACATCTTTTAAAAAAATTTGTTGACCTGGGAACATGTGCCTGTTTGAACATGGCTGTAACTATCTGTAGTAAATAAAAAAACTGAGGGTCACGGTGTTAGGAAGATATGCAAAAGTATATAACACTATGTATAATAGATGTATGTTCAAGGTAAATCAATGTTGTGCTTTTTTATTTTTATTTTTTATCCTGTTATATAAATATTGGTATCAAATATAAAAAATAGGTTTCACCAAAACAAAACATCTAAGTGCAGGTTTACATTCTGTAAAAATATTCAGACAGCACCTTGTCAGTATCACAATCACTAGTCCTACCGGTAACAGGTAAATTACTAGAGTCCAGTGGGACTGGTGATTGTGATACTGACAAGGTGCTGTCTGAATATTCATACAGAATGTAAACCTGCGCTTTGATGTTTTGTTTGGGTGCAACCTATTTTTTATAATATTTGATACCAATATTTATATAACAGGATAAAAAATAAAAAGCACAACATTGATTTACCTTGAATGTACTATCTGTAGTAGCAGACTGTTCTGCTATGTTCAAATATATATATATATATATATATATATATATTTGTGGTATATGTACATGTCTGCGAGGTAAAATTTTAGGAAATAAAGTAGCATTTTTAAAGATTGCAGAGCCATGTCTGAATACACATTCACTGGAAGCCAAACTGGTGAAGGTTGAGCTACTTGTATCATGTAGGGTTTTATTTGTTAACATTTGGTTCACACCCTTTTCTTCAAAGAGTTTTCTACCTCATTATATTTTCTGTGTCACCAGGCTGAGTCTTCTAAGTACAGAGGAACAAGCTGAGATCCTGCCCAAAGAGAAAGTAGCCTGAAGGAAACTAGAAATATAATGGGGCAGAGCCAGCTAGGATGTTTGTGCTTTTTGTTTTTGTGTGGATTGCCAGTTCCCTTCTGAAGTCATAACTCTTGTGAACTTTATCAGTAGTTCTGAGGCAGGCTGACCCCTTAGAATTCTATCATTTCATGTGTCACTTTATGGTCTAGTCAAATGCTTGTCATAGTGATGAGTATGGGGAATGAAATCAGGGCTCGTATTTTGCAGAGATTCTAGGAGGATTACATGGAACAGTTGGCAGGTTTCATAGGGTAGCCATTTTGGTCTGCAATAGAACAGCTAGATTAGAATCCAGTAGTGCCTTCAAGACCAACAAGATTTTGGGGGGTCTGAGCTTTCCAGAGTCAAAGCTCCCTTCATCAGATACCAGGTTGTGCCTCTCTGGCTGTGTCCCAGATTACAGGGCAGTGTTTTTGAAAAGTACTGAGATTGACGAGTCAGCACAGTGAAATCAGCTCATACTTTTATTTCAAGATCAGGAACTTTAGCCAGCTCGCAGGCCGGCTTATATTCCCAAGAAAATCCACACCCCAACACACAGAACTCCATGATTGGTCTATTTACACTAATAGTATTATCTCCTCGGATCCTGGGTCCTCGATTGGAAGGGAGCCAGGATCCGACCGTCCATTGTTCTCAGGAATGAAGGTCAGGCGCTTCACCTAGCCGCATGTCGGACCGGCTGGAACCAGTCCAAGCACATGACTGGCCTGAACACATATACTGCACTGGATACATTACACCCCTCCCCCCTTGGTCCAAAAGACACCCGCAGATATAGTCCTTTAAATAGGCCGGGGGCTTCCTTTCTCTTGTAGAGCAGCAGGTGACGGGCTGTCGGTGAAGCAGGTGCTGAAGCTCTTGACAGCTAGCCTTCCAGTGCCGGTGGGGCTGACGTTGCTTCCGGGGGCTCATGTGATGTGGCCGGGGACCCTGGGGACTGGTGGATGGGTGCCGTGGCTCTGGTCTCCACTGGGCTGACGGACTCTGTGGAAGGCTATTGCTCCAGGGCCTTAAAGGCTTCGGACTCCTCAGGGTCGTCCGGTTCCAGAGGCAACACGCATCGACAGAGTCGGTCGATGTGTCGGTGTAGCACGATGTGTCGGTGTAGCACGGTGTAGCACCTCCATCTTCGCAGGAGACCTCATACGAATGGGGGCCCTTGATCCTTACCACCTGTGCTGGAATCCAAGGTGAGCCCTTGCTATAGTTACACACGTAGACGGGATCTTCCGGAAAGAACCCTTGGGCAGCTTCTTGGTCCTCAGTGCCTGGCTCACACTCCAGGGCCCAGGCTGGGTGTAGCCAGTCCACGCATGTCATGAGGTGGTGACCCAGGAGAAGTTCCGCTGGGCTTCTTCCCATTGTGGTGTGCAGGGTGATGCATTGCCCAAAAAGGAAAGAGGCTAGTTTGTATTCCCAGTCTGGGGAGTCGAGCCGGCGAAAGGTGTCCTTGGTGGCTCGGACCATCCACTCTGCTTGCCCGTTGGTGGCGGGGTGGAATGGAGCTGAACGCACATGCCGGATTCCATAGTAGGAAGTAAAGTCCTGGAACTCCCCAGAAGTGAATGCAGTGCTTGAGCACTGAAGATCCGCCACATGGCCCTGATGGCGGATCTCGAGGAAGTAGATGGCACTGGAACAATTTCTAACCATTTGCTGTAAGAGTCAACCAGAATGAAAAAGAGTTGCCCCCGGAATAGCCCTGTGAAATCCAGATGGAGCCGAGACCAGGGGCGGTGGGAGGACTCCGAGGCCCTCTCCAGGGCCCACGGTGGTTCAGGGTGACAGACCTGACAGGGCTGGCACCTTTTCACCTTGTCCTCAATGTCCCAATCGAGGCCCGGCCACCAGACGTAGCTCCGCGCTAACGCCTTCATCCTTACCACCCCAGGGTGATGCTCACGCAGAACCTCCAAACATGCTGTTGAAGTGGAGTTGGAATCACCACCTGGCCTCCCCACATTAAACACCCTTTGTACATCGACAGTTCGTCTTTCCTGGTGACAAACAGAGCGAACTTGGGGCCCTCCTTGGCCACCGGCCACCCCCTCCCCACCCAGTCCAAGACACGGCAGAGGATCTTATCCCAGGCCAAGAGGCGGGCCACCTCCCTCACATGTACCGGGTGGTCAGGAAGCATTTCCAAGGGGCAACCATGTGAGCGGAATCCAGGTTGGGGTCCACGAGGGGCAGGTGGCTGAGAGAATCTGTGTGGCCCATGGCTTTGCCAGGCCAATGGGTGAGCGAATATGAGTACCCCGCCAAAAAGATAGACCATCTCAGAACCCTGGGGGAAACCATCTGCGGCATCTGGCGGTCAGGGGCAAGGAGACCCAGGAGTGGCTTGTGGTCCGTCACCACCTCGAAGCGTCAGCCATAGAGATAGTGGTGAAATTTTTTTACACCAGCCACTATCACTAACACCTCCTTTTCTATCTGTGCGTAATTGTGCTCTGTAGAAGACAAGGTCCTTGAATAGTAGGTGACCGGGACCTCCCGGCCGTCCGGCAACTGGTGGCCCAAAACTGCCCCAACCCCGTATGGAGAGGCGTTGCATGCGAGGACCACTGGAAGGGATTCCGTAAAATGGTGCAGGACAGAGTTAGAAGTCAGTAAGTCCTTGACCCCCTGGAATGCAGCCAGACCCAAGGCGCGTCTTTGTCCAAAAGACGATGGAGCGGTTCCGCAACGGCGGCTTTTAAAGGCAGAAAGGCATGGTAAAAATTGAGCAGTCTGAGGAAGGCCTGCAGTTCTTCCTTGGTCGGGGGGGGGAGTGTGTGTGATAGCCTTAACTTTTTTGTCTGTGGGGTGAATCCCCTGTGCGTCCACTGCAAACCCCAGGAATTCAATGTGGGGCACCCCAAGGAGACATTTTTCCTTCTTTACTTTGAGGCCAGCAGCATCGAACCTCTGGAGCACCTGTCGGAGCCGGTCTGCAAAGGAGGTAGAGTCTGGCACCGCGACAATCACATTGTCTAAAAAAGATTGTACTCCCAGGATTCCTTTGAGGAGAGAATCCATAAATGACTGAAAAATCCCAGGCACCACACAAACCCCAAACTGCAGCCTTGTAACTCAACCCCCCCCCTTGTGCCATGTTGAGTGCACTGAGATGGGCATTGGTTGACCTGGAATACCTCTTTGTCACTGGAGACGTTGGAGCCTGTTGGACGAGGTGGACGGCCTTGGCGCGGTGGTCGGAGTGCGACTTCTCGTAGGCCGCCACTTCATGGATTGCCTTATCCAAGTCGAGGTCGTCCTTGCCGACGAGTTTTCTCCATAGCTTGTGCTCCCTGAGCCCTACCAGGAATTGGTTCAATAGGGCTTCAGTAAGGTTTGAGAAGGCACATCTGGTTCCTGCCTGACGTAGCCCCGCTAGGAACTCTGATGATGACTTGTCTGGCTCCTGGACCCTTGCAAAGAAGTCCATTCATTCCACGAACTTGGTGGGTTTCGGGGCCAAATAGTCTGTTAATGCCTTCACCAGGACGTCGTACCTTGCCACCACATCGTTGGTTTATAGAGGTGCCACCAGGTCCTTCATCAAAAGGAGTGCCTTGATCCCACAGTACCTTAGTAGGTGTGCCTTCTTCATCCTGGGATCCATGATGGCGTTGATTTTGAAGTGGTTGTCGAGAGTTTCGAGCCACGATTCCCACTGGTTGGGACGAGCAATGTTGAACCTGAGGAAACTCTCATTACCCCTGGTAGCCATGGTCGCAGCACATGGAGGAGGTGGCGGTTGCTAGGGTGTGGAGGTGGCGGCGGGCTGAGGCAATGCGAGGCTGCACTCAGAGTTAGCGGGTGTGTTTGCGGTGCCTGGAGCAGTGCGGTGAGCCGTTACCAGAGAAGCTGGGCATGAAGCAGAGCAGCGTGCCGTGATCTCGGTACTGGGGCTCGATGCGAGGCTTGGTTCTTCTGGATGGTCATTGATCATGGGAGGTCGGATCCCACCTTCATCGCCAGTGAAAAGTACTGAGACTGACAAGTCAGCAGAATGAAATCAGCTCATACTTTTATTTCAAGAACAGGAACAAGACAACTTTAGCTGGCTTGCAGGCCAATTTATATTCCCAAGAAAACCCACACCCCAACACACACACAACCCCGTGATTGGTCTATTTACACTAATTGTATTATCTCCTCGGATCCTGGGTTCTTGATTGGAAGGAAGCCAGGATCCGATTGTCCATTGTTCTCAGGAACGAAGCTCAGGCACTTCGCCCAGCTGCTTGTCGGACCGGCTGGAACCGGTCCGAGCACATGGCTGGCCTGAACACATATACTGCGCTGGATACATTACAGTTTTCTTTATTAAAAATTAGGAATCATTAAAACAAAGTTCACTTTCACTTAATTAGCCAAATCCTTTCAACCATACAGCCTTTCCATTGGCTTCTGTTTCATTGATTAGGCAAGAGTGTGGCAAAGAGACTGAATCCAGGAGCTCTGTGTGTATGAAATATGACCACTATGTAAGATGGGCCTTGGACCATTTTGCTACCCCTGAAAACAGAAAGTTTTAGTCTGTTAAGTGAGCAAACATCATCCAAGAAGTAAGGTCTCGTACACCTTGCCCAGCAAATATTCTGAAATATTAATCTCAGAACATGAAACTTGGTATACACCTAGTCTTCATACTTTAACTTTTGTTAAAGTTTTGCCTCAAATGACTACATGAAGCTGAGTCAGACCACTGGTCTATGAAGATCAGCATTGTCTATTCTGAGGGACAAATTAGACATTATGGCAGCCACAGTTCTGACCTGCTGCTGTCAATGCCATTTTAAAGAAGAATTTGCCCATTTAAAAACCCTGTGAGCCCACGGTTGCTCTGTTTTGCCGCTTGAAAAGGCACAGGGGAGCGGAGAATAAACAAGATCACTTTGTTGCACCATGGGCCTAATTAGGATTGAGCTTTTGCAGCATTTTTTAAACAGCCAAATTCTTCTTTAAAATGACTTCAGTGGTAACAGGTTGGACCCGTAGATCCAGGCAGGTGGCCAAGGAGGAACCTGGGAGGGAAGCCATTGTGCACTAGAGCAGAGGATCCTTGGTCTGAGGCCACAGCACAGTATGACAGAAGGGTTTGCCAAACCAAGAGTGATCAATAAGTACCAAGACTCTAGTTGTAGGTTCAGCAGCTCGAAGAAAACAGGAGATAACTAGTGTTGTCAGACCCCTAGGTAGAGGTGGGGGGTCCTCTGGTGGTTGCCAGGTCCCCTCCTCGATCCAGCAGGAGGATTTGGGGGGCGTTCCGGGCTGGACGGGGATGGCCCCAACCCCCGCCCCCAAGCACAGCCACCCAGCCATCCACCCCTCTCCCTTCCCTCCTGCCAGATTTAAAAGTTTCAGCTGATTGGCGGGGACCATGTGGCCCGCTGATCAGCTGGAGGGCCCTTTAAATCTAGCAGGAGAGAGGGGGCAATCACAGGCCACATGCTAAGTTCACAAAAAGACCCTTTAAAGGGTCTTTTTGCGAGTGGAGTGGGGTCCATGGCGCACAGGGCAGATTTCCCCCAGATTCACATTGTATTCTTTCAAATACTGAAGTTGAGTAAAATGTCCATCTTTCCATGTGGAATGAAGGAGTGCTGTTGAAGGAAGAATGAGTGGCTAGGAATTGCTTTAGAAGTGATGATTTTGCACAGTGTAATTAGTGCATCATTGTTCCCACATTGGCTGGTAGCACTTTATGGCCAAAAGCGAAGCTGTACACGCATTCTGTAGCACCTTTCCCATGCAACTTCCCAATGCAGTTTGTTCTGTGAGACAAAAGGAATGCAAGCCAGATGTAGATGTGACTGTGCATTCAGCTGGCTGTTCAGGATCATCCTGTCAGAGATATTCTAAGATATACTTGGAATGAGCTCTGGGATTAGCCTGGAAACTCATAGTGTTGTTAATGGTTTCTGCTGCCAGAGACAGACAGGAGTATGAGTGTTCAGCCCCAGAGCCCATTCCAAAGCAAGTATGCCTCAAAGTGACTTTGGACATGATGACCTTGAACAGGCACTTTTTAAACAGCAATATAATACCATAATAAATTATATGACTGCTTTTATCTTCAAACAGTTCTCCTCTGTGGGGTAGTCGGGCAACACTTACATGTTACAATTTCTGGAAATAAAATATGCATGTACTTTTGTCTTTTCATACTTGCATACGTACATTCGAGAAACCTGATAGGCATGTACCGTGTTCTTTAAAGACGCACAAACATGCATATCTTCCACGTGTATTTGCAGAAAACATTGGAGAAAGAGCAGTTTTCCCACAGCAGTCACTGTGCTCCTCTAATAGTTTTCAAGCTAGTTTTACACTTCAAAGCTTTAAATACTTTTTTTAAAGGTTGAAGATCTTTTCTTTTTACATTATGATGTTTTTAGTTTGCAAATAAAAATGTCCCAGAGGAAAGGGGGGGAAATTTCCCCTTGGCAAAAAAGGGAAGATTTCTTATTGCCATTCTCAGAATAATAGAGGAGGAGTGGCATGAAAGTGTAGTTTATTAAAGGGAGAAGATATCTGTACTCTTTTGAAAAAATCAAAATATGTAATCCCTGTAGAGAAATTAGTAGGTTAGTATGTTGTTGGGAAGATCAGTATAGAGGAAGGATATATAGTTTTAATATCCTAAATACCCTTAATTCTGACCATGATTCTTTATCACAACATCTGACATCTTTTGCAGTGATGCCCTGAAACATTTTGGCTATAAATATGCAAATATGGAAACCCTTTAAAAATAATTATCTTGATGTTATGCTTTACTTTTAAAGTCTACTAAATTTCCTTTAATTTGACTATCGCAACACATTGGTCTTCAAGAATGAGTAATGCTGTCTTTGTAAAACTCTTTTATAAGCTTTGTTTTGTAATGCAAACCTTCAGGAACTTCCCTGTTTGTGGAGCCTACATAATAGTAGGTAGAAAGATAACAGTGCACTGCAGCCTCCTATGGAAGGCGTGTACATAAACAGGAAAGGAGACTGTCATGTTATGCTTTGTCTACTGGAAAACTTGGATGGTAGTTTGACCTCTCAGCATCAGTGTCTGCTGTTATTAGCGACCTTTGTTCGGCACTATTTTAAAACTTAACCACAGGGAATATCAGTTATATGTAGAAGATGTGAAATTTTCCTTTTCTAGTTAAAATTTTAAAAAAGGAAATGCATTTCTGTCTCTTAATGCATTTGTCTGCCTTGTACAAGGAAAGGGAAAGCATTTCTGTGAAGCCATGATCTATCTTCCGTTGGAGTTTATGAATGGAGGAGGTGGGTAAATTCACATACCTGCCTGGAGGCTTGCTGGCCTCAGAACTCCTCCGCTTGTACAAGCAAAAGCTCTATCCATCCTCTGCCTGTCTCTGAGGGAAAAAGGAGTAGCCCAGCCTGCTGCGTGGTTTCAGCGTTTATGCTGGTTCACTTTGCCTCAGCAGCAGCCAGCATACCAGGGAACATTCCGGCAGGCTGCTTTCCTGCAGCTGAGGAGACAACATTCGTGGACTTCCTTTTGATGAGGATATGTCACTGTTGTCAGGGCAACTGTTAACAGTGGCGTATCATATTTTCTCCTCTTGGGTTGCCTGCTGAATATTTCAGTGTGCTGTAGCTGGGAAGAAGCTATGGGAGAGGGAAAAGGTGCTGCATCAGGAAGGAAAGACGACGTGGGATCTGACTGAACAGGTTAAGGCAGCGAGGAACAGGAGGCGGCATCCAGTGTGCCTTTAATTAAAGCTTTTCTGTCAAGGTGGAAGAAACTGCAGGCCCTCATCTGCCAAGTGGATGTTAGCATTTCTTAGCACACTGCTTACCCACAGGGGATCTTTTACAAATGAACAGGCAGCTATGCAGCTAGCTTAGCTGTGAAGGAAATTTATATATTGTACTAAGCCAGAAAACAGCAATATGCCTGGTTCGGCAACTGCTGTCCGTCAAGAAAGACTGAAGAAGGCAAGCGTAAGGCCAAATACACCCGTCTTGTTCACCATTAATGAGGAGGATGAGCAGCAAAAAAACAACCATCCCAAACGATCAAAAGGTATGGTCTTGCTTATACAGGGGAACCAGTATTGCCTAGAGTATGTGTACAGCACTGCACGCACATATGTTTTGTTAGGTGTGCTGCATAATGTCCACAATGGCTATGGTCTGTCTGTTCTGTCTGTGAGTAGATCTTTTTGCATGCTGGCTGTATTTCTGTGTTGTAAACTATGGAGGGTAGGGTTCTGGTGCAGTGAGTTCTGGGTTGTTAACCTTGGTGAGCTGCTGTTTCTTTTTCATATATTTAAAACACGCACAAAACCTGACCTTTAGTCACATGGTCTGTTAGAGATAAAACTCCAGGACTAGAAAGCTCTGTTGGCTTCCATTTACAAGATAACTGCTTGTTTTGTTCTTTTGGCACATGCCAGATTAAATTAAGGAATTAAAATGGAGAAATCAGAGCTTTCCAGCCTACTAAGTAAACTAAAGTCATGTGAAATTTGCAGTTGGAGATAGTATATGTTGTATTATTATAGTTTATTGTATAAAAATGTAGGTTCAAGTCCTCTAAAAACATCTGGCCCCAAACACAGCTGCCTTCAAACTAGGCTCTGAAAGGAATCTAAACTTTAAAAAGTGTTTTGTAAGTCTTTAAGATATCACACAATTGTTATCTTTAAAATTTACAGGCCATTGCTTGGATAAAATCTTGATTTAACATCTGTAGCCTTGCTCCATACAGGATTTGTAAGATTTCGATTACCTGCAACCAATTTGGTACCTTTACCCAGGGACTTGAACATGGATTGAACTGTTATATTTCTTTTTTGCATCTCTGGATAGGGTATTCGACAATGTTAAGTTTAAAATTCCTTGTTAATGTTCCAGAGGCATGAAAACTAGCTGTCAGATTTTTGTTTGATGTTTAACAAGGAGGTAGGACTTCATAATATTCAGTTTTGTTGTTGACTTGGTGACCATTTATTTACCCTTATCAGTCAACCCAGACAATTAATTGGAGAGTTTGTCTTGCTCATATTTACACATCTCTAATGTTTATCTAGGGTCAGTTTGTTTCAGTGTCGGCTACTTTGTTTCCAGTAAAGTTAACTTCTACAGGCTGTGCATTTCAGAGCACATGTCCACATTCTTTAAAATGTGCCTGCAAAATAATTTTTCAAATGACATAGGTATTAGTTCCTTCTACCTAATGTCTTTCATGTATAGAAATACCTGCCTTAGAACAGCATTAGGCTACTCCAGTGTTTAATAGTTATAATCCTAAATGGTAAATTATATTCTTGTAGATAATACTGTTTGAAGCGAACAGACCAGTTAGCCACAGAGCCTTTGTGATTTTGTTTGGATTAGTTTCCAACTCTTTTCTGGAATTTGCTTCCTTTATTGGGTTGCACTCTTTAAAAAGACGTTTCTACAAGACTACCTACCCCTTTAAAGGGTGGGTTGATCTGTCCCATTGTGTTGATGCATCTGCTGGTCAGCAGATGGAGGCACGACAATGCTGGAACCTGCAAATTGCCATTTTTCCTGCTCCAATACAGGTTATTTATTTATTGATTTGATTTTTTTAAAATGTGTGCAGCAGGCTCAGGAGAGGTCACAGCAGTCCTAAAACCTACAAAAGTATAAAATATGATACAGTTCATAACATCTGTCAATTTCAGTGCAATATTAATACATAAAACCCTTAAGAAGCACCAGCTAAACAATTTGATGAATCAGATGAGATTCTAAACTGCGACAAAGTATGGACTGTAAAATACACAGAGGCTGATATCGTCGGCATCCTTACTAGAGAGAAAATTCAGTACTGAGGCATAGATTGTGATGTGTGATTTTCTTGAGAGATTAAAAACACATTCCAGTAAAATAAGAACAACAGTGTCTATGAATGTGGCTTTGATTCAGTGCCTAGCAACATGTGCACTATTACGAGACAGAGATGAAGACTGGTTGCTGGGGGTATCGTCCTTTATGTCCCATCTGGAGCTAGGTCATTTATAGAACTGCCTGGTTTTATATAAACCTGTCTGTCTACCAAAATAATCTCCAGAGGCATTGTTGTGTGTGCTCCCACTATATGAAGTAGGGAAGGGATCTTTACTGTCGTGACTCCTTCCCTTGGCATCAAAGCAGTTAACTTTTTTGGTGACAAGGAAAAACATTGCAGACATTCTTAATTGTTTTGCTGACTTTAAGTTCCTTTTCCCCCTCCTGATTTTAATTGTTACCTCTGATAATTTATGCTCCCGTCACTGAGTTTGGGAAAGGGAGGGACCTCAACAGGGAATAATGCCATAGAGTCCATAATCCAAAACAGCTATTTTCTCCAAGAGAACTGATTGTTATGATCTGAAGATCCATTGTAATTCCGGGAGAACTCCATGCCCAACCTGGAGGTTGGCAGTCCTGTTTATTTATAACTTTTGTTAGCTCTATTTTGTTTCAGAAAGTGCCAGTACTCTTATATAAGGCTGCACCAATTTCTGCCAATTCCTCCTCCTCCTTCAGATCCCCACTAGGTTGTTCCTGAAGGATCCCTAATCTGGAGGAACAACATTTTAGAGGGTTGAGTAGGCTGCACCAGAAGAGGGGAATTGTTGTTGCCTCCACTTAAGAAAAGAGTAATTTTTCTTAATGGTGTTGCTTAGGGTTGCCAACTCAAGTGGGAAATTCCTGAAGATTTGGGGGCAGAGCCTGGGGAGGTGATATGTTGCCTCGCAAACTGACATTTTCTCCAAGGGAGCTGATCTCTGTAGTCTGAAGATTCAAGGAGAATTCCAGGCCCCTCCTGGAGGTTGGCAACCTGGTGATCAGATATAGGCAAGCTATTCTTAAAGATACAGGAGCAAGAGTGCATTGAAAAGTTAGCAGCCCTATTTTATTTATTTATTTAAATTTATACCCCACCCTCCTCGTGAACAGGCTCAGGGCGGCTTACATGGGTTGGTCATCAGTGACCATTAAAATCTACATAAAATCATTTAAACAGTTCAATTACAGATAAAATCATACAATCATAAAATTATAAAGTGTCAGTAATTAGTTAAGATGGCATACTAAAGTGCATACATACATACCACACACAGTTTTTCAGCTCAGTAATCTTCCTAAGTCGCACAACGGCACAGGTCAGATGTTAACATTAAGTGCCAGGGTCAGTACTACGATTGTTGGTGGTAGTAGTGAGGCAGCTCCTTAATTGAAGGCCTGGTGAAAGAGCTCCTGCAGGCCCTGCAGAACTGTAAAAGGTCCCGCAGGGCCCTGATCTCCTCCAGGAACTCATTCCACCAGTGTGGAGCCGCCACTGAGAAGGCCCTGGCCCTGGTGGTAGCAAGCTTAGCATCCTTGGGGCCCAGGAGGGTCAGTCGATTTTGAGACCTCCGACCTTAGTGTTCTCTGGAGTATATATGGGGAAAGGTGGTCCCTCAGGTATGTTGAACCCTGGCTATATAGGGCTTTAAAGGTAAGCAGCCAGTGCAATGCCTTTAGGGCAGGCCGGATGTGCTCCCATCTGGGAAGACCCATCAGGAGCCCAGCCACAGTGTTCTGCACTAGCTGCAGCTTCCGAATTTGTGACAAGGGCGGCCCCATGTAGAGGGCTTTACAGTAGTCTAGTCTCCAGGTGACCATTGCACCTTGAGAAGGACCATCACACCTTCAGAAGACACCTTGAGAAGGAGCTCAAAAGTTTAACTTGAACATTAATCTTTTGTTTTAGAAGTAAGAAATCTTACTTCTCATATCCCGATAAGGAAGGAGGGATGAGGAGAGATCAGGGGAACAGGTGACCAACTGCTACTTCCACCTTCTCTGCTGCTGGCTCTTCCACTGCCCATAACTACTGCTCAGCCTTTTCCTCTGCCGGCTCCACACCTACCTATTGTATAGGACAGCATGGATTCTTGCTGGTCTGGAGCCACAGCAGTTCCTCCTGTTGCCCAGTCTGCCTTCCCCCCCCCCCATAACTCATGAGGGGGGAAGAGCAGGTGACTGCCAGCTACTTTTCTGACCCTGACTCCACCCCATCTGGCCTCTTTCCTTCTGAGCTCCTTCACCACCATGATCAGGTACCATGCCACATCCACCTGGCTTGCAGTTGCAGCTCATTGCCTGCCTGGTCTTGCAGCAACTTGGCCCATCACCTGGCCTGCCATCACCTGACCCACCCATTTCATAAAGGATGAATGAAAAGAGCAGGCAGCTCCCTACCCACCCAGCTTGCAGGATGGTGGTGGCAGCCAGGCACATTTTCCTACCTGACTCAGGTGTGGTGACTTTAGCCACCCAGGTTTGTGCTAACTCAAGTCTATGTCTGCCAGCTGTGGCAGCTAAGCTAGTGGTACACCCTGTCTCTGCACCTGCCCCAGTTTGGGTCCCTGGGTGCCCTCCTCAGTGACTCTGTGCATGCTTGCTTCAGCATATCTCTTCCTGTTTCTTTCTCTAGTGAGTGGGGCGTAGGTGGGCTCATGAGGATTAGGACTTGTTAAGAAAGAAAGCCACGCATCCCCAGTCATGTAAATCAGCTCTACAGTTGTTTTTTTAAAAGGCTTTGTATTAGGTTTGCCAATTCCGGATTGGGAAATTCCTGGAAATTTAGGAGTGGAACCTTCAAAGCTGCCATTTTCTCAGGGGGAATTTATCACCGTAGTCTGGAGATCCATTATAATTCCGGGAGAACTCCAGGCCCCACCTGGAGGTTGGTGGCGCTACTTTGTATTAATGTTAATCCCAATGGCTTTTTAGCTTGTTGGTTTGGCTAGCACTCGTGCAGTATCCTGAGTAACAAGCTTGAAAAAGTTTGTTTATATCAGGTGGGAGATATCCGTGTGACAAAGTTTGGGGACTACTTACTTTTGAAACATGATCTGGAACTAGCCTCTTACTTTCCATTATCCCAGCTTCACAACTTATAAGGGATGTCCCTTATTTTAGAAAATATTGTACATGTGACTTTTCTGACCTTTCAGATATGTCAGCAGGACTTTACATCAGTATTCACTGAGGAAGGAGGAAATCTGTAGGTATTCAGGTGACTTGCTTACTATTGTTGACATCATGTGAAGCAGATCATTAATTACCACAGGCCCTTCACTTCCATATTCCTATCTGTTAATTTAGATACCATTTTAATACTGAACTCTGTTTGAAGCTATTGAATCAAACCTTTTTAAAAAACTCTCCAACAATAGTATTTGAGTGTAATAAGCATTTTGGAAAGCTTTTTACAGATATGGGTATGATATGTTCACAGCCTTAAAATCATAAGATGCATCCACATACACGCTTATTGTAAATGTCTGGGGCAGAACTAACAAGCTTGTGCTTGGCTTCTGTAATGAGTCTTTCAGCTCTTGTCATGTTGAAATGTTTTAAATTAAACAAATTTGTTAAAATCTTCCAAGGCAATTCTTTCTCCTGTTTACTGACTAGGCATGAATTAGAGGGAAATAATTTTTCCTCAGTTGACAACAAGGACAAATGTGAGTTGGAACTCTACAATAACATTGTTTTCTAAGGGCTGAAGAAAAAAAATCAAATGAAGAAAAGGTCCACCCATCCCCCTTTGGTGTATGGCAGGGATGTTGGTGGTGATCACAGAGGTTTAGCATCTGATGCCTATGTAGTAATGGTAATGTTTGGTTGTGTTTTTAACCACACACTGTATTGTTTATCTAGAAGGGGAGGGGGATTCTTTTATGAACATCTAGGTATACTGTAGCCTTATTGTTCTGAAAATGTAAAGGGGATAGGGAATAGGAGAAACTCATTTTATATTGACAGGGTGCTTATTTTGCATTGGTATTCATATTTTGAATACAGTATTCCAGAAAATAGAGAAGAGGAATTTGCAAGAACATTAATTATGAAAAATGACAAATGAAAGCTTTGGCTATTAAAACTCAGAGAAGATAAGCAGATCAAGCTATGGAACTGTAATCTGTTCTCCATCTGAAACTTGGCTGGCAGCCCACTGAAGCAGGCTGTCTCCCTTCTTTTACATTTTCACTTGGTCAGTACTTCTATCAGCTTAGATACAGAGTTTTTCCTCTGCCAGACCAAATGGTAGGAGCTGAAGTAATCTAGAACCTGATGAAATCTTCAGAGCACTGCCCATCTGGAGTGCCTTTTCTTAACCTTTGAAGGAAAATAAATGCCTTATTCTTTTACAGCAGCAATTGTTATTCCTGTCCCAACACACCCACATAAATAGCATTAACTCAATTACTCATAAACCCTTATTGTACCTTTCTGTTCTTCATAAACTCTCCCTCCCTTCTGTGTATGGATAAACCTGTCTTTCCAGTGCTGTTGTAATAAGATGAAAGTTGTTCCTAAATCTTATTTTGCCAGGTATAGCTGGGCCACTTCAGTCACTTCATGACATAGATGTCATTGACAGTCTATGTGATGTCGGGGCTTCCTCTGATTCCTTCTGACCCTCCCTCACACCACAGAGATCCAAACCAAGCAACATATAAAAATGACTTTCCCAGCTCCATGGGCACCCAGAATATAGGCTTTTCCCCCAGCATGAAGTTGTGGCTATAGCCTCTGCTAAAGAAGATAATTATCAGTGCTTGGTAGTTTGCACCATGTATCTGTAGAACCACCAGTGCAACTTCATGTCTTGGATGCCCCTTACTATAAACTGTGTTCCTCATCTGAGCCTGAGCAAAATCTGATTATCCAAATGTGTGCCTCTGTCCTCTGAATTAGCCCATAGCTGCATTTGATGGCCATTACGGTGCCTGCCTATCTTCTCAGCTCAACAACTACTTTTACATGCATCCAGCACACGAGCAGTTTAGGGTCGGCCAGGTTTGTTAATGTAGAAAATAGAAAAATAAATCTGGCTTTTAAAGATGAAGATGGATATCTCAAAAGTTGTAGAATTGTTTATTCAAGCACTGTCATTACCCTCCAATCAACCATTTTTGTTGTTGTTTGTTTGTTTGCTCTGGAGAAGCTGTGAAAAAATGGCTTTTGAGGTTTTCCAATGCAAAAGAGGGCCAGCAGTAAAAGCTTAATATATGAAATATATAAAAAGATGCATGTATTTATTAAACAAAGGTTTTAAAATTATATATAAGGGCCCAATCACACCTCACGTACAAATATCCAATTATAACACACAAGGGCTGATGGACTTGACCTGACACGTTTCGGCCTGTATAGGCCTTCTTCAGAGGTCAAACACAGTGAGGCACATATTGGCTATAAAAATCATTACAACCACACAGATGCAAGATACAAAATCAATAGGGACCAGAAAAAGTTGCTATAAAAGATAAAAGAAATGGGAAATTAAATACATATAATAAAACTGATAAATAAATTGTAAATATATACTACCAAATAATAAATATGTACTACTGACTTACTTCCAAAATTAAACCACTAGGCACAGAATAAAAGTACAAATGAGGCCTCCAACAGTGCAATCACATGCCCAGTGGTATTTCTCTGGTATAAATCTAGAAACAATTAAAAAAGTGTAAACTAATGTATTCTACAATTTTGAAACTAAATGCAAAGAGTACTAAAGACAGGAAGAGAAAATAGTTACTTCTGGTCCAGAAATTTCCTTCCTATGATTGTGTAGCCAAAATGTCCTCAATAGAATTGTCCTTAAGCAAAGGGCAGTGCTGGTCAAAAAAATGCTGGAGCTTTATACCAGGTGAAGGATGATGCAATCCTTGTGTGCAGGATGGTGCCTTAAAGTAGTCATGTGATTCCACATTCCACATAGAGCATGACATTAAAAATATATAAAACAATACAGATTCCAAACTAGATGTTAAATCATACATAGATACTATACTCTTAAGAAATCATATTGCACACCAATCTATTTGTTCGTTTAAACCATATGGGGTTAAAGTGTTGAGGGCATGAATCCAAAATAATTCCCTTGCTTTCAAATGCTGAGTCATTTGCAGGTGGTTACAAGGTCAAACATACTCCAGAGCAAAAAAAGAGAAGTCTCTGTCATTGTGTCCTGCTATTTATTTATTATTCAAATTTATATCCCGCCCTCCCCAATGGGCTCAGGACGGCTAACAATAAGGGCACAAAGCCATGATAAAACAGTTAAGAACATGTAAAACAATACAAAATTACAATAAAGTGCAGGTGCTCTAAAAGTTCATAGTTCCAAGATGGGCTCTGGAAGATGGACCCAGAACAACAAAGCAGGTTCCAGGACAACATTGCCTTCCGATCTTCGGCCCAGGGCCATCATGCACCCCGATGGCATCTCCGCTCTTTGCGGTAGCGATGCAGTGATGGTACAGCGGTAGCGGCTCCTACTTGAAAGCCTGGCGGAAGAGCTCCGTTTTGCAGGCCCTGCAGAACTGCACAAGGTCCCACAGGGCCTGGATCTCCTCCAGGAGCTCATTCCACCAGGTAGGAGCTGCCACCGAGAAGGCTCTGGTCACAGTGAGTTTGACGTCCCTGGGGCCTGGGGTAACCAAAAGATGTTGGGCCCCCGACCATAGTGCCTTGGGGGAACATATGGGGAAAAGTGGTCCCTCAGGTATGCCGGACCCTGGCCATGGAGGGCTTTAAAGGTAAGAACCAGCACTTTGAAGCAAATCCGGTATGCTATTGGCAACCAGTGCAGCGCCTTCAGCACAGGCCGGATGCGCTCTCGCCTAGAGAGACCCATCAACAGCCTGACTGCCGCATTCTGCACTAGCTGCAGCGTCTGAACTTGCGCCGAAGGCAGCCCCAAGTAGAGAGCGTTACAGTAGTCCAGCCTCGAGGTGACCATCGCATGGATCATTGTGGCCAGGTCATTGCGGTCAAGGAAGGGAACCAACTGCCAAGCCAGCCAAAGATGATAAAAGGCCAACTCGGCAGTGGCTGCTACCTGGGCCTCCATCGTTAAAGAGGAGCCCAGAAGCACACCCAAACTACTAACCCTCAACGCTGGCACCAGAGGCGCCCCATCAAATGTCGGGACAGGGAGTCCCACCGCCGAACCGACCCGACATAGACCCAGGACCTCCGTCTTCGCCGGGTTTAGTTTCAGCCGACTCAGTCTGAGCCATCCAGCCACAGCTTGTAATGCCCGATGAAGGTCGTCTGGGTCGGAGTCCGACCGGCCACCCAGCATCAGATAGAGCTGGGTGTCATCCGCATATTGATGACACCCAAGCCCATACCTCCGGGCAATCTGGGCCAGGGGGCGCATGTAGATGTTGAACAACATAGGGGACAGCACTGCCCCCTGAGGCACCCCACAATCAAGAGGGTGCTTCTGGGACCGCTGATCCCCCTTTGTCCCCGACCTTGAAGAAAAGAGGCAAACCATTGAAGGGCCAGCCCCTGAATCCCTACGTTGGCGAGGCAGTGGGTCAGCAACTGGTGGTCGACCCTATCAAATATGGCCAACAGATTGAGCAACAACAGTGCCACCACACTGCCTCAATCCAGATGCCTTCAGAGGTCATCAGTCAGGGCGACCAGCACCATCTCCGTCCCATGACCCGGGCAAAAGCTGGACTGGAAAGGCTCTAGGACTGAAGCATTCTCCAGAAAGCCCTGTAGCTGTATTGCCACCGCCCTCTCAATGAGTTTGCCCAAATAGGGCAGATTGGACACCGGCCGGTAGTTGGCCAGTTCGGCTGGGTCCAAAGATGGTTTTTTCAGGAGGGGACGGACCATCGCTTCCTTGAGTGCCCTGGGGAACTGTCCCTCCGAAAGGGACTTGTTCATAATCTCCCACAGGGCACCTCAAAACCCCTCGTGACCCGCCTTAATGATCCAGGAGGGGCACGGGTCAAGGTTGCACGTGGCTGGACGTACAGATACAAGCAATCTGTCAACTTCATCCAGGCTGAGTAGGTTGAAATGTTCTAAACCCAGAACCGAAGACGAACAAGGGGCCTCAAGTTCGCTCACTGTGTCAGTTGTGGCGGGGAGTTCACGACAGAGTGCCAGGACTTTATCTGCGAAATAGCTCGCAAAAGCCTCAAAGCCAATATCCAATTCCCTATAGCAAAATGATCCGTCAAGGGAGCTCCTTTTCTGTTTTGTCTAATACAATTCCTGTGTTTCCACGTTTCATTTCAAACCAAGAAATCTGATGGTGGTATTCTTCTGTTAGGGAGTACACGAGACATTGCTCATGCCCCTTCCTCCAGTGGCTTTGTAAGTATTTTAAAAGTGTTTGTGGATTTATTTTTGGAAAGGTCTGAGAGAACATTAAATATGCTGCTTAAAAACAAATGAACAAACAAAAAGCAGACACCTGCTTGGTACACAAAAGGGTGGGGCAAAAGTAAGGGCTGACACAACTCCTTGGCATGGTAGCCATTTGCTAATCCAGAGTTCAGCTCGCTAGTATGTATGTCTTGGTTCACATTATAAAACTTGGTTTATGTAGAGCACTAAATGTACCTATCTCCCTTTGTTAAGTACTGAAGTCTTCACCTAACTTTTGATCGCAGCCATCTTGCATGCATCTAGTAATACCTGATAGCTTGTCACTTAAAATTTGATTAGAGTAGAGGTGTCAAACTTATTTGTTACGAGGGCTAGATCTGACATAAATGTCACTTTGTTGGGCCAGGCCCTGTGTGCCATAAAATGTAACACGAGTTACCAGAGATATAAACTTTATAAAGGTGATTTCAGATGTCAAATGGCAATAGCAGGTGAATGACAATAGCAGGCTTTTTTTTTAATAGAATTTATTTTCATTTTCATAACCATACATCAGTTCGTACTGTACATTAATCTTACCATTTTACAGATAAAACACCAGATATTTCACATTATCCCAAATGATACAAGTACAATCTTTAACCTCTCCTATTTAACCATAGTTTCAATTTTCCCCAATATTTTTCATATTTTTCATCACTTTTACCTTGTATAATAAAGGAAATTTTTTCTAGTTCTGCCGCTTCAATTAATCTGTCTTGTAGTACCTCTTCTGATGGTATTTTTGATTCTTTCCACACTTTTGCATATTCAATTCTTGCTATTGTTAAAATATGTGTTGTTAAATATATCTCATAATTATTCCGAGTTTTTGGCAACATACCTAATAAAAAACATTCTGGTTTGTAAATCAGCTCCTTGGAGACAATGTCAGTAATCATTCTTCTGACCCTCTTCCAATATTTTTTAGCCTTCCTACATAACCACCAAATATGAAGGTAATCACCCGTGACTAATTTACATTTCCAACATTTTTTTTCAATTCTGCCATCCATCTTATTAAGCACCTCTGGAGTTAGATGCCACATATAGAACATTTTAATACTATTTTCTTTATATTTACTTTCCTTTAATATCTTTATATTACCGGACCAAAACCTTTTCCATTCTTCAAATTCAATCTTTCTCTTGATATATTTCTCCCATTTTATTATCTGTGGCTTCACCCATTCATCCTGCATCTTATTTTCTATAAGCATATTGTAAAGTTTACCAATAGTTTTCCCATCTGTCAATATCCATATTTTATCCACATACATTGAAGTTAAGAATATCCCTTCTTTTTTATCCTTGACCCATCTAGACCTTAACATATTTTTTGCCACCACGTTAACTTAATATCTTTCTTATTCATTTCTTCATCCGTAATCAATTGACATTCCTTATTTAACATGTCTACATATCTGCATTTAGGGCAGTTTAGAAATAAAGTGGGTTTGGTAAAAGCTTCAGTGGGGGACAACCAATTTGGGATTTTTGGATAAAAATCTTTCCTGAATTCCTTCCAAGTCTTAAATAAAGAACCCCTTATAGTATACTGTACGAAGGGACTTGTTTTTGTTACCTTGTGGTACCACAAATAATTATGCCAACCACTTACCAGATCATGGCCTTCCACCTCCAACAGTTTTTCATTATCTAAACACACCCAGTCTTTAATCCAAGTTAAAGATACTGCTTTATAATACAATTTCCAATCTGGGAGACCTAAGCCCCCCTTTCCTTTTTCTCCTGCAAGTATTTCAATCTTATCCTAGATCTCTTGGCCTGCCAAATAAAATTTCTTACCAATTTATCTAACTGCTTAAAGAATAATTTATTTTTAATTATTGGAATTGTTTGAAAAAGAAATAAAATCCTTGGTAACAGATTCATTTTCACCGTTGCGATTCTACCAATAAACGATATTTGGAGATCCTTCCACTTCTTTAAATCTGTTTCAATCTCATTTAAAAGTTTAACATAATTATCCTGATATAATGAGTGAAGATTATTTGTTAAGTTGACTCCTAGGTATTTTACCCTTTTGGATACCTCATAACTCGAAATTTTTTGAATCCGTTCTTGAATCTTCATGTCACAATTTTTCAAGAGTATTTTGGGTTTTGTCTTATTTACTTTAAGCCCCGCTACTTTTCCGAATTGTTCTAGCACCTCAACCAACGGTTGTATAGAAGCATCGGGTTCTTCTAGGATACATGCCATGTCATCCGCGAATGCTAATACTTTATAACAGCTCCCTTTCAGTTTTAAACCTTTTATCTTTGTGTTTTCCCTAATTAAGTCTAACAATGATTCTAATGCATAAATAAATAATAGAGGGGATAATGGACAACCTTGGCGAACACCCTTTTGAATTTGAATGTTTTTTGTCAAATCCCCATTGATTATTATTTTTGCCTGTTGGTCCTCATATATTGCTCTCATCCACTTCATAAAGTTCTCAGGACAATTTGCGACTTTTAATTTTTGTAAAAAAAAAAAAAGACCAACTTAAATTATCGAATGTCTTTTCCGCATCAATAAAGACCAAAGCTAAACTTTTTTCTATATGAAGATCGTAATATTCTAGTATGTTTAAAATCAACCGTACATTGTCCTTCATATACCTATTTGGCAGAAAACCCGCTTGATCCTTTTGTATTATCTGCATAAGTATTTTTTGAAATCTATTTGCCGGTATTTTTGTCAGTAGTTTGTAATCATTATTTAATAAGGATATCGGTCTATAGTTCCTAATTTGATCTTTTTCGGTTCCCTGTTTATGCAATAGTAAAACTAATGCTTCCTTCCACGAAGGGGGTGGCTTCCCTGATTCTATAATATTATTGAATACCGATTTTAGTGGAGAAGCAACTTGTTCAAGAAAAGTTTTATAAAATTCAGCTGGTATTCCATCCGAACCTGGAGACTTATTTGGTTTTTGTGTTTTTATAGCTTCTATTACTTCTGCTATTGAAATTGGTTCATTCAACTCTTGCTTCTGTTTTTCAGAAAACTTTGTTCCTGTATTCTCCATTAGGAATCTTTCAATTTGTTCAGCATCAATTTGGTCTCTACTATATAAATTCCTATAAAAATCTTCTATTATTTGATTCATTTCTTTCATAGTAGATTTACTTTCATCTTTTTGATTCTTCAAGTTTTCTATAAAATTCTTTGATTTCTCTTTTCTTAATTTGTAAGCAAGCCACCTTGTTGGTTTGTTTGCATTGTGAAGGTAATATTGTTTCATAAACTGTATCTTTTTTGCTAGTTCTTCACTTAACATTTTATTCAGTTGGTATTGCAGTGCTTTAATTTTCCTTCTTCCATCTTGAGTGTTCTTATTAGACAATTTTATTTTCAATTCTTCTTCTTTTATTTGCTCAGATAGTTCTTTATACATCTTCTCTTTCTGCTTTTTTCTCCACGTTCCAAATCTTATTGTCCAACCCCTTACATAGGCTTTGAACGTGTCCCAAACGGTTTCTATTGGAACCTCTGAATGACAGTAGCAGGCTTGAGTGGATTAGGTGTGATATGCAGAGGGGGTAGTAAGGGTGGAGATATCAGCTTTGTAATGAGACAGGAAATCTAGGTCTCAATTCCATCCAGGAGGATTCAGTCCAGGAGAATGCAAAGAATGAATGGACATAAATCTGACATTAGAAACCACAACATTCAGTTGCTGCCCTAAGAGTAGCAGTACTCTTACAAAGGAATTTCACAGGGAGATTAGAAAGAGAGACTGCTGAATTGCAATTGATATTGAAGCTCAAGACAATGCATCCTCCTGGACTGAACTGAGAGCTAATTTTCCTGTCTCATTACCAATGTGTGCTATTATCTTTTGGCATCTGAAATCACTCCACTCTCCAAGATATAAGAACCAATCTAAGTGTTCTAATTCTTATTAAGGCTCCTTTTGGAAACAAAAATAAATCCAGATATGGAGAAATCCAATCTTTTTTTTTAAAAAAAAACCAAAAACTTTTCAGAGTAAGCCAAAATAATTTCCTCAGTTCACATTGTGCTTGTCAGAGGAACCCACTCCCTCCCTCCCTCCCAAGAAGTTTGCTTGCACACCAGAGCTTATACCTGGAATAAAACATTGTTGGTCTTGAAGCTGCAATAGGATTCCAACTTTGTTTTCTCTCTCCTCCCCTCCCTCCCCAAAAGAGGAGAAGCAGCCCAAGAAAAGGAAGCAGAAGTTCTCTGTGTGTGCATGTGAGGGAGAAAGAGAGAGACAGAGGCTTGTCTTTGTATCTCTCCGGCACAAAGCAGGAAGCAGCCAGGGAGCGCTCTGTGTCTGTGTCTGTGTGTGTGTGAGAGAGAGAGGGAGAGAGAGAGAGAGAGAGAGAGAGAGAGAGAGAGAGAGTGTGTGCAAGGGAGGGGGAGGGAGGCAAGAGTCAGGAAGCAGAAAGCAGAAAGCCACAAGGGAGCTGGGAAAAAGTAAGCTACAGTGTGGCTGCAGCAGCAGCAGCCCTGGGAAAGGAAGCAGAAGAAGGAAGTTGCTCAGGGGCAGGATTTGAGTCCTCTGTGGGCCGAATCTGGCCCGTGGGCCGCATGTTTGACACTCCTGGATTAGAGGGTCCATGCAAGGGTTTGTGTGTGGGTATGACAGGCACACATGATCACATCTGTCATTATAATAGTATCAGCCTGTAGGGTTGCCAGCTGCCTGGAGAAAGCAATGTCTTGTCCCCTAGATGAGGTTGAAATGATGTTATTTACCAGGTGATGTTATTTACCTCTATGCTCAGCAGTCCATTTCCTCATATTAAACCTCCATTAAAAGGAGAGGACATTTTCTTCAGGCCTGTTGGCAAGGTAATCAAACAGTACAGTACCACCCACCTCAGGCCATGCTTTAAAAATTATTTGCTCACTGGCCAGTCTTCCAAAGTTTTAGTTTATGAGCAAGTCCAGCTACAATTCTCAGATCCTCATGTCAGAGATGCTCATTTCCTCCACTCACCTCTTTTTCCTGAGAAGCTTTCTTCATGTGGTCTTTCCCTATGGGTTCCATCCCCTGACCCTTTCACCCTCTGAGCTTCAGCCTGCTTCTTTCCTCTCTCAATCTCCTTGCTACTTTACTCTCCTTACCTTCTTGCAATTCCCTTCTCCTCCTTGCAGCAGACACCAACCCTGTCTTGCCTCTTCACATTCTTATATTACTCTTCAGACCATCCCCCTTACCTCTTTACTCTCTAGGATTGCCAGATTTGAATTGGGAAATTGCTGGAGATTTGGGAGTGGAGCTTGGGGAGGCCAAGGTTTGGGGAAGAGCAGGGTATAACATCATAGACTCCACCCTCCAAAGCAGGGGAACTGATCTCTGTTTTCTGGAGATCAGTTGTGATTCTGGTAATTTTCCAGGCCTGCTGGTTGGCAACCCTATTATGCTCTGTCCCGTGGTGCATCTGCAATCTTATTATGCTCTCTCCTTTTGGCCCATAGGCTTTATGAATGCAGGAAGTGGCATTAAAAGCCTACCGTCCAGCTCATGCAGTTACCCAGGACCACTAATCTAATTGTCCCTGCAGGCCAACCAATATCCAGTGCACTTCTGACCACCAGTATGCGCCAGAAATGACATCCCTGCAGACTGTGACACTGGCCTAGGTCTTCCCTCCACTGCTGGTGAGGTGTGTCCGTCCCCCCCCCGTGCTGGTTGCCAAGAAGGACCTGGAAGCCCTTCCTGGGCCTTTTGCACAGTAGCACAGAGCTAATCTGATCCAGAATATGAAACAGCCATCTAATTCTGGTGTCAGAGTAAAGGAAGTAATATGATTTTTTTAAACAAATAACCTTTATTGGCATAACCAAATTATAACAGGAAAAAAGTCTGAAAGTAATATGATTAATAAACCGTAACTTTTATCAAAATCACAGATATGTGAAAGATAATTGTTTTGCTAATGTGATCCCTAATTCTCTAATAACATTGCTTGTTTCCCAATTCAGATTATTTATTTCAATAAAGCAGTGTGGATAAATCATTGTAAACTTAGGCTGAAAGGAAGAGCCCCATCAAAACAAGATTATGCACGGGATAGAGCTGGTAGAGAAAGAGATACTTTTCTCCCTTTCTCACAATACAAGAACTCAATGAAATTGCTGAGTGGTCGGGTTAGAACGGATAAAAGGAAGTACTTCTTCACCCAAAGAGTGATTAACATATGGAATTCACTGCCACAGGAGGTGGTGGCAGCTACAAGCATGGACAGCTTCAAGAGGGAATTAGATAAACATATGGAGCAGAAGTCCATCAGTGGCTATTAGCCACGAGGTATAGATAGGGACTGTGGGGCAAGTGAGGCTCTGTATTCTTGGTGCTTGGGGGAGGGTCAACAGTGGGAGGGCTTCTAGTGTCCTGGCCCCACTGCTGGACCTCCTGATGGCACCTGGTATTTTTGGCCACTGTGTGACAGAGTGTTGGACTGGATGGGCCATTGGCCTGATCCAACATTGGCTTCTCTTATGTTCTAAAGCTTAAATTCATGTTTAAATATAGCACAAGCTCTAAAAGCTTCAATACTGCTGAAGATTTACTGCAGTATATTTGTCTGTAGTGGATCAACTGGGTTAGGGTGTAGCAGATCTGTTTCCTTGATTTGAAATGTAGCATCAGAGAGAATAAAGCTTCCTATTGTATTCCTTTGAACTGCGTTCAAGTTCCATAGCACCTAAATGCAACTTTACTATTGAAGAATATATAAGTTAAATATCCTTAGGAACTGACTGCCTTTTATTTAGAAAGACTGAAGCAGGAATGGAGAAGGGAAACCAACAATATTCAGATAAACAGATGTAGTCTATCATTGGATTATGTTAAAATGAGGCTACAAGGGAAGTGCAAATCAAATTTGGATAATTGGAAAATAGGGATTCTGGTTTTGTGCAGATGGATGCAGTTGGACAATAAGGGCTGATTCAAATGTTTAGTCCCTGACATAATGTTGACACATCATGTAGAACAAGCACATGAAGGGCTTTGAGTGATTCCTCACTCCTGCAATTTTATATTTCAACAATATTTCTGACCTTGCTTTCCTTTATTCTTTCATTCTCTCTCTTCTTGTCTAACGCTTGCAAGAATGTTGGCTGTATTGTCCTTGTCTGCTGAGCTTCAGGCATATATGGAGAACTAACTTATACACAGAGACCCATACACTCACCAAAAACAGATGGTATAAGCTATTTGTAAGTCATATAGGGCAATAATAGCCAGCTACAGATCTACAGTATTTTGACAGTACTCATGGTTTTCCACACTCAGCTGCGCATTGCAAAACCTCTTCAGTCTCTACAGGAGAAGGACATAGTACTTTCTGCCATTTTTTTCTGTTGAAACCACATTGACCTCTTCATTAGTACTAAAAACATAACATCAAATAGTGTATCAGCTTTACACAGGCTTCATTCATCTGCCCACTTGTCTAAGCCACCAGGCAAACTCTTCTCAGAAGTAACTGGAATGTTCAAAATATATTTTTTCCACAGCTAATTCACATGTGGCCTAGACACAGAAAGTATTTATGCACAGGATTGTTGGAGTGAACAACTTACCTGTGCACTCTTTCCTATTTTCTGTATGCTGTATAACAAGAATGAAAGTCCCACTTACATCATCGCTTGTAGGTCCTAGTTCTCATTATGGGTTAAATGCACAGTTGGGAGTGGTACATGGGATTCCTGCACTCCAGTTCATAGCTAACTTGCATTATAGGACATGTATGAAGTGGCCTTCAGAATTATTAAAATGCCTAGGGATTTCAGTTGAGAAGACTAGATGCTTTTAGTGCCTTTTGATGTAGTCCTGATATTTCTATATGATTTCTGATGTTTCTTCTTACTCTCATATAAACCTACCCAACCCTTATCTTCAGGGGACCTGCTCAAGATACCCTTATCATCTGACTGGGGTTATGTGGGTGGCAAGAAAGAATCATCTGTCGACCTCTTTCACTGTCTTCCACCAGTGGGTGAAGACTTTTCTGTTTTGTTTGACATCCCTCACTAACTCTCTCTCTATATATTTAAAGTGGTTTTAATGTTTTTGATTATTCACTACCTTGGGGATCCTAAGTTGGGTGGAAAGGTAGCATAAAAGTGTTTTAAATAAACTTCTAGCTTGGTGCTGAAACGTCCCCAAAACAACCACTATGCAGTCTTCACCTGAATCCCACGCCCTCTAGACAGTGTATTTTGTGTTGCATCTATTGCTGCTGTTTTACTGGCTGAAGAAAGCAAATATGGAACCCACTTCTGAGAAGTGTATGTGCTTATTACTTCCATAAATAGATTCTGAACTGGCCTTGGTAGATAGATAACAGGATGGCAGGCATCTGATTTCATTTCCTTACAGCTATTATATCTCCCTGCAATGCTGAATGATGTATTCTGATGAACCTTGGATTTAGCCTTCTGTTTCTAGCCTCTGTTTTGGTTTAGTTGCAAGCAGCTCAAGGACAAGGCAACTGTGCTTAGTGTATGCTGACCCTACAGTTAAAAGTAAAGCTTTAATTACTGACAGTAATTTGATATGGGAACTAACTGAGAATATTGTCCTCTTAAGTAGGTAGGCTGCATAAAGAAAAAAGATGCAAAATGATGTCTAATCTAAGGTTGATTATTAGGGTTGATGGGCATGATGTGGTCCATGGGATCGCAGAAAGTCAGACTCGACTGTGCGACTGAACAATAACAGCAATCCAGGGTTAACTGTGAGGCATTTAAACATTTGGTGCTGAGGCTTAGGAAGCTGGAATGGTTATTTGGTGACTTGTCAAAGGAGACATGTACATAGTACTTTTCTCCTATAAGCAATCTACCAGCTGTCTATGATGCTTGCATAGGGAAACACATTCTGTCATCCAGTGGTATGCTTCTGTAGCCAGTAGTTGAAAGAAGTACTCCCAGCTGTATCTATATACGATTGTTTTGTATGAGCCATTATTCTGCATTAAGTATTGCCAAGATCAAGTTGAGAGTGCTTGTGTATATTGCTGACCTATCGTGTGAAGTACCCCAAAGGATCCCTCTTGGTAAGTGCAGCAGACTTCTATCTATCTGTCTGTCTAGTGCATTTTCCTGGTATTAAATATGTCATTCACCTGGCACAGGATGCCAATAAGAGATGACTATGTGAGCTGAAGCCTATAATTTAAATGACTCCGATTGCTTAAAATATATATATTACTCATTTATTTTACTTATTTAAATGAAGCTATATTGAAGAAAATCAAAAACTGCAAGGCAGATTCATAGTACAAAATATGAAGGGAACCATGTCTTTTCTAGTAATTAGGAAGCCTCCATCCTCCCCTGTCATCGAACCATTGGCTTTCTCATTTATAGCTCTCACTAGAATGTTGTAGTTTCAGGTAATTAGAAATTAGGAATTATGTCTATTGTAACTGTGTGGCTGGTAGATCTCAATGTAGGAATGTTTAATGTACCTTGTTATACTTTCCAGTCAATCAGTTTTGTCATTTGACATCACTTTGATCATCTTTATCTTAGTTGTTCAGGTGTTCATTTCAGCATCTCTATTTGCTGAATTTCAGTATTATTGGACCAGGTAAGGGTGAATGAAGATAGATGACTTGATCTCAGAGGCTTGGTTCCAAGAGTCCCCTTCTGCTGTGTGAATTCATTGTGTGGCCTTAGAGATGCCAGCCTCCAGGTGGGACCTGGGAATCCCCCAGAATTACAGCTCATCTCCAGACTACAAACATCAGTTCCCTTGGAAACAAGAGATGCTTTGAAGGGTAGACTTTATGGTATACTACCCCACTGTGGTCCCTGTCCTCCCCTGGCTCCACCTCCAAATCTCCAGGAGTATCCCAACTTGGAACTGTCAACCCTACCCCCACTGTGGCCTGGGGGACCTGGCAACCCTAGGACTTGAGCCAGGTGCTGTTTCCATCTCCCATGTATAAAATGAAAGGATGGAAAGTTGAAGACCTTCACAGTGTTTCTGTAAATTATTAGTAGCGCTTCCAGAGAAGATTGTGAAGGGCTTTACCAAAGCAGTGTTCCTAACTAGGTTGGCTCTAGACACTGTAGTGTTTATTTTATTCTCTCTCTCTCTTCTTTTCTGGTGCTTTAAAAAAATACTTTTACTGTCCCCTGTATTTGAGCTTTCTGTGTTTGTGTGTGTCTACCTCCTGCAGTGTACATTTTATGGCTGGCTCTGCTTCCTACAATGACCATTTTGTGGATACATCTAGCATCTTGTGTCAGAACTCCCAATATGCCCACAGACTCAAAAAGATTGGGAACCCCATCCTAAGAAGTGTGCAAGGTCCATTGAACATATGGGAGCATACCTAGTAGAAAGACTGTTGGGAGCACCAGAAATGGTGGAAATATCTGTTTTTCCTTCAGCTGATTTATTATGGGAACCAGTCCATAGTTAAGAAATACTTACAAGTATGTACATTTATGATGCACTATAAACAAGAGCTAATTAACTTCATGGTATTAACAGAAAGGATATGAAGGCCCAAAAATTTGGAAATAAACTCTTTCCCGACTTCCCCCGACTTTTCATTTTTTCCAGTGAGGAAACTAGTAATTGGGGGAAACACGGTGAGGGGGAGAGACTCCTGTAATTATTTTCATTTTTGGAAGGAATGAAATGCTTTTTACGCTAAAGGTTTACTCACTCAAAACACAGTAAAACAATCAATGGCATTAGAGAATGCAATTCCTGTGTATACGTTAGACATATACATAAGTATTGCATAAATATAAATATTTAATACATAAATATTGCATAAATGTGATTTATTTTATTTTTTGTTCACAATTCTTTTTGTTACAATTAATTTTTCTTCACAAATAATAATATTGTAATATATGTTGTTCCCACACCAGAATAGGCCAGGACAGCCTGATGTCATCATATTCCAAGCCAAACAGGGTTGACCCTGGTTAGTACTTGGATGGGAGACGATCAAGAAAGTCCAGAGCTGCTATGCAGAGGCAGGCAATGGCAAACTACTTCTGTTATTGTCTTGGCTTGAAAACCCTACAGGGTCTCCATAAGTCAGCTGCAACTTAAGGGGCTGTTTAGAGAGCACTGTTTAAGAGTTCCCCTATCTTTGGTTTATGGATAACAGCATATTTAATAGTCCTATTGTGACTATATGAGATGGCAAAGACTAAGATATGTGTTCTATGATGGCATTGGGTACATAATCTGAAGTTCTGTTTCTGTAGTTCAGGGGGGAGGAAGCATTTGTACTCTACATTTCATAAACATTTCAGCCTTTATATGCCAAAATCTAACTGATGTTTTTTACATTAAAATAATGTTATAAATTCAAGGGTTGAGAAGAAAATAAGTATTTCAGTTTATCCCCTCTCAACATCTTCAACATTTCTGAAAACTCTACATCTCTAGCAGTGTATTGCTTATAATTTTTTTCCCATTCGGTGATGTCTGAAACCAAGCTTTTGTTGAACCTTATGATTCTGTTCTGTTAAGGGTGAAGGCTTCCTTGTGCATAAAAAGAACCATCTTCTAATGAAACATACCTCTTCCACAAGGCAGAGGGGGAAGGGCAGAGTAAAAATGTCCTAATAAAAATAGAATACAAACAGTCAACCCTAAACATAGGATCCAGTTCACTGAATTTTTCTCCAAATGCCCTGCATATATTGTAACTTAGTAAAGCCTGTTGTAAAAGCAATACAATGAGCTCTAGAAAGATGTGAGAGGTCCCTTACAGGCCTGGCTCTGTTCCACACATTTCCATACGTGTGAAGGCACCTCTAAACAGCCCCTCAATGTTTTCTTATAGATCCTTGTGTCTCTCTCCAGCTGTTTGCCTGCACAGAGTCCCCCAATGGCCATCCGCTTTGTCCCCCCCTTCCCAGTGCTCAGGCCCATGCAGCTCGTGGATGTTGGCCTCACTCTCCTCCTTGGCCACTTTGCCCTCTATGGTGGTGCCAGCATCCCCCATCCACTTCGTCCATCGCCTGCCAGGGAAGTGGGAATGACCTGGGGGTGGGGGAGTTGCTTATAGCAACTTGCCTGTGTCCCGGTCCCTGCCGGGACTCACAGAGAGCTGCCGGCAGGGCAGAAGGCCACCTGCACTCCTCACCATCGCCAGATGCACCCCGCGGCCCCTCACCCACCTGGAACTGCTGAGGTGCAGAGGAGTGTGGGGCCAGCCAAAGCAGCAGAGAGGCTGCCGGCAGCAGAGCAGGGGAAGCGTCAGGTGAAGAAGCCAAACCAGGGCCAAAATACCATCATACGGCAATGGAGCAGTGGCGGGAAGATGGCGGCCAGGGACGGGCCCACCTCCGGGACTGCCAGAGGCTCTGGGGGCCGGAGAAGCAGCCAGTCAAGGCAGGCCCAAGCAGCACAGAGCCACGAAGAGCCGCTGGGCCGGGGGAGGAGGAGGCTAGAAGCCAGTACCCTGGCCGAGCGATCCATCCTCTCTCCTGAGGTGGAGTTCTCTTCTGAGTTGATTTTTGGCACATGCTGCTTCTGTGGGTGGGACTCAGGCAACGCAGCCACCAATGGATAGAGACACCTTGTGAGTGACACATCAGGGAGCCAGATGATTTGAGAGCGTGTGGAATGTTCTGGAGATGTGCCACCCGAAAATACAATTCTATATAAGGAGAGACATAACATCTTCTTATAGTGGTTCCAGTGAGGTAATCTTATTTATAGGATATCATCAGTATATGCTGTAGCCTTAGCCACACCCTTATGAATTAAAAGGAGCATCTTGTAATAAACATGCGTGGTAAAAATGAAGTGCATTACATATAAGATTCTTGGTTTTGCCGTAGTTCCCTCCGCAAGATGATTGTAGGAACAGAATTGTACTTTTCTGTTCTTGGCATATGTGACCTAACACATCATCTACAACCAGATAGATCTTTGATTGATTACTTTTTACGAAATATATTTCAAAAGCTTACATGGCTGAACTTTTCTTTGTCTCCTTTTGGGATATATAGGAAGCTGAAGCTGTAGGGCTTGTTTAAAAATTAATGTGGCCAATGGCAGGACTCATCTTATGTTGTCTGTGGAGACTATCTGGCTACTGAAGATTGCATTTCATGCAGTGCTCTTTCTCTTTAGTAACTGTAGCATTACATTCTGGTGGGAAAGGTCAAGTCAATTTTATTTTGTCAGTGCTAGTTGCACAGTGAGCAGTTGCAAGGCTTGCAATGCAAAAAAAAGGGGGGGGAGTGTTCTAGTATAGAACAACATATGATTGAAACCCATGGGGGGGACCTTTTGCTATGAGGTGTTCCCTTGCTGAAATAAAAAAAAGGATGTGGAATTGCATTAAGGTTGTGAAATTATTCAAGGTATGTAGGAATAGGTCCTTGCTGTGCTGAGTTCAGGTACTGCAGGAGTAAAAATTGCTATGGACTCAGTTTTGCATACAGTTACTTTTTGTAGGCAAACAGATTATTGCAGTGTAAGTCTAATGGTCAGAGTAATTGTGTGTAGAATAGTACATTTTAGGCTACAATACAATAAACAAGCGGCTGAGAGTGTCTGTGATTTAATAGCTTTTCCCTTTATTTAAGGAACCCAAAATAAATGTATAGTATATCTACATGTTAACAGTAGTTCTTCTGAAGTCTATAAAGCTGTACTGGAACTTAAAAATCAGAGCCTTTTAATAGCAGGTTACCTTTAGATGAGTCTGGAAACTCTAAGCAGCCTTCCTGTTAAATTTACTATTTAACAATACATAAGAAGAGTCCTGCTGGATCAGAGCAGTTGTCCATCTAGTCCAGCACCCTTTCTTACACATGGTGGCCAATCAGTTACTCTGGATGTCTAGCAAAAGGGCACAAAGGCCAAGGCCTTCCTGTGATGTTGCCTCCTGGCACTAGGATTCAGAGATTTACTGCCTCTGAACATGGAGGTTTCCTTTAGTCACCATGACTAGTGACCAGTGATAAACCTATCCTCTATGAATCTGTATAATCCCCTTTTAAAGATGTCTGTGCCTGTGACTATCACTACATCCTCTGGCAGGGAATTCCACATTTTAGTCACTTGCTATGTAAAGAAATATTTCCTTTTGTACATCCTGAATCTACTGCCCATCAGCTCTACTGGATGCTCTCAAGGTCTAGTATTTTGGGAGAGGGAGAAAAATTCTCTTTGTCAACTCTCTCCACCCCATCCATAATTTTATAAATCTCTGCTGCCCGCCCGCCCCCCCCGTCATAAGATTGTAAATACCAAAAAATGTTCACCTGATTATGTATTTGGGGGGTTTCAATTCAGTTTGCAGGCCAGTTTACCATCTTTGACATTTCTAGACTTGACACAGATTATATTGTTCCTTTCTGTAACCTACTATCTCCGGAATCTGCCTTCTTTTTTATGGTTCAAAGGTTTTTCCAACTGGTGTGATTGCAGGCTCCCTAGGTTCTTTCTTGATCCTTCTTAGCCCATCCTCTGATAGTTGGGAAAGGAATCTGTAATGTATTAGGTCTGGAACATTCCAGGACTATCTACCAGAGACTGGCTGAGCTTGGAGCTCTAGAATAATAGCCCACCAGGACTCTGGAAGTGGCCAATGAGAAACTAATGTTATGTAAATAGCCTATCGTTGGGAGTGTCCTTGTGTGTGGTTTTTGCATGCTGTTTAAACAGGGCTGTTGCCCTGGTGTTTTAGTCTTGTTCCTGAAATCACTTAATAAAGTAGAGTTGTTCACTGCAGTGCATCTTAAACCCAGTATTTAAAAGAACCAAATCCTAAATATTGTATCTGGACATTCACAGCCCTATTCAATTGATGGTGGTGTCAGAAATGTCTATTTGGTGATTCTCACTGAGTCCATTGTTCTGTGTTCCCTATTCCGCTTTGCGCTTGCGTAGGTATGCAGGCAGTAACGTGGGAGCTTCTTCCCTGCTGCTTTCTCTTATCACGGTGGCCTTGAATGTAGGCTTTGGGCTATTCTTGAGCTGATGAGAATTTTCCAGTCCTGTGAAGGTGAAGGGAGGGGGGAGTCATCTCCCGCTCATGAAGTAGTTCTCCTGCCGGGAGTTTCCCACGCGCTTACAGTTCATTCGCTAGTCGCAATTATGCATCATACTATAACCCTGCTTGCATTGCTCTTGCCCCCCATTCCTGACAATGACCCTCTACTGTGGGTTTTAGCACTGTATTCCAAATAAAGCCTTTCTTTTGAACGAGAATGCTTGGACCTACTTGCTTTTGAACCTGACAGGTGGGTGGTGTAGACTAAAATGCTTTGTTCATCTGTCTCAGAGCTAAACCATGTCTAGAAAGGCAGCATTGGGTCAGAGATATCAAAAACAATGCACCAGTTCCGCAAAAGCAGTTGTTCCTCCCTTGGTCTCCCATTTCCCCCGGTTGTACTGCTCAATTTCCCACTATTTGCTGCAAGGCCGCATTTTGACCTGCATCTCTTGATTTTAAAAAATAAGGATCAAGAAGACATGGGGGAAAGGGGGGGGGGAGAGATGGGTCAAAATACGGCCGCACAGCAAATAGTGGGAAATTGAGCAGTACAACTGGGGGAAACAGGAGACCGAGGGAGAAACAACTGCTTTTGCGGAATCTGTCATGATTTCTGGCTGAAATCTGGCAAAATTAATCCCACCTGTTCGGACTGGAAATGAATGAACAAAAGGTTTTGAAAGCTATGAATTTTTTTGTGGTAGTTTAGGAATCAGTATTCATAATTCTGTTTGGAGTAATTAACAACAGCTACTCAGTTCAGACATAATTTGAAACTGTGGTTCAATTAAATTAACATGGTTAGTTTGATTGTCTGAATGTGGGCCAGTCTAATAATGATTGTGAGGGTTTGTTGAATCAGGGTCTGAACCCGTGGTTTGAGCTGGTTTATTAACCACAGTCTTGATTAAGATTTCATGTGACATATGAAAGCAGGCTTAATCCCAGCATCTTTTCTCATTAGGGATGGTCATGACGTGGTTCATGGCTGGACCACAAAGCAACAGGGTGGTGCACAAACTGAACCCATTCAGATCAGTTTGTGAGCCATTTAAAGTTTAACCCCCTGCTTTCTGCTCCCCACAAAAAGCTGCAGCCAGCAGAAAGAAGGGTGAAGATAGGGCCATTTAAATCAAACAGCAGAGCTCAGAACCATTTAAACCCGTTTTCTGCTCTTCATGAACTGCCATGAACCGCATCAAAATTCGTGGATATTCATGGCAGTTCTTCAGTTCATGAACATTGTTTTGTGAACCGCAAACTGCCCAGAATTCATGGCAGATTAAAAGGCAGCCATGCCCATCCCTAGTTCTCATACTCCAGGCTACAGAGATGCCTGACCACAACAAAGGTGATGAAACCAGCATTTGCCTAAGGCAAGAAATTGGTTGATTTTACATTACCTTTTTAAACTGCATGGTTTCCATTATTGATCCGTCATGGAGGAAACTGGTACAGGGATGGCTGTTTAACACAGCATTTCCCTTCTGGTAGGGAGCTGTCTCTGAAGCGCTGTGGCCATTTCAAACTGTGCCACGCCCTTTCCCTATCAATTTCCTCTGCGCACACAATCTCCCTGAGAGGTGGGTTTCTTTACGTTTTATTGGGAGTGCTATGATGCTGATTTGACATCCTGCTATAGTGTTATAGCACTCCCAATAGAACATTTTAAAAAGAGGGAGATTGTGCACCGAGGGGAAAGGGCATGAAAACCTGTCACTGGAGGAAGTGCTACAGGGCATTTTACACAGCCCACTGTAGCGATTCAGATCCAGAAGAAGGGATTGAAGACCTGAAGAAAGCAGTTTTCATCAACAACGCCTCAGACATGCTTCCCAAAAAGGGAGACAACCAGCATTGTATGAACAGGTAAATATATTCCATTAACAGGCAGTTACTAAAATTGGTCTGTCTGAAATGACAGGAAAAAAAATTAGTAACCAGTTCCTGAAACAGAATAGATAGATTGTCTGAAATCCTTCATTGTCTGCAAGCTGAATCATGGATCAGGTTAAATAGACCAGCCATATTATTACGACTTGTATGCGGAAATCCAAAACTTCATTCAGTTGTGCTATCTTATGCAGGTGATCAAATGTTACATGCTGAAAGCCAGATTTTCTAACCATGCATTAGCTGAGTTCTAAATTGTAGCACTTGAGAAGTGCCTTAGAATGCAGTCATTATACCTGGCATAAATGTATTATATTCTTTAGTCCTGATGAACGTTAATTTATACATACATTCCACCACTGAGTGTTTTTTTATATCTCTTTTAGTTAAACTACCTCCTTTTCTTTATTTGATGTAGTTAAGAGGGAATTCAGAGAGCTGGCAGGGAAAGTAGGCTTTCATGTTTTACATCCAACTTGATTTTAGAAGTGACAGTGAGCAATACCCCAGAGAGGGTATTATGAGGCTTTACAGACCCTCATATATGGCAAAACTTAGATACTTTCTTATATAGAGTGTAGAGTGTAAGATACAGTGTCAACCAGTTGGTCATCTTTACATTCCAACTTAGCTCCAGACTAGTTTAGGTGGCTATTGATAAGTCATCATCCCTCTGTCTCAGTTATCCCGCTGCTAAAATTGGAATATTAGTGATTAAAATGATGACAGAAATCAGAAATATAAAACATTTTATATGCTGAAAGTGCCATATAAATTACAACAGTCATGTTTTCTAACAACAGTGATACATTTATATTACCTGTCTGATATTGGTGGCTTTTCAGTAATCCTCTAGCTTTTGAAATAGCTAGGCCATATAAGGTTCTAGTTTTTGTTGAACCACCTGCAAAAAAGAAACATTTTCATTATGGGATATAGTCTGTTGCAATGAATTATCAGCTGCAGGGAATACTGTAATTATAGATCTTGGAATGTCTCTTTAAATAAGCTTCAAAGATACCAGAGGAGCTGCTTTTTCATAAGCTCTTATTCTTCGTGGAAAAATGGCATGTTAGAGCAAAAATACTTAACTAATAATGTTGTAATGCAATTTGTATCATTAATATTAATAGAATGATAATGCATAGAGGTCACGTACTTGAGGGTGAAATGCCTAACATCATTTCTTGAGACTGAAATGCTGCGATCTTATATTCTAGTAGTGAAGTCCACCAATCTTTGGATTCTTAAATCCAGTGACTGAAGCTTTGAATGTGCAAGACAGATCATTCTACAAAACTGAGAAGGGGCCCAGATTTGCAGAAAAATGTGAAATCTAAGAATAAAAAATGGAAGGTTTAAAAAACACAAAAATAATAAAAGAAGTGCCCGTAGCTTTAAGCAGTGGACTCTTTCAGTGACTGTTGCTAGGCAACTGCAGTATTCCAGGCTGGGTTTATGTGAGAAGGGCAAGGGGAGGTGACAGGGCCCTTTCCAGGACCATTTTGATTTTTGAGGGAGAACTCATCAGGGCAAGGCCTGGCTAGGGTTGACAGCTCCAAACTGGGAAATTCCTGGAGATTTTGTGGCAGAGATTGAGGAGGCAGGGTCAGGGGAGGAGATAGGCCTGAACTGGATATATGCCATAGAGTCCACTCTTTAAAGCAGTCACTTTTTTCCAGGGGACAAATCTCTGCATCCAGAATTCAGGTGTACCAACATGGAGGTTGGTAATACTAGGCCTGGAAGCAACCTCTGGTGACTTGATACCAGCTGACTTCCATGACTCAACTATGCCTGGTTACTTGGTACTGTTCAATAGCAGCAACCCTATGAAAGCTAGTGTGGTTTAGCAGCTAAATCTTCAGAGTAGGGTCTGGGAGACCAGGTTCGAATTCCCATATTGTTTTTGAAGCTCGGTAGATGATTTTGGACTAGTCATATACCTTCTGCATGCCAGGTTTTTGTGTGGATAAAAGGGAGGAGAGTAATGTAAGTTGCTTTGGTCATCACAGTGGAACAAGATGGAGTATAAATGAAGTAAATAAATAATATAGCTGAAGATGGGAGGCACAAAAAAGGTAGGTTGGTGAATGGTTGAGAAGGCAGGGAAAGGGGAGAGGACATGGGGTTTGTCTGTGGAAGGGAAAGAGGAAATAGTGTGGGGAAGGGGCTACAAGGGAAACTGAGGTACCACCTCACAAGTCCTTGAGGGTTCCTACCATACAAGCAGGCCTGGCCTGATGGCCAGCACCACACAACTGGGCAGGGCCGGCTCACCCACTAGGTGAGCTAGGCGCTTGCCTAGAGCGCACTGGCTGCAGGGGTGACAAATGGCGCCCGCCCCCCCACGAAAAGCCCGCCGCCACCATCAGTGAAGAGCGCCCCAGTGGGGCGCAGGAGGCGGCAGCGGAGCTTTCCCACCCTCCCCCTCCCCCTCAGGCTCAGAGAAGAGGGAAGAAACGGGGGTGTAAAACCCCGCCTCTTCCCTGCCTTGCCTGGGTGCCCTGGGGGGGGGGAGAGGAGGCGGGGGTGTCGCGAATGTCCCTCCCATTCAACGCCCTGGCTCCACGCAGGAAGAAAAGCAGAAGTTGCGAGGGTGGGGTGGGGGTGGGGAGAGAGGAAGGCGGTTCCCGACTCAGCCACCCAGTCAGTGCCTCGTACTCCCGAGGCAGGCTGGTCCTGAGCAGACAGCTGGGTGGAGCCAGTGCTGCGGGAGAGCCTGGAAGGGGCAGGGCTCTCAAAGCCACAAACTGCTGAAAGGACGCGAGGAGGCAGCATGGAGAACGGTCCGCCCATTTTCGAAAAGTCCAAGGTGAGCCCCCTGCCTGCTCACCCGCCCTTTGGTCCCTTCTTTGGAGTGCCCTCGGGGCTGCCTGGGCAAGAGGCGCTTTCCTCCGATCCCGAGAACCCCGGAGCCTTCCAGAGAGGCTGAAGGGGCATGTGTGTATGTGGGGGGAAGCCCCCCAGCCTGCCTGCCCACCTGCCTTCCTTCTCTCTCCCTCAAGAGCGCGGCCCTTCTCCTGGCCGCTGCCACCTCCTCCCCCTGTAGGAAGAAAGAGCACCTCAGCCGCGCCGCCCTGATCCCTCCCGTCCTCCCTGCGAAGTGTAGATGAGGTGGGGGGCTATTTGCCTTCCCAGGCCAGGCTCAGCCGCCCTGTCTCGTTTCCCCAGGGCACGCAGGCTTAGAGGGAAGAAACGGGGGTTTAAACCCCTGCCTCTTCCCTGGCTTGCTGGTGCTGCCCCCTGTCTCCAGGCCCCACCGGGAGTTTTGCATTGCTGGGTGTGTGCAGCGCCACAAGCTGGCCTAGGGCGCCCAAACACCACGGGCCATAGTTTTCCCAAAGAGAGGCTGCCAGGGGAAGGAGAACCTTAAGACAGAGAGACAGATAAAGGTAGTTTTGCTGTTGAGTGGGAAGGTGATAGGGTTGCCAACTAAGGGTGCCAGGTCTGACTTGGGAAATATCTGAGGACTTTGGGGGTGGAGCCAGGAGACTTTGGGGTGGAGTCAGGAGAGAGGATATGACATCATGTTGTGATGACACATCATGTTGTGATGTCACTTCCCAAGCTCCACCCCTTCTGATGTCACTTCCAGCACACTGCACCAAAACCCCACCCCTTTCTGTGATGTCACTTTTTGGACACACTCCCAAATGTGCCTCTTCCTCTGAAGTCACTTCCTTCTTTCAAAATTCAAATTTAAATACCCACTCTGCTGCAGGGGGCCACCCTCCGGATGGCCATAGAGGCCATCTAGTCCAACCCTCTGCTCAATGCAGGATTAGCCTAGAGCATCCCTGACAAGTGTTTGTCCAGCCTCTGCTTAAAGACTGCCAGTGAGTGGGAGCTCACCACCTCCCTAATCACCTGATTCCACTGTTGAACAACTCAGGCAGTAGGTGATATGAAAGACCTCTGTCTGAGACTTGGAGAGTCACTGCCAGTCTGCATAGGCAATACTTACCTCAATGGACCAAAGGTCTGATTCAGTATAAGGCAGCTGTATGTGTTAGCACAGGGTGCAGTAATCAGCTCCCTTTTGCTTGTAGAAAACAGGGTATTTATGCTTTTATATTCCAGAAATATGCCAAAAGAGTAAACTTTACAGCAACAAAAAAAGACCATTTGGGAAAAATATTTTTTTCCATGGCTTCAGGATTTTCAAAACAAGATGCCAACTATTTTCCCATATACACTCAGGCAACATGCTCATATGACCTAATATTTTCAGTGGTATTGTCTCTGGTTCATTCGTTCGTTTTCCAAAGTAATATATCCTATAATGGATCATCACAATGCCATTCTGCTATCTACCTTGGACAAATAGGCTGCTGCCTATGGAAAAGAATAAATGGATGCAAATCTGACATTAGAAATCATGATACTCAGAAATCAGTGGGGGAACATTTCAATCTTCCTTGACAAAGCACTGTTACCATGAAAGCTTCAATCTTTCAATAAAGTAACTTCAAAAGGAGACTCCAGTGTGAAACTCTTGAAGCAGAATTCATTAAGAAGTTCCGTATTATCTGGCCAGGGTCAGTCAACAAATGAGAGTGGAACAGAGAGGAGGGAAAGAAAGGACTGTAGGAATATGATAAGAAAGACAGTGTGATTGATCAGAGTGGATAATCCTGGCCTTAATAGGAGATCAGAGTTTTTGAATAATGAGGAGATGTAGCAGGATAGATGGAAAATGTAGAGCATAAATTTAGAAAGGACACAATCTGTCTACACATGGTGACTATACTTTCAATCCATTTTCAATGCATTTTAGCAATAATTTGCAAGTGGATTTTTCTGTTTCAGTAAAATCCAGTTGTGAAGTGCATTTTTCAGTATGTGTGAAAGCAACGTATGCCTCAAAGCATCCAGCTGCTTGAAGAGAAATAGCAGAGGAACGAGATATCAGGAGATTGGGGCAAATATGAATCACATATGGGCAGGGCTATTTTGGGGCCGGAACGCACCAGAACGGCGTTCTGGCTGCCTTCCGAGCCCGCCCCTCACCTCCCCGCCAGGGCTGAGCAAGAGCTCTGCTGCCGCTCCCTGCCCTTGCCAAGCTCTTCAGCCTGGGACTCCAATAACCCCCATCCTAGGCCCTCTCCCACCACCAGCAGCTGTGGGCCCAGTGCCCACCACCACCTCCGAGCATGTGCGCTTCCTGGCCCACACCTTCCAGCACCTGCTCCTCTGGGTGCTCGCCCAGCCTCCAATGTGCAGTACAACAAGCAGTAAGTCCCAGCCCGTCGCCACCTCACCCCCCCCCGCAGCCCTGCCAAGTCCTTACAACGGGCGCGCCTAAGAGTTCATCCCAAAGGCATGTCTAATTGGAACACCTCTTGTGGAGTTAAATGGGGTGTTTTTCTAAATTAGCACTTACAGGATTGTAACAGCAGTTCTTTGCACTGTCAGGAGGTGAAGAAAACCACTGAAATCGAATCCCGCTGCCCACTAATGGGTGTGGGGTTTTTCCCCCCAAATATCTGTTTCAAGAAGGAGCTGTGCGGGAGACCAAAAAGAGTGCTGCCTGCCAGCTTGTAGCGTTCAATGCCTCAGGGTAGAGGCTGGGGAGAGACAGGTGCTTCTCCTCATCCCCAGACCTATCCCTCATCTCAGCAATATTGGTGGACTGCTGGATGAATCAGCGTGGCTTGTGAGGGATCGGTCGGCCATCTTGTAATCTGAGATCCCATCAGAGGGGTTCTTTTGCACTTCACAAGTTGGTGGCAGAGGAGGAAAAAGCTGTGGTCTGAATTACTCAGGGGCTGAAGGCCAAATTCTATCCCCCCCCATCGAAAAGTCTGTATGCTTGTTTAGCTTCAGCTACTTTGTTCTTGGTGCTCTTTTAGTTCAGACCTTGTGAAAACGAACAGGGCCTGGGCAGTTAAATTATGCACAATTATTTTAAAGGCTTTATTTAGTGGGATGTAGCCCGTGGAAGAGGTTCAGTTAGATCTTTTGGGGAAGATTCTGTGACCATGTAATGCAGGGGATCTAATTGTTTGTACTTTTTTCCCTACCCCACATCACAGATTTGAGTGTAGTAACCCATTAAGGACCAACGAGATTTCCAGGATGTATATGGAAATCTTGTTGGCCTTTCAGGGGCTACTGGACTTGAATTGTGCTCTTCTGTAGCAGACCAGCATGGTTACTCACCTGAAACCACCGTATTGATTACATTTTTATTTTATCCTTTTTTCAAGGGACTTTTTCTCACATGAAGTATATACTAGACTATGAGAACTTGATGGGCCCAGTGTCACCCAGTGAGCTTCATAAATGAGAATTTGGACCTGAGTTGTACTAGTCAAACATCTTAACTATTATGTGATACTGGCTCTCTAAATGAGAGGATGTTACAACCCTATTTTGTGCACATTACTTAAGAATAAATCTCAAGGACTCCTTTTGGAGTTATTCTCAATATATCTGCATAAGACTGAATCCTTAACATATTGGCAATATATGATGGAACATGGAGGTGGTTTGGGGGGGATTGTGAGGAATTTTTGGAGTGCAGATTTTTTCCCAAAAACAAGCATACTTTTTCCTTTCAAAACCACCTGGGGTAGCCAGCATTGTGGAATTGCTTTTTATACAGTTTCTGAAATTGTTAAAAAAAATTCAGTGCAGCTCTATTAATGCACAGTACTTAATTTTAAATATTAGAAACTTCTGTCAGAGCTGTTCTCTGTCTCAAGGGCAGTTCTCTCAGAGCTCTCTCAGCCCCACCTACTTCACAGGATGTGTGTTGTGTGGAGGGGAAGGGAAAGGAGTTTGTAAGCCGCTCTGAGACTCAAAGTGAACGGCGGAGTATAAATCCAATCTCCTCTTCTTCTTGATTACAGCCCCTTGACTTATAATTGTATTTTCAAATGGCCATCCCTGTTAGAACTTTACACTTCAGAATCAGCGTGCTTATTAAGCCTGTGTACTGATGATCAGTAACTAGATTTGTTAGTCAGACAACTTATCTCTTTCTCCCCCCACCAAATATTTTTGTTCTTGTGCGAATGGTGAAAACGGATGTTATAAAAGGCCAGAGGGGACTTTGATTAGTTTAATTGAGAGCCAGTTTGGTGTAGTGGTTAGGAGCATGGACTCTAATCTGGGAGAACCGGGTTTGATTCCCCACTCTTCCACATACAGCTGCTAATGTGACCTTGGGTCAGTCACAAATTCTTTCAGCACTTGACCTGAAGGAATAGGTGACAAAATTTGCTAAAGAAAAGGCACATAAAATGAGATACTGGTGAGCCTGAAATGGAAACATTAAAGAGCGTTAAATTTCAACATCACAATTAACAGGATTTTTCAAAATGCTTTGTGATTTGTGTTTTTCTGATTGAGAGAGAAAATCAGAGATTGTATTAGTTGTTCTTACAATTTTAGCAGTTTCAAATTTTGTGTTTTTCATTCATCCTAAAATGCATTTATGTTTAAAAATTGGTGGGTGCACCGGGGGGAGGGGGCGGCAGAAGGTAGCCTCGCCTAGTGTACGAAACACCATTTTGGAAACTTTTGGAGGGATGAATTCAACTTAGATTTAAAGACTTATCTCACCATTTCAGTATAGTTTTCCAAGTTCCAGATTGTTTATTGAGATGTTTGCTTATGTTACTGTTAATGTTACTTTTAAAATAAATATAATATTAATTATTAAAAGTATGGAATTGGAAACTTAAAAAAAATAATGTTTTTATTGGTTTTGTCAAAACCGTTTTGACAACAAACAAGGTAAACAGAATAAGAAGCAAAAGGTGGGTGTGGCTGGATGACCACACTTCTGGTAACATGGGGGTGTGGCCTAATATACTTATAAGCTGTGCTGTCAGGGGTGTGGCCTAACATGCTAATGAGTTCCTGCTGGGCTTTTTCTACAAAAAGAGCCCTGCATATGGGGATAAGCTTAAGGCAGAAACCACAAAGCCCAAAGAGGAGAAAGAAGAGGAGACCAAACTCAAGGAAAATCCACTGCAACCAGTGGCAAAGGACATGGTGTGTATGTGGTTAGAGAACAATGCTGGAAAAAATCCAGGATGTGAATTATCATTACAATAGAGCAATATTCTAAATAGTGCAGATCCAGTCGGAGCCAAGAAGTCACACAGAGATGAGTTCTTAGGGAAAGTAAAAAACTGCTGGTGGTGGAGGGCTAAACAGTCCAGAGCTTTGAAGGAGCAGATTAGAGAAGGGAGGTTAGGGAAGAGGTAGAAATCACCCAAGGCATGGCTGATGGTGAACTCTTAAAATGAGTACTTAAAGTTTGGGGGAGGAGGAAAGAAAAGTTGCTATAGGACTGTAATGGGGGGGGGGGTTGAACTCTGAAGGTTCAAAAGTTGGAGGAGTAAACAGGGTTGGTAAACTCCAGGTGGTGCTTGGAGAACTCCCAGAATTAGAACTGATCTCCAAGTGACAGAGATCAGTTCCCCTGGAGAAAATGGCTGCTTTGGAGGATGGACTCTTTGGCTTTACAGAAGAAGAAGAGATTGGATTTATACCCCACCCTTCAGTGCCCAAAGGAGTCTCAGAGCGGTTTACAATCCCTTTCCCTTCCCCTCCCCACAACAGACACGCTGTAAGGTAGGTGGGGCTGAGAGAGCTCTCTTGAGAACCGCCCTTGAGAAAACAGCTCTGAAAGAACTTGTAACTTACCCGAGGTCACACCATCAGCTGCATGTGGAGGAGTGGGATATCAAACCCAATTCTTCCAGATTAAAGTCCACACTACTAATCACTACGCCAAACTGGCTCTCTAGCCCACTGAAGTCTCATCCCCTTCCTAGCCTACTGAAGTCTTACCCCGTCCCCTCCCCAAACCCTACCCCAAAATCTCCAGGTATCTCCAACCCAGAGCTGGCAACCCACTCCCTCCAAGGCCTCAACCCACTGCCTCCAAGGAACTCCCTCCAAGGCCTCAACCCACTGCCTCCAAAATTAAAGGGGCGACTGCACCAAAGCCAAGAACAGACCAGGATCAAGCAGCCATTCCAAAGAAGTGATGAAGGGGAAAGGAGAGGGGGAACAGCAATGGCTGGGGATGAAATTACGCGGGGAGGGATAGCAGACAAGGGACTCGATGTTGGAACGGTTGTGGAGAACGGTTGTGGGCAGTGTTCCCTCTAAGCTGAGTTAGTGTGAGCTAGCTCACAGTTTTTTAGCTTCCAGCTCACACATTTTTGTCTCAGCTCAGGAAGGATGGCTCCAGAGCAAATTAATTTATGCAGTAGCCAAATCACTTGCTCACAACTTTAATGCCAGTAGCTCACAGAGTAGAATTTTTGCTCACAAGACTCCACAGCTTAGAGGGAACATTGGTTGTGGGGAAGAGAAGAAGGTGGAATTGGGTGCTGGGATGCACCGAGGTGCAGCCCAAGAGGCAGCCTTGGCACATGGGTGTGTGTTTGTGTGATGCCCTTTAGCAGGCACCAGCCTCGATGCCAAGGTAACACCCCCAAGTTAGCTCCATCCCCTTACTTCCTGCCCCAGAGGATGCTGCAAAAATCATAAAATACTGGGGGTGGGGGAATCAGCAGCCAAAGGGGTGGGTAGGAGAGGACCAGCAACAGAATTTGGGGGCGGGGTTTAGAGAGGTAGCAGCAAAAGAGCAGGGAAGAGGAACAAAGCAGCAGCAACCAGGTACCAGCTTGGAGGTGATGCTAGGCTTAGAGAAAGGTGGAAATTTATGGGATAGCTTCAAAGCCACCCCTCCCAGTCCTACTTGAGCTTGCAAAATAATGTCCCGTCCCCCCCCCCAACGCCCTAAGACACTTATATTTCAGAAAGTCAGAGATAAAGTTCTGCACAGGCTGGACACTGGAGCCAATACGAAGCCCCCAGCTTTGCCTGCCTGCCATGTAAAGCTCAGCATCTCCAAAATGCACACCAGCCCTGCAAAGCTAACCGAAAGGGGCAATAGAGAGTCCAGCCTGTAATCCCTGGAGAGGCAGGGTGCTGGGAGGGAGGGAATGGGTAACAACTCCACCCCTTGGGACTCGGGAGCCCAGGCCGTCCACGCCAAACCTTACCTTCCCAGTAAGGGGCTGGGGTCCCATTCTGAGTCCTGTCTCGACAGCTCCAAAGTGCTGGCGAGCAGTTCAGCTGGCTGTTCGCATGTGGGCTGAGGCTTGGAGAGATGATGACAAGAACAAGCAGCAGACTCCCACACGTCGCCACAAATGAGGGCTGCTGGTAGCAGGGGTGGAGCTGGTAATCCTAATGTGGGAACTGATCTCTCTGGTTGGGGATCTGTTGTGATTCCAGGACATCTCCAGGTCCTATAAGGAGATCAGGAAGCAGGAAAAGGGGGGAGGTTGTGGAGCTTTCAGGAAAGGGAAAGAGGAAATAGTGGGGGAGATGGAAATGAGATATAGGAAAGGGACACTAGTCCACTACTCAAATATCATTCTCAGTTGATCCTTTCTCTAGTGGACACATACTGCTTGCATAATTTTCATGGTCTGTGACCTGACTTTCTTCTAGGAGTCCTGAGCAACAAAAGAACATCAAGGAGGGGGTAACAATTCCTTGGGGGTCTCTAGTTCAGTTCCATGGATCCGTCAAGCTTCCACATGTCTCTGGCAGCTGCCTGACCTTCCTGCAAAAGGGCATTGTCTGTACTGTACATCCCCCCCCCCAAAAAAAAAAAAAATGAAGCTTTTTTTTGAGTGACAGTGCACTGTTGAAAAAGCCATCAAAGATAAGACAGTGGCAATGAGAAAAAGAAGCAAAATTGACTGTTTTCCCATAATTGATTTACATGTGACAGCCAATTTCAATAAGGCCCATCAACAAGAAGAAAAAAGGAAGGTTGCACTTTTCTGTTTCTGAGTATGGGTGAGGGCACCACCGACTATCCACAACAATCTCCAGTTAAAACAGGGAAAACATGCTTTGTGTGAGCAGGCATATATGGTCTGTGTCCAGATACTGATAGCTTTCCATTCTGATCCCATTCTCAGATTGAAGACTGTATTCATGATAATCCATTATTACTGATATGGTCACAAAGTCTAAGCTAGCATCTTTTCTTTTCTGCAAATGAAACTGATATGTGGAAGCTTGATTTTTCTAAACTTTTGATTAGCATCTAACGGCCAATTTCAGTTGATACTGAATCGACTCAAGTTGTATGTTCCATGAGTCTGAGATTGTATTGGCACTGGACACAAAATTCTGCATTCTGAAAATCTCTTTCCTCATTTTTAAGCCTTCATTGTGTGGTAATGTCCGGTGAAACTGCAGAATTTAAAAAGGGGATGAGCTGATGCAGCTTTCCTCAGGGTTGGAGGGTTCCTTGATCTTTGCCCTTCCCATGCCTAGCAGAAGTAACATGTACTATTCAAAAGAAGCAAATATATTAATGAACTCTGAATATTTGCCTATGCTTCAGAATTCAGAACATGCTGGTTCAGAGTTTGGGGTTATTTGTCACAAGGTTTAAACAGACATGCAAGCAGTCATGTATAAGTATATAACATTAAAAACAGACAAGTCCAGCCTGGGGGACTTCTTGGGGGAATGTTTTCAAGAGATGCCTCCTTGTGATTCATGCAGCCATCTTTAAACACACTCTCCTCAAAGGCTATGGGAGTGACTGTGCCTCTCCCCCCAGCTAGTTGTGGTGTTTAGTCTTAGATTGCCACAACAGTATATAGTGTTGGGAGGGAGAAGAAGGAGAAGTAGAGAAAAAAGCAAGATAAGTATTTTCTTGATTCCAGAAAAGAAAGAGCTTTACGGAACAATTATATGACAGGCCTAGCTTGAGAAACCCTTATTGTATTCTCCGCTTCTCTAGAGTTAGCTAAGCATGTGACCTGACCTCCTGGAGTTTGTGTTCATTGTGCACTCCTTGACAGCTCCTGTTGTTATTCCAGTCCTGTCAAAGGGATGGTTCTTTCAGGCATCTCAAAGATGGGTCATCACAGCTCTAGTGTTTACTGAAGGAATATTTTTGAATGTGTCATCTGAAAGAACTTTAGAATATCTTCCCTTTTCCCCTCATAAAATTTTCCTCACAAAGTTCAACAACATATTTTGTTATAACTATTTTCAAACCTTTAAAATCAACTAGATGATCCTTGACAAACTTTTAGTAAAAGTTTCATGAAAAGGCCATTCCCAGCAATGCCTCAACCAATAGCATTTGATGATCTTGTTTGTTATTCTTGTATGTGACTGCGGTAAGTCAAGCAGTCCTTTTATTTGCTTCCAGGCTTGTGCAGAGCCATGTCCTACATCTCTGTGTTCTAGGACAATCTGCAGCTGCTGTTGCATGCTGAACAGCTATTCTTGGCCACCTCAGAGTATGGGTGTTAGTATGGGTATTTGTGTGTGTTTTGGTGAAATACTTTGTTTTGTAACCAAATACACGCATACACATTATAATATTTACTCTTGTTTTAAATAAGACTGACTTTATTCTTTATCCATTCAGATGCAAAGTAGAATTGGGAGAGCTAATGGCTGAATTAGCATACTTTTAAATATTCTGTATCTTGGTTTATTGCAGTGATTATGAATAAAAATGAGAACCAATATAGGATTGTATAGTGTTGGACTAAGAGCTGGAAGGCCTGGGATCAACCCCCTGCCATGGAACTTATCATGGGCCAGTAACTCTCAGCATAATGTACTTCACAGGGTTATTGTGAGAATAAAATGGAGGTGGGAAGAACAATGTATGAAGGATTGGACCGAATATACAATTGTACTTTTATATCTAATATTGCCCCACTGAGTCCTAGGGTTGCCAGTATCCCAGCGGGGATGGAGGATCCCCTGCTCCCAGCTGGCATTTCCTGTCACTTCTCTGAACAGAGGAGGGAGACAAAATTTAAAAAACAGCTGTCATCTGGCAGTGTGATTTCACTTCTGGGTTTTCCCAGATGCTCCACCTTGCTAGGACTTGGCTGAAACACTTTGATAAAACCATAGAGTTTTTTATTATTATTCCTAATCGTGACATCACTTCTGGGGTTTTCCAGAAGTGATGTCATACCATTTGCCAGGCCCACATGCCCCCCTCTACCATTCTTCTGCTGGTTGGCAAGCAAAGCCCAACTACCTTACTGAGCACCTTTCGAATAAATTAGCTATATTTCACAATTAAAGTAAAATGCATGTTACTGACACATTTAAACCCCACTATTTATTAAGAATACTTTTGTAATCGAATATTGTGGATAAGTTAGATCCTAATTGTCATCACTGAAAAAAATGTATTGGGCATTGACTCCAATGTCATGTTGAAAAGAGAACTTACATTAAGATTTATATTACAGGGTAGGCATCTGTGGTCTGTGATTATTCTTCATATAAATTACTAGGGGTTCCACAGACTTTTGCATTGCTTGTTAACTTCTTTTCCTTCAACCCAAGAGCTTCAGGAGGTGTGTACTCACTCAAGCATACAAAAGAATATACGTTACATCATGGTATCATGGTAAAGTAGCTATTGTAGTATGAAATGAACATGTTCAGCATATTCAGGTCACTGAAATACTTGTCCCAGTACCTTGGGCATGTTTTTTTTCTTCTCTCCATCCATTTTTTATTGGGATCTAACTGATCTCAGCATCCCAGCTTTCAAAAGCAATACCATGGTAGCAGGGAAACAGATAGATCACAGAACATTCAGTCTCTGCAGAACAATATTTATGATCTTGAGTATTTAAAATAGTCTGTTACAGCTACTCACTTTAGCCCATTGAGGCTGAATTGTACTTGCATGCACTTTTGGTCCAGTCATAGAAGTTAACTGATTGTGCCATGCTTTCTATTTCTAACCTGCAATCAAAGCTTAGCCCTGCTTAGTCGCTACATTTGGGGAAGAGTTTCACATAACTGTACTGTACCATATGTTCCTTCATTGGCAGCTGCTGTGATTGTAGGGAATCCTCAAACCCAAATACTTGTACCCCTTATGTGGGCAAAGCCAATTGTGAATCATTCATCCTAAGCTAGTGAATTATACTGGTGTGCTTAAGATCAATTATATCTTAATACTTACCATATTGCTTCTAACTAAGCTGACAGAAGAGTAGGCGGAGTTATGAAGCCTACTCCATTTCTAATTAATTGAATGCAGAGAAGTTATCAAGCAGATTCTTCTTCTTAAGAAATACACTGATCTCTGACCTACAAAAGGCCTTTGAAATAGTAAAACCAAGTCTACATTCGTTTAAAGAAGAGTCCTGTCTTACAGAGCAATGCTTGCCAAGTGCTTAAAAGCAGTTTGAAACATGGTTGTTTCAAAGGGTAGTGTAGATATCCACTGCCCCAAGCACCATATAGTGTGGCCTATGTACACAGACAAGCAAGAATTTGCAAGGTCTTGCAGAAAGCATCTCATTTTCCCCTCTCCACTAGTTCCTCTTTCCCTTTCCTGAAAACTCCCATAGCCTCATCCCTTTTCCTGCTTCTTTCTCTCCCTCCCACCAAAAGCCAAACTACCTTTATCTGCCCCTGCCATCTTCAGCACCCCCCCAAAAAAAAAAAACCTGGCAGCTCTGCCTTGGAAGACTATAGGCTGTAGCCCAGTTGTGTAGTGCCAACCGCTGACTGGGCCAGGCCCACTTGCTCTCAAAGCCTTGTGCGGGGTCCCCCCACTTTCCCTTCTATCCCCTTCCCTACAGATTTCCTCTTTCCCTCATCCTGGCAACTTGCATATCCTCACCGCTATCGCTGCCACATTCTCTCCTCAGCCATTCACCAACCTACCTTTTATCTGTCTCCCATCTTCATCTATATTTATTATTTATCTCCAGGTACTCCTGGAGGTTGGCAACCCTAAACCTAATTACCATGAGGACTAAAACTATGGCTAAACTGCAGATCATGCTTCTTCAGGATATTTATGGAAACTGTTCCATGTATGTGTAATAAGATTTGTTGGAGTCAACAAGATATTCAGAATAGAGTTGCCAAAATGGGAACTTTGGAGGGTGGACTCCATGATATTATACCTTGTCCTCCCCTAGCTCTATCTCAAATCTCCAGGAATTCCTCAGCCATGAGCTGGCAATTCTAGCAAAAGAAATAACATTGTAAATAGTGAATGGCTAACCAAGCCCAGAGTGTGCACTTGCACAGTTAAACTGATACAGTAGTTTGAGATAATTGTGCTTCCCTGTGTGACATGTCTGTCTCAAGACCCACTGGTCCCAGAGTTCCTTGTGCATAGGCAAGAGCGAGGTACAGCTGGTGAGAAGAACAAAATGCCATAATGACCACGGGCACTGATCACCATGGACATGTGGTGGATAACAGCTTGGAGACAAAAAACAACAACCTGTCCCTTTAATAGAAGTTTTATCAGATAGTATTCACCTGCAGGCAATGTTATTTACTTGCATGCCATTAAAAGATTCTGCTGCCCATTTCTTTTTTTTTAAAGAGTTTTATTAGTTTTTAAAGACAAAAAGAAAAAAGACAACAACTACAGACAGAAAAAACTAACACACAACAAATATGGAGTATGTACTCATTATAACTAAGTAAGTTTAACATAGATAGAATCATTCTCTTATGCACCTAGATCGATTTAGCCATTTAACAAATAGAGCTTATATTTTGATAACTATGTTACACATTTTCTGAGATAGTCCTCGATCTATCTATAGAATCTTAACCAGTTCTTCTCAAAGATTTCTTCTTTTTTATCTTGTAATTGTAAATTCTGTGAAGTAAGTTAGGCTGAAATACAGTTTATTCAGTGAGCTTCATGGCTGAGTGGGGATTTAAACTGGGCCTGCATCATCTTAGTCCAGTACTCTAACAACTAAACATCTTCTCTTTCATATATTAAATTCTTCTGATGTACAATCTCTAACATAAGCATTAGTTCTCAAAATGAATATTATTGTCCCTAAGTGAAATTCCTTATTTTAATTATTGTAGGGCTTTTTTAACTCCATAATTTTCTGTGCAGTTCAGTAGGTCTTTATTGAAAGGTGGACTGAAGTCTTAGTGCTAGCATATTAAACATGTGGGCTATGTTGTGAATTAAGAAGCAAAGCAGTGTGGTAGACAGCTGTCAGGACCACTAACCAGTTGCCTTGAGGCTTACCTTCAGCTAAGCTGCTCATAATACTGACGCACTGCATAGGGAAAGGCTCTGCAGATTCTCCCTCCCCCTCCCTTCCCTGTCCCCATGAATAATCTCATGGAAGTGACTGACAAACTCCATTTTGATCAGATGCTGAACCAGGAACTGTAAGAAGACAGTGTTGACTAGAGCTCCTTGCACACCAAGAAGTTGCTGAGAGAGCTTTTTTATTTGCACTGGATTTTGCTGGTGGTTCTGAAGCGGCACAGTCAAGATATTTTGCACAAACCCTTTGACTTTCCTCCCTTGGATTGCTTTAATACCAGCCAGGCTTCATCTCTGCTTGGATTTAAGGTTAATTTCCAGAAAAGGTCTGATATGAGGCATATCATGGAGCCACAGTAGATTCTTGGAAAGGGAGTTGAATAAAGTAATGGAGGAAACTGGTAAGGGCCGTGCTTTCATATTTCTTAAGAAAATGGATCCATTTGTCTCGTAGCCTTGAATTGGTACTTATCAAGTAGGAAAATAATTCTTTTCTTTGTGCTTTGTTTTCTGAATGTGTTTTCAGATGTGCAGGACAACCATTTGTAAACACTTGCAGTCGTTGGGCAGTAGTATTGTGTCAGAATGAGTTGGTGTGCTGTTTTTGCCCTGTTGTTTTTTGGAGAACAATGTGTTGCGGTAATTTTTATATACTTCTAAAAGTGAAATGTTCTCCACTGTAACCTCCACTGAGTCTAGATGTCTGACAGTGAAGGATATAGCGAGATGGCTGCTGGTAGGTCTTCATGTGCTTTGACTTAAGAATGGTAACAGTCAAAAATATTTCCTTCTTTTCTGTAGAAGTCTTAAAGGTTAATGGTCATTCAGCAAAGGTCCTTGTATTGACTGTTCCTGGTTAATTTCCAAGAGATAACAGAGATATCAATGTAGTACATGTGGTATGTGTCTTTAGTTTGTACAAAGAATTCCTATCTCCATTTTGAAAACTGTTTTAAGTCACATCCTTATTGGCGCAAATATAATTGTTTAAATGACTGCAGGAGTCTGCTGTTGTAAAGTGAGTGGCTGCAGCATGAACAAAAAACAAATCTGAAAATTTCTTCTAAAATATTTCAAAACATGGCATCTAATTGTCTGCATACTTTGTTGATTTACAATAATCCCATTTAATAAATTATATTCTTTAGACAATTAATTGAAATATTTTTTTTAATTAAAGCCAAGTGGAAATGAAATAAATTGAATAATGTATCTATCTTTTTTCCCCCTTGCCCTTCCTCCCAAGGATCTCAGAGCAGCATTCAGGTTTCTCCTCACCTCCTCTTTATCCTGAAAGCAATCCTGTGACTTTGGTTAGGTTCAGGGTTGCCTAGCAAGCTTCAGATATGAGTGGGAATTTGAACTTGGGTCTTAGTCCTACCTGTTACACCACAATGGTGTGTAATAATGTTTTATATTCTGTTTCTCAAATCTACCGATTCTCTATTCAGGTATTAGACTGGTTTCTCTGTGAATAGCTCCCTCCTGTCCTCAACTCCAGTCATAAGCTTAAAGACTACAAATAGTAACAGATTGCATGGAAATGGGGGATGGGTGGGGGATGTTCAGTGAATAAACCTTTACTCTGAAGTAGGCTGAGATTTCAGGCTTGTTTTTATTCTAGCCTTAATCCAGCTGTCCAGATGTGAACAGTCACTATGTTTAATCCTCTGATCAGCTCATGAATTGCTCTTACTTAAAATGAATCCACATCACATTGATTAATGTGGATGTTACAAACAACATATAGTAACTGAAGTACAGCAGTGTGGTAAAATGCCCATTTATGTAAAGGAATATAACTTCTGGCTATAAGCAAAATATGGTTTAATCACTGAAAATGGAGGCCTTCTAGATTAGACATATTGGAAATACATATATTTTTTAAAAAAAATCAGGGTGGCACACACAATTCTCCTTCCCCCATTTTATCTTCACAACAGCCTTGTGAGGTAATTGAGGTGGAGAGTGACTGACTGGCCCACAACATATCAGTGAACTTTACAGCAGGGTGGGGTCTTCCTGAAGCTATTACACAACTTATATTTCTATGGTATAAACTATTCATAACAAAGAAGGAGCGGTTTCCAAAGTCTGTACTACTGCCATGAGAAAGTCCTGTACCTGTAAGGCTGAATATAGTCAAACGTTCTCTTTCATTCTTGTAGCCTAGTTTTAAATTGGGCCCAAGTCAACCTGTGACTAAGACCTACCTCTCTATGGGTAAACCCTTCCCTTCACTCTACTACCACTGATTGCAGGCAAGGACTGATAAGTACAAAGACGAAGAAGAGCTCGTTTTATATCCTGCCTTTCTCTACCTTAAGGAATCTTGAAGCAGCTTACAGTCTTCTTCCTCTCCTCACAACAGAGTTGGGGCTGAGAGAGCTCTGAGAGAACTGTGCCTGGCCCAAGGCCACCCAGCAGCCTTCATGTGAAGGAGTAGAGAAGCAAACCCGGTTCTCCAGGTTAGAGTCCACTGCTCTTAACCACTTAGGGTTGCCAGGTCCTATGTCCATGCCGGTGGGCAGTAGGAAGGAACTTTTCAGGAGTGGGGTGGAGTGACACAATGTGCCAGTGTCACATGGAAGAAGAAAGGTTAAAATGCTTGGGGCTCTTCAGCTTGGAGAACCGACGGCTGAGGGGTGACATGATCGAGGTTTATAAGATTATGAATGGGATTGAGCAGGTTGAGAAAGAAGTCCTTTTCTCCCTTTCTCACAATACAAGAACTCGTGGGCACTCCATGAAATTGCTGAGCAGTCGGGTTAGAACAGATAAAAGGAAATACTTCTTCACCCAAAGAGTGATTAACATATGGAATTCACTGCCACAGGAGGTGGTGGCAGCTACAAGCATGGACAGTTTCAAGAGGGAATTAGATAAACATATGGAGCAGAAGTCCATCAGTGGCTATTAGCCACAGGGTATAGATGGGAACTCTCAGTCTGGGGCAGGTGATGCACTCTATTCTTGGTGCTGGAGGGGGCAGCAGTGGGAGGGCTTCTAGTGTCCTGGCCCCACTGCTGGACCTCCTGATAGCACGTGGTATTTTTGGCCGCTGTGTGACAGAGTGTTGGACTAGATGGGCCATTGGCCTGATTCAACATTGGCTTCTCTTATGTTCTTATGTTCTTATGGAAGTGATGTCATCATGTCGGGGGTGTTGCTTGGCTATGTTCTTGTTTTTAGGCAAAACTCTATGGTAAAATCAGCATAAAACCATAGAGTTTTGCCCAAAAACCAGTGTTGCCATGCAATACCCCTAAAGCGGTGATATCACTTACGCATGCCATTGGCGCATTGAGGACGTTGCATGGCAACATTGCTGTTTAAGAACATAAGAACAGCCAATGTTGGGTCAGGCCAATGGCCTATCCAGTCCAACACTCTGTGTCGCACAGTGGCAAAAAATACCAGGTGCCATCAGAAGGTCCACCAGTGGGGCCAGGACACTAGAAGCCCTCCCACTGTTGACCCCCCCAAGCGCCAAGAATACAGAGCTGGGTTTTCCCCACTGGCCAGCGGCAGGCAGAAGCCCCCAAACCAGGGGATCTCCCACTCAGAACTAGGGAATGGCAACCCTGTAACCACTATGCCATGCTGGCTCTCAAGTATGAAAGCTTTGCCACACCTGAAGAATTCCCTGCAGACTGAAACTGGGCTAGAATCTCTTCTCCTGACATCTAGTTATCAATGAATGGGAAAATTTGGTATCTGGAACTTTTTACATACAATCCATCCCTGTGTTGATTAAGCATGTAGAGAGTGGGTGAAGGCGTGAGTGCACTGGCTGCACACTCTACCTCCACACAATTGCCAGTTTGTGAGTATGGCATCTGCATGTGTGTGGACACTTCCTTCGTGCCTAGATGATGCCTTCACAAGCTGATAATCACACAAAGTCAGAGGACAGGGCCAGTGTGCTCATGCCCCTCCCCACACATCCAGTCAATGTATGGAGGGGTTGTATGTAGAAGGTTTCAGTCTTGTTTGAAGAGGTACTTGCAGGCACAGATTTACAATACAATTATTAGGTCCCTAGGAGATGCTGCTGCATTCTAGAAGGCTCAGACGTGAACATATAATGACTTGGTATGACAAGATGAAACCATCAGTAGTGAAAAACTAGCTCTTTGAAATAAACATGTATAGCACGTGTATGATAGTTTGAAGGAGCATAAGGAGACAGTTGGATGTAATTCTGCTGTTACATAAAGTACCAATGCTTCTACCATAGCCATTCAGAATAAGGGTTATCTTAGTATCAACAATTTCTCTTTAGGGTTGCCAGGTCCCCACTGGCCACCAGCAGGGTGTGGGGGGTAGAGTTGCCAGATCCAGGTTTGGAAACACCTGGAGATTTGGGAATGGAGCATGGGGAAGACAGAGACCTCAGTGGAGTACACTGCCGTAGAGCCCACCCTCCAAACCATCTGTTTTCACCAGGGAGACTGCTCAAGATGGGTAGCTGTGTTAGTCTGTCTGTAGCAGTAGAAAAGAACAAGAGTCTAGTAGCACCTTAAAGACTAACAAAATTTGGGGCACAGTCACTGCTCACTTCTTCAGATAAGGTATCTTATATTCAGATTGTATTTGAAGAAGTGAACAGTGACTCATAAAAGCTCATACCATGCCACAAATTTTGTTAGTCTTTTGCTGTTTTCCTCAAGAGAACTGATCTCTATAGTCTGGAGATGAGCTGTAATTCCACGGGATCCCCGGGTCCCATGTGGAGGCTGGCATCCCTAATTCTGTTTCAGAGAAGATTTAAGGCACTTATATCTATGTCTTTGATTACTGAAGGTGGATTTGGGTTACCTGCTTACAAACCATTCAAAAAGAGATAATCTCATCTCACGCAGGATTTCTTCCCATTAATAGCTGCAGCTTGCAGATTCTGATAAGACCATATAAAGATGAATTGCAATTTGGTGGTGATGGTAGGGAAATCAAATGGTTGGGCTATTTGGAAATTAGCATCAAGTGAAAAATAAAATTGTCCAAGTGTCGCCTGAGAAAAGAGGTAAAGCATGCAGAGGAGACTAAAGAGAGACTACAACATTTCACAAGATACTAGGTCAAATGGCCAAGGTACCTTTATTAGAGTATGGCCTGTCTTTTCCGTTCCTTGTGTGCATTCGAACAGTACAGTTAGGAGTACTGCTTTCTCTCTAGAAAACATAACAGAAGAAAATAGGGGGATACCCTTGCATGGTTTGTAGAACATGATCCTTGTTTGAGAGGGAAAGATGGGAATGTACTCTAAAACAGTATTAAAACAAGTGGAGGACCCACAAGTACTTGCTGGACATCTTATTTTTCCTTCCCTCACTCACTATTTCCTCTTTCCATTTCCTGACAACCCCCATAGCCTCTTTGTTTTTCTCCTTGTCCTATTTCTTCTATCCTTCCCACCCACAAGTCAGCCTATCTTTATCTGCCTCATTATCTTTAGCTTTCCCTCCCCCCAGCAGCCTCTTCCCAGGAAAACTCTGGCCAGCCCCACAGCCAAAAAAATGGGGGGCAGGGGCTGGGGGGGGTGTCGTGTCCCCGAGGTGGTATTCATCACTAGTGACGTCACCTGGCAAAGATTCACTTTCAGTGGAGGAGGAGAGCTGAGGCAGCGAGGTAGAGGCAGTCAGGCAGCAGGGCAGCAGATGACAGGACACTTCTTTTTGCTTGCCACTGGCTGCTGTTCCACCTGCCTCCTCAGCTCTCCCAGCAGGTGGAGGCTCTCCCAGCAGACCCAGCAGGAAGAGCTGGCATGGCGGCTGGGTTGGCTGGTGCAGGCACAGTGAGGTGCCAAGGTGGGCCATTCTTTAATGGCCTGCCCCAGTGCCTCACTGCATTCATGCCAGCCAGTGAGCTCTCCATTTGGAGAGGGAGGAGAAGAGCCAACAAGGAGGTGGGCAGCAGAGCAGAAAGAAGCATCATGATGCCTCTTTTCTGCTGGCCACCCGCTGCCCTGCCCTCCTGCCTCCTTGGCTCTACTCAGCAGCAGTGATGTGGCTGGACTGGCTGGCACAGGCACAGTGAGGTGCCGGGGAGGGCCACCATGCCGGCGCTTCCTGCTGCGACCAAACAGGAAGCACCAGGAAGGGCTGTCTGGGCTGCAGCGTACTAGGTGTGTTTGTGTGGGGGGTGGATCTGTCATCTCCTGGGGAGGACTGGGGTTCAGCCATGGGGGGCACTGACTCCCAAACCACCACCCCCATAGGCCTGACTCTAGCTGAGTTGTGCAGTACCAACTGTGGGAAGCCCAGCTCTGTGGTGCTGGCTGGGCCAGGCTCCATTACACCTTGGAAAACCTACAAGGACCTTTGAGCAGCATTTTACTTTTACCTATATCCCCTTCCCTACGGCATTTCCTCATTCTCTCCTCCTGGACAACCCCATATCCCTCTCCCCTTTTCCTGCTTCCTTCTCTCCCTCCCTCCCTCCCACTCACCAACCAACCTACCTACCTTTTATCTGTCCTCGTCTTCAGCTATATTTATTATTCATTTACATCATTTATACCCTGACTTCTTCTACAATGGAGACCCAAAGCAGCTTACATCATTCACCTCTTCCCTTTTTATTTTAACAAAACCACTATGAGGTAACTTAGGTTGAAAGTGTGTGACTGGCTCATATTCATCCAGTGAGCTTCCATGACAGAGTGGGGATTCATACCTGGGTTTCTTAATCTGAAACTTTAGCCAGTGTATACACATGCTGCTGTGAGGTGACTGCTGTTGAACAGCAGCAAGCACTTATGTGTCGATGATTCATGCAAGTTGCATGGTAATAAGTCACCAGGTGGTTGCTACTAGACCTGGTCCAAAAGAGTCTTTCCTCAGTTACCAGAACAGCCCTGGAAAGAGCCCTGCCCCATTTCCCTGCCTTTTACTGATACAAACCAAGGCTTGAAAGCTGGCAAAACTGCTGTGGTTTCCTAGCAATTGCCATGGAAGACATTTGTTTCTTAAAGCTGCAGGTGCTGCAGCTATCACTTTGGAGGCTTTATGTAGTTTTACTTTTTTAGATTTCAGCTTTTTGCTGCAGACCTGGGGCTTTTCTCAGGTTTGAAGAAAGATCCATTTTGTCTGTCCATGTTCCCAATGTCTAGATTTAATTATGCACAGATGGGGCCATGTTGAGAATTAGAGATGATGATGATGAAGCACAAAGTGCTCAGCAGACCCTTAGAGAAGAATGTGCTGCCTTTGTTTAGATAATGATAAATGGACAAGAGATGGGTGGAAATTCATTATGGCTATTATTACTCGTGAAATGGCCATTATATCAGGGCCTCTGTGCAGAAGGACCAAGGGAAGAGTCTGTATGTTACAGGGACACTTAAGCAAATGTAGTATTTGTTTTGGGTGAATATAAAATTTTGTGTTCTTTCAAGTACGTCCTACACTGTAGCCCTTTCATGTGGATCCCTGAGCTAGATGCCATCTGCATAGCCCTACTTTCAACCCATCCGTTAAGTTATTTGATGCAGTGCTACAGTGTGATATAAGAACATAAGAGAAGCCAATGTTGGATCAGGCCAATGGCCCATCCAGTCCAACACTCCGTCACACAGTGGCCAAAAATACCAGGTACCATCAGGAGGTCCATCAGTGAGGCCAGGACACTAGAAGCTCTCTCACTGTTGCCCCCCCCCCCAAGCACCAAGAATGCAGAGCATCACTTGCCCCAGACTGAGAGTTCCTATCTATACCTTGTGGCTAATAGCCACTGATGGACTTCTGCTCCATATGCTTATCTAATTCCCTCTTGAAGCTGTCCATGCTTGTGGCCACCACCATCTCCTTTGGCAGTGAATTCCATGTGTCAATCACTCTTTGGGTGAAGAAGTACTTCCTTTTATCCATTCTAACCCAACTGCTCAGCAATTCCATTGAGTGTCCACAAAGTCTTCTATTGTGAGAAAAGGAGAAAAGGACTTCTTTCTCGACCTGCTCTATCCCATGCATAATCTTATAAACCTCGATCATGGCACCCCTCAGCCTTAGTTTCTCTAAGCTAAAGAGCCCCAAGCGTTTTAACCTTTCTTCATAGGGTAAATGTTCCAACCCTTTTATGATTCTAGTTGCCCTTTTCTGCACTTTTTCCAATGCTATAATATCCTTTTTGAAGTGTGGTGACCAGAACTGTACACGGTACTCCAAATGACGTTGTACCATTGATTTATACAGGGGCATGATGATACTGGCTGATTTGTTTTCAGTTCCCTTCCTGATAATCCCCAGCATAGCGTTGGCTTTTTTTATTGCAGTTGCACACTGTCTAGACATTTTCATTGGGTTATCTACTATAACTCCAAGATCTTTCTCGGTCAGTCTCTACCAGTTCGGACCCCATGAATGTGTATTTATAGTTAGGATTTTTGGCTCCATTGTGCATCACTTTGCACTTGGCCACATTGAACCCCATTTGCCATGTTGAAGCCCATTCGCCCATCCTTGACAGATCCCTTTGGAGTGCCTTACAATCCTCCCTGGTTCTCACCACCCTGAACAACTTCATGTCATCTGCAAATTTAGCCACTTCACTGCTTACTCAGAAATCTTTAATAAACAAGTTGAAAAGCATTGGACCCACTACTGAGCCCTGTGGTACCCCACTGCTTACCACCCTCCACTGAGAACATTTCCTATTTATACTCTCTGTTTCCTATTAATTAGCCAGTTTTTGATCTACAAGAGGACTTGTCCTTTTATCCCATGACTACTGAGCTTACTTAGGAGCTTTTGATGAAGAACTTTATCAAAAGCTTTCTGGAAGTCAAGGTAAACATCATCTATTGGGTCCCCCTTGTCCACATGTTTGTTCACTCATTCAAAGAACACTAACAGATTAGTGAGACAAGATCTTCCCTTACAGAACCCATGTGAGTCTGCCTCAATAGTTTTTGTTCATCAATGTGCCTTCTAATTCTTTCCTTAATGATAGTTCCCATCAATTTACCTGATATCGATGTCAGACTGACTGGCCTGTAATTTCCTAGATCTCCTCTGGAATCCTTTTTAAAGATGGGAGTGACATAAGCTACCTTACAGTCCTCAGGAATGGAGGCAGATTTTAATGAAAGATTACATATTTTTGTCAGGAGATCCACAAGTTCACATTTGAGCTCTTTCAGAACTCTTGGATGCATGCCATCCAGCCTGGTGATTTATTAGTTTTTAAGTAGTTTATCAGTCATAGGACCTCGTCTCTCGTCACTTCAATCTTACTCAGGTCTTTCAACACCCCTCCTGAAATCAGCAGTTCTGGAGTGGGCAAGCACTTCTCATCTTCCACAGTGAAGACAGAGGCAAAAAATGCATTCAGCTTCTCAGCTATTTCCCTATCATCTTTCAGTACTCCTTTTACCCCTTGGTCATTCAAGGGCCCCACTGCCTCCCTGGCTGGTTTCCTGCTTCTAATGCATTTGAAGAAAGTTTCATTGTTGGTCTTTTATGTTTTTTGCTATATGCTCCTCATATTCCCTTTTTGCCTGCCTGATCACAGACTTGCATTTTATTTTTATTTTTTTTATCTGCTTGCCCAAATTTTATAGAAATTATAGAAAACAAAAAAAGAGCAATACATTTCAAAATATCTAACCATAGTCTAATTCATAACCTCATTAGGTACATAATTCCCTTTTTTCCTTTGTTAATCTGTAGTCCACAACAAATATCATTATATACAAGTCTGTTCCCAATAAACACTTAATTTTCTTCTATATCCTATCTGTTATAACTATTGTTAATCAGTTTTATAACTATAAAAATACAAGAGGGAAAAGAAAAAAGAAAGAGATATTACAGAGTAATTTAACAATTCAGATTAGGTCACATATTTCTTATATAACATCAATCTAGTCAAGATATTCTTTCATATTTTTTGCATTATAAGCTTTCAAAATCCCATTTGCTTGCAAAAACACAGTAATTTATATTTTCTCCTTAACATCAACTCCCAATTTTACAATGCCAAAATACTTTCACCTCACCCTATATATAAATCCATCTTTTCTCTCGCACCATTTAAGTCATTGCATCTCCGCTAAATAATCAGCCCATTGCATTTATTTTTCCCTGCAGTGCCTACTTTACAAATCAAACTTGCCCTATAATTTTTTTATCAGCCATCAATTAAATCATTACAGATATCTAGCACATATTATTTCAAATAAACCCACCATTACTTATAACTTTCACTGATCAGTTAAGACACTGAAGGTAAGCAATATTTGTACCTACTGATTATATTCTTAGTCAATCATTTATATATATAGGGGAAAATATAAGCATCAATATTACTACAATTTGAAAGCAGGAAGAACAGTAGTACTATATAAACAGATACTTAGCAGTTTGAGAGTTTCACTTTAGATAAATCTTTTCATTAATCAGTTTAACCTTGAAACCATCAAGATATATTGCTATAAATTAATCATACAATTTATTTTTCTTCTGTTTTCCCTGCACATGCCTCCCTAGAATTATTTGTCTCCTGTGCCTTTGATCTTTGTACTGCAAATCATTTTTGAACTTATTTGTGTAATAGCACTTCAAACGTTGCTCAGTCTCTGAAAGCGCTTTGAAGCTGATCCCATCCTCTTCGAAACTGCTTGTGTGAGAAATCAAACATTCCACATCTTGTGAAGGTGTCTCGTTGTGGCTGGCAGCTGAAAAATCTTGGTACTTCCAGAAGTCAAGATAGCCTTTTGTTATTCCTCTCATATTAAAAGTTACATCTCCAAATGGGCTGCATCGATCAAGGTTTTTGGACAAGGATGACGTCATCTGCAATGGAGGGTCCATTATTTCCAGCAAACTAGTCTGCTCACTCTCAAAATAGCTCATAATTTGTTCCAAAATTGGAGAGATCACTTCACATATTTTAGTTTGCATTCGTAGAATGAACTCTTCCCAGAAAGATTCTGACAGTTGCAGATCCTCACCGATTTGTGCTGAGAGAGCCATTTCACGCTTAAGCCGGGTTTCTTGTAAACAGTCATCTCTGTGAAATTACGCCATTAAGAGTGCTAGCTTCGTCGCCATTTTAAATCCAGACCGTTTCTCTTCCCTAAATCAAGTAAGTCACTGTTCTTCAATATTTAAGATGTTTTCCAAATAGCAGATAGGAAATTTCAATATACTACTCTGCCCCTTATACTTATAATGACATTGACACCCCGAAACTCTGCTCGGCCACTTAGCGTAGGAATGTGCGAGGGAGAGAAAATTCCTCAGCACCTCCTTTGGCTTCTCGGGAAGATTTATAGGGGCAATTGAGAGTTGTTTTCCAAAAGTTCTTAAAAGTTGTCAAGAAAAAGAAAGTACTTACAAGTTCATCGCCTAGTTGTTATGATGAGGTTAAAAGGCTCTTTGTTTAGGGGTAATACAGCTTGTCAGTCGTGCTATCACGACTGGTCTTCAGTGCTTCCTGCTTCAGGATGATTCTGACTTCACACCCGTTGTTTCCACAAATGGGGGGCTCAGATATAAAGTCCTCTGCAATCAGTTCGTACTCCCGACGAACTGATGGGACCAAGGAAAACCAAATGGCCCCCTAAAAAAGCTCCAGAAGTTGGTGAGTCTCAGAGCCCCTGAGAAACTCAACCACGTCGCTGCATTATAGCCCTGCCTCCACAGACTTGCATTTTAATTGCCATAGCCTGTGTTCTCTTTTATCAACCTCACTGAGACTAGCTTTCCACCACTTAAAGGAATCCTTCTTACCTTTTACAGCTTCCATTACTTTGTTAACCATGGAGGCTTTTTTCTATACCTATTTGTCCCTTTCCTAACCTGTGGTATATTTTTTTCCTGAGCTTCTAGGATTGTAGTTTTAAATAGTCTCCAAGCTTCCCCAATGGTTTTGACCCTTTCTACTTTTCCTTTCAGTTTCTTCCTCACATGTCCCCTCATATCAGAGAAATTACCCCTTTTAAAGTTAAAGGTGGTTATGTCAGTCTTTTTGGGCAACTCCCTATTTATACAATTGTTAAACTCAATAACATTATGGTCTCTGTTCCCAAGCGATGCAATCACTTTTACATCTCTCACCAGGTCTTGGGCATTACTTAGGACCAAACCCAAGATTGCCTCTCCCCTGGTAGGTTCTGTGACCCTCTGTTCCATAGCACTGTCATTAAGAGTGTCTAGAAACTCAATCTCTTTTTCCCGACTTGAACACATATTGACCCAATCAATGTGTGGGTAGTTCAAATCACCTGTTATGACACAGTTATTTTGTCTAGCCACTATCTTTAATTCATTCATCATTTTATAATCCTCCTCTATCTTTTGATCTGGTGGGCAATAACAAACTCCCAGTGTTAAGCTTCCTTTTGGGCCCAGTATTTCAACCCATAACATTTCCAGAAACAAATCCAATTCACTTACCCTCTCAGTCTTACTGGACTGTATACCCTCTCTGACATACAGAGCCACCCCATCTCCAACCCTTCCCATATAATTTATAACCAGGAATCACCATATCCCACTGATTTTCCTCATCCCACCAAGTTTCTGAAATACCCACAATGTCTATTTTTCCCCCCAACTCCAAGCATTCGAATTCCCCGATTTTACCTTGGACACTTCTAGCATTTGTGTATGTACACCTATAGTTTCCCATGCATGTTAAGCCCATAACCTTTGTCTTGCTGCCTTGAGACCTTGCCAGGCAGTCTATATAATTAGTGGACAATTCTAATCCATTTCCTTGTAGAGAAGTAACAGTTACCCCTTCATCTCTTTGGGTTGAGCCATCCCAAACCAGAGACTTTTAATCTCCTGTCAACTTTCCCCCAATATTCAGTTTTAAAACTGCCCTGCCACCTTTTTAATTTTAAATGCCAGCAGCCTGGTTCTTTCTCGGGACAAGTGGAGACTGTCTCCTTTGTACAGCTCCCTCCTGTTCCAAAAAGCATCCCAGTGCCTAACAAACTTGAACCCTTCCCCCTACAGCATCATCTCATCCACGCATTGAGACTCCTGATCTGTGCCTATCTCTCCAGCCCTGCACGTGGAACAGGTAGCACTTCTGAGAAGGCTACCTTGGAGGTCCTGACCTTGACTTTCCTACCTAGCAGCCTAAATTTTTCCTCCAGGACCTCACGATTGCATTTCCCCACATCATTGGTGCCAACATGTATCACGACCACTGGCTCCTCCCCAGCGCTGGCTCCTCCCCAGCACTATCTGCCAGCCTATTTAAAACACATGTAATGTCTGTTGCCTTCACACCAAGCAGGCAAGTCACCATAAGGTCAGTATGCGGGTTCACCACCCAGCTATCTATCTGCCTAAGGATCGAATCACCAGCTACCAAGAGCCCCCCTCCCTCTCCAGGGATGGTTCCTTGGTGCGAAAGGATACCCATTCACCAGCTGAAAAAGAGGTCCCTTCTGGGGGCACATTCCCCTTATCTGCAGCACAGTGCTCTGTTTCCCCTTGATCCTCATGCTCCCTGACAGCGGCGGGGCTGCCATTTTCAGAGTGGGACATATCTAACAAGTCCCTGAGCATCTTCTCTGTGCACCTAACTGACTGCTTCTGCTTCTCCAGGTCTGCCACCCTGGCCTCAGGGAAGCAAACTCATTCCCTGAGAATCAGGAACTCCTTGCACCGGGCACACACCCAAGACTTCTGTCCAGTGGGCAGATAGTCATACATGTGACACTCTGTGCAAAACACTGGATAGCCCCCAACCCCCTGCTGGCATTCTGGCTTCATAACTGCTTTTAAAATAATAATTATATATACTCCCCCTTTTAAAACCCTTTATATTTACGTGATTCTCCTTGTAGAAGTCTACTTACCCTTCTGGGAACCCAAGGAGACTAGGACCCTGGCTTTTTGGCTCTTCCTGGGCCTCTTACAGAGCCCCTAGGCTACGAGCCACAGGTACTGCCTTAAATAGAAGCTTCCCCCAGAGAGGATGTGGCCAGGAGCTATTCAAATTCACCCAGGCACTCAATTACAGTCAAACAATGACCCTTTCACACCCTTTCTCAAGCAGCCAGGACTCTGCAACAACTCACAACTCACCCACACACTCCCAAACACAGTACCCTCTCAGCTAAATCACCTCAGCTGAAAGTAAATAAAAAACATTCATCCCTCTAGCAGCTCTATCTTCTGTTCCTTCTCAGAGCTCAGCTGGGTCCTTTTAATAAATTTCCCACAAAATGATGACTCGAGGGCTGTATGCAGAGTACAGGCCTGTATATAACAGGGTTTCCCTTCCTTTGCTTACATAGGTCATTGGGGTGTTCCACAGGTGCATTGTCAGTAAAGACTGGGGCTGCCCAATTTCTCTGGATATAAAATGTCCAAGGATGAGCTTTAGTTTCTCAGCCCTACTGCTTTGACTCAACCCAACACATGAGTGGTATCATGTGGCTTGTTTTGCTTCAGACTACCTGCATGAGTAGCTTATTGTGCTCATTGGCTTCCTTGTTCATGTCTTTGACCATAATAAATTATTAATTCATTCATTCATTGGCGAGTGAAATGTGCTCTCCCTGAAATGGAACGAGATGTTCACCAAGCCATTTATACTAATGATAGGTATGATTTTTAATATACTACTGTTTCAGATTAATTTGTTTCAGAGTAATTTGTAAATTAACACTAATGACTTCTACACTAGTTTTCTTTTATCTGTATTGATCTAAGGAACAATTCAGAAGTTGAAGCTGATGATATGCTGCTCCATATTTAATTATTAAAGTGCTGTTAACTGTGATCAGGTAGTTAAAGTTGGCCAAGCTGAAGTTATACAAGATGGAGGGGATGCTTGTCAGTAAAGTTTCTCTCCCTTCTTTTATGGAGCGAAATTGTCTCTCAGGACCCACAGCAGGTAAGGACAATATAAAAACAATTTGATAAATAAACAGAGATAATAACAATAACCTTTTATGTCCCCACTAGCAGGGTGTTTCCCCTTTGCCCAGGCTTAGGCTGCACCCAGAGTTCCCCAGAATGACTGTTTTGCAGCCTCACCAGAACCCCTCCCCCGCCCCCGACCATGTGAGTAATACTGGATCCTGCTTTTTTACATGAAAGCAGGCTAATGCAGTGGCAAAGGGTGCTTTTTGCCATCTCCTCGATTTAGGAAGGAAATTGGCCTGTCAGATGTGCTTGACTGACCTGGCCATGCTGATCCATATAACAGTAACGTTGAGGCTAGGCTATTGTAATGTACTGTATGTTGGTTATACATAGGGTTGACATGTATAGCCAGGCAGCCAGCAGGAGATGTCGGAGGCATAGATGATTGCGTGTGCATGTGGGTGAATGTGATCAGTGGTCTTCTCACAATGACATCAATTCCAGAGCAATCTTGAAGTGATGTCATTGCATCTAGGTGGATGTCATTGCATCTAGCACTGGTCCAAAATTCTGTGGTTTAACTATAGAGTTTTAGCTGAATGCTACAGTATTGTCTGGCATCATAATGTCACTTCCAGGCTGTGCTAGAAGCGATGTCATTGCACCATGTGACACAAGTTGCACCCCCTCATTTCCCCAGGTATTGTGTTTCGTGGCCCAGCTGAGTGATGGCAGCAGCAAGAGCTGGGGGGTGGGAGATCACCCATCCTCATTGGAAAAGTGGGAACCCTGGTTGCCCTGAAGACAGCTAGAAGCTGTAGCTGGTGCATAATGTGGCTGCACTTTTGTTATGTGGGGATGGCTACCCATAACTTGCACATTACATTGGAGTTAAATGCATTATACTGACTGCCTATTTGTTCCTGAGTTGAAATCAAGGTGCTAGTCATTACCTGAAAAAACTTTTGGCCTAGAATCTGTGTGTATACAAAACAGTCTTCTCTCAGTGTGCTTCTGTGAAGCAGCTATGGTATTGAAACAGACCTGTTACATAAGCACTAGGGTTGCCAAGCATGATCTGGGAACTAACAGGAGACCAGGGTAGGGGACTGAAGGGGCATCTATCAGTGGCCTTACTCCTTTCCAGGAATCATAGGAAACTCCATGGCAGAACCTGCATTTTCCCTAGAATAGGGGTGTTGAACCCATTTGTTATGGGGGCCAAATCTGACATAAATGAGACCTTGTTGGGCCAAGCCATGTGTGTCACAAAATGTGATGCCAGGTAGCAGAGATATAAACTTTATAAAGGACACAAACACAAAGGGTTTTTTTTACTTAAAATAAAAAGGTCCTTAAAACAGCACTCTTGCAATATTTTGTTTATTTAACAGTGTCTGATAACTGATGCCTTTTGCTCTGAATGATTGCATCAAAATATCTGTGCTGTTGCAATCTTGAGTACGCTGTTCAGGTGTGTATCTGTAAGCTACAAACCTACGATGATGCAGCAGCAGCAGCAGAACTGGAAGAAGAAGCAAAAGACAGCCAATTCCACTACGGACCTGATAGAAACCTGATTCGGCCCCCAGGCCGCATGTTTGACACCCCTGCCCTAGAAGCTAAAATGACTAAATTGAGGCTATTGTACCTTGGTCACATAATGAGAAGACAAGGCTCACTGGAAAAGACAGTAATGCTAGGAAAAGTTGAAAGCAGCAGGGATAAAGGAAAACCCAACATGAGATGGATTGAATCAATCAAGGAACCTGTGGCCCGGAAGTCCGGTTCCGGTATGGCGCGACGACGGGCGGGTTTCAGCGCGAGCTGAACCGTTCGACCGCGTTCGACTCTTTTCGGGGCTCCCGGGTGCCGGGGGTACCCGACCAGCTGGCTTGGAGGGCAAGCTGGAGCAGGGGGCTTTCTTTTTTGGCCCCTCCCGCAGCTGGCAACGCGGGGGGGTGTCCAGAAACTGCCCCGAAGCAGGAGCGAGCGACGGAGCAGAACATGGCTGCCATGTTCTGTAGAGACGCAGCCACCCGGTTTGTTTTTAACCTTAGATAACAAAACTGAATGGAAAGCAACACGGAGGAATGAAAGTAATTTGGACATGAAAAAGAAGGAGTTGAAATGTTTGAAAAGAAAGGGAATTCGTGAGTACGTATCTGCTCTCACCATAACTTAGGATGACCCTTATTATACGACCCCTATCAGACTCTCTCAAATGGTGAAATGTATAAGCGGCCGTGAAAAGGAACAGAGTAAAAGACAGCAAAATGATGCTTGAGGGGAGGAAGGAAGAAGGCTCAGCAGGAGAAATAATGTTAATTAATATAGAAAGTTCTGAAGGTGGATATTTAACCTTGGAACAATTCAAAACAGAGTTATTTAAAGTGGTGCAGCAGGCAGCTGAGGACGCCTGTAAAAATATTATTAAGAAATATCTAAAAAGAGATTTGGACTCGGAAAATAAGCATAGACCGGAGCACGTAGTAAAGGAGGAGTACTTGCAATATCAGCCCCCTGTGGAAGAGCAAGGAGACTGTCAAAGAAAAAAAGTGCAAGTTTTTCCCTATAAAGAAACGAAAGAGAAACATTCCCAGATAAAAAGTCGTGCAAAGTACTTTGTAAAGCGCATTAAGACAGCAGGATTTACGGAAGGAAACCCCCGAAAGCAATGTAAAGTAGTCACGAAGAAAAGAATTAAAAGGAGAACGTGGCAACTTTCAAAGAAAAAGACTATTGCCTGGACAACATGTGTAACAGAATTGAGAAAACAGGACACACAAAAAGGAGTAGAAATATATGAGTTTAAAGAGGAGAGGCATCAAAGAATGATTATGAAGAAGAGGATGCTCCAGGAAACAGGGTTGCCATTTATTTTATGTACTTGTATAATTTCTTTTTCTTCTACGTGCTTTGTATTGAATGAAATGTGGGTGTTGTTAAAGGAATGAAATAAGACATGATTATTTACTTTTGAGAATGAAATAAGACATGCTGTTTACCTTGAAATGTTATTATGAAATCTAGATAGATAATTTTTGCGTATTTCTGTGGCTTCTGAATTTCATGCTATTCTTAAAATTTCACTTTCATTGTCTTGTAAAGGGATTTTTTTGTTTTGTTTTGTTGCTGTAATATAAAGGAGTCAGACATGGTAAGGATTTTGTGTTGGTTGGTTGTGTTTTTATTTTTAGAAAAGGAAAATTGTTCTTTAAAAGGACTTGTTTTTCAAAGGGATTGCTTTCCATGATATGATATAAAGAAATTAGGTTCAGTAAGAAGAAATGGGGTAATATGCTATTAATTTAATACTCTTAGAAAGGGGAAAGAGTGGTAAAAGTTATTTTATAGCAGAGTTGGTCTAGGTTAGGGATTGTTCTTGGTCTGGTTAAATATTGGGAAGCTGTGGGTATCCTCTGCACCAGTTAAAAGAAAGAAATGTGATGGGCAATCTGGCAGAACTGCTAAGTAAGTCTGCAAATTTTGAGGGGTTTTTTCTTTTTTCTTTTTTTCTTTTTGGTTTTTTTTTTTGGGTTGAAATGTATTACCAGAATTATGAGCAATACGCATGGATATATATATAAAAAAGGAAAGACAAATAGGATATGGAGAAATATTCTTAGGCTGATTCTGTTTGTTGTAACGATGTTGTCCTTGTGAATGTGGGGAAGGTCTTGTTGTTTGTTTTGATTCTGTATGTGCTAGTCTGTTTGTATTTTCGTGTAAATGTGGTGTGTCTTATGCATAAAAACCAATAAATATATTAAAAAAAAAAAAAAAGGAACCTGTGGCCCTCAGTTTGTAAGACCTGAGCAAGGCTGTTTACAATAGGATGTTTTGGAGGTCACTAATTCATAGGGTCGCTTAAGGTGGAAGCGACTTGATTCCATTTAACATATGCACACGCGTGCACACACACACAAACTCTAGCATTTCTAGCAATTCCTAGAGAGGACTGACATAATTTGTGGGGTTTCTTGAAAAGTGATGTCATGCTGTTGGCTTGGTGGCCATTTCCTTTTTCTTCTGCTGTTGCTCCACATATGTCATGCCTGCCCCCGATCCAGAGCCAGAAAGCTCGGCCATGAGCTCAGAAACATCCCCTGACCCGGCACCAGGGAGCTCTACCCCCGATCTGGCACCTGATAGCTTGGCCCCAACCTCCTCAGACCCGGCACCAGGGAGCTCAGGGACGCAGCACCTTTAAGTCCCTCCGAGGTACCGGAGTCCTCAGAGGATCTAACTGCTGGGAGGGATGAGCTCCCAGCTACGAGACAGCAAGCACCTGGGGCGGATGCTTCCCCACCCAACTCGCCCCCACGTGCAGATCGTTTGTGAGACCGCAGGTGCAGAGACTTGGCGGCTCGGCGAAAGGAGGCATGTGTATGGGGGCAACGATCAATGAGCCCCGAGTATTAACCGGAGCAGGGACTTGGCAACGACCGGTTAATTAGTTAACAAGCCAGCACAGTATTTAAGAACATCCCCAGCCATGAGCAAACCATGCTGGCAAACTCGTTGAAAGACTGCTCAGCTTGCACCTATCCTCATTCCCTCGTCTCGTCGTGACTCTCTGGCTCCTGACCTTGGCACGTCTCTGAATGCTCTTCTGGCTTCTGACCTCAGCTCGGCTTCTGGACTCCGCTTTGACCTCTGGCTAATGGTACACCTGACAACGGCTTTGCTCTCTGCTTTGAAACTCGTTTGCTTGGACTTGACTGATACCTCTGGCTGATCTCTGGAACTCTCTTTGACTACAGCACTGGACTATCTGGGCCTATTGTGACAACATAGCAGAGGGAAGTGAGTGCTGGGGGCAGGGCGTTTCCTGGGTCCACTAGGGGACTGGCAAGCACAGATAGCACAGATTTTGTGCTGGTCTGTAGTGCTTAGTCTATTAATCAATGCTCAGTATCAACAGTATTCCTTGAGCTGTAGTGGCACCTTCTTCCTGGTATGTAGAGCATCTGAGGGCCATCATGGGCCCCCAGACAAAGATTCCATCTGCACCCCCATATGAACCTGATCCAAACCAAATATCACAACAAAACAAATAATCATGCTGGTTATTATCACACATCCATAATAATAAAAGGATCTGCATGTCCATCTGTCTGTCCATTTGTGGCAGGCATAACTCATCAGAAAATAAAACTAGAAATCTCAAAATTGGCCATGAGCTTCAGAATGATCATGGGAGTTCCAGGTACAAAAAAGGAATATGCTGGCCCAGGTTATCTTCAGACCCACCCCAATCCTATTTGCTATGGAAGCTATGCTTCTGTAATGGTTAAATTAGTGGACAAGGATCTAGGAGACCCAGATTGAAATCATCACTCTGTAATGGAAGCTTTCTGGGTGACCTTGGGCTTGTCACACACTCTCAGCCGAACCTACATCATAGGGTTATGGTGGTGAGGATAAAATGGAGAAGAGGTGAACAATGTAAGCCACTTTTGATCCCCCTTGGGGAGAAAGGTTGGACATAAATTAAGTAAATGTTCTAACTTCCATCCCTCATTTGTTAGCACTAAAATGGATTAACACTTACTATCATGCACGTAAAGGGTGTAGGAGGGAAGCATCCTTTTACTACTTCTGTTCATAATATTAATAAAGGTTTGCCGCTATACTATTATTAAATATGTTCTAAGTTGCCAATCAGGATGGATGAGGAGTTGAGACTGAAAAATAAGGGAGGAGGGAGAAAAATTAGAAGTGTGAATAGTCGAATGGCAGATCATAAAAGGAAGAGAGCAAAGTGAAGGAGGAGAACAGTGTAGAAGAAAGTTACAGAAATGTAGAAGATAAAAAGGTGTTTTTTAAAAAATTGCTACCACATACTAACAGGGCTGTCCCTTTGCAAGATCTGGCTGTGCAGGAGCTGGGTTAAACTAAAGAAAGAGGAAAACCATAGATAATGACCTTGTTAGGAGGCTACAGATGACACAAAAATATTATCTCTAAATGAGAAGAGCTCCAAGGACCTCCACAAATTGGGTGAATGGGCAACAATGTGGCAAATGAAGTTCATTGTTGGCAAGTATAAGGTGATGCATATTGGGACAAAAAAATCCCAACTTCAAGTACAAGCTAATGGGGTCTGAACTTGCTGAGACTGAGAGGGAAAAAGATCTTGGGATTGTAGTGTATAGCTCAATGAAAGTGTCAACCCAGTGTACTGCAGAAGTAAAAAAGGCAAATTCTTTGATAGGGATTATTAGCAAAGGGATTGAACATAAAACAGCTGATATTATAATGCCCTCATGTAGATCCATGGTGCAGTCTCGTTTGAAATACTGTGTACAGTTCTGGTCACCTTATCTCAAAAAGGACATTACAGAGCTGGAAAAAATACAGAAGAGAGCAATGAAGATGATGAGGGGTTTGGAGCACCTTCCCTATAATGAAAGGCTGAAGAGACTTTTCGAGTTAGAAAAGAGATTATTAAAGGGTGACATGATAGTTATTAAATTATGCATGGGATGGAGAGTTGACAAAGAGAACTTTTTCTTCCTCTCCCAAAATATTAGAACTGGAAGACATCCAATAAAGCTGATGGGTAGTACTTTCAGGACAGACAAAATGAAATACTTCTTTACACAGAGCATGATTGAAATGTAGAATTCCCTGCCAGAGGATGTAGTGACGGCCACAGGAATAGACAGGTTTAAAAGGGGATTTGATAGATTAATGTAGGATAGGTTTATTAATGGCTACTAGCTATGGTGACTGAGGGCACCTCCATGTTCAGAGGCAGTCAGTCTATGAACAGTGCCAGGAGGCAACATCAGGGGAAGGTCTCTGCCTCCATGCCCTGTTGTCGGCACTCCACTATGTGAAACAGGATGCTGGATTAGATGGACCATTGGGCTGATCCAGCAGTGCTCTTCTTATATTCTTATGTATTCTGGCAATGACCGTAGCTTTTCCTGGTGGGTCTTGCCTTGGTCCATTGGTGGCTTGGCTGATGGGTTTCACAGGATCTGAGCAGCAAATGGTTTCCCTCAGCCTTGTAGTGTTATGTCCGCTGACCGCCACTAGGCGACAGTGATGTTTACCAGAGCTTGGCTCTCAAGAGACAATAGGGACTAGGATCCTGAAACCTCAAGCAGTCACCAATAGGAACCTTGGTGGGAAGTTTAAACCCACCAGTGGACCTGGGGGTGGTCCACGGGGTCTGTATATAGATTGCCATCGGGCTGGTATTCTCTGTTCTGTTGTGTGTGCTGGTAAACTATGAGCTAACAATCACGTTGTGGCCTGGTTCTTCATGCGTCGAACCCATTACACAACAATGGTGATGAGGATGGGATCCTGCTGAGCTGGCCGGGCTGCTGAGCATCTGAGGAAGACCAGGAACCACTGCCACGTCAACTTATGAGCACCAAAGGTGAGCAATCCGCTTCCCCGCAACATCCACGCAGCTACATATGGTGGCCAGGGATAGATGCGGAGGTGGAGGCTTGGGTAAAGCACTACCAGACTTGCCAAGCCATCAGTCCCAATCCGCTGAGTGCACCCACCCAAGCCTGGGAATCCACCGGGACGCCGTGGTCAAGGCTACATGTGGATTTTGCCAGGCCATTCCACGGGCTGGTGTTTCTCATAACAGTGGACTCTTATTCAAAATGGTTAGAAATCAGCCCAGTCTTCGCCACCTCCTCCAAAGCCACCATCTGGGTGCTCTGCAAGGTCCACCCTGTTTCACCCCACCACCAACGGGCAGAGGGGGACTGGGAATTCCGGCTGGCGCACTTCCTCCTGGTGCAATGGACCACCCTGAACCCAGTCAGTGGGCGCTGCCCCATGGAACTCCTCATGGGTTGGTGGCCCGCAGTCCTCTTGGACAGACTGCACCCGGACAGGGCTCCAGAGTCGCGCAATCTGTCTGAGCAGAGGGAGGCGCCACGGGGGTTCTTCCCGGAGGACCCGGTCTACATCCGGAACTTTGGCAAAGGACCCAAATGGATTGCTGGCCGAGTCATCCACCCCACAGGGCCTGTGTCTTACGAGGTCTCAACAGACTGTGGACAGGTCCTGTGGAAGCATGTCGATCAGCTGCACAGGAGCATGCTACCGACTCCAGCAGAGGTTCCGGCCCTGAGGGATACCAAGAGGGAGCTGCCGGACATCCTGGAACTGGAAACTTCCAATGGGAGTTTACAGGAGCCCGTCACCGCATCTGCCCCTGAAGACAGAGCGCCTGCTTCCACCCTGGAACCAGATGAGGCTCCGCTGCCTCCCTCTCCAAGCACACCAGGCATGGGGCAGGACAGGCCTCCCGTCATCATCCCGGTTCCAACTCCGAGGCGTTCCATGCAAGAGCGCTGGGCCTCTAACTGCCTAAAGGACTACGTCACCTAGGCTGGGTTTGAACTACGGGGTGAGGCGTATTATGTCCACTGGCCGCCACTAGGCAACTGCAACGTTTACCAGAGCTTGGCTCTCAAGAGACAATAGGGACTAGGATCCTGAAACCTCAAGTGGTCACCAATAGGAACCTTGGTGGGAAGTTTAAACCCACCAACGGGACCTGGGGATGGTACACAGGGACTGTATATAGATCGCCATTGGGCTGGTATTCTCTGTTCTGTTGTGTGTGCTAGTAAACTATGAGCTAACAATCACACTGTGTCCTGGTTCTTCATGCGTCGAACCCACTACACAACAGTAGTAAACTGTGCACAAAGGCCAAGACAGTAAACTCAGATACTGCTCTTTGCTGTGCTCTGCCTTCCCTGTGCTCCTAGTGGCTGCAGCCAGAACTGCATTAGGGAAAGAATTGAATGCATTTGTTGAATACAACATGAGGCTGGCTTCAGGGGCTCTTCAGCTGACTTGAGCATCCCAAATTTTAACACATACCCCCAGCACCCCCTCTTGGTGGCTCTGCCGGTCTGCTTGTCCTAGACTTAGTTGTGATTCACATCCAATTGGTATTTGGGTCTATGCTGGGGGCTAGGACTTGTCCCTTCTTCTGAATCTATGTCTGACTCATTGGTTGCCATTCAGCTATAACATCATGATTTCCATCATGTGGTTTTTCTTTAGGACTCTGTATAGCCATCTGAGGTCCAAAATCACCATTACATCCCTTCCTATTTAATACTAAGAAAAAAATCTGATTCTGTGAAACAAGAGAAGTATACAAGAGATGATATATAGCTTGTAGAGTGAGATGGTGTTTCTGTATTTGGCAGGGCCATAACCTTATCCTTCAGGCTATTGATAAATTTCAGAGTATATTGTCAAGTGTCTATGCCAATCTGTTCCTGACGGGACAAAGGATAGGAGGTAGCTGCCTGTGAGACTGTCATTGGTGGGAGTGTTGTATCTTTACTTTTTTGGATAGTGGGGTACTATGGGATCCTGTGGAGTGTACTTAATGGAATAAGGCCTGTTGGGCTTGTAGTGGCAGGATTCATGTCAGATTGTTTGGAAGCCTAAAGGACTGCTATGGCTTGGCTTTCTTCTTCCTCTTGGTGGGTATCCCATTGTAAACCTATGAAGGATAAGACCTTGTTGGGAGAACCACTTTGAAGAAAATTGAAACAAAGAAGGGTTCTGAAGTGACTATACTAACATTTATGGGGAAGGAAGCAGGAAAAATGCAGTGCTAAGGGGGGAAATGTGTATGTTGCCTGGCAACCAGAGGTTTTGAAAAGAAAATATTCACACCTGAGTGGAGTGAATGTGCAGATGTAGTCTACCAGAAGGTGGATATATTTATAGCTATAATTTATACTTGTAAGCAATACTGATCTTAATAGAAATCAAGCTGTCATTTCATAGTAACACAGTGAATAATCATTTTGTAGGATTGCTGAAATATAATTAACAAATGCTAATTTTTCATGCAAATTATCAGTCTCTTTCAAATCTTATATTTCAAAAATGTTTATAGCCAGGAGAATTCCCAACTCTAATTTTTAGTCAAGTATACTTGAGACTGTGCTTGATACCTACTGCAGCTATTTCTAACATAACTAGATCTAAAATAAGTCACAGAATCCATATAAGCCTCTCAGACCAGATGGTGGCCCAAGGTTAAAATTCCACGGTGAGAATTAAGGATGCAGCTCCATCATGATACTGTACAATAAAGGTGAATACTTTTTCTTATGCATTACAAAAAAATATTTGTATGTCCCACACAAGTATATGCCATATAACTATGCTTAGCATTTTTCTGCTTGAATACATCATAACATATAGCATGGGCTGGAAAGATGTACACAGACATATACTAGAACTTCTTGATCATACAGATGTAGCATTACTCTTTGCCTTCATCTACCTAGAGACGTAAAACAAACAAGTGGAAGAAACAGAAAAGACAACAGCACACTCAGATTTATTTTACACTTTGACTTGGTGATCCCTTATGATTGCAGAATTATGTTCAAACATTAACCTCATACTCAGATTTATTTTATACTTTGACTTGGTGATCCCTTATGATTGCAGAATTATGTTCAAACATTAACCTATAAAAATTCTAAACAAATTCCTTGATTAAGTTTCAGTTTGTGTACCTTTGCTCCCTCACTACACTGCCTGAATGGAGGCTATATCTTGGATAACTAGAAATGAAACAAAATTTGAATCCTGAGATTTATTTTGGAATATATGCATATAAAAGAGAGGGTGTAAACAATAGAATTTGACTTTGGTACCCAGGGAGACCAATACAAGCATGCAGTCTTTCTGCATGCTAATAGGTGTATGTGGCCAAGTTTTCCTCTTTGGTGATGCAAGTACCCTGGACTTGTGCTGCAGCTTTTTACTGAGTGTGGGAGAATTACCACTGAAAAGGAGAACCAGGTGTACATGGAGAATGTAGAGTATGGGATACTATATCCTGGTTTTATTTTCCAAATATAAATTAAAAATCAGGTGACTCACACTGACACAGAAGCTCTGGCAGAAGTTGTGGTTAACTAAATCAAAACCTACACTCTCTTCTGTGGATTAAATGTGGCAATGACTGGCTTTTTGCTACAAACATAGATGGCTTCAAGAAAGAATTAGAAAAACATATGGAGCAGAGGGCCACCAGTCACAATTAGCCACAAGGTATAGATAGGAAGTCTCAATCTGGGGCAAGTGATGCACTGTAGTCTTGGTGCTTGGGGAGAGGTAACCGTGGGAGGGCTTCTAGTGTCCTGGCCCCACTGATGGTCCTCCTGATAGTACCTGGTATTTTTGGCCACTGTGTGATGGAGTGTTGGACTGGATGGCCTGATCCAACATTGGCTTCTCTTATGTTCTTATATCACACTGTAGCACTGCATCAAATAACGGATGGGTTGAAAGTAGGGCTATGCAGATGGCATCTAGCTCAGGGATCCACATGAAAGGGCTACAGTGTAGGACGTACTTGAAAGAACACAAAATTTTATATTCACCCAAAACAAATACTACATTTGCTCAAGTGTCCCTGTAACATACAGACTCTTCCCTTGGTCCTTCTGCACAGAGGCCCTGATATAATGGCCATTTCACGAGTAATAATAGCCATAATGAATTTCCACCCATCTCTTGTCCATTTATCATTATCTGAACAAAGGCAGCACATTCTTCTCTAAGGGTCTGCTGAGCACTTTGTGCTTCATCATCATCATCTCTAATTCTCAACATGGCCCCATCTGTGCATAATTAAATCTAGACATTGGGAACATGGACAGACAAAATGGATCTTTCTTCAAACCTGAGAAAAGCCCCAGGTCTGCAGCAAAAAGCTGAAATCTAAAAAAGTAAAACTACATAAAGCCTCCAAAGTGATAGCTGCAGCACCTGCAGCTTTAAGAAACAAATGTCTTCCATGGCAATTGCTAGGAAACCACAGCAGTTTTGCCAACTTTCAAGCCTTGGTTTGTATCAGTAAAAGGCAGGGAAATGGGGCAGGGCTCTTTCCAGGGCTGTTCTGGTAACTGAGGAAGGACTCTTTTGGACCAAGTCTAGTAGCAACCACCTGGTGACTTATTACCATGCAACTTGCATGAATCATTGAGACATAAGTGCTTGCTGCTGTTCAACAGCAGTCACCTCACAGCAGCATGTGTATACAGTGGCTAAAGTTTCAGGGGCAATTTGGGCTCTGGTTGCACTGCAAAGGTAATTGCACTTTGTTCCCGCTTTGTTTAAATCGGGAACATTTTTCTTTGCATTGGGCTGACTAGATGCAGCCAGCCCCTCTCTTACAACACCCACTCGCCTGCTGCTATGCCGTCCCTCCAGGCGATCCTGCTGGCCACGGGGGAGGCTCGGGCGGCTGCTGCTTCTGCCGACACTTGGGGGGGGGTGCCGCCGCAGCTACCGCTGCTGCCACCATTGCCCCACGAAAACAAGCTCCGCCGTGTCCGCCATCCTCCTTGTCGGCCCCATCGAGGCTGCCGGAGCCCCCGCCTCTCATTCCCGCCTCCAGAGCCATCTTTTGTGAGGTTTTTTTTTTTAAAGCTTCCGGTTTGAGCGCTTGACTAAACATGTGCTTAATAAATCCATTATGAAACATTAAATGGATTTATTAAGCGCATGTTTGCTCAAGCACTCAAACTGGAAGCTTTAAAAACAACAACAACACAAAGAGCGTTCAGACGGCCCTAATCACAATCGTTGCGAAAGATGGGCTGTCCAGATAGGCGAAATCGCGCATTCAAAGCGGAAGTGCCAGGAAAACACTTGATTTTCCAGGGGTCAGGAAAACCCGGCATCATTGCGTGAGTGAGCCTGCTTCAGGGCAGGAGGTGGATTGGCACGTGTGAACGTGAAACTGACATGTGCAAGGAAACAGCAGCGAATCCCGATTAAAACAGCAGTGTGACTGGACCCTTGGTTTGGTCTTTTTTCTGACATGTGCAAAAATATCAGTATTGATAGATCATGAACAGCTCTGTAAACCACTAGGATACACCTTTCTATCAATTCAATACTTTATTATAATGAGTTTGCTCTAGGATTACTATAAGAGGCTCTGACACTGTTGTTTTTCCTCAAGTGTCACCTGATGATAGATGGTGCTTTTGAAAAAAAGCATGTTCATGCTTATTACTGGCTATGAATATCATCTCAATGGGAGCCAATTGTTATATGGTTTCTTGTTAGCTCTGAGTCCTTGAATAAGATAACAAATCCATCACAACAGGCGGAAAGGGGAAAATGCATGCAGGTTGTGTGTTTATATGTGAAGAAACTGCAGTGTATATTGTGAGTAAAGGGGAGATGATGTGAGGTAATGAATCTGCTGCCCTGGGGAGGGCCTCTTTTTCTCTGCCTGTGCTCTCCATTATACATTTGTAAATAAATAAGTCATCAGTGCTTGTCAACAGAAATTCAAACCTCTGTAAAGTTGTCTCTGAAATTTCTCAGGGAAGTGATGACAGCATACCAATATTGGTATAGAGGAGAAATTAGAGCCATTGTAGTATCTCCTAGGTGTTATAGGCCCCTACTCTTTGTAGCTGAGAATCAGATCAATACTTGCCTCAGAGATTCAAGAGGCATGACTATTTTTTACATTCATCATGGGGGAAAAAATCAACTACCGAAATGGGCACAATACAGATCCCTCAGGTGTCCAATATCGTTTGTGTAGAATGAACATGTATTGTGGACTCACATTCTAATCCGAGGTAAAGAAATAAAACATTCTGCTGACATAGCACAGAACTGCTTCCAGATCTCTGCATGTTTATATCAGACTGGAAAGCAGACAAGGAGATAATTTCTTTGGTCACTCACATATGGGTTGTTTCCTCTGGCTTGGATGCGACGGTGGGTGGGGGGGATTTTCCATGTTTCCATATGGCATTGTTGTACTTCTGTGCTTCCCATGTTTTACCTGTCTTTCTTGAGATCTTTTCCCGAACCTGATGTTCTGAGATATTTTGGGAAAGCCAGACAGGCACCCATATAGCATGAAAATCTATATCTTTTTGATCTTGCCCACATGGATGCCACTTTCCCTTCCCTTCCCCTGTCCCGACCATTTCCCCTCCCTCCAGCCTTATCATCAGCAATTGGATATTGTTATAGTGCTGTAATGTTACAATCAACTGTTTATCAGTTTGTCTGAATTCCCAGGTTTAATTTTTTTAAGTCTCTTGTCCCTTTCATTATGCAAGGAAAGGCATATATCTGCCTTAAAAATTCAAAAGAACCTGATTATTACAATGTTATGGCACTATAATAATATGTCAATTCTCCGTTTTTTTAAAAAAAAACCTGAAAAAATCCCTGGGAGCAGGGGACTGGGTCTTAAAAAATTTGGAGAAACCTGCTATGTGGAAACTCTGTTGTACAACACACCAACCTGTCCCTGTGTAGAAAACATCTTTATTGCCTTTACAGCCTGGTTTCTACCTCAGAATAAAAAGGTAAAGGTAAAGGTTCCCTTGCTCGAAAGCCGGTCGAATCCGACTCTAGGGTTGCGGTGCTCATCTCCGTTTCAAAGCCAAAGAGCCAGCACTGTCCGAAGACATTTCCGTGTTCATGTGGCTGGCATGACTAAACACCAAGGTGCACGGAACGCTGTTACCTTCCCACCCGCTGTTACCTTCCTACCTATTTATCTACTTGCAATTTCTTGCTTTCGAACTGCTAGGTTGGCAGGAGCTGGAACTAGAGACAGGAGTTCATCCCGTCATGCGGCACCCGGGCCTCGAACTGCTGAACTACTGACCTTCCACAGCCTGCAGTTCAGCGTCTTAACCACTTGAGCCACTGCAGCTCAGAATACTTCCCTGATATACACTCTTCAGTCATATTGGTACCACCACGTGAATGGCTATAAACACATGGGAATTTCTGATACCACCAGCTGCAAGAGAAGCCTTCACTTTAAGTGCAGGGCTTTTTTGTGTGTTAGGTAGATCCACAAGGTTTATGTGTTTACTTACTATTACATCTTACAAGAAGAGATGTTTCAGTCTTCTTATGCTTTATATTTTTGCTGTGTCTGAAGTGTATTAAATATCATTTTAAAAATGCATTGTCAGTGATAAAATATATGTATGAAGCTGGGAGAAAGCTTCAGTTTTTTCCTTGAGAAGCCCTAAGGGGTGATTCTCTTCAGGAACTTTAAAAATTCATTTCAAAGCCTGTTCCTTTGTTAAACTTGTTTCTTCTTCACATTAGAAAATCTAAGTACTATAGCAAACAACCGGCTTATTTTGTAATGGCCTTCTCAACTTCACCAGTGATCATTAGGATCCCAAAATCATTTCATATTTCAGGAATAATTTTGCTTTATCACTTCAGTTCTCAGTCTTTAGCAACCCAAAGACCCCTTTTTACTCTGAGGTGTTATTTCTACTTTAGCCAGTACTGAGACATGGAATTTAGATTTCAATGTAGACTGGAGTGCATATACTGAACTCTGTGTTTAAAACAGCCATTTTAGAACCTTTTGAGGATTTGATCTGAAGTAGAGAGGGAATGTTCCCAAGTTTTATTTTACACACACACACACCGTCCTTGATTTTGACCCAAGGTCTGCAGAGACCATAATGGGGGGGGTTGTCATCATCAATTCTTCCACAATCCTGGGATGGCAAATGTGCTCCAATGTGTCCATGAGAAAACTTACTCTAATGTGATACAGCATTACATTGGAGAATATTAAATGTGCATTTCTCATAAATTTTATGACTTTGGCTGTGCAATTTGCATTTGTGCAAATTAATAATAACCAGGAAAACTTTTCTAGGATTACTGAATTGTGGGTTCATGGAAGTATACACCCGCAAAAAAACCTGAAATTATTTTTTAAAAAGTAAAGTTTGTCTTACTGCTTATTGGACATTTCATGGATAAGAGTTTTAATCAAAGAGCAGTGAGAAGTGTATGTGTGCATGGAGGTGGGAGAGAGATACTTATTTGATTGTGAAATCTAATTAGAATTCACAGTCATCCCTAGAAATAAGCAAAATATCACATTTGTGTTTTGGTAATGTCTTTGAGTGTAGGGAAAAAGGAGAAGAGAGTGGCCTTTATCCTATCCTTCTCTGGTGTCACTGTGCCTACTCATCTTCATGCTGTTTCTGGAATAAGCAAATATTTAAACCCCCATCTGCCCACCCGATCTGCTTTTCAGGGGAAGTCTAGTATGAATACACTGCCAATTATGTTGTATTTACTATTGTACTGATTTTTTTTTAAAAAAAGGGAGTGAACAGTTTGGTTATTCTGCTAGTTGCCAAATGGCAAGGAGAACACATTGCCCTGGCCAACTGTTTGATCAGATTCAGTATAAACACAATTGGTACAGCTTTTCTTGCCATATTTTCAGACAATATTGAACTATCTGGAGTGTTGTGTTTTCAAAAACTGTTTTTAACAGAAGAAAAAAGTCTGTAAAATACACTAAGGCCCATTCAGGTCTAAGTGTCTACTAGGAATTAGTCCTGTTAACTTACTGATTTTCTGGGATGGTTTTCTCCAAGGTATTGGGCAGAGATAACAGAAAGCCAGCATACCACTGATGCTAGTGCCACAATCATATCATGAGTTCTGTGGTGGGGTGGGATGGGATTCACAACATACATTGTGAGATTAACCATACTGCATAAAATACATTCTATTGTTGTTGGGTTTTTAGCTGGGGGGTAGGAATAGACTGGCAAAGTCAAAGTGGGAGACTTCAAATTATTGAGTGGAATTTTATGAAGTTCTACAGATGCAGTCTTAATTACTTGCTACATCTTTCCCATTTCCCTCTCAAGTGTTACCCACGTCCAGCAGCTATTTCCTCCTATTACTTCTCCTTCCCCAAGTGGAGGTGTCTGTGCTTGACTAGTGGTACATTTAAAAGACTAGCTTGATTGGCTCCTAGGTATTTTTTGCTATTAAAGGGGAACCGGTGAGACAGACCAATGCCGAATATAATAAATAAAAGCAACTTTATTATTGTTTGATTTTAATAATGGAAAAAATGTAATGATTTGTGGTTAAAATAAAGCTTTCTATAGTGGAGAAACCACTGTGTTATTAGAGCACTGGGCTAGGACCTAGCAGACACAAATTAAAATCTCCACTCTGCTGTTCACTGGGTGACTGTGGGCCAGTTGCATTCTCAGCCTCACCTACCTCACAGGATTATTGTGAGTATAAAATAGGGTTGCTAACCTCCAGGTGGTACCTGGAAATTTTCTGCTATTACAATTGATCTCCAGGCAACCAAAATCAGTTCTGCTAGAGAGAATTGCTTCTTTAGAGATTGGACTGTAATACATTATGCCCTGCTGAAGTCCCTCCCCTCTCCAAACCCCACTGTGCCCAGGCTCCACCCCCACCCAAATCTTCAGATATTTTCCAACCCAGAACTGGCAACCCTAGTATAAAATCAGGAAGGGAAGAGCTGTGCAGGATAAAAATAAATTGTTTGGGAAACCAGTGTTCTCCCATGGATGACAGCACTTTGCTGTATTCTTAAGTTTGACATACTCAACCTATGTAAATACCTGAGGACCTTACTACATCTGGAGAAATTAGGCAAGCAGTACTCTGTAATCTGAATACAGGAGTATGGCTGGCTAATAGCATGGATCGCCTCACGTTGTACATCATAATTATTCACTTAACTAAGCAATATCAGCTCCAAGTGAATCAATCCATACATTTTAAAAGGAGCTAAGAGTCTCTAGTTTTTTAATTCACCAAGAGGCTAAACTTTGAAGGGTAGGGAACTAAAGTTTCAGATACTGAACTGGTAATTTAAAAACTGGTTCTTCAATTATGTCTTCCCTCTGCATACACTATGACATCCCACCAGATCTTCGAAAAGAACTCTTGGCTTGTGTTTGGCTTTGTGCACCAAGTCATCTAAAAGCAGGGGTTTGTAAAGCTGTATGTCTTGTCACCCTTTACTCTGAATGACCCTGAAGCTGTATGGGAGATGATATTTATGGTGATTAATCAGCCTCCAGTTGTTTGAGTCCTTTGGCTTACCTCAAAGAAAACAGCAAGCTGGAGAAGAAAGAAGAGGAAAACTATAATATGACTTGTTAAAATGTTTGATAGAAGGGCAACAGACAGTAGGACTGGAGACTCCATATGAATCAGCTGCTAGGAGACTTGTTTCTCAGGCGTGCTCCACATTTCAATGCAAGGCATTGTTTAGTGAAATACAGCTGGTTGCTAGGCTGATGTACTTAAAAAAAAAACAGAGTAGAGAACCAGCATGTCCTACTTGTGTTAAGAGGGAGATGGAGAGTACTGCTGATAGATTTTGCTCCAATGATGGGGAATTCTGTGTATAGAAACAGTTGGAATTTAAAATATTCATGATTTTTTGTGACGAGTATAATTTATGTTACATTCCAGCAGTAGAGCAATATTGATGTTCATGCTCTTGGGTTTATACAGAACATTTTGTTTTCATTAATTTTGGGAAGTGAAAGGACACAGCAATCTGACAATTTCCGTGTATTTAACACCAGCTTTGGATGCACAAATGTGTGTGAAAATGATTCAACAACATTTTAATTAAATTGTCTTTTGTGTTTTAGCCATAGCTCTGGATTTTCTTCTGTTTCCCAGAGAGAATTATAATACCTAAATATGTGTATACTTATAAACATAGATTCAGCAATTTTTAACAGTAATAGAGGCATAACCTTCTTGATTCATATAGTTTGCTACAACAATCTATGATTTTACTGTTATTTAACTTAATGCTGGGAAAGCTTCCAGTTTTCGGTGACTCGCAACAAGACCCTCCCCGTCAAGCTCTGATGGGGGCGGCTTGGCTCGAAGCGGCAGGGAGGGGGTTCGGATGGTTCCGTCCCCCCCATGAAGCTCTTGGAGTTGCGGCTTGGGGAAGTGAGCTTCTTTAGCTTTGTAAGGACCTGCTGCCTGAGGCCAGTAATGGCGCCCAGAGACGTTACCGGACCAGAGCGTGCAAGGAACTAAGAAAGCAATTTTTCTACCTGATGACTGAGCGGGACAACAAAGCAAGTAAAAGTGTGTGATGTCCCAAAAATAAACATAACTTAAAAGAGGGTGAAGGTACAGCAAACTGGCAAAGTGTTACAAAACGAAACAGCACAGAACGAGGGGAGGGGAGGAACCCGAGGAGGAAGAGCCCTCCCCAGAGTTGAATCATAGCAATAGCCGAGAGCGAGCTGTTAAACCTCACCTTATCTTAGTGACAGAGCTTCGGGACTGAATTCCATGCATTTGGGATTTCTTTGAACTTTCTTTGGGAACTCTTATCTAACTATAAACAATGACCCAGCGAGCCAGGAAAATGGCATCAAGGGGCAGAGGTAGCACTGGAAATGCCAGTACAGTGTCACCAGTCACAAGACAGGAAGATACCAGCAATTTGGCTAGCAAAATTTCCGAAGACCTGCACTCCCTGATGGATGCAGATAATGAACCTCAATCAGAAGTTCAACAGTTTACAAAAGGACCTTAAAGAGACAGCAGCAAAATCTAAGAAGATGGGAAAAAAGATTGGAAAAATGGAGATGAAGAATAAAGAGATGGATCAAAGGATGGACATTGCTGACAAGGAAAGAGCATCTGCAAAACAAAATTTACTTCAACTTCAAATGGAAAGATCTTTATATGTTTTAAGATTTCAAGGGGTCCATGAGAATAAGGATGAAAACTTAAGAGAAATTTTGAGCGCAGCACTGGCCCCCTTGATTAATACCAAACCTGAGACTTTGAAAGCGGACATTGATATGATATACAGGACAAACTCAGAGTTTGTAAAAAATAAATAAATAATAACCTCCCAGGAGAAATTTATGTAAAATTCACAAAAAGAAGCACAAGGGACTTAATTCTTAAAGCATCAATGGTGACAAAGATTAAAATCCAAGAGGAGGAGATAAAAGTTCTGAAAGACATTCCATATGAAATTTGAAAAACAAGACGCCAAATATAAAAACATTACAGAATTTCTACAAAAGAACAATGTCCAATACAGATGGCTAATCCCAGAAGGACTCATTTTTAATTTCCAGGGAAAGAAAGAAAAGATTGACTCTTTAACAAAAGCAGAAACTTTCTTGAAGCATCATAAATTGTCGACAAAGAAAAAGGATAGAACAGAGAGTGAGAAGGCATTGGAGACAACAGAGGATATCAGTGAGTGCCAAAAGACTGGCTCAGATAACTCTTCTTCCACAGATACCTCAGATACTTCGGTATCTCTGGGAGAAATTTTTGACTCTGACTTTGATTCTGATTTAGGTGCTGTTGCACCCAAAACTATGAAGGTCAAACTGCCGTGGCAAAAGAAGAAGAAGCATAAGGATAAGAAGTCTTCTAAATAAAGTTCTCAGAATCTCTACTTGTACAATTAAACATTAAGTTTGGAAGTCATAGTATTTTAGTTAAGGCTTTTTGGACTTTTTTCTTTTTTTTAAGTAGTGTAGAAAGGAACCTCATTGTGTACTAGGTAGAAAAGACTGAAATTACATAGTTAATGTATAATAGAGCCTTGTTACTCTCATTAGTGTTTTAGTGTTTGTATGTAGAGTGTTAGTCTATGTAGTGTTGTAGTATGTGTAGTTTATAGAAGAAAAACAATAAAAACTTATATTAAAAAAACCTTAATGCTGCAATAATTACTTTGTCACTAATTATCTAATAATTGTCCTTGGTTTTAACAAAAAAGATTAACTATAATTCATTGATGCCCTAAAGCAATTTTTCATTACCTTCTTCTGGATGCCAAAAAACTGGTTCTATTTTAGATCATTTGTAGGTCAGTACATTTCTTCATAGAATTCTGCATTCTACCAACTTGTGATAACAACCCTGCTGTGGTTTCTGTGATCTTAAATGGCTGGAGACAAAAGAGGTAACTCAGAATTTCCTGGTCTTGACCCGGTTGGTTGACTCACTAACATTTCATCCCTAAATTCAGTCTTTGACATATAAACAGATTGGAGGGAATTCAAGAGTTGTTAGTCCAGGATAACTAATTGTATAAATGGGCCCTACTTTTATGCATTTATTTGTTAGCAGCAAATAGCTTGTTTCAATGCAAATCATTAAAATTTAGAAGGGAATAAAATGTCAGATTGAATAGTATATGCTTGTAGAGTCTGCCTAAGCCATTTCAGAGGCCTAGTTTAGAAAATTAAAGTGCCAGCTGGCAGTTGCCTTCATTACTACTTACCTGCTGTGGAGGCAGCATTTTATTTTAAAAGGACAAAATTGTCAGCTTTTTAAGCTTAGCTTAGCTTAGTTTTTTCTCTTAACAAAAAAGAAGAAGAACCTGTTTCACCTAGAGTTGCCTGGCCAAGCCTGGCAACCAATGGGAGGGTTGGGGACAGGGACATGGTGGGGGAGATGACAGCATGAAAATGATGACATTACTTCCAGGGAAAATCTGGAAGCAGTGGCAGTAGCTTTCCAGTTACGGTTTTCTTCAGAGATGAGGTCATCATGTTTGTTACTCTGGTGAGTTGTTTTTTTTAATCACACACACTGCTGGTTGGAGCAGTGGCAGAAAATGAGAGCTTGAGGTGGGGGAATGCCCTGCCCAGGGGTTGACAGCCCTAGTTTCAGCCAAGGCAGTATTGTGCATTGGTGTAATGGTAAAGAGTGGTGGACTCTAATCTGGAAAGCCGGGTTTGATTCCCTACTTCTCTGCATGAAGCCAGCTGGGTGACCTTGGGTCAGTCACAATTCTCTCAGAGGTCTCTCAGCCGCACCTGCTTCAGAGGGTGTCTGTTATGGGGAGAGGAAGGGAAGGTGATTGTAAGCTGCTCTGAGACACCTTCAGGTAGTGAAAAGTGAGGTATAAAAATCAACTCTCCTACTCTTCTGAAAACAATTTTTGTTTTACTTTTGTATTGATCGAGATACATCTCTGAGAAAGAACCACCCAGTATTTGAAATTTAGATGGGGGGGGAAATGCTTGGTTGTTCTGAAACTCACCTGAATGATGTGCTAACTAATGCCTAAGATATTTGGAACATACTAATCATTGCAGTATGATGAATCCTGTTACAGTGGCTTGTTTTTTTCTGCAGCAGCTGCAGGTAGGATTGTCAGCCAATGACTATCATCTGGCGGGAGATGGGGGGCAGGACATGGTGAGTGTTGTTGGCACACAAGTGACATCACACTGCTCCAGGAATCACAGAAATCTCTATGGTAAAACCATAAAGTTCACAGCAATTTCTAGAGTGGTGTGGCAACATGCCAATGGTATTTTTTAAAAATTAAATTTTCTCCTTCTGGTTGACCAAGCTACAGTGGGAAGCAAGAGTTCCTGGACTGGACAGAAGTCTCCTACCATAGCAGGAGACCTGGCAGGGTGTATCATTTTAAAAGTTTTTGGGGTCCTTAGCTCAGAACTGCAGTGTAGGTGGAGGAGCCACTACTTCCCCCAACTCCATTTTTCTGAAATGAAACAGCCCCATCTCAGAGCATCCTGACTCATTAAGATATTTCCATAGTTTGGCCCCCAGTACAGAAGAAAGAAGAGCTTAAAAGCAGTTTACATTTGTGTCACCACATTTTTAGATCCAATACCTCCCACCCCAGTATGGTAGAGTCTTTAATTTTTTTACTTATCTAGTTATTTATTGTTTAAAAATTTATGCTGCCTCTCCAGCAACCTGCCTGACATGGCTCACAAGATAAAAATAAAATAAATTAATTTAAATCCAGCATCGGGGGGGAGGGACCCAGTCCAGCATAAAAACAAATCTCAGACAGCTTAAAAATAAGTTTCCAGACTAAAATAGTATTAAAAAATCAATCCCTTAATTAAAAATCTAGGTGAACTGAAACATTTTGGCCTGGTGCCTAAAAGAAGTTTATGCCCCCAAGCCTGAAAGGAAACAGCATTCCATAAGCGAAGTGCCGCTACTGGAAAAGCTGTGTCCTTGGTTGCCACCCACCTCACTTATGAAGGTGGTGGCACAGAGAGCAGGCTTTGTGATTCAGATCTTTACTGTTAGGCTGGACATATGGGAAGAGGCGGTCCTTCAGTCATGGCACTACTAATAAAACCTAGCTGATCTTTAAATAATTGGCATGTTTGCTTAAGCTACCTTATACTGTAGCCCTGACCTGGATGGCCCATCTTGTCAGATCTCCGAAGCTAAGCAGGGCTCAGCTCTGGTTACTGTTTGGATGGGAGATTACCAGTGAATTCCAATGTCACTATGCAGAGGAAGTCGATGGCAAGCCACCTCTGTTAGTCTCTTGCCTGGAAAACTCTATAAAGTCACCATAATTCAGCTGCGACTTGACAGCACTTCACACACACACAGAAGTCATTTAGCATGGGAGTGTAGTATGTTGGATATTGGAGTTGAGAAGGCTATTATAATACATAGAAACTGTAAAAAATAGTTAACATTAGAAATGCATGAATGTACATATGTTATTAATTTGATATGTTTTGCCAGGTGATATTAACTAAGAGATTCTGTGGAGTTAAACCTACGCATGTGTCCAGGGTTAGCGACACTATCCCTGCACTTACCCTAGAGGACTGCAAGCACCATCAAAGGCTTGCTCCACCAGCAAGCCTTGAAGCTGGGGAAGTTGCTTGTCAGATTGCAGCGGGGCATGGCCTTCATTGAGTCTACTCAGGACTCTGCTGGCTTGAAGGAGCCCAACTGGCTCTTAGCAGCAGAAGCCAACGCAGCTGAGCTTCTCCCAGAACGAATCGTGGCCCTGAGACCCAGGGGAGCTCTGCCAAGGGGGGCAGAGATAGCTGGCAGCACTGACCTTCTTAGATGAGATCAGGCAGGGAAGCCAGCTTGTCATGGTACCTTGCTTTTATTTTGTGTGGTTAAGTGTGATGTAGTTTGAAATTTTCTTGTTTCTTTCTCTCACTCAAAGTATCACTGCCACCAGGAATTTAATTCCAGTCTTTAATTAGCCTTTCCCACAATATTGTGCCCAAGCTTTAAGGCTCCTTTGTTGGACTATGTGGTTCTGAGGATGAGACTCTTCTATTTTAAACTCTGTATTAACAATAAACAAGATAAAACTTTATTTGCACAAGAAGCGTATTGGATACAAGATGTTTTGTTAAGTTGCTCAATAAAATCTTTTCCTTTTTACTCAGGTCTCTGTCAGCTTTTCCCCTCATACTCCTAAAATACTCTTGACTATTTTAGATTTTGCCTAATATGCCCCCATAAGTATATTTCTTCCTCCTTTAGAATATTAATGCCTTTCATAGCACTTCTATATGATTCTAGTTAGAAGACTGCTTTTCAGACTCTGTATAGATTGACCACAGCTGCTAACTGGTGACTTCAGACTGAACATTGTCTTCTCTCTTTCCGAACACATGGACATTTCCTAGCTCTGCCATACACTGTCAGTCACCAACCAATTGCCTCACTCATCTCCCTCTTTCACCCCCCTTGTTCTTCTGACACTTACCAACCATTTAAAGAAACACACACATAACTTGAAATCATTACACAGCTCTTTAAAGAAGTTCAGGGGCAAAGGCCAGTGAGCTCACTAATCCAAGACAAATATCCATTTGGCCCAGGAGCCTGTCACTCCCCAGGACTGGACTGGGGAGAGAGGATGAGCTGAGCCTGGGGTTGGCCCTCCCTTGGGAAGCAATTAAAAAGTGTGCTCAGGAGCATCCAGGAAGAAAGAGCCAGACCCATCCCCTGGCAGGTGGGAATAGGTACTTCGCAGAACAGTGTGGGGAAACTGGGTGAAAGGAAAACCCCTCCTCTTGCTCTATTCTGAGGCTTTATCCTGGGGTACTTGCCCAATAAACAGCAACCCTGGAGAATGAGACAGCTCTGGACTCAAACCCAGCTCCAGCGGATCCTGACAGTGAGATCAAAATCTTAGCATAAAATCATTCCAGGGGTAGCCATGTTGGTCTGTTGCAGCAAAAACTAAACAGGCATAAACCCATTGTTTCTGAAGAAGTAGGCTATAGTCTATGAAAGGGAATTGATAGAGTTCTAAGGTCCTCAGTCCATTGACCTACTAGAAGTGAGCATTTATCTTTCCAACGTTGTAATATGAGTCTTTGAGCTGTAGTACGAGCACAGAGGGTCCATTTTTGTTGACCATAAGCTAGCCTCCAAGAGATGGGCAGATAGTTTAAAAGTATATAAGCATCCTCAAAAATCAATGAACATTCTAATACAAAATTAATATGAGTAATAACTTCTTCCCTAGGGGTTGATTCACACATAACTACAACACTGTGGGAAGCACTGCTCTGTGCTGTCTTCCCTAGGGTTGTCAGGTCCTTACTGTGTTCCGTCAGGGGGGAGCTCCTGTCTTCTTCCTGGTTACCATACAGTTTTTTTCTCAAATGCTAGAGTGTTCCACCACACAACGTGCCCTGTGCAATGATGTCACCTCTAGGTGACATCATCACACCGAGCATGTCGGCAGGGGCGGGGCTCCCTCACCAGCCAGCTGAGTAGTGGCAGATTGGGGGCCCCAAAAGCAGGAAAATCCCCAGCCCAGTCAGGGGGATGGCAATCCTAGTCTTCCCACATTGCACCAATATTTTGTAGATGAACATGCGAAGAAGAGTACATTACTTCCTCCTTCAAGGCTGCTTTCTCCCTAAGAGATGTGTGGCATGTTGGAAGCAAAGAGCAGTGTAATTTGGCCTGCCCATGTGATTACTTCCAATAGTATTGGAGCAGCATGAGAACTAGCCACAGGTATGTGGTAGTGTAGGAAAATAGGAATTACCCGTAGGAGAGAACATGGATAGATGGGCTTTGTATCTAGGAATGTGATCTTAGAAGAAATTCTACTGATATTGCGGGTTTCATACTGCAGTGGAAAGTTATAAGATGTCACTGGCAGATCATTGCGGTTCAAATCACATCCACAGTAAATGATTAAAAAGTAATAAACAGTTTCTCCAATGTACTTCCTGGTGCTGATGATATGACAAGATGGTATATGATTTCTTCCTCTTTTTTTCTTTGCTAGTATATTTGGTTAGGGCTGAGCTATGAAGGAATTGTTGGAATTTTAAAGTTTTGATATATATTTGATTTAGAATAGTCTGCTCAAATATTTATGAGCACAATTTGTTTCTGATAGCATAAAATTAAGATAGATGTATTTAATTTTTGATAGAAGATAATGATTCTCTCTTTGGGGTGCATGATGAACGAATAAACAGGGATATTCTGAATGTTCCTGAAGTGACTGATCATTTTTACAATCCAATATAATCTTCAGATAAAGGAAATGTGTCTGTTTTTTAATGCTTCCAATAACCCCAGAATATCTTTAATAAATAAAAACACATAAATGCATTGTAAGTAACACCTGGAGACTTGCTCCAAATTTATAACTGCTGCAACACATAGGTTCTGTTTCACAAAACTTGTATGATATATTTTGAGCTCATAAACTTTAGAAGCCTTTATTTTTATTATGCTATTACATTTTATTTTAAAAGTGCCTCATAATTACAGGTCAGCCAAGGTCTGTAACCAATGTGGTGTAGTGTTTAGAATGTGAACTAGGATTTGGGAGAATCAGATATGCCACTCTGCCTTGGCAGCTAGTGTTTCCAAGTCCCCTCGCCATTGTGGCGGGGGAATTTGGGTGGTGTTCTGAGGGTGGGCGGGACATTGCATGCAACGTGCCCGATACAATGACGTCACCTGAAAGTCACATTTGATGCTCTGGTTTTTGGGCAAAACTCTATGGGTTTTTGGCTTCACAACCATAGGGTTTGTCCTAAAACCAGAGTGTTGCGGTGCAATGTCCCCGGCGCAATGACAACACCTGGAAGTGACGCTATCTGTTTGGGGGTGGGGTTTTCCCACTGGCCAGCTTGTTGGTGGCAGATCGAAGCCCCCAAAAGCAGGGGAATCCTTGCTGAGACCTGGGAGCTTCTAACCCTGAAGAAAGCTTGCTGGGTGACCTTGGGCCAGCTACACACTCTTAGCCTAACCTACCTTGCATGGTTGTTATGATGATGAAAGCTAGGTAGGCTTAGATCTAATCAGTGTGTATAGTGGTTAGGGTGTTGGACTCAGACTAAGGGAGCCCATGTTCAAATAGCTACTAATCCCTAAAGCTCAGTGGGTGGCCTTGGGTCTCTCTCTTTGTGTGTCTCTGTCTCTCTCTTGTAATCTAACCTGCCTCAAAGTGTGATTATAAGCTACTGTGAACTCCTTGGAGGAAGGGCAGGGTAAACATGTAGTAGATGGACAGTCAGCAGCACCAGAAAGGATAGACTTCTTTGAACCTCAAGGACATCTCCTTCAGTTCCCTGGGAGAACTTGTATCTTGCACTGATTCTGCTTCTCTGTAGCTTCCCTCAAATAGGCTTATGGGGTTGTGCAAACCTTTTCTGGGTTGCAGCACATGATTTCCCCCCCTCACTTAGTATCACAGGTAGGAAACTGGAGATTATGTGAACCTGTCCAGGTCAATATTATTAATTGTCAGGAATACTAGCAGTATTTTGGAAGTAGTACTGAAATAATTGTTTTTTCAATGCATCTTTGGCATTGCACTACAGTGGTTGTACAACTGCTACACAACCTGGCTAGAACACATGGAATCTAGAGAGCATTAAATAAAAATTAAATGTGTTGAAAGGAAGTACAATCAGCTGTAATGTTGTTCAGGTTAGTAAATCTGTGAATAACAGGGTGCTGTTTTCCAGAATGGCAGAATGCAACTGTTCTTAAAGGTTTTTAGAATATTGTTGCTAAAAACATATAGGCAAGCAGAGCTGTAGTAAAGTAGCTGTTTACTTTGCCTTCATATTGAGCTTTTGCATATAAATGTGTACAGTAGTATCTATCTTGCTCTACCTTTTTGTTCCTTATTTGCCTATAGCGGAGTTCCAGTCTTCCATGTGTATGTGTGCGTTTGTGTGTGTTTTGGTCTGGTGTCCAAACAAGTCACTTCCCTCCCTCTAATTCATGCATTCTGTTGTGTACCCAGGAAAGACTGCAAACACGGTCGGGTCCACACGTGGTCAGGTGAAGGGCCCAAGCTTCGCCTCCAAAGACAATAGCCCAAATGGATCCTAGTGTGCACTAATCGGAAGGCTAGGATCCTAGAAGGGACCTATGGGGTTAGGGTGCACTGCACTGTAAATAACCTATCATGGGTGTGGGTGGGTGTTTGGGTGTAGTGAAATACAGGGATATAAGCCGGCCTGTGGTCCGGCTGAAGCATCTCAAGATCTGACTGTAATTCAATAAAGTATGAGCTGTAATCACTAGGATTTTGTACATTCACTAGGAAACAGCATTTTGGTTTTTGGTTTTGAGGGGGACTGTTACGTACTGAATGTGAATCGCTCCTATCTATTCACATGTTAAGCTTGAGTCTGAATGTGGCTCTTCAGATGTCGTATTGCTATTGGTTGGTTTCTGCGAAACCTGTATAATTACCCAATCACTGAGTGATATTGTTGCAAAGAGGGAACGGTCCTGATTGGCCTTTATCCCTGTATTCTGATTGGACTTTATCCCTGCAATATTATTGGTCATTAACTTGTTATGGGTGTGGCTTTGACAGCCCAGGAGAGTTTAAAAGAAGGAGCTGTGCTCCCCTTGTTGTTGTGTGTTCCTGACTTACAGTTGCTGTTTAATAAAGCTGAAATCACTTGAAGCTGAATCCTTTGTTGAGTCTCATACTTAACAATTGGCGACAAGGATGGGATACTAGAGTGGGTAGGCAGCCCCACTGAACCAAGACAGCAACAGCGGACGAGGACACACACCCGGTCGAGTCAGCTGAGGCTCCACGAGCAATAGTGGCAGCACCGTCCGCCCAGATGGCCGTAAATCCGGCGTTCGAGGCGTTTGACCCGGCGACGGAGGACTGGGACTCTTACCTGGCACGGTTTGAGTTTCACCTCCAGGCAAACCAGATCACGGACGAGGCGAGGAAGAAGGCGACGCTACTGAGTTCCTGTGGCAAGGCCATCTTCAACATAGCTCAGTCCCTAGTTGCGCCCACCGAGCTTAGCACAGCTCCATGGGCTGATATCACGGCAAAGCTCAAGGGCCGTTTCACGCCACAGCCATCAAAGATAGCCTGCAGGCATGCTTTTTACAAGCGGTGCCAGGGCCCGGCTGAATCGATAGCCGAATTCGTCACCGCCTTGCAGAAGGCGGCCCGGCCTTGCGGTTTCACCGACCTGGAAGAGGCCCTCCTTGACCGACTGATGTGCGGCCTTCGGGACGAGCGCCTCCAGCAGCGCCTGTTCGCCCGTTCCGAGCTTACGTATGCTGTGGCCTACGCTGAGGCTGCCGACAAATTGACCCGAGAGGTGCGACAACGACCGCCACCGGCAAGTAAAGAGCCTGTGGTCCACCAGCAGTTCACAAATTTGTGTAAATAAACAGGACTCATTGTATAGCGAGTTTCCTGAAGTGTTTGGTGAGGGGCTTGGCACATACACCGGCCCCCCGGTTTCTTTTGATTTGGACCCTTCAGTTCGTCCGATACGACTGAAGTATAGGAAGGTCCCGCTCACGCTCAAAGCAAAAATTGAGTCAGAGTTAGATAAATTGGTCAGTCAGGGTGTTCTTGAACCGGTACCCTACGGGAAGTGGGAGACTCCAATTGTGACGCCTGTCAAGGCCGACGGGTCTGTACGAATATGCACAGACTACAAATGTACAGTTAACAAAGCTCTGCGGCAGCATTTCCATCCGGTGCCGGTAATCAGCCACGTACTGGCGTCGCTGGGAGGGGCAAAGTCTTTGCCAAGCTTGACCTGGCTCAAGCTTACCAGCCGTTGCCGGTGGACGACGCAACTGCTGAAGCCCAAACAATCGTTACCCATAAGGGGGCTTTCAGGGTAAAACGATTATAATTTGGAATAAATGTTGCCCCGGGCATTTTTCAAGGGCTAATGGAGGGGCTCCTGCGTGGGCTACCCGGTGTTGTGCCCTATTTTGACGATATTTTAATTGCAGGCACAGATGATTGTGAACTGATGGCTCGCTTAAGAGCAGTGTTGAGTCGTTTTAAAAATGCCGGGCTGCGGGTTAAGCATTCGAAATGTGTTGTTGGGGTAAAAAGAGTTGAGTTCTTGGGGTTCCTCGTAGATGCAGATGGGGTCCACCCCACACCCGACAAGGTGGCAGCAATCCAAAACGTGCCTCCAGCCCAGTCCAAGAAAGACCTCCAGTCCTTCTTGGGAATACTCAACTTTTATGGTGCCTTTCTGCCACACAAGGCATCGGTTGCTGAACCTCTGCACACTTTGCTCCACAAGAATGCTAAATGGGAGTGGGGTGAGCGGCAGAGGCGTGCATTCGCTTCAGTGAAGGAACTTTTGTCATCGAGTGCAGTCCTGATGCACTTCGATGAAAACAAACTGCTGGTGCTTGCAGCTGACGCGTCTCCTTATGGGGTGGGTGCCGTTCTCAGCCACCTGATGCCGGACGGATCTGAGGCACCGATCGCATTTTATTCCCAATCCCTCACTAAGGCAGAAAAGAACTATGCCCAGATTGACAAGGAGGGCCTTGCCCTAATCGCAGGAATAAAGAAATTCCATGACTTTGTTTATGGGCGGCGGTTCCTCCTTGTGACTGAGTCCTGGACACCTTGCATGCGGGCCATCCAGGATTGGTTCATATGAAGGCCCTCGCCAGAGGGTACGTGTGGTGGCCAAACATTGATGCGGACATTGAGGTTTGGGTTCGGAATTGCATGTCCTGCTAACAGTCCCGTCCAGAACCACCTCATGCTCCTGTCCAGCCCTGGGAAAAGTCAAGGAGGCCATGGTCCCGCCTCCATATTGATTTTGTGGGCCTGTACCATGGGCAAATGTTTTTCATATGTGTAGACTCTTACTCCAAATGGTTGGAGGTTGTAAATATGAGATCAACGAATTCTGGGGCTGTGATTCATGTCCTGCGCAAGCTGTTTTCCACGCACGGGCTGCCGGACTGTGTCGTCTCTGATAATGGGCCACAGTTCGTTTTGGCAGAATTTGAGGGGTTCCTGGCTGACAACCTTGTACGCCATGTAACGTCGGCCCCGTTCCATCTGGCCTCTTATGGACAGGCCGAACGTATGGTTCGGATGACAAAAGAATCGCTTGGGTGCCTGACGTGCGGGGACTGGAATCAGAAGCTGGCCTCTTTCCTTCTGAGGCAACACATCACCCCGTGTTCGGCAACGGGGCGGAGCCCAGCTGAACTCTTGATGGGCCGAAAGCTATCTACCCTCCTCAACCGTTTGCACCCCAACTTGGATCAGTCCAAGCAACGGTCAGAGACCCCAGAGCAGAGGAGAGTTTTTGTTGTGGGGGACAAGGTATTTGCCCGCAATTATGCAGAGGGTCATCGGTGGCTACCTGCCGTAGTCACCAAAATCGTTGGTTCCAGGCTGTACGTGGTCTGGCTTCCCAGCGGATGGGAGATTCGCCACCACGTAGACCAGCTCAGGAAGCACTGGGCAGACTCAGGCGCCGAGTCGGTGCCCAAACCCGAGCTGGTCCCTGAGCAGGAGGGGCCTCCCGCCGAGAAGGTGAGTGCTGCAGAAGGGGACTCAGAGTCTGGGCAGACCCCAACTCCAGAGTCTGTGATCCCTGTTTGTGTTCCCCCTGTCTCTCCTGCGAGAGAAGTTACCAGGGTTCCAGAAGAGTGTGCCGCTCCAAGTCCAACGGAGCAGAGACCACTGCGCCGGTTGAACCGAAGCCGAGGTGCCCCCCCCCCCGGAAAGATTATGTTTGGCAGGGTAATGCTCCATCTTAGGGGGAGGAATTTGTTATGTACTGAATGTGAATCGCTCCTATCTATTCATATGTTAAGCTTGAGTCTGAATGTGGCTCTTCAGATGTCGCATTGCTATTGGTCGGTTTCTGCGAAACCTGTGTAATTACCCAATCACTGAGTGATATTGTTGCAAAGAGGGAATGGTCCTGATTGGCCTTTATCCCTGTATTCTGATTGGACTTTATCCCTGCAATATTATTGGTCGTTAACTTGTTATGGGTGTGGCTTTGACAGCCCGGGAGAGTTTAAAAGAAGGAGCTGTGCTCCCCTTGTTGTTGTGTGTTCCTGACTTACAGTTGCTGTTTAATAAAGCTGAAATCACTTGAAGCTGAATCCTTTGTTGAGTCTCATACTTAACAGGGACAAATTGCCCCAAAGTGCTTCTGTGCCATTAGATATTCACCTGGAGGACCCGATTCTTACATAAGGTTATCTAGTACTGAGGAAAAGGTCTTGCATTGCTCCAGCACATTATTTCACTCTGACTAGCACATGGGCTGGAGTTTAAAGAATAGTGAACAAGTCTTATGGCCTGCCACCATGGGAAACATTTACCCAGAATATTGTTTTGCTTCCCGTCCTCTCCACTGTCTCTCAGCTGTCAGAGGAACCTGGTAGAGTGCAGTTCTTACCGATATTGCTTGTCAAAGACAAAACAAAAATTAGGCTATTAATTATCTGCTTAGGAGTCGATGGCATGAACGCTTTGGCCTCGGTATGTCTCTTGCCTTTCCCACAGGGCATAGGTCTTCGTGGAGGGCTGGGGAGAGGCTGCCTCAGCTGTTTTTCTTTCAGGGCCTTGGTGGATTTTCATGTGCTGATGTTATGTGATCCCTGGCCTTGGGGCTGTTTCAGTGTTCTTATCGCCATGGAGAATATGGGTATAATAATACTGGCCTTGCTTACAGAGTGTAGAAGCAAATGTTGCCGCTCGTATTTGAATATATAGGTCATTAGAAAACTGCAGTGGTAACAACTATTTCACTCCTGTGAGAATGCCTGTTAGGGAAAGAGACTATACAGACTGTATTTAATTATGCAATATCATTCATTGCTGTATGTGAAAAGTGACATTTGTTCAAGTGAATTTTGTTCAGGTCACCAGAAGGACTGGTGGTACCTTTCATTAATTTTATGATGGTTTTGAAGTACCCATTTTTCCTTTGCCCCCAGAATATGAATTGTTGGGTTTAATCTGAATTAAGGATATGCATTATTTTGATGGGTTTAATTTGAATTGGTGATATGTAACATTTCCACATCTTATGATTAGGTAGTCATTGTTAACTTGCATCTTATTTTATTGAACTTTTAGCATTTTATTAACCGTCTTGAATTCCTGGAGATAAGTGAACAATAATTTGATATATACAGTACTGTATTGTATATATCAACACAATTCTGGTTTTATTCACATGTAACAGCAAATTGTGGCCTCATAACACATTCCAGTTGTATCCCTCTGTCTTTTGCAGCAAATTGTAGGATGGTTGTATGTCCAAAACAGGAAATTTATAGTTTGCACAAAGCTGAAATCAGAAACCTATATGGCCAGGGGCCAGCATATCTTTGGGACTGCTTCTCCCCATATGAGCCCCATAGAGCACTGAGATCTACAAATCAACACCTTTTGGTAGTCCCTGCCCCAGGGACGTCCAGCTTGCCTTGACTAGGTCCAGGGCCTTTTTGGCACTGGCCCCCACCTGTTGGAATGAACTCCTGTATGAGATCAGGGCCCTGCAGGATTTATTACAGTTCCACAGGGCCTGCAGAATGGAGTTCTTCCGCCAGGCTTTTAGTTGAGGCAGCAGGCATTTTCCCCCTGCCCCTTTGGTTGGCCTCCCATCAGTGTCCTGAATGTGAACAGCCACCTGGGAACTATACTATCATTCTATTTTAGCCACTGTGTTATTGATTAGATCCGGCACAGTATTTTATAATTTTATGATTATTGTAATGTTTTGATCTTGTTGTTTTAAATTGGTTTTGTTATTGTGTATTGTATTAACATTGATGGAACCCATCTTGAGCCTGCTTGTGAGGAGGGCAGGATACAAGTTCAATAAAATAAATAAATAACCAAGCCATGATTTCTAGCTGAGGTATAGGTTTTCCATCACACTATGGTTCGATGCAAAAGAGAATGCATGGGAGGATATCTTGGCATGTCAGGGTTAGAAGGGAAAGCTTGTGTCCAAGTCTTACTATGTAGTGCCGAATAATAGGTTAACATTATTTGAACTGTTACAAAACCAAGAGGCAATTCAATAGGGTTGCCATCTTCCAGGTGGGGCCTAGAGTTCTTCCAGAATTACAAGTGGTCTCCAGATTACAGAGATCAGTTCCTTTGAAGGAAATGGTGCCTTTGGAGGGTGGGTTCTATGGCATCTCATCCCCACTGAGCCCCTCCACAGGCACTGCTCCCAAATCCCCAGGAATTTCTCAATCTGCAATTGGCAGCCCTAAACACAAGATATGATGTGTACATGTATTGGCGATGATGACTACAACAAAACACAATCTACAGAATGAATACCATGTACAATTTTTTTAAAAAAACAATGAAATTGGGTTTGTATAAAGGGCTTCACTAACTTGAAATGATATGGCAAGCAGCTGAACCCCCATTCAAATCCAGAATCCAAAAAAAATAAAATTTACAGAATTGCTTTTTATGTTAACTTTATGTTAACTTTATGTTACTTTTGTATGTATCTGACTTGTATAGATATGCAGCAAAGGGAAAAGGGGGAGAAATCACAACTGATCAATTGGCATCTAATAGATAAATACATTAAGAACACATTTTGATTTCTTTTTACAAAATGAAATTTTATTGTATTCTGACCTGTTATTGCCACTGAATAATATATCTTTGGGAACTCTTGCACCAATTGCTTTAGATGATGGATTAATTCCTTTGTTGCTTTTTGTGTTTGTGTTGACTTAATCAAGATCTCATTGGAATGTTTTGTCTTCCTTTAATGACACAACATGAGTTATTGCCAGCCATGAGAAACATAGGATGTGAATGTATACTCTAATGTTTCAGTGGCTTTTTTGAGTTAAAGTAGTTCATAACCATTCAGTCTGATTTTATGCAGTATAGAGATACTTATAGAGAAAGTAGCTGTAATCTTTAATCTATGTAAATTAAACATAGCACTTTACAAGTATGTTGTTTCTTTAGCTGCATTATCCCAAGGCAAGCTCATACAACAACTCATTTTGAAACCAAAGTTGTGGGGAGGCGAAGGAAAAGAGATTGTAAGCCACTCTGAGACTCCAAGTGAAGCTCAGGGTTTAAATCCAATATCTTCTTCTCCTTCTCCTCCCCCCCCCCTTCTTATTCTTCCTTCTTCTTCTAAAAATAGGAAGTCATATGGACAGACTGAGCTCTGGTTTACACATTCAGCTGGAATGGGAGCCGGAAAGGCATAGTGGAGAAATAGTCCAAGCTTTTGCAGGTTTTATTCAATCTGTTCTCTACCCCAAGCACCCTCCTTCATCCCGCCCCTGAAGTTCTAGGATTGCCAATTCTGCGTTTGGGAAATAACTGAAGATTTTGGGGGAGGAGTGAGACCTCAGTGGAGTAAAATGGCATAGAGTCCACCATCTAAAGCAGCCATTTCCTCCAGGGGAACTGATCTCTGTCACATGAAGATCAGTTCTAATTCTGGGAGATCTCCAGACCCCACCTGGAAACTGACAGCCCTATGAAGGGTTCAGTACAGGCTCCTGTTGCAGCCCATCCTGGACCTGGGTGTCGGCAGCACACGTGAGAGACCACTTCCTTCTGTGCTGCCCTGGCAGGATTCAGTGCTTGCCTCTGCAGACTGTACTTGACTCAGGCAGTATCACGGGTATCATCTGCTACAGCAGCAATGTTAGGAGTCTGAGGCAATGATAGGCACAGTCCATGTCTGGCACTGTCTGGTAGCTCAAATGGCTGCTTGGCTTAGGTGGTGAACTGGCCCTGAGTTGGCAGCCTACAGTATGAACTAGACCAGGGGTGGGCAAACTTGCTCAACGTACGAGCCACATAGAATAAATTTCAGATGGTTGAGAGCCGCAAGACATGAACAAATATTACACACACATTTTTATTTAGAAAATTTGCAGATTTGCTTTTTATTACCATTAAATGAGGCTGCCAAAAATAAAACAAAAGGGGTAAAAACAGATATTGATAATTATATTTATTTGTCCAATGATATTTATTTGTCTAAAAGAGAGAGAAAGAGGGGGAGGTGGAAAGAAAGAATGAAAGAGGTGGAAAGAAAGAGAGAGAGAGAAACAAAGAAAGCAAATAGATAGGAGGGACGGGGGAGGAAGGGAGGAAGGGATCAAATGCATGCCTCCCCTTCACTTCCCCAGCTATCCTGCTGGGAGCCGCACAATATGTGTGAAAGAGCCGCATGTGGCTCCCGAGCCGTAGTTTGCCCACCCCTGAACTAGACCATCCATAGTTTCCACTCCACCATTTTTAGAGGATAAAATTATACAAAGTGGACTTCTCTCCATCCACAGCTTCACATGGAGGACCCAAATATCACAAAGGATCTTATAAATAGAATTCAGGATGGGAAAAAATACAAGGTCTTATGTGCAGAGTAAATACCAAACTTGTATTGCTGAGTAAAGCTCAGACTTTACAATTAAAGCATTCATGGACAAATTGCTTTGATTCATCTTGGAGGGATATTCTAGGGAGTTAATACAGTGTAACACAAACCTTATTATAAAGCACATTCTGCAGTACCAGACTGCGGTCATTCATCATTGTAAGCTTTCTTGAATCTAGAAGAGAAACCTTTCAAACATAGTGCTATATCTCAGATTACAGTTTGTTCAGGATACAGGTAAACTGTTGGGAACTCAGAGACAGTGTTGTGTGTACAAAGAATGAAATGCCCAAGGTGCTCTGAGCACCCTAAATAGTGTGCTAGGTCCAGATGATCCAGTAGACAGCCTGGCTGTGGCTACCCATGAGTGCCTACCTAACAATCCTAGTTACATTGCCTAGAACATGGCAAGTTGTCCTCCAACTGCCAAAAATAAAAACAAAAGGGGTAAAAACAGATATTGATAAATATATATTGTCCAATGATATTTGTTTGCTAATGATATTTATTTGTCTGAGAGAGAGAGAGAGGTGGGGGGAGAGAGGGGGAGGGAAGGAAGAAAGAGAGTAAGAAAGGGAGAAAGAGAAAAAGAGAAAGAAAGGTGGAAAGAAAGCAAATAGATGGGGGAGGAAGGAAGGGAGAGGGAAAGAGAGAGAGAGGAAAAAAGAAAGTAAATAGATGAGAAGGAAGGGAGAGATGGAAGAAAGCAACTTTAACTTTAAATGCATCTTCCAAGCCCCCCACCCTCGCCAGCTTGGCTTGGAGAAAAGGTTTATAGATACAAATGCCTTCTCCAAGCCAGCCGGGGGGGGGGCCTTTGAGAATGCATTTAAAGTTAAAGTTGCTTTCTTTATCTGCTCCCTCCCCCACTTCAAGCCTACCCAGGGAGGGGAACACTGGCTGGGGAAGGGCAGATGGATTAAGGAGGCATGCCACCTCTTTGCTTCCCCAGCCACCCTGCCGGGAGCTGCACAATATGTGTGAAAAAGTTGCATGTGGCTCCTGAGCTGCAGTTTGGCCACTTTTGGCTTTACATGAAATAGTGCTTGAAATGTATAATTTTGTATACCAACTGGGTTCAGAACAGGCCCGTAGCTACCAATGGGCCCATGGGGCCCACCCCCCATGGTTCTTATGGGCCCCTCCCCAATCCTTGGTTCCCCCTCCCCCCACCCACAGCGAGTGTGCACTCCTTTCTCCAGCTCTAGGCTGGAACAGCATGCTCACCCGCCGCCACCGCTGCAGCATCTGGCCTGCCCGCCCAAGGGACCCAGCACGTCCCAGTTCCCCGCCCCCTTGGTGTTCCGCCTCCTCTCCCCCAGGCAGCTCACTTGGCAGCTGGCCAAGACCGCCCCCCTCCACCCAACAGCCTGCCTGTTTCCCTGCTTGCCTCTCTCTTTCTCTCTCCCCTATCCGGGTCGAGTCCCCAGGTTGCCAGATCGTCGCTGGGAAAAGCCCCGCCACTTGGCAAGGTCACAGCAGGCTGCCATGGAGGGGCCCCAATGGGCAAGAAGCCACTCCTAGGCAGGTGAGTCGGTGGTGCAGGCCGGTGGCGGTGGGGGGAGCCTGGCTGGGGTTTCTGCATGCCTCCAAATCAGGCGTCCCTTTTGAGCTCTGTGCAGCAGCCAGCGGGCATGCCTTGGTGGGGCCAGCTTTCCTGCAGCTAGTCATGGCACACAGATGGAAACAGGCAGGCCCATTCTCCCTCTGAGGTGGAGGCCATCTTGTGGGTGATTCCCAGCCATCATTCAGGGAGGCAGGAAAAAATCAAACTTCCTGTTTCCTGTGGTGGGAGTCACCCCAGGCTCAGTTCTTTTCCTGCCTCAGTAGGGAGAGCATCTTGCTAGGTTTTCTGCCTTTCAACCTTGCTGTTACCTTTTACCTTCAGACCTCTTATCTTCTAACTTTACTGTTCTATATATCTCTGTCACTTATCCTGTCCTTATTAATATTTGAATTTTGGTTCTACCACATTCTATGCTTGCCATAATTGATTCGGCACAAGAACTGGCAGTCAGAGGACACTGGCCAGGGCTAACTGGCTGCTTGGCGAAGTCCCGCCCACGTCAGCCCCAGTCAGTGTGTTCGGCTCAGTCTGCTCCAGTCCTCCGACAGGAGAGGACCGTCTGGAGTGTGAGCGCAGGGACAGGCCCTCAAGGCAGAGGTAGGTGAGAGAAGCCCTTTTCCGCTCCCCCCACACCATCTCCTGGGCCTTCTATGGGGGCAGTAGGCCCAGAAAAGCCCTTTTCCACCCCCCCACCATCCCCTGGGCCTTCTGTGGGGGCAGTAAGCCCAGAAAAGCCCTTTTCCGCCCCCCCACACCATCCCCTGGGTCTTCTGTGGGGGCAGTAGGCCCAGAAAAGCCCTTTTCCGCCCCCTCACACCATCCCCTGGGCCTTCTATGGGGGCAGTAGGCCCAGAGAAGCCCTTTTCCACCCCTCTTCCCTTCCTTTCCCCCTTTCCTTTCTTCCTCTCTCCTTTCTTTCACTCTTCCCCCCTTCCTTCCCCCTTCCTTCCTTCCTTCCTTTCTCCAACCCTCTCTCCCTTCCACCCTCCCTCCCTTCCTTCCTAGGGCCCGTTGTCTTCCACCACAACGGGCTTTGCTCCCTAGTCTATATATATATATATATATATATATATATATATATATATATATATATATATATATATCCACCTCTTTCTTTTCCTGTCGACTATTGCTCACCCCCCATACACACCCTTCTCGGGAGATTGGGGCCCTTACCACAGCACTTTCACCTCAGGCTGCATAGCTCTGATCCGTTATTGCAGTAACATGGACCCTATTCAGGCCGACGATGGCTTCCTCTCCATTCTAGAGGCTGATGTGGACGGGAGAATGGCCAAAGACTCCGCGGCTCATAAAAGAACGGCTGCGGCATCGAGCAGTGAGAGGGGGCGAGAAACGAGCAGCACGGAGAAGCACACCAAAACGAAAGTCCCAAAGAGGAGCTGGCCGCGGTGACCATTTTGAAGCACGCAAATCCTCATGCTTCATTAATCAGGGACTGCCAACAGTGCGTAAACCCGTGATCCGAGCCCATCGCAGTACAAGGGCATAATGTAGGCTCCCATGTCACTATGAGCCACCCAGACAGGGAGGAGGACAGCGCGGAACAGCAGACTGGTAAAGACAGTGCGCCCGGTTCCCCTCCATTGTTGTCCAGTGCCATGGCCTTCCTAAGAAGGGCCATAAGGGAAGAGACTGCCCATTCCCTTGGAGAAGGGAAGGTCCCCCACCCTAGATCTCCCTCTTCATCCTCCTTTCTTCCTATCCTGGACCAGCATAGAGATAGACAGCCCTGGCCCACTAAGGCAGCACAAAAAGGGCTTCCTATGGAGAGGGATGTATATGAGCCCCTGGGGGAGGATTACATTTTGCATGATTCTAGTGATAGGGAGGAGGGGGAGTTCTCCTCTAATGACAAGGAGGAGAAAGCAAAGGACAGAAAGGCTGCTGCATTAGAGCAGTCTTTTGCTTTTTTAAAGGGGAAGATTTTCAGTATTTACTGTCCAAAACGCTTTCAGCCTTGCACATACAAAACACCCGCCCAGTGCTGAATAAGGGAGAAGGCTTAACAGAAGGGGAGGAAGATGAAATCACTGACAAATTTTTCCCACCTGTGGATTACCCCAAGCAGGCTTTTCCATTTCCAGGTTTTTATGTCAGAAAAATAAAAGCAGAATGGCAAAGACCCATGTCTAACAAACCATTCCCAGGATTTGTCAGGAGACTGTATCCCACCTCATCAGTTGCCTCTAGTCTTTTACAGTTACCAACAGTTGACACTCCAGTAACAGCGCTGCAATCTTCTGGCCTGGTGTCTGAGGATGGTCATGGCAATCTGCGAAATAACCTTCACAAGCGAGCAGAGTTCGCACTAAAGAAGACCCACGAGGCTAACGCCATGGCGATTAAGTCATCTGCCGCAGCATCCACGGTATCAAGAGCTTCTATTGTGTGGCTGAGGAAACTCATCCAAATGCTTCCTGAAAACAACCCTAGACTGGTCGAGGGGGCCACTAGAGTTTTAAAGGCCATCTCCTATACACCCAATGCTACTTTGGACACGAGAGCATGACTACCAATGACCACCAGTAGGGGGACGCTTGACACTGTTCAATCAGACTTGGTCAGACTTCCAACCGGATCCCTGGACCATGGGAATGGTGTCAGAGGGATACAAAATAGAATTTCTTCAGTTTTCCCTTCAAAGATTTTATTTATTTATTTATTTATAATTCGATTTATATCCCACCCTCCCCAAATGGGCTTAGGGCGGCTAACGCTTTAGGCACCAGGCCATGATTAAAAACAACTAACAATTAGGATGCAAGCCATGATTAAAACACAAGTTAAAACAATCGAATTTAACACTTGTGCCAGTGCTCTAGTTGTTGCTACTGTCCTCTCTTCCGAGATGGGTTCTGGAAAAAATTTAACCCAGAACAACAGCATAGTTTCATGGCAGTACTGCCATCCAGTCTTCATCCCAGGGCCGCCTTATTGTATCTCCGATACACAAGAATGCCGTAAAGAGAGACAGAATGTGGTCTGCAGTATTACATCTTCTGGATATCCAGGCAATAGAATCTGTTCCGAAAGAGCAGCAGAGTCAGGGGGTATATTCCATCTTTTTTACAGTCCCCAAAAAGAACGGGCATTGGAGGGTGATTTTAGACCTGAAGTTTTTGAACAAATTCGTTGCCCCCAAGCATGGAGACTGTCAGGTCAATCGCGGAATCTCTCCAGCCAGGGAGATTTCTGGTATCCATAGATCTCACGGAGGCCTACATGCACATCCCGATTTTCGCCCCGCACAGGAGATTTCTGCATTTCTGCTTGGGAGACCAACATTTCCAGTTCAGAGCCCTTCCCTTTGGTCTCTCGTCTGCTCCCAGGGTGTTTACAAAAGTCCTAGTTCACCCGATTGTACTTCTCAGGAAACGGGGAGTTCACGTTCATCCTTACTTGGACGATCTGTTGATAAGGTAAAGGACCCTGGAACAATCCTTGCAAGACTTCATTGCCTTCAGAAGTTCAGCTTCCTAGCAAATTTGGTCAAGCTCTTAAGGAGAATTCAGATCCTACCGACGGAGGTTATAGTTGTAGCTCCTTACTGGCCGAGACAACCTTGGTTCACGTCCCTGCAGGAGATGGCGGTGCAACCACCTCTAACGTTACCAGTGGACTCAGACATGTTATTACAAGGACAGCTCCAGCATCCCAGTCCAGAGTGGTTTCATCTAACTGTGTGGAGATTGAGAGGAGTAAGTTCTTGAAATTTGGCTATGGTCAACAGGTGATTGACACGATTTTAGCATCCTGAAAACCTTCCACTTCACGAATTTATGATTGCACTTGGAAGGTATTTGTGAGATGGTCATGAAGAAAGAAGGTCGAGCCACTACAACTCAAGATTGGGGCCATATTAGATTTCCTGCAAGACGGCATTGACAGTGGTCTCAGAGTCAATACTCTCAAGCATCAACTAGCAGCTCTCGCTTCAGTTTTGCCACACTTCAAAGGTCTTCCATTTCTCAGCATCCTTATGTTATCAGGTTTCTGAAGGGTGCATCTTTCAAGAATCTGCTGACTAAGCACAGATTTCCTACATGGAGATTAAACACCGTGCTTAATGCCTTGACAAAGAGTCCATTTGAGCCGATAAAGGACGTGACGTTGAAGTTTCTGAGGAAGAAAGTCCTATTCTTGGTGGCAATAACATCTGCCAGAAGAATTTCTGAGATGGGAGCTCTCTCCATTAGATCAGATCTCTGTGTGTTCCATAGGGACAAAGTCATTTTGAGGACAGATCCTACCTTTTGTCTGAAAGTCAATTCATCCTTTCATAGACACCAAGAGATTTACCTACCATCTTTCTCACCTAATCCAGTCCACCCACGGGAAAGGCTGTGGCACACCTCAGATGCCAGGCAGGCATTGAAATGTTATATTCTCCGGATGGCACCCTTTAGACAGACGGAAGCCATGTTTGTCAACATTTCCCCTCCCCATACAGGGATGAAAATGTCAAATTCCTCAACTATCAGGTTATGCATAGCAGAAGCATACAAAAGGTTCCGGAGGGTGTCACGGCACATTCGCTATGTAGTGCAACCACAAATGCTGCATTGTCCAACAGAGCGTCGGTGGAGAAAGTGTGTAAGGCCGCCACCTAGTCATCACCTTCGACTTTCATTAGGCACTATAGAATCAATGTCTATGCTTCAATTGATGCAGCCTTTGGGAGGAGAGTGCTACAATCTGTACTTTCTTCCGATGACGACCACCCTCCCAATTTTTAGGGACACTGCTCTGGGAGGTCCCACAAGATGGCCTCCCCCTCAGAGGGAGAACGACCAATGGTACTCACCGTGAAGGGTCCTTCTCCTCTGAGGCTTGGAGGACATCTTGGCCCTCCCGGGTCATCATCATTCCCTTTTATCTTTTCTTCTTATAGATCTCTCCTCCTTTCCTTACCTGTTACTGTCAGAAATTTATACAAAGAGAAGAGAGTCACCTTGGAGCCCAGGAGCTCACGATTGTATTTCCTTCCTGTTGGGGTTCTGTGGTTGATAACTGTTTCACTGTTATAGTTATTAGTATGTTTTTACAAAGTTTTTCCAAGATGTTCTTTACCTTTATGGTATTGCTTGCGGAGTACCTCAACTGAGCCTGGGGTGACTCCCACCACAGGAAACAGGAAGTTTGATTTGTTCCTGCCTCCTTGAATGATGGATGGGAATTACCCACAAAATGTTCTCCAAGCCTTAGAGGAGAAGGACCCTTCACAGTGAGTACCAATGGTCGTTTCAGCACTGGTAGGGCTAGAGTTCCAGGGGTGAGGTCTGACCTGCCCTTGCAGAGCGGTGGGGAGGGAAGCTGCGGCCACTGGGCATTACCCTGCCTTGCCTTGGAGTTTGGATGTTTGTGCAGGGCTGCCTTAGGAGTTCCACCAATTAAATCAGAGTTAATTGATTTAATTGGCTGGTGGCTCCCCAGACCCCGTCCCCCAAAACTCCTTAGCTACACGTCTAGTTCAGAATGGTTTACAAGACAAATACGTATTGAAACAAATGTCAACAGACTGCTGTTGCTGTGTTTAGGGTTGCCAAGTCTTACTGAAATAATAGCGGGGGGATCCAGGGGTCTCTCTGGGAGTCCTCTTGCGCATGCAAAGTGCGCGCACAACAATAACATAGCCTGGAAGTGATGTCATCATGCTGGGCACATTGCCGGGTAATGCTCTGGTAATCACCCTAAAAACTCTATGATACCGTAGAGTTTTCAGGGCAATTGCTAGAGCGTTGCCTGGCAACATGCCCAGTGTGATGATGTCACATTGCTCTGCCTGTTCTGGCCACTTTGGGGGTGGGGTTCCCCTGCCGGCCAGATCTAGACCAGTGGATTGGGCACCCTTTTAGCGGGGAATCCCCGCCCCCTCCCCCCCCAGGGGGACTTGGCAGCCCTAGCTGTGTTGCATTACATGTTGCTGAAGTCTTGTTATTTGCATATAGTGCCTGGTTTGCTGTGTTACAGTTACTACAAAACTTGCGTCTCATAAATCAATTTTTTTGAATGCAAGACATTGTTTAAAAATGCATAGCCCATGAAATTAATGGAAATAGCCTTTAATCCTGTCACTGTATAACTGCAAATGGACTGGAAGACAATTTTGTCCAAACTTTTGTTCTTGTTGTTGAATTTTCTATATTCAAAAAATATCAATGCAATTTATTTTTCCACATTCATTGTATATATTGTGTTAGACAATGCCTTAATACATAAAAAGAGAAAAAGAAGGGGAGTCATATAATGCAAAAGGGTATGTTTTATCTCTTATGTTCCAGTATATAGAAGAGTTACCCAGTGTTCCAAAACTGTGCTTCTCCTGGGTAAATTATTTATTTGCATTCTTTGGTAAAATGTTAATTTAGTTAATAAAGCTATGTTACAAACACAATTAAACCAATGGGGGGCTGTTTTCTTCCAATATGCCACAATAAACATTTTAGCAGCTGTAAACAAAGTTGAATTAAATATCTGAAGTAGAAATTGTAATGAAGTTACCTTAGGTTCCATAGGTATATTACTACATAACGTATCAATATTGTGGTGGAAAGTGCCATCAAGTAGCAGCTGATTTATGGCAACCATGTAGGGTTTTCAAGGCAAGAGATGAACAGAGGTGGTTTGCCATTCCCTATCTCTGTGTAACAACCCTGGACTTCCTTATTGGTTTCCCATCGAAGTACTAATCCAGGCTGACCCTGCTTAGCTTCTGACTGGTCTGAGCCATCCAGGTTGAGGCATCATCAATTTACTGAATTACATTTTACCAAAAAATAGTTAATTTTTGGACACTCCCAAAATGCAAAGATTAAGCCAGCATGTTTCAAAACACATTTCCAACATGTATCTGATAGATATGTATATAATTGCTAACTTTTGTGCTATAAAATATCATTGCAGTTTTCTGTCAGATCCATTGAAACTAATTACATAGAAATTTCTCTTAGCTCCATTTACATTCCTGTAAAAATCAGGCTGATTCGTAGATCTTTCTCCCATCTCTTCATGTGATTGAGGCCCAAACTAGATGTTACATTTTTTTTTAAAGAGGCAAACCCAACTCTTTTAAAAAATGTAACATCTAGCTTGGTAGAGGAGTTGTATCTAAATTTAGTAATGGATAAGGCTGAGCTAGAAATATGAATGTTACTAATTATGGATTCAAATAGGGTTTTTTAAAAAAAAATCAGACCATTGTACTTTGTTCAATAAAGCATTTACTTTAGAGCAGATAGTAGAGTTTATAATTAAATTATTTACCTCCTGGAAATATAACTAGTCTCCAGACTACAGAGATCAGTTTCCCTGAAGAAAATGGTGAAGTGTATGGCATTTTTCCATGCTCGGGTCCCTGCCTTTCTCAGACCCTGCCTTCCCCAGGCTCTAGCTCCAAGGGTCCAGGAATTTCCCAACCAAGATCTCCCAGCTTTAGGCTGTTTTCCAATGAGGATTCCAAGATCAGTATGCCTTTATCCTCCACAAACTGCTCCATATCTGTCAGGCTTAAAGGCTCTGTAATATAGTTCTACTAGGAGTAAGGCCTGTTGTGGGAAGAAATACAACGAGCTCTAGAAGGAAGCTCCAGGTGAGTATCCCAGCTGTGGCTGGTGGGGTGGCAGAAGGAAGTGGAAAATAAAGGGAGGCAAGCCATGTTTATTTCCTTCTGCCTAGCTATAAGGCAGGGCTGTCTCAAGTCATTTTGCTGCCCCAAGTGGGTAGTATAGGAGGACAGCCTCATGGTAACAGGTATGGTTCCCTCCACCCCTGACTTACGTTGATTTGGGGTTATGCAGTGGCAGCTAAGGTAGAAAAGCACCTCCGTCTATGCCATGTCTTCTGGGTTCCAAGGGTCTGGAAAGCGGTTCCATAGCCAGTTACAGGGTTGCCAACTCTGGGTTGGGAAATACCTGTAGATTTGAGGGGTAGAACCTGGGGAGGGCAAGGTTTGGGGTGCAGAGGGACCTCAGCAGGGTATAATGACATAGGGTCTATTGCCCAAAGCAGCCATTCTGTCCAGGAGAACTGATCTTGGAGATCTCCAGGTGCTACCTGGACGCTGGCCAGTTTAGTGTAGTGGTTAAGTGCCTGGACTCTAATCTGGGAGAACTGGATTTGATTCCCCACTCCTCCACTTGCACCTGCTGGATGACCTTGAGCAAGCCATAGTTGTGGCACAGCTGCTCTTGAAAAAGAGCAGTTTCTGTTAGAGCTCTCTCAGCCCCACCTACCTCACAGGGTGTCTGTTGTGGAGAGGGGAAGGGAAAGGAGTTTGTAAGCCACACTAAGACTCCTTTGGGTAGTGAATGGCGGGGTATAAATCCAATCTCTTCTTCTTCTAAGGGGAGGGCCAGACTTGTAGATTTGAGGGGTAGAGCCTGGCAAGGGCAGGGTTTGGGGTGCAGAGGGACTTCAGCAGGATATAATGCCATAGAGTCCACTGCCCAAAGCAGCCATTGTAATAGCTGGGAAATTTTCTGTAGGGGAAATGATGTTCTGTGGCTGGGGAACACGGTGATTTCTGGGAGATTTCCGGGCCCCACAGGGAGATTGGCAACTCCAGTGACTGTTTAAGGGAAGACTGGGATATATATTTTACCTCAGGACGCATTCGTTGACTCCCAACAGCAACAGCAAACTGTTTAGAATGTTAGAGAGAAAGGCCAATCAGGCCGCATATCCAAATGACCTCTATGTTACAACTGGCTATTGGGGGGAGAGGAACAGCAAACTGTTTAGAATACTGGAGGCAAGACTCAGGCAACGCAGCCAGTGGATAGGGACAGCTTCTGAGTGACACATCACAGAGCCAACTGTTTTGGGAGTATGTGGAATGTTCATGAAGTGCCACCACCAAAATACAATTATATATAAGCAGAGACATTAGGTACGCCCAAATCACCTTAAGTAATAGGGCACATTACTGTCTTTAATCCTACCCTGTGGGATTATCATTCCATGTTTTTATTAATTTCCTAAAATGCAAGAGTAACTAATTTCACTGGAAAGGCTGTATTAATAAAAATAATACTTCGGGTAATATATTCATTTTACAACAGAGATTCTTTCAAACCAAGAGATTGGTAACATATGGCAGGACATTAGCTTTTCTTCTCAACTTCCTGAAAAAATGTACTAGGTATACATTCTACCAAGATCAAGATCTCATTGCACACAAGTGCCCAAATATCGAACCAACTGGTTTTAACTATTGGGTTTTCAGACTGCAGCCACCTTTTGTGTTTTCCCATGTGTTGTGCCGCTTCTAATGATCGTGCAATTGGTGGGATCAGTTCAGACTTCCCCTCATGAGTTCCCTTTGTTCCAGGTGGGTTTTGCTTTGCATTTTTTTCCAGCAGCCTCATTCACTCTGCCTCATTTCCTTGGAATACACAGGGAAAGTGCAAAATCCTTACATGCAGATTTACATGTGAGTAGCTCCATTGGCTTCATTGCATTTACTCTTGTGTCAATCACAGGAGGCTCTCAAACAGCAACTGCGAAGCAGAAAAGATAATTTATTTATTCAATCACTTGGCCCCTGGTCAAGAGATAATCTGGTGTATCTTACATGAGAGTGTAAAGCAAAAGGAGGACATGATCCTGGCTTTCCCAGGCTGCAGAGAAAGAGAGGCAGAGAGAGGAGACCAAAGATACGCAGGGGCATGCACACACACACACACACACACACACACACACAGGGGAAGGTGCCCCCAGTGTGAATGATTGCTTGTTTCAATGCAGGCACCTTCCATTGTTGAAACGTTTCTCTGTTAGGATGCAAATTTAAAAAACACACCCAAACTCATCCACTCCTTTGTGAGTGGGTGGGTTGTGCCAGAGGTAACCATTGTGGAAAAACTTAGTTCAGATTATGAGCAGAGGCTTTGTTGAAAATACATTTTGCTTTGGGGCAGGAAAGTGTGGGAGAAATCAGTTCTATTAGGAACTGGGGAGAAATGGGGAAGATATATGACAGAGGTGGGATGTTTATGAAGTTGGCTGAACACAAGGAAAAAACGCTAACATTGGGTAATGCACGTGGATTTTTAAGGCAATGTGAAAGACACCTGTGTTATTTCTGACAGATAGTGACGTCTTGAATCCAACCCATTTTGTTTTAGATGAAATCACTTCATAATCTGGTACTGTACCAAATGGATGTATCAACTGTAACCAAAATTTGTGGGCTGGTTAAGTACTCATCTACATAAAAAAAGATCTTAGAAGAAAAATGACCATATTCAGTGGATTGTTTTCATTATCCTGAATGGCAATAGCAAAAGGCTTAATCATTAGAACAAACAAAAGGAGATAAGAGGACTGATGTGTTCCTCTCTGACTGATCCCCCCCACACCCTGGAATATTTTCATTTACTGAGAGGGTATCTCATATATATACATATATGAAATCAGATCATTACATCTACCCCTACATTGAAATTCTTAGTAACCTGATTTAAGTACTTGTTACCTTGTCAAAGCCTAATCTATGTTGAGAAAAAGCAAGTAGCATAACTAGTATGTTATGCTTTCTTTATTCTGTTAATCACTATTTTAATATTTAATAACATTTTTCTTCTTCCCATAAATTTTCTGATCTAATTTGCAAGTTCAGCAGCAGGGTGAGGAAGCTAGGGCACTAGTCTCCACATCCCTAAAAGAGTAAACATACTCTCCACAAACAAATCTACATAAATAGGAAGTTTTATAAAAAGGAGGATAAAAAAGTCATGAAAAGGCAATTATGAAGGTAGAATGTTAGCAGGGGATTATGGGCTATCCAGTGTATTGCACTGAGTGTAACATGTATCACTATATGCCAGCTGGACTGAAGTTGTGGGTGTATGCTCAGTGCAAGGAGTTCCTGGTTCTCAGGTAACACATTCACACCCTCAAGACCAAGGTGGCCAACATGGAGAAGCAGAGACAGTCAATTAGGCACGCAGATAAACCTTTCAGGGACTTGTTAGATGTGTCCCACTCCCAGAATGGCAGCCCCACCACTGTCAGGGAGCATGAGTGTCAAGGGGAAACAGGGCACTGTGCTGATGAAACCATCAGCACGATAGTTTAGGAAACCATCCCTAGGGAGGTCTTTTGATAGTTGCCGACTCAATCCTTAGGCATGTAGAATACATAGATGGGTTGTGAACCTGTGTACTGACCACATGGTGACTTGCCTACCTGGAGTGAAGGTAGCTGACATTACGCGTGGTCTAAATAGGCTAGTAGACAGTCCTGGGGAGGAGCCAGTGGTCTTAGTACATTTTGGCACCAATGATGTGGTGAAATGTAGTTGTGTGGTCGTGGAGGAAAAATTTCGGCTGGAAACTCAAGGCCAGGACCTCCAAGGTATCCTTCTCGGAAGTGCTGGCTGTTCCACACACAGGGCCAACTAGGCAGGCACAAATTAGGAGTCTCGATGCGTGGATGAGATGATAGTGTAGGGAGGAAGGGTTTATGTTTGTTAGGCACTGGGATGCTTTTTGGAACAAGCAGAACCTGTACAAAAGAGACAGACTCCACTTGTCCCAAGAAGAAACTAGGCTGCCAGTGCTTAAAATCAAAAAGGTGGCAGAACAGTTTTTAAACTAAATGTTGGGAGAAAGCTGACAGGAGATGAAAGGTCTCTGGTTTGGGATGGCTCATCTGTAAGAGATAAAGGGACAGCTATTACTGTTCTAGAGGGAAATGAATTAGGACTGACCACCGAGAGGGTGACAAATAATATTGACTGCCTAACAAGGTATAGAGGCCACAGGAGGAAGACTGCAGGCCTAATGTGTCTGGGAAATTATAGATGTTTATATACAAATTCTAGAAGTGTCCAAGGTACAGTGGGGAAGCTGGAATGCTTAGTGTCAGAGGAAAACACAGAACAAAGTTAGAATCCAATGGCATCTTTAACACCAACCAAGTTTTATTCAAGGAAAATATAGACATTGTGGGCATTTCAGAAACTTGGTGGGATGAGGATAATCAGTGGGATACAGAGATTCCTGGGTATAAATTATATTGAAAGGATAGGAAGGAAGGGTCAGAGGTGGAGTGGCTCTGTATGTCAGAGAGGGTATCCACTAAGACTGAGAATGTAAGAAGAAGCTTAAATCTGGGAGTTTGTTATCGCCCACTAGATCAAAGAAGATGATTTAAAAACAGCAAAAGAATTAAGGAAAGGAGCTAGACAAAATAATTATATCATAATAGGTGATTTTAGCTACCTACACATTGATTGGGTCAATATGTATTCAAGTCAGGAGAAAGAGACTGGGTTTCTAGATACTCTCAATGACTGTGCCATGGAGCAGATGGTCACTGAACCTACCGGAGGGAGGCAATCCTGGACTTGGTTGTAATTCCTAAGTAATGCCCAAGACCCGGTGAAATATGTAGATGTGATTGCACTGGTTGTGAACAGTGACCATAATGCTACTAAGTTTAACATTTTTGTAAATAAGGAACTGCCCCAAAAACTAACACAACCACATTTAACTTTAGAAGGGGTAAGTTCTCTTAAATGAGGGGGATTGTGAGGAAGAAACTGAAAGGAAAAGTAAGGAGACCTTTAGGAATCTTGGAGACTATTTAAAACTACAATCCTAGAAGCTCAGATAAAATATATACCACAGGTTAGAAAATGTACAAATAGGTATAAAAAAGGCCTACATGGTTAACGAACAAAGTAATGAAAGCATTAAAAGGTAAGAAGGATTCCTTTAAGCAGTGGAATTCTAGTCCAAGTGAGGTAAATAAAAAGGAACACAGACAGTCAAAAAGGGACTATGAGGAACATATTGCAAAAAGCATAAAGACTAATAATAAAAATTTCTTTAAATATATTAGTAGCAGGAAACCAGACCGGGAGGCAGTGGGACCCATGGATGACCAAGGATCACTAAAGGATGATAGGGAATTGGCAGAGAAGCAGAATGCTTTTTTTGCCTCTGTCCACAGTTGAAGATGAGAGCTGCTTGGCCATTCCAGAACCACCGATTTCGGGAGGGGTTTTGAAAGACCTGAGGAGGATTGAGGAGTTGAGAAAGGAGGTCTTATGACTGATGGACAAATTAAAAACTGACAAATCACCAGGCCCAGATGGCATACATCCAAGACTTCTGAAAGAACTAAAATGTGAGCTTGTGGATCTCCTGACAAAAAATGTAATCTATCACTAAAATCTGTCTCCATTCTTGTGGACTGGAAGGTAGCTAATGTCACCCCCATCTTTTAAAAAGGTTCCAAAGGAGATCTGGGAAATTACAGGCTGGTCAGTCTAACGTCAATACTGGGTAAGTTCATGGAATCTGTTATTAAAGACAGAATTGATGAACAAAAGTTATTGAGGAAGAATCAGCATGGATTCTTTAGGAGAAGGTCTTGTCTCACTAACCTTTTAGAGTACTTTGAGGGGGTGAGCAAGCATGTGGACAAGAGTGACCCAATAGATGTTACTTACCTAGACTTCCAGAAAGTTCCTCATCAAAGGCTCCTAAGTAAAATCAGCAGTTATGGGATAAAAGGACAAGTCCTCTTATGGATTAAAAACTGGTTAATGAACAGGAAACAGAGAGTGAGTATAAATGAGCAGTTTTCACAGTGGAAGGTAGTAAGCAGTGGGGTACCACAGGGCTCAGTACTAGGTCTGGTGCTTTTTAACTTGTTCATTAATTATTTGGAATTGGGAGTAACCAGTGAAGTGGCTAAGTTTGCAGATGATACTAAGTTGCTCAGGGCGGAGAAAACCAGGGAGGACTGTGAGGCACTCCAGAGGGTTTTGTCAAGGCTGGACGAGCAGGCATCAGCATGGCAAATGAGGTTCAGCTTCAGCAAGTGCAAAGTAATGCACATTGGAGCAAAAGATCCCGACTATAAACACATGTTGATGGGGTCCAGACTGGTGGTAACCGACCAGGAAAGGGAGTTGTGGTAGGCAGCTCACTGAAAATGTGGACTCAGTGTGTGAGTGCAATAAAAAAAGCAAATGCTGTGCTGGGGATTATTAGGAAAGGAATTGAAAACAAATCAGCCAGTATCATAGTGTCTCTGTATAAATCAGTGGTGCAGCCTCATTTGGAATACTGTGTACAATTCTGGTCACTGCACCTCAAAAAAGATATTATATCATTGGAAAAGGTGCAAAAAAGGGCAACTAAAATGATTAAGGGGATGGAACACTTTCCCTATGAGGAAAGGTTAAACAGGTTAGGGTGCTTTAGCTTGTAGAAACAATGACTGAGGGGTGACATGATATAGATTTACAAAATTATGCAAGGAATAGAGAAGGTAGAGAAAGAAGTACTTTTCTCCCTTTCTCACAATACAAGAAGTCATGGGCAGTCAATGAAATTGATGAGCAGTAGGTTTAAAACAGAAGGAAGTACTTCTTCACCCAAAGAGTAACTAACATGTAGCATTCACTGCCTTAGGAAGCGGTGGCAGCTACCAGCATAAACAACTTCAAGAGGGAATTGGATGAACATGTGGAGCAGAGGTCCATCAGTGGCTGTTAGCCACAAGGTATAGATGGAACACTATGTCTGAGGCAGTGATGCTCTGTATTCTTGGTGCCTGGGGGGGGCACAGTGGGAGGACTTCTGGAGTTCTGGCCCCACTGGTGGACCTCCTGATGATATCTGGGTTTTGACTACTGTGTAACACGGAGTGTTTGACTGGGTGGTCGATTGGCCTGATCCAGCATGGCTGTTCTTATGTTCTTGATGTATTTAGCCATTATTTTTTTTCTATTATCAGGTAAGGAGATCAGTCTGGTTGAGACCAGTTGAGGATGGTCCTTACCTGGACATGGTGCTGGAAGCTGATATAGAGGGGAAATTTTATTAATTACCATTGTCAGGAAATTTTAATTTTATGCGGGAAAGTATTATGTGTAAAACTGTCTGGTCTTGGAGCCTTGTTACTATTCATTTTAAATATAATTTTTGAAGAACCTAATGGTGGCCTCATTTTTGGGTTGTTCTGAAAAATAAAAAAAAATTGTAGAAAATTTTAAACTGTTCTGCTACCTATTTAGTTAATGAATTTTTTTCTGGTTAACTGAAACTGGGATTATTAGATTCTTTCTTTTTCTAAGAATTCTAACCAAAGATTTAGATTTTTATTGCCATATTCATAATACTCTATGAGTTCTTTTGTGTTGCAGCTGCACTTTAAAAGTTCTATTTTCTGTAATCTTGGTATTTCTGATAGTTCTGTGAAATATTTCCTGTTGCTGAATCTGAACAATTATTTTTTGTTCTTGCTTCATAAATCTTTTTATTTATACATTAGGAATTATACACTAAATAAAATAGCATGTTCTCTGCTACAGAGTTATAATTTAAACCTATTTAGTACAATATTCAGTGCATGTTATTTGCCCTGTTGCAAGGCTGCATGCTCTCCCACACCATTTTGGCTAGGGGAAAACAGTGCAGCAACAGAAGGCTGGAGTCTTTCCTCCTCCTGTTCCTGCAGTCCCAAGCCAAATTGGCTGTTTCAGCACTTAGCTGAGTTCCCTGCAGCTGCCATGTGGTTGCAGAGAAAGCAGTTTGGGGTTTCCCTGACCACACTCATGGCCAAATGTGTAGTTTGGCCCTTGGATTTCACAAGAAAAGGAGAGACTAGTCCATAGAGCAGAAAATAAGTTATCCAAACCAAGTCATCTAGCCTCTGCTGTTTGTGTTGCCATTTCTTAGTACCTGTGTCTTCCGTTCCCAGAATCTTAGTGCCAGCTGTTATGACTGCTGCATGTTTGTTGGGAGAAATGGCCAGAACTATAGAGCATGTCATCGCATGTGAACTAAGTACTCACTAGCATGTTCTAGACACACTCAAGTAGTAGCAAATTGCATGGGTGGAGGGGTACAGGTGGCTAACAGTCTTTCAGAAAAGTTACAGAACTAACTTAGAAGCTCCTGCCACTGGTCTAAATAATTGTGTGAGTAAGGAATGACCGAAGTTAGTTTAAATTCAGGGTAATGGTGTATTCAGCTAAATACCGACCATTTTGATTGGCAGCCGTGGTGAAAGGGATTCCACAAGTAATAGAGGGGAATGTAGAATTTACTCAGCTGGCTAAGGTTCTGAGCCATTAGTTTCTAAAGACCAGTTCACCTCTCCAGCTTTATTCCATTCTGCCAAACACATACAGGATTCTCTTTTGCTGTCAGCACCAGAGTATCAATTGGAGATATGGACATGGAGTCACAGAAAAAGTTCCCTTGTTCTCTTGGCTACCTCACATCAGCATGGGAATTGCCTGCTGCTGGCGTGGCAGATGAGAAAACTAAACAGAAAACTGAATTTGCAAGCCTTTGTTTACCCAGGAAAGTTAACCTCTGAGCATTCACAGAAGCACAACTTAAACATTTACTTTACAGAGCTGTAATTTTGTATATAGAATTTGATTTTTTTTTCTTGCCTCTGGAGCTTAATAGTCTAGTGCTTATAACACTGAGAATTTTAGCCATCCAGTATTTGACATGCAATGGGAAACAGAGAGAGCATTGAGAGAAGAGATGGTGGAGAAAGATGGGAGGACCAGATGAGGGGAGGAAAGATGAAATGGGTGTGGTGAGAAGCAGAGTCAAAAAAGAGGTGGAAGCTTAACCTAATTTTCTGTTCTTGGAACCATTGAGGCATGGACAAAACAACAATGTGAGTCATCAGTGGTTTGTGACTTTTCCACATGGCAGTTTGATTCCTATCACCCTAGATGAGGGTTTGATAGAGAGATGAAAGTTGAAGATAGCTGCTGTGATTTCATTTACAAAGGGATCTATCCCTTCACAGTACGCTGATTTGTTTAAATCAAACATCTATAATAAGAAAATACTGCTAAATAAATGAAGCTTCCTGGGCAGACTTCTAAGTTGGCTGACTATACACTATGTATTCATTCCTAATGCTCAGTAGAAATCTTTCCAAATCCATAGCTACAGCAAAGAATGGTTTGACAAATATGCATTTTCTAAGTACAATGAAGCATTAAACACCAACCCATTAAAAAGAGAGAGAGAAAGAGAAGAGATGGCAAGGAGGGAAAAATAAAGGCAGCTCTTTAGTTTAAAAGTATATGCACTCTATATTAAGAGCGAAGAGACGACCGCCATTTTGGTCCAAGGTAAACCAATGTCCATGGCCTATATAATGTGCAAATTAGTATATTTCCATATTTTGCTTATTTAGCATAATTATTCTGCTAGCTTTTCCAAGCTGTAGAAAGTTCAAAGTGTTACTGAAGCACTGTCTTAAGCCATTGTAGATCAGATTGAGTCTTCCTCTGAAAGTTTCCCCGTCAGTGAGTTCAGTGAGTTCAGTCAGGGCTAAAGTCCCATTCACTAACTAGGCACCCTGTCCACAAGATTGTCCTTGATTTCTGGCATTTTCAGTAAATAAAACTGACCTGTTTCCAAACAGTAGAAAAGAGTAAGTGTCCAGTAGCGGTGACTCATGATAAAGCTCATACCCTAGCACAAATTTAGTTAGTCTTTAAGATGCTATTGGACTCTTACTCTTTTCTACTGCTACAGACTGACATGGCTATTTATCTTGATCTGTTCCCAAATATTTTCTCAACAACACTGAGACAGAATGTCACTGAACACAAGATAGAACTAATAGGATCCCCTAAAATAATGGAGGAATATGGGAAGTTATGCCAAATATATCTGGCTCAAATTATTTCCTTGTGTGAACAACAATAGAAGTATGGTTTGATGTAGAAGTAGTAGCATGGTTAATTGAATCTTTTCTCTCTCTCTTAATTGTAGTATCTGAAAGTTCTAAAGCGCAAGACAAAAAATCTGCTTCATCCAACCGTCCTTCCTCTGCTGCTGTTGGGCAGAACACTAACAATACTGGAGCTAAGCCAGGTATAGTTTATCTTTTTATCTTTACCTTTCTTTGCTTTCTGTAACCTAGGAAGTATTTTAAAACTCCTTCATTTAAAAAATGATGTGTTGTTTTCCTTTTCGTATTTCTTCAGGTATTGCTGAAGCTTGTGTGTTAATTTATTTTCTAATGTAAAACATGAGCATTTAAGAGAAGCAGACACTGCACGCTTGCATTTTAAACTTACAGAACTGAGATTTTACTCTTGGTAAAATAAGGATGCAGTCCTAAGACTGCTCTTCTGGGAAGAAGCCCCATTGAATAAAATGGGACTTACTTCAGAGTCAACAAGTTTGCTCCTAATGATCTTTTATGGGATGGATGCCAAACAAGCACTTACAAAAGGAAATAGGCTGGGTGTTGTGGTTTCTGGGGCTTTTGGTGTAGTATAATTCCTATTAGAGAGTTCTAGGATCAGAGTTTCCTTTTAGTTTTTAGTTTGAGTTGTGCAGGAAAGAGATAATATGACAGCAAAAATGTTGACATGGTTTCTTACTGCCAGGCATATTTATCCACCTCTGATTTTAAGTTGTTAATATTGAGCAATTTTTTTCCTTATGAGAACATGACTTTTTTGCAGTATCATAATTTTTTTACAATGTATTTTCCTGATTCAAGACACACACTTTATCAGGTACAATTCAGGAACAATAAGCGATAGAACTGGGCAATAGCCAGCAAGGAAGTATAAGTTTTTGTTTATCAGGGACAGCTGAAGCCTTGAATTGGATATGGATATGATAATTAAGCAGATATGCACACTTTAAAAGATACTTACTTCACTCAGTTGGCAAAGTTGCTCACTTCTCCCATTCCCTAGTTAGCACTCTCAGGGCTTGATCTAGTAGAGGATTTCCATGGACAGATGGAGGCAGTTTTTTGCTGATTCTGCCCTCCTGCTGCGGGCCTCCACTGTCGCCTTGGAGCAGCATTTCGGAAAGCATTTGGGGCTTTTAGTGGGAAGTGGGACAGAAGAAAATCCTTCGAAATCTCACAACAGCAGATTTATAATGCGGGGAGGGGGAGCTCTCCATTGAAAGCAGTGCAGTGCCATCACTTCTGGCATGACCTGGAAGTAGCATCATCACACAGGAGTGACCCTATAGCGTTCACTCCAGACTCTGTGGTTTAAACATAGAGCTTTTGGTGACCACTTGAATGTCACCCCTATGCTAGAAGTGAATTCACCACACCACTGCTATGGCAGTCCCCTCCCATTTTCCTCCACCAGCCCACCAAGCAGTCATGGGGGAAGAAGTCTGCTGGTGGGAATTCTCCCACCACCCTGGGTAATCTGGCAGTCCTACTTCCATAGGATCCAAGCCATAATAGGCAATTTGCTTTGCAAGAAAGTAGGGGTGGGATGAAGATGGAGAGTGGCCTAGACTTAACAGAAACTAGATAATAGTTAATGGCAGAAATAAACAAGAATATTGTGGCACCAGGAAGATAAACACAATTTTATTCCAGCATAAACTTCTGTGGATTACAGGAAGAAAGTGATAGTTCTTCTTAATGAAGAAATCCCAATATACATGTGAATTTTTACCTGCAGCAGTACAGATTAGAAACCTTTGACTTCTCTTAATGTAACAAGATTTCCAGCTCAGGTTGCTGAACTTCCATACTGCAAAATGTAACCACAATCACGGAGATTTTTTACAACCTAAGTATATATAGTATGTATTGAGCATATCGATAATGCAAATATGTGATTGTAATTGGTTGCATGCACTTTCTGGTGGTTTCTTTAATGCCAGTCTTACAGCTAAATTCTTCTAAAACAACTGATGCTCATTTGAAAAGCAAAACTATCCAGATTTGATTTTCATACCTTGACCAGCTCTCTGTGTGACTGCACACAAATTCTGGCACTGAAAATCAATTTAATCTCTGAACGCTGGTGTCACTAAAATTAAACCTTTCATATGTTTAGCAGTGCACCCATTTTTGAAGGATGTCTCCTTTGTTGTTTTATAAGTTCCAGAGCTCTGACTTGTTGCTGGGCTCTACTTTAAATATTGACCTTGCTATGTGAGGCTCTGTCAGCACATTTTTCTTGTTTTCTCTAAGGCCCTTGACATGCAATGACAAAGTGAATCTGTAAAGAACTATGTTTTCTTCTTTGCCATCCACACTGTCAGTTTTTATTTATTTAAAAAGATTTCTATCCCACACTCTCTAGAACATGCTCAAGTTTTACAACTGTCTAGTGCCATTTGTTCAGACTGGAAAGCTTTTCAACTGAAAAGAGGGCTTATAGGAAATGGGGGGAAACAAAGGCATCACATACTCTGTGAAACTTTTCTACCTCCTCACATATCTTATATTTTATGTAGTCAGTGACAGGATGTCAGCTGGTCAGCTATAGCCATTACCCAGTTGCTGGCACCTGGGCCTACTGCCAGGCAATTAATCTTTCATTTGTGTTCTCTTAAAACAAAAGATATAAGACAGCAAGATCAATTATATGCGCCAAAAGAAGAAAACGCATCTGCTTCTTTAAAGAAAGTTCCATCTTACTTAGAAGTGCTTCATGTATTACCACACAGATTAGGGATCTGTACTTTACTGGGCGACATGTCACTCCTGTCACTCTTGTCTCTTTCTGACAAATTCCACAGTGTGTACAGATATGACATTCTTTGTGTGTAATCTGTATTCAGGACAACATGTCTTGTGCTAAAAGTAACTTTAGAACAGCTATGCTCAAGTATAGGATTTTAAATTAGGGTTGCCAGCTGCAGGGTGGATATTCCTGGAGATATGAGGGTGGAGCCTGGGAAGGGCAGGGTTTAAGAAGGGGAGGGACCTCAGCAGTCCATTCTTCAAAGCAGCCGCTGTCTCCAGGGGAACTGATCTCTGTCACCTGGAGATCAGTTGTAATTTTGATTTCCAGGCTCCACCTGGAGATTGGCAACCATAAATTGTTCTGCCTGTTGATTACCTCCAAAATGCTTTGGGATGGATCCAGGGCATTTTTCTGAGGGAACACTCCAGAACAGAGTTCCGGAACCTCTTCAACAAAATTCTTTTGAAAATGTCTAAAAGTTCATGAGTTTTCAGTATACAGATTGAAAACTTCATTTCCTCTTGAGAGTTCCGGCACCTCTTTTTCCAAAAAAAAGAAAAAAGCCCTGGATCGGTCCATACTAAAAATTGGCAGTTTCCAACAATTCCCCTTTTTCACTGCATGTCCTTATGTCTTTCTTGGGTCCCCTTTTTCCCAGGAACAGGAAAGTTCTAGTTTGCTGATGGAAAATTTAGTCTGCATGACATTAGCTCTCATTCTCATAAATGAAAATTATACCTGAGCTGTTTGACTTCAGATGGCTGGTGTATGCTCACATAACTGAGTGTTCCTCTATACCTGGGGTGGCCAGGCTTGCTTAACATAAGAGCTACAAGACATGAACAAATATAACCCACATGTTTTTATAGAAAAATATGCAAATTTGCTTTTTCTTAACATTAAATGAAACTGCCAAAAATAAAAACAAAAGGGGTAAAAATAGATATTGATAATGATTAGATGGGGAGGGAGGGGAGAAGGGAGGAAGGAAGGAAGGAAGGAAGGAAGGAAGGAAGGAAGGAAGGAAGGAAGGAAGGAAGGAAGGAAGGAAGGAAGGAAGGAAGATGGGATGGAGGGATGGAGGGAGAGGTGAAAAGAAAGCAACTTTAACTTTAAATGTATCTTCCAAGACCTTCATGCCCCCATGCCAGCTGGATTGGCTTGGAGAAGGGGTTTAAAGAGACAAACGCCTTCTCTAAGCCAGCTGGCAGGGGAGGGAGTATCTTTAAAAACACATTTAAAGTTGCTTTCTTTCACTGCTCCCCCCAGCTCAGGCCTACCCAGAGAAGGGAACACTGGCTGCACAATATGTATGAAGGGAGCTGCACAATATGTATGAAAGAGCTGCATGTGGCTCCCGAGCCACAGTTTAGCCACCCCTGCTCTATACAAACCCAAAATATCCCAACAAACAAAACAATGTCAGGAACAAAGCTAAGTTAAAATTCTTTGATTTGGCACAACTGTTTTTTTATGTACAGGAGGGTTTTTTTATGGAAGAAAACCACTTCACACTTCAGGTAGCTCAGGCACAGGGTTATCACCTGAGGGAGAACAAGTGAGAACTCTAAGAACTGGTTGAGTACCATGTATGACAATGCTTTTTGTTTTAACAAGAGTTATCTTGTTAATTTGTGAATTTTTTGGACTTCACAAATTCTTAAACAGGTTAAATTACAACTGCTTGTATTTCTTTAAAGTTGCTTTTTAATTGATTTTAGAATCCTGTACATCTAATCTGAGATTTTTAAACGTTTTATTGTCTTGTTTTTGAAGACTGTGCACCAGTACTGAAAGTTGATGAGAGACAGCGACTTGCACGAGAACGCAGAGAGGAACGGGAAAAATTTTTAGGTGAGTCCCTCCCTCCCGTCAAGTTGCAGCTGACTTATGTCGAACTCTACTATTATCAAACTCAAGGGTTTTCAAGGCAAGAGTCATTCATAGGTGGTTTGCCATTGCCTGCCTCTGCATAGCGTTGCTGGGCTTCCTTGGTGGTCTCTGATAAAAATGCTAGCCTGGGCCAAATCTGCTTAGCTTCCAAGATCTGACGAGATCAGGTTAGCCTGAACCATCCAGGTCATGTCTGTGCTTACTATAGCAAAGGTTTTCATAGGTTATAAAGTACTTATAATTTGATATCTATAACAAAGTAAGCAGCATAGTGAAAGAGTATAATTATATGTAAAAGATCCTTTCTGCCATAGAATTAGGTCTTGAAATCTTAAGGTCCTGTTATCTCCATACTGCAGGTTGTGTGGTATATGTGGTAGTGTACAAGCATGGCTAAATTACATAAGCATGTGCTTAGGTCCTGACTCATGTTACACATGGTGGAAGAGAGCATGCAAGCAAAGGTTTTTTGTTGTACCCTCCACCATTTACATCTTATTGCCATTTCTGAACAGACCTAAATTGACTAACATTCTGGTTTTGACATTCATGATTTTCTTGATGGGCTGCTTAAAGCGTCTCAGAAGCCTGAAGTAAATATTCCAAGAGATAAATTCAGTTACACCACCAGAGAACATGAACATCCATAAAACTTGAGTATTACTTTGTCCTTCAAGTAAAATACCTTGGTCAGGGCTAGGCAGATGAACAGGAACTACAGGTATGAATAGCCACTGCCATCCCTTTACCATCTGCAGTTAAGGCATCCTTTTTTTGGAAGGCTTTTGAGAATAGAAGAGTCATGTGAAAGGGAAGCAAACAGCTATAGAGGCAGGGGGGGAGGGTATTCACCATTATACAACTTGACCTCTGACCCATCTTGTAATTTTCTGTCATAGAAATTAATAGAGCATAAGAACATAAGAGAAGCCAATGTTGAATCAGGCCAATGGCCCATCTAGTCCAACACTCTGTCACACAGCAGCCAAAAATACCACGTGCCATCAGAAGGTCCAGCAGTGGGGCCAGGACACTAGAAGCCCTCCCAATGCTGCCCCCTCCCCAGCACCAAGAATAGAGTGCATCACCTGCCCCAGACTGAGAGTTCCTATCTATACCTTGTGGCTAATAGCCACTGATGGACTTCTGCTCCATATGTTTATCTAATTCCCTCTTGAAACTGTCCATGCGTGTAGCTGCCACCACCTCCTGTGGCAGTGAATTCCATATGTTAATCACTCTTTGGGTGAAGAAGTACTTCCTTTTATCTGTTCTAACCCGACTACTCAGCAATTTCATTGAGTGCCCACGAGTTCTTGTATTGTGAGAAAGGGAGAAAAGTACTTCTTTCTCAACCTGCTCAATTCCATGCATAATCTTATAAACCTCAATCATGTCACCCCTCAGCCGTCGTTTCTCCAAGCTAAAGAACCCCAAGTGTTTTAACCTTTCTTCATAGGGAAAGTGTTCCAACCCTTTTATCATTCTAGTTGCCCTTCTCTGCACTTTTTCCAATGCTATAATATCCTTTTTGTGGTGTGGCGACCAGAACTGTACACAGTATTCCAAATGAGGTCGCACCAATGATTTATACAAGGGCATTATGATACTGGCTGATTTGTTTTCAATTCCCTTCCTAATAATCCCCAGCATAGCGTTGGCCTTCTTTATTGCAGTTACACACTGTCTAGACATTTTCATTGAGTTATCTACTACAACTCCAAGATCTCTCTCTTGGTCAGTCTCTGTCAGTTCAGACCCCATCAATGTGTATTTATATTTAGGATTTTTGGCTCCAATGTGCATCACTTTGCACTTGGCCACATTGAACCCCATTTGCCACGTTGACGCCCACTCACCCATCCTCGACAGATCCCTTTGGAGTGCCTCACAGTCCTCCCTGGTTTTCACCACCCTGAACAACTTTGTGTCATCTGCAAATTTAGCCACTTCACTGCTTACTCCCGATTCCAAATCATTAATAAACAAGTTAAAAAGCATCGGACCGAGTACCGATCCCTGTGGTACCCCACTGCTTACCACCCTCCACTGAGAAAGTTTCCCATTTATACTCACTCTCTGTTTCCTATTTATAAGCCAGTTTTTGATCCACAAGAGGACTTGTCCTTTTATCCCATGACTATTGAGCTTACTTAGGAGCCTTTGATGAGGAAATGTATCAAAAGCTTTCTGGAAGTCAAGGTAAATAATATCTATTGGGTCCCCCTTGTCCACATGTTTGTTCACTCCCTCAAAAAACACTAACAGGTTAGTGAGACAAGATCTTCCCTTACAGAACCCATGCTGAGTCTGCCTCAATAGTTTTTGTTCATCAATGTGCCTACTAATTCTTTCCTTAATAACAATTTCCACCAACTTACCCAGTATCGACGTCAGACTGACTGGCCTGTAATTTCCTGGATCTCCCCTGGAGCCCTTTTTAAAGATGGGAGTGACATTAGCTACCTTCCAGTCCTCAGGAATGGAGGCAGATTTCAATGAAAGATTACATATTAAAGTAAGGAGATCCACAAGTTCACATTTGAGTTCTTTCAGAACTCTTGGATGAATGCCATCTGGGCCTGGTGATTTATTAGTTTTTAAATTGTCCATCAGTCGTAGGACTTCCTCTCTTGTCACCTCAATCTGATACAGGTCTTTCAAACCCCCTCCCGAAATTGGTGGTTCTGGAGTGGGCAAGCACTTCTCATCTTCCACAGTGAAGATAGAGGCAAAAAATCCATTCAGCTTCTCAGCCATTTCCCTATCATCCTTCACTACTCCTTTTACCCCAAGGGCCCCACTGCCTCCCTGGCTGGCTTTCTACTTCTAATGTATTTGAAGAAAGTTTTATTGTTGGCCTTTATGTTTTTTGCGATATGCTCCTCATATTCCCTTTTTGCTTGCCTGATCACAGACTTGCATTTTATTTGCCATAGTCTGTGTTCCCTTTTATCAACCTCACTGAGACTAGCTTTCCATCGCTTAAAGGAAACTTTCTTACCTTTTACAGCTTCCATTACTTTACTTGTTAACCATGCAGGCTTTTTTCTATACCTATTTGTGCCTTTCCTAACCTGCGGTATATATATTTTTTTGAGCTTCTAGGATTGTCTTTTTAAATAGTCTCCAAGCTTCCCCAATGGTTTTGACCTTTTCCACTTTTCCTTTTAATTTCTTCCTCACATGTCCCCTCATACCAGAGAAGTTACCCCTTTTAAAGTTAAAAGTGGTTGTGTCAGTCTTTTTGGGCAACTCCCTATTTGTACAAATGTTAAACTCAATGACATTATGGTCACTGTTCCCAAGCGGTGCAATCACTTTTACATCTCTCACCAGGTCTTGGGTGTTACTTAGGACCAAATCCAGGATCGCCTCTCCCCTGGTAGGATCTGTGCAATTCCATTCCACATAAGATGCACTCTGGCACATCTTTGGTGCCCCTGCTCTGACTCTTGGCAAGCCAGTATGTACTGACCACAATCCCATGTTTTTGTTTTTGTTTTTGAATTTATATTTTATTAAATTTTTCCAATATTGTTACAACAGTGTTCAGCAATAAATAGCGATATAAAAACTATTTCAACACTGGATAACATTCAATGAGGGTACAGAAAAGAAGATCACAGGTTTTCATTAGCCAGGTCAGATAACTAAAATCAAGAAGTTCAATACAAACAGGACATTATGCTAAGTTTAAGACTATTTTGAATTGTAATATAGTCAAATACAGTACAATGCAATCAAAAGAACAGTAAATTTCTATAGGCCAGGTTGTTTGGAATGGTTTTGCTATTTTCTAAATAATTGATCATAGGAAACCATACTGCCTGGAACCACTTTTGATATTTTTCTGACAGCAAAGCAAAGGAGTTATATGAAGTACGCCCATAGATAAAACAATCCCAGATTCTTTTTTCCCAATCTGTTAATGTAGGGACATTTTTTTGCTTCCATTTTTGTGCAATTGTTATTTTTGCTAACATCAATAAGGTAGAAATTAGTGTTTCTGTACTTTTGTTACTTACGGATGCACACCATGTCTCCAAGAAGATGGAGTCCAGATCACAAGGTAAGTTTACATTAGTTATTAATGAAATTTGTTTTAATATCTGCCTCCAGTACATTTTTATTTGCGGACATGCCCACCAACAATGAGCAAAGTCTGCTGTAGCGCCACAATTTTTCCAACATTTCTTTGATATTTTCGGATTTATTTTCTGTAAGATGTCATATACCATCTGTTTAGTATTTTGAATGAGGTAAATCTAATGCTAAAAATGCATGATGTGTTGCTAGGGTATGACCAAATTGAATTCCATTGTTCTTCTGTGAATGTTTTTTGATAATCTCAATGCCATTGAAGTTGGGATCTGCAACAGGTATCCTTATTTCCTTTTATTAGGAGTTTGTAAAGCTTGCCTATCAATCCTCTTAATTCCCCATTTGAGTTCCTAATGATTTGTTCAAACTCACTAAGCGGTCTGGAAAGTGTTCCTTCTGTTTGTAGCTTATACAGGAGATCTTGAATTTGTAAGTACTGGAACCAGAAAATTTTCCCGTTTAATTTTTTTTCTAATTCCAGTTTGCTCAAAGGAGCACCTTTTTTAGTCAGGTCTATTAAGCGCAATATGCCTGCATTTCTCCATGCCTGGAAAGCCTGTTTTTCTTGGCCTGGCAGGAACCAGTCTTGATTAAGGAAATTGGATAGTTGGGAGATTTTTGGAAGAAGGACTTTCTTCTTTGACTCCCAGATGAGGATTTTAGGAACATATTGTGTATACTTGCAATTTGTGTTTTTTTATTATTACTCCAATATAGTTCTGAGAGAGAGTGAGTTCTGATTTCCGCTTCTTGTATTTGTTTCCAACTAATGTCATTCTCACTAGTTAGGACTCTTACAATATTGGCAAGGGTAGTTGCAACATAGTATATGTGTAAGTCTAGGAACTCTAATCCTCCTTTCCTTGTTTCACGTGTTAGAATGTTAAATTTGACTCTTGGTTTTTTGTAATCCCAGAAAAAGTCATTTAAGGATTTTTGCCATTTATTAATTTCTATTTTCGGAATAGAGATAGGAATTGCTCGGAACAGGAACAGGAATTTGGGTAAGATGAAGCTTTTGAGGATGCTGATTTTGTCTGCCCAAGTAAATCCTGATTTATGCCATTGTTTTAACCGGATGTGTATGTCTTTGTAGACAGGTTGAAAATTGATTTTCACAAGGTCTTTAAGATCCTTCGGAATGTTGATCCCTAAGCATCTCCAATGAGATGTCACCCAGTCAAAGGGGAAATTGAGCATTCCTTTTTTGGTTGTTTCTGTGATTAAGATAGGAAAGATTTTGGTTTTGGCTAGGTTTACCTTCAAGCCTGTTAGGGGTTGTAAATCCTGAAATATCTTTTGGAGATTTTTTAGAGAAGATATTGGATTTGAGAGGAATATTATAAGGTCGTCCACATAAAGGCTGATGGTGTGGGTTTGTTGCCCTATTCCTATTCCAGTAATCCCGGGGTGTTGTCTAATTGCGTTTGCTAGAGGTTCGATAGCTAATGCAAACAGTATTGGTGACAGTGGGCACCCTTGTCTTGTTCCTTTGTTTAAATTTATTGATCTGCTCATACTGCTTTATACTGCTTTTTGCTGTAGAATTGGAATATATTGCTGTTATTGCATTTCAGAAATTTTCCCCAAAGTTCATTATTCTTAACACCTGCTGTAAGTAGTTGACTTCAACACTATCAAAGGCCTTCTCCAAGTCTACTGTAAGAATTATTGATTCCTGCTTTATTTGCTTACAATGAGAAATTATGTTCAGAGTTCTATGAATGTTGTCAGTCATACATCTGTTTGGGATAAACCCAGTTTGATCAGTATTTATATAGTCTGCTATAAATTTCTGTAGTCTTTTAGCCAGTATTGTTGAGAATATCTTAGCATCACAGTTTAGCAGTGCTACTGGTCTATATGAGCTGGATGATTCCTTATCTTTATTTTCCTTTGGTATGGTGATGATAAGGGCTTGTCCCCAAGACGGTGGTTTGTATCCCCTAAAGCAGAATGGCATTGCAGATTTTGGCTAAGGGCTCTGAAAGAGCTTGACTAAAGATTTTAAAAAATTCAGGGGTGTATCCATCATTGCCTGGTGCAGTGTTGGCTTTTAGGTGTTTTATGGCATCAGTAATTTCTTTTGAAGTAATAGCAGAGTCTAATAACTGTTTATGAGCAGATGTAAGTTCTTTGCACGGATTCTTTTCCCTGAGTAGTTTTTGAATGTCTTGTTCTTGAGGATTGTTAGATGTGTAAAGTTTCTGGTAAAAGTCTGCAAAACAGTTAACTATCTTAATCCGATCGGTGTATCTTTGGTGTTTTTGGTCTTTGATAGAGAAAATCTTGCATTGATGGAGTTTTCAATTCACCTTCCATTTCAAGATTTTCAGATTTTTGGAGGTTTTTGCCAAAATTGTTGTTTCAAGAATAATATGTTTTTCTGGATTTTAGTGGTTTCTATAGTTTCTAAAATCCTGCATTCAGCTAGTAGTTACTTATATGTTTTTTTGTTTCTCATTTTTTTGTGTAATGTTTCTAGCCTCTGGATTTTTTGTACTATAGTATTAATTTGAGTTTCGTTTTCTTTTTTTAGTCTAGATGCTATGGATATTAGCTTCCCTCTGGTTACTGCTTTGAACACTTCCCAGACAATGAACTCGTCCACCTCACCATTGTCATTTTCTTTAAAATAGTTGGCTGTTGTCTTTTTTATGTCTTCCCTGTGAATGTCTCTTAATGAAATGGAGTTATCTAATTTCCATGTATTGTTCTTGGTTATCATTATCTTTTTTAACGTATTACATTCTATATAAGCATGGTCAGACCTCATGAAAGGGCCTATTAGAGATTCTTTGATTCTGTTCATTAATGTGTCTGATATTAGGATGTAATCTATACATGTGTATATTTGATGTCTAGGTGAGAAATATGAGTAATCTTTTTCTTCAGGATGGGTTTCCCTCCAAGCATCACATAGCTGGTACTTTAACAGAATCCCTTTTAGGGTTGTGTATTGCTTCTTCGTCTTTTTTTTGGTATTCTTTTCCAGGTTCTATCCAGGCAATTGTCCGTTATCAAGTTGAGGTCACAGCCAATAATCACTGCACCTACTTGAAATTTCCTAAGTTTATTTAAAGTGTCCTCAATGAACTGTATTTGATGTTTGTTGGGGGCGTAAATGGATGCTAATGTTATTGTTTCAGAATCCAGGGTGCCTTGCACAAATATGTATCTACCCATAGGATCTATTAAAGTTTTCCCACATTTAAAATGCAGTGAATTTGCAATCAAAATTGCTACCCCCTTGCTTTGTTGGTACCAGCAGCGTGGAACTGTTGGTCATACCATTTTGTTTTGAGTACCATTTTTTCCATATCACGTAAATGCGTTTCCTGACAGAATAATATATCTGGGCGAGAATTTTAAAATAAAGGACGTCATCCTTTTTTGTTTAATGCGGTTGTTAACGCCTCAGAGATTAATAGATCTTATTCTGTATGTGTCAAGCATTTAGTAGATTTTTTGAGCTTGTTAAACAGGTTTTTGACAGCTGAATTGCCTGTTTGGGTCTGGTCAAGATTTGTACTGATTGTTTAGTTATTTGCTACCTCACGTCTCTCACTTCTAGATCTTGACTCTTAATCTACAACCTATTACTACTAATATATAATCTGACTATCCAATCAGCAAACAGAATTTACCCCTCACTAAACTGTTATAACTATCAGGAAGAACAAATTTGGAGTAGCTCACCTGGGATGTTAGGAATAACCCCTCCTTCCCCCCACCCCCTTCCTTCCCCCACCTCAAATGCAGAAGTGATAAGAGTGTCTAGACTCTTCTAAATTGTTTCTCTTTGATTTTGTTTGTACTTCTGCTTGGATTTAATAGAGACTCTCCAACCTCCCCCCTCCCCTTTCCTGGAAAGGAAGAAGAATACAGCACTGTGCTCTTGAAGTGAGCCTCTTAACACCACTGGGGACTAAAAACCACAGGTCCCATCCCATCCCAATCCCTTCCCCCTTGAAGCAACACAAACAAACATAACAATAGTGATTTTAAACAAGCAGCATCTGGATATGCATGGATCAGGTCCCCCCCCTTTCCTGGAAAGGAAGAAGAATACAGCACTGTGCTCTTGAAGTGAGCCTCTTAACACCACTGGGGACTAAAAACCACAGGTCCCATCCCATCCCAATCCCTTCCCCCTTGAAGCAACACAAACAAACATAACAATAGTGATTTTAAACAAGCAGCATCTGGATATGCATAGATCAGGTCAAAAGGCTGATGTATGTTCACCTAAGCTTGTTACAGCTCTTCACCTAGGCAGTTACAATTCTTCCATGGTAGACACAGAGCAGTAATGCTGCCTCGGACTTTGTGGTGAGGAAGGAGAGAAATGTAGCTTTCTTTTCTGGGAGCGTTGTTCATATTCTAGCACTGGAGCCAGATGAAGTGCTTTTAAAACTCCAACTGCTGACTCCTCATCCCAGATCTCATACCTTGAACCTTGATGTGAGAAGCGGAGTCTTGCCGGGGTCACCCATTTGTATTTTATATTTGCAGCTAGCAGCTTGGAGGTGAAGGGTTTAAGTTCCCTCCGCTTTTGGATAGCCTCCACTGGGATGTCAGGGAAAATTTGTATTTCCTTGCCTTGATAATATAATGCTCCCTTTGCTCTTGCTACATCCAGGATCTTTTTCTTGTTCCTGAGATCCCCAAAGGAGATGGCAATGTCTCTGGCTTGTTTTCTAGCCAGATTGTAGAGGGAACCTTTCCGATATGCATTGGTACTCACTGGGGCGACACCCTCCTCCAGATCAAGTACTGCAGCTAGCCAGGAAGTCAGGAAGCACCTAAGATCTGTTTTGTTCTCCGTGTCCTCCTCAAATCCGCGGAATTTCAAGTTGCATTTTTTAAGGTCAGTCTCCAAAATCATCATTTCCCCCCTCATTTGGGTGTCTGCTAACTCAAGTGCACGAACGTCCTCTTGTATTAGTTCTGTCATTGCCACGGCACCTGCTGCTACTTTCGCAGAGTTGTTAACTGATACTTTAATCTCTTCTAGCTGAGCTTTAACTGGTTCAAACAGGGAGGAGAAAATTTCTGATAATCTTTTCTCTAAATTTGCCATGGAGATATGAAAATTTTCAGTAGTTAGGAACAGTCCCGATGACAGTTGAGGGCCGTTATTGCAAGCATCTGCCATTCTATTTTCTTCCGTTCTCTTACCAGACCATATTTCTTTTCCTTCTATCACTTTAAAATATGCTGAGAGAGGGTTGGAGTTAGAGGAAGATTGTTTCCCTTTCGTTCCCCCAGGCTGTGGCATCATTCGGTGAAGAGCTTTATGTCTTACTTTCGACAGCCATTAGGCAAGGGGAGGATGAGAACGGAAGCTTCTAGTTCAGGCAGCTACCATCTCAGCAGTTGCCTCGGAATCCCCACAATCCCATGTGAGAAGCTAAAGTATCCTCTGTGTACAAAGCGTGGGAGACACACTGCATTGTTGTAGGCATGTGTTGTGTACCTAGGGAGACGGCGCACATGGCCGGGCTCGCGCGTGGCCATGCGGACAGGCTAAGCTTCGCCTCCAAAGACTATAGAAGCAGAGGCTCCAAGAACTTGCCCAGTCAGCCAGTCTGGATCCTAGAAGGAACCAATGGTAGAAGTTGAATGTAAATAAACCTATCACGGGTGTGAGTGTGTGTGTTGGGTGTGGTTTAGAACAGGAATATAAGCAGGCCATGGGCCCCACAAGTTATCTCAAGTTCTCCTATGCATTAATAAAGTATGAGCTGAAATCACTACGCTGTGCCTCAGTCTCAGTACTTTAGAGTATGCTACTTAACCACAGCATAGCTCATACTGTTCCAAGTTGTAATTTTCTGTGGGTTAGTTTTCTGAGCTGGTTTGCTGGCAGATGTAGGGAAGGATTAAGATGATAGAATACAGAGCTTTAGTGGATTCTTCCTCAAATTTCTGTCTTTGTTTGTGTCTGCTGATAAAAAGTACAATATGCTTCACTATACATCATTTTCTTGTTGGACCACACTTACCTGTTTGCAAATAAAAAATCAAAAAGGAGACATACATTGAGCTCTGGAGGGGGAAAATGAAATGGAAAATGTAATAACTCCATATTGTCAAAATAACTCGCTGTATGCTAGGCTTCTCTTGAGACTTACCTGGAAACTCCAGTTGATCCAGAGTGCAGCAGCATGAGTCCTTTAGGGGATGCCATGGACGGCATATATATAACCTGTACTGCGCCTGCTGCACTAGCTCCTGGTCAATGCGTGGCCACCACACGTAGCTCCATGCAAGAGCTTTCATACGGACAACTCCTGGGTGACCGGCACGTAGGGACTCTAGCACCCACTCTCTTAAGTTCGGAGGGACCACCACCCTACTCCCCCATAACAGGCAACCTTTGTGAGATGATAGCTTTTGCTGTATGGCTTTAACTCTGCCTCAAAACAGCCCACCGGCCATCCCCTCCACACCCAGTTGAGTACCCAGGCTATAGTGGGGTCCTTGGCCAACCCAGCTGCAATGTCTGAGGGGTGCACTGGAGGCTCAGGAAGGTCTTCAATTGCCAGGACTTCGTAGGCTGGCGCAGGGTCGATGGCTGCCCCTTGGATCGGACATCAGCTTAGCATGTCGGCATGTCCGATGGCCTTGCCTGGCCAGTGGATGAGTTAAAAATCATAAGCAGATAGAAACACAGTCCACCTCAGCATTCTGCCGGTGTGGCGCAAAGAGTCCCAACAGAGGCTTATGGTCTGTAACTATCAAGAACCTTCACCCATACAAAAAACCATGAAACTTTTTAATTCCAGCAACCAGGATGAGAGCCTCCCTTTTAATTTGTGCATAATTTCGTTTGGCGGGCGATAGTGTCCTAGAATAATAAGCAACTGGCACTTCCCGCCCATGTTCCATGACGTGGCTGAGAATGGCGCCATTGCCGAAGGGAGATGCGTCAGCAGCGAGAACCAGGGGCTTGTGCTCGTCAAAGGGAGTGAGGACGCTATTGGAAACTAGCAGCTCTTTTACAGCTCTGAACGCCATATTCTGCCGTGTCCACCACTCCCATTTAGCCCCTTTTTCCAGCAACCTGTGTAATGGTTCGGCAACTGATGCCTTATGAGGTAGAAACGCGTGATAAAAATTCAATATTCCTAGAAAGGATTGCAGCTCTTTTTTGTTTCTAGGTTTAGGTGTGTGTTGGATCGCAGGTACTTCAGACTCGGTTGGGTGCACCCCCTTTTCGTCTATTAGGAACCCAAGGAATTCCACCTTTTTTACACCTAGCTGACACTTGTTCTTTTTTACCTTGAGTCCTGCATCTCTGAATCAACCCAACACAGCCCTGAGGCGCCCCACCAACTCTGTTTCATTTACCCCCACAACCAAAACGTCGCCAAAATATGGAACCACCCCTGGTATGTCTTGGAGCAATCCCTCCATTAACCCCTGGAAAATCCCAGGTGCCACATTCACTCCAAATTGAAGGCAGTTAACCTTGAATGCCCCCCATGGGTAACAATGGTTTGTGCCTTGGCTGCTACTGAGTCCACAGGCAATTGATGATATGCCTGAGCAAGATCAAGTTTTGAAAACACTTGCCCACCAAAGATGCCAAGACATGGCTAATCACTGGCATGGAGAACGCATGTTGTTGCGGGGCCCGGTTGATGGTACACTTATAATCGGCGCAAATTCTGATAGACCCATCTGGTTTAACCGGTGTTACAATAGGCGTCTCCCACTTGGCATGGGAGACCAGTTCAATTACACCTTGTGCAACAAGTTTGTCAAGTTCGGCTTCAATTCTTGGTCTCACAGCGAGGGGAACTCACTGATACTCCAGGCAAATGGGCACCAGTGAGGGATCCAAATCAAAAGTCACAGGTGGCCCCATATACCTCCCCAGTGACCCATCAAATACAGCAGAAAATTCCATATAAATTTCACTCAGTTTACTAAGGCTCACTTCACCCCAGTAACAGCAATACCTAGGGCTTCGAACCAGTCCAGCCCTAAGAGACTGGACCTGCACCCTTCAGCAACCAGGAGGCTCAGTGTTTCTCTGAACCCCCTAAACTGTACCTCAAACAATGCTGCCCTGCCATGGGAATGCATCGACCCTGGAAATCGGTAAGATGGACGGGACTGCTTGTCAAATGGCGATGGCTCCTTGTAGGAAACAGCCGCTGCAATGTCTCCATTGAGATGATGGTCATTGCCGACCCAGAGTCGATCTCCATCTCACACGGCTTTCCGTCCAGCAGGACCATCACCTTGATCTTCTTCTTTGTCCATGTTCCGGTGTTCAAGATGGTCGTGGGACAGGAACAGCATGAAGTCTTGTGGCATTCAGCTGGCTTTGCATGACTCTCATCTCATGCTCTCCGATTCTGCCTTGGGGACGACGGGGGTGACCTTTTCTTTGTAGCTGCCCGGCATACTCGGGCCAAGTGGCCCTGCTTATCACAGTTTCGACACTTTAGGTCACGGCCCAATAGCGGTCGTGGCCGTGGTTTCTGCCACAGCCTGCACAGGCTCGCCTTGATGCTATGTTCTCGCTACGTCACTTAGGCCTTGTCACCCTGCTCTTGTGGATGTCCTCGGGTTCACCCTCAGAGTCGCATGCAGATTCATGGTGCACTGCCTTCTCAGAATGAAGACTGGATGGACTGGTCGACTGCCGCACCTCCTTAATCGACCGCTCTGCAGCTTCGGCTGTGATAGCTTCAGCATAGGCCGCGGCATAGGTCAACTCTGTTTTCACAAATAATCTTTGCTGCAGCCTCTCATCCCTCAGGCCGCACACCAGCCGGTCGAGCAACACCGCGTCTAGGTCGGGGAAGTTGCACGTTCTTGCAGCTTTCCATAGTTCCGTGAGGTAGTCAGCTACTGACTCACTTGCCCTTTGGTCTTGCTTGTAAAAAGCATGATGGCAGGCTATTTGAGAGGGCTTAGGGAAAAAGTAATTTTGATGTCTGCCAAGAAGACCATCAGTATGTCTGTGGGCGCCACCAGGGATCGTGCCACATCAAAGATGGTTCGCCCACATGAGCTGAGGAGCATCACTGTCTTTGTGGCTTTTTCGTCAATTTGGTTAGCCCGCAGGTGTAACTCGAACCAGGTAATGTATGAGTCCCAGTCTCCCGGCTCTGGCTCGAATGCCTCAAACCTCGTGCTGCCTGCTATCCTCATAGCCGGTGCCAGCGGTGGGTTGGCAGGGTGAAGGTTTACAGTGGCTGGGGTCCCGGACATCTCTGGATCATCTGCCATGGTGTCGGTTGCTCAGCAGGGCTGCCTACCTGCTATAACCCAGATCCCATCCTCATCACCAATGTTATGTATGAGATGTAAGTCGGATCTTAACTAGTGATTCAGCTTTATTCCACTCAACAGTAAACCAACACAAAAATAGTGGAGCAACAGGCTCCCTTTTTAAATTTTCCAGGCTATGTTAACCACGTCCTTAAACAAGTTATTATTTATATTTATTTATTTTATTTATTAATTGGATTTCTATCCCGCCCTTCCAGCATGGGCTCAGGATGGTGAACACAGAGGAAAATTCCATTTAAAACCAGTAAAACATAGAGGCAGATGCCATACATAAACATTAAAACAATAAATAGTCCATTACTTATAAAACAATTGCAATAGCGGTCTATAGAGCGAATGAGTCTCTAACGTAAAACCTATAACACCAGTACTCCAGTGGGCACAGTTGTTGCTGCTCTAATAGTGTCCCACTATAACTATGGTCGCATACCAGGGCCAGGCCACCCCATGATGTCAAGACAGTGGTGGTACAGTAGTGGTGGTAGCCCCTACTCGAAAGCCTGGCGGAAGAGCTCCATCTTACAGGCCCTGAGCAACTGCATAAGGTCCCGCAGGGCCCTGATCTCCTCTGGGAGCTCATTCCACCAGGTAGGGGCTGCCACCGAAAAAGCCCTGGCCCTGGTTGCAGCATATTTAGCAACCTTGGGGGCTGGAACAGCCAGCAGGTGTTGCCCCCCCAACCGTAGTGCCCTTGGGGGAACATATGGGGAAAGGCGGTCCCTCAGGTAAGCTGGACCCTGGCCATATAGGGCTTTAAAGGTAAGAACCAGCACTTTGAAGTGGATCTGGTACGCTATTGGCAGCCAGTGCAGCACCTTCAGCACAGGCTGGATGTGGTCCCACCTTGTAAGACCCATCAGCAGCCTGGCTGCTGCATTCTGCACCAGCTGCAGCTTCCAGGTCTGCAACAAAGGCTGCCCCATGTAGAGAGCATTGCAGTAGTCTAGCCTCAAGGTGACCGTCGCATGGATCACTGTGGCCAGGTCATCATGATCGAGGTAGGGAACGAACTGACACACCAGCTGAAGATGGTAAAATGCTGATTTGACAGTGGCTGCCACCTGGGCCTCCATCGTTAAAGAGCACCCCCAAGCTCCTAACCCCTGACACCGGCACCAGAGGTGCCCCGCCGAAGGTCAGGAGAGGGAGCCCCAACCCCGGACCAATCCGACTCAGGCCCAGGACCTCTGTCTTCGCTGGGTTTAGCTTCAGCCGACTCAGCCTGAGCCAACCAGCCACAGCCTGCAACACCTTTTGAAGGTCATTGGGACTAGACTCTGACTGGCCACCCAGCATCAGATAGAGCTGGGTGCCATCTGCATATTGATGACACCCAAGCCCATAACTCTGGGCAATCTGGGCAAGGGGACGCATATAGATATTAAATAGCATTGGGGACAGCACTGCCCCCTGAGGCACCCCACACTCAAGGGGCTGCCTCCGGGAGCGCTGATCCCCAATTGCCACCCTCTGTCCCTTGCAAGCCCCTGAATTCCCGCGTCGGCAAGGCAGTGGGTCAGCAGCTGATGGTCAACTGTATTGAATGTGGCCGACAGATCTAACAACAGCAATGCCTCCACACCGCCTCGATCCAGATGCCTTCGGAGATCGTCAGTCAGGGCAACCAGCACCGTCCCTGTCCTGTGGCCCGGGCTGAAGCCCAACTGGTAGGGACCCAGGTCAGAATCATCCTCCAGAAAGCCCTGTAACTGTAACGCCACCGCCCTCTCTATTAATTTGCCCAAATAGGGCAAAGTGGACACCGGTTGATAGTTGGCCAATCTGGCCGGGTCCAAAGATGACTTTTTAAAGAGAGGGTGGACCATCGCCTCCTTGAGTGACCCAGGGAATTGGCCCTCAGTGAGGGACGTTGATAATCTCCCACAGGGCACCTTGAAACCCCTCGTGGCCCGTCTTGATGAGCCAGGAGGGGCACGGATCAAGGTCGCATGTGGTTGGGTGTACAGAAACCAGCAATCTGTCAACTTCGTCCAAGCTGAGCAGGCTGAAACACTCTAAACCCAGAACCGAAGACACGCAAGGGGCCTCGAGCTCACTTACTGTCTCAACTGTGGCGGGGAGGTCGCATCGGAGTGTCAAGACTTTATCTGCGAAATAGCTCGCAAAAGCCTCACAGCCAATGTCCAATTCCCTATCTTTTTGCCTGCCCTGTGGCAGGTCTGTCAAGGACCGAATCGTACTGAATAATTGGGCCGAGCGTGAGCTCGCAGATGCAATCTCAGCTGCAAAGAAATCCTTCTTGGCTGCCTTGACTGCCATCTCGTAGGCTCTCATAAACGTCCTATAAGATGCTCTTGACGTTTCGTCGCAAGTGCGGCGCCACCGTCTCTCTAGTCATCTCAGTTCTCATTTCATACGCTGCAGCTCCTGGGTATACCAAGGAGCCCGCCTCAGACGAGTCCGGAGAGGATGCCTGGTAGCGTTCTTGTCGATGGCTGTGGAGAGCAGGACATACCAGTCCTCCACTAGCTCATCCAACGTGCTGCCAGGGGTCTCAGATCCCGCAGGGCCCTCCCTGCACAGGGTCCATCTGGGCCCATGGGCGAGCGTAAATCAGCTCGCCACCCACCAAGGGTTGGGGTGGAACATTCAGATGGGCCTTCAGAGCCAGGTGGTCCAACCATGGCACTGCCTCCGCAGTGATCTGGTCCACCTCCACCCCCGCCGTAAAGATCAGGTTGAGCATGTGCCCAGCCTGATGCGTGGGGGCCGATACAAACTGTGAGAGTCCTACCGTTGCCATGGATAACACTAGGTCCGTAGCCTGGCTCGAGTTCGCGTCCTCAGCATGGACATTGAAATCACCCAAGACAATCAGTCTAGGGTGGTCCAACACCCAGCCTGATACAGCCTCCAGCAGGGACAGCAGGCTACTGGCTGGTGCATTGGGCAGACACTACACCAGCCAGATCGCCAAACTCTCCACAGCCTCCAGCCTCGCACCGACACATTCAATGCCCGCGATCTCCACAGACAGGAGTGCCCTGAAGGAGTAAGCCTCCCAAATGAAAATAGCCACTCCTCCCCCCCGCCCCCTAGTCCATGACTGGTGAACCCAGAGGGGCCGACTGGGCGAGAGCAACAACCAATGAACAAATAGAGATAACAACCAATAGTTTCTGTTCCCTCCAGAACAGCTCCAGCTATTCTGATTGGCCTGCTTCACAGAGCAGCCAGTCAGGTTATTCTCTTTAGGATACCAACCTTAATCTCAAGCTCAGTCATACATTTCAATACATAACACTTCCAGTGGAATACTGAGTCAAATTCAAGGTATTGGTTTTGACCTTTAAGGCCTTGAGCCATCTGGGACCTTTGTATCTTTGGGACCATCTCCTCTGGTATATCCCCGGGAGAGTGTTACACTCTGCTGAGAGCAATCTGCTGGTGATCCCTGGCCCCAAAGATATCAGGCTGCCCTCAACCAGAGGCAGGGCTTTCTCGGCCCTGGCTCCAACCTGATGGAACTCTCTGCCAACTTCCATCAGGGGCCTACAGAACTTAATCTCTCTGTAAGGCAGAGAAGTTCCACCAGGCTTTTGGTTGATGTTATATACTGAGGCAGCGTTTCTTAAACAAGTGATTCATTTATTCAGCTCAGAACACACAACACAACAACACAAAGAAGAAGAAGAGATTGGATTTATACCCCACCCTTCACTACCCAAAGGTGTCTCAGAGCGGCTTACAAACTCCTTTCCCTTCCCCTCCCCACAACAGACACCCTGTGAGGTAGGTGGGGCTGAGAGAGCTCCTGACAGAAACTGCTCTTTTTCAAGAACAGCTCTTATCAGAACTACGGCTTGCCCAAGGTCATCCAGCCAGGTGCAAGTGGAGAAGTGGGGAATCAAACCTGGTTCTCCCAGATTAGAGTCCGCGCACTTAACCACTACACCAAACGGGCTCTCAAAGAACCTTCATAGAACGATGCAATATATACATTTTGAACTAGCGGGGCCACAGACCCTTAGTACCATAATGTCCAATCACAATAGAGAGCTTAGGACTAATGGGATTCATTCCCACTGTCGGTCAGAGTCTTTCTGGATTGGTCTGTTACGCAACAGCGACCAATCCGACTGCAGTGTTTAGGATACTTGAGAGTCAATGGAGCTTGTGCCTGAAGCTCCGGTTTAGATTACGTTGCGTAAGACATAAGTAAACACATAACAGTTGAGGACAGCAATAGTTTTCCATCATTGCTGGCACCCTCTTTTCTTCCATTCTGCCTGCTTTGGCCTCCTTCTTAACCTGCTCACAAGATAGAAGAACAGTCCAGAGTAGATTTTACATTAAATTATGGATGCCATTTGGAGACTATTAAATTAAGAATTTAATTGTTTATTTCAATCTGTATTTTTGTATATTTTTAACCTGTTGTAAATCCCTAGGAAGGATTTTGTTTGGTTAAACCTCATATATAAAGTATAAATGTAGATATAAACAACTGCTGCTGCAATTATTAATTTTGTAAGGAGTGTCTTCCTTGGTATGAGGCCTGACAAAATGCCGTATGCCAAATAGATCTTAATGGCCCCTTTTCTTAGTCCTTTTATTTGATTTATTTATTGCCGGTCAACAAAGAACAACAACAATTTTAATGGGGATTTGTTTTTTTAATTCATCAGTCATTCCACACCCCTTTAGTCATTTGTATATATTACACAAAGTCAGGATCAAATCAAACTACAGAACACTGCAGAGGAACAGAGTTAAGGACCTGCTTCACTCCTTTTTTTATTTTTTAGTAAATACAGTTTATTATTGGATATATCACATGTTCATACAATTTAAACCTACCTACATATCCATTTTTCTTATTTCCCTTCTCCCCCCCCAAACAAGGCTTCCCGCACTGCTCCAACCCCATTAATGTCTCTCTTATTCTATTACAATTACTTCTAAACTTATTTTCTCTTACAAACGGTAACAATTCAAAAATCTAATTCTCTTTCATTTTCTTCTTAATAACTATCAAAGCAAATCAAACCACGTTTAATGTCCCAGTTTTTCAACAAGTATTTTTGAAAGTCTTTCCAGTCTTCAAAGAAAGTTTCATCTTCTTCGTTGTTTAACTTTCTTGTTAATTTGTCCATTTCTGCCAAAAACAACGTCTTTTTAATCCATTCCCATGTTTCAGGTACTTTATCTTGTTTCCAACATTGAGCAAAAATCAGTCTAGCTGCTGTAATCAAGTACCATAGTAGTGTTCTTTTGGCTACATTTATTTCTTCCATTTTAAGACCTAACAATAACATCAAAAGGAAAGGAAGAGTGGAGAAGGTCAAAACCATTGGGGAAGCTTGGAGACTATTTAAAAAGACAATCCTAGAAGCTCAGAAAAAATATATACCGCAGGTTAGGAAAGGTACAAATAGGTATAGAAAAAGCCTGCATGGTTAACAAATAAAGTAATGGAAGCTGTAAAAGGTAAGAAGGATTCCTTTAAGCGGTGGAAAGCTAGTCTTAGTAAGGTTGATAAAAGGGAACACAGACTATGGCAAATAAAATGCAAGTCTGTGATCAGGCAAGCAAAAAGGGAATATGAGGAGCATATCGCAAAAAACATAAAGACCAACAATAAAACTTTCTTCAAATACATTAGAAGTAGGAAGCCAGCCAGGGAGGCAGTGGGGCCCTTGGATGACCAAGGGGTAAAAGGAGTAGTGAAGGATGATAGGGAAATGGCTGAGAAGCTGAATGCATTTTTTGCCTCTGTCTTCACTGTGGAAGAGGAGAAGTGTTTGCCCACTCCAGAAGCACTGATTTCGGGAGGGGGTTTGAAAGACCTGAATCAGATTGCGGTGACAAGAGAGGAAGTCCTCCGACTGATGGACAATTTAAAAACTAATAAATCACCAGGCCCGGATGGCATTCATCCGAGAGTTCTGAAAGAACTCAAATGTGAACTTGTGGAGCTCCTGACAAAAATATGTAATCTTTCTTTAAAATCTGCCTCCATTCCTGATGACTGAAAGGTAGCTAATGTCACTCCCATCTTTAAAAAGGGCTCCAGGGGAGATCCAGGAAATTACAGGCCAGTCAGTCTGACATCGATACCGGGTAAGTTGGTGGAAACTGTTATTAAGGAAAGAATTAGTAGGCACATTGATGAACAAAAACTATTGAGGCAGACTCAGCATGGGTTCTGTAAGGGAAGATCTTGTCTCACTAACCTGTTAGTATTTTTTGAGGGAGTGAACAAACATGTGGACAAGGGGGACCCAATAGATATTATTTACCTTGACTTCCGGAAAGCTTTTGATACAGTTCCTCATCAAAGGCTCCTAAGTAAGCTCAATAGTCATGGGATAAAAGGACAAGTCCTCTTGTGGATCAAAAACTGGCTTATAAATAGGAAACAGAGAGTGAGTATAAATGGGAAACTTTCTCAGTGGAGGGTGGTAAGCAGTGGGGTACCACAGGGATCAGTACTCGGTCCCATGCTTTTTAACTTGTTTATTAACGATTTGGAATTGGGAGTAAACAGTGATGTGGCTAAATTTGCAGATGACACGAAGTTGTTCAGGGTGGTGAAAACCAGGGAGGATTGTGAGGCACTCCAAAGGGATCTGTTGAGGATGGGTGAGTGGGCGTCAACGTGGCAAATGGGGTTCAATGTGGCCAAGTGCAAAGTGATGCACATTGGAGCCAAAAATCCTAAATATAAATACACGTTGATGGGGTCTGATCTGGCAGAGACTGACCAAGAGAGAGATCTTGGAGTCGTAGTGGAAAACTCGCTGAAAATGTCTACACAATGTGTAGCTGCAATAAAGAAGGCCAACGCTATGCTGGGGATTATTAGGAAGGGAATTGATAACAAATCAGCCAGTATCATCATGCCCCTGTATAAATCATTGGTGCGACCTCATTTGGAATACTGTGTACAGTTCTGGTCACCACATCTCAAAAAGGATATTATAGCATTGGAAAAAGTGCAGAGAAGGGCAACTAGAATGATAAAAGGGTTGGAACACCTTCCCTATGAAGAAAGGTTAAAATGCTTGGGGCTCTTTAGCTTGGAGAAACGACGGCTGAGGGGTGACATGATCGAGGTTTATAAGATTATGAATGGGATTGAGCAGGTTGAGAAAGAAGTACTTTTCTCCCTTTCTCACAATACAAGAACTCGTGGGCACTCTATGAAATTGCTGAGCAGTCGGGTTAGAACAGATAAAAGGAAATACTTCTTCACCCAAAGAGTGATTAACATATGGAATTCACTGCCACAGGAGGTCGTGGCAGCTGCAAGGATGGACAGTTTCAAGAGGAAATTAGATAAACATATGGAACAGAAGTCCACCAGTGGCTATTAGCCACAGGGTATAGAATGAGAACTCTCAGTCTGGGGCAGGTGATGCACTCTATTCTTGGTGCTGGAGGGGGCAGCAGTGGGAGGGCTTCTGGTGCCCTGGCCCCACTGCTGGACCTCCTGATGGCACCTGGTATATTTTGGCCGCTGTGTGACAGAGTGTTGGACTAGATGGGCCATTGGCCTGATTCAACATTGGCTTCTCTTATGTTCTTATGTTCTTATCTGTGGGTCTTTCTTAAAAGTACATTTCAAAATTTTTTGTATCTCATTATGGATCTCAGTCCAATACTTTACTGCTGTATCACATGTCCACCACATATGGTAAAAAGACCCTTCATGTTTCTTGCATTTCCAACATTTGTTGGACATACTTTCATTTATAATAGCAATTTTTTTAGGCGTCATATACCATCTGTACATCATTTTATAACAATTCTCTTTAACATTTACACAAGTTGAAATTTTCATTGACTTTTTCCACAAATATTCCCAGGATGTCATTAATATCTCATTATTAACATTTACAGCCCATTTTATCATTTGCTCTTTTACAGTTTCATCCTCAGTGTACCATTTCAATAAAACCTTGTACAGTTTAGAAATCATTTTTTTACCTTTCTCAAGCCATACAGTTTCAATTTCAATGTTCTTTTCTCTGAAACCATGTTCTCTTTCATCGGTCTTAAATAAATCATAAATCTGTCTATATTTCAATCAATCATATTCAAATTCAACATCAAATCTATCTTGTAACACAAAGTTTTTCCCTTCTAATTTTAAAAGATTTTTGTAAGGTAGCCAATCTAACCCTTGATTTCTTGAATGTGGGTTAATCACTTCAGCTGGTACTATCCAAAGTGGTCTTTCTTCTGAGAAGAATTTTCTATATCTCATCCATGTCTCGAACAGTGATTGTCTTACAAAGTGGTGTTTAAAAAATTTGTCCATTTTTACTTTTCCATACCATAAATATGCATGCCATCCAAATTTGTTATCATGCCCTTCTAAAGCCAATAACTTCTTATTTTCAAGATTAATCCACTGTTCCAACCATGTTAAACAGACGGCATCATAATACAGTCTTAAATTTGGTAGTTGTAGGCCTCCTCTCTCTCTTGCGTCGCATAAAATTTTCATTTTGATCCTTGGCTTTCTTCCTGCCCATACGAATTTGGATAATTCTTTCTGCCACGAATCCAATACTTTCCTTTGTTTTAGTATTGGAATGGTCTGAAATAAAAACATCAAACGCGGTAAGATATTCATTTTTACAGTTGCGATTCTTCCCATCAATGATAAATTCAAAGTGTCCCATTTCTTCATGTCTTGCTGAATCCTGTGCCACACCTTTTCATAATTGTTTTTAAACAGGTCAATATTTTTCATGGTTAATTCAATTCATAGATATTTAGTCTTTGTAACTACTTCACATTGGATTTTCTCTTGGAGTTCTATTTGTCTTTGCTTCGTCATGTTTTTACACATCACCTTAGTTTTGTTTTTATTAACGTAAAAACCCGCAACTGAGCCAAATTCTTCAATTTTCTCCATCAGATGTGGTATTTTCTCAATAGGATCCTGAATCATAAACATCACATCATCTGCAAATGCCCTGTATTTATATACGAATCCTTTCACTGAAAGTCCTTCAATACTATTATCTTTTCTTATTGCTGTCAATAATATTTCCAACATCCAAATAAACAGCAACGGGGACAACGGGCAGCCTTGACGTGTTCCCTTTTGAACTTGGAAAAAATCCGTCCTTTCTTTGTTTATATTCAAAGCCGCTTTTTGTTCTGAATATATTGCCACAATCATGTTTAAAAAGAACTGTCCAATGTCCATTTTTTCAATAACTTGCAGCATAAACTCCCAATTTAAGTTGTCAAAAGCTTTTTCCGCATCTAGGAAGAGGAATCCAACTTCTTTTTCTGGATGCTTGTCATAGTATTCAATTGCGTCTATCACCACTCTTAAATTGTCTCTAATTTGTCTATTTGGTAAAAATCCAGCTTGTTCTTCCGCTATTGTATCTTTCAGATATTTTTTCAATCTCTCCGAAATTATTTTTGCAAATAATTTGTAATCATTATTTAATAGCGATATTGGTCTATAATTCTTTACTTGAGTCAGATCCAAACCTTCTTTAGGTATCAATGAAATATTTGCTTCTTTCCATGAATCTGGGATCCGTTTAGTCTTTCTTATCTCTTTCGACAGAAGTACTAAAATGGGGGTTAGCTCCTCTTTAAATTTCTTATAGAACTTTGCTGTGAAACCATCTGGTCCTGGAGCTTTGCCCAACTTTGCATCTTCTATCGCCATTGTCACTTCTTCTTTCGTTACTAAACCATTTAATGATTCCTTAATTTGTTTTCCCAGCTCTGGAACTTCAATAGTCTCCAAATATTTCTTAATTCTCTGTTGTTCAATTCCTTTCTTTTTAAATAATTTGGCGTAATATTTGAAGAAAGCTCTTTTTATACCATTCAAATTCATAACATCCTTTCCATCTTCAATAATCTTAGATATAAAATTCCTTTCTTTTCTATTTTTCAATTGCCACGCTAAAAACTTTCCTGGTTTGTTTGCACCCTCAAATGCTTTTTGCTGTAATTTCTTCAGATTCCAATATAATTCTCTATTTAATAAAACATTCAGCTGATCTTGCAGAAAGTGGATCTCTTTAATAATCTTTTTCTTCCCTGGTCTTTTCTTTAATTCCTTTTCTTTCTGTCGAATTTTTTCATAAAGGTCTTTCTGTTGTTGCATCTTTTGCTTTTTGTCCTTGGAGTTCAGAGAGATAAGCATACCTCTCATTACCGCTTTGTACGCATCCCATACAACTTGTATATCCGTACCTTTATTTAAATTCAATTCAAAAAAACTTTTCGTTTCTTTTTTTAAAGTTTCATTGATTAGTTTTTGATCCAGTAAGTCCTCATTAATTCTCCAATATAGTTGTTTAGTTTTTTCTTTAGATATCCAAAGTAAGGGATTATGATCAGAATTAGTTTTCGGTAAAATTTGTATTTTATAAGTCTTTTGCGCCATCTCCTCTGACATCCAAATCATGTCAATTCGGGAAAAGGAGTTATGTCTATTAGAATAAAACGTGTAATCCTTAGTCTTGGGATTCCACTTCCTCCAAACGTCTTCCAGTTTCTCTTGCTTCATCAATTGAAAGAAATTTTTTGGTAGCTTTCCAATTGTCTCTCCACTTGCTTTGGATTTTCTGCTGTGTCCAATAATGTTATTCACTGTACCATTAAAGTCTCCAGCAAGGACTATTTGATCATAATTTAAACAATCCAACTCTTTAGTCAAGTCATTGAAGAAAGTCTCTTTTGCACCATTGGGTGCATATATATTTACAAGCAATGTCTTTTTTCTGTTCATCAATATTTCCACGCCAACATATCTTCCTTCTTTATCTGAGAAGATTTTTTTAGGATCCAATTCTTTTGAAACATAAATCACTGTTCCTTTTTTCTTATTAGTTGCTGAGGAATGAAATTCTTCTCCCAATTTTTTATTAATCAAGTATTTATTATCTTGTTTTCTGATATGTGTTTCTTGTAAACAAATTATGTTACATTTTTGTTTCTCCAGCCAATGATTCACTAATCTTCTTTTACTTGGTGAATTTAGTCCATTTACATTCCAAGATAAAAATTTGTAATCCATAATTGTGTTGAATTAAATATCTTTAAAATCATCAAAATTGTTCTCTTTAAATCTGTATAAGTCTCCTTCAGATTTAAGAGTAGATCTCACCGAATTGTACACAAATGAAAGTCCATATGGAATCTCCCATCTGAACCTGATGTTCATTTCTTTTAGTCTATCTGTCAATTTCTTGAATTTCTTTCTGTCTTGTAAGATCGATCTCGGAATTTCTCTCAGAATTATTATTTTTTTTCCATTAATTTCCAACGGTTGTGTGAATTGTTTCTTGAAAACATCTTCCTTCATTTTTGTTGTCACGAATTGAACAATCACATCTCTGGATAATTGCTTTCTCTTGGCATAAGCTGAGTTTACTCTGTAAATCAAGTCAAAGTCTGAATCCAAATCTCCAACATCTTCCCCTACATAAGTTGTCAATGTATTGATTACTAGAGCCCGTAGATCCTGATCTTCCTCCTCTTCTATCCCTCTCAATCTCAGATGATTCTGAGTAGCTCTATATTCCATCATGGACTCCAGTCTTGTATTTTCTAACAGGGTTTTTTTAACCTTCTGTTCCATTTCTTCAGATTTTGTCACCAGACTTTTGACCTCTTTCTTAACTTCTTCTGTATCTTTTTTAATCCCTGACACTTCTGTTAGTACCAGTTCTTTCAGTTCTTCCATATTTTTTTTCTGTACTTGGACTTGCACTTGTTCTATTTGCTCCAGTTGTATTTGCAGCTGTTGTTGCAATTGTTGTTGCAGCTGTGATTCTATTTGTTTTCCAAGATTCTGCACCACTTCGGTCATCCGTTTTTCCATCGCTTCCATAGCCGCTTGCCACTCTTTTTTTCCTTTGCAGTCATTCTTGGACTAGGTGATGAAGCAGCTCTAGGTCTTGACCTCAAATCCGTCTTGAAAGCGACTTCAGTGCTAATCAATCTTTATATTAGCAATCTTCAAGCCAAATCGCCACCTTTATAACTTGTATCAGTGCTTTTTCGGCTTAAAAATAACTTTTTAAAATTTAGTCCTCCTCAAAATGTCGGGCACAATTTCTCTATGATTTTCCGGCTAGAGTAGGCTCCTTCCAGACTTCCTGTTTATCTGTCCGTCTCTGTAATCCAACTTCCGGTAAAGGTGGTGTCACACATTCAAACGTCCGTCTGTTTCCGGCACAGCAACCTCTAAAACGTCCACTCTAGCCTACTTCCTGTATCATAGAGTCACAGTTAGTTTCGTTTCTGCTACGTAAAGTTTAGACTTGACTGACCACAGGAATGCAAAACAAAGTCACTTTTCAGCCGTTTTCTCTAAAGGAAAGCTTTCGTTTTACTTTTAATTCAAGCGGAATAGTTCATTAAAGGTTTCTACGCTTATCCGTACGTTTCAATTTCGCGTTCTTCTTTAAACCGGTAAGCGCTTATTCGTTTGTTACCTTGCTTGTAATCTCGGGGTTTCGCGGTGCTTCTTCTGTAATCAATGTTGAACTTGATGTTAAAGAGATCGGTAGATGACGAATTTATGCTGAATTCTCAGCCCAGCTGGTATCTGTAGTGCTGATTTGCAGCTGCCCTCTTCACGGAAGGAGATCAAAGTGTAAACAAGCTTCCTCCGAAGCTTATCCACACCGATCTCAACTCCCCCTCAGGCTTGGCTGCTTGCTTGCCACCCCCCGCCTGGGGAGTGCTGCGCTGGGCCAGATGAAGCCCAGACTGTCGTCAGATACCGCAGTACACTCTGCACAACTCGCAAAGTGTGTCAATTCGCCATTTTACTCCGACCGGAAGCCCAGGACCTGCTTCACTCCTAATAGCTTTGTGAGCAAGAATACTTCTAAGGAGTAGTATTCTGTCTTTTTTTTCCTCATTAGCAAAAATATCCATTTTCTTTCAGTAGACCTCTTGCCCACCTCTCTGCTCTTGCATATTTGTGCCTGCTGTGCTTCCCTGAAAGGAATTCAAACAGCAGATAATTGCTTCAGGCATCCTGGACCTCTAAAAATATTCAGTCTGCCTCAGCAAACTGAAAGAGTTGTGGCATTGTGTAACACTTCATTTAGTGTGTAAGTGCTGATGTCCTTTCCTGTCTATATACATTTTCATACAGAGCATTTTCCCCATCCAGACTGCCAATTGGCAGGAGTTCAGTGAGAATACTCTTCTTTTTTTTTCTGGAAATGTACCTAGCCATTAACTAATAGAAGAAACATTGCCTGGGGCTAGATGTTTCTACATATTCTCTAGCAAATTTCATCCTGCTTTCTAAAATAACTATTAGCCACGCAAAGGAAGTCCCTACTTTACAAACTTAGACTGAATTCATACATGTTGTTTAAAAAGTTACCACTGTTAGTATGAGTCTCTTTTTAAAAACAAACAAAATAGAAAGGCAGTTCAAATTATCCAAATGTGCAAGAGTCCAGTAGCACCATAGTCCAAGTATAGGTTGCAAGTAGAATTAGGTTGCAAAAGGGAAGGCAGTTTTTAATATGATTGTATTGGGTTTCTGAATCAATTAATGGCCAGTAGGAAAACTGATTTACAATTATGTTCCATCCTTTGGTATAGGGCTGCCATTCCCCCGATGGGGGCAGGGGTTTGCCCACTTTTGGGCCCACAGATCTGCCGGCCCCTATCCAGATGGTGGGGGGAACCCCCAAGTGCCCTGTTCATGCCAACCATAGGTGATGTCATCATGCAAGGCACATTGTGGGGGGACACGCTTATCACTTAAGAAAGAACTCTGTGTTTACCATAGAGTTTTCCCTTGAATGATAGAGCATTTCCCACAACATGCCCTGTCCAATGATGTCCCTTCCAGGTGATGTCATCACACACACACCAGAGAAGGACTGGGACACCCCCCCCCCCAGCAGCAGCCAAGTAAGACCTGGAATCCCTATTTCAGTACAGTATACTTAGGGTTTCAGTCTTCCACTCTGATCTTGTGCATTACTGAGTTCAGTGTGGCTTGTGTTCCTAGAAATGTCATTTGCAATTGCAGCCTTAAATTGATGTGATATTCATTTCATCTCATCTGTGGCCCGGCTCTGTTTTTGTAGAAGGTGATTTCTGACTGAATTGTCAGCATGTTCATCAAAATACCATTCCCAAGATTCTTTGGGCAGGGAGGCAGGGTAGTTAAAATGACATATGTTCAATATATGTCTCTCTGTCCTATAGATCTTATGGTGTTTGTCTCCTCTGAAAAGTACTCATTGTGGAGGTAGGTTAATGGTCTGCCCTAAGGCCAGAGAAATGCAGCAGGCAAGATGTCTTCAAAATCTTTAATGGGCAGAACAACAAGGCAGGGAACAACACAGACTTAAAGGCTGAAGTCCTAACTACCAACAACGCAGTTCTAACTAGTATATTCTAGAAGACACATCTATTTATGTAAAGAGGGGGAGTTCCGCTTAAGACCTAAGCCTGTCTCTTAAAGCAGCATGTTCCACACACTACCGATCTGCTGAAAGACAGAGACTGTGAACTAATACAGTAAAGCTTCAGAAAATTATTCCTGATTCTGGTCGACTTCCGGTTTGGCAAGCTGATGGCAGCCGTTTTCCCCTTCTCCTGGGGGCACGGACTGCAGACCAGCGGGTAGAGAGGGGGGGCGATTGTACACTCCTCCCCAGGGTTCAGGATGAGCCCTGAGTCAGGGGGTGCTGAGGTTTGCCACCCTCCCGGCTTCTAGCCTGGGGGTGGGGGCGTCCTTTTGCCCCAACGGTCTCTCTGCTGTGTTCCAGTAATGGCCAAGGCTTTGCGTACCGGAAAACCAAGCAGGCGGTGATCAAGTTTTAACCAAGCGACTGGCTGAATGGATGAAGTGACCGAAGAAGTGTGAGTACGAGCTAACGAAGCACTAGAGGGAAGAGTATATCCCTGTAAGCATGGGTGGGGGATACACCCCCCCCCCCGGATGACTAGACAAAGGAAATTAATATTGGATAAATGGAACATGAAGGGACTGTGACAGAGGAACACTGAGATCTAAGAACCAAGCAACACACAAGCAAACATTTGGGACTTTAAAAACAGCAACTGAAAACGCTTTATATGCCTAGCTTGAAATGGCTAGAAGGCAGAATTAGAATCTTCTTCTTTAAAGACTGTTAACATCACAGTAAGAGACTGAGTGGAATAAAGGCCTCCCCTCCCCCCCAAAAAAAGAAGCGGGGGGGGAGGGAATTCCCTCCTCCCGCATAACAATATAACAATATAAAAATAAAGCTTTCTGGGGGTAGGGGGAGCAAAGAGAATACCAGAAAAGAGAGAAGCAATGGATGGGAAACTTACGTCAGTTTGAAGTGTTTTCTGAATATTGGCTAGAACCCTTCTTTAGCAGGCAGAGGGTGGGGAATCCCCCCTCTCGAAAGACAAAGTGACTGTGTAAACATCTGAAAACAATCCTGTTAGGCATTGAAGAATCCTTTTCCTTCTTAAAGAAACTCTAAGCATTTCTGTGAGTGGTGGCTGTGAAATGTTGAATGGGGTGGGGGTTTCCCCCCCTCTTAAAAATAAAATAATTTGGAATGATCTGGAAATAAGATTGACAGATTTAGAGAACTTTTAGAGGCGGCGGAATGACTTGATGGATTTATGGGACCCTGGCGATCTGGTAATAAAAAGAAGATAAACAGACCCTCTGGCTTTGGAAATGGTGTCTGTTGCACAGAAAAAATTAAAATGAAACTGAGTCTTCTTCAGGAATTCAAAAGTAACTGAGAAAGAGTGATGGGACAGCAAAGCAGCTATGTTCTCCTACGACAAGCGCGGGGGAGGGGAAACTCTCCTCCTAAAAAGTAAAGTTATTATATATTTTGATGGGGGGACAAAGCTAATGGAATGTTGGGTGAAAGGTAGCTATGTGGATTAAAGGTTCAGGAGATAGCGAAGTTCCAGAAGATATTAACAATATGGACTGTGAGCTAAAGAAGATCGAGGAGAAGATTCTACAGTGAAGACTCTGTTCAGAGATAAGATTTTTGGCTGAGGGGGGGATGTTGGGAAAAATTAAGGGGAAGGGTTTATACAGAAATTGATAATGAATGTTTGAATTAAATTTAAATGCATTTTATTAATTTAGGCTAATTCCATAAAAAGGAAGAGGGAAAGGGGGTGCTATTTGATGTATATTGAGGTTCCTTTTTGCCTGGTTTTCTTTTTTTCTTTTTTAATAAGAGGGTAAATAGAGAATTTTTTTTAAGAGAAGCATACTTAAGCCTAACTTGGACGTTTTTAACAACTGTACTTAAATATTGCTGGATTGCATGTAATGATTGATAAGAACTTTAAAGAGTTAGATGGGCAGAAAGTAATAGCCAGATAGGCAGAAATTACTGTAATTAGATGATGAGAATGCCTGATGTTTGCATAAAAGAAATTTTAGTGTATTGAAGAAGTATACTCCAAACAGTCTGTAAGAGCTAGAGCTTCATAAGCGATGTTCTCAACTGTCACCTTCAAGGTTAATAACTGAAAGTTTTTATTTGTTAATGCCATATTTGTAAGCATTGTATACAATCATCATGTCTTGGATTTTCTTTTCTATCATCCCTTTCTTGTAGTCTTGTTTGTTAGTACCCCTCCCCCTTTCTGTAGATATTTAGAAAATGCAATAAAAAATCCCCTTCGGGGGGCCAAAAAAGAAAATTATTCCTGATTCTAAGATCTGATTTGAGAACTACAGAGAATTTGTGGGAAAGAGAATTACTTACTTAAATGTACCCCATGAGCAGCGAAGAGACTGGCAGTCTAATAGTATGAATTTTTCTGAAAGTAGAGGGGAGTTGGAGGCTTGTTCTAAAGGATGAACTAGTGTCATAAGGCCTAGAAAAAAATGTGAAAACACTTTTGATACTTTTCCTGAGTGTTTTAAATTCTCTAAATAAAATGATTTTAAACTGGCAAATTAAGAGATTGAAAGAATTTGTTTTTCAGGGGACAGGTTAGCACAGCATCACAAAATCACTATAAGCATGTTTTAATTAAATACTAACCAAGCTGCAGTTTTGATTGTCTGACCCCCAAAAGGCTGCTTCTGCAACATTTGCTGTAATATCAATTGAATGTTATATTCAGAAGACAGTTCTTTCCTGCTACATCAGCTCTTTGCAAGTGATAAAACAGTACATAATAAACACCAGAAATTAATCAGGTATGTCTGCTTTATGCCAACAGTATGCTTATCTCTCTTTTCTGTCTTGTCAGCTGTAGTTGCACAGTGCTTTGTGGGGCCATTTCTGAGGAAGATAGAAGGTTGCTTTTAAAATATCGGTAGCAGCATCTAATGTTTTCTAGACAGAGCCTTGGTTTTAATACCAGCTTTGTCTTCATGATCATTCAAATTGTGACATTGGGTGTTAGTTAGTTCTTAAGGTTTCCCCAAAGGCCATGTCCAGGGCAAGGTCTGTGCTGCGGGTTACTTCGATTTTATCAGCTTTGATCTGAACTGTACGTTTCTGTCTGGTTATCTACTCTTTCAAGTGTCCCTGCCTTATGAGGCTTTTCTTTGTTGTGTCTGTATAGTTAGTTGCCTTGAAATACTTCATGTATCAGTTTTTTCATCCTCCCCCTTGTTTTCTTTGGTGGGGGGATGGTTCTGAAGATTAATTATAATTCCTGGAGAACTTCAGGCCCCCATCCTAGATGTAGCTAGTTGCATGTGTCAGGGCTGTCAACATCCAGGTTAGGACTAGGGTTGCCAGGAGGTCCCCTCAGCTTGCCAGCAAGGGGATTTGGGGGGCATTCTGAGGTTGGGCGAGATGTTGTCTGACATCCCCAATGCAGTGACGTCACACAGAAGTGGCACCATCACATCAGGGATGTCATGTGGTGACACTCTGAATTTTAGGCTAAACTCTTTGCGGGGGGGGTGTTGGCCTAAAACTGTAGAGTTTTGCCCAAAAAGCAGAGCATCACTGTGCAACGTGCTGGTGTGATTATGTCACTTCTGCGTGACATCATTATGTTGGGGAGATTGCTATGGAACATCCCTGTTTGGGAGGTGGGTCTTCCCCTGCCGGCCAGCTGGCCAGCGGTGAGCAGAAGCCCAAAAATCAGGGGAACCCTCTCCTGGACCGAGGTCTAGCAACCCTAGATGGGGCCTGGTATTCTTCTGGAATTATAACTGGTCTCTAGACTAATAGAGATCAGCTTCTCTGGAGAAAAGGCAGCTTTGAAGTGTAAAATGTGTGGCATCGCATCCCTGCTGAGCTTCCTCCTCTTCCCAAACTCTGTCCCCCCAAATCTCCAGGAATTTCCCAAGCCGGAGTAGGCAACTCTAGATTGTGTGTGTGTAGACAGTTGCTTGCCTTATATTGGGATGAAAAGCAGAGTATAAATATATAAATTATATTGTTTCCCACTGTTGAGTTTATCAAAACTCACATGGTGAATTTTACAGACTTGTATACTTGGAGTCCATAAAAACAGGAGTAAGAACAATAATAAGAAAAATGGCAAACTGATTTTGGTTCCCCACATTTATGTATTAAACTGGCACAGAAAGTCTTGACTGAGATGGAAATAATTCCAAACTTTTACTAGTTCCCAAGAGTTTATTGTCACAAGTGTTGGGAAACACCTGGAGATTTTGGGGGTAGCGCCCATGGAGGGTGAGATTTAGGGAGGGGACGGACTTCAGTGGGGTATAATGCCATTTAGAGTCCACTTTCCGAAGCGGTCATTTTCTCCAGGTGAACTGACCTCTATTACATTTTAAAGCAATATGGTTTATGGCAACCTGACATCAGTTTTGTAGCACAGCAAGTCAGCAAGAAACATCATTTTTAGCTACATGAAAACTCTGTACAAAAAAACAGAAGAGCTAGGCCCAAGCATGTCAGGATGAAATAACTTTTGTAATTTGTTTGCACATTCAAAGGTTTTATAAATAAATAGATCCTAGATAATTAAGTCTGTTTTGTGAGAACTGCATATGTGGTTCATTGTTTTATTTTGTTATACTGTATTATTTTAGCTGTGCTATATTCACAGCATAGTCTGCCAGGAATCAGCTGACAGACTATAATATAAACTATAATATAAAACTAATTATAGTTTTGTGGTCTTTTGTATTCCTGAACAGTTTTCTGTCTCTTAAGCGTCTTTATTTTTGAAGACCAAAAACCTCTGTCTGTTGCTAATATGTTACTACAAGTGGGGACCTGCAAGAAACTTGCAGGAGCAGCTGTCCCATTTCCCCTACCTCTACTTCTTCCTCTCTCCCCATACTTCTCTCATACTCTTTCTGCTTCCTGACACCCCTTTTCTTACTCTCGCTCTCTCCCCTCCATGCCTGTCATTTCCTTTCTGCCCCCACCCCATCACTCTTTCTGTCCCTGTCACTCTCCCAGCCTCCCACACTCCCCCCCACAGCAGCAGAGGCAGCAGCCACTCTTCAGGAATCATGATGGATTACCCAAATACAGAGATCAGTTCCTATTAGGGTTGCTAGCTCCATGTTAGGAACTTCCTGGAGATTTGGGGGTGGAACCTTGGGAGGATGAGATTTGAGCTTGGAAGTGACCTCAGCCGGGTATAATACCATAAAATCCACCCTTCAAAGCAGCCGTTTTCTCTGGGGGAACTGATCTCTGTCATCTGGAAATCAGTTGTAATTCCAGGAGATCTCCAGCCCTAACCTGGAGGTTGGCAACATTAGTCCCCCTGGAGGAAATATTTGCTTTGGAGGGTGGAGTCTGTGGCATTGGGTCTGTCTGAAGTCCATCCCCAAGCTCCACCCCTCAAATATCCAGGAATTTCTCAACCTGGAGTTGGCATCCCTATCTCCTTCCCACCAATAGCCAACCTGCCTTTATCTGCCTCTTCGTCTTCAGCTTTTCAATCCATCTCCTTTCCCCCAACAGCCTGAGGAAAACTATGGTCTTTCTCCACAATGTGGACTAAAGCAGTTTACATTATTCTCTCCTCCTTTTTCTCCACACAACAACCCTATTAGGTAGGTTGGGCTGAAAGTGTGTGACTGGTCCAAACTCACCAAGGAGCTTCCACAGCAAGATGGGGATCTGAACCTGGGTCTCACAAACCCTGCTCTGAAGCTCTGACCATTATACCACACTGACTTTCATACAGTGGCTGCTGTTGAACAGTAGCAAGCAGTCAGGCCTAGTTGAATCATGCAAGTCAGATGGTATCAAGTCACCCAGAGGGTGCTGCTAGGCCTAGGTTTGCCAGCCTCAAGGTCGGTGGGACCTGAAGATCCCCCAGAATTACAGGTGAACTCCACACAAGCGAGATCTGTCCCCCTGGAGAAAATGGATGGACTCTGTGGTATTATAAACAGCTGAGGCCTCTTCCCTCCCCGAACTCTGCACTCCTCAGGCTTCACCACAGAATCTCCAGGAATTCCCCAACCTGGAGCAGGCAATCGTAGTCCCAGGCCTGGCTCCAAACTCCCTGCTATTTAGCCATTCATACTGCAGGAGGAATGCTTCACAATCCCAGATCCAGTTCCGCTTTTTGCTTCCTCTCTTGACTGTCTGTCTGTCTCTCTCTATCAGTTGGTCTGTCTCTCACTGTTGACGCAGTCGGGCCTGGAATAGATCCCTGAGGCGGCCATTTCAAAAGTTATTGGGGCAGGATTCAGATCTCCTGGATTTTTTATTTTTTTTGGATTTTTCTGTAGACCTACAGAGACCCCTGAATCTGTAGAAAAACCTGTTGAGGGAGAATATTCTCCCTATCTGTGGAAAATAAGTATCCAGATGAAGAGGAGACTGTTGAGAATTAGATATATAAATTAAAAGGATATCAGCAGTTTTGAGAGATAGACAGAAAGATATTGCTAACATAAACAATATAATTTCAAAAATCTGGATAAAAGTTATAATAAGCAGCAATTTTAAACACATCATCCTTCATGGAACTGAATAAATATTAGATAATATTAAATATTATATTCAAAACATTTTTCACACAAGGTATTTCAGTTGCAGTACAAGTTACAATAAACCTGTCATTTATTTGAGAATCAAGCTGTCTCAGTCAAGAATTATTTGTGCACCAAAATAGACCATGGCCAAAGATGATAGCTACCTCAGTATTTTATTTGGATAATTATGATCTAAATTCATACTAGTCTATGACTGCAAGCTAGTATATAGATCTTATGACCTTGGATTGTGTTGTGTCTAATTCATTGTGATAGTGATTTTTAAATTGTGGGGGGGTTTGCTCAGATAGGGGGAAATTATTACAGTAATCTTTTATTTTTACTATTTGAAACGTTTTTGGTGTACAGAATAGAATTCATAGCTTACTATCAGTCCATGACACTCAAATTATTTGTCTAAAGATCTATAGCTTTAGTATTTTTAGCAACTAGCTTTCCAAGGGGTCACCTTTGAAAAGTACCTCCTAATCAGAATCAGTCTAGCTTGTCCACTCTCTCTCGTATTTGCAAATTGCATTAATAGTTTAATATTTTATCTGAAAGAAGTATCCTACCATTTAGATGGGCAAAAATACTTAATTGTCTGAATGTTCACCTTTTGGGACTCCTTTTTATATAAAGCATGTACCTATAATGTGGAGATATTTGGAATGTCAACTTCCTGTCTGTAATAGCAAAAATGGCTGGTTGAGTAGCCATTGGCACATATAATAGAAGGCAGGGTTATGCTTATATAGCCTCATAATACACATATGTACTTTTGTTCCATGACTCACAAATTTTTGGTGTTTAGAGTATTGGCTTTTGTTTAAAAGACTGAGGAAATGTACACATTCAAGGTGCATGTACAAATTCAACATACATACTATATCCTTATAAATAAAACAATTATATAATAAATATATTGATTTAAAGTGGTTATGTTTTCAGTGGAAATTGCAAATAGTTTTGCTAAAAGTATGACATAAATCAAATTATTTTCTATGTTGCTTACTCTCACAGAAACAGTTAGGGATCTCAGCCCCTCAGTCCGGAAGGGGGATCGCCCAATTTGGAGCTGACTGTCCTGCCCCCAAATGATGTTTTGGGGGCACTTCTGGTAAAACTGAAAGTACTGCCCCCAATGTGATGATGTTACCCAGGAATGACATCATCATACCAGAAATGTTGCCCAGGGACACCCTGGTATTTGGGCAAACTCTGGTTTTAAGGGCAAAAAACCATAGAGTTTCACCCAAATACCAGAGCATCCCTGTGCAATGTTTCTGGTGCAATGATGTCACTTCTGGGTGATGACATTGCCCCCCAAAGCCCCCCTGCTGGCAGAGGTAAGGGACATGGCAACCCTAGAAACAGTCTAACTCCATTCAGATGTCATGATGAAATTAAAGGAATAGGCCTTTAGACAAATCTTGTCTAAAATGCCATCACATTTTGCTGGCCTGCCAATGAGAGAATAATTTAACTGTCATGGACTGATGGTGAACTACAAATAAGCAACGGTTTGATAAATTCCAGATTAGTTTGTCAACTGAATACAAGCTGCCCAACAAAATGGGTGCTGAACTGGGATTGTAAAGCTGCATTCTGTCATCATGTTTATCCATGATGTCAATGAATACAGCTTATTATCATTTCAATTTATATTATTTTCTTAAAGGTCTTGCACAATATGTTGCTAAGTACTACTGTACAATATAATTTAAAATAATACAAGTAATCTATACAGAAATCCCGGTACTCACTTGATTCACTTTTATTATCCAAGGTCATGTTTTTGAAAATAAAGTGAAGGTAGTATGATAATCCAAAACTCAATGCAGAAAAAAAGTTAGTGCTTTCATGAATTTTGCTCAAAAGAAATGTATGATGGCAACTGTTTTCTGCATGTTTTGTCATATGTTTATTTCTAAGCATCTATTAAGTGGTAATTTAACTTTTTCCAAAAAACATCTAGTGTTAGAACTTCCACAGCCTCTCAGGGTAACCTTTTCATTGCTTAATCGTTTCAGTTAAGAAAGTTTTCTTAGTGTTCCCAAATAGGGTTGCCAATTCTAGGCTGGGAAATTGCTGGGAAGGCAATGGTTGGGGAGTGGTGAGACCTCAGTGGAGTATAATGCAATAGAGTTTGTCCTCTAAAGCAGCCATTTTCTCCAGGAGAACATCTCTGTAGTATAGAGTAGTAATTTCTGGAATAGTAATTCCTGGAGATCTCAAGTTCCCACCTGGAGCTTGGCAACCCTATTCCCAAAAGATCCCAATTTATTGTTCATATCCACTGTTTGGATGGTAGGATTCAAGTTATCAGCAGTTTGTAGAAGAGTAACACATAACACCAATCAGTGGGATTTAGTTGCATATTTTATAACAGAAAATACAATATGATGTTTGCATCTACTGATTTTATATTGTTTAGGTAAAGTTACTGCTTCATAAAGTAGTTCGATAGGGAAATAGGCCTGAATGACTGAAATTGTGCAAGGTCTGAGTAGGAGTAAAGCTATTTAAACTAGGTGAATGATAGGACAATATATAAATAGATAAAATATTGAATTCTTTTTGTTTTGCTGTCTAGTGGCAAGAGAAGTTGCATGGTTGGAAAAAGAAGAGAGAGCAAGGCAATATTATGAAAAGCATCTAGAAGAGCGAAAAAAGAAATTAGAAGAGCAGAGGTTAAAAGAAGAGAGAAGACGAGCTGCAGTTGAGGAGAAACGAAAACAGAGGATAGAAGAGGACAAGGTAAGAGGACTTTTGCAAGGGGAAGTACTATTGACTTCTAGGGAAATGTAGTGGTGACAACCAATTCGCCTGAAGGACTGATTGTTTCTGAATTAACCAATCTACCAGGAAAATAGTACTGCATTCATTAATACATGAAAGGAGTAAGTGAGGCCTGTTTGCTTACCAGCAAAATGTTTTATGTACGAACTGAATGGAAACTTAGCTGTTGCAACCACACTAGTGTTTTGCACCATATGGACCATATCTGCTTATCCATGGGCTTGTTCATTCATACACAGCTTGAAGTATATAGCCAAGTACCATAGAAAGCCCCTGACAGCTGTGGTCTCAAAACTAGCCATATATACCAGGGCAGGGAGTATAGTTGCAAATGGAGTAATGACATGGCATGGGAGTGGTGCAGCTTGTGAGGGCTGGGACAAAGACCTCTCCCTTGTCCTGACTCTAAAGCCTTCCATTTATATTCCAGTACAGAGGTTGTACTGAGTAAGTACTGGCATTTTCCCCTTTTGTGCCACCCATCTCAGAATTACACTAGTGTCAGGGTTCACTGCCATCCTAAACCTGTCAAAGACAGAGTTTAGGATTGTGCTATATTTGGCTAGCTACAATCTAATTCTCTGTGTTTTTTGGTTATCCTGTTAATGTTAAACCCAATGAATTCCTTTTTCTCTGACTGTGCATTTCAGTTGCATATCTATTTAATGGATTTTTTGGCAGGGCTCCAGGTGTTTACAGACTCCTGAATATTTATTATGGCTGCAAGTTTTAATTGGAGCTAAAGCCAATGAATTTTTTAGTGTATGTCAGATTTTAATCTGTGGGACTGAGATTGAAAAACATAGTTTATATCTGAAGCCCTTGTGGCTTTTTTCTGAAAAGATTAAAGATGACCTTTTAGCAGTGGTTGGTAATCCCTGTTCAGTGAAATGGAAAACCAGTGTGGTGTGATGGTGAGAGGGTTGTTCTAGGATCTGGGAGACCCAAGTTCAAATGCCCACTGTGTGATGGAAGCTTATTTGGTGACCTTGGGTCTAGCCTACTTCACAAGATGCAGTGCAGGAGAGGAGACTGATGAAAGCTCCTTTGGGTCCCCACTAGGAAGAAAAGTGAGATCATAAATATCTAAATAAACAAATTATCATATACTCCCTTTATAGGGTTGCCATCCTCCAGTTGGTACCTGGAGCTCTCCTGCTATTTCAATTGATCTTCAGCTGACATTTTCCCTGGGGAAAATGACTGCTTTGGAGGCTGGACTCTATGTCACTATACCCTGCTGCAGTCCCTCTCCTCCCCAACCTCCACTCCCAAAATCTCTAGGTATTTCTCAACCCAATGCTAGCAACCCTATACCTTCAATATCTCAAAACGTTTCAGAAATATGTGTATTACTAAACCCATTTGAGATACTGTGATTGTATTGTAACATAATCAACCTTTCTATCTTCAGGGTCAAAAGGCTAAAAGCTTCTTTTCATTTAATTTTTTTTTTCAAAATGTTTTTAAATTCGCTGTGTAGATTTGGAATTAATTGGCATTTCACCCATAACGGGTGAATCCAAAGGTGGCTTTCCACTCAGAGGAATGTTCCATAAAGAGTTTTTTCCATCTATAAATGTCACCTTCTGTCCATAGAACATTTTTTTTCTAAGAATTGTAGATTCAAATGTAGGAGAACACCCTAGTCTCCCTGCCTCCTGATTAACTTGGTAAGAAGGCCAAAGCAGTTGTTGTTTTTTTGTTTTGTTTTTTTTGGGGGGAAGGGGATTTTTTATTGCATTTTCGAAATATCTACAGAAAGGGGGAAGGGTACTAACATATACAACTACAAGAAGGGGATGATAGGAAAGGAAAGAAAATCCAAGGTGTCGTGATTGTATACAATGCTTACAACTGTGGCATTAACAAATAAAAACTTTCAGTTGTTAACCTTGAAGGTGACTGTTGAGTACATCACTTATGAAGCTCTAGCTCGTACAGACTGTTTGGAGTATACTTCTAAAATACACTAAAATTTCTTTTATGCAAACATCAGGCATTCTCATCATCTAGTTACAGTAATTTCTGCCTATCTGGCTATTACTTTCTGCCCATCTAACTATTTAAAGTTTTTTGATCAATCATTACCTGCAATCCAGCATTACTTAAGTACAGTTGTTAAAACATCCAAGTTAGGCTTAAATATGTTTCTCTTAAAGACTCTCTATTTACCCTCTTATTTAAAAAGAAGGAAAAAAGACAAAAAAGAACCTAAATATGCATCAAATAACATCCCTTTTCCCTCTTCCTTTTATGGTACTAGCCTAAATTAATAAAATACATTTAAATTTCATTTAAGCATTCATTATCAAACATCCATCTTTTCTGTATAAAGCCTTCCCCCTTATTTTATCCAAACATCTCCCCCTCAGCCAAAAATCTTATCTCTGGAAAGGATCTTCGCTGTAGAATCTTCTCCTCAATCTTCTTTAGCTCACAGTCCATATTGTTAATATCTTCTGGAACTTCGCTATCTCCTGAACCTTTAATCCACATAGCCACCTTTCACCCAACATTCTATTAGCTTCCACACAACATTTGCCCCCCATCAAAATATATAGTAATTTTATTTTTTAGGAGGAGAGTTTCCCCTCCCCCCGCTTGTCATAGGAGAACATAGCTGCTTTGCTGTCCCACCAATCTTTCTCAATATAGTTTATTGTTCAGTTACTTTCGAATTCCTGAAGAAGACTCAGCTTCATTTTAATTCTTTCGACGCAACAGACGCCATTTCCAAAGGTGCCATTTCCAGAGCTAGAGGGTCTGTTTATCTTCTTTTTATTACCAGATTGCCAGGATCCCATAAATCCATCAAGTCATTCCACCACCTCTAAAAATTCTCTAGGTCTGTCCATCTTATTTCCAGCTCATTCCAAATTATTTTGTTTTTAAGAGGGGGGGACTCCCCCCCACCCATTCAACATTTCACAGCCACCACTCATCGAGATGTTTAGAGTTTCTTTAAGAAGGAAAAGGACGCTTTTCAATGCCTACAAAGGTTGTTTTCAGATGTTTACACAGTCACTTTGTCTTTCAAGAGGGGGGATTTCTCACCCTCTGTCTGCTAGAGGAGGGTTCTACATCGTTTCCAGCCAATATTCAGAAAACGCTTGAAACTATCATAAGTTTCCCATTCGTTACTTTCTCTCTTTTCTGGTATTCTCTTCGCTCCCCCTACCACCTGAAAGCTTTATTTTTATATTGTTATGCGGGAGGAGGAAGTTCCCTTTTCCCCCGCTTCTTTTTTGGTGGGGGGAGGGGAAGACTTTGTTCCACTTGGTCTCTTACTGTGGTGTTAACAGTCTTTAAAAGAGAAGATTCTAATTCTTCCTTCTAGCCATTTCTAGCTAGCCATATAGAGCGTTTTCAGTTACTGTTTTTAAAGTCCCAAATGTTTGCTTATCTGTTACTTAGTTCTTAAATCTCAGCGTTCCTCCGTCACAGTCCCTTCAAGTTCCATTTATCCAATAGTAGTTTCCCTTATCTGGTAATCCGGGGTGGGGTCTGCAATTGTCTCCCCCACCCATGCTTGCAGGGATATACTCTTCCCTCTAGTGCTTCGTTAACTTGTACTCACTCTTCTTCAATCGCTTCAACAATTTAGCCAGTCGCTTGATTAAAACTTGATCACCGCCCGCTTGGTTTCCTGGTATGCAAAGCCTCGGCCATTACTGGAACACAGCGGAGAGACCATCGGGGCAAAAGGACGCCCCCACCCCCAGGCTAAAAGCCAGGGGGGTGGCGAACCTCAGCGCCCCCTGACTCAGGGCTCATCCTGAGACCTGGGGGAAAGCGTACAATCGCCCCCCTCTCTACCCGCTGGTTTGCAGTCCGTATCCCCAGGAGAAGGGGAAAATGGCAGCTATCAGCCTGCCAACCCGGAAGTTGCTCCTGCAGCCAAAGCAGTTGGTTTTTTACCTTGCAAACAGTGCTTTGGTTTCACAAAAAGAAAAAAAGGAATCTGTTAAGTATTTGCTGTCAATTTTTGTGAGCTGTTTGAAAAAGACAAGCCATGCATAATCCCAAATGCAAATTCCATAATGAAGCAAAGCCTTTTAATCTACATTGGAGGTAAGTAATTGCATCTGGAGCACATGTTGTGGTTAATTATGCCTTCTCATTCTGAAATTATTATATCAGCTCTGAGAAACATGAACCTCCTCTTGAGAAATCATCATAGATAGACTCAGAAGTTATTACTTCAGGGTTATTTTTGCCCCAGCCACTTTGTTTCCAATCCTTTACAATTTTTTACTATATTTCAAACAAAGTTCACTAACTAATCTAAAGAAATCTGAAAAATTAAAAATCAATTAATTGTAATTGTGAAAGAGGGAGAAAAGCACAGCAAACCCTTCAGGGTTTTGTTGCTTGTTGTACCTAATGCTCTGCTTAGCCTTTGACTGCTGAGCTGTGGAAGCACGTGTAATGCAATGCCAGCAAAGTTAACTACTATGTACCTCCCCTTGCATGCTTGCAGATACACTGGAATAGTGGGACCACTAGTGCTTGATAGTTGACAGTGCAGATGGACTGCTGTAGAATAATGGATGCCTGCTGGAATCACACCCGTCTTTATTCAAAATGGCTGTCTGCTGATTGCACTTTCACATTCATAAATCAAAGCACGTGTCATGTGTTTATCACATTGCTTTTAAGGAGCGACATGAAGCTGTGGTGCGACGCACAATCGAGAGGAGCCAGAAACTGAAGCAGAGGCAAAATAGGTGGTCCTGGGGAGGTACACTTCATAGCAACAGCAGCGTTAATAACACAGGTAAAAAAGGGAACCTGGTGTTTCAGGTAGCATGTATGTTCTCTTGCTGATATAGGTATAGATCTTTTTGAGGAAATCTCTCTGCAGACTAAACTATGTTGAGTTCTTTAATGTAGGCTTTATATGTATGTGCTTCTTACCTTTTGTGCTGAGCCAAAAAAAATTGAACTAATACTTGCTTTAACTCTATCTATATATGTGCTTAATTTTGTTTGTGCCCATGTGATCTTGTCTGTCTGCCAACAATCTGTCTAAGCTAAGTTAAAATAAAAAACACCAACATACATTTCTTTTCCTGGACATTATGAGTATTTTAAGAACATTATAGAATGTGAAATCTTAAACAAAGAGAAAGGATGTATTTTGTTGCTAGAAAGCTGCCATCTTTCCTCTGAAGATGCTGGTGTTTGCTGAAATGTCAACTAATAATGTAATGCTTCATCTTAATATTTTTCCAGTGTATCAGTAAGTATATTAACAGAGGGCTTTAATTCTAAAGCAGTTCCCTAAATACTTCTTCAACAGCAGGAAATTGTATATGTCTGTTAAATCTTTTCTCGTCCTTCCATGCAAACACACTAATACGTCTTCATTGCTCACAGCGTAAATACATGTACCATTGCTCTTATGAAGGCTAAGAACTTGATAGTAATACTATTTCATTGTTCTGCAGGATCAATAAACAGTTGCTTTTCCATAACAATGCTCTGCCTTTGCTCTTTGCTTCTGTCCATTTGCTTCTGTCTGTTTGCTGTTCTTTAACTTTTTTTCCTTTTCTTTTGGAAATCATTGTCTTGCATTCTGTCCCTAGGTTATTTTGTTGAATCATCATTCACCTTTCTCGATTTAGCAGGCTTGGAGTACCACTTCAGACCTCTGGGTGGTGCTAGAAAACCCGGTACATAAATCACTGTGATTTGTTGATTTCATTACCAGTAGATAGCTCCCCAGAATAGGGCCACAACATCACTAGCTAAACAATCCTCTTAGACTAACATCTGTTAGATAGACCTGTTCGATAGTCCCTACTGTCTTCCTCAAGCTTACCATTTTGTTTCTAGGTGACTTAAAGAATGTATGGTACAGTTCAAAATATAGTATATTGTTTTAAAGAAGTTCTCAGTGCAGTCCCATTCAGACATGTTACAGTCTATATGGATTTAGACTGGAGTATCTCTGCATAAGATTGGATTGTCAGAACCCTTTCCAACTCGGGAAGTCAGCAGTGTTGTTAAAAGCCCTAAGTAAAAATTATTAGTTTAATCTGATGTTCAATTTCTCAATTCTTAACTTTTTTACTGTTAGAAAAACTTTTCAAACTGTATATTTACCTCTCAGTGTCCTTGAACCATCTTTTCCATTCTCCATATGGTACATTTATTGACTTAGAAGAAGAGCACAATACAATGTCAAACTGCATTCTGAAACCTAGTCAGCATTTAAGATAACCAAAACAAATCATATTGTAATAACACAAAACATGTGTACATCACACTGTTCTTCAGTTTACCCATTCATTGGTCTCTCTCATTGGTCCTTTCCATACAATTTCTGTCTAATAACTCCATGGGTATGTCTGCTGATGCACCCCTTCCTAGCACTTTGTTAATGTTTTCTTTCTGACTGCTGACCTGCCTGTGAAGGGCTTTGCATGATTGCTCTCCACACATGTTTTGTTTTCTCAAAAACAGTGGAGGGAGGTAGCTTTGGATGATAGAAGATGGTAGATGATTGGTGCATTATAAAAGTATAAAAATGCCAAATGCAGGTACAGGCAACTTATGTGTCCATGCTGACCCTGTTAATTTTGCTGAAGCTTCTAAAGTTTAGAAAGAGATGAAATAAATGATCTCATGGGATTACAAAACAGCTATGATAGTACACATTTGTGTTCATAAAATATAATGAAAATAAGAGACAAGGAAGCGATGTCTGCGTCATCACACTAACAAGAAAATAAAAGCTGTGATAAGGTGAAGAAGGTGCAGCATGGTGGCTGGGATGAATAGGACACCTGGTCCGTAAAGGACACTTTTTGGTAAAGCTTTTCTTTTGTGAGGCACTAGGCTATATTAGAATTATGGCCCTGCAGTGGCTCAAGTGGTTAAGATGCTGAACTGCAGACCAGAAGGTCGGTTGTTCAGCAGTTCGAGACCTGAGTGCTACATGACAGAGTGAACTCCTGTCTCTGGTCCCAGCTCATGCCAACCTAGCAGTTCGAAAGCAAGAAACTGCAAGTAGATAAATAGGTACCGCTTTGGTGGGAAGGTAACAGTGTTCCATGCACCTCAGCATCTAGTCATGCCAGTCACATGATCACAGAAATGTCTTTGGACAGCGCTGGCTCTTTGGCTTGGAAACGGAGATGAGCACTGCATCCTTAGAGTCGGATTCAACTGGCTTTCGAGCAAGGGAAACCTTTACTTTGGGATTATAGAACACAGGTCTCAGGACTGAGGTATGGTGAGTCTCACTCATATAGCATGAAAATTGGCTGATGGAGATCAGTCCTCTATAATATAATTTATCTACAGGAATTCTTAGGGCTGAATGCTACCTAATCTTTTGCTCCCTCCTTTTCTCTTTCGTATTCATCATCTTTACTGGCTTTATCCTTCCTTTCAGGTGTTCACATTCATAAACATTGTGGTTCACAAGGTTGCTTTGCTCAATGGACACCTTTTCCTTATAGTTTTTCTTAAAGGATTCAGATATTTTTAAACATTTTTCTGTTTTGCGCAGGCCCAACTCAGGACCTCCTGCTGTAACACAGCAAGATGGAATTGAAAATTTCACTGTTTATGATCAGTTCATTCAGCTTTGCCTACTAAAAACTTATATTCTTGCCGGACTGAATGACTATCGCTACCATTTGAGATTAAACAACCTTGTGCACATTCTTTGAGTCACCTATAAAATTTCCCTTGAAAAATCTTCCTATTTTATAAGCAACAGAGGGGGGAAAAAGAAGTAGCCCCCTTTACTGTTCCCTCTAGAGGACTAGGAGGTTGCATTACTGCATGTAGGCTGCCAATTAGCATTATTTCCATTTGTTTTAGATCCAGACAGGCGGTCTGTTTCAACAATGAACCTTTCGAAACATGTTGATCCAGTCATTAACAAGCGGCTCTCCTCCTCATCTGCAACATTACTAAATTCTCCAGACAGAGGTACAGTTTGAAAAAAAAACCCAATACCTGAAAAGGAAAGGACTAAAATGTTCTGTATTGTGACCATGACCATTTTGAGAAACTTCAAGAAGATCTGAAGTCATTTTATGTACATTATTTAAGGAGGAAAGAAAAATTTAAAAAGGGTTTGAACACAAAGTAAATTGAATGGTTGGCCACATTTTGGCAAGAAATAACCCCCATGCATCACACATTTGAAATATCAACACTTGCTTGGATCTGTACATTTAACAAGTACTAAAAGCAGTGCTTCTGTCAGGTTTTTTAGTAAATGAATTAAAACTAGAGAATCCATGCATCATTCCATATTGCATGGAATCCATTTTATTATTTCTCCATCACCACTAGACCACATTCATATGGTTGTTTTTTTGTTTCAACAATTTAACAAACAAAAATCTTGAATTTCTTAAACATAATAAAATTGCTGACATAAATTCCAAATTATATTTTGATCTTTAAAAAGAAGGAACTTGGATATTATGTGGTTAGGTAATCACTTACCATGCAGTATTTCATCTACTTTAATAGAAAGTAAAAGGAAAAATTGGTAAGTTTGTCTCCAACATTCTTAAGAAATTGACGTTTGTGATATAGCTTATGTTAACCAAAATATCCAGAGGATATTGTACATTGTTTGGAGTTAGAACTACAGTTTAGGACAAAAGATTGATTAGATTTTTAGTTATATTGTGAAACTGGTTGGAAGGTCTCAAACATTTGTTAAACATCATGTTCTGAAAATCTGTGGTTTTTCTGTTTAATGATTGTGTGTGCTTTTCTGCATGTATGGTGGTATGTGTGTGCATATGTCATGTTTATATGCCTTGCTAAAATATTGTAATATTAAACTTTGAAATGTTACCTTAGGGCTACTGATCTTTCTTTGCAACCTTTTAGGTAGCAAAGCACAATTCTTCAGAGTGCTGTTTAAATTCAGGAAAAGCAGTTTCTCACTTCTTATATATTTGCTAACTTTTCAGAAATTTTTTCTTTGTAAAAACTCTTCTCTAAGGTTTGGCTTTTTCAGGTTTACAATAGAATACATTGAGATATAAGGTCTGTATAAGGTTTGCTTCAGATAAGGTTTGCTTGAGATATAAGGTTTGCTTCAGAAATTGCTAAAAGATAAATGAGTCAGTTTACACCTGATAGAGATTTGAGAGGAATGGTAGGTATGTCACGTGCTTTGCTCCTGAAAAGTGTGCTCCTTAAAAGTATTCCCCGCTGTCCTTAATGTATTTCACATACATTTTGTTGTCAATAAGCCATTGTATAGCATGTAAAATGAATGCAATAAGCTTATTGCTTCCTGTGAAAACAAATGGTGAATTTCAGTGATGTTCCTTGCCCAGTCCTTCAGGTTCCCAGCTCCCATATCTGAAATGTGACTAGGGTTCTGGAAAGCTGGATGTCATGAATTCTGCTAGCTTGGTTTCATCCAAGATTGTGGCAAGGCCTGATGATGTTGTCCTTGAGAATGTTTTGACACAAGTATGTTAGGATCAAAAATAGCATGCTGCTTGGTTATGACAAAGAACAAGCTCTGTCATATATTATTTGAATGGGTTGGATCCCACACAAGCATTGTACAGTGACTGCACAAGGATCTGCCATCTTTCCCCTCCTCACAGCAATCCTTTCTGACTCTGGGAAAGTTTAATTCCAGGGTTGCAGGTCCTGTGTGGACTAATAGCCACGTGGGTCAGGAGGCTGCAATAGGGAGGGAAAAATTTTCCCTCTTCCCACTCCTTACTGCAGCCCATGTGGCACTCCATGCAGTTCCCACAACCCCAGGAATAAACTTCCTTGGAGAAAGAAATGGCTGCTGAGGTGGAGGGATGGTGAGTTTTAGTGCCTTCCACTGACAGATCATGCAGTGCAACCCAAAGTTTCATTTCCATTTAGGAGAAGAGAGTAATTCAATCCAATAATGAGAAATTTGGGTTGTAAAGAATTTCACTCTAAAGATTGTCAAGTACAGAGCTTTTTAATTAGAAAAGGTTATAATTATCACTTGCTATATCTCCAAACCCCATTATACAAATGTGTCTGACAACTCTATATAAAGAATTTTAGACACTGTATTTGCTGCTTCTAGTCATATTTGCTACTGCATGTCTGTAGACTGTGGTTTTTTGTGTGTTCTCTTTGTTCTTGTGACATCTATGGTGTATGAAACCCTTTTTCCTTTGGTAGGGGCATGTGCATTAAAATTTTCTCATTTAAATAATTTACTGCCCCTCAAAGCCGACTCCAGACATACCCCTGCCTTCGACTGTTAGGATAGCTTCAATATTGAGGTGCAAAAAACATGTCTAGAAATGAATAGATTGAATAGTTCCAGAAGAACATTTAGGGAGAAATCCCAAACAGGTCTACTCAGAATTAGATCCCATGTTATTCATTGGGGCCAACTCTCCGGAAAGGGTCGCAGCCATCATTTCTCAATAGGTAATGGATGGTACCTGACCCTCTTTTTAATTTGTAAATTTCACTACAAGATGTATAGGGAAAAAATCTTGTGAGAATGAATAATGACAATTTGAGCCAGTTGCTGGACTTTACCTAAACAGTCCTTGTTTTGAACACTACATGTATGCTCTATGCCCAACTGCTTTCCGACAAAGACGGAGGTCCTGGGCCTGAGTCGGATCGGTTCGGGGCTGGGGCTCCCTCTCCCGGCCTTTGACGGGGTACCTTTGGTGCCGGCGTCGGAGGTTAGGAGTTTGGGAGTGCTCCTGGACTCCTCTCTAACGATGGAGGCCCAGGTAGCAGCCACTGCCAGGTCGGCCTTCTTCCATCTGAGGCAGGCACGGCAGTTGGCCCCCTTCCTTGGCCGCGATGCCCTTGCCACAGTGATCCATGCGACGGTCACCTCAAGGTTAGACTACTGTAACGCTCTCTACTTAGGGCTGCCTTTGTCGCAAATCCGGAAGCTGCAGCTAGTGCAGAATGCTGCAGCCAGGCTGCTGATGGGTCTCTCTAGGAGGGACCATATTCAGCCTGTGTTGAAAGCGCTGCACTGGCTGCCAATAGCGTACCGGATTCGCTTCAAAGTGCTGGTTATCACCTTTAAAGCCCTGTATGGTCAGGGTCTGGCTTACCTGAGGGACCGCCTTTCCCTACATGTTCCCCCAAGGGCACTTCGGTCTGGGAGCCGTCATCTTTTGGAAATTCCTGGCCCCAGAGATGCGAGGCTGGCTGCCACAAGAGCCAGGGCTTTTTCGGTGGCGGCTCCTACCTGGTGGAAGGAGCTCCCAGAGGAGATCCGGGCCCTGCGGGACCTTGTCCAGTTCCTCAGGGCCTGCAAGACGGAGCTCTTCCGCCAGGCTTTTGAGTAGGAGCCGCCACTGCCGCTATTCCACCTCGATACTCCACCTCGAAAACCCGTCATCTTGGGTTTAAATGTGCTTATGTTGTATTGTTTGTTTTTATAATTTTATCTGGTTGTTATTGTTTTATATTGTTTATATTGTTTAAATTCTTTATATTGTTAGCTGCCCTGAGCCTTCGGGGAGGGCGGGATATAAATCAAAAATAAATAAATAAATAAAATAAAAAATCACACAGAGTTGTACCCACCCAGAAGGGAACTATATTGCAGTCAGCATCACTTGCACTGTTTGCCAAGTCCAAGTTTTATGGCAGATTCTCCTCCATGATATAATACCCTTCAGAAGGCAATTCCAGATGGCTACTTCTGTCCAATGACTGTAGCACCAGACTATGAAAAGAGCCCCATGCAAGACATAGCTAGCTGCTAGAACTGAGTTTAGATTTCTGAAGTAAGCATATATTTTATTCAGTGGGGAAAATGTTTTGAAAAGGGGAGAGCAATCAAGACTAAATGGGATCTTGAGACCACATTTAAGAAAAATTTTGCAAAATATATTTACAATCTGTTTTGCATACTTTTATGGGAACCATTCGGAACTACTTCATAAATATCCTTACTAGAAAGTAATAGCACATTATAACTTTTTTTTTTTGGTATAGTGGTTTTGGTTCAAAACTATTCACCTTCCAAGTAGTTTCACTCTGCTCATGGAAAAGGTATCACTGGTTGTCTTTACTGATGTTTAACCTGCAGAAATGGATGTAGGGTGGTCTTCATTATTGTTTTGATTATGATAAGTTAATTAGGCTTGTTAGTTTTATTCTTCAACATTTTTTAATATTGTACTACCAGTGTTCTAGTCATTCAGTAAAGCATCCACATATGTTTTATTACTAAGAACAGGTTGACGTTCTCACCAATTTCTGCCAGGCATGGAAGTTAACTCTATTCATATATTACTTTTCCTGGATGACATACTTAGGTTACTGCACACACAAGCATTATAACATGGGAGGAAGGAACTTGCATAAGCTCTCTTTCCTTGAAAAGAAAATTACACAATAAGATATTCCTAATCACAGAAGAGGAGCAACAATATAATACCACTATGGGATTGTTTTGCTTCCATAAATATACAAGCAGTAATGTGACCATGTGTCAAGATAGCAAAGCTTTCTCATGAGTAAGCAGGGTTTTGTGTACATACAGGCTGACAAATATAGGTTTTAAAACCAAGGGTTTTATTCTAAGCCAAGGAAATCCAAAAAGTTTAATACAAAATCAAACAGGAAATCACTTCAAGGAGTACAGAGAAAAACAATAAAACTAACTTAAAACTACCTGACTTCTTAGTCAAGTTCTCAGGAGGCACAGTCACGCAGCAAAGCCAACAGGGTAGCGTTGTGTGGGAGTCTCTGCGCAGACTAGCCAGCCTTACTGCAGCAATCTCTCAGGATAAAAACCCTTCAACTAGAGCACCCAGATATATTCTTCTCTCTCTAGCTACCAGGTGCAAGGCTTTACCCTCAGAGGCAATTCTCCAGTAAAGTAAATTAGCGCCTCTGCCTGGCCATGAAATTACCAAAACAAGCCGGCTACAGAGCAAGCCAGCTGCACCTGGGAGAAGGCTAACAAGTTGTTACACAAGTTAACCCTTTGTGAACCCTTTTGCTTCACATGCCCCCCCAAAAGCTGAGACTTATGGCCCTAGCCATAGTCAAAGCCATTAAATTTTTATAAGCAAAAGGAACTCAACCAAAATTACAATAGCCAAAATAAACATCACATTGGAACCACAGACTCGATTTACAAATTTCATCCTCCTCCCTGTCGAGACAAACTGTCGGCCACAATATTCTGACTCCCAGGGATATGAACCACCTGAAATTCAAAGTCTTGCAAACTTAATGCCCATCTTAAAATTCGGGCATTATTTTCCTTCATCCTGTAAATGAGCGATAATGGATTATGATCAGTTTCTACTACATATTTAACACCATTTAAGTATGGCTTCAGTTTTGTAAGAGCCCATACCAAGGCTAGTCCCTCTTTCTTTATGGCGGAATAAGGTTGCTCTTGAGACAGGAGTTTGCGACTTATGTAAACAATGGGGTGAAGCTCCCCATCGTCACCCTTTTGGAGTAAGGTGGTTCCAAGGCCTCTTTCAGAGGTATCTGTTCTCACCACAAAGGGCTTCTTGCAGTGATCATTTCATAGAAAAAGAGGTGCAGGAACTCATTAGCATAACTTATTACCATAACTTATTTGCATATGTCACACCCCCTGACATCTCCGGAAGTGTGTCAGAAGGCACCACCCACCACTCAGGCTCCATTGGACTCTATTGGATTGCTAGTTGTGGGGGGCGGGGAGAGTGCAGAACTGTCCTCAGAGAGGAGGGAGAGCTTGTACCTGAATAAACCTTGGTCTTAAAGGTGCCACTGGACTCTTTTGGATTGCTAGCTATGGGGGGGAGATGCGCAGATCTGCCCTCACAGAGGAGGGAGAGCTTGTGTCTGAATAAACTTTGGTATTAAAGGTGCCACTGCTTATGGGTTGAGGAGGGTGGCGGGGAGGACGCACATGGCCTTGAGCAAGTAGGGGGCTAGGACTGTGGTGGGGCAGAGGCACAGAAGGAGGCCAAGTAGGCACAGGAGGCCAGGATGGAGCTTCTCACAGGCCTTGTAGGAGTTGCCGGGGCCCACCTTTCAGAGGCACTGCGCCAGGGCCGGCATGAAGATGGGTAGAGCCTGGGTGGGCTGGGTGCCATGGCCCATGCAGTGGTGGAGCAGCTTGAGGGCCAGCTTGTGACAGTGCTCCACTGGGTCGGCCAGCAGGCTGGGAAAGGTGGGGGGCTGCTGGGAGCAGGGGGTGGGGCTTGCTGCATGTGCCCACCGCCTGGACTCCTTACTGCTGGAGCTTCGCTCCTGTGCACTCCTGCAGGAAATGAGCCCTGGCTTCTTTTAATCAGGGGGATCATGATAGGGGCCCAGGCCAAACACTCTTTTAATGCATCAAGAGTCTGTTGACATTCACAAGTCCAAACTACATTGAAGGGGGCTTTCTTCTTACATATCTGGTCAGTCAAAGGGGAAGCCAGTGTACGAAACCCCTTGAAAATGGCAATCTGATGCACCTTGCAATCGCACAAGGTGGACGGGGGCTCCTTTTGACAGATTGGGCGAGTTATAGCCCAACACAAACTCCCCCAGGCAGGGGGAGAGTCTGGCAAGCATCAAGACCCAAGAGAGTTGAGATTGGTGTGATCAAGTCTCAGAGGAGGCTTGTATTACACTTTAATCCCCTCACTCAAAGCGGGCATTGCATTCAGCACTCAAGGAGCCCACCAAGCTGAGAATTCAGCTTAAAATTGCCATTTCCCGATCTCATGGACTAAAGGGGAAAATCTGGATGGAATGAGACAGTGTGAAGCTCAGAAGTAAACAAACAAGGTAATGGATACAATTTTACTTACCGGGAATCGGCTGGGTGCGCTTGTGGACTTATCCGGATAAGTGGTATCGATGTTTAACATTGACTGAGCAAAGTTTGATGGTGAAAAAATAGATAATTGAAGCAGAAATACGCAAAAAAGAAAATTGTTTAACATTCCTGTGGCGGTGGATGAGATAAGAAATAGAAACCCACCTTCAAACCTTGTGAGACTGCAGGAGACAAAAGAACTGAGAGAGTTGGAAAAGGTGTCCACCATAAGTAAGGACTGGCAAGTAGCGATGGAAGCTATAGAAAAAAGGATGATGGATGCCATTCAGGAGCTGGGAAAACAGATGGAGGAAATTCAAGGAAAAGGTATAGATACAATGAAAGAACTGGTGGTGGCAGAGGTAACATCTTTAAAAAGGTGTGGGAGAGATTAAAAAAGAAATCCAGAATTTATCATAAAAGTCTGCTGAAATAGAGCAAAAAACACAAGATGTAAGCCAAAAAGTGGAAATGGTGGTGAAAGAGAATAAACGGATAGATACTATGATGGAATATAGAGCCATGCAGACCTATCTTAGACTAAGAGGGGTGGAAGAAAACCTGGCTGAGGTTATCCGTGACAGATTGATCAAAGTATTTGCAGAGTACTTACAAGAGGACGCTGATGAGATAGAATACAATTTTGATTTGATTTACAGAGTGAATTCAGCATATGCACAACAGAAGAACCTACCAAGGGATGTGATTGTACAATTATTAACCAAGCGGTTCAAAGAGATTATACTCAAAAAGCAATTTCTGGTGAACGGGTATCCTTTCGTACCAAGGAACCATCCCTGGGAAGGGTGGGAGGGGGGCTCTTGGTAGTTGGTGATTCGATCCTTAGGCAGGTAGACAGCTGGGTGGCGAACCCGCGTACTGACCGTATGGTGACTTGCCTGCCTGGTGCGAAGGTAGCGGATATTACGCGTGTTTTAGATAGGCTGGTAGATAGTGCTGGGGAGGAGCCAGTGGTCGTGGTGCACGTCGGCACCAACGATGTGGGGAAATGCAGTCGTGAGGTCCTGGAGGAGAAATTTAGGCTGCTGGGCAGGAAACTCAAGGCCAGGACCTCCAAGGTAGCCTTCTCGGAAGTGCTACCTGTTCCACGCGCAGGGCCGGAGAGACAGGCACAGATCAGGAGTCTCAATGCGTGGATGAGACGGTGGTGTAGGGGGAAGGGTTCAAGTTTGTTAGGCACTGGGATGCTTTTTGGGACAAGAGGGAGCTGTACAAAAGGGACGGTCTCCACTTGTCCCGAGAAGGAACCAGGCTACTGGCGCTCAAAATCAAAAAGGTGGCAGAGCAGTTTTTAAACTGAATAATGGGGGAAAGCCGACAGGAGATGAAAAATCTCTGGTTCGGGATGGCTCATCTCAAAGAGATGAAGGGGTAGCTATTACTTTTGTACAAGGAAATGGATTACAATTGTCCACTGAGACTGTGGCTAATGATAGGAACTGCCTGGCAAGGTCTCGAGGCAGCAAGAGGAAGGCTGTGGGCTTAACAAACATGGGAAACTATAAGTGTTTATAGACAAATGCTAGAAGTCTCCGAGGTAAAATTGGGGAGTTGGAATGCTTGGTGTTGGGGGGGGAAATAGACATTGTGGGTATTTCAGAAACTTGGTGGGATGAGGAGAATCAGTGGGATACGGTGATTCCTGGTTATAAATTATATCGGAAGGATAGGGGGAAAGGGTTGGAGGTGGGGTGGCTCTGTATGTCAGAGAGGGTATACCGTCCAGTAAGATTGAGAGGGTAAGAGAATTGGATTCCCTTCTGGAAATGCTGTGGGTTGAAATAGTGGGTCCAAAAGGAGGCTTAACAGTGGGAGTTTGTTATCGCCCACCAGATCAAAAGATAGAGGAGGATTATAAAATGATGAATGAATTAAAGATAGCGGCTAGACGAAATAACTGTGTTGTAATAGGCGACTTTAACTACCCACACATTGATTGGGTCAATATGAGTTCTAGTCGGGAAAAAGAGATTGCGTTCTTAGACACTCTCAGTGACTGTGCTGTGGAACAGATGGTCACAGATCCTACCAGGGGAGAGGCGATCCTGGATTTGGTCCTAAGTAACACCCAAGACCTGGTGAGAGATGTAAAAGTGATTGCACCGCTTGGGAACAGTGACCATAATGTCATTGAGTTTAACATTTGTACAGATAGGGAGTTGCCCAAAAAGACTGACGCAACCACTTTTAACTTTAAAAGGGGTAACTTCTCTGGTATGAGGGGACATGAGAGGAAGAAATTGAAAGGAAGAGTGGAGAAGGTCAAAACCATTGGGGAAGCTTGGAGACTATTTAAAAAGACAATCCTAGAAGCTCAGAAAAAATATATACCGCAGGTTAGGAAAGGTACAAATAGGTATAGAAAAAAGCCTGCATGGTTAACAAATAAAGTAATGGAAGCTGTAAAAGGTAAGAAGGATTCCTTTAAGCGGTGTAAAGCTAGTCTTAGTGAGGTTGATAAAAGGGAACACAGACTATGGCAAATAAAATGCAAGTCTGTGATCAGGCAAGCAAAAAGAGAATATGAGGAGCATATCGCAAAAAACATAAAGACCAACAATAAAATTTTCTTCAAATACATTAGAAGTAGGAAGCCAGCCAGGGAGGCAGTGGGGCCCTTGGATGACCAAGGGGTAAAAGGAGTAGTGAAGGATGATAGGGAAATGGCTGAGAAGCTGAATGCATTTTTTGCCTCTGTCTTCACTGTGGAAGAGGAGAAGTGTTTGCCCACTCCAGAAGCACCAATTTCGGGAGGGGGTTTGAAAGACCTGAATCAGATTGCGGTAACAAGAGAGGAAGTCCTCCGACTGATGGACAATTTAAAAACTAATAAATCACCAGACCCGGATGGCATTCATCCGAGAGTTCTGAAAGAACTCAAATGTGAACTTGTGGATCTCCTGACAAAAATATGTAATCTTTCTTTAAAATCTGCTTCCATTCCTGATGACTGGAAGGTAGCTAATGTCACTCCCATCTTTAAAAAGGGCTCCAGGGGAGATCCAGGAAATTACAGGCCAGTCAGTCTGACATCGATACCGGGTAAGTTGGTGGAAACTGTTATTAAGGAAAGAATTAGTAGGCACATTGATGAACAAAAACTATTGAGGCAGACTCAGCATGGGTTCTGTAAGGGAAGATCTTGTCTCACTAACCTGTTAGTGTTTTTTGAGGGAGTGAACAAACATGTGGACAAGGGGGACCCAATAGATATTATTTACCTTGACTTCCGGAAAGCTTTTGATACAGTTCCTCATCAAAGGCTCCTAAGTAAGCTCAATAATCATGGGATAAAAGGACAAGTCCTCTTGTGGATCAAAAACTGGCTTATAAATAGGAAACAGAGAGTGAGTATAAATGGGAAACTTTCTCAGTGGAGGGTGGTAAGCAGTGGGGTACCACAGGGATCAGTACTCGGTCCGATGCTTTTTAACTTGTTTATTAACGATTTGGAATTGGGAGTAAGCAGTGATATGGCTAAATTTGCAGATGACACAAAGTTGTTCAGGGTGGTGAAAACCAGGGAGGATTGTGAGGCACTCCAAAGGGATCTGTTGAGGATGGGTTGAGTGGGCGTCAATGTGGCAAATGGGGTTCAATGTGGCCAAGTGCAAAGTGATGCACATTGGAGCCAAAAATCCTAAATATAAATACACGTTGATGCGGTCTGATCTGGCAGAGACGGACCAAGAGAGAGATCTTGGAGTCGTAGTGGATAACTCGCTGAAAATGTCTACACAATGTGTAGCTGCAATAAAGAAGGCCAACGCTATGCTGGGGATTATTAGGAAGGGAATTGATAACAAATCAGCCAGTATCATCATGCCCCTGTATAAATCATTGGTGCGACCTCATTTGGAATACTGTGTACAGTTCTGGTCACCACATCTCAAAAAGGATATTATAGCATTGGAAAAAGTGCAGAGAAGGGCAACTAGAATGATAAAAGGGTTGGAACACCTTCCCTATGAAGAAAGGTTATAATGCTTGGGGCTCTTTAGCTTGGAGAAACGACGGCTGAGAGGTGACATGATCGAGGTTTATAAGATTATGAATGGGATTGAGCAGGTTGAGAAAGATGTACTTTTCTCCCTTTCTCACAATACAAGAACTCGTGGGCACTCTATGAAATTGCTGAGCAGTCGGGTTAGAACAGATAAAAGGAAATACTTCTTCACCCAAAGAGTGATTAACATATGGAATTCACTGCCACAGGAGGTCGTGGCAGCTGCAAGCATGGACAGTTTCAAGAGAAAATTAGATAAACATGTGGAGCAGAAGTCCACCAGTGGCTATTAGCCACAGGGTATAGATGGGAACTCTCAGTCTGGGGCAGGTGATGCACTCTATTCTTGGTACTGGAGGGGGCAGCAGTGGGAGGGCTTCTGGTGCCCTGGCCCCACTGCTGGACCTCCTGATGGCACCTGGTATATTTTGGCCGCTGTGTGACAGAGTGTTGGACTGGATGGGCCATTGGCCTGATCCAACATTGGCTTCTCTTATGTTCTTATGTTCTTACGTTATGTTCTTAATGAGCCTCTGGAAATTGATGGCAAGAAGATAATAATAATGAAAGAACTTCCCAGAGCAATCATTCAGGGCAGAAAGAAGTTCAGGAAGTTGACAGATAAGCTGAGGCAGTTGAATATAAGATACAGATGGGAAATACTGCAAGGACTGAGCTTTACCTTCCAAAGTCAAAGACACACGATTTCGACTGCAGCGCAGATGATTAGGTTTATGATGGACAATGAAAAAGACTTTGGAGAAAAGTAATTGGACAACATGATGGATTACAAATTGATATCGTGGAATGTGAATGGGCTAAATTCTCCCAATAAAAGAAAAATTGTGAAACATTGGCTGGGAAAACAAAAATGTAATACAATCTGTTTGCAAGAAACTCACATTAAAAAACAGGATTTTAGATATCTGGTTGACAAACAATTAGGAGAAGAATTTTATTCATTGGCAGGGAAAAAGAAGAGAGGAACTGTGATATATATCAAAAGAGAATTTGAACCTAAAGAAATTTTTAAAGATAAGGAAGGGAGATATATTGCGGTGGAATTGATTATGCATCAAAAAAGTACTCTGATTGTAAATATATATGCCCCAAATGGAGCAAAGGAGAAATTTTTTGAAGATCTGATGCAAGAATTGGATCAGGTGACCTATGATCAAATTGTATTAACGGGAGACTTTAATGGCACTACTAATAACAAATTAGACAGGAAATCGAAGACTAGATGAAAAAATTGGGAAATTGCCTAAACATTTTTTAATCGGGTGAAACAGAGAAACTAGAAGATATATGGAAAAAATGGAACCCTACAATTAAAGACTTTACATTTTACTCAAATAGACATGACTCTTTTTCAAGGATTGATATGATATGGACAACTGGTGATTTAGCTTTGAAAACTTGGAAAGTGGAAATTATGCCGAAAGTGAACTCAGACCATAATCCAATAGTTTGGATATCAAAAGAAGGAAGAGGGAAACCTAGATGGAGATTGAATGAGGACTTATTGGACCAGCAAGAGATAATAGATACGATAAGTAAAGAAACTAAACAGTTTTTTCAAACAAATATGACTCACGGTATGTGGATACAAACAATTTGGGATGCCTATAAAGCAGTGATGAGAGGATTATTAATGTCCTTGAACAGTAGGGAAAAGAAAAAGAGATCAGAACAGCAAACTAGGGTGCTGGAAAAAATCCAAATGAAGGAGAAAGAGTTAAAGAGGAGACCGGGGGAAAAGAAAATTGTCAAAGAAATTCAGATCTTACAAGAACAGTTGAATACTCTAATGAATCAAGAAATATATTGGAATCTGAAAAAGCGGCAACAGAAATCTTTTGAAGAGGCAAATAAACCTGGAAAATTTTTGGCATGGCAATTGAAAAAAAGACGGGAGAATAAAATTATAAGTAAAATCATGGATGGGGGGAAAGAAATTGTGGATAGCAATGGAATTAAGAGAGCCTTCTTTAAATATTATATAAATCTTTTTGGAAAGAAGTCAATAGGCAAGGATAAAATAAAAAAGTATTTGGAGAAAATGAAGATTCCAAAAGTTTCGGAGAAGATTAAGGCAATGTTAAACAGCCCAATAACGAAAGAAGAGATATATAAAGCAATTCAAGAGGCAAAGTTAGGAAAAGCTCCAGGACCAGATGGTTTTACCATAAAGTTTTATAAGAAATTTAAAGAGGAGCTTGTTCCATTCTTTGAACTTTTGACAAATGAAATAAGAGAAACAAAGAAAATACCAGAATCGTGGAAGGAAGCTACAATCTCGCTCATCCCCAAAGAAGCACAAGATTTAACAAATGTGAAAAATTATAGACCAATCTCCCTTTTAAACAATGATTATAAATTGTTTGCGAAAATTATTTCAGAAAGGCTCAAGATATATTTGCAGGATGTAATTGAAGAAGAACAAGCAGGTTTTTTACCCAATAGACAAATAAAAGACAATATAAGAGTGGTGATTGATGCTATTGAATATTACGACAAGCACCCAGATAAAGAAGTTGGCTTCTTTTTTGTAGATGCAGAAAAAGCGTTTGACAACTTAAATTGGGACTTCATGTATAATGTGATGGAAAAAACAGGCATTGGTGAACAATTTAGAAATATAATAGAAGCAATTTACTGTGAACAGAAAGCGGCATTGGTAATCAATACTGAAATGACAGATTACTTCAAAGTACAAAAAGGGACGAGGCAAGGTTGTCCTCTTTCCCTGTTACTATTTATATGGATACTAGAAGTATTGTTGGGACAAATCAGACAAGACAAAGAAATCAAAGGTTTAACTCAGAAAGGTTTTTCTTATAAGTACAGAGCGTTTGCAGATGATGTAATGTTTATGGTAGAAGACCCTATATGAAATTTACCATTGCTAATGAAAAAATTTAAGAATTTGGAGATTTAGCAGGTTTTTATGTAAATAAAAGTAAATCCAAGGTGATGTGCAAAAATATGTCTGGAGATAAACAAGCAGAGTTACAGAGACTGACACAATGTGAAGTTGTGAAAAAACCTAAATATTTAGGTATCAAGTTGGCAATGAAGAACATAGACCTGTATAAGAACAATTATGACAAACTTTGGTCTAAAATACAGCAGGATACTAAAAAGTGGAATACATTGAATTTGTCACTATTGGGGGGAATTTCAGTGGTTCAAATGAATATTTTACCACAGTTGATGTTTTTATTTCAGACAATCCCAATAGTAAGAGATGTAAAGGTATTTAATCTTTGGCAAAAAGAAATTTCAAAGTTTGTGTGGGTAGGGAGGAAACCACGGATTAAGATGAAGATATTATGTGACGCAAAAGAGAGAGGTGGATTTCAGTTACCAAATTTTAGGTTGTACCATGATGCGGTATGCCTAACTTGGTTGCAGCAATGGGTTACGTTGGACAATAAGAAACTGTTTGGCATTAGAAGGCCACGATTGTAAATTTGGTTGGCATGCATACTTATGGTATTAAAAAAAAGAAAATGGATGGGTTTTTTTAAACATCATTATATTCAAAGAACATTATTTGATACATGGACCAAATACAGAAGATACTTCTCAGACAAGAGACCGCTTTGGATTGTACCGGCGGTGGTTATAAGACCGTTTTCGACATATAGAGGAGAACAGGGGTCTTTTTGTAGAAAAACAGCTGCAGGAGCTCATTAGCATATGGTATGCTAATGACCTATTAGGCTATTAGCATATGCCATGCCCCCTGACATCACCGGAAGTGATGCCAGAAGGGGAAGCAAAAGGGGGGGAGGCATCTTCAAAAGCCTCCCATTCCCTTCCCCAGGTGGTCTGGGTGGGGGAACTAAGAGAGAAGGGGTTTAAAGTTTAAACTCCTTCTCATGAGAGTTGGGCCACAGAAGGAGGAAAGAAGGAAGGAAAGAGAGAGAGTAGAGAGAGTAGAAAGAAGGAAAGAAGGGAGGAAAGAAGGAAAGAAAGAGAGGGAAGAAGGAGGGAAACATAGAAAGGAGGAAAAAAGAGAAGAGAAGAAGGTGGGAAAGAAAGAAAGAGAGAAGAAAAGAAGGAGGGAAAGAGGAAAAAGAGAGAAGGAAAGAAGGGAATGAAAGAAATCTGGCTGCAATTCGGCCCCATTATATCCTATGGGCCATTGAAGTCAATGGTGAAAACATAGGGTATATTATGGGGGCTGGAGGGGAGGGGGTTTGAGGGAGAGGCTTCAAACTTACAGGATAGTTACTTTTTCCCACCATAGAGAACAATGGAGGGAATAGGGACAACCTGTTTAGAGGGCCATAGAATTGGACCCCCTGATCCAGTGTTCTTGAAACTTCGTGGGTATCTTGGGGAGAGGCTCCATCAGCTGTCCTGTGAGTTTGGAGCCTCTCCCTCAAACCCTCCCCTCCAGCCCCCAGAATATACCCTATGTTTTCACCATTGACTTCAATGGCCCATAGGATATAATGGAGCTGAAACTGACATTCGGCTGCCTGAAAGACTCCCCAGGATGCCAGCTGGTGGCAGGGCTTGGCTCCTGAGCTCCTGGAGCTGCGCTCCGGTGCGCTCCCCCCAAAAAAAGACCCCTGGAGGAGAAAACTGGGTGCAATATAAAGATATGCTGAAATCAGTAGGAAAAACGTTTGAAATGAAAATAGAAGATTTGGCTTTTAAGTATGGTTGGTTACAATATAGACAGATTTATGATTTGTTTAAAAAAGATAAAAAAGCTTTCGGGTTTAGGGGAAAATATAATGAGATTGAAATGATATGGTTTGAGGGAGGTAAGAAATTGATTTCTAAAATGTATAAAATATTGTTAAAACGATATACTGAAGAAGAGACAGTTAAAGAGCAAATGATAAAATGGATGATTAATATGAACAAAGAAATATCTATGTCTTCTTGGGAATTTTTATGGAAAAATGCAATGAAAATATCAACATGTAATAATTTAAAAGAAAATTCTTATAAGATGATGTATAGATGGTATATGACACCGAAAAAAATTGCAAATATGAATAGCAATATGTCAAACAAATGTTGGAAGTGCAAAAAAGTGGAGGGCTTGTTTTACCATATGTGGTGGACATGCGAAAAAGCAAAGATGTTTTGGGCTGAGATCCATACAGAAATGGAAAAAATTGTGAAATGTAGTTTTAAGAAAGAACCAGAAATACTACTTTTGGGGCTTAAACTGGAAGAAGTAAATATGGCAAAAAGAACATAGATGTGGTATAATACCACAACTGCCAGAATTATATATGCTCAATATTGGAAACAAGATAAGGTCCCTGAAATTGGGGAATGGATAAAGAAATTACTTTTTATGGTTGAAATGGGTAAAATGACAAGGAAACTTAAAAACTTGGAAGCAGAAGAATTTTTTGCAGACTGGAAAGATTTCAAAGACTATTTAGAGAAATACTGGGATGTAAAGGACAATTTGCTTTGCTTTGATAACTACTGAAAATTAAGAAAAGTAGAAAAGGGAGATAAATGTATAAGAATAATGGCTGAAAGATACGTTACCTGTAGAAATGACTAATGAGAAAAGGAGGGAGGAAGAAGAGATAAGTTTTGGGCTGGAGGTTGGAGCACTGTGGGAAGCCATTAAGGGGGGTGAAAGGAGGAAAAGAGGTATAATAACTTAGGTTTCAATGTATGTTTGAACTTTTAATATATCTTAATAAATTGTTTTTCAAAAAAAAGGGGGGGAAGCCAGTGTACAAAACCCTTTGACATATCTCCTATAAAAATTGAGGCCAATAAATGCTTGCACCTCCTTTTTGGTGCATGGTTGGGGCCATTCCTTAATACTAGTAACTTTGGCCACCTGAGGTTTCATATTTCTCAACCCCACCACATGTCCCAAATAAATCACCTGATTACACCCCATTTGACACTTAGCAGCCTTTATTGTAAGTCCCGCCTGCAGTATTCTTAATAGGATCTGATGTATGTGTCCCAGATGTTCCTTCCATGAAGCACTATAGATGGCTACATCATCCTGATAAGCTGTCACAAAGAGCAAACCCTGCAAAACTCGATCCATAAGTCTCTGAAAAGTTTTGCTAGCCCCATTTAACCATTTAACCCAAATGGCATTTTTACAAACTGAAAGGAGAAACAAACGCAGTCTTATCTGAGGCTTCTCTGCTTAAAGGGCCAAATACCCAGAGGCCAAATCAAGGGTGCTAATATAGGCAGCTCCTGCCAGATCCTCTATTAAACTTTCTGCATCCTCCCTTATTTTCTTTTTGGAACCATAACAATTGGGGCCCCCCAATCTGAATGAGATTCCTTAATCACCCCCCACCTCAGCATCTGTTGTATTTCGGCCATGACAATTTCTCTCATCGGGCCATTTAGAGGGTAAGATATAGACTTTATAGGGATCTGATCTCCCGTCTCTATATGGTGTTAAATTAAATTAGTCCAACTGGACTTATCAGTGAATAGCAGCTGAAAACACTTCAACACCTCCCTCAACTCTTAAAATAACAAACACACTGTAGTCCTGAGCAGTAGGCTGAGTTTACTCACTGTATGTGCACCCGGCCCTGATCCATTATGCTGCCATCATGTCAAGATAGCAAAGTTTTCTCGTGAGTAAGCAGGGTTTTGTGCACATACAGGCTGACAAATATAGGTTTTAAAACCAAAGGTTTTATTCTGAGCCAAGGAAATTCAAAAGAGATGAGAAGTTGTTTCAGATAAAATGGAGGAGAGTGTATAAATGGTTGGAGAACAATTGTGCGTAATTGACTCCAATTTTTGATGACTAATGTAAAAACATTATAATTGTATTGTAAACTATAAAATCTATAAATAATTTTTTTAAAAAGTTTAATACAAAATCAAACAGGAAATCACTTCAAGGAATACAGAGAAAAACTATAAAACTAACTTAAAACTACCTGACTTCTCAGGCAAGTTCTCGGGAGGCACAGTCACGCAGCAAAGCTGACAGGGTAGCGTTGTGTGGGAGTCTCTGCACAGACTAGCTGGCCTCAGGCCTGTATCCAGGATTTTTTAATTAAGGGGACCTTTAAATAAGTGAGGGAGCACCCTGCACACACACCCAAGGGAGTGCCTGGGCTGGATAGGAAGTCAGGAGGGGCTTGGTGGTAAATCAGGGGGCCGGGCCCCGAGATGCCCCACTGTAGCTACGGGCCTGGCTGGCCTTACTGCAGCAATCTCTCAGGATAAAAACCCATCAGCTAGAGCACCCAGATATATTCTTCTCCCTCTAGCTACCAGGTGCGAGGCTTTACTCTCAGAGGCCATTCTCCAATAAATTAAATTAGCGTCTCTGCCTGGCCATGAAATTACCAAAACAAGCCAACTACAGAGCAAGCCAACTGCACCTGGAAGAAGGCTAACAAGTTGTTACACAAGTTAACCCTTTGCGAACCCTTTTGCTTCACACCTTGCCATCTGTAAATCCTTAATAAATGTAAGTGGAAAGAGTAAACAGTCATGTACATGCCTTTTGTGCATGAATATATGCTCCTTCCATTGAAATATATGGGTCATGGTTCACACAGGAGAAATTCATGTGCATATCTGAAGTATACACACAGGTCTTTTGGTTAGAATGGAGGAATGTTATCAGAAGATGACCATAAAATTAAGTAGTATTTTCTAATGAATGATGTGTGTAACATATGATTTTGTTTAGTAATTTTAATGATTTTGCAATTCACAATCTTTAGTAATAGGTCAACTTTAGTTTATAATTAATTTGGCCATTTGCCTATACAACTGCTTCTTTGCCTGTACAACTGCTTTTCCAATATGTGTCTATATTGTTCTGATCAGTAACTATGCTAATAATACTTTTGGAACACTCCCATATTAACAGATGTGAATGAGTGGTTTCTAAATTTCAAAGCGCTAGCAGGGGAATGGAGCAGGAACAATAAATGGCAGAAGAACAATATGGAACAATGTTTAGTTTCTTTGGTCTCAGTGATTTCTTCACTCTTGAACTTGTACAACACTAGCAGGATGGGCACAGATGAAGTAATGGAGAGCATATTGTCAACTTCCGTAATAGCCAAAACAAAATCGCAAGAAAATTGTGTGCTTCCTTTGCCCCCCCATCCAATGTAATTACAACTGATATGCTTTAAACATCTATACTATGTTTTGTGGTTATGTAATCTGTTGGAAAATGGTTCTGTTATTTGAAAATCTGTACTGAAGTGGTTCATTGCATAACAGCATTTATGCATGCAGCCTACTGTGGATGAAAGACCAAGAATTCTTTTGTAAATCTACTTTTCTTCTCATAAAATTAAAGCTCAGAAATATGTGGTGGAGAAAATATGCCCAGGGACTAGACTATATAGAAGAAGATAATTCTATTTTGCTGAGGATTTTCTTCTTTCCTTCTGCCCATGCGATACTCTGAAAATGTTTAGGGTTTAGGGATCTGCTTAGCAACATGCTTTTGCTTTCTCATAAAAGCACCCATATTTGTCAGATATCACTGAGATGTAAGTAACGACCACTACAGCATTAGGCTGTACCATTTCAAAGTTACTTTGGTGGGAAATTGAGAGGCAACTATATCTGGTAGTTCTGGTAAATGAAGTGTGTGTCTGCATGCTATGACACACACACCCCTTCCACTTCCCTCCCTCAGAGGCAAGATTTTCCCTCCGTTTCTATTTCCTTTTACTGACTGAGCTGCCCTAGTAATGTTTTCTTCTTTGCTGAAGAACTCTGGCTGTCCCCCCCTACCACAGTACGATATTTGGACTATTAGCTCAGCCCAGAAACCTGAGGAAAGAATCAGGAGCCTCCTTTGACTTACAGAATTTAAATGGCACTCAAGGCATTTTGAAATTCAAAAATAACAAGATACTTTATGTAACATAGAGGGGAATGGTCAGGTAAAATCAGGGGTTGAAAGTTTCAATATAGATAACTCTGAGGTAAAATCAGTACATGTACGAACTTTAGTTCTTATGTTTCAGGCTAATGAGAGTTTCTTAAGCTATTCACAGTTCCTTAAATCTTTATGTTAAGAGGCTTTTGTACCAGTGCTTTCCCAAACACTTTCTTTGAGTATTCTCTGACTCTTTGGGTTTCCAGAAGGCTGGTTAGGGTTGCCAGGTCCATCTTAGTTCCAGGTGAGGGACCTTCAGAAGTGTTTATGGAGGGGGTGGGATGTCCCCAATGTGATGATGTCATACAAAAGTGACATCATCATGTTGGGGACTGGCACCCCCCCACACACCTGTACTCCAAATGGCGAATTCTCCACTTAGAGTTCAGGTGCCCCCCCCCCCACTTTTTGCTCAAAGCATCCCTAAGGTTGGTACACTTTTTCCAGTACCCAAACCCCTTCTCTTGAAACACCAGTACTCATCTTGAGTTTTTAACTAACTCTTAAGGTCTCTAAAGGCCATTTCTAATGACACCAGACCAGAAATCTCTGCACCCTTCAGAGCTAACTCCCTGTTTGACTCAGGCCCGTAGCTAACAACTTTTTGCTCAGGGGGGCCATGTTTTTCTCAGGGGGCCCACCACCAATGTTCCCTCTAAACTGTGGAGTTTTGTGAGCAAAACTTCTACTTTGTGAGCTACTGCCATTAAAGTTGTGAGAGAGCAATTTGGCTGCCGCATAAATTAGTTTGCTCTGGAGCCATCCTTCCTGAGCTAAGACAAAAATCTGCGAGCTGGAAGTTAAAAAGTGTAAGCTAGCTCACACTAACTCAGCTTAGAGGGAACACTGCCCCCCCCTTCCATTGGGGAACCATGATTGCAAGGGGAAAAATATAGACCAAATTCAATCTCGTCAGACAAATTCAGTACAATTGAAAGAGAGATTTGATTTTATGTTTTTAAAACCGGACAGCACAATCACAGCAGTATTAATCTTTGTGTAACAGAACTAAGTTTTCAAAAAGTTTTCATTGAGACCTGATACTGAAAGGCATGCAAAGCAGCAACAGAAAAAAGGAAAAATATTTTATTAGAGAGCGGGGAAGACTATTAAGCCAAAACCAGAAATAGCTTCCCCCCCTAGAATTCAGTTTCATTTTACAATAAAAAAATACTGAACTTCTTCCTGCAAGGGGCTGCTACTTTGATTTGAACTTGTGGGCATTTTTTGGAATTTTAAGAAAGGGCAGTGGTCACAATCACAAAATTGATACCTTGGGAAGCAGGACCAATCACAAAATGGCTGCTAAAATATTGGGAGGTTTCAAGAAGAGCATCCACCTGTGATCAGGACAACTGTCTCCAAATGTGCACGCTCTGTAAAACCAAAAGTGATTTCCCTTGGGGTCTTCAAAAACACCTCCTGCTTTACTGAGGTGAAAGATAGTCAGAACTGGCTGTTTGCTTTGGTGAAAAAGTGCTGGGTAAGAAGCAAGTAGCCACCAGCAAACACATTGTTGGGCCTACGTGTATATATATGTATATACATATATATATATTTCTACCCTTAAAATATAGGAACATTCTTAAAAAGAAGAGAAATGTTGATTGAAAGCCTTCCCATTTAACAATGGGAACCACAATTAAGACCTTATCGGAAGCAGGGGTCTTTTCATAGAAAAACAGCTGCAGGAGCTCATTAGAATATGGTATGCTAATGAGCTATTAGGCTATTAGCATATGCCACACCCCCTGACATCACCGGAAGTGATGTCAGAAGGGGAAGCAAAAGGGGGAGGCATCTTCAAAAGCCTCCCCTTCCCTAGCTGGCCTGGGTGGGGGAGCTAAGAGAGAAGGGGTTTAAAGTTTAAACTCCTTCTCACTAGAGTTGGGCCACAGAAGGAGGAAAGAGGGAAGGAAAGAGAGAGAGTAGAAAGAAGGAAAGAGGGAAAGAAAGAGATGGAAAGGGGAGGGAAAGAAAGAGAGGGAAGATGGAGGGAAACAGCGAAAGGAGGAAAAAAGACAAGAGAAAAAGGTGGGAAAGAAAGAAAGAGAGAAGAGAAGAAGGAGGGAAAGAGGAAAAAGAGAGAAGGAAAGGAGGGAATGAAAGAAATTCAGCAGCAATTTGGCCCCATTATATCCTATGGGCCATTGAAGTCAATGGTGAAAACATAGGGTATATTCTGGGGGCTGGAGGGAGGGGTTTGAGGGAGACGCTCCAAACTCATAGGGTAGCTGGTAGAGCCTCTCTCCAAGATACCCACGAAGTTTCAAGAACATTGGACCAGGGGATCCAATTTTATGGGCCCCCAAACAGGTTGCCCCTATTCCCTCCATTGTTCTCTATGGTGGGAAAAAGTTACTTTTTTCCCACCATAGAGAACAATGGAGGGAATAGGGGCAACCTGTTTGGGGGCCCATAAAATTGGACCCCCTGATCCAGTGTTCTTGAAACTTCGTGGGTATCTTGGGGAGAGGCTCCATCAGCTACCCTGTGAGTTTGGAGCCTCTCCCTCAAACCCCTCCCTCCAGCCCCCAGAATATACCCTATGTTTTCACCATTGACTTCAATGGCCCATAGGATATAATGGAGCTGAAATTGACATGCAGCTGCCTGAAAGACTCCCTGGGACGCCGGCTGGGGGCGGGGCTTGGCTCCTGAGCTCCCGGAGCGGGCTCCCCCCCCAAAAAGACCCCTGATCGGAAGGAACTGGAAATGCAGCTCCAGGACAACTTTTCTATCAGGAAAAGGGGGGGAGGGGTGAAGAAGCCTCCACTCTGTGCTGCACAACCCTCCCGCCGGACAGGGACCTTCCCCTCCTGAGGGGGGAGCTCCGACTTCCCCTCAGCAGCGCTGCCGACCCCCGACAAGGACGGCAGCAGCGGCGGCTGCCCTCCCGCTGTGCTCGCCCTCCTCCCCCTCCCCCACAGCTGCCACACCCTTCGTGCCATATTGGGGGAGAAGGTGCCGCTGCCGCCGCCTCCAGAGCCGCAGGGGAGCCGCCCGGCCCATCTCCTTTCCCCTTCCCTTCCCCTCTCGCTTGGTGACCGTACGGAGAGGGGCGAGGGCCGGGGGGAGGGGGCCGGAGGGAGTAGGAGGGAGCAGAGGCTCGGGGGAGGGGGCCCGCAAAACCCATGGGGGGGGCGGGCCCCCAGGGCCCCACGCAGGCTACGGGCCTGGTTTGACTGTGCAGGGAAATTTTCCTCTCATTAGATCCATCCCCTTTCTTTAGCCTGAATGGGGGTCTCCATCTAACTACGCACTCATATTTGCCAGCTTTCCCCCATGTTATATATTGAGCCCTTGTAAAAGGGCTTAGCTTAGGATGCATAACAATGGCTTGCTAGGATTCTAGAATGGACCATTAGGGAGACAGGGATTCTAGAGAAAACCAATTGGGAGGCAATGGAGTGTAAATAGCCTATCGTTGGAAGTGGGGTGTATTTTGGATGTAACCTAAATACCAGGCTTTGGGGTCAGGGATTTCAGTCTTCTGTCTCTTTCTGAATCACTAATAAACTATGAGCTGATCACTTCTATGCGTCTGAACCCAGTATATTGCACCCCAGTTCCCCTGTCTTGTTGAACTGCTCTCTGTCAGGGCTGAATTTTGAAACTGTCAGTACTTGACTCTCAGCTAGGGCTGAAATCAGACTGAATTCTCCTCTTCAACATCCAACTTAGAGGGCTTTCTCTGCTCAGCTGATGCTAACCAATCAGATCTCTTGGAACAGCCTGTCACTCAAGGCTCTCTGGCTCTGTGAAGAATTAACCCTTCACAGTCCTTTATCTGTTTAAAAAGCACTTCTAAGCCTTTAAAAGTGCAGTCCATCACACATGCATTTTCAGATATGGTGGTTAGCATTTTTGTGTATGCATTCCTCATTCTGAGAGCTCTCTTTCTATATGAAAAGTGATAACATTCCCATCTGAAAGCAGACTAAAGAGAGTGCTCCTGTCAGTAGAAAGGGAGAAGGAGGCTATTATGTCCAATCATCCCTCATTGCTGCAGCACCATATGCTGTGGTGCATTTTGTTTGCAAGACTCTTCTGACACACAGAGAGGTTTTGGGGACTAATGGCAAGGCTGCTGGTAAAACTCTGGTGGTTGTAAATAAAGATGTTTGTATTGTATATCAACCCAGTGTACTTAATCTGGTTAGGAATAATAATAATAATAATATTTTAGTTCTTTGAAACACTTTTTAATGTATGGCATCAGCAGTCAACAGAAAAGGTGTGCTGATATATCCAAAATAGAAATACACGGTAAAAGGAAACTGGAAGAAGTAGTTTGCTAATATTTATAATCATCTGTGGGAAAAGGGGACCAACATGTTGTAATTGTTTCCTATGGAACTTGAAATTCTATGGAAGGCTTGTGATCTAACTTCCTGCTTCTGTGGTGGCACTCAGCTCGACGGCTGCAGCTCAGTCCCTGGGAGAACAGCATCGTGAGCAGACTTCTGACGCCAACACATTCCTTCTTGGCCAGGAGTAAAAGTGCAGCAACCTTGGCAGGAGATACAGGTAAAATGAAAGCAATAATAAAGGATTAATCCTTTAATTCTTTACCTCATTACACCTTTTTTGGGGGGGTGAGAATTGGGGAAGGGGAATTAAAGTCTGTCCAGGATTAACATCAAGTTAGTTTGACTTTAGAGTTAATTGACTAGATTCAGACAGCAGTGCAGAATTCTTAGCATCTCTTTGCCATTCTTCTTTGCCAAACTTACTTTTTTCCCACCATAGAGAACAATGGAGGGAATAGGGGCAACCTGTTTGGGGGCCCATGGAATTGGACCCCCTGGTCCAATGTTCTTGAAACTTGGTGGGTATCTTGGGGAGAGGCTCCATCACCTACCCTGTGAATTTGGAGCCTCTCCCTCAAACCCTCCCCTCCAGCCCCCAGAATATACCCTATGTTTTCACCATTGACCTCAATGGCCCATAGGATATAATGGAGCTGAAATTGACATTCGGCTGCCTGAAAGACTCCCTGGGAAGCCGGCTGGGGGCGGGGCTTGGCTCCCCCCAAAAAAAGACCCCTGGTTTGTGCACTTGTTGGCGTAATATCTGCTTAAAGTGACATCTGAATCTAGCCTATGTGTATTAGAAAAGTCTAGTGAAACTAGAATTTAAGTATAATCCCATTGTGTGAAATTGCTAGAAGTGAGGAATGGCTCTTATGTGGCTGCTCACAGTTAAAAATGTAAGTTGTTTTTATACAAATTACTGCATTGCTTAATTGCATGTACATTGCCTGGAGCTGAGTTGTGAATTATTAGGTGACTGAGAGCCAGTTTGCACAGTCACAGTTGTAAATGAATTGCAAATGTGGCATGTGCACAAGAAAAGGGTTCAGCAGCCTCTTTCTCCCCACCTTGTAATTCTGCACTCCCTAATATGTGTTTACAAATTGTTGGTTGCTGTATTAATCTGGTATAAATTCATTTCCATGCTGAAATAACGCAGAGTGCATAATTTACACACATGAGACATTATTTCAGCTTGAACAAAGCTTTGGCTTGACATTTTTCAGGCTGGGACAGGGACTTGAATTATTGTAAATATATATTGGACTTGAAGACTGACACAGTGAGGGGTATTAGCTGGGAAAGGAGCTGTGTATGAAACTTAATGCCGAGTGCACACCCCCAGCCCCATCCAGCAGCCAGTACTGTGCTCCCTAATACGATTTTTAAAAGTTTAAATCTTGGATAGTGGCAGTTTGAGGAGTGCACGGAGCTGAATTGGTACTTCCCCTGCTCATCATCCCTTAAACACCTGGTTGGCTGGAGTTCTCTCAAAAAAGACTTGGGACACCCAGTTCTAGTTGCTCCACTCATGCCACTGAAACAAGGTGTTTATGTGTACTGTTCTGGTTCTTCCCTTTAAAGCCCTAAGGGCTTGGGGCCAGGATACTTGAAAGACTGCCTCTTCCCATATTGTCCAGCCTTACAGCTAAGATCTGCCTTATAAGCCCAGCTCTCTGGGCCTCCACTTTCAGAGGTGACTGCAGTGGCACTGTGCTTGTGGAATGCCCTCACCCTTGAGGCTTCCCTGGCACCTACACAACTTTCTTTTAGGCATCAGGCCAAAAGGTTTCTGTTCACCCAGGCTTTTATATAAGGGATTGATTTTTTTTAAAAAAACACAGTTTTTGTGTGGGAACTGTTGTTTTAAACTGTCTCTGGTCAGTTTTTGTTATCTATGTTTTTATGCTTGGCTGGGGGGTTTTAAATGCTGGATTTTAACTAATGCTTAGTTTTTATTTCATAAGCTGCCGAGAGCACATTCCTGGAGAGGCAGCATAAAAATGTTCTAAATAAATATATACTGTAGTACTGATCTCTACTGATACTAATGAATCATCTATGCTAATATCTGAACTAGGGTTGCCAGGTCTTGCCGTGGCTGCAGTGGGGGACTTTGGGGGGGCATTCTGGAGGTGGGCAGGGATATTGGGCAATGTCCCTGGCATGATGATGTCACCATAGAGTTTGCCCAAATACCAGAGTGTCCCCTGCATGTTGACATCACTTCCAGGTGACATCATTGTGCCAGGGACATCACATGACATCCCCGTCCATGTTTGGGGATGGAGCTTCCCATCCTGGCCAGCTGGCCGGCAGCGATCTGAAGCCCCGAAAATCAGGGGTTTCTCCAGCATGACCACAGGAATGGCAACCCTAATCTGATCTGATGTATCATCTATGCTAATATCTGGTGTCTGTAATAATTCTCTGTCTTTCTTGTGGGCCTCTTCTTACAAACCTAATCCTAGTACACAAAATTGATTTGACTGTTCTTGGGAATGTTAATACTAATCTACTAGAAGTGTGAATATATAAGCCGATCTGTTCATACCAGTAGTTTTAAATTCATTAATACATTATCAGAACCATCACTTCATGATTTCTTTTTAAGGCAAGGTCTTTGAGGGTCTCCCCATAGTAGATGGGCCAACTTACACAGAAATAAGAATTCTCTACTTTAACTGAATATATTATTCTGCAAAAACAAAGCATATATTTGGTATCTGTTCAGATTTCATCAAGTAGGATTATATTTCAAAATGCTTCCTTCCGCCCCTGACTTTACAGGGCACGTTCAAGTTCTGAACTGGTGTCTAAAACTACTGACTTTACTGAATCACTGGAATAATCTTAGAAAACTAAGCAGTATTTATATGGGTGTATAAATACAGAAAATGGTGAAGGCAGTTTAACTGTACCATGTCTGTACCCCCAAGGCATTATGTCAGATGCAAACATTCAACAGAAGAAGGAAACTGGATTTTTTTCTAGTTCCTTTTTTCTTTAAAAACAAAATTATTCCATAAAACACTATCTCATGAAATGCTACATTTCTTATGGAATTTAATTCTCTTGATGTGTGTCTGTATGTCAAGACACAGATCTTTTTAAAGTTTAGCAAGGAATTCTCAACAGACAATCAACTGATGGTTCTGGGTTAAGTGTGTCTTATCTTCTGCATGTATTAATGTCTCCTTCCTTCCTTCCTTCCTTCCTTCCTTCCTTCCTTCCTTCCTTCCTTCCTTCCTTCCTTCCTTGTTCTATTACCTTCTCTTGGCTTGCCTTTCATAACACCACTGCTGTTTTGTTTACATATATATAATGGGGGGAAATCCCACACCCCAGTCATCCCCATTTGTCCTCGTTCAGCATCATGCAGCCCCATCAGCCCTCTATCCTTCAAGGCTATAAACTGTCGAAATCAAGCAGACAGAGCAAAACTTTTTGGTGCAACGCTTGATGTTGGACGCAGGAGGACTACACAGTCTGCAGGGGTAAGTGTGTTTGCTTATTTCTATTCAGCTTTCACTTATTTCCATCCAGGAGGTATTTTCAAATTTGGTCAGGGCACATGGCATTATGACTGTGATAAAGTAATGTCATGCAAGCTACAGACAACGGGAGCTGCTTAGAGGTGAGAAGGTGAATGGTGGAATATGTCGTTAAGATGTATCTGGAGAACATAATGCTCAGATTCTTACTGCTTGTATTCATGGTTGACTTCCCAGCAGCCCACTCCTAATCAAATCAGCTAGCCACTATGGATGTTTCAGAGATAGAACAGTTGCTTTCAGATTCCTATAGAATATGAGATAGAGTGTGGATCTCTGGTTATTTATAGTAATTATTCTGTACCAATGCCTTAAAAAAATACAAATAAATCTACAAGAGTGGTAAGAGTGGTTGCTAGTGTGCATCACGGATGCTAAAAGTGTTAATGCAGTTCCCTTAAGCAGGATGCCTCTGTTCTTATCTCCCCATGGGTAATGTGACTGTCAGTAGGGAGAACATAGGCCATATATTTGCCATATATCAAAGGAATCACTGATCAGATGGGAAACTTATGAAAAAACACAACCTACAAACAGTATTCAGACCCACCAGACAAATACAATAGATGCTACGATTGGCAAAAGACAGAAGAGACCCCCTCACTTTTGCAGGAGTATACCGCATACCATGCAGTTGTGGACAAGTTTACATAGGGACCACACAGCGAGGCATTCAGACAAGAATAAAAGAACATGAAAGACACTGCAGACTTGGCCAACCTGAAAAATCAGCAGTGGCTGAACATAGCCTAACCCAAACAGGACACAGCATTTGGTTTCAAAACACTGGAAGACTGGACAACACTTCCAATTACCATGTCAGATTACATAGAGAAGCCATTTAAATTCATAAACATAAACACAATTTCAACAGAAAGAAGAGAGTTTAAAAATAAATAGGGCATGGTTTCCTGTCCTGAAAAACACAAAATGCTCTACAGCTGACAATAGCACTACAGATAAGATTAGAGTTTCAATAGCCATTCCACACACAAAAGAACCTCCTCAGGAAACAATCCATAGACAAAAGAACCTCCTCAGGAAAGCTCCTCCATTAGCATGTTCATAGTCTGGAGAACTACTACAAGATAATGACTCAGCCCTACCCCACCTTCCAGGGTAGATATAAATTACCTGCCTACCATTTTTCTGCTCACCTTGACACAGAGAGTACTACATCTTTCTGTGTTATACCTCTGAGGATGCCAGTCACAGCTACTGGCAAAACGTCAGGTCCTACAATGCCAAGACCATGGCCATACAACCTGGAAAATCTACAGCATCTAATGAACTCCAGCCATGAAAGCCTTTGACAACATGTTAGCCCAACCTTAACTTCATGATTAAATTTAAGATGAACAAAACATCCAAAGATATATTATGTATTTGCATGCACTGTGATATGGCTGCTTTATCCTTTTTGTTAAATTTTAGGCAAACAGAAAAGAAAAGGAAAGGGGCCTCTCATTGTCTAATCCATCAGGCAAAAAAAGAGCTCGTTCACCATCTACTTTTAGAAGTAAATCATCTGCTTGGTAAGTAACTTCTTCATGGAATATGCCTCATTTTGAAAACTGTTTTGATAACGTTTATGCTAGAACAATAGAACAGTCATAGAAGTGGATTACAGAGATAACTTTCCTTTAAACAGAGCTATTTTTTCTTGGTAACAAATATTTCAGCTGGAGAATTTCAGTGACCTCCATACGAACTTAATGAAAACTACTAGGAAACTATTGCCTGATAAGTATAATTGCAGTGTAATCCTATGCAGAGTTACTCCAATATTTCAGTGATTTTAGACCAGAGTAACTCTGTTTAGGATTGCATTGTTCATGTAATAGGAGAAAATGTAGACATTGGTAATTGTTGTAGGCTTTAAAAAATCAGTAAAATCTAGACAACAAAAAATGATTACCATTATCACTGCTACCTTTCTGGTTGAAATAGGCATGCCTCGAGGTCTTTGCCTTTTTTGCCTGGAACACCCAAAAAAATAACCACAACACCTGGATCATCCAGAATCTCCTCTGCTCAGCAACGGCCTCCTTCTCCTGGCAACATTCGACCTATCAAAAATGAGAAAAAAAAGGAAAGTGAGAAAAAAGAAAAAAATCAGGAATCTGGGAAGGCAGTTGAAGAAGAGACGGGCAATGGGAAGGCAATTTCAAATCCCAGAGAGGCTGGAAATGTTGAAGGACCTAGTAAACCAGAGACCATACACAGTAAGACTCACCATTTTCCTCTTGGGTTGTGTTCTTTCTCTATTCATTCTATGTAGCTCCCATTCCATTGTGCAATTTTTAGTGCCATTTTGATTTATTGAAATTGGGAGTAATTGTGAAAGGGAAAAAAGTGTAAGGATTTCATAGGAATATTACCAATAATATTCAAAGTGCTTCACACCCATTGTGCTGCCAAGGGCCAAGCAATACAAGCCACTTCCTGCAGCAGCAGGAGCAAATACAGCTGCATTAAATGAGTGAGTGAAGACAGGGGAGACTGAGACTGGCTGCCTTGACTGGCAGCCTGCCCAGTCACATGACTGCACTTGTTCAGAAGTTCTCTTTCTCATAATGCCATTGTTGTTTGGTAGACATTTCAATCAGATCTGAAGTTTTTGGATCAATCCTGCTCTGGACTTCTGCGAGTATTTATTTAGATATTTTATAGTCTGCTTTTATTTCCCATGGGGACTCTTAGCAAGCTTGCAGCATTCTTCCTTTCTCTGTTTTATCCTCACATCAGCAATGCTGAGAGGTATGTTAGGCTGAGAAATGTCTGGCCAAAGGTCTTGGGCGGCAGTGGGGAGGGGGTGCTGCCCTGATTGTCCCCCCTGCACCCAGTGATTCTGGGGTGCCATCCCTGACATTTGCCCAGGGCACCAGAATTACTAAGGCTATCCATTGGTATATCAGTCTGTTTTGGTTCTCACTAAGCCACACTCTGCTTCAGCTCACAGATCCCATGCTGTTCAAATGTGCAGATGGTACATTTAACGGTTAAAAGCCTATTTGAGCAGTTACATTCATGACCGCTGCCTGCTCAGTGTGTCATAGAATGGTTTAATCTGCTTCTCCTTGCACTTGAGTCCTCAGAGTTGCTGCTGCTCCCATACTGTGCAGTAGTCTTCCTGAGGAAACTTGCAAGACTCCATCCATAAAAAATCATATAACATATTGAAAGACGGAGCTTTTTCTATAGGGCTTCTTGGTAAGCTTGTTCTTGAATTTGTGTCGCTTTATGGCTGCTGGTAACTGTCTGGATACTATTGTTTAATATATTTTATGTGTATTGTTGTCTTCTGGCACATTGACACCTGGAATCTTGGGGAGAAGGCAGAATATTTTAAAAATGACTGAATAAGATGGGTTAAAAGTGTGTTTGTTTTCATCAGGTGCTGTCCCAGTTCTATCTCTTCCTGCTTCAGCTGCCTCACCGTCTCCTCCCAGCAGCAAGCCTTCTGCAGGGACAACAGACCCAGAAGAAGCAGCCAGAGTGCTTGCTGAAAAAAGGCGACTGGCCCGGGAACAGCGAGAACGGAAAGAGCAAGAAAGAAAGGAGAGGGAAGCAACTGAAAGGTGACCACTCTCCAGTTCCTGAGCAGAAAAGATGCATTTTATCATATCTTTAATATTCCCCTCCGTGTTGTATACCCTAAAGCTGATAAGGCCAAAAAAAGGTGCTTATCAAAGACCTCTTGTCTTTTGATCTATGCGATCAATACATTGTCTAAAGAGTAATCCGTCTTCTGCAAGTGATGGAGGTGAACCGTGTTACACCAGCTGAGTAGCTGCCATTCTGCCACTGTCCTAGATGTTGCGGGTATTGTGTAATCTGCAGAGAAATATGAGCCTTTGCATTTTGAATTGTCTGGATCTGTTGGCTGGAATCCAAAGAGATAATTAAGGCATGTCCTGGGGATTGGGTATGTGCAGTGGGGGTTTTGCAACCTTTTTTTGAACATGCACCAGATCACTGAGGATTTGCTGTCTGAGAAACACAAGTACAAGTCTCCCTTCAGCAAGTGGAACTGGCTTGCGCTGTCTTTGGATCCTAGCCATTAACTACAGTGGTTTACCAAGGAGAATAAATAGGCTTGTATCCCAGTGTTTCTACTTAACTGAACCAGTTTGTCATCTAACTTCAGCAAGTTTATTCCGTCTCCCCCCCCCCAGTGCTAATTGAGCTTGGTACAGAATATTCCCCTTTAATGGTTTCTGGATCAAACTGTAAGACTCTACCATTTGTATTTAGTGGTTCCTTATGGGCCACTTTTTTCCAGAAGTAAAGCTGTGTGGTTTAACTTCATTCCCATGAGATTTTGCCTACTTCTTGAAGCAAGCACTGCTTTGTGCGTCACGTATGATTGCGTCCAGTGGCAGAAACGTAGTGGCTAGGGTTATGCAGCATAAATGTTTGATGCCCATCTCTTCCGGCTCAGTTGACGATTGATTTTCCTTGAAGAAGTGGTCTTCCTCTGTTGTTAGGGTGCTTCAGACCATCATCTCATGTAGTCAAATCATCTTCTTACTGGCAGTTTTTTGTCTTTTTTTCCTGCTTGCATCATGTTTGTGGTCAGTCTTTTTTAGTAAGGATGAGAAATGTTGATTCAAGGCTGGGCATAAGCATAATAAAACCTGTTAGTTTTAGAGTTATGCTTTTAAACTGTCTTGGAAATAAGAAAGCAGGTTCAAATGCTCAGAAAGACAGCCCTGATAGCAGCATGTCCAGGGAGACTACTTGGCTCAAAGGGCTCTGCATCAGTATCTCTCTGCAGGTTCCCCTCTCTGCAGTGTGAGGAGGTCTAGTTCTAGAAGATGTGTCTATTGGCTCTACCTTGAGTTGTCTTTCTGAGGAGCAAGTCTGTCTCTCCATAGAGAGATGGCAAACTTAGCAATATATCCAGGTATTACTTCTTGTTAAGTATGAGACTCAACAAAAGATTCAGCTTCAAGTGATTTCAGCTTTATTAAACAGCGACTGTAAGTCAGGAACACACAACGACAAGGGGAGCACAGCTCCTTCTTTTAAACTCTCCCGGGCTGTCAAAACCACACCCATTACAAGTTAAAGACCAATCAGAATACAGGGATAAAGGCCAATCAGGACCGTTCCCTCTTTGCAACAATATCACTCAATGATTGGGTAATTACACAGGTTTTGCAGAAACCGACCAATAGCAATGCGACATTTGAAGAGCCACATTCAGACTCAAGCTTAACATGTGAATAGATAGGAGCGATTCACATTCAGTACATAACATTTCTCTGTCTCTTTCTAAGAGCTAAGTTATAGTGGGGAAGCATCTCTTCCCTTTTTTCTGTTAAGCTATCACTGTGGTCTGCTGTTGTGGTCCCAGGGCGAGTTGGGAGAGCATATGAGGCAGCCACCTGTCCTCGCTGAAGTCTAAGTAGGTCTGGGCTTGGTCAGTGCCTGAATAGGAGACTTCCTGGGAAATCTCTGTAAGCCCTCTGAGTTTGTGAGAGAAGAAAGGCAGACAGTTTTCTCTCAGAATTTTAAATCTTGCTCTTTCTGAACTTTTAAGACAGTTACTTATTTTTAATGTTTTTGCTTTACAAAGCAATCCTATAGCCCTGTGTTATCCTTAGCCCCTCATCCCATGCATATGTCTGACTCTGTTCTGGATGCTTTATAGGCAAAAGAAAGAGGAGCTGGCACAGAGGATAGCTGAAGAGCGAGCTCGTCGAGAGGAAGAGGCTCATAAGCAGGAGGCAGAGTTGAAGCGAAGAGAGGCAGAACTGGAGCAGGAAAAAGAAGCAGCGCTGCGCTGTCTGGCTGAAGAAAAAGAACAGAAAGAGAGGGAGGAAATGGAACGGCTTCAGAAGCAGGTGTGCTGTGATTTTCCAGCATGTCTGTGGCTGTTTGCACAGATAGATAAAAGATGAGCATATGAATTATTGAATATGTGGAAACTCTAAATCAAAAGGGAAGGCAGGAAGACACATACTTGTTTAGACATAAATTCATATAATCTCCAAACCCAACACAGAGAGACAAACACATCCAAATTTGCCCAGTGAGCTTCATGGCAGTGTTGGAGTGTTAGCATAAGTGTTCCTGATTCTGGTATGAAACTTCTTCACAGTGAGACTGAAATGATTCTCATAAAACTTCAGGAAATGTTCCTTTAATTGCTGTAAGGTTCTGAAATGATGCTTTGTCAAGGCATAGTCTGTGATCAGCTAGGAGCTGCAGTCAGTTATGTCTATCCTCCCTTGCCAGTGGAAATGTATACTTGCTTTCCAGCTGCAAAGTGCAGCTTGGCATTTTACATTCTCAGCTTTTCTCATAGGGTGCTCTCAAGGGCTAGCAAGTGGAGAGATGCCAAAGGTTTTTGATGGTACTTCTGCCTCCTCCTGTCCTCCCTAGAAGTGGTTGCCAACAAAAGAAGCCCAAGACAAGCCAGTGGAATATAATCAATGTAAAATTATGCAGGAAAGGAGTTCAACAATATTCCTTCTATCAGTAATTCTCTAATTAGAATTCTCTAATTCTCTAATATTTTGGTATTAGATGCACACATCAAGAATAACAGCAGACTAATGTCCAGGGCCAGTTTATCGGCACAGCAAGCACAGTGCCCAGGACCTGTTCAAATATTCAAGGTCTATAGAGCAGCCTTATGAAGAAGATCTGAAGGTCACCCTACAGGGGGACGGCTGGAGGACTGGTAGTTAGCATAGCTAGATTAGCTACTGCCCACAATTTCAAATTATATCCTTGCTGTCTCCTGATTGGTCATTCTGGAGACTTCCTGTTCCTGCAGAGCTCCCTCTTGTTGTTGTTCCTCTCACAGCAGTTAGGCTAGACCAGGGATGTCGAACTGATTTTGCCAAGCATAGAACGTTGCCAGACCACTACACGTTTATATAATAGGATAGGACAAGTGGAGACCCGCAAGAAACTTGCGGGATGGTCATCCCATTCCTCACACCTTTGCTTCCTCCCCTCTATCCTTACCTATCTCACACTCTTTCTCCCTTCTGGGGGTGGAACCATAGACTCAACCCTCCAAAGCAGCCATTTTATCCAGGGGAACTGATCTCTGTCACCCTGTTGTAATTCTGGGTGATCTCCAGCCCTCACCCAGAGGCTGGCAATGGTAGTTCTCATGGAGGAAATGGCTGGTTTGGAGGGTGGAGTCTATGGCATTAAACTGGTCTGAAGTTCCTCCCCTCCTCAAACCCCACCATCCCCAGGATCCACCCCCAGGATCCAGAGTTGGCAACCCTATTTCCTTCCCACCCAACAGCCAACTTAACCTTTATCTGCCTTTATCTGTCTTCAGCTTTTTGTCTCCACCCCCCTCCCCCACAGCTTCTACCAAGGAAAATTATAGTCTTTCTCCACAGTGGGGACCAAAGCAGCTTACATTATTCTCACCTCCTTTTTATCTGCACAACAACCCTGTGAGGTTGGTTAGGCTGAAAGTATGTGACTGGTCCAAAATCACCCAGTCAGCTTCCAACGCAATATGGGGATCTGAACCTGGGTCTTGCAGACCCTACTCTGAGGCTCTAACTGCTGCACCACTGCTGGCTTTCATAGGGTGGCAGCCAGGCCAAGTTGAGTCATGCAAATTAGGTGGTATCAAGTCACCCAGAGGGTGCTGCCTAGGGATGCCAGCCTCCAGGTGGGATCTGGGGATCCCCTGGAATTACTGCTCAGCTCCAGACTACTGAGATAACTTCCCCTGGAGAAAATTGATGCTTTGGAGGGTGGACTCTAGGGCATTGTACCCCACTGAAGTCCCTGTCCTCCCCAGGCTCCATCCCCAAATCTCCAGGAGTTTCCAGACCTGGAGCTGGCAACCCCACTACCCCCATCCCCTGCCAGTGCCCATGGGGGGACCTGGCAACCCTAGACTGCTGCCAGGCCTAGGGTTGGCAACCTCCAAGTGGGGCCTGCTGGAGGGTGAACTCCAGAGATCTGTCTCCCTAGAGAAAATGGCTGCTTTGGAGGGTGGATTCTGTGGCATGATGCCCAGCTGAGGCCTCTCTCTTCCCCAAATCCTGCCCTCCTTGCACTCCACCCCAAAACCTCTAGGAATCCCCCAGCCTGGCCCAAGGCTTCCCCCTCCCCCCTCCCTCCAAGGCCGAAAGAGGCCTGGAAAGAAAGGGCCCTTCTCCCCCACCCTTTACTGACAGAGCCAGTTAGAAGCCTCCTCTCCGCCCCCCCCCCAACGTTCTAATCTCTCACCGTTGCTGCCTGGAGTCAGATCCCTGCAGAGACCATTTCAAAAGGCTTTTTGGGGGGAATTCAACTGTCCCTGAAGGGATTTCCCCACTTTTCAGATTTTTCTACAAACCCAGGAAGTCTACTGACTATGCAGGAAAAGCTGTTGGGGGAGAGTGAGGCCCCTGTTGGAGGGAATAGGTATCCGCACAGAAAAAAAAAGTCTGGGAATTAGAATAAGGATACTTGCTGGATTGTAGTAATTGGACTTCAGAAATAAATATCGTTAGTTAAACTGTGATGCTCAGATAAGGTGATGCTGATAGTCCAGTGATTAGTTTAAGCTAATCCAGTGCTGAAAAGATCTGCACTTGCAGCCCGTCTTCTTCCAATCTGCTTGATGTTTTATGCTGATTCTGTGCACTGGCTACATTTTTTATGTTGAGTTTTAATTGTTAACTTTTAGGGGCTGTTTTATTTTTTATGCTGTCTTGGGCAGGTTCCCTGGAGAGGCGGCATGGAAATTTTTTAAGTAAATGAATAATAAATAAGTCAATCTATTTTTTCACTTCCTGTGCCATCCCTTCAGAAAGAAGAAGAAGCTCGATTACGAGAAGAACAGATCCGGTTAGAGCGTGAAAAGCATTTCCAAAGAGAAGAACAAGAGCGTTTAGAAAGGAAGAAGGTAACAGCAAATATAATACATGATCCAGAGGAGTTTTGAATGCAAACAGGGCTTTTCCGTTTCCATAGCTGACAGTGGCAGACCTGTGCTACTTACACTGTTGTGAATAGTTTTAACTCTTCTAAAATTTGAGCCCATTCAGATCACTGTAAGTGCCTATGAACTGGAATGGTTCCATTACAACCAGACAAAGATCACTTCCGTTTTTTCGGTGACCCTTTTTATGTATTTCAAAATTATAATTTTTAGATTGATCAATAGCTTTCCTCCTCATTTTCTTTATAGCGCCTTGAAGAGATTATGAAAAGAACTAGACGAACAGAAGCTGTAGAGAAGGTACATTTGCAATTTCTTTCTCAGAGAAATGATTGGATATTTTTTTTCTCAATGCAGCATTATAATGTTAACTTTATTTTACAGAAGTCAAATGAACAGCAAAATGGGGAGATAACAAAAGATGCAGGTATTGCTTTTGATTTCTACTTGGTTTAGCAGTGCAAGTTTTAATTGGTAGATTATTTCACAAAAGCTTTAGATGATTAATAGGGCAGAGACCAGTTTAAATCATCATGGCAAAATATCCAGCTCTACACATTGGTATGTATGTTATGAGAATCAGTTATTCCAGATGTGATTAAGCTACTAGCAGTCTATTTCCATTTGTGACTTTAAAAAGAATCTTGAGATTAATTCTGAGCAAGGAGTGCAGAAACAAAGATTTATGGTAGATGGTCTTATAAACCACAATGTTAGTAGCTGAAAATTGTATAGCTGTTTTTTTAAAGTTGAGGGAATTCAAGCAGAGCTTCTTAGATTTTGGCCCTGGAATGTGTCTTTATCCTGGCCTCACATTTGAATACCAGGGCACCAAGGAAGAGAGCACATCTGAACATGAGCAGCATGCTGATCCTTTGCATAGGCAACTTCCATACATACATACATTCCGTGCACATGTCTAGATTTAAATAAATCTATTATTTCTAGGAAAGGTTACATGGGAAACCTTTTTCCTCTTCCTTTTTTCCCCTCTGCCAGTGACCAGCCCTACATCTCCCTTAAGCCCTGTGATTGGCTCTCAGGTTCAGTGTGTGCCAGAATCTCCACGCAATGGGGAAATGGTAACCCACACCCATGTGCTCATTTCACATCAGCCCACAGCAAATGTAGACAGGTAAGTGAGAGGATGCTGTTTGGGGGTAGATGTTTATTGAGAATGTTAGGTAATTTCTTTTTTAATGCAAGTATATTAAATCATTTTCCTGTTTTTGTGTGTTTCAGTATTTTTTATCACTTACTTCACAGCTGCCTTTCAAATGCTCTATATCGGGGTGTCAAACATAAGGCCTGGGGGCTGGAACTAGCCTGTCCAGGGCTCTTATCTGGCCCACAAGCAACTGGTGTGAGGGAGGGAACAGGAGGCTGCTGAGGGTGGTGGTGTTATTGTAGCTTCAGCATGGCAGAACAACCTCATCTGCAGCAGTCAAGCAGAACTTCAGTGGTACTTCACAGCCACATTCATGCCAGCTCAAGGTTCCAAGGTGAGGTCGAATGTCTCTATGCTCACTATGGAGCTCCAGGGATACTGTCCCAAATGGCCATGGGGATCAGAATTTGCACATGGGAGGTGCAGACAGTTCTCTGCTGGTGGCCAGCACTGCTGCTGTATTCGCAATCCCCCTCCATGCAGCAGCTGTGCTTTGGCCCATGAGGGGGCCATTCTTCAGCAGTTTCTTCCACACATCAGGGGGCTAGTCCTGTCACCGAGCATGTGACTTGGCAGCTGGGCTCCCTCCCCTATGGGCGCCTGGTGACCATAGGCTGGTGCTGCCTTGGGGGGGCAGTGCTGACGATCTCTAATTATACTGGTTGCTGGGTGGCCTAGGGCCTTTGCCATATGTGCATGTGGTGCCCATTCCCCCATCAGATGATTCAGTGGTGTTCAGTCTGGGGCAGCTGCCGTTGCATGGGGGTGTTGCAGCTCACTGCTGATCTCTGGCTTGAACCCCCAGGATCGCCCTGCCATGGATCGCCTGGCAGCCTTGGCCAGAGGCAGCCATTGCCACACAGGCATCACTAGTTTATCAGGCTTTATTTGGCCTGGGTCCCTTCATGCACATGGCCTTGTACCTGGGCCACCGGTCCCGTTTCTGCCAGTGGGAGGGAATTAGTTCAATGTCTTCCTAGTCCCCTGTCATGGTGGCTCAGGGGCAGGGGGGAGATCGTGACCCCCAGTTGCTTCACATATTTACCCTGGGGCCCGGGCTCATAGCACTGATAATGAGAGTGGGCTGGGGAAGGGGTTTGCTCCCCCTCCAGGCAGCACCCATAGGGCCTTGCAGTGAAGACACACCAACTTGGTGCTTACCAGCTGCTGTCTTTTATAAAGTTTATATCTCTGGTACCTGGCATTACATTTTAGGGCCCCCATGACCCAGGCCAACGAAGACATATTTATGTCAGATTCAGCTCTTGTAACAAATGAGTTCGACACTTCTGCTCTAGATACCATCTCTTGTGGGTTAAGTTTGCTGTATAAGTGAAAGCATTTGTTGAAAGCACAGTGCACTGCTTGGTAGCAAAGAGTACACTATTTAAAATTTAATGAGAAATTTAAAAGTCCTGTTCTCATTCTATGTCATTTGTTAAGAAAAATAAAAGCTACTATAGATAATACATTACTGATGTCTGCTTTCCAGTGTTCAGAAAAGAGTGTTCTAGTCTTTCTTGCAAGCTTCAGCCACTGTGTGAGACAGGATGCTGGACTAGATGGACCATTGGTCTGATCCAGCAGCGCTACTTTTATGTTCTTATCATAGTGTTAAAAAGTTTTTGAAAAACTAGAGTCAGAGGACAAAACAAAATAAATTACATTTTGTGTACACTCTCTTACACATGAAGATGCTTTCTTCATTGGGAGGCTGGGACTGGTGCTAGCTTCAAGAAACATATACTTTCTTTTTTTTAAGAAATTTTTATTTTTTGTAATGAACAAACAAAGAAATATAAATACATACAAGTTGGGGGATTCCATTACATCCTTCTTATGTCTAATATGTTACCTCATACATTGTCTACTTGTATCTTATCCATTTTTACCACCATGTATTTTGTGTAAATATTTGCATCATATTTAAAAATATAGTTTGTACCTTCTTCTAATATGGTTATATGACCATATTGTTTACTTATTGTAGTCTTCCATCCATTTGTAAAATCTTGACCATGTATTTTCAAAGCTTCCTTCATCTTGGCCTCTCAAAATTAAAGTTAAATTTTCCATCTCTGCAGTTTCAAGTATTTTTTTATCATTTCTTCTTTTGAAGGCACTTGGTTTTTCCTCCAATATTTAGCATATAAAATTCTTGCAGTAGTCATTACATGTATAATAAAGTTAAAAAAATGTTTTTTATGGTTCTTAGGCTTTATACTCAATAAAAACAATTCAGGTATAGAATAGTACATTCTAACATTTTTTCTAACATTTAATGAATCCAAGACCAGTACCTTTTAACCTTGTCACGTCCACCACATATGAAAAAAAGAACCAACACTTTTTCACATTTCCAGCAATCATTTGATAAATTCGGATAAAACATTGCGAGTTTATCTGGAGTCATATACCATCTATAAAACATTTTATAAATATTTTCTTTATATGAGGTTGCTTTAGTAATTTTCCGTACCTGTAACCATTGGTCTAAATCAATATTATGACCCAAGTTTTGTGCCCATTTAACCATGGAATCTTTAATTATTTCATCCTGTGTTTTATTTTCCAACATTATTACATATAGTTTCTTAATCAGTTTCTCTTCAGTATATAACAATATCTTATCTAATCCTGTTATTTTTGAGTAAAAATCTATTAATTTATCTTTAGTATATCTTGATTCTATTTGTACTCTTTCCCACCAACTTAAGTCAGATTCTTGTTTTTTAATGTTTTCTGTTGGTTTTAGTTCACTTTTAATATCCAACAAACCTTCATATTTTAACAATGCATTCTTTTGAAATAAGTTTGGATTTGTAAACACTTCAAGTGGTGAGACCCATTTTGGTATCTTAGTGTAGAAAAGCCTTTTCATTTCTTCCCATACCTTCAGCAAAGATCTCCTAATGTTGTTTGAAATATTTATTGGTATCAGTTTTTCCATACCATATAAACGCATGCCATCCCAGTAATAAATCATGTCACTCCAGCACTAATACTCTAGAATTTTCTAATGTAATCCATTCTTTTAATGATGCCAATGAAGCTATTGTATAACATAAAAGCCAGTGTGATAGTGCAAATCCAGCTCTTTCTTTTGCATCTTGTGAAGTTTTATTCTTGGTCTCTTGTTTTGCCATATAAATAGTTTCATCAGTTTATCAAGTTATATAAAATATTTTTGATTTTGAAGGATTGGAATTGTTTGAAGTAAAAAAACCAATCTTGGTAAAATATTCATTTTTATTGTAGCTATCCTTCCCATCAGAGATATTTGTAGGTTTTTCCATCTTTCCATCTTTCTTTTCTTAATTTCCAATATAAGTTCCATATAATGGTCTTCTATCAAAGAGCTGCATCTGTTTGTTATGTTTATTCTCAAGTATTTCACTTTTTTTTCTTTCCAAACCAGATACTTCTTGTATCTGTTGGATTTGGCCGTAATCCTGTAGAGTTTTTAAAAGTTTTGTAATAGAATCGGATGGATTTTCTAAAATAAAGACCAAGTCATCTGCGAAAGCTTGCAATTTATATTCTTCTCCTCTTATTTTAAGTCCTTTAATGTATATGTCTTCTGTAATCCTATCATTCAGTATTTCAAGCACTAGTATGAGTAATAATGATGAAAGTGAACATAATTGTCTGGTTCCTTTTTTGTATTTCAGTATTTTGCATTAAATCTCCATTAACAAGGACCCTTGCTTGTTGTTTAGTATAAATTGCTCTTACCATTGAAAAAAAATCTTTATCACATTGTGATGTTAGTAGTTGTTCCAGCATGAAGTTCCAGCTGACATTATCAAATGCTTTTTCAGCATCCAGAAAAATCAAAGCCATCTGTTTCTCTAGGTGTGCTTCAAAATACTCAATTACATTCAATATAGTCCTTACATTGTTTCTAAGTTGTCTTTTTGGTAAAAAAAAACAAACCCTGCTTGATCTTGATGAATTATTTGTATGCTATGGGTTGAAATAGTGGGCCCAAAGGGAAGCTTAACACTGGGAATTTGTTATCACCTACCAGATCAAAAGATAGATGAGGATTATAAAATGATGAATGAATTAAAGACAGTGGCTAGACAAAATAACTGTCTCGTAATACGTGATTTTAACTACCCACAAAATGATTGGGTCAATATGTGTTCATGTCGGGAAAAAGAGATTGAGTTTCTAGACACTCTCAATGACTGTGCTATGGAACAGAGGGTCACAGAACCTACCAGGGGAGAGGCGATCTTGGGTTTGGTCCTAAGTAATGCCCAAGACCTGGTGAGGGATGTAAAAGTGATTGCACCACTTGGGAACAGAGACCATAATGTTATTGAGTTCAACATTTGTATAAATAGGGAGTTGCCCAAAAAGACTGACACAACCACTTTTAACTTTAAAAGGGGTAACTTCTCTGATATGAGGGGACATGTGAGGAAGAAACTGACAGGAAAAATAGAAAGGGTCAAAACCATTGGGGAAGCTTGGAGACTATTTAAAACTACAAACCTAGAAGCTCAGGAAAAAATATACCACAGGTTAGGAAAGGCACAAATAGGTATAGAAAAAAGCCTGCATGGTTAACAAACAAAGTAATGGAAGCTGTAAAAGGTAAGAAGGATTCCTTTAAGCGGTGGAAAGCTAGTCTCAGTGAGGTTGATAAAAGGGAACACAGGCTGTGGCAATTAAAGGAGCATATAGCAAAAAACATAAAAGACCAACAATAAAACTTTCTTCAAATGCATTAGAAGCAGGAAACCAGCCAGGGAGGCAGTGGGGCCCTTGAATAACCAAGGGGTAAAAGGAGTACTGAAAGATGATAGGGAAATGGCTGAGAATCTGAATGCATTTTTTGCCTCCGTCTTCACTGTGGAAGATGAGAAGTGCTTGCCCACTCCAGAACCGCTGATTTTGGGAGGGGTTTTGAAAGACCTGAATCAGACTGCAGTGACAAGAAAGGAGGTCCTACGACTGATAGACAACTTAAAATTGATAAATCACCAGACCCAGATGGCATTCATCCAAGAGTTCTGAATGAACTCAAATGTGAACTTGTGGATCTCCTGACAAAAATATGTAATATTTCATTGAAATCTGCCTCCATTCCTGAGGACTGGAAGGTAGCTAATGTCACTCCCATCTTTAAAAAGGGTTCCAGAGGAGATCCGGGAAATTACTGGCCAGTCAGTCTGACGTCGATACTGGGAAAGCTGGTGGAAACTGTTATTAAGGAAAGAATTAGTAGGCACATTGATGAACAAAAACTATCGAGGAAGACTCAGCATGGGTTCCGTAAGGGAAGATCTTGTCTCATTAACCTGTTAGTGTTATTTGAGGGAATGAACAAACATGTGGACAAGGAGACCCAATAGATGTTGTTTACCTTGACTTCCTCATCAAAGGCTCCTAAGTAAGCTCAGTAGTCATGGGATAAAAGGACAAGTCCTCTGGTGGATCAAAAACTGGCTAATTAATAGGAAACAGAGAGTGAGTATAAATGGGCAATTTTCTCAGTGGAGGGTGGTAAGCAGTGGGGTACCGCAGGGCTCAGTACTGGGTCTGATGCTTTTTAACTTGTTTATTAATGATTTGGAGTTGGGAGTAAGCAATGAAGTGGCTAAATTTGCAGATGATACAAAGTTGTTCAGGGTGGTGAGAACCAGGGAGGATTGTGAGGCACTCCAAAGGGATCTGTCGAGGCTGAGTGACTGGGCATCAGTGTGACAAATAGGGTTCAATGTGACCAAGTGCAAAATCCTAACTATAAATACACGTTGATGGTCAGAACTGGCAGAGACTGACCAAGAGAGAGATCTTGGAGTCGTAGGAAGGGAATTGAAAACAAATCAGCCAGTATCATAATGCCCCTGTATAAATCAATGGTGCAACCTCATTTTGACTACTGTGTACAGTTCTGGTCACCACACCTCAGAAAGGATATTATAACATTGGGAAAAGTGCAGAAAAGGGCAACTAGAATGATAAAAGGGTTGGAACACTTTCCCTATGAAGAAAGGTTAAAATGCTTGGGTCTCTTTAGCTTGGAGAAATGACGGCTGAGGGGAATGATTGAGGTTTATAAGATTATGCATGGGATAGAGCAGGTAGAGAAGTACTTTTCTTCCTTTCTCACAATACAAGAATTCATGGGCACTCAATGAAATTGCTGAGCAGTCGGGTTAGAACAGATAAAAGGAGGTACTTCTTCACCCAAAGAGTGATTCACACATGGAATTCACTGCCACAGGAGGTGGTGGCAGCTACAAGCATGGACAGCTTCAAGAGGGAATTGTATAAACATATGGAACAGAGGTCCATCAGTGGCTATTAGCCACAGGGTATAAAAAGGAACTCTCAGTCTGGGGTAAGTGATGCTCTGTATTCTTGGTGCCTGGGGGGAGCAACAGTGGGAGAACTTCTAGTGTCCTGGCCCCACTGATGGTCCTCCTGATGTTACCTGGTATTTTTAGCCACTGTGTGACAGAGTGTTGGACTAGATGGGCCCATCAATTGACACACATCCTGACTAATGGAATCTTTGACACCAGAATAATCTGAAAAATTGATACGGCTACTATTTAGGGCCTACTATTGATGGCCTACAATACAAACTTGTAGCAATTGCAAGACAACTTCTGGTCATATATGTGTGTGTATATATATATATATATATATATATATATATATATATATATATACACAAATTTCTTGTGTACATTTCTGGCTGTGTGTCATTGTAATATAAAGAATACAGACGACTGAGGAAGGCCCGATGGGGCCAAAATGCGTATGGTCCTTAGGTCAAAACATTTTTACCCATCAATTGTATTTGTATATTAACTAACTTGGTTGTATGAGCCTTTTTAAGCCTGATACTTAGACTATTTCTTTTAACTGCAGTATGTTTTAGCTATGTGTACACCCTAATAAACATTTTTGTATTTTTGTATAATATAGTTTGTAGCTTGACCCTCTTAGTTTGCTGATTTTGGGTTGAGTTCCCCCCCCCTTTTTTCAGTTTTTGTTCCACTGATGGACCTCCTGATGGCACCTGGTATTTTTGGCCACTGTGTGACAGAGTGTTGGACTAGATGGGACATTGGCCCAATCCAACATTGGCTTCTCTTATGTTCTTATCAAAACTCTTTTCAATCTTTCAGCCAGAATAGAAGCATAAATTTTATAATCCGCATTTATTTATTTATTTATTTATTTATTTATTTATTTATTTATTTATTTTGATTTGTATCCTGCCTTGCCGGGTAAACTGAATTTAATAGTGAAAATTGGCCTATAATTTTTAATTTCTTTCTCATCAGTTTTTTGTTTATATATCAAGGTTATTAAAGCTTCATTCCAAATTTCTGGTATTTTGCCTTCAGTTATTATATTTTGTAGTACTTGTTTTAAAGGCAGTATCAATTGGTCTTCAAAGGTTTGGTAGAATTCTGCCAGGAGGCCATCAGGGTCTAGTCTTCCCTTTTTTCCGTTTTTTTTAATGCTTCTCTTAATTCAGAAAAGGTTATTGGTTCATTTAATACTTTCCTTTGTTCTTCAGAAAATTTCTTTAAATTATATAGATTTTAAAGTCTTTAACTTCATCTTGTGTGGCTTCTCTTTTTTGATATAACTTCTCAAAAAAAACCCTTCAATAATCCATTTCAATCCTTTTTTCTTCTCCTTCCTCATCTCTCAAAATTTTTATATTTCTTTTCTCTTTTTCTTTCCATAATTTGTATGCTAACTGTCTAGTTGGTTTGTTGGCATTTTCAAAATAGTTTTGTTTTGCATAAATAATTTTTTGGCTATTTCCTGTGTTAACAGGCAGTTCATTTGATGCTGTAATAATTTCAGTTTCACTCTTATATATTCAGTTGAAGAGTCTTGTTTCATTTTTCTTCTTGTTTCTTCTTGCTTCTTGATTTGTTCCTTGATTTGTATAAATTTCTCAGTCTTTTGTTTTCTAATATGTGCAGCTTCTCTAATTATCCAACCCCTGGCATAGGCCTTAAATGCATCCCAAACAACTCTGATATAGATATCTGGTTGTATATTTTGTTTAAAAAACATTTGAAATTCTTTTTTAGTCTCTGTTACAAATTTTCCATTCTTCAATAAAAACGTATTTAAAGTCTATCTGCTTTTCTTTGGTGTGTCTTGTAATGTGAGCATAACAGGATTGTGATCTGCAAAAGTTACTGGTAAAATTTCCACTTCTAATAAGTCATTTATAATTGTTGATGATATCCAACACATAGTATTCTTGATCATGACTTATGTCTTGCTAAATAAAAGGTGAAGTCAGTTTTATTTGGATTTCTCACTTTCCAGGAATCCACCAAGTTATGTTCTTCTGCCAGTTGTAGAAATGAATTAGAAAGTTCATTGCCTTTTTTCTGTTTTCCGGTTGTAATTTTTCTGTCTAAGAGTCTATCAAATACTGCATTGTAATCTCCAATCAAACAAATCTCAAAAAAGTTTTGTTTTGAAATAAGTTCTTGCAAAAATTTATTAAAATTTTCCTAGTGCTGTTTTGATGCATATATATTTACAATCAAGTTTATTTTACTTTTTCTTTGTATTTGGATTATCAGGATTCTGCCATCTTCAGAGCTGTATAACATGTCAGGATGTAGGTGTTCTTTCACATATGTAAATGCGCCTCTTTTCTTCTTTTCCTTGTCTGAAAAGATAAAAACTTTTCCATTTTTTAAAATTTCCAGATATTTGTGATCTGACTGTTTTCTATGAGTCTCTTGTAGACATATAACATCCAATTCTTTTTTAATTGTTGAATTATCTGTCTTCTTTTTTGAGGTGCGTTCAATCCATTTACATTTGTTGAGATTATCTTTATTTTTCTTCTGTCCATCTTGGGGTTGTGTATTTGTGTTATCTTTACTCTTGTGTTGAAGTCTTGTAACTATTTGTGATGCTGGGATCTTAGCTGTTTTCCTGATCTTTGTGGTTTTTCTGGTTGTCCCTGATGTTCCTTGTAAATCCTGGTCGTCTTCTTCCGTCATCTCCAGTTCCTCCTCCTCAGTTTTCAAATCTTCTCGATGAGTTTTAATGAAGTCTTCTGCCTTAAAAGTTGAGTTGATTCCATATCTATCAAGGTTTGCAGATCTTTTAATGAGACTTGTGCCAAACTGGCTCCTACAGATTTAGTTATTCCTGGAGAAGAAGCATCAGGCACCCTTTTTTATTTTGTCTACCCCACTAGCCGTACTCCTTTTCAGTAGACACCTATGAAATCAAACAGCTGTCTATGCTTACATAAACAATTGTTGTTATAACCACATGAAACCAAAAGTTGATAAATGGGTTATCAACTATTTACAGTATAATTAGAACACAGTATACTTTTAGTGATAACAGCATACCCAGACACAACACTACAAGATTTGCAGCTTGTATTTTGCAAAGATGATGTTTGGAAAGTGAAAGTAAGTTCCAAGTAGATTTTGAGTTTTTCTTCTTTCTTCTTTTTAAAGCAAAAAAAGAAATAAAAAATAATTGTCTCAATTTGAAATCCAAATAGTGTTAAATGTATTTAATTGTAATCCATTTAGGAAGTTCTTCATAAAATTCCAAATAGTACAATTATAAATCCAAGAGAAGGGAAACTTCAGGAAAGTGAAACTTAGCCCAAGAAAAATAAAATAAAATAAAAGTTTCCCAAATATCACAATGTTATAATCCACAGTGGGGTCTTGCAAAGCTTAGAAGTCTATTAATAAGTCTCAGTCATGTACCTTTTCTCTCCTTTAGCCCATCAGATTAGTAAAATAGCTCCCTTTTCATTCCTCTTCTAAGCCGCTTCAGAAGGAAAGGGGGGGGGGGACTCTTCACCCTTCCATTTCTTATGTTTGATGCTTAAAGGATTTAAAGTCCGATAAGAGATTCTTTAGTTCTGTTGCATTTACAGGTACTCACGGTGCTCAAAATCTTCTTTAGTTGTTTGTAGGAGGGTTTCTGGATTTCACCTCATCCCGGTAGTCACAGCTGCGCAACCATGGCTGCCATGGATGCTCTTGCTGGTTCTCGCCTCGGGCAATTTTGGATTTCTACCCGCTCGCCCCTGCTCGCAGGGAGTCCGGATCAAGCCCCCTGCTTGGGCTTCTTTCCAGGAAGCCCAATGGAGCTTGAGAGCCCTCAAGCTCCCCTAAAGAAACTTGGCAATCCGGCTTCTTCACAGGAGTGGGTCCCAAAGCCGACCATTCCTGCCACGTTGAAACCAGAAGTCAAGAAACATATACTTTCCACACACAAAGCGCAGGTGACACACTGCATCTTTAAGCACCCATGTAATGCATTGAGAATTCCAAGCACCATCAGGAAACCCAGACAGTGGAGTAGTAGTTAAAATGTTGGACTATGACCAGTGAGACCTGGGTGCAAACTGATATTCTTTTGCTTTTTGTTAAGCATGTAGTTTGTTTACTATAATGGACTATATGTTGGGCTGTCCTTGAATGCAACTCAGAAACTGGACAACACAATCTATTGTTAGAGGCTGGCTGGTGGAAACATACCTTGTCTATCTTAAAATGGCTAAATGGGCTGCCAGTTTGTCTTCAAGTTCAATACAGGGTACTGGTTATGACTTTCAAACCCTTCACAGCCTAGGCCCCAAATGTCTAAAAGGCCATGTCTTCCCATACGACCCTGTGTGCCAGTTGTTATTCTCGGGTTGTTACCTGCTGATTGTTGACCCACTTAAGACAGTCTAACAGTCATCAGCAAGAGCCCATGGTTTTTCTTTCAGCTCCCCTGCTTTGGAACAGGCACCCTAAGGAAGTGAGAGGGTTGCCATCTTTAGAGGTTTTTGTAGGTGCTGCCAAGCCCTTTTATTTTCTAGACCTGTTAACAGTGTGTAAGCTACATAGTTTTGCCAGCTCTGGGTTGAGGAATATATGGAGATTTGGGGGGTAGAGTATAAGGTTGCTGGGTCCCTACCGGGCATCCAGTGTGGGGGGGGGAGAAGCTCCATGTCCGGGAGTCATGCACATGTGCATAGCACGCACATGCCGCAATGACATCATCCACAAGTGACGTCATTGTGCCAGGCACATCGTCAAGGGATGCTCTAGTGTTCGGTTTTAAAACTCTGTGATACCACTGAGTTTTAAAGTTGAATGCTAGAACATCCTCCAATGACGTGCCCAGCACAATGATGTCACTTCAAGTTAATGTCATTGCACCAGGCACATCAGCCCAATTCAGGCACTTTGGGGGCAGAGTTCCCCCCAGCAGCTGGATCCAGGCCAGCGGGATGGGGAACTCTAGAGCAGGCAACTCCCTGCCCCCTTGGGGGACCTGGCAGCCCTCATGGAGCATAAGGAGAGTAAAGTTTGGGGAGGGGAGGGACTTCAGTGGAGTGTAATGCCATAGAGTCCACCTTCCAAAGCAGCCATTTTCTCCATATTAATGTATCTCTATTTCCTGGAGATCAGTTGTAATCCCAGGAGATCTCCAGCTTACATCTGGAGGTTGTAGGGCTACAGAAGTTTTGGATTGTGTAGATTACTTGATATTTTATTGCACTTTGTGTGTTTTTAAATTTGAAACTGTAAGCTGCATATATTTTAATAAGGAAAATTATGTCATAAAACTCACTAGGTAAATTTAGACCAGTCCATCCGTCACTCTCTTAATCTAATTTACCCTACAGTATTGTTGTGAATATAAAATGGAGATAGAAGAATTGTGTATGTCACCCTGAGCTTACAGGAGGAAGGGAGGCTACACTGATCATCCTCAAAAGCCCTGCCTCTCCTCCAGGGCTCTGAACCAATCTTTATGATTTTGGCTTCATGCAAATCCAAGTGATTGTCAGCCAATCAAAGCCCATGGAACTCGATTGGATGGGAGGAGGTGAGCCAGCCTCAGTTTAAGGGTGAAGTGAAGATTTTTTCCCCTTCAGACAGGGATTTCGTTGCTCTGGAAAAGAGTGTTTGCTTATCCAGGCTTGGAGGGGTTGCTTTTGGTTAGAGTTTGGGGATCAGCTTAGGAAAGAAAGCTTGTTTTAGTGTGACAAATAAGCATCCTGTTAAGGGCCTGTCATTCCTAACTTATGTGTACAGGTTTTGTGGAAAGGAGCTCTAAAAAAACCAGCTTTCCCTTCAGGGTTTATTTGAGACTCAGCTAAAACTAGTTACTCTCATTGAGGGAAAGTCTGTCACCTTTGGGGGGTGAAGCTGAAGCTGAGAGCTAGTTTTACTTTATATATTGAAGCCATCCACACAAAGCATTTACCATATTAAATACTTTCTTTTGTTAAATAAATCTTTCTTGTTTGACTCCATCTGTGTCTTGACTTTATAGTTAAACTAGGAGCCAATGCAGCCACAGGATTGGGAGACTGTGAGAGTGGCAGCTGAGTGGGCCAAAGGCTGTGGAAGCATGTCCAAGCGAGACACCAAAACTCTTTTATATATAAGGAGCAATATCTTAAAGTGATTTCTGTTTACCTCACACATAATTGCAGCCTTGGTCCAGCAGGCTTCCAAATAAGAGACCATTTGGGAGCACATAGCTTACACACCACCAATCTTTAATCAAAGCTTGTATCTCCCCTTTTATTTGATTGTGGGTGTTTGGGGTTTAAAGAATTTATAGGAGATGCCAGAGTGGGGGAATTGGACATTCTTCGATCCAGAAAACTGTTGTCTCTCCCACCCCATAGCCACCACAATAAAATTAAACAATGTGATAGGTTCCAAGGAACATGAATTCAGGAGAGTTTACTTCTGTCAACCACAACATATTTCTTGGAGTAGCTTCCAAAATGTGATAAACACAGAAATAAGAATGATAGAAATCAATATAAATTGACAGGATAAAAATACACAGTTTATTTAAAAAACTCAGACAGATTGCTGTAGCTATCACATGTCTACTGCCAGCTCAGCAAAGAAATACAGTGCCATTTCCTTTCTGCTGACTTCGTGTGTTGCAAGTCCCATTCACTTAAGCTAGCAGAACTTTGGTGGTAAAAACCCTCCCCGCACTCTTCCTGTTAGACTTCTGAACTCTGTTTGCATTTCAATGCAATCCTCCTTCAAAAACGGGGTTCCCCCCTCCCTTCCCTTCCCCATAGCCCTGTCAGTTGCAAAGAAAAGTATAGTGGGTGTTATGTATATGGATCTATGTATATTGTATGCCTTTAAGTGTTTCCCCCATCAGGGCCTGTTTGGGAGGATACTACAGTGGGAATCCTTTTCTTTTCAAATTGGAGTTCTTTGAACATTTGCTTCCCTTCTATACCCCCACCCTGGCAGACTTGCAAAATACTGAAGACTGCAGACTTCTGCCTTTGGTAGTCCTCTCTTAGGTAGAGATAGGGCTAGGTGGTACAGCCTTTTCTAATTACATCCATGAGCTTGTGCCCAAATAATAGGGATAGCCAACCCAAACTCTTTTTAAACTAGGTGCTGAGCCAGGAAGTTCCTTCTTGGCAAGAAAACCAATCATATATTAAATCCCTTGAAACAGAAATATTGCCAGCTTATCAAGGCAAAACTACTGCTGGCTGAGGTTTGATTGTGTTTCAGATTAATAGCAAGTACCACCTGCTGTCCATATTTATTGGTGTGTGTAACTGTTTTCTGACTTTTCAACTGAACACCAGATGCTGTCAATTAGGGACTGTGTTTTCCAGTTCTATAGACAGGGAGAGGAGACTGCTTGATACAAAAAGCAAAGGAAATTGCTGGTTATCTTTTTTAAAAAATAGATGCATGATACACGGTTGTTAATACACTGACCCTTGCAGATTACAAATTATGTTATTTATTTATTTATTTATTTATTTATTATCAAATTTATACCCCGTCCTCTTTGCTGTTAACAGCTATTTGACATTGCAAACAATATTTGCACTATAACAAATGGTGTTTTATTAATAGTGCATAATGTAATATACTTATAAAATTGTACTTTTAAAAAGTACATCAATAATATGTGTTCATTGATCATATTCCTGTCTCTCAGTAATCTCAACCCAGGAAAACATGCAAATGAAAATGGAGTTTCTATGCAGAATGCAAACTTTGAAGAGATAATCAGTTTACCTATGGGGACAAAACCATCGAGATTGGATGCCCTGAACAATGATGACAAAGACAGCTCTGAAATTCCGTTGACTCCAATTTTGGCCTTTGAAGATAAGGGGACACTTGGGCCAATGCCTCAGGTAGATAACGTTCAGACGCATCAGACAGCAGGTAAGTTTGCTTTAAATGTCTTAAGCCTGTTTTAATTTCTAATTGATATCTGAGAGGAATCCAAGAAACATCTGGCTTCAGTGTATTACATACAGCTTCGGGATGTGGAAGGAAGCACTGCATATTTGCCATAGTCTTTTATATTGGCCTGCAGCTTAAAAAGGAGAAGAGAAAGAGCTGAGGAACTGATAGCCAGTTTCATTAGACGTCCAACTAATGCATGACACCTATTTGGAGGTGAAATGAATTATTTAATTTTTAAAAATTCATTTCAAGTAATTATTTCCTTAACCTTCAAGAAAGTATGTTTTTTCAGGACCTGAGACTATACCCTTGGACAACTGTTCCATGGCACAAATATAATAAATGTGAATAGAGAAGAGCAGGATCCTGCTGTTCTACTTGTTCAGCAGAAGGTCTGCATCAGACCTCTACATGTGATGGAGAATGCGGGGGGAGGCAGGTGGTAACTTTCCCAATCCTTGGGGGAAAGACAGTGTGGGACAAAAGGGGGGGGACTTAACCCTGAAACCTGGGATCCAGAACCTAAAAAGATAAGTCAAACAGAATAGAGGGCCAACAATAAAAACTTAATTATTTAGTATGAAAAGATCCATGTATTTATTAACAAATAATTTAAAAGCATATAAGGGCCCAATCACACCTCATGTAAAAATGCCAGAGTTTAGCACACAAGGGTCAATGGACTTGACCTGACGCATTTTGGCCTGTATATGCCTTCTCCAGAGGTCAAACATAATGAGGGAGCATATCGGCTTATATCATAGTACAAAACAATCATACAACTATGTAACATAGATAACAAGATGGACCAAAAAAGAATTGTTCCAAAGTGAAACCACTAGGCACAGAATAAAAGTGTAAATGAGGCCTCCAAAGGTGCAATCACATGCCAAATGATGTTTCACTGATGATAATTTCTGATCCATAAAGTGCCTTCCAAAGATTGTTTAGCCAAAGTGTCCTCAGTAAGATTGTCCTTAAGCAAATACATGTATCTTTTCATACGATATAATTAAGTTTTTATTGTTGGTCCTCTATTCTGTTTGACTTACCTTTTTAGGTTCTGGGAAAGACAGTGTGTACACTTCTGTGCGCACAGGATTTTTGCAGACGTACTGATACCGTTGTGTGTGTTTAGTGTATGTGTCATTGAACATCTGTACAGTGCTTCATTAGGGAAGAAATATAATAACTGGATGCAAAGGTCAGTGTTGCTATACCTTTAAATAATCTGCAGAAGTAGGAATTTCAACAAGTTCAGGCAATTTTTGTCATTTGTGCACTGTTAGTGATTCTGGGGCTCTAAGCAAAAGTTTAGGGTTCCAGGATGGGACTCCCTACTCACTGACTGCCCCCCCCCCTTTCCAAGCACCACCCTGGCCCCAGGCAAGAAGCGGCTGAGCCCCTGTGCAAGGTAAGTGTGAGCCACTGCCACAACTGGGTGGCCCAGGCCCCAAACAGGGTATTTGCTAAGACTGCCTCTGCTCGCATGGTAAGGTGAACCTTTAAATACCCCCTTTTCTCCCCAGTGTCTCAATGGTATTGGAACCTGTCCTTGTTTAAATATGGTTGCCATTGGCAAGCAACACTTTCTGCCATTGTTCTTTTATATAACAGTGTTCGTTATTGCACATTATGCAGTGAAGATCAGTTTTATCTGCTAATCTGTCCTTTGCTGCCTTTTCCTCATAGAAGTTATCTGATTTCTGCTTTTGAATTACCAAAGGCGAAGTAAGCACCTCTGCAGCCAGTGGAGTTCCTTCCATGCTATGAAGGAGTGTTGTGTTTTTTGCACTCTCGAGTTTTCTAAAGACTTCTTGGACAACTGGACAACATTTTTTAAGGACCGTAGTAAAACCAGCAGCAGAAGAATTTATTGGGAATAGACCTGGATTATCTTTCTATCACATAGATTTCACCACTAGAAAAATCATGTTCCATGTGCATAAATTGCTTTTTCCCAGCACGCTCCTTTGGTTAGCAAAATGGATATTTTCTGTTTTCTTGAAGACACACGGGATTCTAACAGGCTGATCAGGTTAATGGACCTGTTGTCTTTCTGTTTTATTTTTCTGTTTTGAGGATGGGCGTTTTGGTTTTAAAAGGTACAATGTAAAATCAGCCAGGAATCTTTTACATTTTACTGATTAAATACTTGAAAAGTAAACACCTCATTGCTCTAGAAGTAGGGTTACTGGGGTGTTTTTGTTTAAACCAGCTGGTTTAAATATTATTGCAGAGAACTCTTAATTATGGGGGCAAAGTATAGGCTTCTGTATCAGGTTCTTGTAAATGTAATTCCTTCATGGACCTTCTGTATATTTAGGCTTCACTACTGTTGTCTTGCATTTTCTTTTAAAATAAAATAACAAAGCAGGTTTTAAAATGTGAAAAATTGAAAGCATTATTTTTTCATGGATGAGATGAAAACCTGTTGTTATCCTAGATAATGTATTTATTAATTTTGTTCAGTACAAAATAAATCATAGAAAAATGTGGTCAAAATCTACATTTGTAAACATGATTTTTGTGTTTGTTTCTACTTTGTTCATGCCAATTCAGAAGACACTGCTCATCTGCAGACTACAGAGATCATTACCCTGGAGAAAATGGATGCTTTGGAGAGTGGACTCTATGCCATTGTACCCCACTGAGGTCCCTGTTCTCCCCAGGCTCCAACCCCAAATCTCCGGGAGTTCCCCACTCTGGAACTGCAACCCTACCCCCTCCCATCCCTTGCTGGTGGCCAGGAGTGACCTGGCAACCCTAGCACAAGAACAAAAGAACACTCTTGAAGTGATGACATGTGTTGTTACACATAGAGCCCATGGATATTATGGGGGAGGAGTTTGAGTTTGTTCAGTGCAGGTCATCTCAAACTGTACTGTGTTGGAAATTCAATGAGAATGTTAGGGCCTTATGTCTAATAAAGGGAGTAAAACACCCAGTTCCACTGTTTCTATAATTCCTCTATATAGATACTAGGAAGCAAAGCCCGTTGTGGAGGAAGACAACAGGCCCTAGAAAGGAAGGGAGGGGGTTGGAGGAAGGAAGAGGGGGAGAGTGAAAGAAAGAAGGAGAGAGGAAGAAAGGAAAAAGGGGGGAAAGGAAGGGAAGAGGGGCAGAACGGGCTTCTCTGGGCCTACTGGACCCATAGAAGGCCCAGAGGATGGTGTGTGGGGGGTGGAACAGGCTTCTCTGGGCCTACTGGGCCCTGAAAAGGCCCAGAGGATGGGTTTTTTTTGGGGGAACGGGCTTCTCTGGGCCTATTGGGCCCTGAGAAGGCCCAGGGGATGGTGGGGGGCAGAACAGGCTTTTCTGGGCCTACTGGGCCCTGAGAAGGCCCAGAGGATGGTTGGGGGTGCAGAATGGGCTTCTCTGGGCCTACTGGTCCATGAGAAGGCCCAGAGAATGGGGGGTGCAGAATGGGCTTCTCTGGGCCTACTGGGCCATGAGAAGGCCCAGAGGATAGGGGGGCGGAACGGGCTTCTCTGGGCCTACTGGGCCATGAGAAGGCCCAGAGGATGGTGGGGGGGCGGAATGGGCTTCTGTCACCTGCCTCGGCCTTGAGGGCCTGTCCCTGCGCTCACTCTGCAGACGGTCCTCTCATGTCAGAGGACCGGAGCAGACTGAGCCAAAGACACTGGCCGGGGCTGATGTGGGCGGAACTCCGCCAAGCAGCCAGTCAGCCCCGGCCAGCGTCTTTTGACTGCCAGTTCTTGTGCCCAATCAATTGTGGCAAGCATAGAATATTGGTGACCATAATTCAATTATATATAAGGACAAAATATTTTAAATGACCAAACTATACATACATACAGGGCTTGTTTGGTCCCGGAGCTTGCCAGAGCAACGCTCCGCCAGTCAGGACCCCAGGGGGCAGGCACATCCAGCAAGCCCCACCCCCTGCTCCCAGCAGCCAAACTAGTGAAGTTGAGGCCGGCAGGGAAGGAGAACCAGCGTCGCCGAGGGACAGGCAGCCAAAGTTGGGAGGGACACCGCCGCCAGGTCGCCTCCACCCCCTCACCCCACCCCTGCTCCAAATCTGCCAGGAGCCGCCAGCCGCCCCACACACCCTGCCCCGTGATCTGGTCCCATCCCCTTCTTCCTCCCTGCCTTCCGCGGCTGCCCTCCATAGCCATGAGTGCAAATCCTCACTGCAAACCAGTGGCTGCTGCTGCTCATTGGGAAGTTTGCAGTGCGCTTGCTGCACCCAAAGGGAGTGGGGAGGAGTCGGCGTCTGCCCCTTTCCCCCCCCCCATGCAGTTGCCTTCCTCCAAGGCAGGCTTCCAGAGGGAGGCTGATGCCACGATCCCCTGCACTTTTCTCTGGGGCCAAGCCCCGCCCCATGGAACTGACTTTCAAGTAAGCAGGCAGAGAGTTGGGCTGAGAGTGTTACTGGAAGTCCAGGGGACGCGGCTCCATAGACATGCACGAGGAGGGATCGGGCCTACTGGAGCTTTTTCTGTTCCTCCTCCTCCTGTGTCAGGGTGAAGGACCGAGGAGGATGTGGGCTGCTGCTCCTTCCGATTCTGCTGTGGGAGATCTTGTCAGCGAAGAAACCCAGCCTGTTCTTTCAGCTTTCCAAGTAAAGGGCTGCCAGGGTTTGGGGGAGGGTGAGTACGTGATTGCAAGGAGGAGAGTGTTTTTGTTTTGCCTTTTGTGAAATGAGAAAAGGGAGCACTTCAGAACTCAGCAGGTCCACACGGGAAGTTTATAGCCTACTGAACTTTGGAGCCCAAAGAGATGAGGGGATCCTTTGCTCTCCCCGCCTCCCTCCCTTTCCATCTCTTCCCTCCTCCCCCACCTTCCTCCCCACCTTCCTCCCCCTCCTTCCTCCCTTCCTTCCTTCCTCCCTTCCTTCCTTCCTCCCTCCCTCCCTCCCTTCCTTCCTTCCTTCCTTCCTTCCTTCCTTTCTTTCTTTCTTTCTTTCTTTCTTTCTTTCTTTCTTTCTTTCTTTCTTTCTTTCTTTCTTTCTTTCTTTCTCCTTCCTTCCTTCCTTCCTTCCTTCCTTCCTTCCTTCCCTCCCATATATTTACTCTCTTTCCATCTCCTCTTCCTTCCTTCCCTCTTCCTTTCTTTCTCATCTCCCTCCCTCCCCCCCTTTTCTGCAAGCTCTGGTTCTGCTGTGTGCGATGGTGGATGCAGACCACTGACATTGGCTTGCATCTGCTAAATCACCGTGCTTCATGTAGGATGCACAACAGCCAGGTGGAGGAGGGGTGTCATTCTGCCAAAAATGAGAGTGTTTGGGTTTGTCATGCCAGTCCCAGAACACCTCTGCTACTCCCAGAGGCCATCATTCCAGTCTCAGAGCACTGAGCCTATTCCCAAGGGCTGTCATTCCACTTTGCAGATTTAGAAGCTGCAGGGATTACATGATTAACATGGCTACCCCCTGCTATTTTAGTGTTTGTGGGGGGAAGGTGCATAAAGTGCTAACTGGAGTAGAAAAATGGTGGAGATAGTGATGAAATGACTAATCACTCCTTTCCCATTCAAAATCTCCCACACACACACACACTTCCCAAGAATTTGCTGTTCTTAAAATTGGCCCTCTTCTGCTAAGTGATACCCACTGCAGGCAGGCCTGGATCAGTAGATATATGGGGACCTAGATTTGAGTCCAGTAGCACCTTAGAAATTAGCAAGATTCAGGGTGGTAATAAGCTTTCAAGACTGAAAGCTCCCTTCATCAGATATAGGGAACTGAATATATACCCCAATGTGATCAATAGCATTTCCATGGAACTATTTTTCAGGTTGAGGAAATGACTGGGTGGGAACTTAAATTCTCTCTCCTCCTGCAGCACAATCACAATGCAAAATTGGGCCCTGCGCATTTGCGTTTTAAATGAAACAAAAAAACTTGCTTGGGCATTCATTTGCAGAACACCCAGTACAGTATTAAGCAGGCTGGTTGCAGAAACCTTTGAAAGTCCTGGGATGAAATTTGGGCCTTTAGGAAGCTAACAATCCCCTGGTTGTGTTTTGTTTACAGTGCCAGAACTGGATCCACACACCTTTGGATGGTGCACTATTGTTGCACATTAGCAGTCATTACATTACACTACACTAACAGTTCAACACATGAAGCAGTTTTATACTAAATCAGACCCTTGGTCCTTCAAGGTCAGTATTTCCTACTCGGACTGGCAGTGGCTCTCCAGGGTTTCAGGGAGAGGTCTTTCACATCACCTACTACTCAGTTCTTTCAACTGGAGATGTCAGGGATTCACATTGTGACTTCTTGCATGCAAAGCAGATGCACAACCACTGACCCACAGCCCCTCCCCACATTGTGAATTACTGGAATGACAGCACAAGATCCAGATATGTATAGATGAAGAAATATCAGCAGATGGTAAGTGATATCCTGGTGGAACCTGTAAGGTCCTTGTGCTTACTAGTCACAGGTGTGTGGTGCTATGAGCTGAGTAATTTTGGCCTGGGCAAGGACCCTTGGCAGTATGCACAGAGTACAACTCACTTCTTTCATCTGATATGCAGAGTAGGTAACTTTCATCTGACATGCAGAGCAAACACTTTAGTGACTCAAGACAGGGTTTAAGTACCCTAAACCATTGAACTGCCTGAGCACTCTGTAATGCTAATTCAGATTCATCCCAGCTGCATGTATGCAGGACCAGCCCTAGATCCAGTGGTGTCCCAGGCAAGTCCTTCCCCTTGCAATGGTTCCAACTTTTGAACACCTTTTTAAGATTTTCTTGTGTGTAACTCATTTCACAGTTTTGGTCCATAATCTGCAGGCATGGTTTACCCGTGTCAAATAAAACTAGATGACAAATGAATGTTCTTTTATACTGGGTTTAATGCTTAATAAACTCATTGTGTCTGAATATTTTTACAGTACAAGTGATACCACAATCACTTGTGAGTGCACTCTGATGTATGAAATAAGAAGTATATTTTCTTGGTGTTTTTTTAAAAAAGCATTGACATAACACTGGCCACTGGTAGGTCAGTGTTGTCAGGTATTTGTATGATTTGTTTCAGCTAAAGGGCCATGGCTCCATAGCAGAGCATCTGGCATGCAGAAGGTCCCAGGTTCAGTCACCAGCATTTCCAGTTCAGTCAACCCTCACCGATAATAGAAGCAGCACCTGTAGCTATATGAAAGGAATTCTCTCAGCGGCCATTGTTTGTCAACCACAGCAGTATTTCCAGTCTTCAAGCATTTGTTTCTGTCAGTAAAATGTAGGGGGAAGAGAGCATGTCAAGCCTGACAGCAGCCACTGGACAACTCGACACCATGCAACTTGCATAACTCATGCAGGCCCAGCTGCTTGCTACTGCTCAGCAGCCGCTGCCCCATGAAGTGTTGTGTAGTGGTTAGTGTTCCAGGCAAGGATTTGGGAGCCCCAGGTTTGAATCTGAGTTGGGAAATACCTGGAGATTTTGGGAGTGGAGCCTGAGCGGTGGATGTTGCCTTCTGACACACTTCTGGTGATGTCAGGGGGTGTGGTATATGCAAATAAGTTATGCTAATGAGCTCCTGCACCTCTTTTTCTATGAAATGACACCTGCAATACATACATGCATAAATTTTATTGCATTCAGTCATACCCTTAGCAAATAACACCAAAAATACCAAAAGCAACATCAAAACTATAATACAGCAATCACAATAACAATTAAAACTCTTAATATCCATTATAATCTTATAAACAATTATTTAAATTGTATCAGCAATTTGCAGTAAGGACAGCAGCAATTCAGTCAGTCAACATAATACATAAATTTACCCATCAGCCGCATTTACAGTGGATGATTGTAGCAAGGCCTTTATCACCCATGCAACAAACTTTGCCATTTGCAGCATTACCCATTTATTTTTGTTGGCAAGCAATAGAATTAGTCAGTCATTGTCCACTCTCCCTGGTTATCATAATAAAATACTGTAAAGTATCAAGCATTTGGTAAATGCTTTCCTATGCTCAGAATCTGATAAAGCAAGATGAAAGGGTTAGAGGAGAAAGTGCAAGCTGCTTGTAAAGAGGAGTTATTCTCAAGGTACTTAACAGTGCAGCATCCATCTGGACTCTTTTATCTAGCAGTCTTTGTTTTCTTAATTTCTTTGCTGCAAAAAAGTCAAGACCTTTTAAGTAATCTTCTGAGAATCCGAGTTTGGCTACCAGATTCAATATATAGCTTCACCATGGATTACTTTTCCCTTCCTCATAAGCTATGGTTAAAAGACTTGAACTTAAACCAAATCGAATTTTCAACCAATAATTGATAATAGCTTTATGGGCTGAGCCTGAGACCAATATTGGCAACAGAGCCAGTTCTGATCTAGCTATGACCAAACTATGTAGTGTGTCTGTTTTATGTCTAGTAAACATCATATGAAATATTTGTAATTTTCAGATGTCTGGTCGTGTTGATGCACAGCTTGCTGTTGAGATTTTCAGCAAATATATGTTCTCATTTATATATTAGGTGAATAGAACAGTGGAAATTTCAGCTCAAATCAGATGACTTAGAGTCAGTCAAAACTAGGAATAAAGCAGGATTTGGATATGGCTTGCAAACCATATTCTAAGAAGAACTGAGGTGTTCCTTTCTTTTTGGAAGTACTTCAGCTTTGTCAGGATCAAGAGGCTGGGATAAAATAGTTGTCACTCTGATTCAACTTGCTGGTGTGTATAGTGTGGAGCTCTTGCATATGTGGGCCTCCCTGTTCTTCTCAGTTGATGGAGTCAGGTTCTGAACTGGTCTTCATTGACCAGTAGTCTGGGAGGAGCCATGCTTCCATGGTAGAGCTTTGTTGTGTATGTAGACAGTGCTAGGTTCAGTCCCCAGCATCTAGGGATGCCAGCTGCCAGGTGGGAACTGAGAATCTCCCAGAATTACAGCTTATCTCCAGACTACCGAGGTCAGTTGCCCTAGAGAAAAAGGATGCTTTGGAAGGTGGACTCTATGGCATTGTTCCCCATTGAGGTCCCTGTCTCCTCCCCTGCCCCATCCCCAAATCACCAGTTTCTCTACCTGGATCTCGCAACCCTACCCCCCACCCCCTGCCAGTGGCCAGGGGGGAGCTGGCAACCCTACCAGCATCTCCAGTTAAAAGGGTCTGGTAGTAGGCCTCTATGTGAGATGCAGAAGAGCCATTGCCAGTCTAAGGGTGCGTTCCTGATGCGCCGTTTCAGCCGTTATAAACTGCTCCGGTTTCAACCGGACCAATTTGATCCAGAAGAAACAAGATCACACTTACCTCTCTCACCGTGCAGCACATCGCAATATGCCTGTCCACACTACCAACGCACAGCAGTGCACGTCAGCAGGTTTTTTTAAAAAAATTCACAGTTTGCGCATGCGCATGGCCACTCAGCCATAGAATGTGGAAAAAACTACCTTTGTGCATGCGCAAAGCCACCGGGGCAAATCACAGCTTTGGCATGACGCTTCCGCAGAGCTCTGTGATTTAACTTACATACCTGTATCAATCCGCCGGAGCTGTCCACTCCTCTATAAAAACTTTTCCCTCACTCATATCTGACATTTGCACTGAGGGAGCAACATGAATCCTCAGGAGCAGTGCCTGGTGACCCTTCTGACTGCACAGATCTTCCTCTCAGTGGCCTGTCACCTGCTCCGCAGGCTGAGAGCCATTAGCGTCAGGAGGCTGATTGCTATCAGACGGCACCTCATGCGCAGGAGAGCCAGAGTCCTGAGGGAGTCCCTCAGCAGGGCATGTCTCCAAACACTGGCTGAGCAGGCGGCCCCACGTAGGTGGTGGGTGTATCCTCGGTCAGACGAACTCTGGAATGTTTATGCCTGGGTCATATGGGAGGATGAACAGTGGCTAGAAAACTTCAGAATGACCAGGGCCACCTTTACATGGCTGGTGGACTCTCTGAGGCCACATCTGCAATGGGAGGTGACAGTTATGAGGGACCCCATTCCAGCTGAGGAGTGTATGACCATCGCCATATCTGGCTGGGCAACACCACTTGCTGTCAGGTGATTGGTGCCCTATTCGGAGTGGCATTCTCAACTGTGGCTGGAATAGTCATGGAGGCCTGCATGGCCATCAAGGCACATTTGTTGAGACGCATTGTCTGTCTGCGATCAGCAGGACGGGTGAGTGTCTCCCCTGTAAAGCAAAATCACTAGAGAAATCAGGAGTTTTCTAACATATGACCCTCCAGGTACAGGGAATGTAATGGTGACCTGTCAGTGACATCTGTGGAGGAGCACTACTGTGGTAAGGTCCAGATGGCAGGTACCACAAAAAGAGCTTGAAGTAATAAATGTCAAGATTTATGACAGAACTTCAGGGGGTGTTTTCCCTACCTTCAGGAGTCTCAAAGCAGCTTTCAATCATGTTCCCTTCCTGTCCCCACAGAAGCCACCTTGTGAGCAGTGTTACCTCTAAGTTGAGTCAGTGTGAGTGAGTCTTGGCTCTTGAAGGATGGCTCCAGAACACAGTACCATATGCCGTAGCCAAATCACTCACTCACAACCTTGATGCCAGTAGCTCACAGAGCAGAATTTATTTTTTTGCTCACAGGACTCAGCAGCATTGAGGGAGCATGGGTTGTTTTATATGTGAATAGGACAATGCCATAAGTTACAGCTGTGGCACACTGTAATCAATCTGCTAGCAAGCACTTCCCTTTGTAACTTAAAAGCTAAATCCAAATTAGAATGCCTACGTTAAAAGGATACAATGGGCCTGAAGCTGCAGTTGAGGAATTTTCTGGCAGGGTCATTAGTTTAGAGCATGCAGTCCTGCACCCTAGTACTTAGCCTGTAATTCGAAATCACCGTAGATATTATGTATGCCTGGTACTGGCAAATCTAGGCAGAGCTCGGTATTGTGGGCCTGAACACTGACAGTATCCTTTACTTTTGCCAGGCAATGCTTGGATTCGGGCACCTGGGATTCCCACCCTGTGTGGGAGCCATGGATGGATGCCACATCGCAATCCGGGCACCACCAGGGCAAGCTGTGGAATACTTCAACAGGAAGCAGTTTTATTCCGTCATCCTGCAAGGCACCACAGACCACCAGGGGCTCTTTATTGATGTCACCATCAGGGAAGCTGGCAGGAGCCATGACGCTTACATGCTCAGGCGGTCCAGAATTGTAGACACCATGGACCGAGGCATATTCGTGCCAGAGAACTCCACTATAACCATTGAGGGGGTACAGATCCCTCCTCATAATCACAGATGCCGCCTACCCCATGCAGCGCTGGCTCATAACGCCCTATACAGGGGTGTTAACCCCTGTGCAGGTGTGATTCAATAGGGCACATAGCAGGGCCAGATGCGTGGTCGAGCAAGCCTTTGGATGCCTCAAGGCTCGCTGGAGGTGCCTGGGTGCCAAGCTGCCCATTACGGAACACAACCTGAACGCAGTACTGTGTGCATGTGCTGTGCTGCACAATGTCTGTGAGGAGCTTGGTGACCCGATCACGGGAGGCCACGGAACCACAGAGTACTCCACCCGTGCAGCAAAACCAGCCAGCAGGGAATGAGGGCCACCATGAAGAGGGGAGGGCGGTGCGTGCCACAATCACTTGGTGGTTGCAGTGGCGTCACAGGCACGACCCAACAGTTGTAAATATTGGTTCATGTAAATATGTTATTCATTGTTGTTGTTGTTTGAGAAAAGTGTTTTGAGTCCTATAGCTGTTGTTCACTAAAATTTCTATTACAAAGAACTGCAGAGTTGCGTTTTTCTGGACTCCCCATCCAAGAAGAATGGGTCGCCCACAGTGTTCCCTCAGTGTTACCAAATCCCTCACTCAGAACCTTGATGCCAGCAGCTCACAGAGCAGAGTTCTTTGCTCACAAGATTCCAAAGGTCAGAGGGAGCAATGCCAGTGAGGTAGGTGGGGCTGAGAGAAGTCTTCTTTGAGAACTGCTGTTTCAGGAACCGATCTGAGGGAGCTTGTGACTGACCCAAGGTCACACCCTCAGCTGTAATCAAACCTGGATTCCCCAGATTAGAGTCCACACACCTAACCACTACATCATGTGAGATGGTGGCAAGGGTAGGGTTGGCTGGAGCTCTCCACATATCTCCCAGTAGGAAACAATGGTGGTAGAACTGGGCTCCCAATTGCCCATAGGAAATCAGGGCTACCCATCAGTTATCAAAAAAACACCAGGCATCCTTTGGGAGCCCCCTCATTCCACCCTCCCTTGCACTAATATACCAATATGCCTCTAGGAGAAAAAAAATGTACTTGGGGCTTTGGCAGAGGAGGTCACAGTTCCCATAGGAAGCAAGCTTGAAACCGATATTAGGCTAAGGGTGGACTGTTTCCCTTATAAAATAGCCAATGAGCTCCACGGACACTTCCAAAGAACCTCAAAGAAGCCCTACAATCCCTTGCATGTGTTCAAAACAAGTGCATGTCTCACTGGGTGCCCAGTATCCACAAGACATTAATTGAGACATAAGCCTCCTAAGAACAAATAACAAATTTATTTTAACTTTTTAACAAACATTATAAACTTTTAAAGAACTGCAACTTGAACTTCATGCATCCTTGGTTGATTCTGTCGCAGGCGCCAGCTCAGAAGCAGCAGGTTGCGCGGCATGCTGCAGGTGTGTGATGTCCGTGTGGAGACACCACACAACCCACCTCAGGGTGTTAAACAGATTCAGCATCTGATGGACTGTGGAGTGAAGGAAGGGGGGGAGTTAGATAGGGCCTTGTTGTGGAATCCCCATGGGAGTGCAGTTGCCTGTGGCAGTCAGATCACCACATATCGGTAACAGTGGCCCATACCATGGGCACTGGTTTTTCAGAAAGGAAAACCATGTCTTCAAAGCCTGCCCACACTGCCCGGTGGGGCTTATTCCCTTTGTAATTTGCTGCCAACACTCACTGGAGTGATACTGCCTACCCAGAGGGACAGTGAGACCCCTCTCAATGATCCCCCAGCCCGGGAAAGTGGGTACCTCAATCTTTGGGTGCCCCCTGGAGAGTTGGCAACCCCTCTGAATTGGGCCCATTTGGGTTCTCTGGCCTCCCCTGTGCCCCTGGTAACATGCTGACTGGGGAGGAGCATGTGGCCAAGGCATGCCAGGCCCTAAAATTCTGGGGATTGTGGGCCTCAGGATGGGATTTGCTATCCCTCTCCTTATTGTTGTGGAAAAACCCCAGCCCACACCTGTGTCTGTTCACTTGGACCGCCATCCTCCTGCCATCCCCAATTCACAGTGGCCTGGATGTCTCACGTGGTCCAGATTATGCCATGATAGGGTGTGCCCAGCAAGTCCTAAAAGACTGGACTTATATCTGTTGTCCACCCTGTCCTCGTACTCCTGTTGCTGACGCAGCACCTCCTGACACTCGTGGCAGGACCCTGCATCTTCCACCGCAACATCAGCCTGGGGTGACGCCAACTGACCTAAGGTCAATAGAATACAGCTCATAATCAGGGCAAGAAGTGCATTCCCCATAGGGCGACCTGAGGTGGACCTTACCCACAGCTGACTCTGCCGAGGAAGGAATCACAATTGCTCCGGGCCCCACTTCCTCCTCCCACTCCTCAGTCGACACACCTGAAAAGAGCACAAGTTGGTTGAGGGAAGATTGTAGATCAACGAGAATCCTCCAAACAGTAGTAGACCTGTGTGAGTTCTTACAGGAACGGTAAAGGTCGTCACTGCACTCTGCCCACTCACAATGCTATTTCAATCAGCATGACCACTCTTCATGCACCATAACCTCCCACTTCCACCCAACCACTGTCCACTCACCCTCTCCCACGTCCCCCAAGGGTACCAGGACAGGTCCTGGGGGTTGGGCTGCCTGCTGTCCTCCGGCTGCATTAGAAGGAGGGGGAGAAATGGTCATCGCAGGGTTCAACAGTTAACCTTAGCTCATGGTCAGATTAGGGATTTGCAGTCAGTGCAATACTCATATCGTACCCTCACCTGCTCCATTGTCCCCTGAGGACAGAGTGAGATGTTTAGTCTCCCCAGGCACCTGGGATGGTTCAGCTGCAGGAAAAGGAGGGGGAGATCTGTTCAGGCCACAGTTTAACATTGGATGGGGGTTGACATTTGGAGACGGTATTAGCTGTCACTGTAGTAGTCACATAAATGACCTGGGGTGTGTGAGGCCCACAGGTTATGATCACTGTGCTTTCGCAAAGGGCATACTTACCAGTGGATGGTCCTTCCCCGGGATCCACTTCAGGTGCTTCCCCCGAGGATGATGACACCCGGATGACTCGGGCTCTATGTGACCACCCTCTTCTCCATACTCCAGGTGTGTCTAAAGATAATAAAGTGTTGTGTTTGAAATGAGGATGGCGGTTGAGGCTGGAATATGTGATTATAAAACCTCTGAGTCAACCTGGTCCAATCTGTCGGGAAGCAGCTCTCCATGATCTCTGGCCTGCTTTTCTTACATTACCAATTTTCAGAGCCCTTTAGCTGGAGATGCCAGGGATTGAACCTGGGGGCCTTTGTAGGCACCAAGCCACCGCCAACCAGCAAGGGTCTGCTCCTTTCAAACCTCAGGCATCTTCAGGGGCTTTGGCAGTGTGACTAGTGCTTACCCAGGAATCTGGTAATTCAAGCACATGCTCTGGCAAAATGTACCAATGCATGTATATGAAATCCATTCCAGCAGAGAATCCACATGCACATATTCAAAAGAGTTGTCATTAAGGGGCTGCTGGACTATGCATCCAGTTGTAGCCTGGCTCACATTAGGAATAAAATGGGCCTTCCTTTCTCTGCTCTGGCCTGTACCTATTGCAGATGGGGCAGGGCTGGATTAGGGCCCACTGATGCCCTAAACAGCCCAACAATGGTGCCCGTCTGCCTTTCTTTCACCTACCTGACAAGATGTTAAGACTCAAGAAATACTGTGATATAAGAGATTATGCTTATGTCGTATGCAATAAGCCCTCTGGAAACCATGCTCTCAGACTGGGTTCATACCGTGGCTGAGTGGCCCATAGATAGTGCAGTAGACACTGACCATTCAGACATGGGTTTGTTACATTTCCACCTTTTCTTTTTTAATGTAAATGATGTACAAAAAACCTCCACCCACACCCTACAGTACATGAGCGGATGTTACAAGGAACTGTGTAAAATACATTGAATCACAACTGGAATATGGGGATTAATGACTGTAAAAATAGCCCTACTGTACCTAATATGAGTCACAAAAGGAATAACATAGTAACCCCTGTATACCAGTGTCCCAAGTCTTTCGAGAAGGTAATATCCACACAGCTATAGTGTCCAGCATTTCCTCCTACCTAGGGAAAACATATCTCCCTTGCAATGAGGTTGCCAAGGGTCCATTTGAAAAGGGGGAGAGAGGAACACAACAGCAAACCTCAGTAGAACCAACCCAAGATATTAAGATACTTACATGGGGCTCTCCTCACCGTCCAGCTAGGTCCCCCGCCTGCATCCACAGGCGTGCCAGGAGCTGAAAGCGGGGAGGTCGATGGCTGCTGGGAGGAAAACCCTCCCAGTCTTCAAGGGCTTCAAAAAAAGAGGCTTTCTCCCTCTTAAATTTGGCCCGACATTGAGACCCAGTTCTCTGGTGGCCCTCAGTGGTGAGGCACCTGGCCACCGTAGAAAAAATGCCCCTGGTTCTCAGATGCATGCTGGGCATTACCCTTGCCCCAGCCTGCATTTCGCAGAGGAGTGCAAGCATCCTCTTGACTTCCTCCCACTGCCAATAAACGGCCAAACGCCTGGCAGCCATGGAGAAAAGTTTTAAAGTGCAGGGCTTTTGTGCACATGGGCAAACTAATGCTAGAGATTTGGGCTTCTGTATTCAACGCCACGGTGGGGTGGGTGTTTAATAGTCGACCCAAGGGTTGTTGCTTTTGTCAGGGAGTAGAGTGGTCTACCGCAGTGGCCACCATCCCAAGGAAAATGAAGGACACTTTTTTCAAAAGTTTTGCAAATTCAGCCCATTGTCTAATATGATTAGTCTTTTATTATTACTCCAAACACTGCCTCCTAATCTCTTCAAAAACCTCAAACCCCCCCCCCCAACAAACCAGTTCAGGAGTCCCAAATTGGCCAATGAGCTCCATGGAAACTCCAAAAGATCATCAAAAAAGCCCCCCAATCACCTGCATTTATTTAAAACAAGCGCATGCCTCAATCGGCGTACAGACATTTTTATTTTTCGGCATGCATGCGCTCACACGCTTCTTCCAAAAACTTACTGTAGAATGGCCGCGTCTCCAAAAAAAAAGGAGTTTTCTGGCAGGAAGAGGAGCTTGAGCTCATGCTCCTTTGGGAACATGGCTATGGGGCAAGGGTCATGTCCAGTACATACATGGAGACCCTCCCATTTTTGGCCTCTGTCTTCACTGTGGAAGAGGAGAAGTGCTTGCCACTCCAGAAGCACCGATTTCAGGAGGGGGTTTGAAAGACCTGAATCAGATTGCGGTGACAAGAGAGGAAGTCCTCCAACTGATGGACAAATAAAAAACTAATAAATCAGGCCTGGATGGCATTCATCCGAGAGTTCTGAAAGAACTCAAATGTGAACTTGTGGATCTCCTGACAAAAATATGTAATCTTTCTTTAAAATCCGCCTCCATTCCTGAGGACTGGAAGGTAGCTAATGTCACTCCCAGCTTTAAAAAGGGCTCTAGGGGAGATCCGAGAAATTACAGGCCAGTCAGTCTGACATCGATACCGGGTAAGTTGGTGGAAACTGTTATTAAAGAAAGAATTAGTAGACACATTGATGAACAAAAACTATTGAGGCAGACTCAGCATGGGTTCTGTAAGGGAAGATCTTGTCTCACTAACCTGTTAGTGTTTTTTGAGGGAGTGAACAAACATGTGGACAAGGGGATCCAATAGATATTATTTACCTTGACTTCCAGAAAGCTTTTGATACATTTCCTCATCAAAGGCTCCTAAGTAAGCTCAATAGTCATGGGATAAAAGGACAAGTCCTCTTGTGGATCAAAAACTGGCTTATAAATAGGAAACAGAGAGTGAGTATAAATGGGAAACTTTCTCAGTGGAGGGTGGTAAGCAGTGGGTACCACAGGGATCAGTACTCGGTCCCATGCTTTTTAACTTGTTTATTAATGATTTAGAATTGGGAGTAAGCAGTGAAGTGGCTAAATTTGCAGATGACACGAAGTTGTTCCAGGTGGTGATAACCAGGGAGGATTGTGAGGCACTCCAAAGGGATCTGTTGATGATGGGTGAGTGGGCGTCAATGTGGCAAATGGGGTTCAATGTGGCCAAGTGCAAAGTGATGCACATTGGAGCCAAAAATCCTAAATATAAATACACGTTGATGGGGTCTGAACTGGCAGAGACGGACCAAGAGAGAGATCTTGGAGTCATAGTGGATAACTCAATGAAAATGTCTAGACAGTGTGTAGCTGCAATAAAGAAGGCCAACGCTATGCTGGGGATTATTAGGAAGGGAACTGAAAACAAATCAGCCAGTATCATCATGCCCCTGTATAAATCATTGGTGCGACCTCATTTGGAATACTGTGTACAGTTCTGGTCACCACATCTCAAAAAGGATATTATAGCATTGGAAAAAGTGCAGAGAAGGGCAACTAGAATGATAAAAGGGTTGGAACACCTTCCCTATGAAGAAAGGTTAAAATGCTTGGGGCTCTTCAACTTGGAGAAACGATGGCTGAGGGGTGACATGATCAAGGTTTATAAGATTATGAATGGGATTGATTTGGAGGTTCAGCGGATTTCATTGTTGTCACTTGTCACTTTCTTACTCAAAGGAAATGGTGAGCTAATTATCAAGAGATCACTTTCTAGGAAAGGGAACTGTAATGCAGACCTAGTATTGCCTCCTTTCCTCAGAGGAATAGGAATTGCTAAAGCATTTTGGGTGGAATGGAGCTTTGTTCCAATAATAATTGAGGTTTATAAGATTATGAGCAGGTTGAGAAAGAAGTACTTTTCTCCCTTTGTAATGTATCCACTGGAGAACATGGGCTCTGGACAGCCATGTGCTTGGACTGGTTCTAACCGGTCCCCCATGTGGCCAGGCGAAGGGGCTGAGCTTCGCCCCGAAGGACAATGGACTAGGGGATCCTGACTCCCCTCCAATGGAGGAGCAGGAGTTAATCCAATCAATGTAAATAGCGAATCACCGGGTGTGTGTGTGTTTGGGGTGTGGGTCACTTGGGAATAAAAGCCGGCCTGCAAGCCGGCTCAGTTGTCTTGTTCTTCATCTAATAAAGTATGTGAGAGCTGAAATCACTAGTAAGTCTCAGTACTTTTCACTGGCGACGAAGGTGGGATGCCAACTCCCTCCATGAACAACGACCACGAGACGAGCACCGCTGACCGCCCCAACGCCGAAAGCACCGAACGCCGCCGCCGAGCTTCGTGTCCACCTCTTCGGTTCCTGGGCACCGCACCGCTCCCTAGCACAGCTGACCCCGAGAGCAGCCTCGCTTCCAACGCCGCCAACTCTACGCCTGAACCGCGACCTCCACGGGTGAGCACCATGGCCGCTAGCAACGAGAGCTTCCCCGCCTTCGACATCTCTCGTCCCGCACACTGGGAGACCTGGATCGAGACGCTGGAGCGTCACTTTGAGATCCATGGCATCACGGATGCGGGTACGAAGAAGGCCTATCTCCTGCGCTACTGCGGCATCGAGTCACACCTCCTCCTGAAGGACCTGGTGAACCCCCTCCTGCCGAAAGACGCGGCCGCCACCTACGACATGCTGGTCAAGGCATTTACTGACCACTTGGCACCAAAGCCCACCAAGTTCGCGGAACGAATGGAGTTCTTCGCGAGAACGCAGGGCCCTGACGAAACATCTCCGGAATTCCTGGCCGGACTACGCCGCGCAGCCACAAGGTGTGCCTTCCCCAACCTCGCAGATACCCTCCTAAACCAGTTCTTGGTGGGGCTGAAGGAGGCGAAGCTGCGCCGCAGGCTCATCAGCCGGGACGACCTCACTCTGGAGGCCGCCATCCAAGAAGCGGCCGCCTACGAGAAGTCCCACGCAGATCGCCGGCCTAAGACGGTCCATCGCCTCCAGGACTCCAGCCCCTCGGATGACTCGAACGATGAGGAGGTCCTACAGGTGAACCGCCGATCACAGCCATGCACCCAACGCAACAGGGGATCCGCCGCACCACCAAACCAGCCCAACGCATCTGCCTGTGCCAGCTGTGGCGACGCTCACGAGCGCCGGACCTGCCGTTTCCGGGACGCCGTCTGCAGGACCTGCAACAAGGCCGGACACCTCGCCCGAGTCTGCCGCTCCAAGGGCAAGCGCCTGGGATCCACTGCCCAGCTGGACGCCGCAAGCCTGCACACCGTGACGACACAGCGCCGGCAGACGGTATGTAACTTGCCCCCTGAAAGCCCGGACAAGGTGCATGTGACTGTCCAAATAGAGGGGTCCCCCTGCCAAATGGAAATAGACTCAGGGTCCTCGTTCTCTATAATTTCCGCGGAGACCCTTAAAACACTATGCCCCAAGGGGGGACCCCGACTGCACAAGCCACGGGGGTTGAAACTGACGGACTTTAACAAAAACCCAGTGGCAGTCCGTGGCTGGGGCAAGTTTCAAGTCCGATTTAAAGGGTTCTCGGGCTTGCTGGACCTGCTGGTTGTGGAGGGGCGCCTCTCAAGCCTCCTGGGACTGTCGTGGTTTGGGCCTTTGGGACTCCAAATAGCAGGAGTAAACCACCTCGGGACCGCTGACTGGGAGGCAGTTTGCCGGGAGTTCCCCAAAGTATTCAATGGGACCCTGGGGAGGTACAATGGGACCCCGATTTCGCTAGATCTGGACCCTAACGTACGACCCATCCGCATAAAGGCACGGCCCCCTCCCCTAGCCATGCGGGAAAAAATAGAGGCCGAGCTCGACCGCCTGGTCGCCCAAGGCGTGCTGGAACCGGTCGCGTCAGCGCGCTGGGAAACCCCCATTGTAATGCCAATTAAACCGAATGGGGCTATACGCATTTGTGCAGATTACAAATGCACCATAAATAAGGCTCTGCAGGACCACGCCTATCCGGTCCCGGTAGTGAGCCATGTCCTGGCCTCCCTGACTGGGGCCAAAGTTTTCGGCAAATTGGACCTGGCGCAGGCTTACCAGCAGCTGCCAGTGGACACGGCCGCTGCGGAAGCGCAAACCATCACCACCCACAAGGGGGCTTTCCGGGTCAATAGACTGCAGTTTGGGGTTTCAGTGGCGCCAGGGATTTTTCAATCTTTCATGGATTCCCTCCTGAAAGAAATTCCAGGGGTCCAGCCCTTTTTAGATGATGTCATCATCGCGGCACCGGACTCCACCGCCTTCACCGAACGGCTGCGTCAGGTCCTGCAGAGGTTCAACGAGGCTGGCCTCAAGGTGAAGAAGGAGAAATGCCTCTTGGGTGTGCCCCGCATCGAATTCCTGGGGTTCGCAGTTGATGCACAAGGCATCCACCCCACAGACGAGAAAATTAGAGCGATCACACAAGCCCTGGTCCCCACGTCCAAGCCGGAACTCCAGGCCTTCCTGGGCCTCTTGAATTTTTACCACGCGTTTCTGCCCCAAAAGGCAACGGTGGCTGAACCCCTCCACTGGCTGCTGGACAAGGAGGCGCCGTGGGCCTGGAAGCCGGAGCATGCGGCAGCTTTCCAGGCGGTAAAAGACTTGTTGGTCTCCAACGGGGTGCTGCACCACTTCTGCGAGGCTTTACCTGTGGTTCTGGCGTGTGATGCGTCGCCCTACGGGGTGGGGGCGGTGTTGGGGCATCGGTTGCCGGATGGCCGGGAGGTTCCGGTCGCCTACTATTCTCGGACCCTGTCTTCTGCGGAGCGTAATTACGCGCAGATAGACAAGGAGGCACTAGCGATAGTGGCGGGGGTTAAAAAATTCCACCATTATCTCTATGGCCGCCCGTTCGAGATCCTTACAGACCACAAGCCTCTCCTGGGCCTCCTCGCGCCCGATCGACAGACGCCGCAGATGGTCTCGCCCAGGGTTCTCCGCTGGTCCATATTCCTGGCGGGGTACTCTTACACCCTCACCCACCGCCTGGGAAAGGCCATGGGTCACGCGGACGCGCTCAGCCGCCTCCCACTGCCCGCAACGGACCCAGACCCGGCCCCCGCCCACGTCATCGCACTCCTAGAATCGCTGCCCGATCGCCCAGTACATGTCAAGGAGGTGGCCCGCCTCACGGGCCGCGACAGGGTTCTCTGTCGGGTTTTGAACTGGGTGGGGAGGGGATGGCCGACAGCTAGACAAGACCCGGAGTTTGCGCCTTTTGTCACAAGGCGCGATGAGCTGTCGACCTATAAGGGGTGCCTAATGTGGGGAGGCAGGGTGGTCATTCCGAAACCACTACAGGAACGGGTACTGAGGGACCTTCATGAGCACCACCCTGGGGTAGTCAGGATGAAGGCTCTGGCACGGGGGTATGTCTGGTGGCCAGGGTTAGACCGGGATATTGAGGACATTGTAAAAAGGTGTCAACCCTGCCAGGCCTCCCGACCCGCACCCCCGACGGCCCCAGACAGGGCCTGGGAATCCTCTCACCGCCCCTGGTCGCGCCTGCACCTCGACTTTGCGGGCCCGTTCCAGGGGCAGCTGTTTTTTATACTTGTAGATGCCTACAGTAAGTGGCTAGAAGTAGAGCCGGTACCATCCACCTCCTCCCGGGCGGCCATCCGAGCGATGTGGCGGATTTTCAGCTCGCACGGACTCCCCGACACCCTGGTCACCGACAACGGGACGGCCTTCACGTCCGGGGAGTTCCAGGAGTTCACCCGCCAGCACGGGATTCGCCACATCAGGTCGGCCCCGTTCCACCCCGCCACCAATGGCCAAGCCGAACGCATGGTGCGGACGGCCAAAGAGGCGCTCCGTCGGACCGAAGGAACGGACTGGGACTTCAGGCTGGCGCACTTCCTGTTCGGCCAGAGAACGACGCCCCATGCGACAACCGGCCGGAGCCCGGCGTAACTATTGATGGGCCGACGCCTCACCACCAGGCTGGACCGGTTACATCCCGATCGAGCGCCCGAGCGGGAGCCCTGCACGGAAACGCCAGCGGCGGCGCGAGGGTTCTTCCCAGAGGACCCGGTGTACGCACGGAACTACGCGAGAGGGCCCCCGTGGATTCCCGCCCGAGTAGTCCGGGTCCGTGGCCCCCGGTCCTACGAAGTCTCGGTGGAAGACAGCCAGATCCTGCATCGCCACATCGATCAGCTACGTCGCCGGGTGCTACCCCTGGAGCCGGATGAGGGGGAGGAGTGGGACGAGCCAGCTCAACCAGACGCGGGGGCGGACGCACCAGAAGAAATCCCGGGGGACTTCAACTCCGGACTGACAGCCACCGCAAATGACACACCGGCCGAGATGGTGAGCCCAGCCCCGCCAACACCAGAGCGGCCACCAGTCCCCACAGCCGCCCGGGAGGCTGTCAGTTCCCCCATGCCAGAGCCCCGTCGCTCCACGCGAGAGCGGCGGCCCCCCAGCTATTTGAAAGACTATGTGTGCGGGTGTTTATCGGACCAAGGGGGAGGGGTGTAATGTATCCACTGGAGAACATGGGCTCTGGACAGCCATGTGCTTGGACTGGTTCTAACCGGTCCCCCATGTGGCCAGGCGAAGGGGCTGAGCTTCGCCCCGAAGGACAATGGACTAGGGGATCCTGACTCCCCTCCAATGGAGGAGCAGGAGTTAATCCAATCAATGTAAATAGCGAATCACCGGGTGTGTGTGTGTTTGGGGTGTGGGTCACTTGGGAATAAAAGCCGGCCTGCAAGCCGGCTCAGTTGTCTTGTTCTTCATCTAATAAAGTATGTGAGAGCTGAAATCACTAGTAAGTCTCAGTACTTTTCACCCTTTCTCACAATACAAGAACTCATGGGCACTCTATGAAATTGCTGAGCAGTCAGGTTAGAACAGATAAAAGGAAATACTTCTTCACCCAAAGAGTGATTAACATATGGAATTCACTGCCACAGGAGGTGGTGGCAGCTGCAAGCATGGACAGTTTCAAGAGGGAATTAGATAAACATATGGAGCAGAAGTCCATCAGTGGCTATTAGCCACAGGGTATAGATGGGAACTCTCAGTCTGGGGCAGGTGATGCACTCTATTCTTGGTGCTGGAGGGGGCAGCAGTGGGAGGGCTTCTAGTGTCCTGGCCCCACTGCTGGACCTCCTGATGGCACCTGGTATATTTTGGCCACTGTGTGACAGAGTGTTGGACTAGATGGGCCATTGGCCTGATTCAACATTGGCTTCTCTTATGTTCTTATGTTCTTATGTTATGTTCTCCCCGTCTTCGAGGAGGTGGCCACAGCTCTCATCAAGGCTAGCCATCCGAGGAGCGCATCTCAGTGCCACGCTAAATTTAAAAGGGACAAGGTGGCATTTTTTGAGGCACTCGAAGATTGGAGGGGGATAACTCCTGTCGGAGGAAGCCCCCCCCCCGGTTTAACCTGCTGTGGAGGCTGTGGGACCAGGCGGGAAAACCGAGCTGGGAAATGAGTAGATCAGCAAGTAAGTGCCTTCCCCAGTATAATGGAGTGCTCCATTAAATTTCACTTGCATGCCTCAACAATTCCCGCCCCCCTTCCCATAGGATCCTACCGGCCCAAGAGAAGCTGCAGGCAGGCAGCACTGGAGCAATCTCCAGGATCCTCTCCAGAGAGGGGTAAGCAAATATAGCTCCCATTGGGCAGGTAGGGGCAATGGCCATTGCAGCTCCAGACCAGCTATTGCCTCACTCCCCTTTTGCTCCCTGGCCTTGTAATCTGGCAATGCACACTTTTTGATGGATGACTGACAGTGATCTAAGCTGGGAAAAGCACAGAAGTGGGTAACCAAGTATTGTATAGTGGGTTCGACGCAGAATGAAACCACAGACAGCGATGTAGTGATCAGCATGGTTCGCTATTATACAACAAGACGAAGTTACCTGGCCAGGTGGCCAGCTATATACAACCCTAGGGGAACAGCCCCGGTACCATTGGCGGGTTTGAATTCCCGCCGCCGTTCCCATTGGTTCCCCTAAGCTGGAGCCAGGAGCCCCAGTCCCATTGTTCTCCAGGACTCAAGCTCAGGCTCTGGCGCTGACTCCTCTAAGCGGTCAGTGGACACAACACCCCTCCCCCTATAGTCCGGACCCTGCCTAGGGGACATAGTCCTTCAGGTACGCCGGGGCTCTGTGTTCCCTAGTGGACCACCAAGGTGCTGGCATTGGGGCTTCTCCTCTGCTGAGTTGTGGTGGCGTGGAAGGGGCCACCCCTTCAACAGCTCCCTCCAGTTGCAGGGGCTCCAGCAGGTGCTCGGCCAGCAGTCTCTCTGGAGACGGGCCTTGCACGTCGTGGCGGGCCATTTCCCTGGGGACCTTGGCTACCAGTAGATCGTGCTTGTCCCCTTGATCCGAAGGTTCTCCGAGGGTTGAGAGCAGGCGCCGCCACAGCTGATCCACGTGATGACACAGGACCTACCCGTTGTCTGTCAATACCTCATAGGAGATGGGTCTGGTGGTGCGGATGACCCGACCTGCGACCCACTCGTGGCCCTTGCCATAGTTCCTCATGAACACCGGGTCTTCCAGGAAGAAGCCCCGTGGCACCTCTCATTGCTCAACCATGCTATGCACCGCTGGAGCCCTATTGGGATGCAGGCAGTCCAGGAGGATTGCGGGTCTCTGGCCCATGAGGAGCTCGGTGGGGCAGCAGCTGCTGACCGAATTGGGAGTTGTCCAGTTCACTAGAAGGAACCGTGCAATGCGAGACTCCCAGTCCCCCTCCGTCAGGTGGCTGAGGGCTTCCTTAGCCGTGCGGACCATGCACTCCACTTGGCCATTCGTTGCGGGGTGAAAGGGCACCGACTTGATGTGTTGGATCAAGTTGTCCCATAGGAACTGCTGGAACTCCTCGGATGTGAACGCTGATCCGTTGTCCGAGACGATGGTGTCTGGCAAGCCATGTGTGGCAAAGATTTTTCGGAGGGCCCAAATGGTGGCGCGTGCGGAGGTGGTGGAGACAGGGCTCACCTCCAGCCACTTGGAGTATGCGTCCACAGTTACCAGGAACGTCAGTCCGGTGAAGTCAATGTGCAGCCGGGACCATGGGGTCCTTGTCGCTTCCCAGGACTGCGTGGGTGCACTTGGCGGATTTGGCTGGACCTCCTGGCAAATCTGGCATCACTTCACCCAAGCCTCAACTTCACCATCGATGCCTGGCCACCAGACATAGCTCTGTGTGAGGGCCTTCATCTGCACAATGCCGGGGTATGCCTCATGCAGAGCCTGCAGAACCTGGTGCCAGAGTGCGCTGGGGACCACGACCCGGTCTCCCCACAGCAGGCAGCCCTTGTGCACCGACAGCTCCTCTCGCTGAGTTGTGAACGCGCTGAACTCTGGGCCCACTGGAGCCGCAGCAGGTCACCCCCTTACCACCCAGCCAAGAACCCGGGAGATGATGGGGTCGCCGCTCGGAGGGGGGTGTCCGGAAGACATTCCATCTGGAGGACATGGTGGGCCGGGGCCGGGTCCTCCCCCTCATCCTGCAGGGGAAACCAGCTCAGTGCATCGGCGTGACCCATCACCTTGCCTGGCTGGTGCTGCAGGGTGTAGTTATAGCCTGCCAGGAAGATGGACCACCATAAGACCCAAGGGGAAAGAACCTGAGGCATCCAGTGATCCACCGCAAAGAGGTCCAGCAGAGGCCGGTGATCCGTGGCGATCGTGAAAGGACAGCTGTAGACGAAGTCGTGGAACTTCTTCATCTCGGCCACAATAGCTAGTCCCTTGCAGTCTATTTGGGTGTAGTTCCGCTCAGCTGCAGGTAGGGTCCGTGAGTAATACGCGACTGGGACCTCCCGTCTGTCCGAGAGACGGTGCACCAGCACTGCGCCAACCCCGTAGGGAGACACGTCACAGGCCAAGACCACGGGCAGGGACTCATCAAGTGGGACAGGACCGAGTTTGAAATCAAAAGGGCCTTGATGTCCCGGAATGCGGCCTCCTGGCGGGGGGCCCAAACCCAGGGCGCCTGCTTGTCGAGCAACTGGTGGGGGAGGAAGGCATGGTAGAAATTTAGGAGTCTGAGAAAAACCTGGAGCTTGGCCTTGGAGGCTGGTGGGGGAGCCTCCACGATGGCCTTCACCTTATCACGCGCCGGGTGTAGGCCGTCCGCATCCATGGTGAAGCCCAAGAAGTCCAGTATGGCGGCGGCGATCATCACATCATCAAAAAATGGTGTGACACTGGGTATTCCTTTGAGGAGAGAGTCCATTAGCTTCTGGAATATCCCGGGAGCCACACTCATCCCAAATTGGAGCCAATTCACCATGAACGCCCCGCTGTGTGTCACTATAGTTTGGGCCTCTGCAGTCAGCCTGTCAACTGGCAGCTGCTGGTAAGCTTGGGCGAGATCCAGTTTGCCAAAGATATTTGCCCTCACCAAGGTGGCCAGTATGTGGCTCACTACAGGAACTGGGTAGGAGTGGTCCTGTAACGCCCGGTTAATCGTACATTTGTAGTCCGCGCAGATGTGGACATCCCCATTTGGTTTTATGGGTGTAATGATTGGGGTCTCCCACGCTGCGTGGGAGATGGTTCCAGGACCCCCGAGCCACAAGGAGGTCCAGTTCCACATCTATTTTTGGTTTTAAAGTGAACAGAACCGTCCTGGAATGCATTTGAATGGGAGCCACCTTGGGGTCTAGCTGCAGCAATACTGGGGGGCCCGTGTAACGGCTGAACATTCCGTCAAAGATAGACAGAAACTCTTGGCAAACCTCGTGGAAGTCATGTGCTGTGCAATGCTGGACCCCCGCTGTTGCAATTCCTAGGGGTTTGAACCAGGCCCTTCCCAGGAGGCTGACTAGGTCGCCCTCCACCACAATCAAGTCCAAGAGACCCTTGAAACCACGGTACTGCACCTGGAAGCTCCCGACCCCATTCACTGGCACCCTGTTCCTCTGGAAGTCCATTAGTGTCACGGGCGATGGGTGCAAGCGGGGGCCCCTTCGTGGGCACAGCTGCCTGAGCGTGGCCTCCGAGATGATGGAGTGTGTGGAGCTAGAATCGAGCTCCATTTGGCAGGGGGGCCCCTCTATTTTAACCCAGACATGTATTTTGGGGGCTGAGGCCTGACTGGGGAGTCTCAGTACCTGCTCGGTGGCTTGTGGTGCGTTGGTGAGGAAGTAGAGATCCTCCTGTGCCACGCATTCCTCGTAGTGCGCTTTGGCCTTGCGGTGGGACTGTTTTGGAGGTGCCTGGGATCCTTTGGATTGACAGACCTTGGCAATGTGGCCCGTGTGACCGCAGTCCCAGCATTTGGCGTCCCCGAACCTGCACGATTTGCGTTCATGCTGCCCACCACAGCTGGCACACTCCTGAACCACTGAGCTGTGTTGCTTGCGTACGGAGCTGGTGAGAGGGGCTTGAGAGTGGTGTGGTGCTAGCGTTCAGTGGATCTCCAAGTCCTTGGGGTTGCTGCTCCTGGGGGTGGCCACCCTGTGCGTCGCGGTGGCAGCCGGGTGTGACCTCTCCCATGTGGTGGCAGTGGCCAAGGCCAAGGCGATCATTACCTTCTCTCCCTCCATTATCCTGCGCTGGAGTTTCTCCTCCTGAAGACCAGTGATGAAACGGTCACAAAGGGCCATGTCCAGGTGCGTGCCGAATGCACAGTCAGCCACCAGGCAGCGGAGCTCCGCGAGGAACTCCGTGGCAGTTTCCCTCATCTGCTGGCTCCATTGTTGGAAAACCATGTGGCAGGTCATCTCCGATGGTTTCGGAGCATAGTGGTTCTGCACGGCCTGGACTATTTCTTCAAATGTGCACTCCTCCACCTTCCTGGGAGAGAGAAGGTACTGTGCCAGATCCACAATCGTGGGGCCACAAGAGCAGAGTAGCAGGCCTCTTTTCTGTCTTTGTCCATGATCTGGTAGAACATGAGGGCTTGCCACAGACCTGTAACCCAGGCTCCCCATCGCTGGGGCTGGGAGGCGTCGAATTGTGGCAGCAGTCCGGATCCTGGAGCGACGGCCATTGTGCTAGTCAGTGGCTGAGACGTGGCTTGCGGTTCACCCTCGGGGGTGCTCATAGATGAGACGCATGGGGTGGTGGAGCGTTGTCTTTGGTAGCGTTGTCCAACAGCCCGGCTCAAGTGCTCAACAGGATCCCATCCTCGTCGCCATTATTGTATAGTGGCTTCGACGCAGAATGAAACCACAGACAGCGATGTAGTGATCAGCATGGTTCGCTATTATACAACAAGATGAAGTTACCTGGCCAGGTGGCCAACTATATACAACCCTAGGGGAACTATATACAACCCTAGGGGAACAGCCCCTGGTGCCATTGAATTCCCGCTGCCGTTCCCATTGGTTCCCCTAAGCCGGAGCCAGGAGCCCCAGTCCCATTGTTCTCCAGGACTCAAGCTCAGGCTCTAGTGCTGACTCCTCTAAGTGGTCAGCGGACACAACACCAAGATGATTAAAGGGGTTGGAACATCTTTGCTATGAGGAAAGATGTTCCAACCCCATTAATCATCTTGGTTACTGGGACTAAGTGTGAGCGTGGCTGTGCAGGCCATGCAATCCCCACAGGACAGTGAGCAAGGTAAATGTAGATGTATTATTGGGAAGTTATCTGTCCATGCACATGGATCAGTGCCTGGAATGGTTACTACGTTGGGATGTATACCTGAGTGACTGACTGAAGTTAAGCATCCCTGGGCAGGTAGGGATCCAGGGAGATGCAGAAAGGGTTAAAAAACAACAACGTTGTGCTGTCATTTGACGGCACAGTGCATGGGAAGTGGAAAAGTTTGCCTGCCCCTATTAACCTTTCATTTTCATCCTCTCATTTTAGGGTCAGTGGACACAGAAGAGTCTGTCTACTCCCACTCAGGGAGGCAGGAAGCGGCACCAGAAGCCACCTCCGAGTCCCCAAGTGGTAAGAGCAATGGCCATTACTTGTCTTGCCAGGGAATAACTTTGCACATGCTAAGGGCTACCCATTCTCTCACAGGAGTGGGTGAACCGAGCCAGAGGGGCCAGGCTGCTGTGGCCCAAATTTCCCCTCCAAATCGTGACCAGTGGCAGGACCGCATGCAGGCCACCCTAGAGCAACTCCAGGCAAGCACGGTCGCGGTTTGCTGGAAACATGAGTGCCCAATTTAAGGTGGCTTTCAGATGTCCCTTTAAGCATCATATCATGTTCACAGTCATAGTGGCTAAAAAGGCATATGGGTATTGTAAGAGTCCCTTGTGCATAAGTGTGTTAATGCTATACACCTACTTTTTATTTCAGTGGACGGAAATACATGCTGGATAGCGGTCGTGGAGCAGGCAATGGTGAGACTCCGGAAGGAGTTCCAGGGTCTCCGACTCACCGTGGCAGTTGAGGCCCAGGCTGAGGAGATGGATTCTGAGGAGAGTGTGGAGGGAGCTGGCATTGAAGGGGAGTAATCTGTTGGTGTGTTGTTTGTACTGTTATTTTCAGGTTTTGTTTTCATGGTTTGATGTTTGTACATAGTCCTGTTGTTATATTGTTCAAAGTTTTGCAAAGTTTAATATAAAGTTCTATTTTTGTATAACAGTCATTGTTATGCCTGGCCTACCTCCCCTACTCAAAACAGGGGACACCCAAACTGACAGAAAGATAGGGAGGGGCTTAGGTGGGGAGACTAAACTTAATGGGAACCATTCAACAGGCGACAGTTTGCACAGCAAAATATTGGCCTCATGCTTGGTAGAGTGCTTGTCTCTGCCAGAATGACAGAGCTAATATACAAAAACACATTTTTTGGTTTAAACCCTAGGCATTGGTCTAGTTTCTAGAGGTTCCACCTATCTGGAAGCAGCCATGGAGGTCATTCCTTCCTGCTGGACACAGGTGGGGTTAAAACAGGCAGCTTACCAGACAACAGCTCTGAGGGCAGAAGCACGCTTGATAAAGCAAGCAGACAAAAACAGGTAGAACAATTAACACTGAAAAAATTAAAAAGAGAAACCACACAACTGGAAGGTTCTAATGCTGGTTTTATGTACACAAAAATACTTACATGTGTGAAGATAAACTTAAATACATGTAATTTTTAAAAAGGAATACCAAAACTGCTTGCAGTCAAGTAATGACAGTTGCCCAATGGGAAGATTCTGCCAAGCACTGCTCCCATGTGGCTGCCCCTGGTTTCCTTGGGGTTTGCACAGAGAGCCACACAGGCCCCTACAAAACGACCAGAAGCTGCACAATAGCAGCATAGCTTGGTGGACTGTGCACTGCATCAACACAACTTGCCTCTCAACTTTCAGGCTTAGAACGCCCGCCCCTTCCCTCCCAGCGGCACCGCCGGCTTTTCTGGGCACCTCGCAGCTGTGAGGCGCCCAGAAAAGCCGTGGCTGCCGGCGCTGGGTGGGAAGGGGGCTTTTCACGGGGGGGGGCGGGGGCATTTTGCACCCCTGCAGGGCCGGCACCCTAGGCGAACGCCTAGCATGCCTAGCGGGCGAGCCGGCCCTGGCCCTAGTCTCCATTCACCACCTTCTCGGGACCTGCTATGCCACACCACCTGTGAGTCAAGGGTTCAGACTTACCTGTTGGGTTTGTGGTGTCAGGACTGCCACATGCCACAGTCTGGGTAGAGATTGATGTGCCTGTGGTACACAGGTGAGAATAGGAGTGTTACACAAGAGACAATAATGGCTGCTTGACTCATTATATATGGTAGAAGTGCACAGAAAACTAAATGCAAATTTGCCAGTAAATGCTCAGGGTGAACTGGCAGGGGGAAATCTTTGGGTGGTGGAGGGGGTTGGTTGTGCGAAGCATTATGGACAGAAATAAACCATAGTGATAGTTGTCCCCTGAGAGCTGGTCTTACCATACCCACCTTCCAGTAGTGGGAAATCCTCCATATTTGCCTCACTCGCTGCATCTTTGGCCCCTTCCTCAGTCTCCTGGGTCAGGTGGGTCTCATGGTCTCCTTCTGGAATGAAAAGGCAGCCTGATGTCAATTTACCAGCTTCAGTTAACTGCACGCTGTGCTACAGAGGAATCACAGGTATTACAGGCAACCACACAGCCATTCCTAGGTGAACTAGGCACTTACCTAGGGCGTGCCGGCCCTCAGGGGCACCAAAGGGCGCACCGCCCCCCCAAAACCCTCCCCCCACTGCCCTAACCGGGTGCTGGCTGCCATCGCCTCCAGTACAGACCGCTCAACCGGGGTGCAGGAGGCAGTGGCACAGCTCGCCCACCCTCACCCTCCCCCTGAGGGGAGGAGACGGGGGCAGCATGGTGGTGGCTAGTGGGGACTCCCCACTACTGCCACTACAGAGTGCCTGGCCGGGGCGCAGCTTGCCCACCCTCCCCCCTCAGGGTGAGAGGAGGCAGGGGCAGCATGGCAGTGGTCAGCAGGGACTCCCTGCCGCCACCGCTACAGAGCACCTGGCTGGGGTGCAGCTCGCCCACCCTCACCCTCCCCCTTTGGGGGGAGGAGGTGGGGGTGGCATGGCAGCAGCCAGCAGGGACTCCCCGCTGCCACCGCTACAGAGCACCCGGCTGGGTTGCAGCTCACCTGCCCTCCCCTTCCCCCCTCAGGGGAGATGAGGCAGGGGCGGCGTCTCCAGGCCCCACTGGGAGGTTGGGATCTGTGCCCGCCTAGGGCACAGGAACACCTGGAGCCGGCCCTGGGTACACGTGGCTGAAGCAATGGGAAGGATAAGGAGTCAAATCCTGGACATGTCAGAATGGCTGTCATGGCAATATTTCTGAGAGGTATCATGGCATACTGTCAGGTTGACGTACTTTAAAATTTACATAGGCCTGGATGTACTTTTTGAAATGGAAAATGGCTACATGTTCTGGTTGCCAAAATGCCCCTGTATTATTGTATTATTATTATAATAGTATTATGAGAATAATCCAGTCTACTGACTATAGGGAGAAATTACCTCAGTCACCAGAGGGCCCGGGCTGGAGAGTGTGGGGTGGGTTGCTTTGTGACTTGGCAGTGGATCCCTCCCACAATTGTATATGGACCTAGATATATACTCACCAAGGGTGCTGCTTTCCTCCTCTTCTGCCAGGGAGGCAGGGATGCTTTGCTGGCTGGTGCCAGGAGCTGTCCCCTCAGCAAAACTGTGCAACAGCCTCCTCTCTGTCACACTTACCTTCCAATGGAGGATCCTGCTTAACTCATTGAAGTAGGGGCAGTTCTGGAATGAGGTGCCCAATTTCTCATTATTGGCCATCACCTCTTTGAATTTCATCCGAAGGTCTTTGGTCTTGCCGTGGCATTGCTCTGCAGTACGGATGATGCCCTTGGCAGCAAGACCTTTGGAGATTTTCCTGAAAATCTCAATATTTCTCATACTATGGGACAGCTCCTCCTGAATTCTTAAGTCCCCCCATAGAGCTAGGAGCTCAAGTGTCTCTTTGTGCTGCCAGGTCAACCCTCTGACAGCGGCCATTATGGCAGGGTTCCTGCCAAAAGCATCCCCTGAGGTGAATATGTGAAATGAGTTCTGTCACAAGACGGATACCAGTGCTGCCTAGGTACTATTTCACCTTCAATCCAGCCCCAACAAAACACTTCCCTTTAAACTTCTGACCCAAAAATGGCCTCCGTGAGATCTCACACTCTTCTAAACGCTAAAACGAGTGACCATTTAAACTTTGGTTTTATTAGTGCCGGGGCGAAGCTCCACCCATGCACATACTGCCGATGCTCAAAAAAAAAATGTTGGGCAAAAAGCGGAAGCCTTGGGCAGCTTTTGCGAGCGGGGAGGAGGTTTACACCGGAAGTGGCTCTACACCGGCGGAGAGCAATCAGACAGGGGAAAAACGACTAGAACCAGAGCACTCAGGATAACATCACTTGGGAACCTAGTGGCAAACTACACTGGTTTAAAGGGTGTTTGCAACGATTGGCAATGGTTAGGGACGGAAGGCAGATGTTGTGCGTGTGATCACACGTAAGTACTCCGTTTCTAACTGGCTTCTATACCGGCTTAAATGCCCCATCTGAACGCACCCTAAGACTGTCTGACTTGATATAAAACAGTTTTATATGTGTTCAATTTAGGGGAGCTTTGAGTCAGCCTTTGTGCTTATTAGATATGATATCTTTGTTGTTGTTGTTCAGTCGCACAGTCGAGTTCGACTCTTCGCAACCCCATGGACGAGATTACGCCAGGCCCTCCTGTCTTTCACTGTCCGCTGAAGTTTGCTCAATTTCATGTTCGTTACATCGATGACACTGTCTAACCATCTCATCCTTTGCCGTCCCCTTCTTCTTTGACCTTCAATCTTTCCCAGCATCAGGGTCTTCTTCAGTGAATGCTCCCTTCTCATTTGGTGGCCAAAGTATTTGAGCTTCAGCTTCAGGATCTGGCCTTCCAGGGAACAATCAGGGTTGATTTCTTTTGGGATTGAATGATTTGATCTCCTTGCAGTCCAGGGGACTCTCAAGAGTCTTCTCCAGCACCATAGTTCAAAAGAATCTATTCTTCGGCACTCAGCCTTCCTTATAGTCCAACTCTCGCAGCCATACATTACTATGTGGAATACCATTGCTTTGACCGTGCGGACTTTTGTTGGCAAGGTGATGTCTCTGCTATTTATCATGCTGTTTAGGTTTGCCATCGCTTTCCTCCCAAGGAGCAGGCGTCTTTTAATTTCATGGCTGCAGTCACCATCTGCAGTGATCTGGGATCCTAGGAACATGAAGCCTGTCACTACTTCTACGACTTCCCCTTCTATTTGCCAAGGAGTGATGGGGCCAGATGCCATGATCTTAGTTTTTTTGATGTTGAGCTTCAAGCCCACTTTTGCGCTCTCCTCTTTCACTTTGAGCAAGAGGCTCTTTAGGTCCTCTTCACTTTCTGCCATCAGAGTGGTATCATCTGCATATCTGAGGTTATTGATCTTTTCCCCAGCTATCTTAACTCCAGCTTGTGATTCATCCAGGCCAGCATTTCGCATGATGTACTCTGCATATAAATTAAATAAGCAAGGTGACAATATACATCCTTGTCGTACTCCTTTTCCTATGCTAAACCAATCAGTTGTTCCATATCCGGTTCTAACTGTTGCTTCTTGACCCTTGTACAGGTTTCTCAGGAGACATGTGAGGTGGTCTGGTACTCCCATCTCTTTAAGAACCTGCCATAGTTTATTGTGATTCACACAATCAAAGGCTTTAGCGTAGTCAATGAAGCAGAAGTAGATGTTTTTCTGGTACTCTCTTGCTTTCTCCATAATCCAGCGAATGTTGGCAATTTGATCTCTAGTTCCTCTACCTCTTCGAAACCCAGCTTGTACTTCTGGCAGTTCTCTATCCACGTACTGTTGGAGCCTAGCTTGTAGGATTTTGAGCATGACCTTGCTAGTGTGTGAAATGAGTGCAATTGTGCGATAGTTTGAACATTCCTTGACATTGCCCTTCTTTGGGATTGGAATGTAAACTGACCTTTTCCAATCCTGTGGCCACTGTTGTGTTTTCCAAATTTGTTGGCAAATTGAGTGCAGCATTTTAACAGCATCTTCTCTTAAGATTTTGAATAACTCAGCTGGGATACCATCACCTCCACTAGCTTTGTTGTTAGTAATGCTTTCTAAGGCCCATTTAACTTCGCTTTCCAGGATGTCTGGCTCAAGGTCAGTGATTATACCATCGTGGTTGTCAAGGACATTGAGGTCCTTCTTGTATAGTTCTTCTGTGTATTCTTGCCATCTTTTCCTAATCTCTTCTGCTTCTGTTAGGTCCCTACCGTTTTTGTCCTTTATCATGGCCAGCTTTGCATGGAACGTTCCCTTGATTTCTCCAATTTTCTTGAAGAGATCTCTAGTCCTTCCCAATCTATTGTTTTTCTCTGATATGATTAGATATGATATCTAATCATATCTAATTCTCAACATGGCCAAATCTGTGGATGCCTAAATCCAGAGACTGGGGACATGAACAGGCAAGACAAATATTTCTACAAACCTGAAATGTTTTTTTAAAATACCTGTGGCGGGTTAAAACTCTCCAAAATGATACAAGCAGCACTGGTAGCTGTAAGAAAAAAATACTTTAAGTGGCCATTGCTAGACAACCATCAAAGTATTCCCAATCCATCAGTTCTGGGCATTCTTCCACCTTCCATTTAGACACAAATATCAACCTTGCTGCCATTATAAATAGTTCACTGTGGCTCTAATCACACACACTCAATAATCCACTTTCAATGCACTTTCAAACTGGATTTTGCCAGTTCACAACATAAAAATCCAGTTTGAAAGTGCATTGAAAGTGGATTATTGAGTGTATGTGATCGCAGCCTGTGTGTTCTTGTCATATTACTTGGTAAAATATTCAATAGCATACTTTTGGGTCCATTGCAAATTTAAATTTTAATATCTTTTGTATCTTTTCATGGATCGTTACCCAATATTGTCTTGTTGTCTTACATGTCCATCACATATAACATGTTGCATCTGTACTTCGACATTTCCAACATTTTCCATTGTAACTTGTTGATTTTTGCAGTTTATTTTGGCGTAATATACCATCTTAAAAACATTTTATACCAATTCTCCCTTAGCATTTGGGACTCAGTAAATTTGATTTCTTTAATTCATAATTTTTCCACTGGCTTATAGAAATATTATCTCCAATTTTTTTTCATCCATTTAAACATACAGTCTTTCACTTGTTCTGTTTCTGTTCCATATTGCAACAGCATTTTATATATTATATATTCTTCCTAATAAATGTTTTAAATCTCCTACAATTAGTTGTTCATAAGCAACCTCCTTCTTTTGCTATTTGTTCTTTGTATTTGGATACTATTTGGTAGTATATCAGCCACTGGATGTTCTTTCCTTCATTTTGAACTTTTTGCCAGGATTTAATTTTCACTTGTCTCATCATATAATCATAACTTATATGATCAATTTATTTTTCTGATACTTCTGTCACAATCAGGATTAATCAGAGTTGTCAATGGTGAAGTGGGCAGACTTATTCTATTTTACATTGAAACCATATTCTTAATAATCCATCACTCTGAATGTGACTGCCATCTTTTTTTGAATAGGTTTTAATGACTTCTTTATCCATAAATAATTGTGGGTTACTTCCTTTGTATCAGCTATTTCAAATTTAGTATTCCTCTCATTTGGATTTATAATCCAATCTGAGATCCAAACCAATGCAGATGCTTGGTGGTATAATTTAATATTTGGTATGGTCAGGCCTGCTGTTTTGGAGAGCCAGTGGTTAGGAGCGTGGACTCTAATCTGGGAGAACTAAATTTGATTCCCCCAGTCCTCCAAATGCAGCTGTTGATGCACCCTTGGGTCAGTCATAAGTCTTTTCAGAGCTGTTCTCTCAAGGACAGTTCTCTCTCAGCTCCACCTACCTCATAGGGTGTTTGTTGTGGGAAGGGGAAGGGAAAGGAGATTGTAAACTACTCTGAGACTCCTTCAAGCAGTGAAGGCGGGGTATAAATCCAATCTCTTCTTCATCCTGTAATATCTTAAATCTTATTCTTGGTTTCTTTCCATTCTATATAAAGGGGAGGGTGGGATAAAAGTTGAAATAATAAAGAAATAAAATTGTTTATCATTTTCTGCCATTCTTTTTAGAACTTTTTCAGCTACATCAATTGGTAGCATTTGGAACAAGATAGTAATGTATTCATTTGAACAGCAGAGATCCTACCAAGCCACAAAACTGTCAATTTTCTAGCTTTTGTAGATCTTTAGTAATACTTGCCCAAACATTTTGATAGTTGTCTTTGTATAAAATTTTAGTTTGTCCTGTTACATAAATACCCAAGTATTTTATTGTTTTTTAATTTTTGTTACTAAACTGTTGAGATTGTGCTGCATAGTGAATTCCATTGGTGGGCAGAGCAGTGGAGAAAGATTTGGCAGGTGGATGGAAGGGTAGAGCTGCTAGGATGGGGATGAGAGAAGGTGTTGCACTCCAACATTCGGTCTAATTTCCGTCAGTTACAACTAGCTGAACCTACATTAAATTTTTATCTTTACTTGATAACTTTTTCTTATCAGTATAAAAAGAACTATTTAGAATCTTTTAAACCTGAGCCTGCTAACTGCCATTTCTTTCTCATCCCAGCCCAGCTATGTTCTTTTTTATTATTAAATATTTTATTCAGTTTTCCCCCTTAACAACATATATGTGTGTTCCAGATACACAATATATATACAGAGTCTTTTATACACATTTCTTATCCAACCATTGATAAATCTTTGTCCATCTTTTTTAAATATTGTATCTTTTCCTTGTAATAACACGTTTAATCTATCCATCTCTGCTGCCTCTAACAATCTCTGCTTTAATTCATCTTTCGAAGGTAACTTATCAGTCTTCCAATAACTGGCAAATAATATTTAACTGCAGTTAAGATATATGTTAACAAATATGCATCATGTTGTGCAATACCATTTGGTATTATATTTAATAAATATATCTCTGGTAGTAGTTCTAAATTGATGTTTGTAATCTCTAGCATCATCCTTTTAACATCTGACCAATATCTATGCATCTTCCTACATTTCCACCACATATGGAAGAATAATCCAACATTATTTTTACATTTCCAACAGTTCTTGGAACTATTTACACTACATTTGGCTATTCTATCAGGTCACCAGTATCATCTGTGGAATATTTTGTATATATTTTCCTTATAGGCTACAGATCTTAAATGTTTCCTGTCATATCTCCATTGATTACTACTATAGCATGTTGTTTTTCATAAATTGCTGTGAGCATTGACAGAAACTGTGGACCACAGTCCCATGTTATTAGCTTTTGAATTAAGAATTCCCAGGAGACGTTATCAAAAGCTTTTTCTGTGTCCAAAAATACTAAAGCTAGTTGCTTCTCTGGGTGTGCTTCATAGTATTCCAACACATCGATAATTGTTCTAATATTATTTTTTAATTGTCTCTTGGGTAAGAAGCTGGCTTTGTCCTGATGTACAATTTGCAGTAGAATTTTTTTTAATCTTGATGCCAATATACCCGCAAATATCTTGTAATCGGCATTAAGAAGTGAAATTGGTCTATAATTCTTGATTTCTTTTTCATCCGTTTCTAGTTTGTGGATGAACGTAATTAATGCCTCATTCCATGTATCTGGAACTTTACCTGTCTTGACTATTTTCTGCAGAACCTCTTTGTAAGGTAGCAGTATTTCCTCTTCAAATTCTTGGTATATTTCTACTGGTATTCCATCTGGTCCCAGTGATGTCTTGTTTTTTTGTTTTTTTATTGCTTCGATGATTTCACATGGTATAATTGGATCATTCAAAAGCTTTTTCAGCTTCTCATCAAATTTCTTTTTATTATTTTTCACAAGGTAGTTTTTTACTTGTTGTGTATCCTGTTTTTCTTGTTTGTATAAGTTTCTATAAAAATTTTCCACTATACTTTTTAAATCTTGCCATCTATATTGAATTATGTTACTATCATCCTTCAACGCTGTAATTGTTATTTTTTCCTCTTTCTTTTTTGAGTTTATAAGCAATCCATCTGGATGGTTTATTGGCATGTTCATAAAAACACTGCTTTGCATACTCGGTTTTTTTTAGCTATCTCTTCCATTATCACAATGTTCAATTGATGTTGTAATAATTTTATTTTCATTTTTTTTTTACTTCTGTGATTTTCTTCTTCTATCTTAATCTTTTTCTTTATGTTATCTATTTTTTATTTTTCTTGTTTCTTCTTCCAAGCTTTTTGACTAATAAGCCATCCTCTCAAAAAGGCTTTAAATGTATCCCATACAATGCAAACTGACATTTGAGGTTGCAGATTCCTCTTAAAGAACTCTTTTATTTCAATTTTAGTTTTGCTTTTAAATTCTTGGTCTCTTCTGCCTTATATTCATCTTCCATCGTGTTATCTTTTGAGTTTGGTATAGCTCCAAACAAAGAGGATTGTGATCTGCAAATGTACCAGGTAATATTTCCACTTTCAATAAATCATTAATCATTGAGGTTGATAACCATGCCATGTCAATCCTTGACCATGATTTGTGCCTTGGTGAATAATAGGTGAAATCTTGCTCATCTGGATCTCTAGTTCTCCATGCATCTATCAAACTATATTCTTCCGTCAAACTCAAAAAGCTTTTTGGGAGCACCTTGCTTGATTTTATATTTTTTTCTCTATTTTCTTTTATCCCTCTTGCAGTCGAAAACCACATTATAATCCCCCAGTATACATATATCTTCAAAACTTTTTAATGGCAATATTTTGCTAATTTCCTTATAGAATTTTTCTTGATTTTGATTAGGCATGTAAATATTCAAAACAAGTGTTTCTTTTCCATTTCTAATTATAGTAATTGCTATTATCCTTCCATCTTCTGATTTATAGAATAATTCTGGATGTAAATAATCTTTTGCATATATTACTACCCCTTTCTTCTTTCAAGAGTCTGCTGAGATAAAGGGCTTACCTAATTTCTTATATTCTAAGAATTTAATACTAGTGGGGAAGCCTGTTGTGGGAAGAGGCAACAGGCCCTAGGGAGAGCGGGGGGGGGGGCAAGGTGGCTGGGCTGGCCCCCCAAGGAGGGCTGGGGCGCAGCGGGCAAGGGGAGCATTGTGGCACCGGTTCTCCCCTTTGGATGATCGTCCCCAGTGCAGGGTGTGCAGCCTGTGGGGTGGAGGCTGCAGCGGGCTGTGGAAGCACGGTGTGGCCCCCCTGGGGCAGTGGAGTGTGGCGGCGGGCTGGGGAAGTGCAGTGACAGTGGCTGTCATGGCTGAGGGGCCCCCCCAGGCCAGGTGTGCAGGCTTCTCATTGGAGGGCACAGCGGGCTTTGTAATCACGGTGCAGCCCCCCCTCCCTGAAGGCAGTTTGGGGCCGCGGAGTTCTGTGGTGTTAGAGGGAAGCACTGTGGCAGCGTTTACCCTTTCAGAGGGCCCCCCGTCATGCAGTGACAGCGAGGAAGGGATGCCAGGAAGAGGCCCGGGTCTTGAAGACCACTGCCACCAGAGGATCCATGCCAATTGGTGGCTGGACACAGACTGGGGGTGTGGGGCTGTGTGCTGGCTGAGCAAGCGGGCGCACACCCACACAGGACAGCAAAGCAGCCAGTGGCAAGGGACCCCCTCTCTGACTGGCAGGTCCCTCGGCCAACTGATTCCGGCATGCATTTTGACCATATAAGGTATGGCCAAAACTTAATTATTATAAGGAAGGATTGTCTTCCTTGATATGAGTTTCTTGAAGACATGTTATATCTGGTTTTAACTTTGAAATTTGATGAAAAATTCTTCTACACTTCTGGGGAATATTCAATCCATTTACATTAATTGATAACACTTGTGTTTTATTCATTCCCATCTTCCTGACTCGTTTTGTTCTTGTTTTTCTTCTTTTGTTGCGACCTAGTTGATATCTGTGATTGAGCTAGTTTACTAGCTGGTTTTCCCTTTTTCCATGTTATCTTCCCCTTTTTTACCTTTATCATATTCATATTCTTCTTGTTCAGATTCTAAATCTTCTTCCAACTCCTCTCCTTCCTCCTCCTCTTTACTCCAACCCAGTTCTTCGCCATACCTTTCCAAAAAGTTTTTTACCTTGAAGATCGAATCTATTCATTGTCTTTTTGATTTCTAACTGAATTGTAAACCTTCTGGTATTAACCATCTATATGCTATTCCGTTCGCTATCAACAGACTTGTCAGACTTGTATAATTCTGCCTTTTTTCTCTTATGTGCCAAGGCATTTCTTTTAACAATCTAATCTCCTCTTCCTTGATTATTACTTTGTTCTCATTGGCAGCCTTAAGAATTTTATTTCTTGTTTCTTATTTATGAAATTTTATATGCACTTCTCGGGGTTTTCTATGTCTTTTTACATATGCTGAATTTCATCTATGTATAGTATCTATCTTCTTTTGTACCTAATTTATGCAGCATCTTCTTTTGTACCTAATTTAAGTTAGTCAGCCAAATTTTGAGCAATCTCTTCTTTCAAATTCTTTCCTATATTTTCAGGAATATTTTGGTATTGTAATATTAGTCCTGCTTTGTCCATCTCTAGATTGATGAGTGTCTCTTCCACCTTATCACTTTTTATTTTCAGTTCTCACAGTTCTTGATCTAGATCCTGAACTTTTCCTTCTAATTTATTTGTGTTTGTTGCTATTTTGGATATCTCTAATTGATTTGCCGCTATCTGATTTTTAATTTCCTGTGTCTCAGATTTGACTTGATATTTCATCCATTTTTTCTTGAATTGGTTCTATTTCTTTTTTGATCAATAGGGGTAGCGTGGTTTCATTTGTCTGTTGTATTGCCTGAGCAACACATTCCTGAATAAGAGACTTCAGGTCCTTTATATTCATTTGGGCTACATTCATTTTTAGGTGACTTATGTTTCCTATTTGCCCAGGAGAAGGTAAAGAATTTTTCCTACTGCTGCTACCACCACCACTCCCAGTTGCCATCTATTCAGCTTCTGCTCCTACTATATGTGTGGTGATTGTTCTCTTTGTATGTTTATGTTCCCTACAGAATTTTGTGCTGTCTTTCCGTGTTCTATGTTATTAATGACCTTATTGTGTGAAATTTTTAATAAATTTATCTGGATTTTGATTAATCTGTGTTGTCTTGTTCCATTCGTATCTTGTTGTTGAACCTTCTTACTTACTCTTTATACTACTTGTTTTTAAATATGTTATGTTTTTCTTAATCTTATTTTTATTTTTAACTCTTTCTCTTATCTGTATGTTATGTTACTTTCTCCTGTCTCTCTTTCTTAAACACTGCTTCTTTAGCTCTGTCTCTTTAATGTTGCAGTTTTCTCCTCTCTCTTTCTCTTTATCACTGCTTCTTTAACACTGTCTCTTTAATGATGTACACTCTTCTGCATCTTCCGCTTCTTGCGTCTTATTGCCTCTGCGATGTTACGACACTCCGTGTTCCTTGTCTTTTCTCTTTGCTGTGTCACTCTCCGTGCCACACCCAATCGCTCCTGGAAGCCCCTCTCAGCCCGCCTCCTCACTGCATCATACAACACCACTCCATCTCCACCTCCTCCCACATACACAGGCAACGCTCCACTCCCGTCTCCAGTCGTGGTAAGGATTCTACTTAAAAGGCTGTGTCCCTTTATCATGAATAAAGAAAAAAAAATAGAGAAGAAACAGTGTAATAACAGTTTCTATTTTCTGCTGATCTTTCTAGCAGCTTCTAGCCATTCCTAATCATCTTTCTATTCTCTTAAACTAGTCTTCTGAGCTTTATTCACTTCCTAGCCACTCTACATTCTAATTGCTCCAACACTAGGGCATATACTAGTTGTAAAAGCTCTACCCTCCCCCCCCTCGATGAGATGATATTAATTAGTTTATGATACTTAGCTTCATTTGTTGAGGTTCCTTTTTCGGTTCTGTATTTGATGACTCTTTGAGCTCTGCTGGGCTTCTCTACTGTAGTTAGCCCAATTGCTCTATTTTAAAATATAGCAATTGGTTTATTATTATTTATTGGATTCTCGCCTTTATATACAGAGAATGCTGCTAGTCTGTAATGGTTCCCAGTAAAAGACACAGAGACCAGGTATAATTAATAAAATATTATTTTACTGAATATAATCCTTATTTATCCATTCACAAACACACAAACAGTATTCAAACATTCACACAGAGAAAATAGAACTAAGAAAGCAGAGGGGATTGATGGCTTATGGAGAGGTGATACTACCTGTCAGATGTGCAGAGGTCCATGGATTCTGGCCTAAACCCAGAGGGTTCAGGGGTGGCCTGCCATTTTGGATCATGGCAGAGACACACACTCTAAGGCCATGTGAGTTCTGGGATATACCCACTGTAAGACAATGCAGCCCAATGGGTGACCCAGGGGGCTGGTCTCAGGTGAGAACAAAAGATTTCCTGGACCAATGATGAGTCCCAGGGGTGTGTGATGTCAGTAGAGGCAGACCTTAGGTTTGACCAATGGGCTTCCAGAGAGGCAGGGTCTAGTTGAATGGATTATAGGGACTTGCTGGCCAGGTAAACAAAAGGTGGGAGACTTCCCTGATTGTTCCTGATTAGCATCAGGAAGGGTCGTTAACAATTTGAATGCTTGACTGGGTAATCCCTTCATGCACTGGCAGAGGAAAAGTCCTTTGTCTGCTGTATGGCCCTTAATCCGTGTATGTGACATGCAGCAGGTATGTAATGGAGTCCCTCAGAGTAAAAAGACAGCTTTTTCCTTTCTCTATGGGCTTCTACCTTGGCATCCATTTTACAGTCTAGACAGACCATGTGGCAACAGCAAACAGTCCATAGCAAAGCCCCATAATGGCGTCAGGGCTAACATATCCCCCCTTGCAGACGTGGCAGCGTCAGATGACATCGTCTGCACATACACTTTGATGGAGACTTCCCGGTATCTTGAGGGACAGAGGCAAGAAAGACAAAGAAACACAAAAGGCTGGGTAAGGTGCTGAAGAGTGCCAGGTGGCTTTTAAATACTTACCTCTGGAACTCATTGTTATTCCATGAGCATAATCTCTGCTGGGTGGAGGGGGAAGACTTGCTCTGAGGTCACCTTATGAAACCTGAATATGAAATCCCTTTTGCAGACCACTTGCAGCCCAACTCTGTGGTCAAGCTGAGAGTGCCTGGCTTTTGGGGACTTTGGTTCAGGTTAGAAAGTAGGGCACCCCTGTTTTGGGGCTACCCAAGAATAAAAGGCAGTGCCTCTGGTAACAATTCCCCCTTGAAGCCGTTTTTAGGCGTGAGCCAAGATGGCTTCACTTCAAATGATGTTTTGCTGCCGTTGGAGTTCCATATGACCAGAAAAGAAAGGACAGCAGAACAAGGTTAGAGAAAGAATTTACAGGGGAACGGCTCGGTGAGGGAGTCAGGTATACCGGCTATAAAAATATATCTCTGGGAACCCAAAAGGAAAATTTTTTTAAAAAAAAATGTTTTAAAATAAGGAAGGGTGAGTGCCTCTGTGTATGTGTTTGCAGGGACCTTCTGCACATCTTCCAGAGAGACATGACTACTGTACATAATGCTACCTATAGCAAATCTAATGAAGGCTTCTAATTATTATCAAGCAACAAAAAGGAAATGCAAGACATCCTAATAATTCTAAAAACTTATAAGCTAAAAACATATCTAACTCAAAGGTTACCAAAATTCCTAAACAATTAGACAAATACAGAAAGCAAAAATTGGTGGGTTAAGCAAACTTAAAGCAGAAAGATAACTAAAAGCAATGCAAATGCTATGCTGGAAGAATTGAGAATGAATGTGTGTAAAAGCATGATTACAAAACATTTAGAACATGTGAGCAACAACATGAAAATGACATGGACCAATGAATAAATACAGTCAGTGATACAAATCAATTTGAGCTTCAGTTGAACATTACAGATAAATGTGGGTAAGGGACATTGATCCATTTTTGAAACCACCCCCCCTGGGTACCCAAGTTGCCAGAAGGCACAGGCAATCTGAGCCTTAGTGTCATGCTTTCAGGGACCAAAAAGCAATTCTTGGGTCCCAAAGTAATAACTGGGTGGGTGCCATGAGGTATTTGCAGCTGGTTGTGAGAGTTGCCTGCCCTTGAGGTGGCATCCAATGTCCATGAGATGGTTTGCAAGCAATCTGGAGGACCAGAGAAGGCAGCTGGTAAGTTGGCAGGTCCTTTGCTGAAACTGGAGCAAAGGCAAATTAGGAGGCGACTTGGGTGCGTAGCAAATAGGGAGCAATGGCTTTGGCAAGACCACGAGGTCTTGTAGGCTGAACAGGAATCTTGGAAAGTCTTTGATGCATATGCATAGCAAGAGTATTCTCCAGGTACAATTGGAAATAGCTGAACGTTCAGTTTTTATTATGGTGACCAGAGCAGAGTTCCAGGTGAAGATGTGCACAGTTTGGAGGCGCCAAGAAGTTATAAAAAAATGGCCAAACAAAAGAACGTTTAAAAAAAAAAAGGAAGTTAGATTGCCATGGCTGTTGTAGAAAAAGTTGGGGGCCCCCGGGAAAGCTGCCGGCTTATGGTGGTGGGTCATACCCCAAAAACAAAGCTAACAAAAAGCTGGAAAGCAATAATTATTAACACACATATAAAACAAACAATTCCTAAAATAACTTATAAGGTGTGCCTTTACTATCAGGCATAAGACTTCAATTGCAGGTTCAGATTTTCAGTTCCTGCAGATATGAAAGAACTTGAGAGACAGATTAACAGGTTTGCATGGATAGAAAGATGCTCTAGCCGTGCAGGGATAAAACTTAAATAGGAGAATAAACTTAGAGCATCAGGTACTGATTGTGTACCTCAAAGAGGAAGCCCTTAAACAAAATAAAGATGAAAGAATCAAGTAGCTAAATTACAGACAGGATTGAAAATCCAAGAGAAGAGAAGAGGCAGTAGCCCTTGATAATTCTGCATGATTTAAGAAGTCGGCCAAAGATCACACCACAAGAGAAGAGGAAAGAAAGAAAAAAAAGTTGTCTCTGGCTCAGGCTTTGTGCCAGCAAATAGTTCTTCTGAGCATGTACAGAGTTTCTTTCCTTGCTAGTAGAAACTGGGCTGAAGGGGGCCTGGGCATATAGATTACTAGAACAAAATCAGAAGGGATGTGCTGCCAGACTTAAACCCTTTAAAATATTCTATGGTAGCTATATATAAACTGATATCAAAACTAAAGAAACGTTAGCCCTAAAGGTGGGGCTTTAAGAGAACAGCTAATTCCAAAACCAAAAGAGTATTTATAAAACCTTAAAGAGATGAAATAGTTCTAGATCACACAAATTTACCAAGAAATTTTAAAAAGAGATTCCCTTCTATAAGAATGGGAAGATAAGACAAAGCAAATCGAGATGCTGTAATAAATTAATGGAACAGAAACAAATCTATTTTAAAATCTATTTTTAAATGTACCATTTTGAAAGTAAGGGATCTCTAATCATGAGAAATTCCAAGGAAGAGGATGCAAATAAATGTATTTTTAACTTTCTAAAGAAAGATTTCCATTAAAATTAAAAGGGAACAATATTACCATGTAAAAACAATTACAAAACGGACCTTTAAAAAAAAACAAAAACTAAACTTTGGAATGGGGGGAAGGAAGATGACCTTCCTGTAATAGACAAGGAATTACAAATTCAAAAGGGAAGAAAAGATCAGTCTTCTCTATGCATTTTCATTCCCCATCTATGCTTTAAAACCAAAGGAGAAAACATTTTTTTCTTTCTGTGCTCCCCCTAGTTCCTTTACAGAGGGAGATTTCTCTTAACAAAAGAAGGAGGTGCAATTGTTACCCTCCAGAAGGGCCATTAATCTAGCTAGGAGCCTTATCTTGTCCTCCTTTGGGTTTTCCCCTGGAAGGTGGCAAGTCAGCGGGTTCATTTGAATTTTAAATGGAGAGTGAGAGTCTTACATTTTCCTCTTCAATTTGAGACAGAAAAGTCAGAAGAAAATTAGTACACATTAATCATTAGTACATTCCCTACATATTAATACTTTTAGTAGTAATTAGTTAGAAGGACAAATCTTGATCAGTAAATGCTCTCTCTCTCTCTCTTGAAGCTGTATTCCTACGCTGACAGTCACGGAGACAAAGTTGGGCTCGCCTCGAGGGGCATCTGGCTCTCTTTTGTCTTCCTGTGCTGATCACAGTGAAGAAGGGGGGTCCGGCCCAGCTGGTTGCTGTAAATGAAGTCAGGTTATTGAAAAGCGGGGGGGGGGGGGCTGCTAAAGTTTCCTGATTAGGCAAGTGTTAAATTTCCACTCTTTTGGCTGTTTTAAACATGACTGAAATGGATCCAATTCTCTCCCAAAGGCATTTGGGAAGAGAATGGGATTTCTAAAATTCTATATTTTAAAAGGTAAAACCAGAGGTACAGAATTTTCTCAATTTCTCTCAATTATGCCAGTAATTATAGAAAGACTATTTCTGATGCTACATCTGTATTGGACTTCATCTCTCAAGCATTTAAGCATGTTTTCGGAATTTTGGTGACATAGCTGCACTGTCCACTGAATTCAGGTTCTTTCTGGGGCCTGAGTTCTGCAGCTAAGGTTCCTTACTTACATAAAAGTTACAGATTTTTGGACCTGTTGGTCTTGCTGAGCGCTGAGCAAGGCTGCCAGGTCCAGGCAGGAGATTCCTGGAGATCTAGGCTTGGGTCGGAAGAAGGATGAAGACTCCAGTGGGGCAAAAGCCATAGTCTTCCCTCTCCTCCAAACACTCATTTTCTGCAGAGGAACTGGACTCTGCAGCCTGGAGATTTGCTATAACTCCAGGAGAGCTCCAGGTCTTGCCTGGAGGCTGGCACTACCAAAGGGAGATGCTATTCTCTGGGCAATAAGCTAAGGGATGAGGTTTTTCCTTTCTTTCTCAGTTCTTTCCACAGGGAAGTCCTGTGTGCACTCCATTCCTTGCCCAGTTTGGAGTTGGAATGGGGGGAGGTTTTACTTTAGGCATTCACTGTCTTATTTATTTTGCTCCAGCCATTAAGTGGCTGTACTTAATGACTGCTTCTGTTTCTATACTGAGAGTTGGCCTGGTCATTCCCAGAAGTTTCATTCTAGCAGCATCACATGGGGTGCAAATGCAACCAGGGTCTCAAGCTGCTGTTTCAGGGGAATTTAATCTCAGCATGGCAAGACTGGTGACTTACTTCTGCCTGCTGGGTTTTACTTTAAGAGGCTAGGGAGCAAGGCAGTTTGATTTCTAAAAAGACTGCCTGGCATTTTGTATATTCTGTTACAATTCTATCACCCTTTCCTGGTCTCCTTCCATTTGGGAAAAGGGGAATTTGAGAGAGAGGATCTTGATTACAAGGTCAGACTTCCTCTTGTTTTTAACTTAGCATTTTTGCTTAACTTCAGATTCTCGGATCTGAGGAACAAACTTACTTTACAAACCAAAAAGGCCAATGGCCACCCAAGGGAAAAAGACCCTGATTCCTGGAGTCTCAAAGTCCATGTGGGATGCTGGTGTGCAGCTACCCACACACAAACACACATTCAGCTTCTGGTTTCCAAGTGTTCTAAAACTTGGATGTTTCTAACCAGTAAGGATTCTACAGCTCACTGGCAGGTTCTCTGGCTTATGGTTCCCAAGTGCTCTAAGACTTGGATTATAGAAGGTTTTAAGGCGTTCCACCCGTGACCAGGAAAACCAACTTAACCCGGGAGAATTTCAGGATATTCCCATCCACTATATAGAAGGTTTTAAGGCATTCCACCCGTGACCAGGAAAACCAACTTAACCCGGGAGAATTTCAGGATATTCCCATCCACTATATAGAAGGTTTTAAGGCATTCCACCCGTGACCAGGAAAACCAACTTAACCCGGGAGAATTTCAGGATATTCCCATCCACTATATAGAAGGTTTTAAGGCGTTCCACCCGTGACCAGGAAAACCAACTTAACCCGGGAGAATTTCAGGATATTCCCATCCACTATAGATTTGAGGTTTTTAAGGCTAGACTTATGTCCCCGCCGGGTTTTTCCCTCAATAACCCTTTCCATCTGGTTTTTCTAGGCTAGACCTCTGTCCCCGCCGGGCTTACCATTAACCCTTTTAATTCGGAGTTTTGAGCGTGGGCTTGGCCTGGGCCTCACGTCCCTTGCCGGATTACTCCTTTAAACCGGTCTATTGGGGTTTTTGGATACTCTATCCACCGGGATGACCTCCTACTAACCCGGGAAGGTTTCAGGGCAACCTACAACCTAGGGTCCTCGGAATAATATACTCCAGCGAGCGGACCTCTTTGCTCACTTTAATTCTACGCTCTGCTAGCTAGTCAAAGCTGAAAGGGACAGGGAAGTGGGCTTCCAGAGACTCTGGAGGACGGTTGGAACCTTGCTGCGGCTCCTCTTAGTTTACAGTTATGGCTGCCTGTGTGGTGTGGTGTAGTGTGGTGCAATTCCTAACACCCTACACTATCGGTCTTGGTTCCCACCCCACAAAATAGACCAGGAGTTGCTGAAGGAGACAAAGGGGAAAAACAGCCTCCCACAACAGAAAATGCTCTCTAGCCAATCACACAGACAGCAACCTTTCACACAGGTCTTTACTGAAACCACACAAATAGCTTCTTCTCCACGTCTGGCCATCTGAAGGACACGTGTCGACTAGCATGCACGTTCAGATGGTCAGGGCGAATCCCAGCGGTGCCTCCATTTCCTGTTAGCCCAATTGCTCTATTTTAAAATATAGCAATTGGTTTATTATTATTTATTGGATTCTCGCCTTTATATACAGAGAATGCTGCTAGTCTGTAATGGTTCCCAGTAAAAGACACAGAGACCAGGTATAATTAATAAAATATTATTTTACTGAATATAATCCTTATTTATCCATTCACAAACACACAAACAGTATTCAAACATTCACACAGAGAAAATAGAACTAAGAAAGCAGAGGGGATTGATGGCTTATGGAGAGGTGATACTACCTGTCAGATGTGCAGAGGTCCATGGATTCTGGCCTAAACTCAGAGAGTTCAGGGGTGGCCTGCCATTTTGGATCATGGCAGAGACACACACTCTAAGGCCATGTGAGTTCTGGGATATACCCACTGTCTCGCGCTGACTTGTGTCTTGCCAGGCATCCTTGTAGCTTCCCGCACTAGAACTAAATGAAAAGTCTGGGAGAGGGGGTTGCCACCCCACCCCAGCTTTGGGTATGAGTCCCCTGCAAAGTCTCTCTCTACAGGAGAGCACTTTAGGCTGGTTAAACTAGCCTGGAAAAGCTTCAGGAAGAGCTGGCACTCGTGGAGAAACTCTGCATCCGTCCGCTCTCGACAAGCCCAGACCCAGCCCAGCTATGTTCTAACAGCCCTTCCCTATACAATTCTAATCTTGCAGGATCATTTGGCTCTGAATAAATTATGATAATACATCTCTAACAGTTGTTTACAAAGTTTTATATTTAAAAGTTTAATATACAAAGGATTACAGAACAGATTTTAAAAGACACAAAAATTAGTCCTGCAGCAAGTCCAAACTCCTCCTCCTCCTCTCTGCAGCATTGCTGGATGGAACAGAGGAAAAGTTCACACTACGGCAAGGCTGGAAGATATATCCCCTCTCCCCTCTGCAACGGAGGTTGACAGTCACTGTTTATTAAGGGTAATTTTATTTTTAAAAATATAAGAAAACGATCTGGTTTGAATTGCCATTCATGAAAACTTCATACAAGAGCAACAATAGCAGAAGCAAGTCCAGAAGCAAGTAATCTAAATGTACAGTAACTCCCAATTTTTGTTAATTAAGTGCAGTGGTAACAGAGTAGGAAAGGAAAAGCATTGTCTGTCTCTCTTTCTCATGCATCTATCTCCAGTATACATAATATTAAAACAGGATGAAAATGTCCAGTATTAGGGTACCTTTTTTAAAAAATTGGATCAATATAAAATCTACCTACCCTGACATGGTTTTTGTAATGCTCACAACACAGTAACAGCTTTACAATGCAGCTATATATCCACACTGTTAAATGTTGTACTCATGAGAACACTTTTGCGAAACGGATATTAACATTTGGAAGGCTTACTAATGAATGTATTCCCAATCTTTTTCAATAATGCTTTGGTTTGGATGGTCTGGAGACATATAAGACGATAGGAGGAATATCATTATGCACAGAAATGAACAGTGGTACTTATGAATACTGATGGGCATGGACCAGTCCACGGACCTAATTTCATCATGGACCGAGGGCCAGTTCATGGTCCGTTTGCCCAGTTCATACATTCGCAATTTTGACGGACTGCCCAAGGACCGTGATTTTTTTAGATGATTCGTTTGATGTATTGGAGCAGTCTGTGGGCCAGATATGCTGGCGCCCAGGGAACCCTTTGAATGCCTTCTGAGCACACTTGTGGCATGCTGGATCACTTCCGGGTCACACTGGATCATGGACCTTATGGACCACAAACTGATTCATAACCTGGAAAAGTCTGTGGAGGTTCGTGGTTTGTGACCAGTTTTCTGATCTGTGCCCATCCCTACTTATGAGTATGCCTCAGGTCATATTTGGTGGAACCATTGGCTGCTCCTGCAAAGACTAATTACAAAGCTACCAATGAATGAAACACCAAGAGTAGTCTGTAGAACTGAGATGAAATTTAGCTAGATGCTCTTTGTCAGGTATTATGTATACAGCCTTAATTGGGAGGTAGGGGCCATACTGTGAATTTGGATAACAAGGAGTTTGGTCTTTCTGAAATGTGTAAATTTCATATTAGAATCATCAAGAGTGTAACATTTTGGAAAAATGAGAAACAATTTTTATTAAAGCCTGGAACAAGCATGCTAGTTAGTCTTAAGTGCCAAAAATTCACGTGCATGATTATGTAATAAAATCCTGATGGAAAACCTGAAGAGCCCATCATAATGTATCCTCAGACTGAAAAAATGGGCATTCATGTGTAAACATAAACAGGCAGCATCTAGTACTACCAGCTAGCACATTTTTCATGCTAGAAATGTCTATTTTAATAAAGTTTTTGTTAAGGCAATTTCACTTGGGAAGCGTCTATTTGTTTGCTATCTGGGAGCAGATGGTTTGGATGCTGTGAAAAAGGATACTGCCAATTTTCAAACCTTTTGGCAGTTATTCAAGGCTATCAGACCATCCAAGTGTATGAAAAGTGCACTGTTATATTTGCTGTTTGCCTAGTTCAATGGACTGCTTGCTGCCAGAGTTGATCCCAGACTGACAAATCTGCCAATGTAGGCATTTTCAGTTTAGGAATGAGTCAGCAATGATGATGCAAAGCTACAGCCTGCATGGGTAACAAAAAATATATCCTTAGAGCTGGTCCACATAAGCATGCATGATCAAACACCATAGATAAAACGTCATTTCACCTCAGTGTTTTCCAGTGGAGTCACACATCCATTTGCAAATTGAGTGTTGAGTAATCTAGCAATAAAACATGCCTGTGTGAATCACACCTTACCAGCCATCCCACTGGTGGAAGGAAGTATTACATTATGCATATGCTGGCTCTGGGCCTTCTCAGAGACGTACCAAATAAGGTAAGACACCTATATCTCAAACAAGCTGCCTATCATGAAGCTATGAGGTGGCCACACAGGATCTTCATCATCTGAAGTCAAGCCTGTGACATTTAAACATCTTTTCTTTCTCTCTCTCTCAAAAAAAAGAGCAGAACAGTTTCTCATGTGTCCATGTTGCCCACAGCCATCCTGAGAAGCTCTTGCATTTCTTCAGTTTGTTGACAGATTTGATCAAGGTGTGTCTTCAGCTGGCTCTGGCTGAATGCTGATGAAAACTCCGTATCTGAAAATAAGAAGTGAGAATTCAGGTGCTGTGGGTTGAAGACTTCCCACAGAAACCTTGGGTGTTGTTTCACTGCGTTGTTGCCTAATTCCCTTTCCTTACTACAGCCCCCAACCCACATGGCATTTGTTTATGCAATTCCCCCCAGGATAACTTTCTTTTTTTTTCTTTCTTAGTTCCTTTTTTTCACCATCAGAAAGAAGCTGATTGGATCCAACTTCTCATGCAATTACTGCTCACTACCTGCTTGAGGTAAGCAGATGTGATTGTGACCCACAGCACAGAAGCTGAAAAAAGAGGGGCTGTGATCAATGTTCCCTCTAAAGCGTGCAGTCTCATGAGCAGAAATTTTACCCTGTGAGCCAAAAGTGGTGCTACCTTTAAAACTGTGTCATTTGATTGGCTGCTTTCCCTTCCACTGTGGCATCAGTCCCACCCACAGACCTGCCACAGGTCCAGTGTCTCACCCTCACTCTGTGCAGGGCCATTAGCCAGGATGGATGCTCCGGTGGCCACTCCAGTGGGGAGCCAGGAGGATGGGCCTGCTTGGCCTCCGCACAGCCTGGTTGCTCCCTCCAGCCCCGGCCCTGAGGCTGCTGGGAGGCCTCCGGGAGGGGAGGGTGACATGGGCTGCCTTTGCCCGACCCCCCCCACCTGGCTGGGAGGCCTCCAGGAGGAGTGGGTGCTATGGAGCCTCTCTGCCACTGGCCCGTCTTTGCCGGCCCCCCCAACTGCCTTCTAGGCCCACTTGGAGCCCTCCAGTAGGGCTGGGTGCCATGGAACCTCTCTGCCGACAGCGTGCTGGCTGCTGCTGGCCTGTCTTTGCCCAACCCCCACAGCTTCTAGGGCCACTTGGAGGCCTCTGGGAGGGGAGGGTGGTGTGGAGCCTCGCTGACATTGGCGCGCTCACCGCCACCGTCCCATCTTCGCCCACCCCTGCTGGCCCTTCTTCGCCCACCTCCACCTTCTAAGGCTGCTCGGAGGCCTCCAGGAGGGGAGGGTGGAGTGGGGCCTCTCTGCTAGTGGTGCGCTCACCACCGCCGGCCCGCCTCCGCTCGACCTCCCCACTGGCTTCTGAGACCTCTGGGAGGCCTCCAGGAGGGGAGGGTGGCGTGGGGCCGCTCTTCCAGCACCACACTCACTGCCACTGGCCCATCTTTGTTCAACCCCCCTCCCAGCTTCTGAGGCCACTTGGAGGCCTCCGGGAGGGGAGGGTGGTGTGGGGCCTCTCCACTGGTGGCACGCTCACTGCCGCCGCCCTGTCTTTGCCCACCACCCACCACGCTTCCAAGGGGCACTGACAGATCCTGCATGCCATCACACTCCCCCCACCCCTCTGCCTAGCACCCACTGCCTGTCTCTTTACAACGGGCCTTGCCACTAGTAACATACATACTATTATAATTTGTATTACAAACCATATATTTATATTAAACTTATTTATATTTATATGGAACATACTATATGACTCTTTCAAACTATATTTTAGAAATGATTTATACATCATAGCCATGAACAGTATCATCAAGTTAGCTAAGTCATCCTAGCCTCATGCCTTAGCCTTATCTCCTCCCTTTCGAATAATAAAGCATACACACCCTCTGCCTGCCAACTCCGGTGTGATATTTTATGGTATTTTATTTTAATTAAGACCCAATACTGAGAATGCTATTTGAAAATCATTAGCTAACTCTGTTCAAATTGGGAAAATGCCCTCTTCACAGTGAGATTGCTGCACTATCGAGAAGCAGAAAGGGCCCGGGTAGGCCGGGCCCGCCATTTGCGGGGACGGGCAGGGACAGTAGAGGTTGGCCAGCTGGAAAGGGGGGTGGGGGCTGGCGCGTAGCGGGAAAGAGGCGCCTCCCCCCCTTCCGCAGCCAATGGAGGGCAGTGGGGTGGTCGGGGAGGGGGAGGCATTAAAAGCCGAAGGGAAGCCGCTCCCCCTCCCCATTAGACCACGAGGCGAGCCCGGTTTGTGGTACAGGTAAGCAGGGCCCCCTCGGGAGGAGCGACTGCGGCAAGGGGGGGGGGAAGTAGGGGCGGGGGGGAGAAGAAGGATGGCCTCTCTTTTCTTCCTCTTTGCCTCCCCCCCCGCACCCAGCTTCACGGGCGCTGGATGACACGGGCTCGGCTGGCCGTCGCGGGGCCCAAGGCATTTTGGCCGGCCCGCAGCGATGGGGCTTCAGGCCTTCCCAGGCGGTCTGGGGGGATGGGGGGAAACGCAGCTCACCTTTCCCCGCCCGCCCGCCTGATCCAGTGGGGGCTTCGGGGGCTCCGCCGCGCCAGGCAGGACCGGCGGCCGGGTCCAGCGCGCAGCAGCCGAGGCCAGGGTAATCTGGCCTCAGGGCGGTCGGGGGATGGCGGGGGACGCAGCCCACCTCCCTTCAGTTGCCCTGGCGAGGGCTTTTTTCCAGCAGCCCACCTTTTTTCCGGCCGCCTGCCTGCCCCACGGCGGGCTTCAGGCTTGCCTCGGCGGTCGAGGGGGGGGGGGGAAGTGGCCCACCTCTCCCCCGGTGGCCCACCTGCTCCAGCGAGGGCTTTGCCCAGCGAGGGCCTCGCCCGGGCTCCGCCCCACTCGCGGCCCATATTTCTCCGGCCGCCCACCTGATCCAGGGGGCTTCGGGGGCTCCGCCGCGCCGGGCAGGACTGGCGGCCGGGCCCAGCGCGCAGCAGCTGGGGCCAGGGTAATCCAGCTTCGGACCTGCCCGGGGCAGTCGAGGGGGGAGGGGGGAAGTGGCCCACCTCTCCCCCGGCGGCCCACCTGCCCCAGCGAGGGCTTTGCCCAGCAAGGGCCTCGCCCGGGCTCCGCCCACCTCGCGGCCCACCTTTCCCCGGCGGCCTGCCTGCCCCACTGAGGGCTTTGCCGGGGCTATGTTGTGCAGGTGGGACCAGCGGCCGGGTCTGGCAGCCGGGCCCGGATGGAGATCAGGCCTGCCCCGGCGGTCAAGGGGGGGGAAGCGGCCCACTGCTCCCCCAGCGGCCCACCTCTCCCCTGGTGGCCCGCCTGCCCCAGCGGCGGCTTCGCCCAGCCAGGGCTTCATCGGGGCTCCGCCCAGCTCAGAGCCCACTCTTCCCCCTGCCTGCCCGGCCTGCCCCAACGAGGGCTTTGCCGGGGCTATGCCGGGCAGGCGGATCCAGCTCCCGGCAGCTGGGCCTGGTAGGACATCAGGCCTGCCCGGGCGGTGGGGGGGGGGAGCAGCGCACCACTCCCCCAGCGGCCCGGACTGGGGGCGCACAGTGGGGGGGAGTCTCCACGCAGCCAGCACTTGCCCGGCCACCCGCCATTCCCAACCCGCGTGCCATTTGGCTGCAGCTCTCGGAGGCTGGCCCAGGTCACTCCGGCTAATGCTGGGGGGGGCTTCACAGGCCCGTCGTGCCCGGGCACCCGCGGGGCGGCGCAGCAGCCTCCTGTTTCCTCCCATCCCCAAAACAGACTTTTGCTTGCAATATTCCATAGCGGAGGGAACGGCGGCAGCATCCAGGAGCCCCATCCCATAGAGAAATCAGAGCCATTCCATACACTGTGACGCAGCTTTCTGGATTGCCAGGTCCATCCCCGGCCACCGGCAGGGGGAGCGGGAGGGGGAGTCGCGTTCCCTGACCACGCTGGGGACAGAGACTGGGGAAGGTAGGGATCTCAGAGGGGTAACGCCACAGAGCCCATTCTCTGCATCATGCATTTTGCCACGGGAGTTGGTCCCGGTGCGGATACGAGAACGCCTGTGGGCGGCGGGGCTATCAGCGCTAAGAATGCCTCTCCCTCTCTGACGGCTCTCCTCCCAACGCCACTTAGCAGGTAGCTAGACAGGCAAGGCAAGGGTTAGGCAGTCAGGCAGTTATTAGTTAGGTAGGAACGATGGATCAGCAGGTCCACAGTGCGGTTACCTCCCAATGGCGCACTCCTGCCCTCGCACACAAATGTTCGCTTACTCGGTGGCGGGTAACAGGGGATTAGGGTATCTTAATGTGTCGTCTTTTGCTGTCCTGAGCAGGTATGAAGCCCCCATCACGCAGCACCCGGCGCGCGGCCATGGTTGCTGGGGTAACACCCCGGTCAGCGCCCAAAGGGCGAGCACGGCCCGCAGCTGTCGGAAAATCAGCGGGAATGACGGCGAAGAGGAAGGCGGTGCCTGGCGGCACAGAAGGGTCGGACGGTGTTGCAGAACTGGCCGACACAATGCGGGGCCTTAAGCAGGCCTTCGATCAACTATCGGAGAAAGTGGCCAAGATGAGCCAGGATCCGGTGGCCAAAAGAACCCGGAAGGCTGAGTCCGAGGGAGGCTCAGCCCAGCAGCGTGGGGGGGGCTCTTCCAGCTTGGTTGGTCGTCGGGCTTCACGGCCTGCAGCATGCTCCACGGATGGGGGATGGGAGAGGGGTAGCTCGGGCTCCTCTGCGTGCTCCCACGACGAGGGCGAGGCCTCCTCAGGTGAGGGTCCGGCTGCAGGGCGAAAGGGGCACCCTCTGAGCGATTACTGGGCAGCAGCGGCCCATGAGCCAGGGCTGCCTGCCTGGGCTATACACCGCAGGGCGCTGGGCATGCAGGCCGGGCGGGATCCTGGGGTGGTCTGGGATAACGTGGATGTTTCCGATCCTTCTGCCATCCTCTCCACGTACGTGAATGGAGAGGAGCTGCCAGGGCTCCATTTATCTGATGAACTAAGGGATAGCATTCTGGACGGGTACTACGTTAACGTCTTTACGTTGCTTCAAAAATGGGGGGCTGAGGCCCGCACGATGCAATCAGACAAGAAAGAGAAGAAGGTGAAGAACGAGGAGGCAGAGCGCACCTTCCTCAATTGGGTTTCCGGTTTCTTGATGTATGCGGGGGTAGTCGCTACTGCGTACCCTGAGAGGGCCTGGCACCTGCTCAACCACATGAGCAACGTGGTCGAGGCCAGGGTTTTGGCAGGCGAGGGGCCAGCTATCGATTACGATGAGACCTGCCGTAAGCTGGCGTCACGCAATGACAGGGCTCGGTGGGACCTCCTGCAGGACAAGGTTTGGCTCAGGGAGGTCAGCCCGTGCATTAAAGGGAAGGGGGATGCGAAGACGGATCGCTGGGCCGCGCGCAAGGACCGGTCGCGCGGAGTCTGTTGGGAATATAACCAGGGCCGGTGTCGCCGGGCACAGTGCAAATTCCACCATAGTTGCGAGGTGTGTGGGGGGGGGCACGGGCGGGTGTATTGCTCACGGTCCAACGGCACCCAGCAGCCCTTTCGGGGTGGAAAACCCTTCTCCGGTGGTGCCAACACAAAAGGGGGAGGGGGGTCCTCAGGCACCATGGCCACATCCGCCTCCAGACGCTAGTGCCCCACAGGACTGGTGGTCCTTGGCAGCCACCCCCATTCGGGTGGATGCCCTGAGACCACTCCTGGCACAGTACCCCTTGCGGGAGGCCAGACAATATATCTTGGACGGGTTCACGAAGGGTTTTCCCATTCCTGCCAGAGGCCCTCGCTTCGCTACCGATTCAAACAACCTGAAGTCTGCCAGGGAGATGCCGGAGGTGGTTGCTGCAAAATTGCAAAAAGAATTGGCAGCAGGGCGCATCGTGGGCCCATTCAGCACGCCTCCTATTGAACACCTTTCTCCATTAGGGGTGGTGCCAAAGAAAACACCAGGCGAGTATCGCCTGATTCAGCATCTCTCGTACCCGAAGGGATCTTCGGTGAACGACAGTATCCCCCCTGAGTTCTGCTCGGTCAAATACGCTTCATTTGATCACGCGGTCGGACTAGTCAGGGCTTGCGAGCAGGGGGCGCTCATGGCCAAGTGTGACATTCAGTCAGCATTCCGGCTGCTCCCGGTAAGCCCCGAGTCCTTTTCATTACTAGGTTTCAAGTTCCATGGGGCATGGTACTTTGACAAGGCCATGCCTATGGGTTGCGCAGTGGCCTGCGCTGCCTTCGAGATGTTCAGTACCTTTCTCGAGTGGGCGGCGAAGTTGAGGACCGGGTCCACAGGGATTACTCATTATCTGGATGACTTCTTTTTCGTCGGCCCAGGGGACGACGGGGCTTGCGCACGGTCCCTACAGGCATTTCAGATGCTTGCGGAAGAACTCGGCGTTCCCTTGGCGGTGGACAAGACTGAAGGGCCAGCGACTAGCTTAACATACCTGGGTATTCAATTAGACTCGGTAGCTGGGGCATCCAGGTTGCCAGAGGACAAACTATTGGCCCTCCAGGCTCTCATTTCCTTGGTTAGGGCCCGGCAAAAGTGCACACTGAAGGAATTGCAGTCACTGGTGGGACACTTGAACTTTGCTTGCCGGGTTGTTTCGCCCGGCAGGGCTTTCTGCGCGAGGCTGGCCAGAGCGACGGCTGGGGCCAAAGCACCTCATCACCGGGTACGGGTGACCAAGGGCATGAAGGAGGATTTAGGCGTGTGGCTCTGGTTCCTGGCAGGATACAACGGGGTTACCATTTGGCAGCACCCGATGGATTTGCAGGATGCCATCCAGATCCACTCTGATGCAGCCGGCAGCGCTGGGTTCAGTGTTTACTACGACGGCAAGTGGTGCGCACGGCCCTGGCCTAAGGAATGGGAGGGTTCTGCGGTGCTCAAGGATCTCACCTTCCTGGAGCTTTTCCCAATACTGGTGGCGGTGATCATTTGGAAAGATCTCTTTAGGGACAAGAGGGTGCGGTTCTGGTGCGATAACCAGGCGGTGGTGTGGGTGGTGAACAAGCAAACTTCCAAATCGGACAGGGTGATGCGGTTGGTTCGCTGCCTGGTTTTGGCCTGCTTGGCCGACAACATTACCTTTTCTGCACGTCATGTGCCAGGTGTGAATAATAGCATAGCGGACGCTTTGTCTCGCCAACAGGAGGAACGCTTCCGCATCCTGGCGCCAGGAGCCAACCACGTTTCAGACCCGTTTCCGGAGGAGCTGTGGGAACTTGGGAAGGTACAATAAGGCGGGGCATATATGGGTCCCTTGCCCCCTCCACTCTCGCCACGTATGCCAGGGCTATAGATGCCTTTTTTGACTTTACTGCGGGGTGCAGGGGGCCGCAGACTCTGCCAGTGGAGGGGGTCTGGGTGCTTCGCTACATAGCATGCCTGCAGGACAGCGGGTTCTCCCACAGCACCATCAGGGGTTGCATGGCCGCCATCACATTCTTCAGCAAGGCTGAGGGGTTTGAGGACCCATGCCAGTCATTCCAAGCTCGCAGAGTAGTCGAGGGCTGGCGGAGGCAAGCCGCACGGCCTCCTGATCGTAGATGGCCTGTGACCCTGGAGTTATTGGGGGGGATCTTACGGGAGCTGCCGGCGCTGTGTTGGTCCCAGTACGAGGCTGCACTCTTTGAGACTGCATTCGTCTTGGCCTTTTTTGGGGCCTTGAGGGTTGGGGAACTGGTAGCGAGCTCCAGAATCTTGTTCAACAACACACCCTTGGGTGTTCGGGACGTTTCCTTCGGACCGAAAGGGATGTCATTGTATATTCGGAGGTCAAAAACAGATCAGCTGGGAAAAGGGGTGCGCCTGCACCTGGGGCCACTACCGGGTGGCCCGTGTCCGGTGCAGACCACTCGCGCCTTTTTAGCAATGCGACCTAAGGGAGCTGGTCCACTGCTTATCCATAAAGACGGGGCCCCATTGACGAGGTACCAGTTCACAGGGGTTTTCAGGTCGGCATTAGGGGCTTTGGGGTTACCGGGCAAGGAATTTGGGCCTCACTCCTTCAGGATCGGGGCAGCCACCACGGCCGCAGGTATCGGCCTGCCGGAGGCACGCATTCGGGCCATAGGACGCTGGCGCTCTACGGCCTTTAGGGCGTACATCAGGCCGGAGCTGGAGTCCAGCCAGTGACATCTCTCTGACTCCTCAGTTCCAGGATGAGTGTACAGGACTGTCTGGATTTTTGGGCACAGCATCGTCCATTGGGCAGGTTTGTATGCATCCTCGTCGGGCTGGGGCAAAGACTTGGGCTTGGAAGGTGCGGCACGCATTACGTGGATGCCACAGCGAGGCATGCGGTGGAGGTCCCTGTTGCCCTGGTTGAGGCGCGTTGGGGTGAGGCGCCGCCCTCCTGACGCACTGCTGCTGCAGCTTGGGGGAAATGATTTGACGGAGTGCCCTGGGGTGGCCCTCGAGCGACAGGTACTGGCCGACTTGGCCTTGGTGCGCGAGATCCTGCCCAGCACTGTCATAATCTGGTCAGATTGGTTGGAACGGAGGTCCTGGTGGGGTGCGAATCATCCCAAGAAGGTGGAAGTGGCGAGACGGAAGGTGTCCGGCAGGCTGGGCCAGGCAGTCGAGTCAGCTGGCGGTATTTGGATTCGCCACCCAGACATCTTTCACAAGGTGGAAGCTCTGTTCTGGGCGGACGGCGTGCATCTATCGGCCTGAGGTATGGATATCTGGTTGCACGGAGTCAGGCATTACCTGCTTGGTTGGCTACAGCTGTAAGGGCGTTGGCGGGAACAGGACTAATGGGGAAGTCCTGTTCTTGTGGCGGTAACAGCATGGGGCCGGATCTGTTGGCGGAATTCGGCCTGTGTGCCAATTCCGGAGTTGGGGACCCCTTAAGGGTCTTGGCGTGAGGGCTGAACGGAGCTGGCTAGCTCGAGGAATAACAGTGCTTGCCCTCATAGCCAGAGGGCAGGGGGGGTTTCACAAAGGGGCAAGCGTCCGCATGAACTCCGATAACCTGCCCTCCCGCCTTCTCTACCCAGGCCGGCTGGCTGGGTAACAGTTAACTCGGCTGGCACACGGGCCAGCCGATAGGTCGGATCCGATGGATCCTTGCTGTGCCAATGCTCTACAGCTGTAACCAATAAAAGTTGTGGCCAATTTTATCCACCTAATTTTCCAAAGAAAATGGTTGTGTGAGTTCATTTATAGGGGGCGGGTGTACTAGGCGAGCCGACCTCGGCGTCCCAAGTAAGTCATGGAACCGCAAAAAGAGAACATGAAAATGCATTCTGTCACAAGGTATCAACAAGGCTCACAGGCAGCTAAATACCAGTGGCAAAAGGAATAGCATATAAGGAAAGCATATAGGTCTGGGGAAGGAGATTTGAACTGAGAATCTTTTTTTTTTTTAAACCATTTATTATAGAGTATGTTTCACATATTTAAAATTGCATCTTATAGATATCACATACCTTTTTCTTTCCTCCCCACCCTCCCCAGTACAAGGCTTCCCGCAATGCTCTTACCCCCTTATAAACTCTATTATCTAATTACCATTAGCAAAATGTCTCACTTCCATTATCAAATTAGGTAACATTTTAACAATCTTATCATTCTTTTTCTTGTTTTCTCCTTAATAACTATCGAAGCAAATCAATTTGTTTTTAACGTCCCAGTTTTTCTCAAGATAGTCTTTGAAATCTTTCCATTGTTCATAAAACGCTTTGTCTTCTTCATTATTAAGCTTTCTTGTCATTTTGTCCATTTCTACTATAAAAAGCATCTTCTTAATCCATTCCCATGTTTCAGGTATCTTTTCTTGTTTCCAGAATTGTGCATAAATCATTCTAGCTGTTGTAACCAAGTACCATAGCAATGTTCTTTTGGTTACATTTAATTCTTCCAGTTTAAGACCTAACAACAAGATTTGTGGATCTTTCTTAAAAGTACATTTCAAAATTTTCTGTATTTCATTATGAATCTCTGACCAATAACTCATGGCTTTATCACAAGTCCACCACATATGGTAAAATGAGCCTTCTTTCTTTCTACATTTCCAACATTTGCTAGACATACTCTCATTTATATTAGCAATTTTCTTTGGGGACATATACCATCTATACATCATTTTATAACAATTCTCTTTGACATTAACACAAGTTGAAATTTTCATTGACTTTTTCCACAAACATTCCCATGATGCCATAGTTATTTCAGTATTTGCATTTACAGTCCATTTTATCATTTGTTCTTTTACAATTTCATCCTCTGTATACCACTTCAATAAAACCTTATACATTTTTAGATCATTTTTTCCCCTTTTCCACCCATATAGTTTCAGTTTCATTGTTCTTTGCCCTAAAGCCATATTTTCTCTTATCAGTTTTAAACAAATCATAAATCTGTCTATAATTCAACCAATCATAATCAAATTCCACATCATCTCTGTCTCTCATAACAAAGCTTTTCCCTTCAGATTTTAAAAGATTTCTATAAGGTAACCAATCTAATCCTTCGTGTCTCGAATATGGTTTAATCACTTCTGCCGGCACTATCCAAAGTGGTCGTTCTTCATAAAAGAATTTTTTATATCTCATCCAGGTCTCGAACAGTGATTGCCTAATAAAGTGATGTTTAAAAAATTTATCGCTTTTTGATTTTTCATACCACAAATACGCATGCCATCCAAACTTGTTGTCATGACCTTCTAATGCCAACAGCTTCATATTTTCAAGGTTAATCCATTGTGCTATCCACGTTAAACAGACCGCATCGTAATAAAGTCTGAGATTTGGTAGTTGAAGTCCTCCTCTTTCCTTAGCGTCACATAAAATTTTCATTTTAATTCTTGGTTTCCTTCCTGCCCACACAAATTTTGATATTTCTTTCTGCCATCCATCCAATATCTTGCTTTGTCGTAGTATTGGGATAGTCTGAAACACAAACATTAACCGAGGCAAAATATTCATTTTAACTGTTGCAATCCTTCCCATTAGTGATAAATTCAAAGTGTTCCATTTTTTCATGTCTTGTTGAATCTTATACCAAATTTTTCATAATTATTTTTACATAAATCTATATTTTCTGATGTGAGTTTCCTGCAAACAAATTATATTGCTCTTTTGTTTTTCCAGCCAATGATTTACTAATTTTCTTTTGTTAGGTGAATTAAGTCCATTTACATTCCAAGATAGCAATTTGTATTCCATGGTGTCTTGATTTATATATCCAAAAACTCTTCAAAATTATTTTCTTTGAACCTATACAAGTCTCCTTCCGATTTGATCGTAAATCTCACTGAATTGTATGTGAATGACAATCCTTGGGGTATTTCCCATCTGAATCTAATTCCCATTGCCTTTAGTTTGTCGACCAATTTTTTATATTTCTTTCTGTCTTGTAACATGACCCTTGGGATTTCTCTTAATATTATTATCTTTTTGCCGTCAATTTCCAACGGTTGTGTGAATTGCTTCTTGAAAATATCCTCTTTCATTTTTCTTGTCACAAACTGCACAATGACATCTCTGGGTAATTTTTTCCTCTGAGCATACGTTGAGTTTACTCTGTAGATTAAGTCGAAATCCGAGTCTAGATCTCCTTGATCCTCACCAATATATGCCATCAATGTTGTTATTACCAACGCACGTATATCTTGGTCTTCTGCCTCCTCAATTCCTCTGAGCCTCAGGTGGTTTTGTGTAGCTCTGTACTCCATCATAGATTCTAGCCTTGTGTTCTCCTGGAGGGTATTTTTGATTTTTTGTTCTAGCTCCGTCGACTTAGCTGCTACACCTTGGACTTCTTTTTTGACTTCTTCTGTATCTTTTTTAAACTCTGCCACTTCTGCTAGGACCAGTTCTTTCATAGCTGCCATATTCTTCTCTTGCATTTGCACTTGTACTTGTTCTATTTGCTCCAATTGTTTTTCCATTTGCTGTTTTATCTGTAATTCCATTTGTTTAGTCTGTAGTTCCATCTGTTTTCCAAGACTCTGTACTGCCTTCATCCTCCTCCTCTCCATAGCCTCTATTGCTGCCTGCCATTCTTTTTTGTCCTTTGCTGCCATCCTGGGACTTGATGTAGAGGTGGCCCTTTGTCTTGGCTTCAAATCTGTTTTGAAAACTTTTAAATATCACCAGATCTCTTCTCTTCTAGGTATTCAGTCAAATCGCCGCCTTTATATGTTTCTTATCTTTATTTTTATAGTTCAAATTCAATTTTAAAAATTAGTCCTCCTCAAAATGGCGGGCGCAATTTCTCTATGGTTTTTTGGCAAGAGTAGGCTATTTTTATAACTTCCAGTTTGATGTCCGTCCCGAAAATCCAACTTCCTGTGCAGCGCACTAACTCTTCCTACTCCTTCCAGTTACTCAGTCTTTTCAAAAGCCTCTCTTGCCTCCAACTCGTCTTTTCTCAGCCGGAACTTGTTTTTAGTAACACAGATTCACATCAGTTTCGTTTTTACAGCTTGCCGTTAATCTCTGACTAGCCACAGGAATGCAAAACAAAAGTCTCTTTTTCACTATTTTCACGTTCTAGAAAGCTTCTTTCGATTCCAAACACAGCAGATTACATCAGGAAAACTTTTTTATGCTTAACCGCTTGATTCAAATTTCTCTATATCTTCAAATCGGTAAGCAAAAGTTCTTTGTTACCTTGAAGTTCGATCTTGGGGTTTCGCATTGCTTCTTCTTAACTTAAAGTTGACTTTGATGATAAAGAGGTCGGTAGATGACGGGTTTATGCTGAATTGTCAGCCCGATTAGCTCCTGTAGTGTTGTTTCGCATCTGCCCGCTTCACGGGGGGGATCAAAGCTTAAACAGGCTTCTTCCGAAGCCTGCCCACGCCAATCTCAACCCCCGCTTGGACTTAGCTGCTTGCTTGCCACTCCCCCGCCTAGGGAGTGTTGCGTTGGACCGATAAGAGGCCCAAACTGTCAAAAGGGGCTATCGTTCACCCTGCACAGTTCGCAGAGTGCGTCAACTCACCATTTTAACTCTGACCGGAAGCCATTTGAACTGAGAATCTTGAGCTATTCTGAACTGAAATTGTGCAGGAGCATTTACAGCAGACTGGGAAAAACCACAGGAAAAATATAAGGCGCATTACTGCTTTTTTTTAAAGCTTGCCTTGGAGGAGGGAGAAACTTGCCTATGGCCTGCGATCCTGCATGGATCCCAGCCTGGGTGCTCCAGCCAGGGCTGGTGCCAGGGTTTTCTGCACACTAGGTGAGGCTACCTTCTGGCACCCCCCCCCATGTGCCCACCAATTTTCAAACTAGGAAGAATGAAAAACACAAAATTTGAAATTGCTAATTTCTTTTTTTTTTTCAATTGTGGGAACAAGTAATACAGTCTCTGATTTTCCACACCTCACTGGTGTGTGCTTCTAAACCCAGTCCTTCTAAGCCAGTTTGGTGCAGTGGTAAAGAGTGGTGGACTCTAATGTGAGAACTGGGTTTAATTCCCCACTCTCCATATGCATCCAGTTGGGTGGCCTTGGGCCAGTCACAGCCCTGTCACAGCAGTTCTCCCAGAGGCCTCTCAGTCCCACAGGGTGTCTGTTGTGGGAAGAGGAAGGAAAGGAGATTGTAAGCTGCTCTGAGACTCCAAGTCTGAATAAAGAAGATGTGTAATATTTGGAGGTTGGATGGTTTGGCCCTGGCTTGAGCATCAGAGAGGCTGTTGAACTGCGCTTGTTCCCGGGCCATTTAGACTTTTCAGTCAGTCTGCTTCTCTTATGCACAGAGAAGTCACCAACAGGCATACACAGAAGGGGTTACTTTTTGTGAGAAACAGCCAGAACTGTCAGGAGGCCCTCTTCTGAAAGTCTTCTGACTTCTTCCCACAGAGAGATGCTACCCTCCAGGTGGGACCTGGGGACCTCTTGGAATTACACCTCATCTTGACTACAAATATCAGTTCCCCTGGAGAAAATGAATGCTTTGGAGAGGGGACTCTATGGCATTGTGCCCCCCTCAGGTCCCTGTCCATCCCAGGCTGCATCCCCAAATCTCCAGGAGTTTCCCAACCTGAAGTTGGCAACCCTACTCCCCCACCCCCTTCTGTTGGCCAGGGGGGACCTGGCAACCCTATGCCCAGTATTACACAGGGCAGAACAGTGAGAAGACCAAGCCAGTCCCTGAATGGGTTATTGCATTGTTTTCCTGGTGCCCTGTCGCTTTAAATATAGAAATGAACCCAGATCTGCACTACCATTTAAAATAAAGCCAGGCCACCCGCCCAGGCTGCAGAACGGCCAGGGAACAAAGTGGGTAGTCACCAGGACCCCGGCTTCTTCTCTGCGCTCAACCGCCAGCACCAGGAGATGCCGAGGGGCTTCTTCCTGCAGCGGCGAGGGCACCCGGCTGAAGCCAGCCCCACACTAAAGGGACACAGGAGGGTGGGGAGAGGAGAGGAGGTGAGCCAGGTGATGGAGGGATGGGAGCCATCCATGGGCGAGCAGTGGCTGTGGCGCTTCACCGAGGAAGGATGACGAGAGCGGCATGAGGGGGCTCTCTGTGCAGCGGCGCATCTCTTCCTGCCCAGGCAAGAGTGGGGGTGGGAGGGAGGGAGGGATGTGCAGGCACCCTGTGCTCTCCCCTGCTTCTCCTCATTGCCTTTTGCTCGCCCACCCACAGCACTGCAAAGATGCACCTTGGCCTGGGCCTGCATGGCCATTGGGAAAGGAACCTCCCACCCCTGCACTGTGAAAAAAATTGCTGCGCTGGTCGGGGAAAACAGCGCAGCCTGGAGGAGCTAAATGGGAATTTAGGCTGTGATATGCAGGAAGCTTCTCTGACCCTTCTCCCAACCCCCTCAAGTTACTGGTTGATCTGCTAGAAAGTCATGAAAGGCCAAAAGGAATGGAAGTAGAATGAAAGAATTTTCAAAGTTTTTCTTTGCACTATGCTCACACTCTCTTGTATTTATAGGAAGGTGATAGTGAAAAAAGACTGAACCAAATTATTATCAGACCCTGAATTTACGTTATACTACATATTTTGATTTTTCAAGTACCTGAATAAGACACAGTCCTGATCATCATACTACAGTGAACAGATACACTATCAGTGTCTTTTAAAAATCTGGCTGGTTTGGGTTTGCTGTCCTTTTCTTATATGCTCCTAAATTCACCTGTTTCCTCCCAAATAGCTGGTGTTCCTCCTGTTTCAAGCTGCATTTGCAGCCTTTGGTAATGCTTCAAGATTACTCTTGGAACCCTCACAGGCAACTTTCTGATTTCCATCCACATCCCCAACCATGTCTGCACCTTTGCCATTCTCAGTCATGGCCGGCTCGCCCGCTAGGTGAGCTAGGCGCTCGCCTAGAGCACACTGGCCGCAGGGGCACGAAACTGCGCCAGCACCCACCCGTCACTGCCGCTGCCTGTGAAGAGCGCCCCAGTGGGGGCGCAGGAGGCGGCAATGGAGCTTGCTAGCCCTCCCCCTCCCCCTGGGGAGGGGAAAGGAGGTGCGGGCCACCACTGCCACCAGCAAAGAACACCTGTGGGGCTCAGGAGGCAGCGGGGGAGCTTGCTTGCCTGCCCTCCCCCTCCCCCCTGGCTCTTCCCCGTGTCCTCCCCACCTCTTCCCCGGAGAGGGAAGAAGTTAAACTGGTGTGCCCAAGCAAGGAGTCGGGGGGGGCTCCTTGAGGCTGGTAAAAGGTGCCACACCGTGGGCTCTCACCCACCTCCCGGCTTTCTCACCTGCCCTCTTCCTGGGGGGCCCACCTGCCCGCCCGCCCAGGGGCAGGAGGCGGCGGGGGGGGCTGTGGGGCTCAACTCCTTCCTCGGGGACCGGACCCAGAGAGTGGACCCAGAGAGTGGAAGCAGCTGCCGCCCATCCCACAACGGGGGTCTTAGAAAGCAGGAAAAGAAGGAGGCTCCGCGGATGCAGCCCGGAATCCACCCCCCACACTGAAGTCAAAAGGTGGCACCCCCGCCCCCCTTTTGCTGCCTGGCCCCTCCCCCTCCCCCTCCGCTGGTTTCTGGGGAAACCTCTCCCAATGCACTTGCTGCTGGCTGGGTCACTTCGCTGGGGCTGATGCCCACACCCGGCAGTCCCTCCCTCCCCACCGTGGGGCAGGGGCGGTCTGGAGAGGCTCTGCCCCCCCCTCCAGGAGTGCAGAGCATCGCTCCCTTCATCCACCTCTGCAAGCAGGAGTCCGGGTGGAGGAGGGGGCCGTGTATGGGCGACGAGGCACCTCCCGGGCTGACACCCCCCCGCGCCCCCTCTGCAGATCCCCCGTTCCCAGAAGCCAGACTGGGGCTCTTTGTCTTGGTGCAAAAGCCAGGAGGGGAAAGTGCAACAGGGTGGACACAGGGTGCAGAAGGAAGGGGGGGACTGCTGGGGGCCCCTGGCTGGCTGGGCTCCAAGTGCCCAGTCCATCCCACAGCCCGCCCGCCCGCATGGGGGAAGCTGCGTCACCTGGGCTTCCTCCCAGGTTTAAACCCCCACCTCTTCCCTGGCTTGCCGGTGCTGCCCCCACCCCACCTCCAGGCCCCACCAGGAGGTTGGCATTGCTGGGGGGGGCGCGGGCTGCAAGCTGGCCTAGGGTGCCCAGATACCATGGGCCGGCCCTGTTCTCAGCAAGTCTTGATGAGAAAGGTGGACTACAGATGGAGTAAGTAAAGTAAGGATCAGGACACAGGCAGGCCTGCATGCTGCAAAGATCACCCTTTCCACTGACCCTTACATTCATATTTGACAGTGTACCGTATACCCCAGATTACACTGAAATAAAAATCAACAAGTTTGGTTTCCTGAGTGCTGAACAAATACCAGTAACTATACCTTCTTCCACTGCATGCCCTTGTGATATTTTTTTTTAACTCTAGAACGATTACTGCTTTTTCTCTTAATTTTCTAAGTGCTGAAAGTGATTACTCCCAGAATTCTAGTGGGAAGCCTGCAACAAACCCTGTCAATGAGTCCGTCTGAATGTCTAAAAATCTCACTGAAATGGACTTTCATTAACTTTCCACCAGACTTTTGTAAAGCTGTGTGTGTTATAGTTGTGATGCTTCTGTTCAATACTGATGAGCTATTTGTCTACAGCACAGACACCCATGGAATTATATCTAGTACTAAGGATAAATATGGGATGTACCTTTCTGTAACAGACAGAGTGTAGATATACCCAGCTGCTGAAAGCGAGTCTCCTGGTGGGTAAAATATTTAATGAGGTATTGCTGAATCTTGCTTATGTGGGACTTCAGCAGATGTAGCACCTCCTCTCCTATGTAATTCACAAGGAGAAAACAAGAGTCACCAAATGAGTGCGCCAGGCAAAGTTCTCACGAATTACAACTGAATGAAAATGTTGCTACTGTAACATATGTCCAATGATGCTTTTTCCTTTCCTAGTTTTTATTAAAGGATGATGAAATATGGATGATCTTGTGAATTTGTGCCATTGATTCACAGGAACAATACAGACTTGAATGTTAACTTTATGCCTCGAATTCCATATCTTTAAACAGAAAATTCCTAATTACAAGGTTCTTAAAGAACTTTCTTCACTAAGTGCTGTAGTCCAAATATACAAAACTATTCTGTATTTCAGATATAAGTTTTAAGGCCTTGTGCAGCATGGACTTTTCAAGTGAATCATCATGCCATACTTTGTATTGGTGATGTGCAAATACATGAGCAGCTATATTATATGTTACTATCTTCAGACAAGATTTACTTCTGTATGGAAGAGCCTATTCTGGTACAAAACATTTTCTACCCCTCTCATTTATGCCATATCCATTATATTTAAAAAATCCCTTTATTTCAGAATCACACAGTTAACTCTCAAATGTAAGGAAAGGGAACAGAATGGCCCTTTTGACTGGTGGGTTTCAGATCAGACAAGGATGCAAAGTGTGATCCTGAGACATGCAAAGACCAGCAGCTCCAGCCTGATGAGATCTAAGCTTATATTCTTTCCACAGCCATGGCGATGAAGCTGAAATACAAAATCAGTTATTTCAAGAGACTATTTATTAGTCTATGAGACTATTTAAAGCCTGGCCTGAAATAAAATAAATACAGGCCCTTTATCATTAAAAACTGAAGCTGCAAGTTCTCACATTTTACCAAGTTTGTGTAAGCTTCATGGGATTCTTGCTACTGATAAGTCACACTAACTAGCAGAGTAACTGAAAAATGTAACTTCAGTCAATCCATTCTGTACCATGCTGTATCAGGTGTTTGATCATGACGGCAGCTTGGAAAGAAGGCTCTGTTTGTTCCACTTGGCCTGCCAGTTTCACAAGGCAACCCAACAACAGTTCATCCATCAGTTCCAGGATGCGCGCTGAACCTACTTCTGGTGACAGAGAGGAGAGGGAACACAAATTACTACATTATAGAGAAAGTAAAAATTGTTTTACAGAAAGATAGATGGGCATAGCCCCCCTGAGCCTGCTATGCGGGGAGGGCGGGGTAGAAATTAAATAAGTAAATGAATAAATAAGTAATGACACTGGCAGGATAATGGGAGGGAGAGTAGAATATTGGAAATGTATGGATTGAAAATGTCTATTCTGGTTTCTACCATTGCTTTTGGGCACTCAAGGACCCAAAGTGACCCTTACTGAAATTATTTCATAAAGTTAACTGAAATTCATCAACACACACACACACACACTTGTAGACAAAGAAAGCAATCCCAAGCAGGTCTCCTCAGAATCCTACAATAGTCTTTTCAATTAGGCTTATTCCCAAGAAACCTTCCAAAATGGCTCCTTACCATGTTTCACCAATTCGCCAAGACAGGATGTCACACAGTGAAGAGCTTCCTCATCCAGATACTCAACACCATGGATAGCCTGAAGAAGTCCTTCAACACACAGACTTTCAACGACCCTCTGAAATAACACAGAATAAATAATATTTAAATGTAAGCCATGGTTTACACGCCTCAGTCTTTTTTTTAAAAAAGTACAATGACACATATGAGCCATGAACTGGCCTTATACTGTATCAAACCCTCTGGTCAACCCTCCTGGTGTAATCTACTCTGACAGGCAGTGGATCTCCAGGATCACAGATGGAGGTATTCCAAATCACCTACTGCCCAATCCTTTTAACTGGAGATGCTAGGAATGGAACTTGGGGCCAGTGTTCCCTCTGAGTTAGTGTGAGCTAGCTCACAGTTTTTTAGCCTCCAGCTCACAAGTCTTAGCTCAGGAAATATGGCTCCAGAGCAAACTAATTTATGCAGCAGCCAAATGGCTCACTCACAACTTAAATGCCAGTAGCTCACAAAGCAGAATTTTTGCTCACAAGACTCCACAGCTTAGAGGGAGTATTGCTTGGGACCTTCTGCAGTGCAAAGCAGATGCTCTACCACTGGGCCCTCCCTAAAGGAGGAGAATTTCTACTCAACTATGCTACTAAGCTACACCGGTTATAATGAAGGTTTTATGTACATTTGATTTTCCTGTCTGTAAACAGAACCACAGCATTCTGATCATGAAAGGGAGGGAACGGTGGAGAGGAGATGAAGGAGCTCAAGGAAAACTATTGAATGAGTAGACTCTGATATTGGATTGGCTGGACTGATTTACAGCAGTGTTTTTCTAGCAACCACCATCTTTGGTTGTCATCAAGACTAATCCAGCATTCATGCTAACATAGTTTATTTTATCTCTAGGGCCACAGATTGAGGCTCCTGCAGTATAAACATAAGGCTTGAGTAAGCCACGTGGCAGCAGCAGAACAAAAGAAGTAAAACATTATCTTAACAGATCTGTTGTGTTATTTCCTGGCTAGCTGTCTTACACCTTTCCCAAAGCCCCACCAGAGCTAAGCCAAGTGACCACAAGCTCAAGCGCTCAAACCGGAAGCTTAAAAAAAAAAAAAAGCACAAAGAGCGTTCAGACGGCCCTAATTGCAATCATTGCGAGAGATGGGCTGTCCAGATAGGCGAAATCGCGCATTCAAAGTGGAAGTGCCAGGAAAATACTAGATTTTCCAGGGGTCAGGAAAACCCGGCAGCATTGCGCGAGTGAGCCTGCTTTGGGGCGGGAGGCGGATTGGCACGTGTGAACGTGAAACTGACATGCGCAAGGAAACAGCAGCGAATCCTGATCAAAACGGCAGTATGACCGGACCCTAAGAGTAAACCCCACTGAATAACATGGGGATTACTTCTGAGTAGACTGTCTTTGGATTTTTGTTCCCTCTCAGGCTTCCGCGCATGTGTGCCTTGCTGAATAGGGATCCATACACAGAATAGGGCATATACGTCTTCTGGTTGGGTGCCTGCCTCCAGCAAACAGACCTGCATACAGTTTCCTTTACTAGCAAGTGAAACATGTGCACAGGCCCTCTCACAATGCCCTACAAATGGGATATAGATGCACATCTGCCATGTACAAATGCTCCTGGCACTGCAGTGTGGATAGGGCATGTTCCTGCCCATTTATGTGATTCTGGTGGTATAGTATATTTCCTTCCACTAGCAAGGTACAATCTGTTACATGATTGTACTTAATACTATATTGAGTGTGTGTGATTTTTTCCCCTTGTATCAACATCCTGTCAGTTAATCACATGCTGAGAGCAAACAGCACTGCTGATGATTTTGTGGGAGGGGGCTTCAAATGGACATACTGAAGTTATAAGTACCAAGGGTTGTCTATTTTTTATAAAATACCGAGTCTAGAAGCCTGCAGTTTGACAAATATAGCAACAATAACCAAAAACTGACCCACTTCTCATAAAAACATCCATTGCCAATACTCATCAAGTACCCTAAAACTCAGCAAACATTCATTAAACTCTAAAAGAAGAACAATTTTCATTGGCACATCAACAGAAACAGAAGAGGAGTCAGGGATTCAGGCAAAAGCTTGCTTACCTACCCAACTTACAAAATTTTAACAGAGTAGGTGCTCTTCATATTTTTCTGGGAGGCTGTTCTCTAGGTTGAAAGGCCCCTTGAGCCAACCAAAGCCAGACATACCTCCAAAACAGAAGGCACCAACAAGCTATAGAGTCTACAAAAGCAGAAGCAGTCATTCAAATAATAGCTCTGCTTCCACATAAGGTCTTGTTAGGCCCACTCAAATGTCAGCTCCCTATCAGTACTAGTTTGGAATTATGTGGATGAGAAATGCAAAGTCCCCATCCAGTACTGAAGGAGGCCTTCTGGAGTGACACCCATAAAGCAAAATAAAAATTTGCCTCGTCCTGCTTGCACATGAGAGTGGATCTCAGCCAAATGCATCAGTTTTTCTTGCAGTGGAAAGGTAAGTGCCTTCTTGGTTTATGGACTAAAATGCATTCAGTTGTCTAGGGAAGAAAGAACGTATCGATAAAGAAATCCAAAGTAAAGGCTATAAAAATCTCAGGTGTACAAAATATAATGGATTTTCTTAGCAGCAAGATTTTTTAATACTGTCTTCAGTGCACAACACTTAACTGGATGTACAAAGGCCCGAGATGTCCAGAACTATTAGTGATCCTGAAAAAAACACTTGGCTCTCACCCTTACGCTTTCGGAATAGCTTAGATTTTTGATAAAACAGGCAGCATGACCAATAATCACTGGATCGGTTTTCCTGGTAAACAGCAGCTTTCCCACACTCTGCAGCACTTCATGACACACTAATGCATCCTGCAAAATGCAATACAGCCAGTTAGTCTCTGAAAATAAAGGTAGCTGCTCTGCGATGTGATGTGATTCTATGGTGCCACTATGGATGGGATCAGCCCCAGTGCTGCAAGTGAGCTTGTTAAGTAATGACACAGTCAGTACAGATCTATTTAATGCTAAAACAAGACCACCACAGGTAGGAAGATGGCACGCTTCTTTTCCCCAGTCCCTCTCCTCTCTGCTACTGGTTCTCCCCTATCTTATCCTTAACTCTGGGGTAACATTACTAGAGCACTGATGTTAATTATGATCAAAAATAACCAAAGTGTCCCCTTGACACAGGATCTGAAGTCACTGTATTAAAGAGGAATACTTACTTAATGATGCCTTTGTATATGTAATGCTGAACAGTGCTAAAGGTTAGAAGGGAAGGATTCATGCTTGAGAGGGAAGGGTTTTGAGAGCCAGAATGGTATCCACTGATCTTGCTACAAAGAAATCATCAGGGATAGAATAAGCTTGCCTTCCTTAAATACAGCAGCTAGGTTAGTGTTTGTGCCCAAATGTTGCTCAGTAAATGAAGCAGTAGCATGAATTAGAAGGCAGGGATGGGTAGACCAATGTGAATGGCCTGGCTGATACACAGAAAAGATGACAATGGTGAATCAGGCTATTGATCCACGATACCTTTGCCAGAGACCTGCAGAGAACTCAGCTCATGTATGCTCTTTCTTCCTTCTGTGCCAGGAGCTAAATCAAAACAAGGCTACAGAAACACAAGAAGATTTATTCCTAATGGTATTCCCATGAAAACTGTGGCTCTAATGGGTAAGGCATCTAAAGATTGGTACGGGTTTCTATTTAAATCCCACACTGCTTTTCTGCTTTACTTCCACCCTCTGTCATCTTTAAGGTTTCTCTATCCTTGGGAATATACCTTAATTGAACTATGATCTAGTCTCATGGCCAATTTAACTGAGGCAGCCGTGGCAAAAAACTAGAGCTGCTGTCTTTGAGTCGCATAAGCATGTGGTGAGGTGTTCATGTGCATCCATTGGCCCATTCAGGTTTCCATTTTCATACCCTACCACAAACTTTCCACACACAATCTCTATTGATGACCTTGTTCCATGTATTTATTTTCCATCTGGATCTACCAAAAGCACTCAAGATGGCCTACCAACTTGTAAACAATTTAACAATCAAAAAGGAAAGTTCCCTTAAGTCCCAACCAACTTATGGTGATCCCATAGAGTTTTCAAGGGAAGAGGTGTTCAGAGGTGGTTTGCCATTGCCTGCCTCTGAGTAGCGACCCTGGACTTCCTTGGTGGTCTCCCAATCAAGTACTAACCAGGGCCAACCCTTCTTAGCTTCTGAGATTTGACAAGCTAGCCTGGACCATCCAGCTCAGGGCTTAAAGATACTAGCAAAAAATTAAACTTCCCTTTTAAAAACACTTTATCAACAAACAGTCTTTAGCTGGCCCCTATAAACTTAGCAGCTGAATATCTATGGGGTGGTATGGCACTCCATAAAGAAGGCGCCACCACCACAGAAAGAACCTGGTCTTGTATATACAGGTTTCAAATACCCTAGACCCGGATTTTGTTGGATTTTAAAGGTCATAACCAGCACTTTCAACTGAAACTGGAAATGAACCTCTAGCCACTGTAAGTCCTTTAGCACAGGAGAAATAGGTGCTCTAAAATTTATGCCAAATAACAATCTTGCTGCTGAATTCTGAACTAGCTGAACCTTTCAAACAGTCTTCAGTGGAATTCACTATACCATTACATCACTATAATTTTTTAAAATACCCTCCAGGGCAGATGCCTCAACTTTACTGGCCCAGAGCTGTATTTTTGCAGTAAGTGATATCCTTCTCACTGGTCTGCATGCATTATGGAATAGTTTTTGTTAAGGGATGGTGACATTATGAAGTTGTTCAGGATTTAGACCCAAGGTAACCAAAGAGCAGATGATTTCTGCCTCACTGTAAACATGGAGGGGCATTAGCAACACTGAAGCAATAGTTCATAGTGGTGGGAAATGTTAGCTTTGCCCTGCAAAAGTTTGTTTTTCTGCAGCTGTTCCCATGGAGAACACCCTCTCTGCTTCACTGGAATTCAGGTCAGGTCAGAATGAGAAGCTTTGAAAAGGACTGAAAAAACAGACTAAAGTACGGGAGGGCAATAGAAGATCAACTGCTTGTCTGAATAAACCAGGCTAACCCAACAGAAGGTATGAAAAGCCTGAGTTTCTCTCTGTCCCAGATCACTTTCTTCATTGTTGTAATGGCCGCAGCATTCAGCACAGTAAAAAAAAAGATAAATACTTTCAGAATAAGAAAATGTCAACATAACAGATTATAATTGGATGCATTTATAATTGTCAAAGCTTATTCCCACCATTTCTTTGCCCAAAAAAGATGTCTGGATATACATTGCAATACAATAAGAGATATAGTAGAGCTATGAGTAAAGAGATATGGAAGGGATTATTGGGAAACAAGACACATAAAACACACTTATTTCCATTTAATTTTTATGCCAGGGGATGAAGGACCTTGTATAGGGCCTTAAACTATGGATCCCAAGGACTCAGCCAGGATATTGCCATGATTTAGAGCCCTCTGCAGACCATATATGCAATATAGAACAGCTGATTTAATAGAAAGTAGAGACTTCTGGATTGGCCAAGACAGATACAAATACCAAGAAGTTGGTCTTTTACTCTTGCCCTAACCTGCCATATATCACTCTCCATTACAGATGCTGGAGGGTCAGCTTCTTTGTAGGAGCTCCATATTCCCCTTTCTCTCTCCATTTCCCCTCACATTATAGCCTCTTTGCCATGCCCTCTCCATGCTGTGTAATATGTTCTTGGTGACAGCTTGACTGATTTCCCACAAGCCGCTGCTCTGCCCTCGCACTTCCCTTTCCCCCGATTATATTAGTCAATTTCCCACTACTTGCTGCGCAGCTGCATTTTGCCCCGCAGCTTCACCCAATTTCCCCCATGTCTACTCGATCCTCAAAAAACAGGATCGAGTAGATACAGGGAAAATCGGGGGATGCTGTGGGTCAAAATGCGGCCGCGCTGCAAGTAATGGGAAATTGACTAATATAATCGGGGGGAAAGGGAAGTGTGAAAGCGGAGCAGCAGCTTGTGGGAAATCGGTCCTTGTATTTTGGTTCTCTCTGAATTGTGACTTTAGACCTGTGATAATCTGCCAGGGTTTTGAATCAGGCACAGCATCTCCTCAAGTCTTTGGTCCTTTCCGCTTTTGCCTGCCACTCCAGATCTTCTCAGTGTTCCAGTTGAGGCAGTTTAAGTTCAGGGCAAAACAGCATCCAAATTACCTGGGGCAACAGCAGGCTGAAAATGAGCTAACCAATGAAGGGAGGTAATGTAATGCAAAATGGGGGGAAACCCCAGAATAAAAAGAAGATGGAACTCGATTTTAGTGCAGGATGGGGGGAAAAAACCTGGATTAAAAAGAAGGCTGAATTTGATTTTAGCGTAGAATTGCTTGAAGGACACCACGGTGAACATGGATTAAAAGGAAAGTGCAGAAAGGGCCTTTCCTTTCCCAGGAAAAGCCACCTACAACTGTGTCCTTGCTTAGGCCAGTTTTATTACTGCATACAACAATCAGCAATCAATTCAACCCAAAAAAGCTTTCCAGTCCCTAGCTCACCTATACACTTGCTGGTTAGCCTCAGCCAAGTTGGAATATCTAAACTTCTAAAAGGGTATTATACCCACCGTAAGGGCTTTTTGAAGAAAATTTAAATGAGAAACGGTTACTCATGACAGGCCTCAGAGGCAAGTTGCCATAAAAAATCTTAACGTAGACACCAGCACAAGTATGTCAAAATGACAGCTGATGAAAACATTGTTTTGTAGGCAACACACTACTGAAAGACTACGCAGAAACAGTGTTATGTGAAGACTAAATTTGTTGGGAGCTGAACAGTCATTATATTTTGTGCAGTGTCTTTTGTCAAAATCATAGTACTGTCATGTATGTGAGAGAGGAGGTAGTATTTCTTCCAGCTACGATGTGCTTTGGGAATGTTTCCTGCATAAATTCTGTTGAAATTAAGAGGAGTCACCCACAACCCCCTCTGCTTTTGAAGCATTCCCTTCCATTAGAGGAGATGTTCCATGTAAAGGTGAGTTCCCTTCTTTGCCCTTTAATCATACGAATGTACTGCAAGAGCTGCAATATTGCTGACTTGTAACTGTAATGTGCAAAAGGAAAGTTCAGTACAAATCCTAGGCCAACAGTCCCTTGTGGGAATTGCAAGGCTGCTTGCATTATAGCCAGTAATTAGCTTTTGAAAGCACACCAACCAAGCCTTAGCTCAATTGGTCAATACTCCATAAAATTAAATTGCAGTAAAGGTTTCAGCTATTGCTAAGTTATGGTGCAGTCCTATAGATTCTTCAAGACAGCTCTCTCTGGAGCTGGAGAACTGCAAGGGCTGAACACAGAAGTGTTGTGAAGCAGGGACACTTCTGGAATGGTGCTGTAGCACCCAAGGAGCACTATACAGTAAGGTAATCTTCTTCCTGGGTGAGGCTTAAGGTCTGGTGGTGGAAAGGGCCATCACGTTGCTTCTGACTTATGGCAACTCCACAGGGCTTTCAAGGTAAGAGAACAACAGAAATGGTTTGCCATTCCCTGCCTCTGCATAGCAACCCTGGACTTCCTTGGAAGTCTCCCATCCAAGTGTTAACCAGGGCCTTAGCTGCTGAGATCTGCTGAGATCAGGCTAGCCTGGGCCTTAAGATCTACATATCTACAAATAAATGCTTAAGAATGCAACTTAACAACTGTACCTCTAATTATAGTAATCAGTGCAAATGTTTAGAATCCAGTTGCTGAGCCATTTGTTTAACAACCTGTTAGAAGTTGTATAGTATAAAAGTTTCTTTTTTTATATAAGAATTTTATTGGTTTTGCAAAACTACTAGATATGGGGTAAGAATACTAAATCCCTATCTCTAAGTTCTATGGGAAACGGGAAAGGGAAAACTAATACAATGCCATCTATTGGAGTGGGAAGGGCAACTATATCCCTAACTCTAAATCCACTACTGGTGATGGGGGAAGGACAAACTAACAGGTGACACGATCTGGTTACATAATGATATAGCTTTGTCACCTAATGATACAGATCTGTTCTTGCTTACAAAAAGATAAACAAAAAATAATGAAAAGATGCATTCATTATCCAGTCAACAAAAAACTGCAGCAAATATCTTTGTTTTAGAGTCTTTTCTTCTTGCGTTTCTTCTTTCCTTGAGGTTTGGGAGCAGCTGCTCCTTTCTCAGATTCTGATGTATCTGAAGAACTGTAAAGCTTAGAACTACCGCTTGATGAATCCTGTGAGTAGGATCAGAGCCAGCTCGCTCGCTAGGTGAGCTAGGCGCTCGCCTAGAGCACGCCAGCTGCAGGGCCGCCAAACTGCACCTGCCCCCCCGTGAAAAGCCCTCCTCCGCTGCCGCCTGTGAAGAGTGCCCCAGTGGGGCGCTCTCCCTTCTTCCCTCCCTTCTTCCACGCCCTTTTCGGGAGCCCTGGACATCACACCCGCCCTGTGCTGAGCGAGCTGCGCTTTCAACCATGCGTGGGGAGTCGTTGCACACACCACCCAGGTGAGGGCGGGGCCTGGCTGGAGACGAGGGAACGAGGAAGAGCACGAGGCGGTCAGGCATCCTCTGCATCAGGGCACAGGACAGGCTCAGGACAGGCCAGGGGGGGAGCGCCGAGGCCGCGCCTCAAACATGTTTCCCTTCAGCTTGGGCCCTCGCACCGCTGGGCCCCGCCTCTCTCATGTGGCATCGCATGCTGGCTGGTGGAACCAACGGGTGCCAGAGACAGAGCGCGAAAGGGACTGTTAGGGCTGGAGAGCTGTTGCTGCAGGTGCGCGGGCAGGAGGAAGTGAGGGGGAGGGCAGATTATTAGGAGGGGGAGGGAGGCTCTGCTCCCCATCCCCCCCTTTCTCACACGCTTTCGCCCACCTGTCCCCACCCCATCTGTCTCCCTGGCGCGGGGGGGGGGAATGTTCTGCCGCATGAGGTGAATCAGGTTAGACGCCTCTTTCAGAGAGGTAATGTCTGTGGATCAGTTTTGAGACAGACGAGCAAATGGAAGCCTTGAAACCCTCAAAACTGGAGAAATAGCAAGGAAAGGAGCCAACTTAAAAGAAAGGAACTTTTGAGACCCCCTAAAGAGATACAAATTTTTATTACTCCATTTTATTCGTTTCTGGCAGGGCTCAGGAGGTGGCAGTGGAGCTTGCCCGCCCTCCCCCTCCCCCCTTGGGGGGGAGAGGAGTCGGGGGCGGCGGCTCTTCCCTGCCTCTTCCTTGGCTTTCCTGGGCACCTTGCAGCTGCAGGGCACACAGGCAAAGTGCTTAGAGGGAAGAGATGGGGGTTTAAACCCCGACCTCTTCCCTGACTTGCCAGCGCCCCCCTGTCTCCAGGCCCCACCGGGAGGTTGGCATCGGCGGGTGGCGTGAGGCCACAAGCTGGCCTAGGGTGCCCAGACACCATGGGGCAGCCCTGAGTAGGATTCTTCTTCTTCTTCCTCCTCCTCTTCCATTTTAGATTTCTTGTCCTTGTTACGTTGCTTGGGGTTGAAGTATTGGTCTACAAACTTTTTCGCCTTAGGAACAGTGTCAATGTTGAATTTCTTATCTTTAAATCTGAAACTCAGTCCTTCAGGAAATAACCATCTATAAGGAACTGCTTCCTTCTGAAGAGAGAGAGTAAGCTCCCTATAAAGTCTCCTCCGTTTTCTAATTTCAAAGGGGATATTCTTCAAGATTTTTATCTCTTCGTTCTTGATTTTCAGGGGTTTCCCCTGTGTAGATTTCAGCACCAGATCCCTAGTAGACCGTCTCGTGAATTTCAAACAAATTTCTCCCGGGAGTTTATTTTTTTATATATAATCCGGATAAATTCTGTAAACCCAGTCCATCTCCTTCACTAAGTCTTCCTGTTTGTAATCCATTATTGAAGCCAAAGTCTCTGCTAAGAGAGATTTTAAATCTTCATTCTTTTCTTCTAGGATCCCTTGGAAGCGTAGAATATACATAGATCTTCCCAGCTGGAGCTGTGTTAGCTGAGTTTTATTGGAGGATCTCTCCTTCTCTGCTTCATCCACTCTTTTGTTAATACTCTCAGTCTGTTTTTCCATCTTTTTAAATGTCTTTTCCATCGCTGAAGTCCTTTTATCCATTTGAGACATTTGCTTTTGCAAATTATCCATTTTAGCATTGAGATTAGTCATCTGTTCCATTAGGAGGCGCAGTGCGTTTGCCAACAGTGTAGCCATGTCTGTTGTTACTTCCTGGTTGTGGGAGAGAGTCACTGGTTGGCTATTTCTGGTTTGCGTTTTTTTTCTCCAGACCCACTTTCCGCCCTCTCCCAGCCATAATATCAATAAGAAGTAAGTTTCCCAAAACAAAGTAAAAGTTAGCTGAATTTAATCCACTTCACATTACTGTGCAGTTTTCGATTTCACTGATATTCTGATGCGTTTAGCTTAGTCCAAAAGTTTTTAAGTCTTGTTTTAAAACCACTTTGCTTTGTGGAGGGGGTGAATTCCTGAGTTCCTTCCCTCTCCCGCCGCTTGCACTTAGGCGCTTCTAATTGCTACCAAGGTTCTTGTAGACACTTTAGATTACCTGAGTTTTGCTTAACTCGTGATTTGAAGCCTTGGAAGTCTTTTAGAAGCATGTCAACACTTTTGATCGTGTCTGCTTGTCCAGCAGTTCTCTCTCAGCGCTATGCTGGCTTCTCTGGTGATGGGACCTTTCAGAGAAGAAGGTGAGCCTCAATTCCTTAGCTGTCACCTTGGAAGAGGCTCTCCTCAGCTCCCCGGGCTGCGGATCTCCTACAGAGATCCTGGGAGGGTCTGAGATGAACTCGGACCCTTCCCATCAGCCGAGACACAGCTCCCCTCCATCGGAGCAAGACGGGGTGCAGCTGAGTAGCGAAACACTTAAACTGGAAGTCAGTATAAAAGTTTCTTAAACAGGCCATACTCTGTAATCAGTGTTCCCTCTAAGCCAGAGGTGTCGAACTCATTTGTTACGAGGGCCAGATCTGACATAAATATCACTTTGTCAGGCCAAGCCATGTGTGCTATAAAATGTAACACAAGGTAATGGAGATATAAACTTTATAAAGATGATTGATGCCAAATGGCAATAGCAGGCGTGATTGGATTAGGCGTGATATGCAGAGGAGTGGAGATATCAGCATTGGTAATGAGGCAGGAAACCTAGGTCCCAGTTTGGTACAGGAGGATTCAGTTCAGGAGGATGCAAAGAATACATGGAAATAAGTCTGAAGAAGTGAGCAGTGACTCACAAAAGCACATACCCTACCACCATTTTGTTAGTCTTTAATGGTGCTACTGGACTCTTTCTACTACAACATTAAAGAACTGGGGGGGGGGCATTTTAACCTTCCAGGGCATTCAGTTGCTGACCTAAGAGTAGCAATTCTCTTACAAAGGAATTGCAAAGAGAGATTAGAAAGTGAGACTGCTGAATTACAACTGATCATGAAGCTCAAGACAATGCAAACTTCTGGACTGCATTGAGACTTAGGTTTCTTCTCCCATTACCAATGCCTGCTATTGTCTTTTGGCATCTGAAATCACTTCACTCTCCAAGATATAAGGACAGATGGACTCACATTCCAGCTGCACCTGAGGACGTGAGCAGTGATTCATGAAAGCTCATGCCCTGCCACAAATTTTGTTAGTCATTAAGGTGCTACTATACTCCTACTCCCTTTCACTAATAAAGAATGCAAGCTGTGCTGTTAGGTTTCTACCCCCACATCTGTTAAAAATGGAAAGGGGGATCTCTCCAAGTTTCATTGGGTAGACTCTCTCTCATACCTGGAATAAAACGTTTTTTGGTCTTAAATACAGGACACCCCCCATACCTGGAATAAAACATTTTCTGGTTTAAACACAGGACTCCCCCCACCCCTGTAGCTGGAATAAAATGTTTTTGGTATAAACACAGAACTCTTCCTCCCCCATACCTGAAATAAGATGTTTTCTGGTTTAAATGCAAAACTCTCCCGCAGTGTTCCCTCTAAGCTGAGTTAGTGTGAGCTAGTTCACAGTTTTTTATCCTCCAGCTCACACATTTTTGTCTTAGAAGGATGGTTCCAGAGCAAACTAATTTATGCAGTAGCCAAATTGCCTGCTCACAACTTTAATGCCAGTAGCTCACAAAGTAAAATTTTTGCTCACAAGACTCAACAGCTTGCTCTCCCCCCATACCTGGAATAAAACGTTTTCTGGTCTAAACACAGGACTCCCCCCCCCCCATACCAGGCATAAAACATTTTCTGGTCTAAACAAAGGACTCTCCCTCCTCCCTACCCGAAAGAAATCTTTTTCTGGTCTAAACACAGGAATAAAATGTTTTCTGGTAATGAAAGTAATGAAATGGTGTAATATAATTTCTTTTTCTTTCTATTTTATTTTATTGTATATTAGCTTATAATATAAATTTTGAGAAGAAATATATACAGAACAAAGGGTCATAAACATAAGGAGATCTAACAAAACATTACTCAAATAGATAAAAGGAAAATTATGGGAAATAGAGTATTCGTACTGGAGTAATTTTGAGAGGCAGAAATTACTTAGGCGTGCCTATTACACTTAATTAACGACTACAATATACAAATAAAGTAGAAGCAGAACAGAGCTGGCAGTTTGTAGTAGATTATTATTAAAGAATGTTAATTTTATTTCCTTGTTGTAAAAAAGTTTATAATTAATTTGTAAGCTTTGAAATTAATAAAAATATTATATATATATATATATATATATATATATATATATATATATACACACACACACACACACACACATAATCTCATAGAAAACACCATGCATTTTAGGTCATTTTACTCATTTTTAATATAATTTCTATTCCATCCTCCCCCTAAGGAGGTTAGGTGGCATAAAAGATTTATTTATTTGGTAGATAGAACTCTTCCTACCTCCATTTTATTCTCACAATAAGCCTGTGAGGTAGGTTAGGGTGAGGGTCACCATGTCTGGTGTAGTGGTTAAGAGCGACAGACTCTAATCTGAAGAACCAGGTTTGATTCCCCACTCCACCACATGCAGCTGCTGGGTGAATTTGGGCAAGCCACAGTTCTTTGAGAGTTGTTCTCTCACAAGCAGTTCTCAAAGAGTTCTCAGCCCCACCTACCTTACAGGGTGTCTGTTGCAGGGAGAGGAAGGGAAGGTGATTGCAAGCTGCTCTGAGACTCTGAGTGAAGGGCAGGGTATAAATTCAATCTCTTCTTTTTCAAATTAGTTTTTGACAAAGTGGGTATTTGAATCCAAAGCTCTCCATTCCTAGGACAAGACTCTGACAACTATACCATGCCAGCTTTCGTAACTTTGTTGTCATGTTTTCATATATTTTCACATATTCATCTATAGCAAGGGTGACAAACATGTGGCCCAGAGGCCGGATCAGGCTCCCAGAGGGCTTCCATCAGCCCCGCAGTGGAATTGGCCATCTCCTGTTTCCAGTTCTTCTGTTGCTGCTGCTGCTGCTGCTGCTGCTGCTGCTTCGCCAGACTCTCTTAATCATGGCTCAGTCATTTCATGTTTTCCCCTGGGTCCTAGACTCAGAACTCTGAGCTTGAGAGTTATGTGGTGAATGTCAATAAATCTAAAGTAGGTTTGCAGCTTACAGAGCTAATGTTTTAAGCATGTTTTTATTTTAAGTTTAAAAAAATCTTTGTGTTTTTATCCTTTATAAAGTTTATTTCTCCCCTAGCTGGTATTATATGACACACATGGCCCAGCCCAACAAGGTCTCATTTATGTCAGATCCGGCCCTCATAACAAATGAGTTTGACACCCCTGATCTATAAGTTCTATACATTAAGGAAAGCTAGGCCTATCCACATTTACTTTGGAATAAACCACAGAATACAAAAGGAACTACCTACAAGAAAACACGTGTAGGCTACCAATGTGAATTTGCTCTATTACATGAGTACTGTCCTGGTAATTAGACCAGCAGTATGTTTCCTCTAAGAAGTTCAAGGGCATGATATGAAGGGAACAGCTCTCACTACTGTTTGCCATCAGTACCAAGCACTCAGAGGTATACTTTCCAGAATTCTAGCTCAGTGTTTTTTGGGTGCTGTGTATAAAATAAGTATATTGAAACTATTGGGTCCTGTGACCTTTGCTGTTCTTCGGACCCCAGAAGCAAATGTTCGATCACTCTGATATCTGGAGCATACCCCCCCCCTCTCTCTCTCTCTCTCTCTCTCTCACACACACACACACACACACACACACACACACACATGCAGCCTCTGAACATTATCACAATGCACAGTTGTCTAAAGCTTACAGGGGTAATGGTCTTAAGAAACTGGTAGTACCTGGTTGGCTGGGTGCAGGGACAGCATTCGGAGGAGAACAATGGCATTCTGTTGAACTTCCATATTGTCCGAATCAAGGAGCGGGAGCAAGTGGGGCAGGATGCCCATAGCAATAAGGCTGGTCTGAACTCTCTCTGTTTGGAAAATGAAAAGGCAGCTCAAGGTTGTATGTACAGATCCACAGGACTTCTTTTGCAGGAAGGATTTGTGAGAGAGGGTACTTAATTTAACCTGAACAAATCAAATGAGTTCATCTAGACTTTATAGACTGGGCTATAATACGTTATATTGGTATAGAGGTTACACTTTTGGCCCTGTGTTTTAAATGAAGAATCAGAATGAGATATACAGATAGATACTGACAGTGTCTGGGACCAGTGTTCTGAATGACTGAACTGTGTTTTAACTGATGACCCTGAAAAGTCTCTAGTCCCGACATAGGGCTTACAATGTCATAATATTCTTAGAGCTTGCTGTGCCTTTGCTGAGGCAGTTCAGACTCTCCCCACTACTTCCCTGGAAGTTTCAGTGGAGCTGGTGTGAGAAATGGCCAGGCCATGATCCGTGCTGGACAGGTGTGACAATCTTGGCGTCTTCTGGGCTCTATTCTCTACCTACTGATATTATTGCAACTGTCTCATGGTGCTTTACCTCTTGTGGGATGCCAGGTTTATTGACCATAGGAGGCTCATATCTCAAACCCTGCAAGGGGAAAAAGCAGCTGGAGAAGCAAACTGAAGTGGGGAGATGGCAGGTGGGCAAAGGTTTAAGTACCTCTGCTCCTCCACTCCAAACCACAAATTCCTAAAGCAGCTTTTCCTTATTAAAAGTACTCAGCAGGATTTAAATCCATGCCTATTGGTGTAATATCTAGTTAAGCCCTTAATTAATCCACTTGTAATGGTTCATCTCCAAATCAGAGGTTGAAGAGGAAAAGAGGTCTGTCTAAAATTATACACTGGATCAGTTTAATGGAAGCCATCAACAAATGTAAAATGTGTTTTGAGAAGAAGGCTCAGCTCTTTGCAGTGGAAGGTTTGTTTATGAATCTTTGATTCTCACACACACATTGGTATAGTGGATTAGTTTCCTGTCCCAGGTGCATATTAGATATTAATTTTGATTGGAAGCTAAACATTATGTTACCATTTTCACTCACACAATTGATTATTGTGCCTGGAAATACCGGCAAACATTTTTGCATTAATACTAGGTTTATCAATCAATCAATTAAAGGATTTTAGTGGAGTAATAGTTACAATAAAAATGATCAACAAATTACATTATTTACACAGTACAGTGAGAAATTGAAGTAAGTGAAACAAAAAAAATTGAATTTCAAAAAAACAATTATCTTCATGCTTACCACCAAGCTCTAATTTATCCGGGATTCTTTGAAACTGAGAGGTTTGATCAGACATCCCCCCTTAACCACCTTACCGCACACTCACCCCATGTTTGGTCGATCAGAGGCATAGGGTTGCCAATTCCCTGATGGGGGTGAGGTTTTCCCCAACTTCAGGAGTCTGAATCTGCTGACCAACTGGCTGATGGGGGGGGCATCAGCCCCGAAAAGCCCCACTGCACCTGATGTGCCCAGTGGGATGACATCACTTGGAGGTGATGTCATCACACTAGGCATGTCATGCAGGGGACAGTCTAGCATTTGGCTAAAAAACTATGGTTATCATAGAGTTTTTAGCCAAATGCTACAGCATCCCCTGCACAACGTGCCCAGTTCAATTATGTCACTTCTGTGTGATGTCATTGCAGCACACACACCCCATGGTTGGTCGATCAGAGGCATAGGGTTGCCAACTCCCTGATGGGGGTGAGGTTTTCCTCAACTTCAGAAGTCCGAATCTGCTGACCAACTGGCTGGTGGGGGGGCATCACCCCCGAAAAGCCCCACTGCACCCTATGTGCCCAGCGGGATGACATCACTTGGAGGTGATGCCATCACACTAGGCATTTCATGCAGGGGACAGTCAGCATTTGGCTAAAAACTATGGTTACCATAGAGTTTTTAGCCAAATCCTACAGCATCCCCTGCACAACGTGCCCAGTTCAATTATGTCACTTCTGGGTGATGTAATTGCGGCGCGCATGCCAGAAAACCCTGGGACCAAGCCAGAAGGACCCCCCCTGCCAGCAGATTGGTAAGATCTGGCAATCCTACAGACACGGTAGACATGGAGTGGGCTGGGGGAGCAGTTTTCCTTAATCATTTGTCTTCTGGGCATGTGCATAGATACTTATGAGAAGCAGTGCTTCGAACTCCTGACAGGATAGCTGCAGCTGGTGGCCAGTGGGATTACTGAAGGAGGCTGCTGGGATCTTTAGTTCAGCATGGGGGAAGTGTTTTTAAACTGTGCTTTTGAAAGCCAAGGGGAGAGAATAAACGTGATAAGCCTCATCCTGAGGAAGGAGGAGGGAGTTCTCTCCAGTTTAGCTAAGGGGGCTGGGGGGGTAATGGAACTCACAAATACTGTTTGAAGTGCATATCTGCTTATGTGCACATCGGTAACACCAAAAAGAATGGTGGAGAAACAGGAAGTCTTCCCAAACCGCTTCACCACGCAACAGCAATCACACATCCACAGGAGCACTGTGAAACTGGTAGGATACATAAATATGGGACTTTCCATAGTGTCAGGAAAGTCTGGGTTGAGCACAGGGGGCTAACAACTGTGGGATGGGAGAAAGATGTTGCTGTCTGAATGAGCACTTTAAATCCATGGGGGAGAAGCAACAACAACGGATCAAAGTGCTTGTCTGATCACAGCCCCGGTCTTAGTTTTCTTACCCCTTTTAGCTGCTTGATCCCAGCTTAGCCAAGAAGCTGATGACAAAGTCAGGCACCCAGAACAGGCAACAGGGAAGGCTCTGCACACAGCAAAAATTGCCTGCCCATCTCATAGTAATTATATATTCATAACTGTTCACTCTGTGAAAGTGTAATGCACACAGCATGCTCAGTGATGAATCTAAAAACCTGTACCACTGTGAGATCCAGTTTGTAGTTCAATAGCTCCATTAACTATCAAGTGAAAAGTTCAGCATCTGCATAAATGTTTACATAATCATTAATGGGTATCATCCTGTATGTGAAATGTTAATTGTCCCTAATTTGCAATAATATAATATAGGCATTTGTTCAGGGTAAGTGCTCAGAAAGTAATCCTCCCCAGACTTTTATTTCCTTCACCAGATCATTCTATCTTGTTTTTTTCTCCAAAATAACCAGCAGATGGAGTCAGAACCTCTACTATAGCTATAAACACACCAAATGGAAGCTGTTGAAAAGGTAAAGATTACCATTTTGCTGCCCTCCATTAGTTCCCACAAGATTTTTCCCCCTGACAGATGAAGAGGTTCCTTTGAAGGATTCAACTGACAAAGTAATTAAAAACTGCTACAATGTCAGGGTCTCCATTCTTCACACTCCAACGGCAACATTCTAAATGGCCAACTAGTATTGGTTTGATCACTTGAGAGGCACTGAGGAAATGTGCCATTTGCTCTACCTCTGGTGGTCAGTGAACTTTGCCGCTGGTGGAACAGTAGTGTGGTAGGCCTGTTGAGGGGTCATTTTAAAGAAGTGCCTCTTGTCCACCCTGCCATGCAGCCCTGGTCCCTTAACAGTGTAATCCTTAGAACACTTTCCTGGGAGTAAGCTCCACTGAATAGACCTAAGTAGCATTCTGAGTAGGACTACACTCTTTAAAGATGTTCCTTTTAGGTCTAATATAGCCCAGGTATTTAGACTTTATCAATAGATATCTTAGACATATTTAGCAGCAGATGGCCATTCTGGGACCCCCACCCTCATAGGGGTGTGGGGTTCACTGCAACTGGCAGAAGGGAGAACTAGCTAGCCTGGCATTGCCTTCTTTGTGTACAGCACTGGGGGAGGCCATATAGGGGCTGGTATCTCCCCCACCCATCCTCCCTTTATTTCAGAGTGGGTACAAGCTGGTTATTCAATTGCGGGGGGGGGGCTGCATAGGAATTTTTTCATTCTCCAGGCGACTGGCACTAAACTGGATGTGATTTTTTTTGCCTACTATACTCTGAAAACAGTAACAGAAAATCCACTGATTTTCAATAATACCTAGGAACTAGTATTCCATAATTGTGGCAGCAGTGTGAATCAAGTTGCTTAAGTGATACGCAGTATGGCTCAGATGAGCACCCTGAAGCATTGTTTGAAAGACTTGGGGCCTCCCTGGACCTGGTACAGGAAACCCTTGGGGAGTGCCATTATCTTCAACTCACAGACTTAGTAGCTAGGGGGACAGGAAGTGGTGTACCTCCCTCAAGCATCATAAAGGTAAGCAAGGAGCAGCCTGAGCTGTATGCATGTAACAGCCCAAAGCTCAGAGCTAAGGTGGCCACACCCATTAAATCAGGGATGCACAAACCAAGGAGGCCTAATTTTTTTGGCATTGCATCAATGGCCCCCCACTGTGACCAGGTTCGGAATAGGGTTTGCCTGTGGGCACCACAGATCCCTTTGATTGATGTAAATAAATAAATGTGGCCTTTTAATTAACCCATCTGAAGATGCCAGTTCTCCTTATTCTGCAACCACATGCAATCAGCATTTATACGTGTCTAAATGCAGCTGCCCAAACATCTTCCATTAAGAACCAGCCTTTCTCTCTGGATGGCAAAACATGGGTGGATCATGTGAGGGATGTTAGTACTAAGGATACAGTCCTAAGGGGACTTTCCTGGGACCAAACCTCATTGAATGACATCAGAGAGACTACTGAGTAGACCTGCTTAGGGTTGTTGCTCCCTAAGTGCTGCTTATAATGGGAGAACACAAGCAAGAGCTTATAGAACCAAGTTCCCCTGAAAAATGCATCTCCTTAATTTAACATTTGTAGTAAGAAGGAAATACTTTATTCTGTATTTCATATTCATACAACTTTCAGAGGAAGCTAGACCACATCAGCTACGGTGTGCGTTCACCCTTAAGTGTGATTCCAGTTCTCTTCTGAAGTTCCTCCCTTAAGGCTTCTCTTGTCAGTCTCCATTAATCTCTATTTAGTGCTCTATTCCCTCTATTTGTCTCTTATGTGCTGTCCTTACTCTGTATCACTTGATCCATTAGGAAGCTGAGGACAGGAGTGACACATCAGGATGTCCACACATCAGACATTTTGCCATACAGCTATGGCAACTTGGTTGTGAGAATTATATTCAGAAGATAAGGACTGAAACTGATGAGATGATTGTGGGTGTAGCAATTCCTTTCAGTATTTTTTTCAAGAGCAGCTACTACTGATTACAGCCTCCAGATAAGGCAAATACTGGCATACATAACTTCTAAAATGATCTAGGATTATAATAAAGTAAAAACTGGCAAAAGGGGCTATGGAACGGTGATTATAATTCGTATCAATGATCCTGAATATCCTAGCTTGGAAAATTTCCTTTTGAGGACATAATCAGTTGCAGTGGTTGCCAGGAACACTTTTCGTCAAGTTCAGCCAGCAACTATTGTTCAGTATCCTTTCATTACACTGTAACTTGGTAACAAGAACATGGGGGATCTGCCCCATGGTGACTGGCAGCTACTGCTGATGCAAAACGTGGAGACTCCCTGTCAAGTCTGGCTCTTGCCAAATCAGTGTGATTGTATACAAGTGGTAAAGTCTGGACAAGAGTAATCAGGGAAAGAGCTGGACGAAACAAGGAAAGGAATGGATAAAGTCTGTTCCAACTGGCTGGTCAGGCAGGTCTGTGGTTGCAAGCGGAGTCCCACAGTTGTTCTGACCAAAGAAGCAGGCCTGACCACTCCAGTGGGTTAGCTTACTCTGTTTTAAGAAGTTCTGGTAGCTACTGGAGGTCTATCTGATCTGCCTATAACTCAGTCGGACAGAGTTTAGAGATGAAGAAACCCCTTTAAGCATTCTCACAGCCACGTGATAGCCACTTATCTGTTAGTGAGTCATGCAAGTAGGGTGAATTTTTAAAGGATCCAGACCCATGGGACAGGACTTTCCCATGAGTCTGCCAAGTTCCAATTTCTAATAGTATACCAAACCATTTAAAAATACCTCAGTAGTCCACCTATGTGGCTGGGGCATGCAGTCCCGGCCATATGGACTCTATTCTCCAGTAAGCATCTACCATGTAGTAGGGAGAAGACAAAAGGGTATCTGAGTCTCATTCTCACAAGATGTAATATCTTTGGAAAGGACACTAACAGCCACCACTAATATGGAATCCACAAAAGCATTAAGAAGAACCTGAGTTTAACTCATCTTGTGAGTGTACAAGACAAGCATTCAGAAGCTATTGTGAGAAAAAGAATTAAAGAAGGCAGTTTTACTGAAGAGTGATTAAAGCAGAAAAAGAATGCTAAATATGGCCTATTACAGCAGGTCTGAAACTCTCACCTCTTATACTATCTATAGCAGAAATGTGTCTTGGTCATTGTAATATATTGAAATATCTCTATTTTAATAAATATTTATTCAAGTGCTTTTCTGATTGAGTATGGTTAGCAATCGCCTTCTCCACCATAAACAGAGGACAGGAGAATGATGTAAGCTGCCCTCCCCCCCAATTGGGGAGAAACGTGGGGCATGAATGAAGTAAAAATCATCATAATAAATAGACGGAACAGTAGTAAACTTTTGCTGGTATACTTATAACAATAGGGTTCTTGCTCTCTCAACCTGCCAAACAATATCAACTCAATAAAACAGCTGTTGCTACACAAACAACTGAAACCAGATTATAACTGGACCAGGAGTGATCTGAGAAGATTAATCTCAGAAACTATACAGCAGAAAACAACACAGGAAAGACTCTGTGTGCAATTGGCCACTGGCATGTTCATTTACTATTGTTTTAGGACTTTACTTACCAGTTGTGACTAAATTCCTGAGACAAACACAAGCCTGGTTTGAAACCTAGTTGTAGAAGATAAACAAATCAGAACACAAGAGAAAATACTCTAGATTCTCGGCTTTTACAAACAACATTAATTTATTTCAAGTATTTCTTCTGGGACCCAAGACAGGTAACAACAATGTAAAAACAATAGAAACAATGTAAAAACAATATAAACAATATAATGAAACCATCATAAAACAACACATTAACAATACCTATACTGGTTCTAAAGTTGATTGGTTCACATTAGTTGAACACAGGAAGCTGCCTTACACCAAGTGAGACCAATGGTCCAACTTGCTCAGTAGTGTCTACTCTGATGAGCAATAGCTAGCTTTCTGTGGTTTTGTCCCATGCAAAGAAAGGCCTTCGCCCGCAGCTGGTAGCTGAGGTTGTTTAATGGGCAATATTGGTGAATAGGCATACACGAACACATGGCCTTATGAAGGCAGCTTATGTGGAATCAGACTATTGGTCCAACAACGTCTGTATTGTCTACTCAGTCTGGTAGCAGCTGTCCAGCATCTCAGGATGAGGTCTTTCACCTCACTTGCTACCCGATCCTTTTGATAGCACCCTTTTGATGCCGGTTATTAAACCTGGGACCTTCTGCATGCCAAGCAGATGTTCTACTACTGCACCATGGCCCCTCTATCACAATATTCTGGTTAACTGGGATATATGTCAAAGATGTAAACTTTCAGTCTACTTGGTGGAAATGACAATTGATATAATAATGGGAATACTCAAACAGATTTTTTCCCCTATGTGTCATTAGAATCTCCATATAATTAATGGATTAACTGGAATCTTCTGGATCCAAGAGACCACCAGCCAGAAGAGGAGGGAGTTGAGATGCTTCAAAGAAAGAGGGAAGTCCTCTTTTGAGGGACCTGCTTGAGATGCCAGGAACTCCAGGAGAATCAGAAGGGCCAGGGAAAGGCCCTTGGCTCTTTTGGTTGGAAGAGGGAGAGGCAATGTAGCCTAGGGTGAAGAGAGAAGCATGGCTTCAGGATTCATCTAAACCAAGCTAGATAGCACAAAAAAGTTGGAAACTGAAATCTGGTAACGTTCAGATTATTCTTTCTATCTCGTAGGAGATCTTAGTGAGACAGGACTTCAGTCTAGGGAAATAAATTGGTTTATCACTCCTTTAACTCTGTATCCTGTAACAAAGCCTGTCTTGGCCCAAGGCACCCTTAATGTAACAAAAAGATATTTTGTTTCCAAAAGAGTTAAACTGTCTTTCTCTACAAGGTCCTGGTTGGTGACAAAGGGGATAAGATCCTCATTTCTGTTGAAGGTGAAGGGAAAAGGCAGGAAAGGTGAACTTCTCTTCAAAGTCTAAGGATCTGGGAATTGGACCATACGGGTAAATTTATTCCACAACCCCTGGGTACAATGGAGGCACCTTTAGGACCCATTTTATCACACAGCAAACTTAAAGATCTAATATGGGCATTCATTTTCTTTCCTCACAAAGGTAAAACAAGTTTATGATATTTTTACTGTACATAAATAAAGATATTTAGACTTTTGTCCTGAGCAAGCATACTGCAATGCAAGTTCCACTGCAGTGTGGCCAGCCTCCACGTGGGGCCTGGGGATCTTCTGCTTTTACAACTGATCTCTAGCTGACAAAGATCAGCTCCCCTGGAGAAAATGGCTGCTTTGATGGGTGGACTCTGTCATTGTACCATGCTGAGGCCCCTCCCCAAACCCCGCCCTCTCCTGGATTCACCCCCAAAGTCTCCAGGTATTTTCCAACCCAGACCTGGCAACCCTGTCTCACTGAAATAAAGGGGAAATTTCTGAATAAACAGGCATAGGATAGAGGAGTTAGAAAAAAAGTAGTCTGGTCAGTAACATCCTACCCCATAACCCCATGCAATCCACAGCTTTACCTTGTCCACAGAAGAGGAGAGGAGAAAAAGGAGCATCCGCAGAAGAAATCGGTCCCCTATTTGCAACATCACTTCATGGTGCTGAGAGTTTGTTGCCATGTTGCTTAAAGCGGCACAGCTATAGTACTGTAAGCACAGAAGATAGGAACTAATGCACCATGTGGTGGGCTTATGGAATTCATGGAGTACAAACATTGGAAGTCCCACAGATTTCTAGGTGAAAATGCTTAGGGCTTAGGCTCTCAAACTGTAGTCAGGAGCCCTGCCCACGGTGGGCAGGAGAGCACAAATGTAGGCTTGGAGGCAGTACTTTTCTTCCAACACTAATTTAACCATCTTGGAGTTCCATTAGTTCCTGACCGCTATTTGTTTGGAGGGATAGCCGTCAGGCCACTCCCAAGGGAATGTTTTCATTCACAGTCTCCTAGTTCTTATCTAGAAAGCTGACTTGTTTTCCTCCACCACTGAGTATCAGGTGCAAGATCTCTCAGTCTCTAGAATGTAGCTTTAATGACGCTATTCTTGACTTGACTTGTAGCCAGCAGTTAGGGTAGCTATGTATGCTGTCTCAGGTTCTGCCTGGCTTTGCTGTATATGTTCAAGGCCCAGCAGATTGAAGCCTGCCATCATCTCTTAAATTTGATGCTTTATTAAAATTTCCTTGTAAGCAAACTTGGATCTTGTATATTGTTTCCTTGGGACTTCTGTAAACCTTGGAGCTCATGCCCAGAGCCCCCAGGGGTTATCTCAAACTGAATGCAAAGCCCTGAGCTCTTTTGACATTACAACAAATTCCACATGTGGAACAAGAACATTGGGCCTCAAGTAGTAATGATTTCTTTCTTCTTTTCACTCAGGAGGTTGCCTGTTAGGTCTCAGGTGTCACAGATCTCTCTCCCTTCTACCCCCAAGCTAGATTTCACATCAAGCAGCCAGAATTTATCTACACCACTTAATTTTATGGGATGACTGAAGATGTCACAAGCAATTTTATCTCTCCCCCCCCTCTGTCAGTAAGCACAGTTGAGGATACAGTTTCAGTCTTGACAGTGTTTAAAATCTTATAAGTGTTATTTCTGCAGAACTGAAAAAAGTTTTTAAAAATATTTTGCAAATCTAAAAAGCTCCTATTTTAAAGTCAAGTTTACCTGAACTTCTGAATCAGGAGACTCTAACAAAAGGGTGAGAACGGGGAGAGCACCTTGTCGACACAAAATTTGCTGCACCCATTCTGCAAGGGAAATGGGAACCAATAATATGGAGCCTGTAACTTTGCACAAAGTATTCTGGGCTAATGATCACTCAGCTTCCTTTATTAACACTCTGTGGATGCAAGTGAATTAACAGCTAAAAAGACAGCATTTCCTAAGGGAAACAAATTAAAGCAATACTGTTCAGTTCTATTGCAGATAACCATATCTGTATTTTTTCCTGGATAGCAACAATGCCAGGAAAATCCACCCACTGGCAGGGTGGGCAAGGACACCAAGCATTGTGGTTAGACCATTTTCTAAAGAAAGGGGAAGGAAGAAAGGCAGACAGACAGATAGTTTCAGAGGGTAGCCATGTTGCTCTACAGTAGAACAGCTAGATTCAAGTCCAGTAGCACCTCAGAGACCAACAAGATTTTGGGGGGCATGAGCTTTGGAGAGTCAAACTTTGGGTCATCAGATACCTGATGAAGGGAGCTTTGAGTCTCAAAAGCAAATAAACAGACAGACAGATTGCCTATCCTGGAAAAATGTAATAATAGTGAACTGATGAAACTAATATTAAACATTTATGTGTAACCAATGATGGGAAAGGCTTGCCCTACTTGCATCAAGATTTTGTATTGTACTCACATCATTACTTACTGGTTTTATCTATGTTTATGGCATGTACTTTAGAGAAGGATGATTGTTGTGTAACATAAGAAATTTGCATTATAAATATTATAAAAAGTACAACCAAGTGTGTTATAGTCATAGAACAGTGGTTTTCTTCAGTGAGCTTATTTTATTTTTCACACAGCTGGGATAAGCCAGCCTCAACACTGGTGGCTGTGGCTCAACTGGGCCAGGCCAGTTCCAGTGACCACTGCACAACTGGGCCTGAGCCTGGCAACCAGCACACAATTTGGCTTCACCCAGCAGATACTACACAACTATGACAGACCCAGACCATTAGGAAACTGGTCCAGGCCCAGCACTGGAAGCCACCGTGCAACTGGGCCAGAGTTTTCCAGGGGAGAAGCTGCTGGGGGAGAGAAGGAGGGGAAGTTGAGGACAGGAGGCTGATAAAGGTAGGTTGGCTGCCGGGAGGAAAGAAGAGAAGGAAATCAGGAAAAGGAGAGATTCTATGGGGGCTGTGATGGAAGAGAAAGGAGGAGGAGGAGGAGGAGGAGGTTGGATTTATACCTCACCCTTCACTACCCAAAGGAGTCTCAGAGTGGCTTATGGTCTCCTTTTCCTTCCCCTCCCCACAACAGACACCCTGTGAGCCATACTCCCTCTAAGCTGTGGAGTCTTGTGAGCAAAAAATTTACTTTGTCCACTACTGGCATTAAAGTTGTGAGCGAGCAACTGCATAAATTAGTTTGCTCTGGAGCCATCCTTCCTGAGCTTAGACAAAAATGTGTGACATGAAGCCTAAAAAACTGAACCAGCTCACCCTAACTCAGCTTAGAGGGAACATTGCCTGTGAGGTAGGTGGGGCTGAGAGAGCTCTTTCAAGGACTGCCTGTGAGAGAACAGCTCTGAAGGAACTCATGACTGAACCAAGGTCACATCAGCAGCTGCATGTGGAGGAGAAGGGAATCAAATGCAGTTTTCCCATATTAGAGTCCACACACCTAACCACTACACCAAACTGGCTCTCAAAGAGGAAATAGGGTGGAGTTATACGGGAAAATGAGATGCCTCCCCCTAGTCCTTGCAGGTCCCTCACTTGTAAGATCCTCTTTAGGATCTTGCACAATGTCAGTACTGCCTAGCCCAGCATTACAGTCAAGAATCAACACCAGTCCCACTAAGTGAAACCTCTTGATGCATCCCAGAACTGGCAGCAGTGATAGCTCCTTGCACAATATCCTCCTACAAGAGGGGATACTAGCAAGAAGCAGCTGATCAGCAGCAACGTTCAGGATAGAAGCCCTTATAGAAGACTTCCTGTTTCTTTTGTGTTGTTCATGTTTCTGTCCTGATTGGTAACACTGACAAGAAATGCCAGAAGGAACAGAATAAGACATCAAATGTGCCTTCTGCTCGGCATGCTGCAAAATGAGAATATCTTTGTGGGATGCTGAATACTGATTAAAACTTGTGTAGGTGGCAGCTGGCTTCATGTATTTCATACTTTATCTGCTTATTGAGTGGGCACTAAAGACCTGCTGAAAGTAGATCAACGGAATTGTTGTTTTCCTAATCAATCATTGTAACTACTGGTGAAAAACAAAGCCTCCATAACCATGTAACTTTTTAAAGAGAATAAACTTTGGCAACATAATTTCTTTCCCATATTCTGGAAATGACACAATAGAAATGAGTCCCGGTTCACAATACCTGATTGCGTTAGGTTGAAAATGGCTCCAACTGCATATTGTTGGACTCTAGGATCATAAGATTTAGAAAGAGTAAGTAAAGGTACAACTCCTCCTGCATAAGCGATTGCCTCTCGGTTGGTATCTGGGAAGTGAAAGGAAAATTCAGAAATTTAGTTATTTTGGTAGGCGGTACCTTTTTAAAAAAATATTTTATTGATGTACATTTTCATTAATTACAACAACGAAAACCACAATGTACAATCACAGCCCACAACGACAACAAAGACAATCACAACCCACAACAACAACAAAGACAACCCAACAAACTAAAAAAAAAAAATACCAACGATTACATGAATTTCTGGTACTTTTCAAACACTAGTTTTCAGTCACAATGGGTAATTCACACTCTTTCCCAGCCACTTATACACTTTGGTAGGCGGTACTGAAGAACACTATATAAGGAACAATCTAAACACACACAGGGTCTAGGAATCCTGGGTGCTAAGTGAAAGAATAGGCCTGAAAAATGCCTAATATTTTTCTTTCAGTGATACAAATAAATGTAATGAGGTATGCATACAATATAGACTTACTAAATGAAGCTGTTTCTACTGGAAAATAACTGCTATCAATATATTCTGACAATGTCTACTGGCAAAGTCTCACAAATCACTGTGCTGGTGCAGAAGACCAGAAGCCTCTCAGCACTATTGTACTGACCCCGGCAGCACAACCAGGCCAGCATAGCCGCATCTGACATAGGCACTATGGCACCAGCAAGGATCCTGACTCATACTTGTGATACTATGAGGCTTATTGTGATATGGAGAAGGAAATAAGGGAGTTGACTAAAGCAGATAAATGTTGTTATACTGTAACAACTGATTTCAAAAGAAAGAACTTTACAAAAATTAGGGGAATAGTAAAAATCCCTAAAGGATGCTTGGAAGCTATTTAAAACCACACTAGTTGATGCCCAAATAGAATACATTCCACAGGTTAGGAAAGATAGTGCCAAGTCTAAAAGAAGGCCTGCGTGGTTAACAATACAAGTCAAGTACGCTATAAAAAGTAAAGAGGCTTCCTTTAAGAAGTGGAAGGTCTGCTGAAATGAATTGGAGGGACCACAGGCTCTGGCAAAAGAAATGTAAGCCAATCATCAGGTGTGCAAAAAAAGATTTTGAGGTCCAGATGGCATACATCTGAGATTCTTAAGGAACTCAGATGTGAGATAGTTGATCTGCTAACCAATGTTCCCTCTAATTTGTTTCCCCTTCAGTTCCTTTTAACTATTCCCCTCATTTTTGTAAAGTTCCCTCTTTTGAAATTTAGAGAACATGCTTAAACTACCATTATGACACTACATTGATCTGTCAATATTTTAGGGCCTTTAAAAAAATAGAAACTAAACCCACTCATCTTTAGAGCAGAGAGGAGGAGGGTGAGTCATTGAAAAGTGTGCTAGAGGTGGGTGGGAGTGGGTGGGACAAAGAAAACCAACAAAAACATTATGCACAAAGAAAATGCTGACTCACAATGGCTTCCAGAAAAAGATCAAAGTGGTTTCAAAAGAACCTGACCCCCTCCCCCGAATAAACAAACAAAGCGAGAACTAAAAGCATAAAAATGCATGCAGAAATCTGGGGATAAACCGAAGCAGTATGGGGCCAGAACCAACTGAAAAAAACTCATGTGGAGAAGCTATTGGCTGAAATCAATGGATATAACTCTTCTGTAACTTCTAAGATTGCTTGGTTGAATAGTCAGCAGGGGTCGGAGTGAAGTGTAAACAAATATGGAATATTGCAGTCTATTCCAGCTACACTTTCACATTACATTTACACACACTAGTGCTTAGGATACCTATGCTGACCTTGAAATGAACTTGTTTTTAAGTACCTTTGTTTGTAATATGTGCTTTCCGTCAATGTTTTCAGACACATTGGAGTAGAATATTCTGAAGGACTGACAGTTTTCTGAGTTGTAGTGATGAACACCTCTTCTTGGACTGGTTTCCAGATCAGCAACTTCCCCCACCCTTCCCACCATTATCTGCAATTCTCAGTAGAAAGCAGGAAGGACACTTGGTTTTTGCACCTTTGTGGTGAAGAATGGCCTAATTCTGACACCATAGTAAACTCTCCTATAATCTCATCAAATGCTGTCCTTAGTGCACTTCTCAAGTTCCACATTTATTTGGAGCTCATTCTGTATCACCTATCAGTGAGTTGTTCAGTTGCACAACCAGCCCACAGAGCTGAGCCCAAGCATGCACTTCCTGCAGAAGCAGAGTTTCTACCAGTGCATTCAGAGCTGAGCTCAAACCATCCCTACTATGGGGAACTGACTAGGATAATTTTAGCATTGACATTATTTCTATTCTGTTCTGAGATCACTCTTTTATAATAAGGCAGATACAATTTTAAGCTATTGTTTTGATTAGAACAATGAGTTCTTTGAAGAGATGGCAATGAGTTTTTTAAAGAGATGGCATAATTAACACGTAAATGTACAAGCATTTTCCCAAGATAAAATATTTGTAGTGTGGAATATATAAACTAGAACAAGTTTTTGTTCTAGTAATTGACATTCAAATCAATTTTTCCATGGACCTGACAGCTTGAAGACTCTTTTTTAAAATGGAAAATGGCAGAAAGAAGCCAACTCAGTAGTTAGTGAGAGGGTGGACCTGCCTGTTATTCCTGGTTAGTCTTGATCAAAGTCAGAGAGGGAGGGAGGGAGGGCATGCATAGTGTGTTGCACAAGGGTCGGGTAGACCTGAGTTCAAATTCCTGCTCAACCATGAAATTCAGTGGGTAACCACACTCTCTCAGGCTAGCCTGTGTAACAGGGCCCTTGGGAGAATAAAATGGGAGGAAGGAACCATGTTCTGAATGCCTTGGAGGATTAGAAAAAGAAAAATTCAGTCCAATCCTTCTCTTCCACTTATTCTTCTTCATGCTTGGATTAATGTGAATTCACTTCATACTAAAAATGAGAAGTCACTTAGAAGGCAACCAATAAAGATAAAAAGTCACCCGCCTAATGGGTTTCAGCCTCCAGAGAAGGCTTATTAGTCCATCCATCCCCATCTTTAGGAGAAGAATACACACTGCTGAGCACATGCAAAAACTGCATGTTGATGAAGACCCCTAGCACAAAAAGTTGACTGACCCCTGAAATAAAAAAGTTTTCAGTGTTCTGCTTTAAGAGAGCCAGTTTGGTGTAGTGGTTAAGTGTGTGGACTCTTATCTGAGAGAACTGGGTTTGATTCCCCACTCCTCCACTTGCACCTGCTGATGTGACCTTGGGTCAGTCACAAGCTCTGGCACAGCTGTTCTCTCAAGGACAGTTTGTGTTAGAGTTCTCTCAGCCCCACCTACCTCACAGGGTGTCTGTTGTGGGGAGGGGAAGGGAAAGGAGTTTGTAAGCCGCTCTGAGACGCCTTTGGGCAGTGAAGGGCGGGGTATAAATCCAATCTCTTCCTCCTCTTCTTCTTCTCTTCTTTGTCCATTTCTGCTCTCCCAACTCATTTGGCTATCCTGTTCAATTTCCAGTGCCATACATTGTACTTGTGCCCTTCATTGTGGCCATCAAAAGCAAAATAAAGTTTTCAAACACACATTTTCTGCATTTGCACTATCTACCTCGGTTGCTTAGTTCCCATCTTCTGAACACTGCTGTAAAATCATTTTCATTCCAATCACAAAGTGGGACTGCACGTAGCCTGACTGTTGCACATCCATTACATCTTCATTCATCACACTCACCTGAGACAGCAAGTATCATTATGCAGGCACAGGAATTACACTGGACCGTGGCATCATTTGACTCAAGCAGCTCGAGAATCGGCTCCAATAAATCCACTTGGATCACATGCTCTTTAGGTACTGTTTAATGAAAAATGCAACCATGAAGAGTTTTTAAAATGCTGAATAAAGTTTTAGTCCAGGGACGCCTTTAAGACCAACTACTACATGAATCTTTTTAAAATGCTGTTATTAAAAAAATGCCCTTCAGCTATGTGCTATGGAGAATGCAAAGGATCACTGTCACTAGACAATACCAAATTGGGGAGAAAAGATCTTTCTGCTTCTCAACATGACCATCCTTAGATCCTGAGCATGAAGCAAAACAAACCAAGAAAATCCAATTGCTAAAGAAAGTATTAACATAAGAACATAAGAACATAGGAACATAAGAGAAGCCAATGTTGAATTAGGCCAATGGCCCATCTAGTCCAACACTCTGTCGCACAGTGGCCAAAATATACCAGGTGCCATCAGGAGGTCCAGCAGTGGGGCCAGGACACTAGAAGCCCCCTCCCACTGCTGCCCCCTCCAGCACCAAGAATAGAGTGCATCACCTGCCCCAGACTGAGAGTTCCCATCTATACCCTGTGGCTAATAGCCACTGATGGACTTCTGCTCCATATGTTTATCTAATTCCCTCTTGAAACTGTCCATGCTTGTAGCTGCCACCACCTCCTGTGGCAGTGAATTCCATATGTTAATCACTCTTTGGGTGAAGAAGTATTTCCTTTTATCTGTTCTAACCCGACTGCTCAGCAATTTCATGGAGTGCCCACGAGTTCTTGTATTGTGAGAAAGGGAGAAAAGTACTTCTTTCCCACCTGCTCAATTATTATTGGAACAAAGCTCCATTCCACCCAAAATGCTTTAGCAATTCCTATTCCTCTGAGGAAAGGAGGCAATACTAGGTCTGCATTACATTTCCCTTTCCTAGAAAGTGATCTCTTGATAATTAGCTCACCATTTCCTTTGAGTAAGAAAGTGACTAGTGACAACGATGAAATCCGCTGAACCTCCAAATCATTAGACTTCAGCAGAGCATAATATGTTTCCAAATGCTCTGTAGGGAGTTGGATGTTCACTGCAAGAGTGAAAAGAAATGCTGAAAAGGGTGCTTTTCCTGAGCGCTTGTCCCAAAGATATTTAAGTACCAAAGTCTTGGAACTAACAGTAATCATGCCCCTCAAGCCTGCTTCAGTGTTTAGAGGACCTCAAAGACTTCCTAACAATTCTGCTTTTGCAAACTCACCATGTTATGTGTACCACACAATATGCTAATTCTATAATACACTGGCTGCTGCAAACATTAATCCCAATCACAGAAGTTTCTCCCATCTTAAAGAACAGTCATGCTGTTTATTAGATCATCAACTTTCAGGAAAAGAACATTCAAATCATAATCATGTCTGCCCTGCATCTCACTCTCTGAAATTAATATGAATTAGAAATACTATACCATTGGTTCTCTGTTTTTAGTATTTTATACTCCACCAGTCACTCTGTCAAAGAACCTCGATCCCCACATAGATAGAAACAAAAAGCCTGCTTTTTCTGAGAAGGACCTTTATATGTTTGTCATCATTTTGCTATTACTACTAGCCAGCCAAAAGGTCACAGGAGAAAAATCCGTAGCAGGTACTGTCAGCAGGTCATAGCATGTCACACTTCACGGGAGACAAGGGAATTGAGGGAGAGTGAATTCTTAATAACTGTTATGAAAATTCTGTGTTCTTGCCTACTTCTGCATCCTACTGATGGTATGCACACCATTCCGTTGAGAACCACTACTGTTACCCCACTGTTGGATTACAAGTAGATAGATTTTGGGTTATGAAAGTAATTCTAGTTTGCAATTCTTGGGAGACCTCATACAAATATTGTGGAACTGTGTGCAGTCACCAGCACGCTTACTGTCAAGACGTGTGTTTGCACAGGTGACAGTTGGTTGAACCAGCATCTCTGTGAGGGAGTCATGCAAACTGTGGGATCATAATGGCTTGAAATGTGTTGCCAGGGTCACAGCAATCACAGCAGGTATGTAATCTTGACATTTTGCTTCCATTGAAACATTTTTAATCATATAAGCAACATAATAAAACACTATTAAAATCAGATAAATAAATAAAAATTATAGATAGATTATGCCTCAGCCAATGAGCATCATGAGAAAAATCAAGAAAATGCAGGGTACACAGCTCTCACATGGAGGAACAGGTTCACACATTCGGAATCTCAAACTGCAGTCATGCTGGAGGCTGTGTGTGATCTGGCTGTGCCTCTATTTGCAGCGGTTTAAACAGTTGCAGGAAATTTTGATCAGACATCCCACCCTGAATCAGCTTCACTGTGCGCTCACTCCATGGTCGATAATTCATATTGTTGCGGCATTCCTTTTTTTTTGTCTTTCACTCATGCGCATAAGCGTGTATCCAAAGCTCTGGCTCCTTTTTGACAGCTCCACAATCTCTCCCCCAAGTACTCTGGCCCCTCTCAGCCTCCTTCCCTTCACCTCTCTTCAGTGGAATACATGGGGGGAGTGAAATGCAGACTTACATGAGAGTAGTCCCATTGATTTCAGTGCATTTACCCTTGTGTCAATCATGGGATGCTCTCAGACTACTGATCCAGAATGACTACTTGACCATGGTGATTGACAATGCCAGGAACGATTATGCACTTATGTGAACATCACTACCTGATCCCCCCCCAAAAAAAGGAGGTGGAAATGGAAGGGAAGGTCCAAACTTCCCAAACGGCTTGGCTTCACAAGAGGGGAGTTCAGATAGCCAGAAATGCAAAGTGGAAGCGCTGGCATCTGTAAACACCAAACTTTCCCCAGTGCCTAATCACTCTGCTTCCAAAGCAAGGCAAAGTGGGATGCTGATGACTGGGACATGGAAGGCAGATGTTGTTGTCTGGCCATCTCTTTAAATCCGCAAAAGTAAAGCAATGGTATTGGTCCAAACTGCTTGTGTGAACAAAGCCTCAGTGGAAGGGCAGTCCCACATTCTCCCCAATGGAGCTCCTGACAAGAGTCAATTTGTGTTTACATACATGAGGCAACAGAAAAGAGGAACTGAGATTAGCTAGTAGACTCTGCTAGTAGTACCAATCTTAACAAGCTCCCCATCTTCACGCATGCCTTTCCCCACCTCCATCCCACAAACTATTCTCTTGTTGCCACTTGATTCCTTACTGATCACTTGTAACAATATCTTGATGATATAGAATAAAGTTTAAGTCCGGGGGCACATTTAAAACCAACTAAGTGTTACTCTGGGTATAAACTTTCTTTTGCACGCACACTTCTTCAGATACGCACAAAAGCTTATACCTATGACAAAACTTAGTTGTCTTAAAGGTTCTACTAGACTCAAACTTTGTTCTGCTGCTTCAGACCAACATGGTTACCCACCTGAATTTATCTTGATTATATGAAACAGCGTATCCCGACCTGTGGGCAGGTCACAAAGCCTATTGAATTGGGTCATGGACTCCTATTGACTTATGGTGGCTATTTCCTTCCCCTCATTGCCTGGGGTCCAACTGAACTCATGCTGCATCTCTGAGGCGGAGGAGGTGGGGCATAGCAAGCCAGACAGCCAACCAGTAGCCTGCAGTGAGCAAGGCTGAAGCTGCAGCTGTGCTTGTGTCCTAGGAAAGAAGTACATGTACCTAGGGATGGGCATGAACTGGAAAAATGTGGTTTGTGTCGGTTCGTGGTTCATGGACAAACCACAAACTGAACTGGGAGATTCATTCATGAACTGAACCAGTTCGTGTTTTGTGGTCCCACAAGCCCTGTTGAATGGGATCACAGTTCCTTTAAATGGGGTTTGCAGAAGACCTGAAAAACAGCTGAGCGATGGGGAGTGCCTACATGCCTTTAAACTTTAAAGGGACTGCACAAGACAGCCTGAAACAGCTGAGTGGCAAGGAGCAGGTGCTCCAGATGCTCAGTTGTTATTTGGGCTTTCACAGGCTGTCTTGTGCAGTCCCTTTAAGGTCACCCCCCTGTGAATGTTTAATGTTAGATTAGGGTGTTTGTTGTTGTTTTGTGCTGTGTTATGTGGGTGTATTGTATTGTGTGTATTGTACTGTATATTCTGTGCGTTTAGAATAAATAAAAGTGGCCTTTAGGCCTTTATATATAAAAAAAGGTCCAAAACAGCTGAGTGGTATGGAGCAGGTGATTCCCTGCCACTTATCTGTTTTTGCAGCTTTCACAGGGAACATAAAACAGGGGATTAAAGGCACTGCTTTCTGCTTTATTTATGAAGTGCCACAAACTGCTTTAAAAATTCATGGAAGTTCATGACAGTAGATCCATCATGAACTTTGGTTTGTGAGCCATGAATAGGGCAAAATTTATGACACATTTTGCTTCGTGGTTTGGTTTGTGACCATCCCTACCTGTACCTGCTTGCCTAGCACAGAAGCAACCCCTGTCATCATCCTCCTCCTTTTTCCTCCATGGTAGGTAGTGAAGGTGGATTCTGGGATGCTTGCAAAATTCATTAAGTGGCGGTTTACCCCTTCATTAGCCAAGTAATAGGAAGAGGCAGAAAGAGATGGAGGCTCGACCTTGCCATGGGGGCAGGAATGAGTGGGAGACAATGAGCTGCTTGGACTTTATCCCCTCCACACATCTGGGGAAGAAAAAGAAGAGGAGGAGGAGGAGGAGCTTGGATTTATACTCCACCCTTCACTTGGAGCCTCAGAGTAGCTTACAAACTCCTTTCCCTTCCCCACAAAAGACAGCCTATGAGGTAGGTGTGGCTGAGAGAACTCTTTCAAGAACTGCCCTTTCAAGGACAGCTCTGACAGAACTATGGCTTGCCCAAGGTCATCCAGCAGCTGCAAACAGAGGAGTGGAGAATCAAACCTGGTTCTCCCAGATTAGAGTCCACACACTTAACCACTACACCAAACTGGCTCTCAAACTGGGTCAGGCAAGTTTAGCTGTTGCTTGGAAGCTGGCCCGTAGCCTGCGTGGGGCCCTGGGGGCCCGGCGGGTTTTGCGGCCCCCTCCCCCGAGCCTCTGCTCCCCCCTACTCCCTCTGGCCCCCTCCCCCCCTCGCCCCCCTCCCTACGGTCACCAAGGTCGGCCGGGGCGCTCCGAGAGGGGAAGGGGAAAGGAGAGGGGCCGGCCGGCTCCCCCTGCGACTCTGGAGGCAGCGGCAGCACCTTCTCCCCCAATATGGCACGGAGGGTGTGGCAGCTGCGGGGGAGGGGGAGGAGGGCGAGCGCAGCGGGAGGGCAGGAGGGGAAGGTCCCTGTCGGGCGGGAGGGTTGTGCTGCAGGGAGTGGAGGCTTCTTCACCCCCCCTTTTTCCTGAGAGAAAAGTTGTCCTGGAGCTGCATTTCCAGTTCCTTCCGATCAGGGGTCTTTTTGGGGGGGGAGCCCGCTCCCGGAGCTCAGGAGCCAAGCCCCGCCCCCAGCCGGCGTCCCAGGGAGTCTTTCAGGCAGCCGCATGTCAATTTCAGCTCCATTATATCCTATGGGCCATTGAAGTCAATGGTGAAAACATAGGGTATATTCTGGGGGCTGGAGGGGAGGGGGTTTGAGGGAGAGGCTCCAAACTCACAGGGTAGCTGATGGAGCCTCTCCCAAAGATACCCACGAAGTTTCAAGAACATTGGACCAGGGGATCCAATTTTATGGGCCCCCAAACATTAAGTAACTTTTTTTCCCACCATAGAGAACAATGGAGGGAATAGGGGCAACCTATTGGGGCCGAATTGCCGCTGAATTTCTTTCATTCCCTCCTTTCCTTCTCTCTTTTTCCTCTTTCCCTCCTTCTTCTCTTCTCTCTTTCTTTCCCACCTTTTTCTCTTCTCTTTTTTCCTCCTTTCCCTGTTTCCCTCCATCTTCCCTCTCTTTCTTTCCCTCCCCTTTCCATCTCTTTCTTTCCCTCTTTCCTTCTTTCTACTCTCTCTCTTTCCTTCCCTCTTTCCTCCTTCTGTGGCCCAACTCTAGTGAGAAGGAGTTTAAACTTTAAACCCCTTCTCTCTTAGCTCCCCCACCCAGGCCAGCTAGGGAAGGGGAGGCTTTTGAAGATGCCTCCCCCCCTTTTGCTTCCCCTTCTGACATCACTTCCGGTGATGTCAGTGGGTGTGGCATATGCCAATAGCCTAATAGCTCATTAGCATACCATATTCTAATGAGCTCCTGCAACTGTTTTTCTACGAAAAGACCCCTGCTTCCGATAAGGTCTTAATTGTGGTTCCCATTGTTAAATGGGAAGGCTTTCAATCAACATTTCTCTTCTTTTTAAGAATGTTCCTATATTTTAAGGGTAGAAATATATATATATATATATATACATATATATATATACGTAGTGACTAGAGTGGTAAACTCCAATGTGGTGCCCAACAATGTGTTTGCTGGTGGCTACTTGCTTCTTACCCAGCACTTTTTCACCAAAGCAAACAGCCAGTTCTGACTATCTTTCACCTCAGTAAAGCAGGAGGTGTTTTTGAAGACCCCAAGGGAAATCACTTTTGGTCTTACAGAGCGTGCACATTTGGAGACAGTTGTCCTGATCACAGGTGGATGCTCTGCTTTAAACCTCCCAATATTTTAGCAGCCATTTTGTGATTGGTCCTGCTTCCCAAGGTATCAATTTTGTGATTGTGACCACTGCCCTTTCTTAAAATTCCAAAAAATGCCCACAAGTTCAAATCAAAGTAGCAGCCCCTTGCAGGAAGAAGTTCAGTATTTTTTTATTGTAAAATGAAACTGAATTCTAGGGGGGGAAGCTATTTCTGGTTTTGGCTTAATAGTCTTCTCTGCTCTCTAATAAAATATTTTTCCTTTTTTCTGTTGCTGCTTTGCATGCCTTTCAGTATCAGGTCTCAATGAAAACTTTTTGAAAACTTAGTTCTGTTACACAAAGATTAATACTGCTGTGATTGTGCTGTCCGGTTTTAAAAACATAAAATCAAATCTCTCTTTCAATTGTACTGAATTTGTCTGATGAGATTGAATTTGGTCTATATCTTTCCCCTTGCAATCATGGTTCCCCAATGGAGGGGGGGGGGGCAGTGTTCCCTCTAAGCTGAGTTAGTGTGAGCTAGCTTACACTTTTTTAACTTCCAGCTCGCAGATTTTTGTCTTAGCTCAGGAAGGATGGCTCCAGAGCAAACTAATTTATGCGGCAGCCAAATTGCTCTCTCACAACTTTAATGGCAGTAGCTCACAAAGTAGTTTTGCTCACAAAACTCCACAGCTTAGAGGGAACATTGGTGGTGGGCCCCCTGAGAAAAACATGGGCCCCCTGAGCAAAAAGTTGTTAGCTACGGGCCTGCTTGGAAGGCCCTCCCCTATTTTTCCCCAGGGACGCTTTTGGGTCCCTTCTTGATGTATCTTTGTTGAGCTCCTTGACTTGCTGCACTGCATATTTTCACTGGCCACTCCCTCTCTGTCTCCTTTGATGTTAATACCATCTAGCTGTTTCTCAGCAATGGTCACTAAGGTGTGTTTTAAAAGACATTTGTGAATTGCTCCTGCTGTTAGCTTTTAAAAGTTGCAATTGCATTGGGTGGGATTTGTGATTATCAGTGTGATAACATTGGTGGAGTAACAGGATGATCTTCTTGTACCTTTCTCTCATGCCTGTATTATTTTTCAGTCCAAGAAGAATCTCTTTGATGTGCTTCCAGTGCCTATCTCACAAACTTAAAATGCCAGTTTCATTCCCTTCCTCACACCTACCATTGACAGAGAGAGAATCTGGGGGCTCTGGAAAGGATGTACTGGTCTGAGCTGATGATCAGAAGAAAACAGAGAGTGCTTAATGTTTAGAAACAGATGTGTTTCCTGCAAGAAGAAATGTTCCACTGAAGTTATTTGGAATGGCAGGGGAGATAACTTCAGTTCTAAAACAATATTGTAAGAGAGACGAGCCTAAGGTTTGAATTCTTAAGCTTTCAGCTGAATAGGGAGCAATCCATGTTTTGCTTTCTCCCTCTTTAGAGCAGAGTTTCCCAAACTTATTTGGCCTACTGCCCCCTTTCCAGAAAAAAATTACTCAGTGCCCCCCTGGAAATATACCTTCAAGAAGTGGACAAACAAATGCAGTGACAAATTTGCACATAGTAAAGAAAGATGTTCTTGGCCTGAAGCCAGAGGCCAGCAGCAACCACCACATAATAGTCCAGCAGCAACACCAGTCTTACAAGGGTGCACATGCATTTGCAATTTGCAAATACATGGCTGTGATTGCCTGTGGGGATTCCTCTCCACCTCCACCTCCCTCCCTGATTCCAGGAAAGACCAGAAGAAGGCAGGAAAAGGCTGCTTTAGACAGGTTCTGGACTCTTCTTTCTTTATGCTTCCACCACCCCTATATTGGTCTGGGGTGGGGAGGGTGCAAAAAGAAGAACTGGGTCTCGGATTGGGGGTTTGGAGCCGGCCTGGGACTAGAATTTCCTGCTCCAGGTTGGGGAATTCCTGGAGATTCTGTGGTGAAGTCTGAGGAGTGCAGAGTTTGGGGAGGGGAGAGGCCTCAATTGGATTTAATTCCACAGAGTCCACCCATTTTCTCCAGGGGGACAGATCTCTCTTGTCTGGAGTTCGCCTGTAATTCTGGGGGATGTCCAGGTCCCACCTGGAGGCTGGCAAACCTAGGCCTAGCAGCACCCTCTAGGTGACTTGATACCCTTAACTTGCATGATTCAGCTAGTTCTGTCTGCTTGCTACTGTTCAACAGCAGCCACCCTATGAAAGTCAGTATAGTATAATGGTCAGAGCTTCAGAATAGGGTTTGCAAAACTCAAGTTCAGATCCCCATTTTGCTGTGGAAGCTCACTGGGTGATTTTGGAGCGGTCACATACTTTCAGCCTAACCTACCTCATAGGGTTGTTGTGTAGATAAAAAGGAGAAGATAATAATGTAAACTGCTTTAGTCTTCATTGTGGAGAAAGACCACAGTTTTCCTCAGTAGAGGCTGCAGGGGGAAAGGAGATGGAAAGCTGAATGCAGAGGGCCAGATAAAGATAGGTTGGCTGCTGGGTGGGAAGGAGATAGGGATGCCAACTCCGGGTTGGGAAATCCCTGGATATTTGAGGGGTAGAGCCTGGGGAGGGTGGGGATTGAGGCGGAGAGGGACTTCGGACAGATCTAATGCCATAGACTTCACCCTCCAAAGCAGTCATTTCCACCAGGGGAACTAATGTTGCCAACCTCCACATGAGGGCTGGAGATCCCCTGGAATTACAACTGATCTCCAAGTGACAGAGATCAGTTCCCCCAGAGAAAATGACTGCTTTGAAATGTGGAGTTTATGGTATTATAGCCTGCTGAAGTCACTTCCAAGCTCAAATCTCATCCTCTCAAGGCTCCCCCCCAAATCTCCAGGAATTTCCCAACATGGAGCTGACAACCCTAAGAGGAACTGATGTCTGTATTTGGGCAATCCATTGTGATTCCAGGAGAGCGGCTGCTGCCACTGCTGCTGTAGGGGGGAGGAAGTAGGGGTGAGGCTGGGAGAGTTACAGGGGTAGAAAGAGTGATGGGGTGGGAGCAGAAAGGAAGTGACAGGCATGGAGGGGAGAGAACGAGAGTAAGAAAAGTGGTGTCAGGAAGGAGAAAGATTGTGAGAGAAGTAGGGGGAGAGAGAAAGAAGCAGGGGTGGGGGGGATAGCCATTGCCTCAAGTTTCTTGCGGGTCTCCACTTGTGTTAAATAAAACACTGAAACAAACTTGAAACTGATAAAGTCTGTATTCCACAAAAACCTTAAGGCTAAAAGAAAACTGACACATTCTTCAAATGGATTACTTTTGACTTTCTTTCAGACACCAGGTCTAGAATCTTGAGGGACTATTTTCTGTTTCTTCTACCATCATGACGGCAAGCCAGAGGACAGAATTACAGTTCGTTTGGTTCATGCTGCCCTTGAAGGCTGGGTCAGACTAGATCAGGGGTGTCCAAAGTTTTTTTGGTGAGGGCCAAATACAGAAAAATAAGCAAAGGCCTGGGCCACACACAAGAGGTGACATATTTCCCACGAGGAGAGGGAAACTCGGCGGGGGGGGGGATCGTCGGGCCCGGCGGCTGGGAGGCACTCAGGCCTCGCCGCCAGTGCCGGCGGGGGAGGGAAACTCGGCGGGGGGGATCGTCGGGCCCGGCGGCTGGGAGGCACTCAGGCCTCGCCGCTGGTGCCCGTGGGGGAGGGAAACTCGGCGGGGGGGGATCGTCGGGCCAATTTGCTGCGGGCCAATAAAAACTGACCTGCAGGCCGCAGTTGGCCCGCGGGCCGTAGTTTGGACACCCCTGGACTAGATGAAACTCCAAGAAATGTGTAATGGGATCCCACCAATATTTTTCAGTGCTAATACCAGCTGCACAAAGACCCAATTAGAACTGGGTCCCAAAATGTATGTTTAATTCTTCCATGTGGTGTGGTGTTGCAATTGAAACTGACCACAGCAGTTCGGAAACAGACAAGATGGGCTGCCCACACTTTTCCTTTTACAGGCCAATTACTGCACTGGCAGATAAGTTGGCTTTGATTAGTAAAGCCACACTATGGTTTTTTAAAAAAAAACAACTCCCCCAAGGCCCTGATCCAAAGGAAACCCTTGTAGTTGTAGTTTAGCAGTACTTTTTACTTGCCTTTCCATTCTCATTCAGCTGCCACCCAGGGGTCTCTTCAGGTGGCACAACTTCAGAGCCCCAGGAAAGCATCTTATGCTTTCTGTTTGTATACAAGTGAAATGCTAACAAGTGATCACAGTTAATCCACAATATTGGAATTTTAGTTGTTACCTCACAGTCCTCCTAGTTTGGGGAGGAAAACTCTGTTTTTCAATGTTTCTATACTATACAAGTAGTATTTTTCATAGATCCTACTTACAGTGCTGACTTATTTGTAAGTAGAACAGAGAAGCAGACTGCTGCAAATCAGGGTTCTCAGAAAATGCCAGCGTCTTCAGAGCAGACAGGGAGACCTCGCCAAGTGGTGATATTTGAAAACCTAAATAAATATATGTTAATACAACTATCATGATTTGTATCAGAAGAAGTTATATATTTGAAAAGTCCAAAATGCACAAAATTTAAAGCAGTAGAAAAATCAAAACATATATGACTTTACATATAGGGCTGTACTGAATATTTTCTAATTTTGATATTTACTTTGCAATTAACCTATTGACTATACTGAAAAAGCCCAAAATCTTGCTAAATATCTGTATTATTTTTTACTGTTGTGAACACGTTTGTTCTCCATTGCTTCTGCTTCATCTTCTTCTGTTCGGTGCTATGACCTTCATTTCCCTTCCCCCTCCCTCAGTATTGTTTAATCTGATTGTGCTGATGGGAGGAAAACAGTGAACAATCATGTGGTTCATTACAAGCAATCAGACTGGAAGGAAGGAAGGAATCTGATTGCTTGTAATGAACCACATGATTGTTCACTGTTTTCCTCCCATCAGAAAAAGCACTGTGACATCCATCAGCAGAATCATGTGTGTTGCCATAACTCATCAGATTAAATGGTGCTGACAGCAAAGAAGGACATAGCTATGAGAAGAAAAGGATGTTGAACACCACTGAAACAATGCAGATTTGTTTGAAACAAGCATAGAAAAAACTTCCCAAATAGAAAGCATTCACAACAATGAACTCAAAACAGGAGAGTCAGTTCAATTTCACTTCTGCATTTCAAATCCCAGTTCCACTAGCACTGTATTTTCAACAAGGAGCAGCAGTTAATTACACAGAATAAGCCAGGGCTTAGGTCTTCAACTGGTACTGTCATACCTCAGACAAGCAGGAAGACTAAACAGACAATTTTATCTATTAATGGATATTAGTCATCATAACTGATAAACTCTCTAATTCGCAGTCATAAAACTTGGTTACATTTTTAAGAAGGTAGAGTAGCTGGTACTTTTAAAATAACTGCATACATTTGGGAACTAGTTGTCCTGACAGTTAAAAAATGTTGATATATTTGCTTTTGGAAATAGGGTATGTGTCTCTCCTTCTTTAAAAAAATGGATTCAAGGATGTATACCATGTAATGTGTCTTAATATTTAAACTACAGAAGCTTGGTGATGCTCATGGCTTCTCATATGAAGATGTCCCCATACCTACACAGATGTGCAGAATGGGTGGAATTTGTCAGCGGAGAGATCTTGGCATTCTGTACATGTTTCAAGGCACTTTTTATTAGAAGCATGTAGATCTGCAAATGGGAGAACATTAAAAATATCAGTTCCAAAAGTTGCTAGTGGTCAATGAGAGGAATCTTAGTATGATTCAGCAAGGCAATGCTTATGTTTTCAAACTAATGGAAAGATTTCTAGTAACTGCCTGTCACAGATTTCTGCCCTTGGAAAATAATAATAGTGTTTACCCATCAAAATATCAAATATGGCAACCACCAACAGTTCAACAAATCTGATAATTTTGAAGAGGGACAATAAAATTATCTCCAAGCAGTTCCAACATAATAAACAGTTTTTAGATAATGAATGATGAATCCATTGCTAGCATCTAATATACTGATGAAGTCCTTAGCACCTGTCAAGAAAAGATTAGTTGACCATATGGGAATCTTTCTACTTAAATTACAAAGTGCACAAGGAACATATAATTAGGTTAATCGGTCTTAATTTGTGAAGGATATTAAAAGACATCTGTAAGCACAAAATCTGGTTGTGCAGACAAGGAGGAAAGAATTACTTGTGTATTCTCTGTAGATAAATAAGTCACAAATTCAGTCACTTTGCCGATTCAGCATTTGCAAATGTGTATCATCAGACTACTTTTATGTACAGTTAAATGTTGACTGTCTGCTTTTGTATACCAATAACAATGGTGAAGGTAAACATTAAATTAAGATTTAGGATGCAATCCTATCTATATGTACAAGAAATCAATATGATTTATGTCGAACTGCTCATGCTTAGTATGGGGCTTCATCAGAATTATTACATGCTATCAATGGATTCCATTACTTATGACTAGACTTATCCTCCATTAGGTATCCTAAACTAGTAGCTACAGCAATATTTTGCAGCCATGAATTCCATGAGAGAGGGAGAGCGACTGACTATCCTGTAGCCACTCTGGTATATTATTAGAAGTCAGTCAAGAAAATGACTTTCACTGAACACATATAGAGGTGATATTATGCAGAGTCAACCTCATCATTCATTCATTACCAACCTCAGCTATCTTCAGCATACAGCTCACACTGGGAGGGGGCTACAGAGTGGCTTGATGATGTGAGCAGCATCCCCAACTGAGTTCCACACTCCCCCAGATCACAGCCGACATCTGATAAGCCATGCAGCTTGCATGGGTAGGGCAGGATATAGGCAGAGGACAAAAGTTGCTGGGGTGACTGGGAATGGGTGGTGGGAACAAGCCTCCTGGTGCAGTAATGGGACGTTACATGGGAGCTTGCCAGACAAAATGGTGGGAATGTAGGGCAGCCAATCAACATGAGTGATCATCCCATGTGATTCTGTTGGACAGAATAAAATTTCAGATCCTCTTGGGATTCCATCCAGACTTCCCCAGGGCACATGCCATCTGGGATTCAAACCAGTGTCTTTGATATGCTGTTGCTGCATCTTTCCACTGTGCCACACCTTTCTCTGTAGTCTTCCCTGCCCTGCTCTATTTTAATTAATTATCTTTAAAACACATTAGCTACCTTTCTTCCTTATGGAGCTCAAGGTGGCTGTTGTCAGCAGCAGGGTAGCTGGAGGATGCCTAATGCCCCATGTTGTGACTTTTTCTTGTACGCACAATTGGGTGGGAGGTCAAAGAACTGCTCCAGATTATGGGAGGCATGAGTTCTACTCCAGCCCTGCCTCCTGTTTTGCTGCTGAACACTCAGCCAGTTTCTGGGCAGCATGTGAGCTTGTCCTTCTTCCCAGCACTGTCCTTAGTGGAAACTGAACCCATGGTTCCTGTTTGCTACAGGGGGCCTTTCCCCAATGAGCCATTGGGGGGTTGACAGGACTGCCCTCTGTGAAGGTACAGTTGTGTGTTCAATGCCCCAGTATCTGCTTTTCCCATGTCTGGTAAAAGGTTGGTGTTCTCATGCCCCACTGAGCCCAGGAGGTGCCTTGGGTGTTTTATCAAGGTTGCCTGTATTGAGTGAGCTACAGGAACAGAAAAAGGCTGTGGCTGGAGTGACTATGGGTCCAGTCACACTGCCGTTTTGATCAGGATTCGCTGCTGTTTCCTTGTGCATGTCAGTTTCACGTTCACACATGCCAATCCACCTCCCGCCCCGAAGCAGGCTTACTTGCGCAATGCTTCCGGGTTTTCCTGACCCCTGGAAAATCTAGTATTTTCCTGGCACTTCCATTTTGATTGCGCGATTTCGCCTATGTGGACAGCCCATCTCTCGCAAGGATTGCGATTAGGGCCGTCTGAACGCTCTTTGTGCTTTTTTTTTTTTTTTTAAAGCTTCCGGTTTGAGCACTTGAGCAAACATGCGCTTAATAAATTCATTTAATGTTTAATAATGGATTTATTAAGCGCATGTTTAGTCAAGCGCTCAAACCAGAAGCTTTTTTAAAAAAAAAAATGCACAAAGATGGCCCTGGAGGCGGGAACGAGAGGCGGGGGCTCCGGCAGCCTGGATGGGGCCGGCAAGGAGGACAGAGGAGACGGCGGAGACGGCGGAGCCTATTTTCGTGGGGCAATGGTGGAAGCGGTGGTGGCAGCACCCCCCCCCAAGTGTTGGCAGGAGCTGCAGCCGCCCAAGCCTCCCCGTGGCCGGCAGGATCGCCTGGAAGGACGGCGCAGCAGCAGGCAAGCGGGTGCTGGGAAAGAGGGGCTTGCTGCATGTAGACAGCCCAATGTGAATAAAAATGTTCCCGATTTAAATAAACCGGGAACAAAGCGCATGTCATTTGCAGTGTGACCAGAGCCTATGTTTCCTTCTGGTATGTTCTCCTGAACCAAGCGAACTTGACTGCAGGCTAGGGGAATGAGCTCTCCTGCTACAGTGGAAGACCTTCTGGCCCTAGTCCACACTGTTGCCTAGTGCAGCAGAGGGAGAAATTTGGGCAAAAAGGGTTGCAATTGTCCCGAGGATGATAGTTAATTAAACAGCAGAGCATTCAAAAATAAATACAGAGAAAATCAGCCAAAAAAATTAACCAAGCCATAGATAACTGCTCAAGCAATACTAATATGAACCTCCCCAATTAATCATATAGAATCATTCTAGAAAAACTTTCAGCCATTTTATAAATACATGCCAACACTCCCATACACTTTCATACACAAAGCAAACATTAGAAGCAGATGTACACATAAACCTTCTCTCACATGTGTAAATGTAGCCAAGAACAGAGAGGCATATTCTCTCTCTCTCTCTCTCTCTCTCTCTCTCTCTCTCTCTCTCTCTCTCTCTCCACACACACACACACACACACACACACACGGAGGGGGGAGGGAGGGAGGGAGAAGTTGCGGAGCCCAGGTGGCCTCTTTTGAGGATGTCTCAGATGTGTGAGGAGGTGGGAAACATTCTCAGGAGGTTTCAAGGACTGGCTTTAGCTTGCTCCCACCATCATTCATACTACCCCCCCATGAATCAGTACAGTAAGTGGCAACCACCAATGTGAATGTTTTTTTTTAATTTACACCCCACTTTCCCATATATTTAGCAAAACAACTTCTGTGCTTTTCTACATAGGTAGCTAGCAAACCACCTTTGCTTCTCAGTCAGTTTCAGTTTTGTGATTACGTTGGACTTTCCCAATCTAGGTCAGTATGATTGTATGCAAAGAATGCTTCACAATGTTTGATATTATCCCATCATCCATCAGGGATTCAGGCATTCAGTTGCTGAAACCATGTGGATCGTTACATATAATGTTACTATGACCACACACTCCTGCAAACTCTGCATCAACAAAAATTCAGATCCAGCAATGATGGTTCAGCACACTTCTGGTTTTCAGCGGCTTGCTGGTGGGTGCACTCCATTGAAGTTCCGATGAGAGCAACCCACAATTGTGCCAGTTGGGAGGGGTCCAAGTTGATCTTGGACCCCCCAGAGCCCTTGGAGGGGGGCTCGCAGCCTGGGGTGCGAGAGGTGCCTCTCCTGAGGCACTGGTCAAAGGATCGAGGCTCCTCTTTGCCCCGATAGGTCCCATCAGTGCAAGACCAGCTATGGCACCAAAGACGCATACCAGAGAGAGCATGCAAGTGATCTGGTGATGGAAGACATTCCCTACCTTTTGAAGGGAAGCAAGAGCAAAGTGTGAGTCGATATTTGTACATCCAAACAAGCGCCCAAGCAAAAATCCGAAAAACTACCCTGAAGCCCTAAACGTAGCGGGGGGGGGAGTGGGAATCTGCCCTACCCTGGGAAGACTAGCTTCTTAAAAGAAAAAAGCGAGGAGCAGAAGAGCAGCTTGAAAGGGAGACTGATTATTTAGCCAAGTGGCGTGCAGATTAGTAACAAGAGTGCAATTCAACAGACTTTCAGAGACTTTTAGAACATTCTAAACAATGTCGCATCGAGCTGAAAAATGACAACCAGTGTGAAAACTTCTTCAGGAACTGCCAGCTCATCGACTCTGGCTTCTAAACTGGAAGCAAATACAGACCTCCCTGAGATGATTGCTGCAGCATTGCACCCTCTGCTGGACCAGATGACTAATCTCAACAATAACTTTGATGTGCTTCAAAAGGAACGGAAAGAAATGACTGCAAGAACAGAGAAGACAGCTCAAAAGCTGAAAAAGGTTGGTGCTAAGACAAACAGGCTAAATCAAAGAATGGAGGCAGTGGAAAAAGAGAAGACGTCTGAGAAACAACAGCTTTTACAACTACAGTTGGAAAAGTCAATATATGTCCTGAGATTTCAAGGTATCCCAGAGCAAAAAGGAGAGAACCTAAAAGAGATCTTAAATTAAATTTTAGCTCTACTGGCAGGCTTTAAAGAGGAAGCTCCACAAAGCGACATGGACATGGGATTACCCTAAAAATCAAAGGAGAAGAAGCTAAAGTTTTAAAGGATGTTCCATTTGAGATCAGAACGAGGAGGAAGCAATATAGAGACTTGACACTATTCCTACAGAACAACTCCACTCCCTACAAATGGATGGTACCAGAAGGACTTATCTTCAACTTCAAAGAGAAAAAAGAAAAGATTGATTCTGTTATAAAAGCCAAAACATTTTTGAAGCAGCAACAGAGACCAGCAAAAGAAACTGAGAAAGTAGAGGACAAAAATGTTGCAAATGGAAATGGTGGAAATGGTTCGGGAAGTTCTGACAGCTCCTCAGGCAGCTCTTTAGAAGAAGCGTCTGACTGGGAATCAGAATTAGGAGCAGCTGCTCCTAAACCTCTTAAAGTTAAACTGACCTTTGATAAAAATAAGCCTAAAAGAAAGCTATAAAATAGCTTAGCTCTGGAGTTATGGGCTGGGGTGTCACCAGTATGCAGATGACACCCAGCTCTATCTGATGTTGGGCAGTCAGTCTGGCTCCAGACCAGAAGATCGAGACCAGGTGTTACAAGCCAGGGCTGGGCTTGCCCACTAGGCGAGCTAGGCGCTTGCCTAGAGCGCGTTGGCCACAGAGGCCCCCCCCCGCAAAAAGCCCCCCACCTTTTCCCTGGCTTGCTTGGGCGCCCCGCAGCCACAGAGCACCCAAGCAAGCCAGTACTGGGAGGGAAGGGGCAGCGGCTAGAACCTCCGCCCCTTCCCTGGCTTTCCTGGGGCCCCCGCAGCTGCGGAGCGCCCAGGAAAGCCAGTGCTCCGCCGCCCCCCCGGTCTCCAGGCCCCACCGGGAGGTTGGCATCCCTGGTGGGGTGGGCGCTCCAGGCTGTCCTGCCTAGGGCACCCAGACACCTGGGGCCGGCACTGTTACAAGCCATGGCTGGTTGGCTTACACTGAGCCAACTGAAATTGAATCCAATGAAGACAGAGGTTCTGTGCTTAAGTTGTGGTGGTCTGGGGTAGGAATCCCACTCCTGACCTTCGATTGGGCGCCACTGGTGCCAGCGCTGGAGGTTAGGAGCTTGGGAGTGCTCCTGGATGCCACCTTAACAATGGAGGCTTAGGTAGCAGCCACTGCCAAGTCGGCATTTTACCATCTTCGGCTGATCAGGCAGTTGGTTCCCTTCCTTGAACACAACAACTTAGCAACAGTGATCCATGTAATGGTCACCTCGATATTAGACTACTGTAACACTCTCTACATGGGGCTGCCCTTATTGCAGATCCGGAAGCTGCAGCTAGTGCAAAATGCTGCAGCCAGGCTTCTGATGGGTCTCCCCATAAGGGAGCACATCTAGCCTGCCCTGAAGGTATTGCACTGGCTGCCAATAGCATACTGGATTCGCTTCAAGTTGCTGGTTCTTACCTTTAAAGCCCTTTATGGCCAGGGTCCAATTTACCTGAGGGACTACCTTTCCCCATATATACCCCAGAGAGCACTACGGTCAGTGTCACAACATCGACTGGTGCTCCCAGGCCCCAAGGACGCCTGGCTGGCTGCGACCATGGCTAGGGCTTTCTCGGTGGCAGCTCCATACTGATAGAATGAGCTCCCGGAAGAGATTAGGGCCCTGTGGGACCTTTTACGGTTCTGCAGGCCTGCAAGACAGAGCTCTTCCACCAGGTTTTCAACTAGGAGCCACCACCACTACCAACACTGCTACCAACATCAGTTTCAATTCTAATTGAAACCTGTGGAGCCTGGTTCCTGGTTGGCTGCCGACAGCCTGTGTGTGCCGATCACACTTGAGGAAGATCAGTGAGCTGTTCACTTTGACAACTTATGGATTGCACACATGGTAATGCCATTGCAATGATACCAAATTAACATAGCTAGCACTTTAATATCATATGGTTTTAACGAACTGTTTTTAAATGTTTTATGATAAATTTGATTGTTATTATGTATTTTATCTTGTGTAAGCCGCCCTGAGCCTGCTCTGGTGGGGAGGGCGGGATATAAATCTGAAAAATAAATAAATAAATCTTGCATAAGATGAACGAGACAGAGGACCGTACAGTGCAAGATTGAACTCAGGCACACTTGTGTACTTTTGCAGATTTTAAAAGGCAGAGAGCAGCTTAACATAACTGAACCCAGTTTTGGTTTTTCCTCAAAACACAGTTTGGTGCTGCTGAAGTATTGATCTGCCTTTCCCCCCACTATTACCCAGCAGAAGAACAAACAAATCTGTGCTCTGTACTGGTTATGATCACCAAACTGCTTAAACATATGGAAGGCAGCCTAGTTCAAACAAACACCTGTCCACTCTTAGCTGCCCTACCTCCAAAATCAGAAACTTCTTACCTCTTCCAGTGTGCTGTAAAAACTCCTGGGCAATCACCTCTTCATGACGCTGAAGAGTAGGCTTGTAGAGCTGCCTGGTCTCAAACTTTGTTCGCTTTAGGCAGGAGCAGTCATGGATCTGAGCCAAACACTCCTTAACATCCTGCACCAAATTGGAGGAGAATGTTTTCACTGAGAGAACAAGGTCGTACAGCAACTGAGCGCACTTTGCACACAGTTGACCCATCCTAGACTTTTGGATCCAGCAGAAACCAAGGAGAACTGAAGTACAAAGATCAGGAGTTTGTCCCCCTCCCCTGCCTTTGGTTTCGGCTCTTGCTCCAGTGCTCCCTTTTATTGCAGATCTTGGTCTAGATAAGATCAGACATAATTATCTAGACCTGCTGCAAAAAAAAACAAAAAACAAAAAAGGTTAAAGCAGTTTCATGCACTCAAAGAGATGGAATGAGTGAGCAAAATCTTCATGTCCAACTCTTTTGTGTTTGTGTGAGAAGAAATACATTAAAAAGTATGGGTCACGGACAGACATGATCAACCATCTCTTGATGTGGGCGACAGAAAAATAATATGATCCAACACAGACTGTACGTTCAGAACCTGCCTTTGTTTTGCATGAAACAAAACATGTTTTGAATGCTCTAACTACGCACAACGGTTTCTTTTAGACTAGCAACAGCCTCTGGGACAATAAACAAAGGAAGGCTAAGCATATGTAGAGTGATATCACAGGTGAAGGCAGGATACCCCTTTGTCCCTGCCTCTGCAACTGATCTGCCAATCAGAGAGGACAAAAGAAAAAGAAAAAAAAGAGAGAGCTAAATTAAACAGGTAATTCCAGTCTCTACCGCAGTTCAGACAGAAACAATAGCACTGTCTGACTTGGCAGACAGTTTGTAATAACTCTGAATACTTCCTGACAGGGAATTATTTTTGAAAAAAATAAATTTAAAAAATCATCCACAGCAATTAAAAATTAGTTTACATTTTTCCTCTGCAAACAACACTAGTTCAGGTATATGGACAGGTATAGAATGTGTGTACATAATAAAGCTATTGGACTCCTGATTTCAAACAGATATACATTGAACCATTTCCTTCTTTATACATTTAAAGTATGGAGGCTTAGGGTGACATCATGACATGAGCTACACACGTGGAAAAATGCCTTCAAAAGCGACAATTTTAAAAAGGGTTAAATGTTTATTTTTTTCCCTCCACTGTATTCCACAGTCAGAGGTTCCACTTCTACCTGAGGGGAGCTTTCTCCCCACAGCTGCCAGTTGCCATTGCTGAGTCCAAGGGAAGAAGAGGCAGCCATTGGACCCCTTTTCACTGTGCACAGGTTCACCTCCAGCTGAGAGCTCTCCAGTGCCTAGCTACCACCTGCTGTCAGCTAGGCCAGGAGGCAATGAAACAGCCAACTGGTATTTTTCCTTGACACATGGACTTTAAACCTTACTAAAATTATATTTAAACTGTATAAATATACCAAGATGGGCTGCCATGTTACTCTGTCTATAGCAGCAGAAAAGAGCAGGAGTCCAGTAGCACCTTAAAGACTAACAAAATATGTGGCAGGGGATGAACTTTCATGAGTCATCACTCACTTCTTCAAATACCAAGAAGTGAGCAGTGACTCATGAAAGCTCTTACTCTGTCACATATTTTGTTGGTCTTTAAGGTGCTACTAGACTCCTGCTCTTTTCTACTGCTGTATGAATATATGTATCTGTTTTTAATTTCTGTAAGTAACCCTGGGAGCCAATGTTCATGGTTGAAAAACAGGTTTAAAAATACATTAAATAAATAATGTAAGTTCTGTAAACCAGTGCCACTGTATCAGTTTGTAAGGTGTCTTCCTAACCTTGATTCTAAACATACCTTGATAGAAAAAGGAATTCTAAATGTATTCAGTTTGAAGCAACAACTATGAAAACATCTTATCACTGACACAAATGGTTCTAATCTACTTATTTCATACTAGGAATGAGGCCCGTTTGTGTGTGTGTGTGGGAAATACAAGGAGCGCTAGAAAGAGGATGGGGTCAATGATTTTGTATCTTGCAGGCAGAGCAAACAGAGAGTAGTGTTTTGCAGTGTAAAGAACTAATGTGGGAGTGAAGAACAGCATACCTTATGGTAGTAGAGAGCAGGGGTCTTTTTGCAGAAAAAGAGCTGCAGGAGCTCATTAGCATATGGTAAGCTAATGAGCTACTAGGCTATTAGCATATGCCACGCCCCCTGATATCACCAGAAGTGATGTCAGAAGGGGAAGCAAAAGGGGGGGGAGGCATCTTCGAAAGCCTCCCCTTCTCTTCCGCAGCTGGCCTGGGTGGGGGAGCTAAGAGAGAAGGGGTTTAAAGTTTAAACCCCTTCTCACACCCCTAGAGTTGGGCCACAGAAGGAGGAAAGAGGGAAGGAAAGAGAGAGAGTAGAGAGAAGGAAAGAGGGAAAGAAAGAGAAGGAAAGAAGGAGAATGAAAGAAGGAGGGAAAGAGAGAGAGAGAAGGGAAGAAGGAGGGAAACAGGGAAAGGAGGAAAAAAGAGAAGAGAAGAAGGTGGGAAAGAGGAAAAAGAGAGAAGGAAAGGAGGGAATGAAAGAAATTCAGCGGCAATTCGGCCCCATTATATCCTAGGGGCCATTGAAGTCAAAGGCAAAAACATAGGGTATATTCTGGGGACTGGAGGGCAGGGGGTTTGAGGAAGAGGCTCCAAACTCACAGGGTAGCTGTTGGAGCCTCTCCCCAAGATACCCACCATGTTTCAAGAACATTGCACCAGGGGGACCAATTCTATGAGCCCCCAAACAGGTTGCCCTCATTCCCTCCATTGTTCTCTATGGTGGGGGGAAAAGTTACGTTTTTCCCACGGTGCTGTTAGTAGCTCTGGGGGGGAGGGGATTTGTGGGAGAGGCTCCAAATTTTCAGGGTAGCTTCTGGAGCCTCTCCCCATATCCACCTCCACGTCTCAAAGCAATTGGACCAATGGGCCTAATTCTATGGGCACCCAAACAGATTACCCCCATTACCTCCGTTGTTTCCAATGGGGAAACCCAGCCAGCAACACTTAAGGCAGGCAAGCAGGCAGCCACCCAGCAGTCAGACTCTCCCAGAGAATCTCAGGGAAAGTGAACTGTCTTGGGAGGTGCTGTGGCAAGCATGCCACAGTGCCACACAGAAACCCTAAAAGACCAAAAGGAACAACATTTATACGTGTATAAATTGATGGTGCAATCTCATTAGACCACTCACACCACACACGCCTCAAAAAGAATATTTATAGCACTGGGAAAAATGCAGGCAAGCAGGCAGGTCCAATCAACTTCCATATGCAAATGACCTTGAAACGCTGGTCCAATCAGAGAAGAGTGGCCTAGGCTGCAGTGGGTGGGAGAGAAGAGTGGACACAGCACCTATCAAATGCCAACTGATTACTCGAGTGGCAGTTCATCTGCCAATGGGTGATGCAGTACTCTTGAAGGGCCAATGGGAGAGCGTGTAATCATGAATAAATTAGTAAGCCTTTTATATATATTATATATATATATGCATGTGTGTGTGTGTGTATACATATATAAATACACACACGTACTTTATGCTTGTTGTAGTATTACTATCCAAGCTGGAGATAGATGACTACAATCACATAGTCATAGGAGAAAGACATTCCAGTATGAAAGATTTTTTTTTTGCCAACCATGTTTTTCTATTGCTGATTTATCATGCTAGAAATAGGTCTCATGATTAACTGACATTATGAGCCCCAACTCCTGCTGAGCTTGCACTGGCGGGTAGGGACTGATTTGCCTCCTCATGAGGAGGAAGAGCGGTGCCAGCTCGGCTCCCACCCCCTGCCTTTGCAGTCCTCCGGCGTGCTCAGAGAGAAGCGAGCACGAGGACTGGGCTGCTGACTTCTTGAGGCCTTGGGCCTGAATTAGCAGCAGTAGCGGTGGTGATGGGGAGCTCGGACGGCGGTGGGGGAGACTCGGAGTCAGCGTAGGGCTATCAGATGGTCTCCTGGCAGCTGGTGGCAAGAACGGCTTGGTGGCAGTGGCGGTGAGAGCGGCCACGGAGTTGGCCAGCAAATGGCGGAGGAAGTCCTGTCACTGCACTCCATTCCTATGTGGCCCTGAGGGGTGGGAGTGAAGGTAGGGCTGGATCTCCATTAACAAAATTTCAATTTTGGGCAATTACCAAGAGAGCTTTGGAGGCTTTGGGTCTTGGTAGTTTTCAATTTGGCACTCATTCTTTTAGAATCAGGGCGGCTTCCACTTCTGTGGCTATGGGGTATCCGGCAGCTGACATTCAGAAACTTGGCAGGTGGAGGTCAGCATGCTACAAGACGTCTATCCGGACCTGCAAGAGCTGAGTGCTTATCTGCGGCCACAGCATGGTGTTTTGGGCTGCTTACTGAGCCAAGAGGACACACATCAGTTCCCAGTTGGGCTGCAGTGAGCGAGCTGAGGTCGATTGGCTTGGCTGAAGAGGCATGCACTGGCCTACGGTTATGCCGCTTTTGTTTGAGGAGAGATGTGGACCTCCTCCTGACGTGCTTGTGATACACCTTGGCGGTAATGACCTGGGTCTGGTCAAAGGTAAAGCTCTAGTAATTCAGGCCAAGGCTGATTTGGCAGACATCGCGGACTGGTGGCCTGGGGTGCAGCTGGTCTTGTCTGCAATGTCGCCGTACCAGGTGTGGTGTAGTCTAGGGGATTCTAGGTGCTTGGACTGGGTGAGATGAAACGCCAATTGGCAGCTCAAAAATGCCATGGAAGGCGGCTTGGGCCTTTTCTTGTTGCACCTTGATATATGGGTCGAGTTAACGGACCTGTATAGGGGGGATGGGTGTACCTCTCTAACAAGGGCAACAATATATTTCTTGCAGTTTTGAGGCGAGGGGTGCTGGTGGCGCTGGACCACTTGGTGGGGGCGAAGGCCTAAGCAGAGACTTGGCCTTTGCTATGGCAAGGTAGTGCAATCAGGAAGTTGAAAATGGCAAGCCCCTGGGCATTGTTATAAAAGAATTAAAGGGTCCTCCAAGAACGGCTTTCGGGCCTTTGCGGCTCAAGGCCGGGAAGGGGTGATCTTCCTTAGAACAATCTGGCCTGGCCTATCTTAGCAGGCCTTGTGGCTTCTGGGGTGGTGGGCCAGGGGGTTCTCCTAAATATGCCAAGCAGCTGGTCAAGAGCTACATTGTGTGGCTCGAGATCGGGGAAAGTGCATCGCCCAGATGGAAATGAAGGTGGTCAGGAGTTTGACACCGGTCATATCTCTCAGTACATTTTAGCAGCCCCTCGCCAGTTGTTTGATTGTAAATAATAAAGTGGCCCTTGTTAAATCCATATTTGGTGTCCATCTCTTCATTCTGACTGTGGTGGCAAAGGATTTTTTTAAAAATGCTTATCAACATTAACTTTCAGAGTGAATTTTTTTTTGTCTCAAGTGATGTATGTCTAAAACAAGTGGAAAGCCATAAGGAGTTTGCACTGGGTGGGGATAAGATAAAATGGAAGAGGAAGGAATTTATTTTTGATCTTTCCTGGCCACAGCATTCCACAGATACACAGAAGCATGGTCTCCCTTTCCTATGCACACCAGCACCTTCTCTCCCTTCCCCCATTCTTTCTTGTTCCCTCTGCGTTATTCCTCCTCTTAAGAACATAAACATATTGGATTTTGTAACTCTGCATGCAAGAGGATCTGGGAGGGAAAGGGTTAAGAGAATATCAACGCTGACTGTGATGGGTTACGAGCTCCCCAAAGGGAGACTATCAACAAATCCCTCTCTGAAGGGACTTTCTCAGGGGTACTTAAGGAAGCAGTGGTCCACCCTCTCTTAAAAAAACCATCCTTGGACCCAGCCAAATTGGCAAACTATTGGCCAGCCTCTAACTTGCCCTACTTGGGCAAGATTATTGAGAGAGCGGTGGCAATTCAGCTGCAGAGTTTTCTGGATCACGCTGATATACTGGACCCATTCCAGTCTGGCTTTCACCCAGGCCACAGGACTGAGATGGCACTGGTTGCCCTCATGGATGACCTCTGAAGCAATCTGGATCGGGATGGATTGGCTGTATGGTTGCTGTTAGATCTTTGGCAGTGTTCGACATGGTTGACCACCAGTTACTGATCCACTGCCTTGCCAATATGGGGATTCAGGGGTCTGCCTTGCAGTGGCTCTCCTCTTTCCTACAAGGTCGGGGACAGAGGGTGGCACTAGGGGAATGGCTGTCCCGAAGGCACCCACTGGTTTGCAGAGTACCTCAAGGCACTGTTCTCTCCCTGATGTTGTTCAATATCTATATGAACCCCCTTGCCCAGATGCATGGGCTGGGTTGTCACCAGTATGCGGATGACACCCAGCTCTATCTGTTATTGGGCAGCCATTCTGACTCAAGACCGAAGATCTGGACCTGGTGCTACAGGCCATAGCTGCGTGGCTTAGGCTGAGCCTACTGAAAGTGAATCCAATGAAGATGGAGATCCTGTGACTGAGTCGGAGCAGGCCAGGGTTAGGAATCCCACTCCTGGCCTTTGATGGGGCACCAGAGGTGCAAAAGTTGGAGGTTAAGAGCTTGGGAGTGCTCTCCTTAACAATGAAGGCCCAGGTAGCACTACTGCCAAGTCGGCCTTTTACAATTTTCGGCTGATTAGGCAGCTGGTTCCCTTCCTTGAACATGATGATCTGGCAACATGGATCCACGCGATGGTCACCTCAATATTAGTCTACTGAATGCTTTCTACATGGAGCTGCCCTTGTCCCAAATCCGGAAGCTACAGCTGGTGCAGAATGTGACAGCCAGGCTGTTATTGGGTCTCCCTTAGAGGGAACACATTCAGCCTGCACTGAAAGCACTGCACTGGCTACCTGTCATGGGTGGTGATGACTGTGCATCTGAGTTGGCAGCACAGCCATAGGTGCTGGCATTGCCAGGGCCAGAAGCCAGCCCCTCTGATTCCTCAGGAGTTGACAGCTTGCTGCCGCCAGCCAATTGCAAGCAACAGGAAGGCCTGCCACTTAAACCTGTGGATCGAGTCTGGCTATCGACTCAGCACCTCAGGCACACCAGCGGTTCCTGCAAGCCAGATGATCACTTTATCAAACAGTTCCTGATAACGGAACAAATCAACCCTGTTGCTTTCCAGCTCCAGTTGCCTCCTACCCTCTGAATTCACCCGGTTTTTCACTGGCCTCTCCTGGTGACAGCCGTGCCCCCCAACCCAGCTTGACCACCACCACAGTTGCTGCCCCCACCAGTGCTGGTCGATGATGAAGAAGAATATGAGGTACGCCAGATCCTGGACTCCCAGCACTATCAGGGTGGCCTTCAATACCTCATTGACTGGGAGGGCTATGGGCCTGAGGACTGGTCCTGGGAGCCGGGGGGAGTGTGGATCCAAGATGGTGACTGATGCAGATGCTAGATGTTAAGCTCCGTGTTTTAATCATTATTTTACTCTGCTAAACATTTCCCGTGGATCTTTTTTGCTTCTTGCTTTGGCTTAACTTTTTGTCTGCTGTTGGATTTAATCTAGACAGCCTTGGACAGCTGTGGGTAGCAGCAAACACCCTAATTGCCTCAGCTATCTTTTCTGCTTGGGAGCTAACAGAAAACCTGCAATGGGGGGGGGGTGCAGGATGATAACAAGGCCAGCGGAAACTACTGGAGCTCAGCCAACATAGTTGGAAAGAGATGAAGGTAAAGGAATTTAATCTTCTGCTTGCTAGCCTTGATAATATGGCTGAAGAAGGAGAGGGGTGGAAAACTGCAAAGTCTGAAAGTTGCAGTTAACCAACTAAGCCAAGCTGAGTTGCTAATTTACAAGAGTGGCCTGTGCTGTTAAAATAGAGAAACAGCCAAAGGAATTCCCTTAACAGTCTACTTTTGCCCAGCTCAGTAAACATAGCTAACTGCATCAATCCTCTACAGCTCATCCTGCTACAGCTTACCTTCCCTATTTTCTTCACCAACACTTTGTCAGGTACTGGGTGAGTTATACGCCCATACAATCATTGCATCCCAAATCAAGCAACTTGGAAGAGTCAGGAGAGAACAAGAATACTATCAGGGATTATTAGGCATTATTAGGCTTTACATTAACAGCTTGGTGGGGTTTAACTTGCAAGGTTCTGAGGGAACCCATAAGAGACAGAACCAGCATGATGAGAGAGGACCAAAACCTGGAAGTTTCAATGGCCCACAAGTGACAACGTGGACCAGTAGACTTGCTTTCACACACCCCCTCCAAGCAAAGCTAAATTGACTCTTTGTTCCAGTTAGCCCCAAGGGGCCTAAAGACCCTCTGACAGAGGTCACATTCTAACTGCATGCCATTCTGACAAAGCATGGACAAGCAAAAATTTCACCCCTTCAGAAAAACCCGAAGCAGAGGAAGTAAACAACGAGGTTGCTATGATGGCAGAGACAGTTCTGCTTTGTTCCAGGACAGTACAGTTTATCTTTGAACAACTAAACCAAGTTTTGTCAAAACTAGATCACCTTACCTCAGTGTTCAGGCCACTAAGTCCTGATACAAATTTACCACCTCAAGACTCATCCAACGATATATATATATAAAAGATAGGGCTCCCAAGAGTCAAGAGCAGCAGGACCAAATCCAGGAGAGAATCTTTCTCAGCTTGTCCTCCAGCCCCATCAAGTCTGCATCTACGTCTACCCACCCGGACCTCTCTCAGTGTGGGACACCAAAATCAAAGCAGGGAAATACCTGAGGTCATTGTTGGGTCCAAGGTTCAAATCTTTGAACCTAAAAGAAATTGAACCCCTCTTTACCTCCTCGGCTATGTGCAGGTTTTTGAACCCCTCTTTAGCTCCTCTGCTATGTGCAGGTCTTTGCTAACCTTTGAAGTCCAACATATATCTCACAGATTAAACGGAAGAAAAATTTCCTGAATTCTTTTTTTTTAATTTTATTAATAGGATATAGTAACATATTCCATATTTCACAATATCATTAAATACATCCTTTTCTAATATCCCCTCCATCCCCCCTCTTGCTTCCAGCAATGCTCCCACCCCTTCATTAACCCCTTGTTGCTTCACTTTTCATTTTCATTAAAACTTCTCAGTATTTCAGTTCTTCATTTCTTACATTTTCCGTTTCTCTGTCTAAATCTTAGGCAACCTTTTAGCTATTATTCAATCATTATTTTCTATATTTTATTCTCAATAGTTATCAAAGCAAAATAAATTATTTTTAACATCCCAATTCGTTTCAACATAGTCTTTAAAATCCTTCCATTCTGCAAGAAATTCTTCTTTTTTTAAAAAAAAGCTCTCCTGAAAAGGAGAGAATTTTATTGCTTTTTTATATAGAAAAGGGGTAAGGTATATAGATCGATAAAGAAAAGAGGTGAGTGAATTCTCTGTTAAAGTATTAGTTTTTTTGTTAGTACAATTAAAGTTTTGGCTTCTACCGTGGTTGAAGGATCTTCTTTTCATCTTACCGAAAGTCCAAAATACACCTGTTAGATAGATTAGTAAAGTCCTTTGGGGTTAATTGTTAATCAGCTCCATTCTGTCGTCTCACGAACAGCTGCTACATCTTGGGGTGTCTCCTTTTTAAGTCTCTCAGGTTATACGATGGGCCTTCCTTTACCTTTGCATCTCCCGTTCCTGCGCCTCCCTCTTCTGGGCCGCTGTCCTCCTCGCTACTTAGCACTGTCCAATTGGCGAGTTCTGCATCTTCCTCTGAACTGGCGTGTCTCTTCAGGAATTCTTGAGCTTTGAAAATGGAGTCAATCTTCTCTCTTTTGTCCTTAAACTTAAACATCAGTCCCTCGGGGATCCACCATTTGTAGCTAATTTGATGTCTTTGTAGAAATAAGGTCAATCCTTTATATACTTTCCTTTTCATACGGATTTCATATGGAACATCTTTTAAAATTCTGATAGTCTGCTCACCAATCTTCAAAGGCATCGCTGACGTCGCTCGTAAAATTTGATCTCTGGTACGCTGCTTAGTAAACTTGACAACCACTTCTGCTGGCAAATTGTTTTTCTTTGTAAAGTTGGAGTAGGCTCTATAGGCCACATCCATCTCCTCATTTAATTTTTGCACTTCTCTGCCAGTTAGTGGTGCCAGGGCATTCGCCAAAATACTTCTGAGATCTTCTTTCTCTTCTTCCTTTATGCCCTGAAAATGAAGAGTTAAATTTGATTTTTCCATCTGAAGCATTAAAATTCTTTTTTCTTGCATGTCTTGATGTTTTTCTAATTTGTTGACCTTTTTCTTAATTTTCTTGGTGTCTTCCGTCGAGACCAAACACTTCTGTGTGATCTCCTCCATTTTCTTTGCTGTTTCTGTTAATTGTTTCTGTTGACTACTGAGCACACTTTCCATGTTACAAAGGGTTTCGCTGATTTTCTGCATTTGATCCAGCAGAGGGCGCAGTGACTCACTTTTCTGCTGATTGACAGCTAGCTCCAGGGGGAGGCTGCCAGGACCGGAAGTCCCTCCCATCTTCTTAACCGGCTTGTCTGGGACCTTTTTCTGCCCCGACATTTTTATTGTTTATTTTAACAAAGTTCGTGCCACGACCCTCAGGAGACAAACTAGTTTCTTTGGCTTCAGTAGAACCCCCAAAGGTATCTTTTCCAATCCGCTTTTTCGCTCCGCCCCCCTTCTCTCTTTCTTTACCAGTCCCGGTTTCTAGTGGGGGTGGGGATTCCTCCCTCCTCCCATGCGCTTATACGATTATAGGGGGGAGCACATTTATGCCACTTCCAATCAGATCTCCAACTCACGATTTGCTGCGGTTCTTTTGTTAATTCATCATCGCTGCTTCACTCCGGGAAGTTGGTGGCGTTGCTGCATCCCATACAAGCACAACACAGCGGGGCCGTTGGGACAAGAGGGAAAGCCTCAATTTCCCAACCGTCAGGCTGGCAAAGAGGCTGTTCCCCAAAGCGCCCCTGGTTCGGAGCATTTAACTAAGGCTCACTAGGGTCCTTCGCTTGTGCGAAGACCCCCACGACTGTGTGTGGGCTGATCGCCTCCGGGAGCGTCCCGAGAGGTGACCGCCATTCGCTCCGCCGAAACCGAAAGTCCCCCATTCTGCAAGAAATTCTTCATCCTCTTTATCATTAAGTTTCTTTATCAATTTGTCCATTTCTGCCATAAAAGCATCTTCTTTATCCAGTCCGATTTTTCCGGCACTCTTGCTTGCTTCCAAAATTAAGCATAGGTCATTCTAGCTGTTGAAATCAAATACCATAACAATGTTCTCTTTGTCACATTTATTTCTTCCATTTTTAGACCTAAAAGTAATACTTCTGCTTCTTTTTTCAGGGTACATTTCAGGATTTTCTGTATTTCATTGTGAACTTCAGTCCAGAAAGCTACTGCTTTATCACAAGTCCACCACATATGGTAAAATGAGCCCTCGTTTTTTTTACATTTCCAACACTTGTTAGACATGCTCTCATTCATATTGGCAATTTTTTTTTGCGTCATATACCATCTATACATCATTTTATAACAATTTTCTTTCATACAGGTTGAAATTTTCAATGACTTTTTCCACAAACATTCCCACGATGACATAGTTATTTCTTTATTTATATTTATAGCCCATTTTATCATTTGTTCTTTTACCATTTCATCCTCTGTATACCATTTTAACGAAACCTTATAAATTTTTGAAATCACTTTTTTCCTTTTCTCTGCCCATACACCTTCAATTTCATTATTTTCCCTCCTGAAACCATACCTCTTTTTGTCAGACTTATATAAATCATAAATCTGTCTATAATTTAACCAATCATATTCAAAATCCAGTTCCTCTCTGGCTCTCATCACAAAGCTATTCCCTTCTGCTTACAAAATAGGGTATCCAGTCCTCACCTTTATGCCTTGAAAGTGGTTTAATTACTTCTGCCGGTACTATCCATAGTGGTCTTGCTTCAAAAAAAACCTTTTATACCTCATCCAAGTCTCAAACAGTGAGCTTATAAAATGGTGTTTGAAGAAATTATCCATTTTGGATTTTCCATACCATAAATAGGCGTGCCAGCCAAATTTACGATCATGTCCTTCCAGCGCTAACATTTTTCTATTCTCTAAATTAATCCATTGTTCTAACCAAGATGGGCACACCGCATCATGATACAGTCTAAAATTAGGTAGTTGAAATCCTCCTTTTTCCTTTGCATCACATAGAATCTTCATTTTAATCCTCGGTTTCCTTCCTGCCCACACAAATTTTGATATTTCTTTCTGCCATGAGTTCAACACCTTACACTCTTTTACTATCGGAATAGTCTGAAATAAAAACATTAAACACGGTAAAACATTCATCTTGACTACCGATATTCTTCCCAATAATGACAAGTTCAAAGTGTCCCATTTTTTAATATCCTGTTGAATTTTACTCCAAATCTTTTCATAATTGTTCTTAAAAAGATCTATGTTTTTCATTGTCAACTCAATTCCTAAGTATTTTGTTTTTTTAACCACTTCACATTGTATATTTTCTTGCAATTCTAGTTGCTTTTCTTTCATCATATTTTTGCATAACACCTTTGTTTTATTCTTGTTCACATAAAATCCAGCCAGATCTCCAAATTCCTTAATCTTTTCCATCAACAACGGTAGATTATTTATTGGCTCTTCAACCAAAAACATTACATCGTCCGCAAATGCCCTGTATTTATACGTGAAACCTCCAATTGAAAGTCCCTTTATATCCTTTTCCTTTCTTATCTTCCCCAACAGAACCTCCAAGATCCAAATAAACAATAAAGGGGATAACGGACAACCTTGTCTGGTCCCTTTTTGAACCTTAAAATGATTCGTCATTTCTTTATTTACATTCAATGATGCTTTTTGTTCTGAATATATCGCCCTAATTACATTTAAAAAGGGATGTCCAATGTCCATTTTCTCCATCACTTCGAACATAAAATCCCAATTTAAATTGTCAAAGGCTTTTTCAGCATCTACAAATAGAAAAGCAACCTCTTTTTCTGGATGTTTATCATAATACTCAATGGCATCTATCACCATTCTTAAATTGTCTCTGATTTGTCTGTTTGGTAAGAAACCAGCTTGTTCTTCTGCTATAATCTTTCAAATAGTTCTTCAATCTTTCTGAAATTATTTTGGCAAACAATTTATAGTCGTTATTAAGAAGAGAAATTGGGCTGTAATTTTTTACATCTGTTAGATCTTGTCCTTCTTTTGGTATGAGTGATATATTGGCTTCTTTCCACGTCTCTGGAATTAATTTAGTCTCCTGTGTGTCATTTGATAAGAGTTCAAAAATTGGGGTCAGTTCCCCTTTTAATTTTTTTATAAAATTTTGCAGTAAATCCATCTGGACCTGGAGCTTTCCCCAACTTTGCCCCTCTATCGCATTATAAATTTCTTCTTTTTGAATTGGACCATTCAACATTTCCTTGATTTTTTCCCCCACCTTTGGAATTTCTACTTTGTCTAAATATTTTTTAATTTTTTCTGGATCTATATCCTTTTTTGAAATAATTTCGCATAGTACTTAAAAAAACCTCTTTTTAAACCATTCATATCTACAATTTCTTTATCTTCATCCATTATTTTACTTCTTATCCTTTTTTCTCTTCAATTTTTTAGTTGCCATGCCAAAAGTTTTCCTGGCTTATTTGCGCCCTCAAAAGATTTTTGTTGCAATTTCTTTAAATTCCAATACAATTCCCGATTAAGTATCACATTCAACTGTTCTTGTAAAATTTGTATCTCTTTAATAATTTTCTTTTTCCCTGGTCTTTTCTTTAATTCTTTTTCTTTTTGCTGGATCTTTTCTTGTATATCATTTTGTTGTTTCATCCTTTGTTTCCTATCCTTCGCATTTAACGATATAAGTAATCCTCTCATTACCACCTTATATGCATCCCAGACAGTCTGTATCTTCACATTTTGATTTAAATTCATTTGAAAGAATATCAGGGTTTCCTTTCGCAATATCTCAGTTGTTTTTTTCTTATCTAGTAAATCTTCATTGATTCTCCACTGAAACTGTTTAACCTTTTCTTTTAAGGTCCATATCAACGGATTATGATCTGAGTTAGACTTTGGTAAAATCTCCACTTTTTGCGTTTTGAATGCCATATCTCCAGACATCCAAATCATGTCAATCCTGGAAAAAGAATTATGTCAATTGGAATAAAAAGTAAAATCTTTAACCTTAGGATTCCATTTTCTCCACACATCTTCCAGTTTCTCTTGTTCCATCAGTTTTAAAAAAGCCTTTTGGTAGTTTTCCCATCTTTTCATCATTTTTTTTATTTCCTGTCCAGTTTATTGTTTACTGTACCATTAAAGTCTCCCACCAGGATTATCTGATCAAAATTCACTTGGTCCAATTCTTTCATTAAATCTTTTTTTAAAATTTCTTTTGCTCCATTAGGTACATATATATTAACTATCAATGTTTTTTTCTGAAGCATTGTAGTTTCTACTCCAATATATCTCCCATCTTTATCACTAAAAATTTCTTTTTGGTCTAATTCTTTTTTTACATAGGTCACAATTCCTTTGGTTTTTTTCCCCCTGCCAATGAATAAAATTCTTCTCCCAATTTTTTATTGATCAAATATTTGCTGTCCTGTTTTTTAATATGAGTTTCTTGTAAACAAATAATATTACATTTTTGCTTTTCCAGCCAATGTTTTACTAATTTTCTTTTATTGGGTGAATTAAGTCCGTTCACATTCCATGATAAAAATTTGTAATCCATAGTGTCTTGTCTTATATATCTCCAAAGTCTTCTAAATTATCTGCCTTAAACCTCTGCATTTCTCCTGGTGTCTTAATCGTATATCTTAACGTATGATAGGTAAAAGACAGTCCTTGTGGTATTTCCCATCTGAACCTAATGTCAAGCTGCTTCAGCTTGTCGACCAGCTTCTTGTACTTCTTTCTATCCTGTAAAATCGCTTTTGGGAGTTCTCTCATTATTATTATCTTTTTGCCACCAATCTCCAAGGCTTGTGTAAATTGTTTCTTGAAAATATCCTCTTTCATCTTCTTTGTTACCACTTGTACAATCACATCTCTCGGCAATTTCTTTCTTTGAGCATATGCTGAGTTCACTCTATAAATTAAGTCAAAATCAGAATCTAGTTCTCCTTGATCTTCTCCCAAATACTCTGTCAATGCTGTTGTCACCACCAAACGTATGTCTTCCTCCGCTGCTTCCTCAGTCCCTCTTAGCCTCAGATGATTTAACATCGCACTGTATTCCATCATTGACTCCAGTCTCCGATTATCTTGTAGTGCTGTCTCCATTTTTTTATCTATAACTTGTGATTTTTGCTCCAATTCAGTCGATTTTACTACCAGACCTTGAACTTGGTTGTTCATGTCTGCAACTGCTTTTTTAATTTCTGCCACCTCTGCAATAACCAATTCTTTCATTGCCGCCACATTCTTCTCTTGCACTTCTTCCAGCTGCTCCAGCTGTTTTTCCATTTGTTTTTCCAACTGTTGTTCTATCTGTTTTACCAGTCCTTGAATTGCATCCATCATTCTCTTTTCCATTGCATCAATTGCAGCTTGCCATTCTCTCTTTTCTTTCCCTGCCATCCTCGGACTCAATGCCGAAGCTGCTCTTTGCCTTTGATTTGGGTCCGTTTTGAAACTTTTTAAAACTTGCTCCAAATTCTTCTCTTTTACATAATCCAACTGTTCTATATGTGTTTATTCAAATCGCCACCTTTTAACACTCCTTTAAAGTCAATTTCAGTCTTAAAATTAAGTTTTAAAATTTAGACCTCCTCAAAATGGCGGGCGCAATTTCTCTATGATTTTCTGGCTAGAGTAGGCTCTTTTAGAACTTCCTTCTTACTGTCCCACCTCATAAACTGTCCTCCAGGAAGCATTCCACTCTGCCAATCTTCCGGTCCTCCAAGGTCCACTCTAGCCTTCGTTCTTGTTTCCCTAGTCACAGTTCCAGTCCAGACACTAGGTAACATCTGCAAAGAAGAGCACTTAAAAATAAACTACTCAAAGACCAAGGTGATGGTCTTTGGAAACAGGAGGCAATCCTTTCGCTGGGCAACAGATGGCATCCCAGTCGAGCAGATCCAGACCTTTAAATACCTAGGGATCACCTTCAGTGACACACTCTCTTGGAAGACCCATATAGAAACAACAAAAATAACAGTTCTCCACTCATTAGGGGCAATTTTAAAATTCTACCATACAAAAGGGGGCTTTCTGATAGACCCAGCTCTTAAACTCTTCCAGAACAAGACAATTGCCCAACTTCTACCCTGTGAGTTTGGAGCCTCTTCCTCAAACCCCCTCCCCTCCAGCCCCCAGAATATATCCTATGTTTTCACCATTGACTTCAATGGCCCATAGGATATAAGGGGGCCAAATTGCTGCTGAATTTCTTTCATTCCCTCCTTTCCTTCTCTCCTTTTCCTCTTTCCCACCTTCTTCTCTTCTCTTTTTTCCTCCTTTCCCTGTTTCCCTCCTTCTTCCCTTCTCTCTCTTTCTTTCCTTCTCTCTACTCTCTCTCTTTCCTTCCCTCTTTCCTCCTTCTGTGGCCCAACTCTAGTGAGAAGGGATTTAAACTTTAAACCTCTTCTCTCTTCACTCCCCCACCCAGGCCAGCTGGGGAAGGGAAGGGGAGGCTTTCAAAGATGCCCCCCCTTTGCTTCCCCTTCTGACATCACTTCCGGTGATGTCAGGGGGCGTGGCATATGCTAATAGCCTAATAGCTCATTAGCATACCATATGCTAATGAGCTCCTGCGGCTGTTTTTCTACTACAAGACCCCTGCTTATGGCTAATAGTCTATACGTTTCTTTTAGAACTTCTACTTAGGGGTGCATTAGGGCCCCCCCAATTTATAACTTTTCATCATTCTTGTTGGGAATTTCCCCCCATACCTATTTTTTGGGCAAATTTCCACTTGCTGATTTTATGCCATTTTATGCTTTTTATGTTGTACACCATTTATACACAGCTGAATATAAAACGTGCCTTTATTTTAAAGTGACTATTTTGGTTGATGCTGTCACACATGCTAAATAATACAGTTCCAATCCACTTTAGTGACCGTTTGCAAGTGGACTTTTCCATTTTACACAGTAAAATCTAGTTGCAAAGTGGATTGAAAGTGCATAATTTAGTGTACGTGAAAATGCCCACAAGGATGACTTCAGTTTCATCCCACGTGCTGGGAATGCCATCAAATAAACTTGGAACTTTCAGCTCAAATATGAACTTTCAGGAAATACTGTAACTCTCTTCTTCTGCTGAATGATTTTGTTCATGAAACACAGTTGCAGCAAGGAATGCTAAATGTTCACTGACGATTCTAAATAAAGAGTGCCATCTACTGCTATGCTCCATTCATGGAGAGGGAAGTATAATGTTTATTTTCTAAGGGTTACTTCACACGCTGTCTTTGGAAAAGTATATATATTTTCTCCTTCTGTAATGAGTGAAATAAAATACTCAAAATGTATGGTAAGAAACATTTATAGTTCAATCCTTAAAACACTTTCCTGGCCATAAGCCCCACTGAATAGATTTGAGTAGCATTTTGTGTAGCCCTTCTTAAGATTGTTCAGTTGATGTAGTCACTAAACTTTCCAAGCCTGGTGCAATGGCTCCATGACTCACACCCAGATAAGCACTTTGCAAAATTGGAAGAGTCTCTCTTTGTTTTATGCTCACTGTGAATCTCTAACAACTAACAAAAGTTAATTATCATATGGCAGTGTATGCAGTATAGCCAAGAGATTTTAAGATTGTCTCGCAGCCAGAAGTTCCAGCTCTTTTAGCATTATGCACCACTAGGTGGCAAGCAAGACTTGTTTTTAAGGCAAAAGACATTTCAGAGTTGGTTTGTCATTGCCTCTGTGCCACACCCCTGGTAATCCTTGGAGGTTGCCCATACAAATACTAGCCAGGGCTGACCCTGCTTAGTTTTGAGAACTGACAGGATTGGGTTAGCCTGGGCTATCCAAGTCAGGGACTAACAAAAGTATTTTTTGGCAAGCAACAAACTAGAAAAGTTTTGGGAGACTTGCTTGCTAAGTATAGCTGTAAATTGCCAACTTTTTCTACTTGTGAAATTCTAATTACAAAGAAGCATCATGTAAAAAACCACATGCAGATTTCCATAGTTAAACTATTTCTGCTTGATTTCTTGCCAATTCATACACATATTGGAGTGCACTGATTTCATTGTCTGTTGTTACCAGCTATACAATTATAGCATTAATATACTCTAGACCTCCTATTTAGAAACTACCAAAGCTATAGCAAACATGACATTCAGGATGGAAACATGTCACAATGTAACACAACTTATTGGTTTAGGCAAGTACTTTCTGCCTTTGGGAGCAAGAATGTTCCCTGGATCTACCCATGATGTACCTTTCGGATAGGCTCAGCCTATGCATGTTTATGCATTCCTCCTTCCTATGTTCAGTGATGCTTACTCCCAGGTAACTTTGCACAGAACTGTAGAGTAAAAAAAATCTAGCTGTCTATTATGCAGTAGTGGGCTTGGAGATGTGAAATACTCACTATTCAGCCTTAGATCAATATATCTAATTCTCAGTGGGGCTACATTTGTGGATACAAATCTGGAGACTGGTGCCATGAACAGAGAAGGCTGATCTTTCTACAAACCTGATAAAAGCCCCATGTTTGGAGAAAAATGTGAAAGCTAAAAGAGAAACACACAGGGATGCTATCTCCCTCCCCAAACAGAAGCTGCACCTGAGCTTCAAAGAAACAAATGTTCTTTGCAGTGGCTTGGGGGGGGGGGTTACTAGGCAACCACAATATTGCCAGCCTTCAAGCCTTGGTTTCTCCCAGTAAAAGGCAGAGGAAGGAGGCAGGGCCCTTTCCAGGGCTGTTTTGCCATTTAAGGGCCACAAAGGACTCATCAGGCCACAAAGTCGTTATTATTAAACAGCAGCTACTGCACAAAAGTAGACTGGTATAGAGGTTAACGTTTCAGACTAGGATGTGGGAGACTTTGTCAAACCTCTATTCTGCCACTAAAGCTCACAAGGTTGTTTGTGAGGATACAGTAGAAGACAGGATGACGTAACCTGCCTTGAGTCCTCATTAGGAAGAAAGGGGGGATAAAAACGAAATTAATAAATATAACCGAAGAGGGGGTTTGATAAGTTGGGTTGCTGCTTCAAAGGAAGAAAAGCAGCACAGAAAATGGATATAGTCCTGCCATAAGGACAGAAAGCAGAAATTGTGGAGCAGGTAAAGGGGAAAGAGAACTGCCCCCACTTGTATGTTACTATTTCTCAGCTAGCCTAGCCCACTGAGCTGTTGTAAGGCTGCAGTTTTGTTCCGGGGATTTCTGAGAAGAGCAGGATATAAATACAGAACTTAAGAGAGAGCAAAGAAATCTAAGCCAGCACGGTTCAACTCCCGTTTAATCATTAAGTCCACGGACCGGCCAATCGCCATTGTCCTAACTAACCTCATGGGGACACAACTAGAGCGAGTATATGCTTCTTGAAAAAACAGCAAGACACAAATCTAAAACATTTGCTTTAATGAACAGCATAAAGAAAACAAAAAAACACCCAGTACCCTTCGCAGATTATCCTCCCCTCCAAATTACGTCAGTTTACCATTAAGCAACACGCAGAATCACCCTTACACGGAATAACACAATTGAGCTTGCGCACCCGAAGTATCCATTCGTAATATCACGAGACTATGAAGAACCCAGGCAAGGGCTGGGACGTCACTTATACTTCCCTCCCATCCCCCGCCATTTTTCCTACGGGCAGGTTCTGATGGTGCAGGCCCGTAGAAGGACTTCCTGCCCGAAGCACATCCCACCTCCCCATCTGGAGCGGAAGTGACGGAACCGCGAGAGGCTAACGTCGCAGAAATAGGTTTCTCTATGGTTTCCCTCCTCCCTTTTCTTTCTGTTCCTTCACGGAGACGGGAAATGGCAGCCGAACGGTAGAGACGAACGGGAGGCGTCGCCCGGAGCGGGTGAGGCCGCCGAGGGTTTGGGAGTTTTTTTGGACTTGCCGACAGATATGCCCTTTGCTCCAGCCTACTAGCTCGTTTGTTTTCTTTATGAGGTTTCGGGTGCCCATTTTCGTTCAGGTGCAATGAAGCCCCTGTCGCTCCTTCTCCACCCTCCGCCAGTTCCGTGGCCTGATATTCTTCGGGGCGCGCGGCCGGGCCGCTCCCTTTTCTACAACCTCTTTAAAAAAAACAAAATCAAAAAAACAACCCCCGGCCTTCCGTTTCCCGGTGGCCCCTTCATGAGCGGTGGGGGAGGGGCCTTCTCGGTCGGCCTCGGAGTGGGGCGGGGGAGGGAGGAGATCCGGAGGCCAGTCTGTGGGTGCGTTTCCTGCGCCTTCCTTCCCCGCCCCCTTGGACCGGGGCCGCTCTCTCGCCGGTGGTGGAGGTAGCCAGGAACGAAGTCTCCGAGGAACGTTTGACCCCGAGGGAGATGGGAGGAGCGCGAGAGAGCGCTCATTTCTGATTTATCTGCTGCGCGGCAGCGACACCTGATCCGTTTGAGCTGCCCCCGCCCCGTCGCTGCGGCAACTGATCCGCCAGGAGGGACGGGCTGAGAGCTGGCGTAGCGGTTTCCAGGCTTTCTGCGCGATTGCGGGACACTTCGTAGGTTAAAGCCCCCCCCCCCCCCCCGAGGTTCCTAAGAAATATTTGCTGTTGGTTAACCCCTGCAAGCTTACAGTGTGAAATACGGCGAACGTGTTTGCAGACACGTGCATCGTATAAGCGCTCTTTATTGAGGGGCCATAGGCTGTAGATGCCTGTTGAGTATACGATGTTTAGGTTGCTAGAAGTGTTCATTCCAGAGACCGCTACTAAGTTTACACGGTCAATTTAGAAAATAGGCAGGTATTGTGATATTCCTAACCATGCATTTGTTTTAAAAATATCAACACTTACATTTAAACGTTTAAAAGACCATGACTGAAAGCACCAAGGGCATATCTTCGTTTGATCCAGTAATGGTAGGATTATGCAGTTTTGTTACTGGATTGGCAGTGGCAGATGAAAAACCTAATATATGCCTGTGGTTTCCTGTTCTTGTTCTCCATATTCAGTATCATGTATGGTTTCTGGAAGCAGAACACGAACAGTGTACAAAGAATTGAACATGTAATTGCTTTTGTTACTTCAGTAATGACAGGAGAGACTCACATTCAGGGGCTTTGTTATTCACCCAAGTAAGTAATCTGTGCTGACCACCTGTTGAGAAGCTGGGGCCTAGGAGAGGCATGTCAGAGCAGTACACTGGTAGCCCAGGGCTGTCTGCACCTGCCACTGGATTGCTGGTATAGAGTTACCTGTGGTACCAGATAGTTATTGCTGGCTGCAAGTGGTTGCCAGATGTATGCTAGAAGCATTGTGGTGTTACCAAATAAAGTTGTGTAGTCACATTAATGTATGAATTGCAAAGGGCTGATAAATGCAACTACACATGTATTTATGAATAATCAACAAATCCACATGGCTGTTATGTAATGCTGCAGAAAGTGAAGATAAATTATAAATTTACTAATACTGAAATGACAGGTTCTGTTTGTTTTGTGTTTGTTTCAAGCTTTAAAAAACCTATATATGATAAAGGATTGTAGTCAAAATAACTTTCCTTTTTTTTAAACAGGATTTGATATTTGAGTGCGTACTAAGAATTGTAAATTTCTTCCTTACTGACATACAGGATTGCCAGGTAAGATAAGTTTTCTGCTCTAAGGCCGTGTTCAGGCTATTAAAATTTTAAACATTACTGGATTTATTCTACAATGTTTTCTTAAGATGGCTAATTTACAAAATGTAGTATGTGGTTGGGGGGGGTTAAAGCCAATGAGATAATTTATTTATTTATTTATTTATTTATTATGAGATTTATACCCCGCCCTCCCCGCGAGGCAGGCTCAGGTCAGCTTCCAGTCGGTGTAAAATACATAAATAAAACATATTTAAAATACAACAATTGACAATACATTATAGATACAAAATATAAAAACAAATTACAAAATACAGAATACAAAGTACAAAATACTGGCGGTGGTTAAAACCATTAAACCGATGATTCACAATATCTGGAGAAGCTAGTGTTCCTTGCTTGCCATCTAGCTTGGTAATAAATACTAGATGTTCCCAGTCTATGGCCACTCGACGGCCTTCAGGCAGCTGCTCGATTGTATTGTTATGAGCTGGGCACTCCTAATTGAATGCCTGGCGGAAGAGCTCCGTTTTACAGGCCCTGCAGAACTGAGAGAGGTCCCACAGGGCCCTGATCTCCTCCGGGAGCTCATTCCACCAGGTAGGGGCCACCACTGAAAATGCCCTAGCTCAAGTGGCAGCTAGACAGGGAGGGTCAGATGATTTTGTGACCCAGACCGTAGTGCTCTCTGGGGTATATACGGGGAAAGGCGGTCCTGTAGATATGTTGGACTCCAGCCATATAGGGCTTTAAAGGTGAGAACTAGCACTTTGAAGCAGACTCGGTATGCTATTGGCAGCCAGTGCAGTGACCTTAGCGCAGGCCAGATGTGCTCCCTTCTAGGGAGGCCCGTCAACAGCCTGGCGGTGGCATTCTGCACCAGCTGCAGCTTCCGGATCTGCGACAGAGGCAGCCCCATGTAGAGAGCGTTACAGTAGTCTAGTCTCGAGGTGACCATTGCATGGATCACTGTAGCCAGGTCAGCTCGGTCGAGGAAGGGAACCAACTGCCTAATCAGCCTAAGGTGATAGAAGGCCGACTTGGCAGTGGCCGCTAGCTGAGCCTCCATGGTAAGGGAGGAATCCAGGAGGACTCCCAGGCTTCGAACCTCTGGCGCCGGGACAAATAAAACCCCACCAAAGGACGGGAGCAGAATCCCCACCCCCGAACTGCCCAGACACAGGACCTCTGTGTTTGCCGGATTCAGCTTCAGCCTACTTAGTCTAAGCCACCCAGCCACGGCCTGCAACGCCCGGTCAAGGTCTTCTGGTCCGGAGTCCGACTGGCCGCCCAACATCAGATAGAGCTGGGTGTCATCAGCGTACTGGTGACATCCCAGCCCATACCTCTGGGCAAGGGGGCGCATATAGATGTTAAATAACATCGGGGACAGAACAGCCCCCTGAGGCACGCCACACTCAAGTGGGTGCCTCCTTGACTGCTGATCCCTTAGTGCCACCCTTTGTCCCCGACCTTGGAGAAAGGAGGCAAGCCACTGCGAGGCGAGCCTCCGAATTTCCATGTCGGCAAGGCGGTGGACTAGTAGCTGGTGGTCGACCGTGTCAAATGCGGCCAACAGATCTAACAGAAGCAAAACCGCCGATCCAGATGCCTCCGGAGGTCGTCAGTCTGAGCGACCAGTGCCGTCTCCGACCCATGACCCGAACGAAACCCAGACTGGAAGGGATCTAACACAGAAGCATCATCCAGAAAACCCTGCAGCTGTATCGCCACCGCCCTCAATTAGTTTGCCCAAATAGGGCAGATTGGAGACCGGTCTATAGTTGGCCAATTCGGCCAGGTCTAACAATGGTTTTTGCAGGAGAGGACGGACCATCGCTTCCTTGAGTGCCCCAGGGAATTGTCCTTCCATGAGGGACTTATTAATAATCTCCCTTAGGGCACCTTGGAACCCCTCATGGCCAGATTTAATAAGCCAGGAAGGGCACGGATATATATGCTTTTAGTACAAAAAACCCCAGATTGACATAATAGCTGTCAGCACTTTAAAGGTGATTGTTTAATAAATGAAATGAGCATTTTCTGGAAATGTATGTGTTTTCACTCCTGTGTTAATATACATTCCTGTGTTAATATACTCCTGTGTTAATAATATCTCTAACAATTTTATCTGGACATGTAGTTTAATTAGTTTGGCATTAAAAATATAAAAATGTGCCTGGGGAGAAAGTGGAGTGAGGCTCATGAAGGAAAACAGAACTTGCTACAGAGTGAATACAATTTAATTATCCTTCTCAGCATGAAGGTACCACTCTCAACAGTGCCCAGAGTATAAAATGAATCTTCTGAACTATGTGTGGTAGGTGGACCTTTCCTACCTTCCCTCACTCCCACTGGTCTCTGGCAATGTGATGTTGGACTACCCTCCTTATGTCCAAAAAGCCATCTGAGAGAGGGCTGTTAGGAAAAGAAAGACACAGGCAAAATTGTCCTCCATCTTGTACCACCAGCAGAAAAGGGAGATGAGTGTCTAATTCTGCCTCCTCACTGCAGTGTCTTATTCTGTGTGCCTTTTGTACATAGGGTCCCCTTACTCCTAGTGTTGCCTTTTCGGGGGTCCCAGGAGACTGCTTTGAGAAGGTGGTGATGATTCATCACTTCATGTAGAAGTGGCTGTTCAAGAATGACCTGTTAACTATGGAACATACAAGATCCAATATTTTCTTCTCCTAAAGTTTAAGCACCTTGCAGACAGCTTAAATTTTAATCTAACGTCACTTGTTTTCTTCTAAGTAAACTCAGCTTTAAAACCATGATAGTGAGGGTACAGGAGCCATTTGAGTGACTGGCTCGTGATGGGTTGTTGTCCTTCAGCACCAACATAAACATTAAGATTAAACAACAGGAAGAGTAAAGAGTTTCCAAGTGTGTAGGAAGTTAGGATAGGAAAGATTCTGATCTAGCAGTTTTGTCCGTCTATTTGAGAACATTTCTTTTTTGAATAAAATAGTATTATAATAAAAATAGTGGTGTGATGCTTCCTGGCTTAACTGTCTTACATACACATTGGTTTTCTGGTAAAATTACAGTACTATTTTTGAGAAAAATACTTTAAAGGTAAGTAGTTCCTACCTGAGCTCTGGCTTACACTAATGTTTCAACATTGGCTAATCATAAATAGTATAAAAGGAATATGCAATTAGTGTTGCTTTCTCTGTCAAGGTCAAAGGGCAGAGCATGGTACTTGAGAGATGAAAGTTGCTGGAAAATATTGGTTCATTGTAGGAAGTGGTGAATTTTAAGATCTTTCCATCAAGGAAATGAGCAATGGATAGGAGGAAAAGTACTTGAGGAAAGTACATTCATATGGAAAATGGTGGTGGAGAAAAGTTATCAGTGTTGCTATTTATTGTCCATACAGCATAGTACTGAATTTGTCAGAAGGTAGAAAATAGAGTGCTGTTCTTTAAGGAAGTTTTCATTATGAGAAATTGGCTATTAGCTAACAAAAATCAGCTTGACATAGAGAGTACTCCATCTTTCTGAGGATGCCAGTCACAGCTGCTGGTGAAATGTCAGGTCCTACAATGCCAAGACTACGGCCATACAGCCTGGAAAATCTACAACTAATGAACTCTGGCTGTGAAAGCCTTCAACAACGTATTGACAAAAAACTGTTCTGGGGAAATAAATTACTCTTAATCTTGAATTGTTTAAAAAGTGTTGTCTTTCATGTTAGATTTAGGTTAAGATAAATTATTAGAATATAAATTCTGAAGTTAAAACATTTCACAAATTACTAGAACTTTCTAATTTCATTTAAAATATGGTTCATTTGATCTATTTTTTATTGTGTAGGTTAAACCAGTAGTGGAAAATGGGTCGCTCTAACACTAGATCACATTCTTCAAGATCAAAGTCCAGATCACAGTCCAGTTCGAGGTCAAGGTCAAGATCACACTCTAGAAAAAAGAGATACAGGTAAATTTCTTGTATTTTAACTTTTTTAAATATTTAAGCTTTTGGTTGGGTCTTTTATGCTTGGAAGCAAGTTCTGTTGTCTGTAGAACTTCCGAGTATATGCTAAAAAATGCAGATTTAGTATTTTGAATTCTGTTTGATTGCTTTAGTTGCTAATATTTGTATAGAAAACAGTTGTAGAGAAGATTTGTGTGTAAGAGCTTGGGCAGTGACAGAATTTTTTAAGAGAACATTTCAGAAACTTGAGGAACTGATGGCTGTGAAAAAAGAAAATTTCTGGAAAATTTGAAGCCAAAGGTGGGGAGGACCATCCCCCCCCCCGAAAATAGAAATTTAGAGGGAAACTGAAGTTATGCATTACTTATGTTTAAGCATTTTTCTGCTTTAACAACATGTTGAAAACAGGAAATATATTTTTGTGGTAGACAGAAGGATGTGTATTATTTAGACAGTCCTTGAGTGAAACCTTGCATGCATTTCTTTCAGTCCAAAGCAATGCTCCCTCTAAGCCGTGGAGTCTTGTGAGCAAAAATTCTACTTTGTGAGCTACTGGCATTAAAGTTGTGAGTGAGCGATTTGGCTACTGCATAAATTAGTTTGCTCTGGAGCTTCCTGAGCTAAGACAAAAATATGTGAGCTGGAGGCTAAAAAACTGAGCCAGCTCACACTAACTCAGCTTAGAGAAAACACTGGACCAAAGTAGAAAATATTTCCCTTTAAAAAAAATTATCTCACAAATTTCCATTATTTTCACTGGGAAATTGGGGGGAAACACCACTAGTATGAAAAGAGGGGGGAATGACTGTTAAAAAGCGGAGTAGAATAGATTTCCTGTGTGAGTGGAATACTGTCCACTGCTCAGTTTTTTGGACAGTTGATTTAAAAGGATCTTGAACTCTTCATGTACTAAAATATCCGTAAATCTTAGTTCTAGGTCTCGGTCTAGGACATATTCACGATCTCGCAGTAGAGATCGTGTCTATACTAGAGATTATCGCAGAGATTACAGAAATAATAGAGGAATGAGACGTCCCTATGGTTACAGAGGAAGAGGTAGAGGATATTATCCAGGAGGTGGAGGTAGATATCATCGTGGAGGTTACAGACCTGTCTGGAATAGAAGGCACTCCCGAAGTCCTAGACGGGGCCGTTCACGTTCTAGAAGTCCAAAGCGAAGATCAGTCTCTTCCCAGAGGTCTCGCAGCAGATCTCGCCGATCATATAGATCTTCCAGATCTCCAAGATCCTCTTCGTCTCGGTCATCATCTCCATACAGCAAATCACCCGTCTCTTCCAAAAGACGTGGATCATCAGAAAAGCAAGCAAAGAAAACTGAGGGAACTGCTTTGCAAGACAGCCCATTAAAAAATAAATCACAAGAGGAAGAGAAAGGTGCATTTGAACATGACCCATCTGAGACTTTAGATGACTTCAATAAATCAGCAGCTTCAGGTGATATTTGGCCTGGACTTTCAGCATATGATAACAGTCCACGGTCTCCCCATAGTCATTCTGTTGCTTCCCCACCTAGTCAGAGTTCTTCATGCTCTGATGCTCAGTTACTTAGCACTGTTCACTCGGGAAAAGACACACCTCAACACTCACATTCCATTCAGCATAGCCCTGAGAGGTCTGGGTCTGGATCCCTGGGAAATGGTTCTAGTCGCTACAGCCCTTCCCAGAACAGCCCACTACATCACATTCCTGCAAGAAGAAGTCCTGCAAAAGCAGTTGCATCACAGAATGCCCCACGTGAGGAGACTCGCCTGCGCTCTTTTTATCCAGAGGCTGGGGAACAGGAAAGTGCAAAGGGTGGAAAATTCATGAAAAGGTAAGAACACGTAACTACAAAAATAAAGTTGCTTATTTAGGTAATTTGAACTGGATAATTACGTTATGTTGGGCTGTGTACTGTACAGTGAAAAGTATTGACATTTCCACCAACTTTATTCTGTTTATATTTAGACACTGGTTTAGTAACAAATACAAGACCACTTTTCAAGCAACAGCATTTAGGGTCATGGGGCTTGCTGCGTCAGGGCCAGGGCCATAATTAGATTTCCTGTTCTTGAACTGAGTGGGTTGGCCTTTGTGCTTGTAGTGAGAAGCTAAAGGAAAGAAACATATTATTGCAGACTTTGTGGGAAACCACTGAAGAATAAAAACATAACATATTTTTTGTTTATTGAAAATCCTATTCACAGAGTGTTGACCCAATCGTTTTTGGCATTTTAGGAAAACTCGCTGTTTCAGATGCATAAAAATTCATGCAGCACAGTATAAAAGCATACTTGTTTTAGTAAAGGAAATAATATTATGAAACACAAACTTTGAACTTTTCAGTTTTGAAACTTTGAAATTTAAGGGATCATTTTGGTTTTTCAGATTTAACCAAATCAGGTTATTTATTTTCTTGAAGATTATTTGTACCTTCTGACTGATAAGTGCTGGTGCTTATATTTGTGTTATTGCTTGTGGCGTTCTTAAAATGCTTTGCAAAAGAGGAACTGATGACTTGCAGGACTCCAGAGCTCTATTCGTTTTGTCTCTGATGTATTTTAAATTTTCTGTATTGAGTGTCATAAACCATCATGTACAGGAATAAAAAGTTTGCAGTTCTTTAATGTGTAATAAAATGATAGCCAGTAGTGAGAAAATAGATCGGAAGATTAGAAATTCAGTATGTTGGTATTTTGCTTCTGGTATCTATAAGGGTAGATGTTCAAAACCATGTTCTGTTGTTCTCGTGGCAACTTTGGTCAGTGGTTTTGAACAGGTTACATTATGGCATGGTAAGTAATTTACTTTATAGCTTTCTGAATACTGGTTGTCCCAATGTAATTTAAACATACAAACCATCTTGCATGAAAAGGATAAAAACACACTTTTAAAAATATAGGGTAAAAAGATATTTCCAGAGTACTAGAGTGTTTGACTCGTATTCCTACTTTAGTTACCCCCCCCCCCTTTCAATTCGTGGATGTGGTCTGAAAATAATAATTTATGAGGCTGCTATAGGAAATAATCCCTTCTGTATGCAGTAAGCATGAATGCCCAACAAGTAGAATATAGATTGTGGCACAGATTACTTCTTGTGGGATCCATTTTCTCATTGATAAGGATCAGCAACCCAGAGAGGAACTCGTCTATGGGATAAGTATAAAAGGACAATACAAAACAATGATCAGTATTCTCATTCACATTCGAGGGAAGATACCACAGCAGTGCAAGAATGGTGTCATTTGGAACCTGAAGCTAGAGAATGCTTTTCAGAAGGAAAGGTTAGGGCTGGCAGCAGTGGTCAGATGTAATACTGGGTGCATCTCATACTGGCTAAATCATTAAGAGCACTTTGCTCAGCATTTTAAATCTCAAAAAACATTTTTAGTTACGACTGAATGAAAGGTATCTTCAACTAATCCATCTTTATTATTTATTTATGCTCCCCCTTTTCTCCCCAGTGGGGAACCAAAGTGGCTTACAATATCTTTCTCCCCACCGCCATTTAATTCTTGCAATAGTAACTCTGATGTTGGTTAGGTAGAAAGTACACAACTGGCCTGAGATCACCCAGTGAGCTTCCAGTGATTTGAACCTGTTTATTTTAGACCCGAATAACTAGTTCATGCAAGCTGTTTTGAATAGATATGTTCCCAGAGGCCATTTGTTTTGCAATGCATAACTTTATTGATTTATTTGATGTTTGTAATCCAAAACCACCACAAAATATAATAAGGTTAATTAAAGGGATGTGCAGGAATATAAAATATAAGAGCAGTGAAAGGTAAGGATAAAATAATAAAAGTTGAGTATCTAACCTAAGCACACATACAAAGCATTGGTTCTCTAAATCCAGATGTTACCTGAAAAGACAGAGCCCAACAGTTTTGAAGTCCAAAGCAGGTGTTCCAGTCATCCTGGCTCACCTGGTCTAGAATCTAGAGATGTCCCAAAGATAGATGTAATCCAGACAAAGGGAAATTGCTAGAATGAAAGATCTTCCTTTATGCAAATGGCTGGCTTTGGCATGATTCTGGTTGACCAGACATATGTATAGCAACTGATGCAACTTGGCCAATCAGGTATGTTGCTAACCAAGTGACCAAACCCAAGGAGGTATATTGCTGTTATGAGACCATGTACACTCTAGCTGTACAGGACCTAATTAAGCAAGCACCTTCTCCCATCTGTGGGTCCTTGCGCTAACAACATTGACCGTGTAGATGAAACTCCATTCCCAGATTCTTTGGCCTGGAAACTACTAGGCCTAATGGTCTAAAACAGCATGTGGGTGGACTCCGTTCCTTATCTTGTTCTCTGAAACTGAAGTCAACATGATCTCAAGTTCTCAAAGAAAGAGAAGCTTGCATAATTTCTGTGTAGGCCTCAAGCCTGAACCAGTGTTTCTGAAAGAGAAGGAGCTGGGGGCAGTATTAAAAAGGACAATGTAACCATGAAAAATGGTCCAGATTGCTTTTAATTTTTAAAAAACTAACCCAGTTTGGGAAAAGTCTGAAGTAACGAAAGTCTTGACACCAAAAAGATTAGTTCTGTGCCAGATGGATGTCTGCAGAAGGCATTTCAAGGTCAAGGTGCCATAGGAGAAAAGCCTCTATTCCTTCAGTTTAGAAGGATCTCCTAAGCTCATTTGGTATTTATTTTATTTATATTTTATTTAGCTCATTCACAATAGGCATTCTAGGCATGCTGTTATGAGAACAGAACTTACCAGTGGGAACCTCCAAGAACTTTGAATCATAGAATCAGAATCATTGAGTTGGAAGGGATCTCCAGGGTCATCTAGTCTAACCCCCTGCACAATGGAGGAAATTCACAAATGCCTCTCCCTCCACACTCATAGTGACCGCTGTTCCATGCCCAGAAGATGACAAAAACCCTCCAGGATTGCTTCCTGACCCCAAAGTGGCAATCAGCATTCCCCCTGTAAAAAAGGGCCATGAGAACTAAGCACTGAGGCAACGCTTCCTGCCCTCCCTCTCATGATCTGCCTAAGTTCACAGAATCTGTATTGCTGTCAGATGGCCATCTAGCCTCTGTCTGAAAACCCCCAAAGAAGGAGAGTCCACCACTTCCTGAGGAAGCATGTTTCACTGAGGAACCACTCTAACTGTTAGGAAGTTCTTCCTGACGTTTAGCCGAAAATGTCTTCTGATTTAATTTCAACCCATTGGTTCTGGTCCGACTATCTGGGGCAACAGAAAACAACTCCACACTATCCTCTAGATGACAGCACTTCAAGGACTTGAAGATGGTGATCGTATCACCTCTCAGTCGTCTCTTCTCCAGACTAAACATACCCAGCTCCTTCAACCTTTCCTCAGAGGACATGGTCTCCAGACCCCTCACCGTCTTCGTTGCTCTTCTCTGGATACGTTCCAGCTTGTCTATATCCTTCATAAATTGTGGTCCCCAAACTGAACACAGTACTCCAAGTGAGATCTAACCACAGAGCAGAGTAAAGTGGTACCATCACATCTCTTGATCAGGACACTATACTTCTGTTGATACAGCCCAAATACTTCTGTTGATATGTGGGGGGCATCTCATTTTCCCCTCCCCGACTATTTCCTTTCCCCTTTTCCTGCTTTCTTCTCTTCTTCCCACCCAACAGTCTTTATCTGCCCTTGTGTCTTCACATACACCTCTCCCACACACAGTTTCTGCTTAGGAAAACTATGTCACTGTTGTGGTTTTTTTTTTTAACAATTTCAGATTTTTCTGCAAATCTGGGGTATTTTTCAGGTTTGCAGAAAGGTTTTGCTTGCCTGTTCACAGCTGACTTTGCTATTAGAAGATACAAGCAGAAACCTGCAAGGACTTGTGGGAAGCATCTCATTCCCCCCCTCCCCTACTATTTCCATTTCCCATTCCTGAAAGCCTCCATAGACTCTTCCCCTTTCATGCTTGCTTTAGGATTGCCAGCTCCAGATTGGGAGGTTCCTCGAGATTTGGGGGTGGAGCCTTTGCAGGCAAGGTTTGGGGCAGGAAGTGACCTCAGCAGGATATAATGCCATAGAGTCAATTCTCCAAAGTAACCAGTTTCTCCAGGAGAACTGAACTATGTCATCTGGTAATCTGCTGTGATTCCAAGTCATCTCCAGCCCCCATGTGGAGGCAGGCAACCCTAGTTCCCGTGGAGGAAATGACTACTTTGGAGAGTGGAGTCTGTGGCATGTCCTTCTGAGATCCCTCCCTCCTCACAGCACACCCTCCCCAAGTTCCAACCTCCGAATCACCAGGTTTTCCAAACCTGGAGTTGGTTACCCTATCTCTTTCCCACCCAACAGCCAACCCACCTTTATCTGCTCCTCTGTCTTAATCTGCTCCTCTTCACTCCCCTCCCTCTGGCAACCTCTACCTAGGAAAAATATGACCCAGTTTTGTGGTGCCAGCCACTGGTCCGGGCACACTTGCATGTTAGAGAACACTCAAGGACGTGTGGGGTGGCACCTCACTTTCCCCTATATTCCCTTCTCCACACTATTTGCTGGCAGTCTCCATATCCTCTCCCCTTTCCATGCTTCATTATTTCCTCCTTGGCCATTCACCAACCTACCTTTTATCTGCTTCCCATCCTCAGCAATATTTATTGTTCATTTACTTCATTTTACACCTCACCTTCTCCACAGTGGGAACTAAAGCAGCTTACGTAATTCTCTTTTTTATCCTCACAACAACCCTGTGAGGTAGGTTAGGTTGAAAGAATGACTGGACCCAAATCACCCACTGAGCTTCCATGTTAGACTGGTGATTTGAACCTGGATCTCCCAGACCCTACTCTAAAGCTCTAATCCAGGGGTGTCAAACATGCAGCCCAGGGGCCAGATGCGGCCCAGGGGCTATCAGGCCTGCAGTGGAACTGGCCATCTTCTTCCAGTTCTGCTGCTGCTGTGTCATCGTAGGTTTGCAGCTTACAGATAAACACTTGAACAGCATACTCAAGATTGCAACAGCATAGACATTTTGATGCAATAATTCAGAGCAAGAGGTGTCAGTTATCAGACACTATTAAATAAACAAAATATTGCAAGCGTGCTAATGTTTTAAGCATGATTTTATTTTAAGTTAAAAAAACCCATTTGTGTCCTTTATAAATTTTGTATCTTTGCTACCTGGCATTACATTTTATGACACACATGGCCCGGTCCAACAAGGTCTCATTTATGTCAGATCCGGCCCTTGTAACAAATGAGTTTGACACCCCTGCTCTAATCACTACACCACACTGGTTTTTGTCAGTTCAATAGTAGCAAGCAGCCAGCCCTAGATGAGTCATTTAGTTGAGTGGCATCGTCTGGTAGCTGCTGGCAGGCGTGGCCCTGATAAGGCCTTCCTTAAAGGTTAAAACAGCCCTGGAAAGGGCCCTGCTTCTTCACAGAAACCAAGCCTAGAATACTGTGGGTTGCCGAGCAATAACCACTGAGGACTTCCATTTCTTAAAGCTACAGGTGCTCCTTTTATTATTTTGCGTTCTTTTAACTCGTTCCCTATGTATTTAGATTTCAGATTTTTCTTCAGTTACAGGGCATTTTTTAGGTTTGTCGAAAAATTTATCTTGTCTCTTCACAGCACCCATCATTGGACTTACCTATCCTCAGATTTGGCTGATTTAGCTATTAGAATATATGATAATTATCTGATTCTAGACTATGTAGGCTTTTAAAAGACATAACTAACACTTTGAATTGGACCAAGAAACAAACCAGTGCTTTCTGTACTTGTTACACACGTTGCCTACAACTTGTCTTAGTCAGGCATAGCACTGAATATGAGATTTTAAAACTGTGCTTTAAAGGAAATTAGTTTCTCTTCCTTGTTGGTGTAAAATGGGCAGAGAAGAGTAGGATTTTGTGCAAGAAGTGGTTTAAATGTCCCAAGATTTACAGTTTGCTATTTTAGCACTGAAAAGTCTTGAATTTTTGATAGATTTCTTTTTTTATAGTCAATGTGTAAAATGTTATAATAATTGAATTAATAGGGCCAGTTGTTGAATTCTGTGGTGGTGGAATGCCAGAAGATGAATGCTGTTGAACTAGAATGCAGTTAAAAATTGTCATCTTTTCCTTTGGTATCCACAGGTACACAGATGAAGAATCTAGAGTGTACCTGCTCGATAGAGGTAATACTAGGGAGAAAGATACCCCAAAGGAGAGAGGATCAGAAAAGGGTAGGACAGAGGGAGAAAGAGAATGGGAGGATCAGGAAGCATTGGAATACTACATGGATAAAGAGTCTGGGAAACAAAAATTTAATGATTCTGAAGGGGAGGACACGGAGGAGACAGAAGATTATAGACAGTTCAGAAAGTCTGTTCTGGCAGATCAGGGTAAGAGCTTTGCTGCATCTCATCGGAATACTGAGGAGGACAGCTCTAAGTACAAATCTAAAATCTCTATGAAGACAAATAGAGAGAGTGAAGGTTTTAGAGAAGATAAAAATTACAAGCTTAAAGAGACAACTAGTTATGTAGTAGAAAGGCCTAGTTCACTAAAAGATAAGCACAAGGAAGAAGAGAAAATATCTGAGAGAATGATGAAGAAAGAAACCCAGTCACCTGAGCAGGTAAAGTCTGAGAAGCTCAAAGAACTCTTTGATTATAGCCCCCCTCTGCACAAGAATTTGGATGCAAGAGAAAAATCTACATTCAGGGAGGAGAGCCCACTTAGGATCAAAATGATAGCCAGTGACTCCCATCGACCTGAAGTGAAACTTAAAATGGCCCCAGTGCCGCTTGATGATTCAAACAGGTAATTATCATAGCCTGTAATAATTTTCCTTTATCCTTGATGAAGTTGCTCTGTCATAAACCTCTGGTTTTTGTGTGTTATGCTTCATAGACCTGCATCGTTGACTAAAGACAGGCTGCTTGCTAGTACACTTGTCCATTCGGTCAAGAAGGAGCAAGAGTTCCGATCCATCTTTGACCACATTAAGCTACCACAAGCCAGCAAAAGCACATCAGAGTCATTTATTCAGCACATTGTGTCCTTAGTCCATCATGTGAAAGGTATGCCTTTAATATAAAGCAAGTAGTATATGGCATTATGTGATATTGAATGCAGTCTGTGCGAAATTCCAACCTTTGTATTTTTGTGTTGAGTTCTGTCTACATCTTTCTGTTTTGCTTAGACATTATAAAATTGTGCAGCATTCCAAAATGAATATATACATTTTAATGGAATTATGCCAGTGTTGTAAATGTGACTTTTATGCTTCACATATTACTAGCAGTATTGTCATAGTGCCAGATAGTGTAACATGAAGCTTGTGAGTCCTTTCCAGTTTGTGGCCTACTGGGGGAATTCCAGATCCTTTCCCTTTCCACCATTCTTGTGAGAACATTCAAGACCCGTCTAGAGATGTAAAATTTCTGTAAATTTTGAAGCCACACGTAGAAAAAAAATTCTGTTTGGTGTAGTGGTTAAGTGCGCGGACTCTAATCTAGGAGAACCGGGTTTGATTCCCCACTCCTCCACTTGCAGTTGCTGGATGACCTTGGGCAAACCATCGTTCTGTTAGAGGTGTTCTTGAAAAAGAGCAGTTTCTGTCAGAGCTCTCTAAGCCCCACCTACCTCACAGGGTGTCTGTTGTGGGGAGGGGAAGGGAAAGGAGTTTGTAAGCCGTTCTGAGACTCCGAGTGAAGGGCGGTGTATGAATCCAATCTCCTCCTCCTGCTGCTGCTGCAAAAATTTGGGGGGAAAACTGAAATCTATGCAACGGTTACTCTCAAATCAAACCTAAATTTCTGTTACTGATTGAACATAAAAGGCATCACTTACAACTTGGCACATGTATTGCCAAGAGGTAATGGTTCTTGTCCACTAAGGGATATGAAGGCAATAAACATACAAGCAGTGAAGGAAAATAGATCTACTGATTTTCTTTCTGTGAATTACAAGAGATCTTAATAAATAGCAGACACATGCTTATGTCTCTTCAACTTGTCAGGAATGACAATGGGCAGACCACTTTAACTGGCCAGCTGTTCATCCTGAGGTTCAGTTCAGGTGGTCCACCTGTTGTCAGTCTAGGGTTCCTAATAAGCTGAAGGGGCGTGAGCATGTATATTTTATCGATACTCTTCTGATTTGGTTTTCTGTGAATCATAGGAGATTTTAATTAAATTGATCTATTTACCTTTACTGCTTGTGTTTTTATTACCTCCATACCCTTTAATGGATGAGAACCATTACCCCTTGGCAATATAGAATATAAAACTGTACTGTTTGGCATATTTATGGAATTTAAAAGTATAAGTTTCATTTTCTATAGGAAAAATTACAAGTCTAACCAGTACTTGAGAAAGGGTTATAGGCTGCCATACATAAGCATATTTGCGAAGTTTAAAAAAGTTGACATAAAATATATTATTTGAACAGAAATTACCAGTATGTTTGGATATTAATTTTTATAAATTATTTAAAACATTTCTGTGCTGCCTTTCAACCCAAACAGGGTCCCCAAGGCTGTGAATAATTAAACCATTTCAACATTAAAACATTTGAGACATTATAATAGCATTTAAAATAAAGTATACATAAAATATTTAAACAAATTCAGTAAAACATATAGATATAAATAACACAACCAGGGAAGAAGGCCACTAACAGTGAGTGGGGGAATTCAAAACAAAATCTTCATGCACTGGCAGAAGAGAACAATCAATGGAGACAGATACTATCTCTGAGGAGGGCATTCCAAAGTTTTGATACCATAACCAAGAAGGCCCTTTTTTGTGTTGCTGCATGTTTAGCTTCAGATGGTGGGGGCATCCGAAGCAGGGCCTCTGGAGATTACCCAAGAGGACAGGTAGGCTCCAATGGGAGTACGCACTCCCTTCAGATGTGCTGGCCCCAAAGCTGTATAGGTCACTACTACCATCTTGAACTGGGTCCAGAAGCAAACTGGGAGCCAGTATAGAGGGAAGAAGACTGGAGTGGTGTGGTTCCTATGGCCTACTCAGCATTCTGGCTGCAGCATAACGTACCAACTGTCACTTCCAGATAGTCTTCAAGGACAGTGGTGTGTATAGCACATATTAACTCCATGAAAACACTGAACACTTTAATAATGTATTATCATTAAACAAAGTACTACATTGAAACAAACATTTTGAAAATATTGTATATGTCTACAGTCTTTTTCAGTGTTTCTCAAAGTTCTCAGACTTCTTCATGCTCTACATCTGTAATGAGTGAAATGGTTTGTTAGACAAGATTTTTCTTGCTCAGAAGAGAAAATATGTCACAGGCAAGAAAAATAATATCAAAGACTTGCTCACAACTTTAATGCCAGTAGCTCACAAAGTAGAATTTTTGCTCACAAGATTCCATAGCTTAAGGGAGCATTGGTTACAGGAGGTTATTTTCATTGTTCTTCAATATTTCCCATGTTTTCCATTATAAAAATGGAAAAATCCCTCAGACTTCATGCAGTACATTTTTTGTATTCTAAAAGAGAATATCGTAATAGTTTCTTTTCAGTGTTTCCCAAAAGTTTCCAGTTTTCTGGTAAGAAACAACTCTTTTTCTGGCCCTTCTTATCTCTAGACCCAACCAGCCCCACCAAAATATCAAAAGGAGAAGTGGCTGCCAGTGTCATTCTTCCTGCCCGCCCCCCACTCAAAGGGGGGCGCTGAGATGGGATAAGAGAAATTAGTTAGATAGGGAAAGGGAAGAAGCAGCAGCTAACAACCATAGCGGAGTGGAGAACAAGAGCAAATCATGGGATGTAGAGCCTAAGAAAGGATAACTGAGAGGGGTGCGCAGAGAAGGACAGGGAAATGAAGAAAAAAATTGAGTAATTTGGAGTATAGATAGACCTGTGATGGCACAAGGAGTGTAGAGAGAAAAAGGGATAAATGAGTGAAATGAAAATACAGACACATGCAAAGGCAGAGAAAACAGCATTCTATGGAACACAGAAGGAAAAAAATAACAGAGAAAGGGTTAAAGAACTAGTTAAATCATAATACATATGCCCTAATGTAGCACTATTTATTTAAAAGATTTATGTTCTGTGCCAAGGCTAGTTATGACAAGTAGGAACAACATAAAAACTTGTTAAGCGTTAAAATGTAAAATCATTACTTAACAACTGAATATGCTGCAACAAATGCCCATTACAATTGGCAAAAAGTTCTCTAGAATAAAAATGTCTTAGAGCAAAATAACCGAAGAAGGTGCCTGCCAGACCTCTTCCAGGTGGTTGTTTCAGGACATAAGGAAAACAAATGAGGTCCATGGGTGAGTCAGAACCCTTCTCCCCTTCTTGTGTGGTAGAATATGAAACAAGGTCTACTGCAAAGTTCGTGCACAGGTTCATATTGGGAGATGCAGTCTCCTTGAGTTAGTAAAAATACAAAAGTGGTCCTCAGAATTATTTTGAGTTGCACCGTTCTCACAAACTGTTGTTCTGATGTTTATACATTTCTAAGAGTTATGCAGGATATAAATTTTGTAAACACACCTTTCCCAGTGTGGTATAGTGGTTAGCGTTGGACTAGAATGCTGCCATGGAAGCTTGCTGACTGACCTTGAGATGGTCACACACTCTCAGCCTTTCCTACCTCACAGGGTTGTTGTGTGGAAAAATGGAGAAGGATGTAAGCCACTTTGGTTTCCCATTGGGAAGAAAGGTGGGATATGAATGAAGTAAATCATAGTATGCAGTACATTTGGATTGTAGCCATAATTTGCAGAGATTTTGTTTTGTCTGTTAGATTATTTTGGTTTATGGCAGTAAATGGCATAATGAAACAGAAAAATGCAGTACAAGTTTTAGTTACAATTCCCAATTCCACATTGTCCTGCTGAATAGATATCATGCAGTGTCTCTCAACTAAATGCTCCTACCCTACCTAATGTTAAAGAAATGCCTTTGCTAAGTTAGGATGCTGAGTAGACCTGCAAGCATGTCAGTCTCCATCTTGCACTGTTAAAGTCAGCAGTCCAGTCTCTTGCTGCTGTACAAGGAACTTAGGCCAGCCAGCTAAATCTCTGCTAGTAGCATAGCACCAAGTATAAATGGTATCGCATGGAAGGGGTGGTAAAATTAGTTGTTCTTTCTGTAACGCTAAGTGTGGGATTTTTCCTTGTACTTCTTGTAAGGCTGTGCCCCAAAAACTTGTATCCTCAAAATGTGAGTAACAGCAGTGCTGGCCAGAGGACAAATAGCATGTGTATGCATACCTTATTTTGTCAGGAATATGAATAATGGCAAGTAACGCAACATATCCTTGATTTCCCAAAGCAGGGCCCCTTCCCTGGTACAGACTCCCCCTAGCCTGTGCCAAGAAACTGTAGACATGACATCAATCCTGCATCAATTAGAAAGCTTCAAGAGTAGATACAGACTAGCACAGCATCTGTGCAGATGGACTACACAGAGTGGCAGCTAGCTTATTAGCTTGCAGGGTTGCAAGGAAGAGTGCATTGGGAGCGATGTGAATAGGAGTGGGCTGTAAAGAAAAGCACGGAAGCCATAAATTTTTGATTTTTGAAATTTATGTATAAAATTGCTTGGGATTGATAGTAATAATAATAATTTTATGGCATTGTGCGTAGAATACCCAGGAGGTCCTCGGATTATCTGGCACCCACAAGTTCTAGCTCTTTGCGTTGTGCTAGTGATGAGCTAGACTTGTTTTTAGGGGCTGAAAGATCAGTAGTATTCAGTGAGCATCAAAATTGCTAGGGAACTTCCAGACCATTAAAATGTATATATGTAATCCAAGGCATGTGAACTAATATTAATATCTGAAATTAGATATTAATTGTAACTGGCCCCTCAGGATGAGAGAATACAAAATGCACCATACGAGGCATTATTCTCTTGACTAGAAAGCTTAAGAACATTTGCTGGGTATTCCAAAGCATTCTAATATTTCCCTTGGATGTGAAAATATTTTGTCAACCATTTTTTTTAAAGTGATAGAAACTGAATGCCATTTAACAGAAATGTAGAAAATTTTATCAACCCATAATTTAACGATGTGGTGGCTCAAGTGGTTAAGATGCTGAACTGCAGGCTGTGGAAGGTCAGTAGTTCAGCAGTTCATGACCCGAGAGTGCCGCATGACGGAGTGAGCTCCCATCTCTAGTTCCAGCTCCTGCCAACCTAGCAGTTCGAAAGCAAGAAATTGCAAGTAGATAAATAGGTACCACTTAGGTGGGAAGGTAACAGCGTTCCGTGCGCCTTGGTGTTTAGTCATGCCGGTCACATGACCACGGAAACGTCTTCGGACAGCGCTGGCTCTTCGGCTTTGAAATGGAGATGAGCACCGCAGCCCTAGAATCGGATTTGACTGGCTTTCGAGCAAGGGAACCTTTACCTTTACATATATAGCTTGAGCAGTAAATCTGGCAGCTTGCTCACCTAGAAGGAAGGCTTCCATAAAGCCAGAGCAAGTAATTACTAGGATTTGTTAACTGTTTCTTTACTTTGCTTTATGACTATTTTCTTCAGAAGCTACTGTTTTCATTGTAGTTGGAATAAATCATTAGTTTGGGAAGCATTCTGGTAATGTTAGTTATACTGGTTAAACATTGCTTAGTTAAATATTGTATTATTATAGGTCAACTGTCAAAGATCCCAGCCAGACTTCTGGTTTCCAGTGCTAGTCTGGGTGAAGATTTTCGGTTGTGCTCTGCTTAAAGGAGCTTTATTTTCTAATTTTTGGTTTCTGTTTGCTTCTGTTTTCTTTCTGTTCATTATAAGTCTATTTTAAATGCTCCTTTCAGTTTAATTTGGACTGCCTTGTGGATGATTATTTTTGGGTTCAGCTGGTTTCCTTGTCTCCCTATTAGATTTAATCATGTAGGGAGTGGTGGGGCATTTCTAACAGTTTTTTATTTCATCTTTTTTCTTTTTGTGGTCTCCTGACTATCTTGAACTTCCAGATTTGTTTAAACCCTTTCAGATGTATTAGTTTAAATCCTGACAACCTTTTTTGGCTTCTCCTTTGTTATTTGACGTTGGGAAGGGGGAGGCTGCAGATGCATGTAGGTTTTATTTTAACTCTTTTTAGCTGATCTCAGTTTAAGTTGGTTCAGGCCTTTTAGGCTGTTACTAGTTTGTATTTATTTTATTAGACTCCTATTAGTTATATTTAATATTTTATACTTTGTAGTTTGAAGGTGTGTTTAGTGAGGTGTGTGTGTGTTTTTTTAAGATAGAGCTGGCTGACCTTGGCTTGTCTGGCTATTTCCTCATTCCTCCCTCCCTCTTGAAGACTACGAGTTTGGTTAGTTTATTACCTTGTTTAGAAGAGGGCTGTTGCTCTCTTTCTTTTCATTTGTTAAAATGAGAAAAAACAGGTAGGACAGATTGATGATGAACCTTTTATAAAAGCTAAGTAAAGTAGATTGGAGAACTTTTAATAAACTGCCCTGAGTGCCACTAAAAAAATCAGTTTGAGGTTTTAGAGAATGATTCTGATGTGAATGAGAGACTTAGTTTAAATCAGGATCCAGAAGGTTGACCTTCTGTATTAAGTGTAGGTATGGGATCCCAAATCAAAAGGAAAACAGATGCACTTGATTTATTAGCCACTTAGACTATCATTACAGATGATACTTTAGAACTAATATATGATAAACTGAAGTTTATAACTGATTATTTATTGAATTCTTCCATAAAGAAGCAGGATGATCCAGCTCAAATTTTGAGGAAGTGCCCCTACTCTAAGGCAGTTAATGGAAAATATCCTGCAAAGAGGAAGCCCTATGTCTGTCCCTGAAGGAAAGGATAGACTACAGTTAAATAGATTTCAGGTGGTGGTCACGATCTTTCCCTGTCAGGGCAGATGGATAAATTGGTGGGGGGAAAGAAATAGTTTGTGTCATCTCTCTTATTTGTTGGGTATGCCTGTCCCCTACATAGATCTGAAATGCATAGAAAACATTCAGGGCCCTATTTGTGGAGAACAGTATATTCTGACTTTTTTCACCTAAAATCCACTTGACGAGAGCTTTTAACAATCTAATAAGAAAGTCCTTGATTAAATCAAAGCTAGAACAACCATCCTTATAGAAGAAGGCAAAAAAGAAGGTAGAGCCCCCATTAATTGATCTAGAAATTCCTTTAGACCAGAAGATGGGTTATAATCAAAATTCAAACCACTCCTTCCTGGAGCAGATGAATAAAATAACCCCTTTGAGAGAGATTGAGATATAGAGAAGGAAGTGGGGGAAATAGATCTTCAAGGAACAAAGCCTGCTAGCTACTTTCAGCCATCTTCCGGTGGAGGAACAGGAATATATTGAACAAAAATTAGGAAAACTGCAGCAGACTCTTGCAGGGATTAGGCAAGGTGATAATAATATTAATAGAAATTCTAAAAACAACACTTTGTTTATACATGCAGCCCCAGTAATTAGATCAAAGGAAAATAATGTCTCTGGTATTGAAAAAGCTGGTGATCAAAATCCAAGCATGGAAAACCTGCAGGAAAACCTAGTCTCGAATGTTAGCATTCTCTTTGATCAAGATATTGTCTCCTTAGATTTGGCTAATAATGTATGACTGAAAAATCAACCTAAATTCATACTAAGGATGTGCTCATGGGATATTGCAGGATGGGCTAATAAAGTACAATTCCTTTGAGGTTACAGAATATCTAACTCAATTCCATATTATACTCTTGCAAGAAACACGGGCTACCAAGGATACTTTTCTCCCAGGTCATGTCTCCTTTTGCTCACCAGCAAGAAAGACTGGTTGAAAAGGGAGAGCTAGTGCTGGCTTGGCATGTCTTGTTTCCTCCTCTCTAATGGTAAATGTGTCAAAGTTGAAACCATGTTAATCTTTGGCTATGGCAGTGAAAATCCAGATGGAAAACAATTACTTTATTGTAATCATAGTTTATATTCCCCCCATCCCTAAGTGTAATTCAACTAAATCAAAATTGGATGGCAGTGGAAACTATATCGAAAATATGCAATGATGTCCCTAAGACCAATTTAATTATCACTGGTGATTTTAATGCAAGATTGGGTAATATTACTCAGGTAGATCTGATAGAGGTGGAAGGGGGAGATGGATTTGATTGGATAAACAATATAGTTATGGAACGTCCTTAAAATTTATAATCCTTTACTTTTTTAATGTACTGATTTTGTACTTGCCAATTGTTAATGGACGAAGAAGAGTTTAGGTAGGATGTCTATCTGTAGAGCAGATACATGGTTTGCATTGTTGTGATCTTTGTCAGTGTGCTAAGCAGAACTTCCAACACTTCAGTTTATGCCACACTGATAAACTTACCTTTTTTCTGGTGATCTGGACTTACTTTCAAGGTACATATTTGGCCAAGAAGATTTTTGCCTGGAATACTTGGAAAACTGTCTGGTTTTATACTGTTCTAAAATAGCAAATTTTTGATTTTCTTACTAAGTTGAAGTGAATAACTGGAGCTTACAAATTAAATCCTTCAACATTATGATGGCAAATATATAATTTAAATGGAAGATTTTAATGTGGTATATAAAATACAGCATATGACCAGATAGCTAGCTATTTTATAGTCTGTGGCCAAGTTATTGATGTGTGTAAATCATTATTTGCTTCAGAAGTTATTTAACTATTTCTACACACTTCAAAAAGATTGTGTGGATCACGTCTTGGTAAAACTGTAGTAATTTTACATTATTGGTGCAATGAAGATAGACTGAACAGCTCTTTACTTATATAGAGCTGAAAATGCCCAGTGATGTTTTCTTTTTCATTGCAACTAGGTCCTGGAATGTGTTTTGAAATGGCAAAATCCATATTACAAAAGTAAAATAGCTGTTGAAAGATAACAGATGCACAAACAGGCAAAGTTGAACCTTCTATCTTCCTGGCAAAAATGGCACAAAAAACTGAGTTGCTAGCTCAAATTCCTGTGTTTGATGGAATTATGATTGAGGCGCTACCCTTGTAGTGGCCATATCAAGTTTTAATGATTGGTTATGAGAGATGTGCTGGATGTTGGGCGGTAAGTTGATACAGATGTACTGTTAAGCGGATAGCTTGCTTTATTTGTGACATTTCATAATCCTTTATAATTTTATACATTTTTTCTATTCTACATTTAAACACATCTGTTGAACTGGTCTTTCAAACTGTAGTGGTTCTGTTACTAATTTAATGGTCACTGGTTAATTTTAAAAAAAACCTTTTAAAAAACTGTCAAGTTTGCCAAGATGCCAGACATTTAAACATACTCAGCTATGGGAGTCTCCTTTAGTATATGGTCTTCTAAAAAGAAGAAAATATGTTTGTGTGTGTGTGTTTAAGTAAAGGGCTTGTGCAGCTCAATCCTATATATTTTTGCTTGGAAGTGAGTCTTCTGACTTCAAGGTGGCTTAGTTCCAAATTAGTGTGTGTAGGATGGCATTATTAATTTACCAAATCAAGACTATGTAGTTCTTCATGCAGTAGATAACCTTTTAAAAATGTTGTAATTCTAATGCAAATACTAATGATACATTGTAATATTTTTCTGCTGGCAAACCTTTAAGATGTCCAGTGTAAACAGACATTTTCCCTATCACAGATAATGGTGCCTTAATAATTGTAGTGGCAGCACATAAATGTAAGCAAAACTGTAAAAGGTAGTAGTTGCTGCTTGTTGACGTTCACTGAGAAACTGGTTGAAAATAAAATGTAACCTTTGCCATATTTTATGAACTATTTTGCCTGTTCTACATTCTAGTAGGGTGCCATGTATAGACATCTCTGTGTTAACTAGACAGTATGTGTCCTCTACAACCAACAGAACAATATTTCAAGTCGGCTGGCATGACCCTAAGTGAGAGGTTCACTGCTTATCAGAAGGCTACTGAAGAACATAGCACCCGGCAAAAGAGTCCAGAAATTCACAGGTGTGGTATCTTATTGCTCCGTATTCTACTTGCCTTCCTGAACCAACAAATATCCACCCATGTATCAAAGGAGATATTACTTCTTAGCAAACCACCCATTTATTTTTCTCTTTAAGTTAAAAAAAAATTGAAAGAAGAATGGGGCAGAGGTTCTGATGCAAGGTTCAATATCTACATTGTAGTACATACTGGATTGTTAATGTTCTTTACTAATAGAAAATGCTGTGTGAAATATGTACTAATACTTGTGACATGTTTACATACCATCATTTTATTTGGTGTATAAAATGGGGGTTATTTTATATTTCATGCTCTGGATCCAAAGAACTATGTAACTCATTCTGTCAACCCAAGGAGATTTCTTCTTCTCCAATAACAGCCTCTCATACCTCAAGACAAACTACTATTGAAGCTGGGGGGAGTTTTCAAAAGCAATATATGATATGGCATGAGGATCAGCTGTTCATAGAATGTAAATGAAAAGTTCCACTTTAAATTTCTTGTGTGAGCCTAATTAATTCTTTGGATTCTGGCCTAAATTTGCTAAATGGTAAGAAGAGATTGTACAAGCAAATATTATTCTTAAACATGGTTTATAGTCGTATTGTTGATTGTATTTTTGAATCAATGAAACATAACTGAATTACAGTTTTTCCTGGATGCAGTGTTTGTCCAGCTTTCACTTGATTGGAGGGTGAAAATTTCCTGTGCTGCATTTCTGTACTGCAGAAATTTCAAGACATCTGGTTTATATTCTGCTACAGTTTTTAAAAGTTCACTGAAATGTATAGTTGTTGATATTTTGGTTTTATTTGAATGTTTCTGTGTTTGGGGAAATGTATATTTAAAAATTAATAACCTGGCTTGATTTTTGGATTGCACAATGGTACTTTTCCTTTTGTGTTTCCAGTTTTCCACTTGAGAGAGATGAATATTGGCAGCCATAATGATTACTTTTAAAAATCTTGCATTTAGGAGGATTGACATCTCTCCAAGTGCCCTGAGGAAACACACCCGTTTAGCGGGAGAAGAGAGAGCCTTTAAAGAAGAAAGTCAGAAAGTAGGTTTCAAATTGGTGCTATTTTAGTCTCCATTAAAAAAAAATCAGTGCAATCTGAGATAATTCCCCATGGTTGTTTTCCTTTAAGATTTTATTTTGTGTTTATATACCCTAGATCGTGTTGAGCCTGTTCCATTTCTAATAATTTTTGATGAATGTGGTGGGTCAGTTGTGTGCAGCCTAATCATACTGTTTAATAATTTGACATGTAGTGATTAAATACTGTATTCCTTGTTCTTGGCAAACAGAGAATAAATTTATTACCAATTTCTTCCACAGAGTAGCCGAATTCAGCAATTTCTATGTTTCAGCAAAAAAGAAATTGTATCAAAGTGTTGTTCCTGTAGACTTTTAGCTTGACCTTGGGCAATTAACTTTTTTTCCCCAGTAGGCTGGTCGGGGGAAAGGAGTGTACAGTTGCTGGTAGTGGGTTGAATACAAACTACTTTGAGCATGAAAAAGATACCTAAATATTTTTAATGAATAAGTAAGACAGAGAACTGTGAGCAGAGCTCACAGCCAATCTTTCCCTCATCCCTCTTTTTTTTGCAGCCTCTGCATTTCCCCAAAAAGCCACTTTTGTTGGGGGACCTTTGGGAATATGGCGTAAGATGCAGCACCGGTGGCTGCAGCTACTGGAGGGAAGCCACAGAAATTGTGGAACTCTCTGGTTTTGTATGAGTAGACGTGCCTCCTGCCAGGGTGGGGTGAGGGTGCTATCCATAGTTAAGTAAGAGGTTACTTAATGCTGTAGTCTGTCAGTGTTTGCTTGCTAAAACAATTTCCCTGAAATGTTTCTGATTTAGGGAGATAAAAAATTAAAGTGTGACGCAGCTGACCTTCGACATGACATCGACCGTCGCAGAAAAGAACGAAGTAAAGAACGAGGAGACTCTAAAGGTTCCAGGGAATCCAGTGGATCAAGAAAGCAGGAGAAAATTCCAAAAGATTACAAGGAGTATAAATCTTACAAAGAAGACAGGTAAAGATTTAACTGCTCTAACTAGGTTTTTAGCTTCTAATTAGACTTTTGTAAATGTAAGCTTAATTGCTTTCAGTTTTCACTGTACAATGGAACATCTAAATTTAAACAATTAAAATTATTTGTTTTACAGCAAAAATGTATTTGTCTTTTACACGGCTTATGGTGGATGAGGACAAAAACTTTGGAATAGCAAGCTAACACTGAAAAAAATGACAAATTAATCTGTCCTATTATCCAGGCTACATCAGGAGGTTGGACTTCAATGCAGTACATTTCTGTAAACAGTTTGTGTAAGAACTTTGGTTCGTTATGCTTGATTCCGCACTTTTTCAACTCATAACACCCAGACTGAGATTTTTTTTTTACTGATGTATAAGGTTAACATGGGGAGGGCTGAGAGGTTTTTTTCTCAAGACAGGGAATGGGGTCTACTTAAACAGGTTAGTCTTTAAAAGCAATTTATTCAGTGTATCATTGTAAAAGTTATATCCACCTTTTGGGCTTGATATTAATATATATAAATATGGTCAAATCAATGCCAGATGTCTTTGCCATGGGGAGTTGAATACAAGGATCATATATACATTGTTTTTCTTGCTCTTCCACTTGTGTAATCATGGATTTATTTGAACTTCTGTTTTCTGTTTGCTTTCCTACACTGATGATCATTCATGTATCAGTTGCTGACTAATTCTGTACCTTATGCCCATATTGTGAAAGGGCAAAATCAGTTTTTTGCTATTCTTGGTAAGATATGAAAATGAATGAAATAGCATCACTTCAGACACATTACCTCTCAGGATTCTTCCTTGCATATTTTTTTCTAAAATACAGGTTTTTTTAGTTAACTAGCTGTTTCTGCTAAGCAACAACTGTTAAGGAGCCATAAACTGTTTAAAAAGTTATAGATGGAAGATGGATAGCATAAAACTATAAAACTCCACATTAGTATCAAACAAGAGGAGAGGGTAGCCTCTGAGAGTACAGAAAGCAGTTATATAGGATTCTACAGCAACCAGTATGGTTTCTTATTTTTCAGTAAACAAAAAAGAGAGCAAGACCGTTCTCGATCTTCCTCAACTTCCTCCCCATCTTCCTCTTCATCCAGTTCCCGAGAAGAAAAAGAATGCAAGAAAGAAAGAGATGAAGAGTTTAAACCACATCATGAACAAAAAGAATACTCTGGTTTTACAGGAGTTGGAAGACCTAGAGGCACATTCGTAAGTTTCTGCTATACTTTTTCTGCTTTAAAAAACTATTGCTATATTAAATTCCCAGAGGTTGCTTGTTTTTTATTTGAAAAGTATATGATAGGAAGAAGTTCTTCTTTCTTGGAAATGTCAGTTTCCAGGGATGGGGTGTTCATCATAAAATGCTTTCTTTCAAGTGGATAGGGATATGTTGTCACAAAATTCTGCATAGTTCTGAGTTTAAAAAATGGCAGATTTAACTAAACTAAGCAGCCACATACTTTGCTATATTTATTCCTTCACTCATTTTTTTACACTAGTTCATATTTCTTTTTATAGCTTATCTTCTGTGAATTTTTCTGCAGCTTTGCTTTGCTGTGTTTCTCTCTCTCTCTCTTTTTAATAGTAATTGTTAAGAAAATCTGACTTTAAACCAAAAAGGATAGGCCCTGGCAGCTTGCTTTTTAATTTTAACTTTTTAAAAAACCTTTGCTGGCAGTCCTGAAAATCTGTCTACAGTTAGTACTGAATTGAATACCAATGCATTTGACGAAGGCTGCAGCAATATAACTTTAAAACAGTAACTATCTGCGTACTGTGGGAGTTCAAAGATACATTAATATGTTGATAGTGTAATTCACACACTGTTAACATTGGAACATGTTCAGGAGCTCATGATCTTCAAGGAAGAGGCAAATAAGCAACATAGGCAAGAAATAAGCAAGGCAGTCTTGGTGAGATGGCAAAGTATTGCCTTGCAGATTCAGTTAAAATGGGGAAAGCAACCTAACCATATTAATGGAGGACTGTGCAGTCTGGCCTGTGATGTTCATAGAATAACTAATCTGTGAAAATCTTATGTTGTATGATACTGGTATGACAGACTAATATGTAAAACAGTTGTTCTGTGATACTGGCTACAGCATATTCTACTTCACCAAAGGTGCATGTGTTTTAAACATGGAAGTGTCTTGATGGAGAGGAATATGATCTTATTGCATATATAACATTACAAGAATAACTAAGCAAAGGTAACTTTCACTCAGACTGAACTCAACAAGAAAGGTGGTTAGTTGCCAGGTTCCACATAGCTGCAAAGGGAGTAAGTCTTGAAATTATAAGCATGAAGCCCTTAAAATGATGAGACTTTAAAACATAGACTTCAGTTTCTTGTGCTTTACTTTTTAATGTTTTTATTGTGTGCTCTCTAGAACAGCTAAAAACTTTCTTGTAGCATCTTGATTTTATCAAGTACACAGGCTTAATGGTACCATTATAAGCATAACCCATGCTTAAGTCCACTGAAGTCAATAGGCTTAGAAGGGATAACTTTGCTTAAGATTGCATTGTTAAGAGCTGAAACTCCTACCATCATATGCTGCTTCCTGACAGTGTTTCTTGCCTCACTTCTATTATCCCCCTACATAAATCTTAGCACCACACCACACAGTGTTGTTGTTTCTACTAGCTCTGCAGAGGTCTGGTTCCCCAAGAACTACATAGTAAGTAGATAGTTGGGTGGAATATCATTTTTCTGTAAACTGTGTTGGGCTACGTACTAGTCCCAACTGCAAGAGTCTACACGAGATAATACAGCTGATGAATGTAACAAGCAGCAGCAAGTTGGTCAAAACAAGTTGCTTTTGCTAGTCTAGTAATGAAATAGGTCAAGAGTGTTTCTCAAAATTAGTTAATTAAAAGTTACTGAGAACAATTATTTTTTCCTTTTGAAGTCTCTCGTATCTAACTCAAATACATTTAAAATTCTAGGCTCTGCTTTCTTCTCCCCCCCCTCCCTTTTGAATATTATAGACCACCAGACTAACTGCTAGGGTTGATTGCAGACACATATGCCCAGAGAGCATTTTTCACTCTAACATGTATATAATTTCTTCAAACCTAAAAGCTGGATCCCACAAAAAAGCTTGTGGAGGAATTTGATCTTTCCCTCCCATTTTCTGAGGGTTGTGGAAACCTCATGAACAAAATTCACTATAGCGTGGAGGGTTGCAGTGAAGAAGGGGAATTGGAAAAAATTGTTTCTGGGAGGAGGCAGTTTCATTTCCCTCTTTTCACTGCAACCGTTGTTCATGTTGTTCACAAAGGGTCCCTCTAAGAGGATTTTGGGGATAAGCAGCAGGCTGTCAAAGGACAGGAAAGGCAGGGAGAAGGATCTGCTTCTCTGGCTCCTTTCACAGGCTTTTCTGTGGGGATCCATCATAGCTTGTTTTGAGTTGTGCTGCCAGGCACAGTGGATCTCTGCAAATAATCTGTGGATAGTCAAAAGCAGACTTTTTTATTATTAGATACTGCTTTTTGAAAGTGGGTGTCCTAGATATAACTCTACTGTCCCCCAGCCACAAAATGCACAAATGCTAGACAGTAAATACAATTGTGTTAAAGTAGCTGCAGAATTCTACACATGGATTCTTGAGCATATTCATTTCTATGTATGGTGTTAGAAGAAGGATTATAACAAAGCATTTTGCTTAATGTAATTCAAAGTTATAATTTGCTTTGTGTGAGTTAATTAAATACATAAATGCTTTGGTCAATCAGTTTCGAATTAGGGGCAGAGGAAGAGCCAGAGGCGTGTTTGCTGGAATAAATACTGGTCCCAGTAACTCAAATACTGCTTTTCAAAAGAGACCGAAGGAGGAGGAATGGGATCCTGAATATACCCCTAAAAGCAAGAAATACTTCTTGGTGGGTGCTATACTGTTATGCATGCATCTTTTCTCAAAGCTTATTGTATAGATAATTTCATGGAACTCAAATTTAGTGCTACTTCTGTCACTTCCAAGGAACTATGCTGACAGCATCAGACCTTTTAATAGCCATCTGCATAAGAAAATCTGTGGCATGCTTTAGAAGAAATTTCTTTTTAACAGTTTATTAGCCCAGACCTAGATAGCGCAAACAAGCCCAATCTTGGAAGCTAAGCAGGGTGGACTCTGGCAAGTACTTGGATGGGACACCTCCTTGGAACACCAGCAGTTGGGAGGTGGGGGCAGGCTTTATTCAGCCATCCCTCTGCATATCCTCCAGGCCCCCAGTAGGGGTCAGTCACCAGAGGTCGCCATGAGTTCCAGGTGTGCGCATGTGTGCACACACGCACATACTCTTACATATGAAAAAATACCAAAAAAATTTCCCTTGTATTACTATACATTGTATTGTCATTATTTAAAGTTAGCAAGGGCTCTTCAAATTTGAAAGGCTGTGGAAGAAAGAAAAGATTCAATCTTACCTGTTCCTTTAATTTCCCATCTGTCATTGAGCTAATCTCTGTAAGGGACATACTTTGTTTTTCAAATCTTGCCCTGCAACTTACTTTAATAAACCAAATACTGGTTTCAGGCATTGAAGAAAGAATGCTTTTATTGTTCCTAAATGAGAACGTGTGTGATCAGACCACCCAGTGCTGGGCAAGACTAGTTCCCACCTCAATATTAGCGTGAAGTGCAGCACTCTGTCTCATAGCAATGAATGGTAAAGGGGTTCTTTTCAAGGATAACATTGGTTTGCTGACTGTATGTATCCCAGTGTTGGAGAGATAATTACTTGTGCCTTCTCTCAACTGTGCTTCAGCTGGTTTTGAGAACAAAGCCCACTGGTTTTGAGAACAAAGTCAGTTTGCACCTGGTATTTTTGGCCACTGTGTTGACAGAGTGTTGGACTGGATGGGCCGTTGGCCTGATCCAACATTGGCTTCTCTTATGTTCTTATGTACCTGTAGCAGTGCCTTGAACTCTCTCACCTGCATATGTTAGACTGTGATTGGTAGTCAGTTGTCAGATTTTCTTATATGAAAATCAAAGGATGTATGTGGTATTTTTCCTATATTTTTTCCCCTAGGAAAAATCTACCAAGTTTCTTGTCTGAAAATTTGATCCATTCAAAATTTTTCAAATTAGTATTTACAATCCATATACTAATACTGGTAGATGTAATCCAGCATTTCAGACATGGGTCAGTTAAACAGATTATTTCCAGCAATGCAAGCAAAGCTTTAGAACTTTTTATATATATCCTTATAAATAATTATCTTTTGGTTTCGTAAGATTCCATGCACTCCCATTGGCTGTAAAATGCTCTCCCTCAGCCATTGGCCCATCAGCCGCCACTCAAGAGTACTCGCGTGCCATTGGCCGGGTGCTGGGTCTGCTCCTTTCCCCACCCACTCCCCCTTCAGACAGATTTGCTGGCAAACCAGCTCTCTCTTCTGAGGAAGACAGTTCTCTTGACTCCTGTGAGGGACTGTCCCCTCAGTGGCTGTTGGTAGGCAGCCAAGCTTGGTTCTGTGAGTAAAGAAACAAAGGACTTTCAGCATAACCCCCTCCCCAATGGCCACTTTCCTGTCAGAATAAATGGAAAAAGGCTCTTTCTCCTGCTTAGCTTCAGCATGGCTGGCTGACTGGCTAACGAGGTGGGCCAGCAACCATCAGACCACTTTCTTCAACTCCCCGCTGTGCAGCTGACTTTCCTGTAGGGCTGCCAATCTCCAGGTGGAACCTGGAGATCTCCCACTGTTACAATTGACCTCCAGATGACAGAGATCAGTTCCCCGGGAGAAAATGGTTGCTGTGGAGGGTAGACTCTATGGCATTATACCCTGCTGAGTCCTTCCACACACACCCCAAATGCTGCCCTCCACAGGATCCACCACCCCAAATCTCCAGGTATTTCCCTAATCACAGTTGGCACCTGTACTTTCTCCTCTGTCAGTAAAAGGCCCTTTCCACACCTATGTTGGCCTTTGGGAGAAAACTCATTGGGCCCAGTTCTGATCAGGATGTCAATTCCTGGAGATTTGAAGGATGGAGCCTGGAGAGGGTGAGGTTTGAAGAGTGGTGACACCTCAGACAGGTACAATGCCATAGACTCCACCCTCCAATCCAGCCATTCCCTGATGGGGAACCATTGTTGCCAATCTCCAGGTGGGGGCTGGAGAACACTCAAAATTACAACTGCTCTCTAGGAGGGAGGGGGAGGAGATGGAAAACTAAAGGAAGGTTGATGGTTGGCTGGGAGGGAGATAGGGTTGTCATCTCCAGGTTGGGAAATTACTGGAGAGTTGAGGGGCCGAACCTGGAGAGAGTGAGTGTTGAGGAGGGGAGGGACCTCAGACAGGTACAATGCCATAGACTCCACCCTCCAAACCAGCCACTCCCTCCTGGGGAACCACTGTTACCAATCTTGGGGGTGGGCTGGAGATCACTCAAAATTACTGCTGCTCTTCAGGTAGCAAAGATCAGTTCCTCTGGAGAAAATGGTGGACTCTGTCATTATACCCTGCTGAGACTGCCACAGCAAATTGTCACTCAGTGCTCAAAGCCAGGGCACTCTCCCAGAGCCTCTTTCTAGAGCCCATTGTATTTATTTCCACAACGGGCCTTATTCCTAGTATATATATATTTGCATCTAAAATACCTAAGAATAAGGTAAAGATCTGAGACCAGTATAACTGTCTCTCCCATTAAATCAGTGACTAACTAGAGATGGGTCCTTTAACTCAGTGATAGAGCATATGCTTCTGTCACCACTTAAAAGATCACAGGTAGCGGAATTGGAAGATGCTTCTTGAGATAAGGAAGAGCTTCTTTCTGTCCTTTAGTATATATAGTACTGGGTTTGATGGGCTCAAAGGCCTGACTAAGAGTAAGGTAACTGTGTGTGTGTGTGTGTGTTGCAGAATACTGACAACAAACGACTCAGCTACAGACTAGTTTGAGGTGCTTCTTTGAAAGCTGTTCTCAGTAAAGCATGTTAGTGCTTTAATTTTCTTTGTTCACTCCATATTTATTCTAGCATGATGATAGAGATGATGGTGTGGATTACTGGGCCAAAAGAGGAAGAGGTCGGGGCACTTTCCAGCGTGGCAGAGGAAGATTTAACTTCAAAAAATCAGGTAGCAGTCCAAAGTGGACTCATGACAAATACCAAGGGGATGGGCTTGTGGAAGAAGAAGAAGAAACAATGGACAATGAAGACAAAGAGAGACGCAAAGAAGAAAAGGTAGGCAGTTCTGGTTTCTCAAGTCTTTGAAGTTTTTCTTGCTTATGAAATATAACATTCTTACCTGAATTTCAAATGGTTTTAAATTCTGTAATAATATAGTGCAAATATTCTACATCTTTTGCACAGGAATAACTCTGAAGACCCGTTTCAACTGAAAGTTTATGCACCATCCACACAGCATTTTTAATATGACTGTTTGTCGTCAAATGAATGTAAGCATTTTACTTAAATTTTACCATTGGAGAGTAGTTTAGGTTTTTGTTTTAATTCTTTAGTGATTCACTAAATAGTAGCTGTTAATGATTATACAGAAGCAAGTAGAAAAATACAATACTATTTGTCATGATCAATTTTTAAAAATATTTACTGTTTGTATAAGCAATGTAATTTTGCATTGTCCAGACAATATGGTTGAAACCTTGAGAACTGTACTTCATTACCCCTCCACAACTGTGTTTTATTCTGAAGTAAACCCTAGGTCTGCACATCTAAATTTTGAGGCAGCATTTTTTAAAAAATAAATCAGTACTAAATCTCAAGTGTTTGCGGGAGTTAGTATTTTCCTTAGTTTTTGTTGTTTGTTTGTGTGGCTTACATTTAAATTGTAGTGTAATAATTGCTTGGTCTGATTTGGGGTGGGATACTGATATTTCAGTTAACAATGACTCAGCCACTTAGTTAATCTTGTCAGCATGTGAATAGCACTGACAGGCTAATGGGTTGCAATCTGGTTTCACGAAAATGATTGTGAATCAGGTTTGAAAACTATAGTATATCCTGTTTTCTGAAGAATGAGTGTAAGTAGGAGGTATATGCAGGTTGGTATTGGGGTTTTATTAATTATTTCATACATTCACATTTCTAGACCACGATGGGAGTTCTCTTCTGAACAGATCTAGATCTGACAAGTAGAGCTGTAGCTTAACAGGTGCTACGTTTCTCCGTCCACATACCCTTACTGCTAATGGGGAAATGCCTCAACTGTTTGTGCAACAGCACTAAACATAGCTTGACCTTCTGCACACTCTTTTCTAAAAGAAGATTTGTCCTACATTCCAAATGCACGTACCTTTAGGCGTACGACAGAAAGAGGTAAATTGTAGTGAAAAAGTTACCTTTAACACAAGCATGCTTCAGTATGTTGTTTCAGAATTTACACGCATAATAAATATAGTCTTCTGTAAAACATTAGATATCCATTTATAACATTTAAGCAGAGTGCATAATGATTGTGAAACAGCATTATTACTGCAGGAAAATTAGAGGAAGACTCATTTGGCTTCTGGTGAAAGTGTCGGCCAGGAAGTATATGGCGAGATTGATCCAGCTACTATGTGTATAAGTCTTTTCCCCAGATTGTAAAATAGTCTCTTTGTTTTTCTGTGGGTTTTCTTTGGTAAACAACCTGACAAAAAAATGGGATATCTCCGTCATGTTTTCAGTCTGCAGTGGAATAAAGATGTGAAAATTCTCAAATGACATTAGACTGTTATTACATATCATAAAAACATCATAATAGCTTTATGTTGATGTCTAAGCTATAGTCATTCTGGGAAGGAAGCTTCATTTGATTTTGCATCTCAAAACCACATAGTCAAACAGTAAACTGAATGAAGCCCAAATTCATATCAGCCTAAAATGTGAAAATGTAGCACTTTACCAGTCCTTTTAGTTTTTGTTTAAAATACAATTTATTATTGGATATATCACATGTTCATACAATTTAAACAAACCAATACATATCCATTTTTCTTTCTCCCTCTCCCCCCAAACAAGGCTTCCCGCACTGCTCCAACCCCCTTGACTGCTCCAACCCCCTTGTGCCAGTCCTTTTAGTTACTTGCACTGCTAGAATGCTTTGAGGACATATTCATTATGGGGTGTTGTACATACGCAGCAATAAAATATTGAGCTGGTAAAATGTACCATCACAAAGTATAGCCATGGATTTGAATGCTTTCCCCATGTAAAGTCCCTGTAAATTTAAGGAAAGTATTATATCTTGACTCTTCATGTGCAGTGGTGTTCCCTGTAAGTGGAAAACTGACTTTTGAACTCTGGAAAATGTAATCCCTCATTTCTAGGCTGAAGTACTACAATCCATTCTTCAGCATCTTGCTGCCTCAGTACCACCACAGGCTAGGTTTCAGCCCCAAAGTACAAGGCAATGCAATTTCAAGAAAAAAGTTAAAGATGCATCACTATCATTGTTAATATTGAAAGGAGGCAGAGGCAATGTGCGTGCAGGAGAGCTGCTTTACACCAAGTTTACTGATCCATTTAGGTCAGTAGTAGCAGAGTTATTTTTTATCCCTACTGTCTCAGATTCTTTCAACTTGAGATGCCTTTTATGAAGACTTGATGGCATCTTTAAATATGCTAAGCAAGTGTCCTGCTACTGAAATCTGCATCCTCCTTCCCCATCTTATCAGTGAAACAAATGGTTGTATTGCAGTTAGGCAATAAATAGTAAGGCAGATAGTCACATTCATCATTAGGTGAGCAGTGATAGAATGGGACAGGACTTCTAAAAAGAAGGCAGAAGATAAGCAGTTCTCAGCAAAACTTCAGAAGGGGGCGTAAAAGACACAACAGGATGGGAAGAGGGTGAATGTCATCCTCATTGGTGTATTGTGTGCTGTCACGTGGAACCTGTTTGCAAGCTGATGAAGCAATGAAGAATGAAGAACTTGCAGCACTTGAACCCTATAGGTAAAGACCGTGCATTTTGAGATGAGTGGCAGAAAAATGGGTCAGTTTGCTCATGTGTACACTGGTGAGCCCCATGAAGAGAAGATACGGGCCTGAAAAAAAACACAGGGGCATGTTCCTGGGAGACTGCAGTTCCCAGACACGTAGGGAACATGGGGGTGACTTTGGATAAGGGTGTCTTGTAGACATTACAAGAAGTAACTCCTTTTCATCTTTACTGTCAGAGTCTTACAATTCTTGTAAGATTCTGTTTATATGGATTACGGAATCATCCAGCATTGTGGCTTACCTGTGGGCTCCTTGATGTTATAGCATCAAAAATAAGACAAACACCCTGTACAATTATTCTGTTGTACAGATATCAATCTAAGCGTGGTTTACACCACTTACTGTCAGCCTCTGTCACATTGTTTTCTGTAAAGCATCTCTAGCCTTTTCATTCCACACAAATTTTTGCCTGCCATTCCCTTCACGTACTGGTTATTCTAGCAACCCACTTACCTTTCTTTCAGAGAGGGGTGTCACTGCTCTGCATGTGGCTTTTTACTATATACCTATCTTTCTCCTGATGGTGGGGACCCAAAGCCACTTACATACTTCTCTCCACTTTATCCTCACAACAACCCTGTAAGGTAAGTCAGTCCGAGAGTATGTGACTGAGCCAAGGCAAGCTTCCATAGCAGAGAGAATTTGAACCTGGGTCTCCCAGATTGTAGTCCAAAACATAAACACAATACATCATACTATACCCACCTGCTAGGGACTGTGTAGCTTAGAATGGACCGAATGTTTTCTCTCTGTTTTGTCTGTATCTGTGGCCAAGCTGATGACAGGTTTCTAAGCGCTAAATTCTACAGAGCCCAGCATGAGCATCCTAGGTTCTGAAGAAACAGACTAAAGGATTAACACATTTGCTGTTTGCTTGATGATCTTTTCCACATTTGCCTGCCACTCTGGATTTTCTCAGTGTTCAAAGCAATTTAAGTCCATGGCAAAACAGCACCCAAATAACCTGGGGCAACAGGAGGCTGAAACTGGGCTGACCACTGAAGGGAGGTAGTATAATGCAGAACGGGGGGTGGGGGGGAGACAATAAAAAGGTTGAACTTGATTTTAGTGCAGAATCTTTTGGAGGACATCATGGTGAATATGGATTAAAAGTGCAGAAATGCCCTATGAGTAATTTTAAGAGAGGAAAGCACAAGGACTCGAGAATAATAAAAGTCCAGTGGCATTTTAAACACTGATGATGCTTATTCTAGCATGAACTTTAGTGAGTTGGAACTCACTCCTAGTTCATAGTTATTTCAATAACATGATCAAGTTGAAAAGTTAATAACTTCCAGGTACTATACCAAGACCAGCAAAAAAAAAAACGCATGTGCCATGTCTAGCATTTCAAAATTCTTGCGTGCATTTTACAATACAGGTGTATCACTCCTCTGCATGAAAAAATGACAACCCCCCCCCTTATTCTTGCATGAAATTGCTGAGCAGTCGGGTTAGAAAGGAAGTATTTCACCCAAAGAGTGATTAACACATGGAATTCACTGTCACAGGAGGTGGTGGTGGCTACAAGCATGGACGGCTTCAAGAGGGAATTAGATAAACATATGGAGCAGAAGTCCATCAGTCACTATTAGCCACAAGGCATAGATAGGAACTCTGGGGCAAGTGACGCTTTGCATTCTTGGTGCTGGGGGTGGGTAACAGTATGAGAGTTTCTAGTGTCCTGGACCCACGGCTGGACCTCCTGATGGTAACTGGTATTTTTGGCCACTGTGTGACAGAGTGTTGGACTGGATGGGCCACTGGCCTGGTTCAACATTGGCTTCTCTTATGTTCATGTGAAAAAGTGAGTTGCAACTACCGGAAGCTCGTGCAGGAACAAACCTTGTTAGTCTTTAAGACGTCACTGGCCTTCAGTTCTGTGTGGCTACAAGAGACTGGCACGGCTCCCCTTCTAACATTACCATTAAAAAAAAAGAAACCCTCATCTCTTCCTTGTCTTCCTTATATCCACGTCACTCACTTCCTTCCCCAGTACACTGAACCCAGTATGCTGATTTTACTAGCACTTAACGAAGGACGGAAGGAATCTCTCTAGCAGCATGATTGGCTCAGCCTCCTCCCCCCACAATCCCCCTGGTACAAACTTGAGGGTTGGCTGAGGCGGGTTGACGTTCTCTCGGCTTCTCCAATCAAGTGAAGGAAGACTAGAATTTGATTGAAACTGATCTTGTTGTGAGGGCTCGTGCTCGTCTCGTTCCCCGCCGCCGCACCATAAAGTGCTGTCGCTTAAAAAAGGACTCGCGAGGTGGTTGAGTTTCTTTAGAGGTGGCTTCAGATGGACATCCGTGTTGATCTGGAGCAGCAGGACAAAGTTTGAGTCCAGGGGCACCTTTAAGACCAACAAAGTGTTACGCTTTCCTGTGAACGCACACGTCTTCAGATACAATGAAACGGAAATTACCAGTCCATGCATGTAGGTAGAGGGTGGACAGTAAATTAGCATAGAGGCGGCTGTAACGTTTGCAGGGTCGTGCGCTTGCGGGGGGGGGGGAAGGAGATTCGTACGAATGTTGTGGCTCGGGCTGGAGCGTGGAGAATTCATGTGCTTGTTTTCCTTCTTTCCCTACCCACCAATACTGAAGCTGGTGCTGCACATATTCTGGTTTTTCTTCAGATAGCATAAATCTTTCGCACATAATCAGGTGGGTGACAGAACGCTGTTGGGGAAACGTCATCATTCACTAGGATGAGAAACAACGTGTGAGTCCCGTGGCACCTTTGAGACCAACGAAATTTTATTCAAGGTAAAAGCCGAGGCTGTGAAATAACTCTTCAGTGCCCTAAAATGGTATACCACTGAACTCTTAATTAGGTTAGGATCGATGTTTAGTAAAAAAAATAAAAGTGGAGACAGGACAAGGAAAACATGCTTCAGAATGTGGGTTAAAAGATCCTATAATTCATTCATTCATTCATTCATTCATTCATTCATTCATTCATTCATTCAACTTGTGAGTCGTCCAATCCCTGCTACTGCAGGGCTCTGGGTGATGTACAACATGATAAAAATATTCAAACATAAGATAAAATATATGAATAAAACTAGAACCACAAATCTAAAAGAGTCAGATTTCATAGTTTTTTCCCCAATTTCAGACTGCCCAGGAGACTGGGGGGAAGAGGAACAGTGCAGGTACAGAGAGCAAAGGAGGACAATAGAATTTCTTTTAGTCATGTTTTGGTTGGGACTTATAAAAAGAATTGCATATATGTTGGTTTGAACGTGTTCACTGCCCTGATTTTACAGGCTTTGAGTTCTGGGGCCAACAATTTTTCTGTTCTCTATATGTGCCACAGGGCAATGGAAATTTTATGCAAAATTGGTGGTTTTCACATTACCATAAATTTCAATAACTCTCTAGTCAAGCTTTTATATTTTTGTGTCTGTTGGGACATTGACATTAGAAATATGGAAGCTGAATAAGGCTTTTTAGTTTGAAAGTATGTGCATGATTTAACACCTTCCTTAACCCTTATGCTCTGCTGTCCCCCAGCCTTTTCTGGATTTTTCACTTAAGCATACTTAAGGACAGGGGTCTTTTCGTAGAAAAACAGCTGCAGGAGCTCATTAGCATATGGTATGCTAATGAGCTATTAGGCTATTAGCATATGCCATGCCCCCTGACATCACCGGAAGTGATGTCAGAAGGGGAAGCAAAAGGGGGGAGGCATCTTCAAAAGCCTCCCCTTCCCTTCCCCAGCTGGTCTGGGTGGGGGAGCTAAGAGAGAAGGGGTTTAAAGTTTAAACTCCTTCTCACTAGAGTTGGGCCATAGAAGGAGGAAAGAGGGAAGGAAAGAGAGAGAGTAGAGAGAAGGAAAGAAGGAAGGAAAGAGGCGGAAAGGGGTGGGAAAGAAAGAAAGGGAAGAAGGAGGGAAACAGGGAAAGGAGGAAAAAAGAGAAGAGAAGAAGGTGGGAAAGAAAGAAGAGAAGGAGGGGAAAAGGAAAAGGAGAGAAGGAAAGGAGGGAATGAAAGAAATTTGGCGGCAATTCGGCCCCATTATATTCTATGGGCCATTGAAGTCAATGGTGAAAACATAGGGTATATTCTGGGGGCTGGGGGGGAAGGGGTTTGAGGGAGAGGCTCCAAACTCACAGGGTAGCTGATGGAGCCTCTCCCCAAGATACGCACCAAGTTTCAAGAACATTGGATCAGGGGGTCCAATTCTATGGGTCCCCAAACAGGTTGCCCCTATTCCCTCCATTGTTCTCTATGGTGGGAAAAACATATACCCTATGTTTTCATAATTGACTTCAATGGCCCATAGGATATAATGGAGCTGAAATTAACATCCGGCTGCCTGAAAGACTCCCTGGGACGCCGGCTGGGGGCGGGGCTTGGCTTCTGAGCTCCCGGAGCTGTGCTCTGGTGCGCTCCCCCCCCAAAGACCCCTGCTTAAGGATGATATGACCTTGAAGAATGAATCATAAACCAAGAAAAATCTTACCTAGGCAGATCTCTGTGAGTGATGTTTGGAACACTATCACTATGGGGGTAGAGGTATCACTGTCCACATTTATACCTAAAACATGGGTTTGCCATCTCTTGTTTGGGAGATTCCTGGAGATTTAGGGGTGGAGTGTGGGGAGGGAAGGGAGCTCAGCAGGAATATGATAGGGGTCACCCTCCAAAGCTGCCTTTAAATCAGTTATAATTCTGGGTGAACTCCAGCCCCCACCTGCTACTAAAACACCATATGGTGTGTCAACAAAGTTATATTTAGAACCACTTATATAATATGGTGGTTTGGGAAATGCATATTGACTGTGTCTTATAGTGTAATGTGTCAAAGAGCGCCAACAGTTTTGTGGGGGAAACCCTTTGATGTGTGGAAAGTAAAAAGTAACCTTACTGCTTATTGGACCCTTACATTTAATTCGTTTAATTTTAAGCTTGCCTCTTAGTACTAATTTAGGATCTTAACAAATCTTTCAAGAGTTTCTTTCTAAAGTGGACTAAAATATAATTAAAAGCTTTCAGACCAATACAATTTTAAAGATACTTTAAAACAGTCACATAACAACGAGGATGCTTGTTAAAAGAATGGAAATAGCTCAGCCTGTCCAAATATTCCCTGAAATAAATTCTTAACTATAGTCATATCAACTGTTCTAGAGCTTCATATGAAAATGCAGCACCTTCAGTTGCACCCAGAAGAACCTAACTGAGAGCAAGCGGGGCTCTTTCTTAATAGTATTTGTGTCAGAATTCACTTCATCAGATGCATGCTGTATACATCCATTAGGTCAATGTATTTATATTTACAATAGAAAGGATGGAGTGGTGGGAGGGAGTGATGTTACAAAGAGAGGACGCTTTAAGTCAGATCCAATCAAAAAGAATATCAGTGGGAGAGAGCCATTCCCAAGTGTCATTAGATTGGATGGAAACAAGGTAAACAGATAGGACAGGAAGTTACAGAAGTGTAACTGAAGTAATTTTTGTCTGTAAGGGGTGAGACACCCTGACCTGAATGGCCCAAGGTAGCCCAGTCTTATCAGATCTTGGAAGCTAAGGATTGTTAGCCCTGGTTAGTATTTGGACGGGAGACCACCAACAAAGTCCAGAGTCACTGTGCAGAGGCAGGCAATGGCAAACCAACTGAATGTTTCTTGCCTTGTAAACCCTACGAGGTCACTATATGTCAGTGGCGAGTTGATAGTGCTTTACAAACACACATGCACACATGGGGTAGGACATTGGTATATTTACGATACATACATATGATATACAGATCCAGGACATACATTTAATGAGATCTTTGTGCTTAATGTCCAGTATAAAACAGCTCTCCTTTGCTTGCTGTTAGAAGCCATTGCAACTGGGAAGAAGGGGCGGCCTAAAATTTTGAATGCTCTCATATACTTCTTTGAAGTTCTGAATACAGTCTCCACCTTGTAATATTCGCAGGTGGTCCCAATAAAAATTACTGGAATATAACATGAGTTTAGAGAAAATAGCTCACAATAATATAATACAGAAGCTTGGAGCCAAACGCTTCTGATTGAAACAACACTATTAAAGGTACAAGTGAAATGTTCAGTTTGTAAGCCAGAGTTGCAAAAATTTGAAAAACAAATCACAAATTAAGGACATCATGACCCATTGTAAATACCTTCCATCCAATTCTTTCCCCAGGGTATAGAAGTTACTTTTTAAATAAACGAAGTTTATATATTGCTTCAGAGTATTCAAATTGATTAGTATACATTTTCTCTGAAATTATTACAACTTTCATGTGTTATTGCACCTGCTTACATTGTATGTTGAGGTGTCTGAGAAGGAGAAGGTGATGCCAAAAATAGCTCCTTAAGTACGGATGACTAGGATATAATAACATGAAGACTTGGGGGGTGAAGACAAAATGGTCATGGGTGGAAATGGTATGGTTGTGAACCTCCAGATGGGGCCTGGAGACCTCCCAGAATTACAGCTGATCTTCAGATGCTACAGATCAGTTTCCCTGAAGGAAATGGCTGCTTTTTGGGAGGAGGGGCATCTCTGGCATTATACCCCATGAATCTCCATCCCCTCCCCAAACCCCACCCTCCCTAGGCTCCACTCTCAAATCTTCAGGAACTTCCCAGCCCAGAGGTAGCAACTCAATATGGAGATAGAGCCCCTGAACTTCCTTCCCTCATCATTCAGCCCCTAGTCTTCCTTTCCTCCCTCATCATTCAGTTCTTTTGAAATTAGTGATGTGTCTTCATAATGGTGTTAGAAACTGAGCCTTTTTTAGTATATTTATAAAAACCGTTGTTTTAATTTTAAACTGTATATTGTCCCCCTAATATGAGGTATTTTTCTTTTTTTGCAGTTGTGGCAGATGCTTACTAAATTATCCCAGAATTTGAAAGAATACATTGTTTTGTAAATGTCTCTGCTACTGAGCCTGTTAAGGCAACTGCTGGAATATTATGGTGTGCCTCCTGAACTGGTAAGTTAATATCGAACTGAATGAGGTGAGAGATTGGGAGATGTTTCGTGAATATTTTGTATTGAAACTGGGTAAGGACTTAACAGTAGGCTAGTGTCATAACTAGTCAATTTTGTAATTGGTTTACCTCAGACCAATTAAAGAGAGCAGCTAGATGAAATAACTGTGTCATAATAGGTGATTTTAACTACCCACACATTGATTGGGTCAATATGTGTTGAAGTCGTGAAAAAGAAATTGAGTTTTTAGACACTTTCAATTACTGTGCTATGGAACAGAGGGTCACAGAACCTACTAGGGGAGAGGTGATTCTGGATTTGGTCCTAAGTAATGCCCAAGACCTGGTGAGGGAAGTAAAAGTGATTGCACCACTTGGGAACAGTGATCATAATGCTATTGAGTTCAACATTTGTATAAATAGGGAGTTGCCCAAAAAGACTGACACAACCAGCGGTAACTTCTCTGGTATGAGGGGACATGTGAGGAAGAAACTGAAAGAAAAAGTAGAAAGGGTCAAAACCATTGGGGAAGCTTGGAGACTATTTAAAACTACACTCCTAGAAGCTCAGAAAAAATATATACCATAGGTTAGGAAAGGCACAAATAGGTATAGAAAAAAGCCTACATGGTTAACAAACAAAGTAATGGAAGCTGTAAAAGGTAAGAAGGACTCCTTTAAGCGGTGGAAAGCTAGTCTCAGTGAGGTTGATAAAAGGGAACACAGGCTGTGGCAAATCAAATGCAAGTTGTGATCAGTGGGGCAAAAAGGGGATATGAGGAGCATATAAGAAAAAATATGAAGACCAACAATAAAACTTTCTTCAAATAAATTAGAAGCAGGAAACCAGCCAGGGAGGCAGTGGGGCCCTTGGATGACCAAGGGGTAAAAGGAGTAGTGAAGGATGTTAGGGAAATGGCTGAGAAGCTGAATGCTTTTTTTGCCTTTGTCTTCACTGTGGAAGATGAGAAGTGCTTGCCCAGTCCAGAACCGCTGATTTTGGGAGGGATGTTGAAAGACCTGAGTCAGACTGAGGTGACAAGAGAGGAGGTCCTACGACTGGTAGACAACTTAAAAACTGATAAATCACCAGGTCCGGATGGCATACATCTGAGAGTTCTGAAAGAACTCAAATGTGAACTTGTGGATCTCCTTACAAATATATGTAATCTTTCATTAAAATCTGCCTCCATTCCTAAGGACTGGAAAGTAGCTAATGTCACTCCCATCTTTAAAAAGGGTTCCAGAGGAGATCTGGGAAATTACAGGTCAGTCAGTCTGATGTTGATACCGGGTAAGTTGGTGGAAACTGTTATTAAGGAAAGAATTAGTAGGCACATTGATGAACAAAACCTATTGAAGAAGACTCAGCATGAGTTCTGTAAGGGAAGATCTTGTCTCACTAACCTGTTAGTATTCTTTGAGGGAGTGAACAAACATGTGGACAAGGGGGACCCAATAGATATTGTTTACCTTGACTTCCAGAAAGCTTTTGATAAAATTCCTCATCAGAGGCTCCTAAGTAAGCTTAGTAGTCACGGGATAAAAGGACAAGTCCTCTTGTGGATCAAAAACTGGCTAATTAATAGGAATCAGAGAGTGAGTATAAATGGGCAATTTTCTCAGAGGAAGGTGGTAAGCAGTGGGGTACCACAGGGCTCAGTACTGGGTCTGATGCTTTTTAACTTGTTTATTAATGATTTGGAGTTGGGAGTAAGCAATGAAGTGGCTAAATTTGCAGATGACACAAAGTTGTTCAGGTGAGGACCAGGGAGGATTGTGAGGCACTCCAAAGGGATCTGTCGAGGATGGGGAAGTGGGTGTCAACATGGCAAATGGGGTTCAGTGTAGCCAAGTGCAAAGTGATGCACATTGGAACCAAAAAAACTAACTATAAATACACGTTGATGGGATCCGAACTGGCAGAGACTGACCAAGAAAGAGATCTTGAAGTTGTAGTAGATAACTCACTGAAAATGTTGAGACAATGTGCAATTGCAATAAAAGGGGGCAACGCTGTGCTGAGGATTATTAGGAAGGGAATTGAAAACAAATCAGCCAGTATCGTAATGTCCCTGTATAAATCAGTGGTGCAACCTCATTTGGAGTACTGTGTACAGTTCTGGTGACCACACTTCAAAAAGGATAATATAGCATTGGAAAAAGTGCAGATGAGGGCAACTAGGATGATAAAAGGGTTGGATCACTTTCCCTATGAAGAAAGGTTAAAACACTTGGGGCTCTTTAGCTTGGAGAAACGACGGCTGAGGGGTGATATGATTGAGGTATATAAGATTATGCATGGGATAGAGCAGGAAGAGGAAGAAGTACTTTTCTCCGTTTCTCACAATACAAGAACTTGTGGGCACTCAATGAAATTGCTTAGCAGTTGGGTTAGAATGGCTTCTTCTTCACAGGGCTCTTTTTGTAGCAGGAACTCCTTTGCATATTAGGCAACACACCCCTAATGTAGCCAGTCCTCCAAGGGCTTACAGTAGCCCCTGTAAGGAGAGCTTGATAAGCTCTTGGAGAATTGGCTACATTAGGGGCGTGTCGCCTAATATGCAAAGGAGTTCCTGCTACAAAAAGAGCCCTGCTTCTTCACCCAAAGAGTGATTAACACATGGAATTCACTGCCACAGGAGGTGGCGGTGGCTACAAGCAAGGATGGCTTCAAGAGGGAATTAGATAAACATATGGAGCAGAGGTCCATCAGTGCCTATTAGCCACAAGGTATAGATAGGAACTCTCAGTCTGGGGCAAGTGATGCTCTGTATTCTTGGTGCTGGGGGTGTGGGACAGTGGGAGGGCTTCTAGTGTCCTGGCCCCCTTGCTGGATCTCCTGATGGCACTTGGTATTTTTGGCCCCCGTGTGACCAATGAGTGTTGGACTGGATGGGCCACTGGCCTGATCCAGTATTGGTTTCTCTTATGCTCTTATGTAATGTTAGGTTGTGCTGAGGGCACTGTTCATGTTCAGATTGAAAAATATCAGTGTAGAGGATTTATATGAATAGTGAGATTCTTTTTGGTGAATGCCTTTTTATTTTGCAGATCCTACAAAGATGTGAAGTTTGTCTTTATGGTATTGCTCAAATGTTTGGATCTCATCGTCCTTTAAATACCTTTTCTGCAGTACACTTCCAGCAATTATGTGCCATCTCAAGAAGCTATTTGGTGAGGGTATCAACATTTTTCTCTTGTTGGTAGTGTTTCTAAAGTAGGCAGGTTTTGACTACATTGTTTGCAGTATTCTTTGTTCCATAGTACTTTTCTTGCACTGCCACAGCTTGAGATTTTTGCAGTTTACCACTGCCATTGTCTTCCCTTTTAATTTTTTTAATGTTCTATCTTGGGATATACCTCTGCTGCTTTTCTGTCTACGTTTTCCTGTTCCTTGAAGTGCAGTTAATACTGATTTTGTTCCTGTGTTACTTTTCTAAAACTAGTTAATGGCTGTCCTGTAATACTTTGTTCAGAGAAAGGGAGGAAATGATGTGGCCCAAGCAGAGAGGAGTAATAAAATATATTTTAATGTAGTCCAGCCTGGTAGATGAGAAATAGGCAAAAAATGTTTTTAGATGTTTTTGCTAAAGCCTGTTTATGAGGATGATAGAGCCAGTCTGGGTGATAATGAGTTAACAGTTGTAAAGCAGTTAGCCTGCTTCTGTAAATAAAAATTTTAAGTATGAAGGCTTTGATCCTGTTGTTCATGCACCAGTTGTCCGCTGTGGAGGCAGTCCTCCACTGTTGAGCATGCATGTGCTAGGCACATGCATCAGAAAAAAATCTCTTGTCAGTGAGCTGAAGAGTGCCTAATGAGGCATGTACTCTGCAGTGGAGGACCACCTCCAAAATGGATAGAAAGGAGTGAGATTGGAAGTATGTTATGGGTTCCAAGCCTAGTAGTTTTTTAACTAAAGACAGTGGCTTGAGTCTAGACCTGTATTTCCACAGATATCTGCCTGTGGAGTACAGCTTTCTCGTCTCCCTCCTCCCACAGCAGCCCAAAATGCTCCCTGAAATCCTGTTCTGAGAGACACTTGTCTGAATCCATGCCATATAATCCAGCAGAAAGTTTCTCCTCTCACCTTCTAATGGCTAGGATGTGGTCCCTCTCAGACTTCTCCTCTTCCAAAATGCATGTTTTGGTTCTGGTTATGCTACTAACAAGAGGAGTTTAAAAAAATTATAATGGCCCATCCTCCTAATAATAAGTGGAAATTGTGTATTGAACTGTAAAATTGCACTTCTTGCATATCTCAAAAAAGCTTTTTTTGTTAATGTTATTATTTTTTTGACATTTCTGTACAAATGTTGTTTGCTTGAAATTTAAAGGATATTTCTACTGTTGTTTTGGTTGTATGCACATTTATGTAAATTTAATTGATTAAATAAAAAGCTAGTAATGAACTAAAATGTTTTAATCAGTTGGGAGCCCTGTTTGCTCTTAAGGCTGAAAGATCATCTTCTCTCTTAGATGTCCTGGTCTTGGGAAACAAAGAAATATGGATCTACCCGAAGTTTTGTTCGCAAATTGGGAAAAATTCTTTTCTTAGCCCCTTATCCGAGGGCTCACTTTCAGGTTTGAGGATTATTGCAGAATTCAGTACTAATAATTTGTCTAAGTCCAACGTCTTATTCATGCATTTTGTTTTGTATGGCATGTAATAACAAAGGAAAATGAGTAGTAGGCATCCCTTAAGAGGATTTTGCTGGAACTGTATTGCTTATGCTTTGGAAAAACACGTCAAAAACACGTGAGGGAATAGAAATGATGCATTCCTGGAAACTATTTGGGAGGGGCTGCAGTTCAGAGGTACAGCATCTATTTGTCATACAGAACATTCCAGGACCCTGGCATGTTTAGTTAAATGAATCAGCTAGTTGGTGATGTGAAAGACCCCTACCATAAAACTTGAAGAGCTACTGTTGGTCTGAGTAGACAGTACTGAACTTGATGGACTAAAGGGCCATTCAGTATAAGGCAGCTTCATGGGAGACTTGAGTTGTCTCTTGTCCATGATTAAAAATCTGTTTAAGTTAATTATATTCTTTTCCCAATGAGAATAAAGCTGGATTCTGCTGTTTAAATCAAAGGATCCCTAGACTTTTTAAGCCTATGTGCATCTTTGGAATTCTGATACAGGGTGGTGGGCACAACCACAAAATGATCACTGCAGGAGGTAGAGCCAACCACGGGATGAAAGGGAGTGACGTTATGCTTAACTCTAATTGCAACTCTTCACCATTGCAAGCAGAAGCTCTGCTTAAACAGGATACCTTTTAAAATGAATATAGTTTTAAAATATTTCCTTGCAGCTTACCTTCAGTTACCTTTACATTTTTTAACTGACATTTTTTAGGCACTTGACTATTTTTCTCTGTTTCTTTAGTTGATCCGACGTTTGAATTCCTTGGACTCTGAGCAGCATAGCACTGTTCGTTCTGTTACCCCCTCTCTTGCTGATGTCTTGTGGATTGCAAATGATGATAGTGAGCCGTCTGCTAGATTTAGGCAAGTAAAACTGGTTTGTTTCCTGAAGAATAACTCTGCATAGGAGCCAAACCAGCATTCAGTAATGTTTTAATCAATGTATTTTTGAGAAATCTCTAGCGCTTTGTTTTGTTGCAAGTATCTTTTTACTTTGGAACAAGTCATTGCTTGAATAATCTTCTGGGTAATGGGAATGTATATCCTGAGTTGTTATAGTAACAGTTTTCCAAAAGAAAGAATCTTGTTCTTCATATACTTGTCAATACTGGCTGTTTGTGCAAAGTGTCCCTTTCACATGCAGAGTGCTCCTTTCAGGAGTGCCAGAGTGACAGCCTTTGCTCCATGTCCTGGGAAACCTTCCTAGGGTTTATATGCTTCAGTTTGTATGCTGTGCTTAGCTGCAGAATTTGCTAGCGTCTTGTGCTGCATTGGGCTGTGCGGGCACAGCAGGAAGGACAACGGGTTTTGTTCCATATTTAGGTGGGTTGGAGTGTTTTGTCTAATACCACTGTGGCCAGACAGCCTCTAGTTCTTTCCTCCAGGCATCACAGCAGATCCCTCTCTGTAGGGAGAGTATGTAGATCCACAGTGGCACCAGCCAGTGAAAGCCTGTGGAAGCTTTGGTGGGGGGTGCGGGGGAGAGTTAGGTGGATGGAAAGATCATCATCACCTCAAATAGGGCTTGGGGAAGTGACAGAGAGGCAGGGAAAACTCCCAGGAGAATAGTTCGGTAGCTAGGTTCCACCAAGTGAAGAAATAGGTTTCAGACATCTATAGTGTAGGTACATAGTGCTCAAAGGCCAATAAAGAGGCAGGAATAGAGCAGGTATCCTGTGTTGCTGTAGGGAAACAGTGTATTAGTGACTTGTGAGGAGATTGAGGGAAACATCCCAAGAAACAATCTAAAAGGTTCTTGGGTTTAGTGAGAAGTTCCAAGAAAAATCCTTTCCTGTCACAGGAACAGCATTCATTTCTTTAAAGCTGAGTGTGCATGAAACTGTAACTTTTCTATAGCAGAGCTTCTGCTCTCTCTTGCTGTAAATAGCTGATACCTCGTTCCATTCCATGACTTATCCCTTAAACAGCTAAGCATAAGCTCTTCTTAAGAAGAAATACTAAACTTATTTTTTTGTGTTGTGAAAAGATGTTAGTGTGAATCACTCAAGGAGAAGAGGAGGGAGAAAGAAATATAGATTATCTCAGATTCCTGTTCTACCTTCCCTGGCTTCCACTGTAATACTAGCCAATAGTCCAGCACAGTGTTTTTTTTAACATTGCCTTACTAACCACTTGCAAGCTATGCATAACCAAAACCGATTCAATCATTGCTATGGGAAGGTGTGATGTGTATGGGCGGGGAACTGAGGAAAGTGCCTGGCCTTCACAACCACCTCCTTTACCAATGTTATGCATCACTGTTGCAAAGGTATGGTGGGGCTTAGGAACTGATTAAACGCTGTTCCTTCTTCATCATACTACAGCACTTCCTGCTTTTGGCCTCTACTGTAGCAGAGTTGTATCAGCCTCACCAGGGTCTTACACAGTGTAGAATTTTAGCCAAGGGTAATTCTTCAAGTTATGGCTTAGGGGATGGCTGGGATCCTCAGTCTCTTGAACTGAACCATCAGATTGTACAGGTAGGCTGTGGAATTTTCTGGTAAATAGATATTTTAGGAAGGCCTCTTGCATATATTGAAGACAAATTTACAAATTTGTAATGCACACTTTAGAAGGATTATGCTATGTAAGATAAGAAAACATAGGGCATAAAAATTTTGAATTTATGTGCTCGTAAAATGAATATATTTTATATATCTCTATCATAATGAACTTGAAGTTTTGAGTGAGTGATTATTTCTGTATTTTTCATAACTGAAAATTGGGTATTTTTTAGATCTGATGAACAGGCAGAGTCTGTGCTTCTGTCTTCATTTCCTTTGCCAGCATCTTCAAAAGGAAAATCACCCACAGCAACTGTTGTGAATGAGAATGCAATAAAAAAAATTTCTGCACTCGAGGAAGAGTTAAGTCATCTTCGTGCACAGATTGCTTTAATTGTCTCATTGCATGGGGCAAGAAATTATCAGTCATGTAAGTCTGTGTCCATGACCTACTCTTACACGCTCAGTTACATAGTGACATTTATATAAAGCTGTTCTTGATCATTTCTTCACTTAATAATCCTGTTTAGGGAGTTATGCGAATGAGACCCATAAAACAGGACAGGGAAGACTTTAGGTTTCTGGGAGCTACTTAATTTTTTTCAACAGCCTTGAGAGCTACAAAATAATGCCTTGGTGGGTGGAGCCAATTAGAAAATTAGAAAATGCAGTTTGTGATGAAACCTTTCCTCTGTTTTACAAAAGCAGACCATCACCACCAGCTTGCACTGCAGGCAGGGCCAGCTCCAGGGTTTTTTGCACACTAGGCGAGGCTACCTTCTGGCGCCCCCCCCCCGTGCACCCACCAATTTTCAAACATAAATGCATTTTAGGAGAAGCTAGATGTCTTATATTTTACACATGTGTGGCCCATAGTACCCCTAATTTCTAGAGGCACCTCTGATTTGTAGAAACATTTGAAAGGGAGACTTTCTCATGACTCTCTCTAGGCACAAGCCCCCCAAAGCTTAGGGCAATTCCAGACCATCCAGAAACCTGGAACCATTTCTTTAAAAACAAAAAAACACCTGAAAAAAAAAAAGATGCAAATGACTCCTTATGTGAACTTGGCACTCAGCTTCTGCACTATAAATAGATATATATGATCACTGATTGCTTCTGCTCTTCCCCTCCCCAAAGTAAATAAGGCAAAATTAAATTTTCCTCCCAGAGAATGTCTCCAAGTCGATTTTTGTTAATTTTATCCTGAAATTGACACAGTAATGACAGAGCTGCAAATCTCTGGGTTCTTCCCATTTTCTTTCCTTTCTCCCTTTCTTTAAAAAAATCAGATCTACTTTCTATTTCCCCCAATTAAAAAATGCTTTTAAAATGGCAGCATTCCCCCTCCTTTACCCCAAAATGAAAAAGGTGTAGGGGGAGGAAAGAGACCCTTCTTTCTCTCTCTCTCTTTTTCGGGCAGCTCTGCCCATCGCTTTCTGCCATCAGATTCATTGTGATGTATTAGATCTTCCCTCCTGCCCAGTGGCCACTTTCTCAGCCTGGCCACGTCCACAAGAGCCGGCTTGGCTCGGCTGGCCCCTCCAGATGCAGGCTCCCCCCCCCCCCGAGATGCAGCCATTTGGCCTGGACGGGTCGGGTGCTTACCCATTGCACACACATACACACCGTGTCTGGGGCAGACTGCTGTGACAGGAGTGACCAGACGGCTCCTCCAAGCTGGTGGGGGGGGTGAGGAGGACGGGGGCTGCTCGTTGCTGGGGGGCGGTGCTGCACTCTGCATGTGCTCAGAGACAGTCCCAGGCCAGGCAGTGGCATTGAAAGCAGCACCCCCTCCTCCTTGATCCCAAGTCCAGCCCTTGAACTGGCCCCAAAGGAGAAGCGTCTGCCTGGTAGAGAATGCCAAGTCCCTCCCCCCCCCCCCGGATTCTCTCTCCCTCTCTGCCGCCTCTTCTCTCTTCCAATTCCCAGTGACCCCAGGGCACGTGGTGTGAAAGGGGCTTCTCTGTTGCTGGGAGGGAGGAGGGAGGGCTGCCCGGGTGGAAGGGGCACCTCTGAGCATGTGCAGAGGCTGCATTGTTGGAAGCAGGTCACTGGGAATCAGGGGAGTGAAGAGGCAGCGGTGGCCAGGGTGGCGGCAGCTGCCAGGGTACACGGCGCGAGCTTTTGATGGGGGAGGGGGGGCAGTTCTATTCAGAACGATGGCCCCCACCCTAGGCGAAAGCCTAAGTTTGCCTAGTGAGTGGGCCGGCCTTGACTGCAGGAGAAGAATAGTTATGGGGAAGGCAAATAGTAGATTTGATGCAGAGAAAAAAAAATAAGCACACTACTTTTTTGTCTATGGCATGGGTACACTTGTGTGCATGAGGAGGAATGGTGGATGGGAAAGGGTGGCTGGTGCCATCATTTTCCCATCCAGGGCAAAGTTCTATGTGTGCATGTGCTGCCTCCTCTTTTGTATGAAAGAGAAAGGAAAATGGGGCGGGGGGAGGAGAAAAGCTGCTACGGTAGCTTTCAAAGGAGGAATAAGAAAGTGATTATAGCAGTAAGGAATGTGTAGGGGCACAGAGCTACTTTTAATTGCTTGGAGAGTAACTGTTCATTCCTTCTGCCCACCCTTGCCATTGAAATTTGATTAGTATTTTGTTTTGAGCTTATGTGCTTGAATCCAAAGAATTATATAACTAGTTCCACAGGTCCAAGGGAGGTTTGAACTTCTGTTTTCCCAACTTCCCATACAGCAAAACACTTCTGAAACTCGGTGCCCTTCAAAAGTAGATTGTGAAGCAGTCAAGGGATTGCGTGTTCAAAGAAAAACAATAACATTCCACTAAACATACCCACAGTGTTAAATAGCTCTGTGAATCTTGTTTCTTGAATGCATACAAATAATTCCTACATAAAAATGCAAATGAAAGTTGATTTTCTAGGTAGAGCTGCTTGTATTCAACTCACAATAATACTCTACCTGTCCAGGTGTGCAAAAATTTCACGTTTCATTCAAAATTCAACCTTCTTGAACTTTTTATTAGAAACATAAAGCAAATTTTTAGTTTTTAAAACTATAGTAATAAACCTGAAAAATATTGCTAATACTTGTTAAATTATAGAAGGGCTGAAGAGAACTTCCATCATTGAACTATTTTAGAAAACTGTTGAATCTACTTTATTTACCACAGTTTTATTCCACTCTGTCTCTTCAGAGCAGCATGCATGAGGTGGTTCATTATTATCTTCACAACATCACTGTGAAAGAACAGCTTAAGTCACCTAGTGATTTTTCTGGCTGAGCAAGGATCTGAACCCAGATTTCCCTGGGTCATGTCGGAAGCTTTGCCAGAGCCAGTTTGGTGCAGTGGATTTGGTAACCTGTTTGGAAATTATACTTAATTTGGATTAATTTAATATTATCTTGTACCTGTTCATGTTTTTCTATTCTAGACAGGGTGGATTTGATCTAAATTAAAATGATTTAAATCACTAGTCAATAAGACTTGATTTAAATCATGGTTTTCTACATAAAGGTTTGTTCTTGCTTGTTCTTATGATCTTAATATTTACAATCCAGATAAAGGTTTCTTTTTTTATAATAATAACTTTTCGGGTTATCTTTATAGTTATCATTTGAAATAGCTAATTATGAAATCATTGTGAGGTGATCTGTCTTCAGTTTAATATGTTAATCATTAATATTTGGACAGCTTTTCTGCTGTACTTTATTGGAAGGAGAAGAAATAATTAACAACCACCATTTAAATTGTTTTATTTAACTTAAAACTATACATTATATAGCATATATATTCTTGTTTTTGCCTAGACATCTATGAGGTCACACTCACAAAGATCTCAAGACTTCTGGAGTATTCTGCTCAATTTCCCTTTCATTTTTACTGCTTGCCCCTCCCACCTCACACTTAGCTCTTAACAGCTCCTACTTATCCAGAGCTATTCTACTGCAAACAATCTTCTATTAATTGAACTTCTTGAAACTTAGCACTTAAGAGGCAAGGAGCTGATTCTGTATACAGATTTGCAGAGGAACAATAGGATTGAAGTCTTTCTCCAACTGTATGTGTATTATTTAAACACATTTTTGCTGTTAAGAGCCATGTTATCTCTGCAGTCACAAATTCACAGTTTTGAGAACTGGAAAACCAAGCATCTGTGATAGTATCTTCTAGATAGAAAAATTACCCAAAATAATCTTACCAAAACCTCTTGAAGAGCATGACATTGGGGACCTAATAAATGAATAAATGGCATGACCCAAAATAATCTTACAGAAACTTCTGGGAAAGAATGAGATTAGGACCATAAAGAATTAATTAATGGAATTCATTTACAAAATTTTTTTAAACATTGCTTGTGAATATACAGTCTCATGCTACATAATTAAAAATAATCCTTATTTCATGATGAAATACCTTTGAGATATAATGTATCTTAAATAGAAAACTGTCTTTAGATAGATTTTTTCCTCAAAAAGCATTTTATCTTAAAAATCTGATTTAATTTTTTAAAAAATCTGATTTTAAAATTTTAAAAAATCATCGATTTTTATCCACTCTGATTTTAGATTGCGTAGGTGTGTTTAAAAATAAGTGATTGATCTAGGATTCATCCATATCTCTTTTACACATTGTAATGTGAAATGTCCAGGTTTCTGATCTACTAATATTTGTTCTCAATAGGTTCAGGTACTGTGAATTCATCAAATACTCCCTGGAGTACTTTTCCACAGTCATCAATGACTTCTACACCAGTTCCCATTTCTACTTGTAGCACAGTCATTCCACCACCACCACCACTTCCAGAGGTGCAGCCATCTGAATCTGGCCCCCATAATTCAACAACTGAACTTATAAAACAACGTCGAGCAGCAAGTAAGAAAAAAGATATTGCAAATAGGGATGGATGTCAGGAGGCTAAGGCTGTTCCCAGTATGGCAGATGTTCTGAAGGATATAAATAAGGTCAAATTAAGAGCCATTGAGAGGTAAGTTGAGCAATATATGCATTTTAGAATAAAACAAGTGGAAGACTTGCGGGGGGTGGGGGGGGGGTGAGGATCTCATTTTCCCTCCCTTTCTATTTTCTTTTTCCCTTTCCAGAAAGCCTCTCCCTTTTTCATGCTTGCTTCCTACCCACCAGCAAATCTTCCTTTATTTGCCCCATCTTCAGCGTTCCCTCCACACACAGTTTTCTCTCTTCCACCTCCTCCAGCTCCCTTGTCCTCACCATTCCATGCTTCCCTTTATCATTCTCGAATCCACCCACCCACCCACCCACCTTTTATAGTCAGTCAAATAGTTTATTGTATATAGCCATTAGCCATTACAAGTTTGGAGGAACCATGAATTGTATACACCCCCATCTTCAGCTATATGATTATTGGTTTACTTCATTACTTCATTATTGATTTATTTCATTTACTTCACCTTTCTCCACAATGGAGACCCAAAGCTTACATAATTCTCCTCTCCTTCATTTTATCCTCACAGCACCTTCTGAGGTAGGGTAAGCTGTGAATGTTTGACTGGCCCAAGGTAACCCAGTGAGCTTCCATGGCAGAATAGGGATTTGCACCTACCTCTCCTAGATCCTAGTCCAAAATGCTACCAACTTTATCATGCAGCCTTTTGTGGGGTAGCTGCTGTTGAACAGTGGCAAGTAGCCAGGCCTAGGTGAGTCATGCAACTCAGGCGGTAGCAAGTCACCCAGTGGTTGCCGCCAGCCTAGTATCTAAAGCCAAAACAGCCGTGGAAAGGGGTCTGTCCCTTCCCTCTGTGTTTTACTGACAGAAACCACAGTAGGAACATTGGCAATACTTTGTGACTGCCTAGCAACAGCCACTGAGGGCATTTGTTCATGAAAGCTATTATTTGGGGGAGGGAACCAACCCATTCCCCCCCCTTTAAGGCTTAAGATCTTCCTGCAGATTTGGGGCTTTTCTCTGTGTTTGCTCATGATTCAAATCTCTGGATTTAAGTATCCACATACAGGGCTATGTTATTGATGATGATAAAATTGTTGAAAGGGTTTCTTGAATCTTAGACACTGCCTGAGAGTGTCTGTTAAAATCAACTTCATATGCTCAGTTGTTTCAATACTGAAGAAAGTCAGAAGGGTAATGTTGAATTGGGGGGGGAGGAGATTTCTTTTTTATGTTTACAACTGGGGCTGGATCCTGTCCCATCTTTTATTGTTAGTGTCTCTTGAACCTAGAAAATAAGTCTTTTTAAGTACAGGTGATCTCAGGAGATCTGATAAGCCAATAACTGATTCTGAATTTTTTATATTGGCTTTGAAGTCTGTTTATTATTGCATAAACTTTCAATCTGTGACAAATCTCCATAATGCCTGTATTATATGTTTAGGATACAGAACATAATACAGATATATAGTTATGTTCTGTGTGCTGTGACTGAGATGTTTTAAAAATATAAACCATTCAGTTTTATACTTTCTGTGATTTACATTACAAATTATAGTTGAGGACTAGGATCCGCACACGAAATCAGTTAGCTTCATTTTGCTAATTATGTGAATTGACAAATCAGGATGGCCGCTTATAGCAGAATTACCTGGAGTGTCCAAAGACTGGAGTGGCTGTTTATGCTGCTGTAATATTAACATGCAGCCTAAGGCAGTGTTTCTCAAAATGGGGTCCACAAAAGTACTCCAAGGTCTGCACATCTTTTATAAAGACAGAGCCCTTGTTGTGCCCAATTGCTAATGCAAAAGTAGAGCTCGCACAATTTTTTTGTGAATAGGGGCAGGGATTCAATGCCTCAGAGGAAAGAGAGGGAATAAGCTTCTTCTTTCAAAGGGCCAGAGTTTGAAGAGCTGCCACTACATGCTGTCGTCTAGCATCCATATTGCCTCAGAATCCTAGAAAGCAAATATGCTGATTTGTCACCAGGAATGAGTAGTTCAGTCCTGGGAGCTATATTTAGTTGAGTAACACCAAGAGGGTATAGTTCTTATACAGTCCCTTTTATATTCAGTATAAAATTGAGCTGTTTTTCACTCTGCATTTTGCAATAAAAAGGACTGTAAAAACAAGAACTTACATCCATAAGACAATAGCCAGTGGTGGTTTTCAATTGAATTCCAGAAGTTCAGGTTGTATGGGACACTGGTCTTTCCTTGGTTCTGTGAGGAACTCTGAAAGATTTTCCAGGTCCCTTCCCACCTGTGTTCAGATGGCTTTTCTTGGTAAATAATGTCTATATAAGCCAGTTTGGTGTAGTTGTTAAGATCAGTGGACTCCAATCTGGAGAACCAGGTTTGATTCCCCGCTCCTCCACTTGAAGCCAGCTGTCAGTCACAGTTCTCTCAGCCCCCAAAATAAACCTAGTTCACCACGAAAAGAACTAGAGTTTCAGGCTGCCAGGCAATCTTCAGATCTCCTGGCTATACTACACCCACTGCCATATGATAATTTTTATTTATGTCTATATAAGGAAGTTTCTTGCCATGTCCGACACAAAGTCTCTTCCAGTTAAGGCGTAAGGTGGATTAGAATTTGGATCATGGCCTACAATTTTTTTTAACTTTTAAAGCGTATCTGATATGGTTCTCATTGTGTTGGTTTGAATGTGCAAGAGGATGGATGCTTCCATGAGTTATGCGTGGCTTGCCCTACACACATTGAAAAGCAACTGGCTGTCAGGTTCAACAGCAAGCAGGTCCACACACACTTCATTCAAAGGTTATGCTTTATTGGAAAGCCAGTCTGTTGCCAGGTAAACAGGGACATTGTCAGGAATGTCGGCTAATGCAAAGAGGCCATGTATATACTATAATGCTTCAAATGTGCTAGCGCACATGCGGGAATCCTCCCAGTGGGAGGCTTGAACAGGAGACTACCCCCTCCCCAGAGAGGCCGATTTATTCCTACCAGCTGGGGAATGCAAGCCCTCCCTTTCTTCAAGGTTACAGAGATAGCTACGTCTGGCTGGAGGAGTCTCCCACGGTAATTGCAGCAAACAAAGCAGATCTAAGCACATGCGTATAAGTAAGCAATAACATAATACAGAAGTATGGTAGTTATCTGACACTGTCGTGCTAGTGAGAGCAGTACAAAAAATCAAAATGGGGTCCTTCATTTGCTAAAATTTGAGAGAACTGCTGGCTAAAGGGGCATGACAACATTGGCATTTTATAGACAGTTACAAAATACAATTTACATAATGTTGACCACAGTGCACAAAAAGCCAAGAAGAATATCCTCAGTTCCACAAAGGAAAATGGCGGGAGTTAAGGGTGACTGCCAAGACTACTGTATGTAGTTACAAACCAAGAGCAGCAAATACTTTCATTAAAGACTGGAAACACTTTGTCCTTTTCCAGGTCTCCAGGAGGTACACCTCTACCCAGAACAAAGAAAGTAATTAGAGTACAGTGGGATCCAGCAGCTTTAATAGCTGAAGCTCTTAAAGAGAAATTTGCAGCCCACAGCAATGATGATGATTCATTTGATAAAGAGAACATATCCTCTGATGCTTCTCCATTTTCCAGTCCAGAAACCCCAATAGTACGTATCTGACTTTTAAAAAATGCTGTGGCCTTTGTATGTGAATAGTGTTGATGTAGAAATTATTCCTCAGGAGCTGCAAAATTTGCTTTTAAGGAGATAAAAGGAAGGCCTGAGGCCCTTGCTGTCCAGAGCTAGTCTGGAAGGACTTAGATATACAGCAAGATACTCAATTATCCAAACCCAGTTTTTACAAATCATACTAACATTTTAGTTCAGGAAACAATTAATATACTTCCTTCTGCACTTCTCTTATAGTGAAAATAGCCATACATAGTTAAATGAACAATCATATATATTGGAATAATAATCAAATTGTTATGATATCAATTTAAAAAGGAACAATGAATCTCTTTTTATATTTCAAATGTAAGTGTTTTAGAGATTGGCTGATGTGGCTATTTTGGCTTACTTTTACATTCCAATATGAAGTATGTTTATGCAGAAGTATGCTAAGTCCAGGTCGCCAGGAGGTACAAGTGGAGCTTTCTTTTAAATACCTATAATTGCAACCTGAAACTCTTTAAAAAGCATCTTTGTAAAAGTTTGCCTATCTTGAAGAAATGTGTCTTCCAGTGTGGAGAGAGAATGAATGCATGGAACTATATACTTCAGGTTGTTTAGGGCACACACACTATAATTTGTCCCTCCTTCATCATGGGATTGTAAGAGAGTTTGGCTTGCTCTTTTCCATATCTGTTCCCATTTACTGGACATATTCCCCCTTAACTATTGTTGTTATGCCGTCACCAATATTCATCACGGTTAATGCTTACCAGAGTTCATTTTAGACAGATTTTGAACACTGCTTCCTCTTCAAACTTTACTTTGTGTTGATTAGTGTTGACTCATAATCCAGGAATTTTGACACATTTAAAACCCTGGTGTGGTGTTTCAGTATGCAAATATTTTGTGTGTTTTATTTCTGTGGTTTAATGTGGAGTTTTACATGTATGTTTCTGTAGGTTAAAATGTAGGCCCCTAGAGTAAGAGCATGGGCTGAATCGAGGATTGATGTGTGTTATGATGGATGGTAGCTGTACACTCTAGGGAACAAAGTTGACTCGTTTGTTCAGAGAGGCTTTGTGTGTGAGAGATGGGAGAAAGGAGGGGGTATGGGGGAAAGAGAGTTGAGTGGGTGAAGAATATGAAGGGTGAGAGAAATCTGTGTTTTTGTGGAAGTTATTGGCCTAAATGGCAAGTGAGAAAGTAAGCCTTTGTGGCTAGTCTAGTTAAGAAACATTAGAGAAAGAAGAAGAAACCTATTTGAAACCACTACACTTACGAACTTTACTGAAACTGTTATACTTCTAAATAAACTCTATGTCTAAGAGAAAACAACTGTTTTATCTAGAGTGAAGAATTCCCTTTTTACCTTGGAGCCATCCCCACACTCTGACCTTTCTGTCGTTCTACCAGATATAACTAAGCCATCCTGTTCTTTGGGTCCAACTAAGTAGGAGACAGTCACCTCAGAACACTACAAAGAGGTGCCTTTACCAGAGTTAAATATAAAGGGTATCAGAAAAGAGCAAAACCTCATACTTGGTTTCAAATAATGGATTATGAGCACACTCTGGTTAGCATTAACCATGGATATTGGTGGTATGATATAAGCTTCACAATGCTGTTAAACTGGCATGGGAAAATTGCAGAGAGAACAGGCTGGAGGAAAAACCAGATCCTTTGGCCCCTTCTCAACCATGCTTAAGGGGATGACGGCAGTATTACATTTGCACAAACGCAAGTCTTGCACTGTACGTGTCTAAAACAGGTTGTTAGTTGTTTTACTTAATGACAACTTTCATATGGGATGATTCACACATTTCAGTACACCCGCACTATGCTTCCATATTAGCATCCAAGAGAAGGGAGCGGATTCCTTTCTATTGACAGTCAACACATGCAAATATTTTTATCAGTGCATTTAACGCTTTTTCTAAGAGAGGAGGGCTATCAGTGATGTGCTTCTCACCTGCTATCTAATAATTTTCAGTTGGAAAAACATCATTCTGAGCTTTCTGATCTGGCACACTTTCTCTTGAGCTGCCCTCGAAATTGGTGGGGTCTTTGAAAAAAAATGAATTTGAGTATGAAACATCACCATATAGTTGCATGAGCTACTCAAAAGCAGATTGGTCATTTACTGACAGATGCATTTGAAAAATTCATTCCACTTTGAGTACATGTAACTAGACCATGACAGAGAGGCAGTAGAAAATGAAGTTTAAAAGTAAGTCAGTAAACTGTTAGAATAAGCAACAGATGTAACCATATGGGACTGGGACGTGGCTGAGCAGGTCTTAAATGAAGTCCATTGTTGCATGAAAAAATGAATAGAGCCCCACCAAATCTGTTCGAGTTCATGTATTTTGTTTGGCTAAATTAGTTTCTATTTACAGTGATATGTAAAAGTCCTAGATCAGCGGGGCATGTTAAGCAATTGCACATACAAAATACCCTTTCCAAATAATGTATAAGCAATCTTTTTTTAAAAAAAGCTTGGTAAAAAGGCTTGGTTGAAACAAGCATATGGTTGGAATCTTCACTTATATTCTGGTTATTCATAAATATTGTAGAAAAATTATTCAGCAGCTCTATTCTTGAATCTTTTCTTAAAAATACTAACTGAAGTGTGTTTGGTTTCAGATTGGCCATCACATTTTGAAGCCAAATATCAAACAAACATGGATTAGAGCCAAGGAATTCAGACGGGTATAGGCTACAAAAGCAAGAACTCCTGCATAGCCCCTGTTGTACAGTTTTTGGAACCACTTAGGACAGTTGCATTTCATCCTTGTTTCATAGATTTCCGTTTGCATGGCACAAGGAAATAACTTCTAAACACTTAATGTTATATGATGTATTCCAGCAGCCAGCTTCGTTAATGAGGAATTTGTTTCATGTAATATTTTTTAAGCTGGAATACTTACTGGTTTTATATAAACTTTTTAGGCTGGCATGCAGTGTTTCAGTCAGGTGAATGTGTCTCAAGAGAATGGAAACAAAATATGGATGTGGATCCCTGGAATGCATAATTATCCAGTTGATATGTTAATTATATTAGTATTAAATAAGAAACAGTTAAACTGGGGTGGGGGATAGAAACGCAAGGAGACCAGGCCAGCTGTGGGAGCAGTTTCCAGCTACCTAGCCAGCACAGTTTTTGACTTTGTTCTTGAAAGGGAGGCTTCCTTTCTTGCTCACTTATTCAATTAAATGCCCGTATTTCTTTTAAAAAAAGTAAGGAACAATTTGTCAATGCCTAATTTTATCTTGCTTCATCAAAATAATGGTCTCCAAAATTGGTGTTGGCGGTATTTATTTGGCTCTCAGCAAAGGAAGTTAATTCTGTATTAACTACTTTTAATACAGAAAAAGATACGAAGAAACCACAAAAATCTTCTTGCTTCCATATACATATTTGAAGTTCATGATATTAATATTACCGTTAACTGCTTTGTAGAACTGTACATTCAGGTTATAAAATAAATCTTTTGTGTATAAACTACATACTAAACATACCCCATCTGCATGACTAATACGTCAGATTTCAGTGTTACAAGATTTGTGATGGACTATGTGCTACCTGTTAAAATTAGCAGAAGAAGAGAAGAAGAAGAGATTGGATTTATACCCCGCCCTTCACTTGGAGTCTCAGAGCGGCTTTCCCTTCCCCTCCCCACAACAGACACCCTGTGAGGTAGGTGGGGCTGAGAGAACTTCTGACAGAAACTGTTCTTTTTCAAGAACAGCTGTGCCAGAGCTTGTGACTGACCCAAGGTCACATAAGCAGGTGCAAGTGGAGGAGTGGGGAATCAAACCCGGTTCTCCCAGATTAGAGTCCGCACACTTAACCACTACACCAAACTGGCTCTCAGAAAAAAAGATTACATTGGTGGACTCATGATGGAATTCTAGGTTGCTCTGGAACCAACACTGTCTTGGTACATGGAGAAAGGCTGTTGCCACCATCCAGAGGCAGAGCTTTTAACACTTGCTCTGCTCCTGTTTCCCTCTCTGTGATTCATTTGTTGCTGCCAGCTAGGTTTGTTAGGTTTTGTACGTATGCATTTATAGCCTGTTGCTTTCTTATATTGTAAATTGCTTCAAGTCCACACTCAGTGGAGAAAAGCGTGGTAGAAGTATCCAAAACAATCCTCTCCTGGAACATACAAAGTAGGAGTATTATCTAAAATTGGCTTTTGTCTCTTCTGCCACAGCCAACAGTGCTCTGGCAAGCCATAGGCATATCTGGGATTCAGGTTCTGCACAGCCCAATGTGCATTTATACTACTAACATGTCTGGGATTTGACCAGTTTCTGTTCACATAATTCAGCTTTTCGGCAGACTATTTTCCACCAGAGGAAAGCATCCTTACAATGGGCTTCCCACCCCCAATTTGCTTCTTGGGCAGGGTTTATGCAAATTACTTTGCTGAGCTCCCTGGCCATCTTGGACATGAGTCTCCAAGTCCTTGCACCACAGCAGGACTAGCTTCTAGCTCTCTCCTTTCTTTAATACAGGAATCAAGAGATTCCCCTACATTCCTCCCAGAGGGTGGGATTGGCACAAGTTGGATGTCAAGGGGGCACTCAAGACACATCAAATGCAAAGCCCCCTTCTATCGTGTTGCCATGGAACCATATCAGATGGCATTACTAAAGACTCTTAAATATGACTGCCTTGCTGAACTGTGAAGAGAGTATGTTGGGGCAATGGACAGGACGCTAGGCCATAAGCAGTGCCCTTATACTGGACTAAAGGCATGTGCTTTGGCCAAGGGGAGCCTTGTGCCTAAGCAGCATGTCAAGCCAGATGTGGACTCCTGGACTACAAGAAGCTTTTTGCTCCTGCATCTCTGCAGCCATGCCAGCACTAGAATGCAGATCAGGAGCCCTGACTTCCATACATGCAGAAACAGCAGCAGGTCACAGAGGGAAGTCATGCTCTGCAAAAAGGACAAGATGGTCCTGCACAGACGCCATGAAAAACTCCCTTCTCCATCACTCAGGCATCCCCCCCATGTATTAACATCACCAGAAGAAACACATTCCTCTCCAGCCTAAGAGAAAAGGATGTGCCCAATGACAACAGCGGTGAGGCATCAAGTCTTCCTGCTGCCTATCAAGATAACACAGCTATCAAACATCTGGTCATTATTCCAAAGTACCAGTCCTGATGCCTGATTAATTCTCTTCTTTCCTTTGTCCACCCCCTTCTAAGAGTTGTCACTCCTAGCCAAACCATTATCAGTGATTGGCCAGCCATTAATCCCTTTTTCTGCCCCATTCATAGTTTTAAGTTTTCTTAATATCTCCTGGGGACCAAGTGACGAAAGCAGCCCTGCCTCAGGTCACATTTTTAGATCTAAAAGAAGATTTTTTTTGCCATTTCTCTCTCTTGCTTGCTTTTGCCTGTCCTAACCCCATTCTACCTTGCTGGTTCCATTCCTAGCGCGGTTTAGAACCTCCCACATGTGTTGCTGGTCAACCCATGACCCCTTCCCTTGTTCTGTTCCTTTTTCGATGCAGAATCAACTCGTCTCGCCAGACAGGTACAGTATCACCCCACCAATGATACTAATGCAAACGTCTCTGTACTTTCTGTCTGAATTCTTAGCTCTGCATTGCATGTGTGTATGCGTGATTTTATATTTTTAAGTGTAAGAATCCCCTAGTAAAGAAATCACTGCTTTAGTAATCTAGCCTCAGTGTTTGTTCTTGGGGACTGGGAGTTCAAACTCTGGTATACAAAGGTTATGGTCCTATAACTATTGCCTATTGCCATTTAATAATTCATAATTCCCCACATTTATTAATAAAATAAAGTAATTTGGCCAATAATCACTAAGAATTCCTGTTTGTCTCTCACAGGGAATTTGGGCAAGAGACGATACAAGTCTGCTTTAGCTAGATAAACTAAAGCCTCTATCTCCCTGACCCTTCTGGTGTCAGCACATTCCACCAGAAGAGCCGCGACTTCACCCTTCTCTTCTAGTGCTCCCATTGAAGAAATCTGTAAGGCAGCCACTCCTGTCTCCCTATTTTATAAGACATGTTGGACCTCTGTGCTTTGGCTGAGGAAGTATTTGGCAGAAGGGTCCTCCAACCGATTGTTCTCCAGTGATTCTTCCAAGTCTCTCATCTGGGATGATTTAAGATTTTTCAGCATCCCATCATAAGGATGCTTTCCTCCACTTATGGAGAAAGGAACATTGGACTTACTATGAAGATTTCTCATCTATGGATTGGAACATACCCTTCCAACCCTGGGGAATTCTTAGGGAACAATCTTTTTTCTCGTGTACCTTCTCTCCTCCCTCAGGATTTCCTGGATATCTTTGTACAGAAAAAGTCTTTTCTGAAATTCTCCCTGCCTGGGCCAGATGGCCTTAGCTGGTGACACTGCAGTGTGACTTTTGTCACCTGAGCAGATGACCTACCAAATGGCCAGGCCTCATATCCATATACAAGACACTTTGACACCTTTGCTGGAGCAGAGAGACATGCAGATGCCTTCCCAAGCATGGAAAGAGCTATGCCCAGTACATTAGCACATCAAAGGCGTTCTCTGACATGACATGTGGCACGTAGACCCTGGCAATGCATGGTAACCGGAGATTGGGCACACCCACCTACTCTCTCACTCTGGTGGTGACAGAGAAGGGGGTATAATTGTAATAACCCGTATGAGAAAAGTTAGTTCCTCTCGGGAAACAAAGAGTTCCTTTTGGACTGGTTACTTGCTTGCATGGAGTTTTACTGCTAGGCAGCTAAGCTGGACTTAGCCGCCAACAGCACCATGTGGTTTCTTCTTAAGATTCCCTGGTGAGACCTTGGATTATTTGCACACTGAATCATCTGATACATCTGAAAGCCTGGTAACTATGGAATACCTCTATTGTGTAGTTAGAGCTGAGCAAGCTATAGATATCATTTGTTTTCTTACTTTTTGCTAGTCTCATATTATATGCATGCTTTAGCACTGAATAAAGATAATATATAATCAATATTACCTGGACTTGTCTCCTCTGTTGCAACTTGATCTGTAAGACTAAGTCTTGTGCCTAAGCTGTCTCTGCTGATGAGGCTACCACTGTGTTAATTAATTGCTTACAGCCCTGATACAGAGCTGGTAAGTTGCTACATCCCAGAGACCAGGCAGGAATTGGGGATCTCTGCTCCTGTCTATGGTGGGGACCTTTTGAAGAGATCCTGGTGGCAGTGACTACTGGTACAGCCTGGAGAGTGTACAGACATTCTCCTGGGGTTTGTTTAATTGTTATTGAACGCTTGGTTTCTAACTCTCATCCCTGGACTGGGGTGAGAGAAGAAAACATGACAATCTTAGCTCTGTATTCTCTTGGGGGCTATCCAGACAAAGTAGTTTGGCAAATCATATATTGGGGGATTCACCCCCAGGCCAGTTGGGAAGCTCATTAAATTAATTTGCCTCAAGCCTATCCAAGGAGCAGTTGGGGGGCATAACCCATTGTAAGGATACCTCTCATTCAACTGAGAAGAAATCTTCACCGTAAGTTTAATGGTTTTTTTTCATGACTGGATCTTTCTTCAAGAGACAGAGAGGAAAAATCCCCCAGATTTTTCATCCCCTGAGATGAAAGTGGCTTCCTTCCAAAAACTTGCTTCATGTTTACCATCAATGCACACACATTTTGGAAAACAGCCATTTTCTATAAAGTTCCACAGGGCCTATAAGATGGAGCACTAGGCCTTCAATTAGGAACTGCCACCATTATCAACAACAACTGGAATTTATAGAGCCCTGGCCCTTGGTTTGCCCTTGGTTTGCTATTGACAGCCTGTGGCTGCTGATTATACTTGGGAAAGATCAGCGAGCTGAACATCTAGATAATCTATTGAATGCTCTCATATGGTAACACCATCACTATGAAATTAAAACAACACTGCCAGCACTTTACGATACTGCGCTGTTTTGTAATGAACTATTTTTAGATGTTTTTATGGTAATTTAATTGTAAGGTATATGGAGCTGCGGTGGCTCAAGTGGTTAAGACGCTGAACTGCAGGCTGTGGAAGGTCAGTAGTTCAGCAGTTCAAGACCCGGGTGCCGCAAGATAGAGTGAGCTCCTGTCTCTAGTTCCAGCTCCTGCCAACCTAGCAGTTCGAAAGCAAGAAATTGCAAGTAGATAAATAGGTACCACTTTGGTGGGAAGGTAACAGCGTTCTGTGCACCTTGGTGTTTAATCATGCTGGCCACATGACCACGGAAACGTCTTCGGACAGCGCTGGCTCTTCGGCTTTGAAACGGAGATGAGCACCGCAACCCTAGAGTCGGATTCGACTGGCTTTCGAGCAAGGGAACCTTTACCTTTTACTAATTGTAAGGTAAAGGTTTCCCTTGCTCGAAAGCCAGTCAAATCCAACTCTAGGGGGCAGTGCTCATCTCTGTTTCCAAGCCAAAGAGCCAGCGCTGTCTGGAGACTTCTCCATGGTCATGTGGTCGGCATGACTAAATGCCAGGAGCATGGAGTGCTGTTACTTTCCCACCAAAGCGGTATCTACTTGCAATTTCTTGCTTTCAAACTGCTGGGTTGGCAGGAGCTGGGGCAGAGATGGGAGCTCATTCTGTCAGGAGGCACTCGGGTCTCAAACTGCCAAGCTACAGACCTTCCACTCTGCAGCTCAGTGTCTTCACCTCTGAGTTGTTATTCATGTATTTACTTTTATGTAACCTGAGCCTGCCTTGGCGCGGAAGGTGGGGTATAAATTGGAAAAATAAATAAAAATAAAGTCAGACCCTCTAAGGGTATGGCTGCATGTACAAGTGGACTATATAGTGCTTTTTACCATTCTGAAAAATGATCACATTGATGAATTATAGGCTTTTCTAGAACAAACAGTGTCTTGATACTTGCTAAAAGGTGGGCAATTTGAGTATAAAGATTAACATTAATAGTAACAGATTTGCAGTGAGCTCTATATGGACCAATGATATATAGAAAGTATTAAATACCCTGTTCATTGACTGAAAACCAGTAAGGGGGTCACAAAATATCTGAAGTACGGAAACGTGTTTTCCTTAGTAGGCTGATTTTTGTATTTGGAAAATCAGTTGTGATATAATAACTTTTAAAAATACTATGTATAACAGGGGTGTCCAAAGTTTTTTTGGTGAGGGCCAAATACAGAAAAATAAGCAAAGGCCCGGGCCACACACAAGAGGTGACATATTTCCCACGGGGGGAGGGAAACTCGGTGGGGGGGGATCGTCGGGCCCGGCGGCTGGGAGGCACTCAGGCCCTCGCCGCCGGTGCCCGCGGGGGAGGGAAACTCGGCGGGGGGGATCGTTGGGCCCGGCGGCTGGGAGGCACTCAGGCCTCGCCGCCGGTGCCCGTGGGGGGAGGGAAACTCGGCGGGGGGATCGTCGGGCCCGGCGGCTGGGAGGCACTCAGGCCTCGCCGCCGGTGCCCGTGGGAGGAGGGAAACTCGGCAGGGGGGGATCGTCGGGCCAATTTGCTGCGGGCCAATAAAAACTGACCTGTGGGCCACAGTTGGCCCGCGGGCCGTAGTTTGGACACCCCTGATGTATAATAAAAGGCACAGTGTTTGCCAAAAATATGGACATGTATACTATGCTGATGGTATAGTACAGTGCAGTACTTGTTCTTTCAGGAAAACACTATTTACTTTAAAAGTATTAAGCAAGTCAGAAGACTCAGTACCTGGAGAATTGGGTTGGGTAAGGTGAGCAGAACAATTTTGTTTCTCATTTCTCACCTGGCATCCTAGTATGAAGGCATAAAGATGTACTAAATTTTAGTGCCATTTAATAGCAAATTTCATCTTAGTTTAGTGTACTAACATCTGAAGTGTTGGAGCTGCTCCAGACAGCTGTGGCTTGAATTAAAAGCCTTGGTAATATTGTGTTGTTTGACTGCATAGCTGCAACTGGCAAAAGTGAATTTTGGTTTTGATTTCCTTGTCCAGCAACTTGTTCTGCTTTTTGGCTTCACGTGAAGCCATTTGAGCATTTTGTGTGAGGTAAACATGATATAGACTAGTTTACTGAACTATATGTATTTAATTTTTACCCTTATAAGATGCAGGATTGCTAAGAACATTTCTGGGAACAATAAAAGTATGCAAAAAACCACTAGAGGGCATTGTGACACTAGAGAGCCCCCTACAAAAATAGTTCTGTTTTCATAGTTGTGAATTTTCCAAAAAATTTGGTCCCTGGATACACAGACTTCCTGCTCTGACTTTATTTATTTAGCTCATTTGACCAGTGGTCTTAAGCTTAGTGGAATGATTTAAAACAACAAAGGGATATTACATAAAACTAAAACCAAAACGGATCAAATAACATAGCAGAGTACACAAGGGATACCACATCCCTAGGATCATAAAATCATAAGTTTAAAAGAGCTTAAAATTTTAGTGGATTAATATAATCAATAAGTACTTACAAGCAGATTAAGATGGGATAGACCTTGTATAATTTGTTGTTCAGTCACACAGTCAATTCCGACTTTGCAACCCCATGGACCACATCATGCTAGGCCCTTCTGTCTTCTGTTGTGCTCCGGAGTTTGCTTAATTTCATGGTTGTTGCATCAATAACACTGTCTAATCATCTCATCCTTTGCCACCCCCTTCTTCTTTGACCTTCAATCTTTCCCAGCATCAGGGTCTTCTGCAGTGACTGCTCCCTTCTCATTTGGTGGCCAAAGTATTTGAGCTTCAGCTTCAGTATCTGGCCTTCCAGATAACAGTCAGGGTTAATTTCTTTTAGGATTGACTGATTTGATCTCCTTGCAGTCCAAGGGACTCTTAAGCGTCTTCTCCAGCACCATAATTCAAAACTACAGACTACAATAAAACCTGAGAGCCAAAGTTGATTACAATCAGAGCCAAATATCAGATTTAACATTTATTTTTATAATTAATTACAGATATTTCTCTGATGTTTCAGGGAAATCACTATAGCTAAATATTTTGCAACTGGATAGGTTATTTTGGGGTCAGAATCAGCCAATAATTGTGATACCACCCAAGATGGTATTTAAGCAAAATCGGGCAAATCCAGACAGACCTAGGTGTTAACCAATGAGAGCAAAATAATAACAGATTGTCCAACATCTCAATAATTCCAGATGCACAATCATATAGCTGATCAGAGAATGGAATATTTACAAAACACCCCATTAACTCTGCAGATAGCTAGTGTTTAATCTGGCAAGGGTAAAAGCATATCTATAGCAAAGGATTTTAAGAGAACTTAGATTTGCAGGTAAAGCCGTAGAGGAAGGAATCCCTAGGGAAAGAGTAGAACATACATGCTGATGTACTAGCCTAGTCAAGATTAGATGGCCTTATCCTGATTAGTCCCAAAGCTTTATCATGTTGTATTATTTAGCATCATGGAGGGTAATCCCAGCAGTTCAAGCTTCTTATATATACATCTTTCCCAAGGACTTCTAAAGTTATCCTCCTTTAGTACCCTCCTAAAGTGATGAGAAGAAAGCCTTCAGTCTTAATTTGAAAGCAGTCAGCTAGGTTCTCAATTCAAACAAGCATTGCAAAGAAATGGACAAGTATATTATCCAAAGATTTGGAAGCTTCATCTATCCAGATGGCAGCCCCATATAAAATCTGGGAATATTAAAAGCTCTAATAGCCATTGGTATATATTGTCCACCATTTTATAGAAAAATCTTAGCAGTGCATTTTGGTTTGTTATAGTAATCTCCATTGCTGAACAAAGATGTGATTTCCAAGACAGATTGTAACTAAAAGTCATTCCCAAGTATTTGAATTGAGTAGTCTATACACAGACTCCAAAAAGTACAGGGTATGTTCTCTAACTCCCATGTTGGTAAATACATTCATTTAGGTCTGCTAAGGTATAGAAGAACATGCTGCAAAGTTTCTCAGTTTTATAGATGCACATAGAACTTCAACTACATAGGGGCATTGTCCAAGTCTCAAAAGTTGTGGGAAGCAAGACTGTCCAGGGGCGGTATCCTGTGTTTGTGGGCTCCTGCTCCTAAGGCCAAATATCTGCAGTTACACCTCTTATCTCCATACTCTTCCTTCATTTTACTGCAATCCTGTAGGACAGCTGTCTTGCTCTAGGCCATTGTGTTTAATATAACAGAAAATGGAAAAGGTGGGTTGCTTGCTTGCTTTTTAGTGTGCAAGACTTGAATATTTTAAAAATTTACAGACTACACAGGTAACTGTTTTTCATTTATAAGATACAAAAATCATGTTTTCTTATAGCTTCAATATGTAACTCTCTTACAAAAACCAGTATGTTTGTGTGTGTGTGTAACATCCTTGATAAAACTTGTTCAGCCTTTGAAATTCTTTGTATACAATATACATAATTTGTCATTATGTATAATCTCAAGATTGTTCGGTCATTTCTTTAATTGCTGCTATCTGTTTGTAATAGTTAATAGAAAAGGTCTGACACCTCTGTTTTAAACCCACATGAAAATATGGGGCTGGATTCAGTGGACTGCTTGTGCAACTGTTTCTCTCTAGAAAAATGTGGTTCCCAGGCTCTTGGGACTTGTGTGGAGTAATAGCCATGTAGTTTTGGGAGTTGTCATGAGGAGAGGGAAGGGGGTGACATGGATTCCTCCTTTCAGCAGGGCTTGCTGGTGAATGATTAAGCTCTAACAAAAAAGAGGCAGGAACGGTGATCCCTTTTCTCCTCCTCACTGAAGCCCATTGACCTGAATGCCTATTACCCCAGGCATGTCTCATAGCCCCAGGAATTCCTTGGTTGAAATGGCTACAGGGGGTGGCCAGAGAAGGATCTCTAGCTGACGGATCACTTGATCCAACCCATGGAGTGTATTCAGAAATACTAAGCTGAGCTTTGTTACTTACATCTGTTAGACTAAGCAGAGTTGCTTGGCACAAACCCACAGTTTAAACAAGCCATGGTTTATTACAATGTATGAATGAAACCATGTTTATCATAATAATGATTCAGTCAAGACCTCCTGGTTTTTTTCCATCATTCAAAACAGTGCTTTATATTTTAGATTTCCTGTTTCATATAATTTCATTGGCTTACGCTGCAATGTTCCAATTTTAATTAAATATATTGAAACAGGAAGAACTGATATTTTAGTAGCAGTGCATTTTGAAAATGATAATTCAGTTTAGAAGAAGAAGAGATTGGATTTATACCCTGCTCTTCACTACCCGAAGGAGTCTCAGAGCGGCTTACAAACTCCTTTCCCTTCCCCTCCCCACAACAGACACCCTGTGAGGTAGGTGGGACTGAGAGAGCTCTGACAGAAACTGCTCTTTTTCAAGGACAGCTCTTATTGAAACTATGGCTTGCCCAAGGTCATCCAGCAAGTGCAAGTGGAGGAGTGGGGAATCAAACCCGGTTTTCCCAGATTAGAGTCTGCGCACTTAACCACTACACCAAACTGGTGTACGTTCCCTTCTGATTCTACGTTCCCTTCTGATTTTCTGATTTTACTTTAAAAGGGCGCAAAACATAACATTTAAAAAAATGACACATTTTAAAGTAACAAAGCTCCTAGGTAGGGAATTGACTCTATAAGGGGAGATTAAAGTTTGATTGTATTTTTAAAATACAACCCTGAATATCTATTTTAATTTAACTCAGTGTATATACCCTGGTATAGATCAAAAAGAATTGTTGATTCCACCCCCCTTTTAAAAGTGAGGACACAAATAAGACAGCGTTATCACCTACATATATGTGTTGTGCTTTAGCTTGATTTATTTGTTTACTTCATTTGTACCTGCACGTTTCTCCCCTATGGGGACCCAAAGCAACTTGCACTGTTCCCCCTTCTCCTTTTTATCCTTACAACTGCCCTGTGAGAGAGTTGGCTGGCCCAAGGTCACTCACTGAGCTTCCATGGCATGGGTGGGCATTAGACCCCAGGTCTCCCAGGTACTAGTCCAATACTCTTAACCACTACACCACACTGGATCTCAAACGTTAAAAGATGAATAGATAACCTTATAGTTATCAGTAGTGCTGTTATGATTTTTAGCACATCTAATGTGCAATAGTGCATTTTAGAATTCCAGAAGGCAAATCCTTGCTGCAAAGAGCCTACAAATATTTGAGAATAGAGGGAGATGACAAAGGGAAGCTGAGGCAAGAATAAAGAGGAAAAGAATATGTATTTTGACTTAGGGAGCAAGCCTAAACGGCCTATGTTATTCATGGGCCTTATTCTTAGATAAAGTGCCCTTAGGACTGCAACCTTAGTTTCAGTAGGATAGTAGTCTAAGAAGTTGTGCCAAGAGGAGTTCCAGGTAATCATTCATTTACAATTATTGCTAATGATCCACTGTAGATCATAAAAAGCAGAGTAAACAGGAGGAAAGAATAGTCTTCAGTCTGGATGAATCCTGTATTTTTGAGCTGTTAAGCTATGAGGATTCTCAAAATCCAGGTAGGTAATCAGTTGGAGCTGTGGCAGTGTGTATACTAACTTCTGGTTTAGGGTTGTGATGCTACAAAAGCATTTCCTGTTGACCATCGGTATAATACTCCATGAAAATCAAGTCCACTATTTTGTCACAAAGTAAACAGCAGTGGCAGAAGTAAAAAGCTGTTGCTTTTTGGGGTCAGTACCCTCCTCTTCCTCTGGAGTCCTTACTCTGGTTCTCCTTTCCTCCAAAATCAGGTGTAGCAGCTGCATGGGGGGCCTCTGATCAAGTGGAAAATGGCTAAGGAAGGGAAGAGCTGTTCAGTCCTTTCCTTCCCAGCCATTGTTCTGCTGAAAATCGTACCCCAGCAACTTACCTTCTTCATAACCTAGTACCTACACTGCAGCATCTCTCCCTGTATGAACTTGTACATCACTGTTAGAATCCTCATAGCTGTTTGTGCTTGTGTGCTTGGTTTGAATAGAATGCTATATGACTTGTCAGTTCTCATGCTTTTTCTATCATAGCATCTGTGGCATGGAGCAGGTAGTCAGAAGTGGTGGGGTGGACCCTACCCTATCCTACCACCCCAGTGAGCAAAGTTCTGAAGACTGACTCCAGCCTAAGAAGCTTCTGCCTAACTCATGTGGCTCTTCTCTTGGAGAAAGAGTCACATATCTTGGAGGCTCCTTGGGTTGGAAGAAGGCTTCTTAGAAGATGGTTGAATCTACCCCATTGCCAAAGTCACCACTCTCATGATATCCTTGAGGATAAGCTGGTTAAGTGTGGGCTGGATGGTGCAGCCTTTGGATGGATTCATGGTTGGTTGAAAAATCGTACCCAACAAGTGCTCGTAAATGGCTCTGCATCTACGTGGAGGGAAGTCTCAAGTGGAGTGCCACAGGGCTCGGTCCTGGGCCCGGTGTTGTTTAATGTTTTTATAAATGACCTGGAGGAAGACATAGAGGGGATGCTTATCAAGTTTGCAGATGATACGAAGCTGAGTGGGATTGCTAATTCTGAAGAAGACAGAGTCAGGATTCAAAATGATCTAGATAGGCTGGAACAGTGGGCTGAGACAAATAAAATGAATTTCAATAAAGATAAGTGCAAAGTCTACACTTAGGTACAAAAAATCAAAAGCACAGATATCGAATGGGAGGGACTTGGCTTGACAGCAGCACATGTGAAAGGGATCTAGGTGTTATGGTTGATCACAAGCTAAACATGAGCCTGCAGTGTGATGTGGCTGTGAAGAAAGCTAATACAATCTTAGGATGCATTAACAGAAGCACTGTGTCCAGATCATGGGAAGTGGTAGTTCCACTCTATTCTGCTATGGTCAGGCTTCACCTGGTACTGTGTCCAGTTTTGGGCACCACATTTTTGGAAGGATGTTGATAAGCTTGTATCCAGAAGAGGGCAACCAGGACGGTGAGAGTGTTGGAATCCAAGTCTTATGAGGAAAGGCTGAAAGAGTTGGGTATGTTTAGCCTGGGAAAGAGAAGGCTTAGAGGGGACATGATTGCAGTCTTCAAGTATTTGAAGGGCTGTCATGTAGAAGATGGAGCAGATCTGTTCTATCTTGCTCCGGATTGCAAGACTAGTTCTAATGGGTGGATATTACAAGGGAGTCGGGGGCGGAGCGTCATCGTGTAATGGCGGACGCATTTTGCTGAAGCTCCCTAACCTCTCTCCCAAAACCAACAAAGAAATCGTTTTAAATAGAACTCTTTTCCTCCGATTATGGGAAGAAACACGAGAAGCGAATCTTTACAGAATAATCCAACTTCCAAATCTGTAAAGGCTTTTTTTGCCAAAACAACCACATCTATCCCTGATCCTGTAGCTGGAGACGGCACAACTAAAATGGCGACTTCAACTCCTACGTCGAATCAGGAACTTCCTTCTGAAGACATCGTAATCAATAAAAAAGATCTTATGGAGATTCATCACGAACTGCATCAATCTTTAAAGACAGCTATGTCTGAACTCATTCAACCTATCAACAATACTCTTACCGACCTCATGAAAGAACTTCGTGAAACAACAAAAATGGTGGAAACAAACGCAGAACTCTGTACAACTCTACAAGAAGAGGTAAGGCAGCTCCAAACTTTTGAGTCTGATGTAAATACTAGAATCCTTACCGCTGGCATCAGCACAACCTCAAATTTCGCAGATTTGAGGAAGGCAGTGAGGAGAACACTGACCTAGCAGCTTTTATTTCTTCATGGTTGGCCCAGGCATTACAACTAGAAGAAGGGGTGGCCCCTGCCATTGCAAGAGCTTATAGATTGGACCCATTGGCTAGAGTGAGGAGAAGGTGCCCCAGAGACATTTTAGTTAACTTTGTCTACCCCAGATCAAGAGACAAGGTCCTAAGAGAAGCTAGGCTCAAAGGTTCACTACTATACAAAGACAGGAAAATTCTGGTGTTGCTGGATTTATCAACTGAAACACTAGAAAAAAGGAAAACTCTGAAATTCTTCACTTCAAAGCTCTATGAAGAAAAAATACGATTTAGATGGAGCCCTTCGTCGGACATTATAGTGTATAAGAATGGAACGCAACTTCTAGCCTCTAATAATGCCTCTGGTAGAGCCCTACTGAAAGCATGCAGGATTAAACTCTCTGCAGAAGAAGACAAACAGCTTCCAGACTGAAGTGTACATTTAACCCAACAACCTATCTTTTCAACTGAATTCAGCTTGCAAAGAACTTTTATATTTTTACATTCTAAACATTTTAAAACATATGAATGCAATTGATATTAATTATTGGATAAGTCTGGTTTGATGAGATAGGTTGCAGAAGTTTAAAGATATACACTATACAGTGAAGAGAACTGTTTTTTCCCCCCGGTTTATTATATCTGACAGAGGTTAAAGTCCATATATAGTATAGTATTGTATCCCTCCTTATAAATACTTATCTTTTGGTTTCGTAAGATTCCATGCGCTCCCATTGGCTGTAAAATGCCCTCCCTCAGCCATTGGCCCATCAGCCGCCACTCAAGAGTACATTGGCCGGGTGCTGGGTCTGCTCCTTTCCCCACCCACTCCCCCTTCAGACAGATTTGCTGGCAGACCAGCTCTCTCTCCTGAGGAAGACAGTTCTCTTGACTCCTGTGAGGGACTGTCCACTCAGTGGCTGTTGATAGGCAGCCAAGCTTGGTTCTGTGAGTAAAAAAACAAAGGACTTTCAGCATAACCCCCTCCCCCGCCCATAACCCCCTCCCCAATGGCCACTTTCCTGTCAGAATAAATGGAAAAAGTCTCTCTCTCCTGCTTAGCTTCAGCATGGCTTACTGGCTAACGAGGTGGGCCAGTGACCATCAAACTATTTTCTTCAACTCCCTGCTGTGCGGCTGACTTTCCCCTAGAGTTGCCAATCTCCAGGTTGGACCTGGAGATCTCCCACTGTTACAATTGACCTCCAGATGACAGAGATCAGTTCCCTGGGAGAAAATGGTTGCTTTGGAGGGTAGACTCTATGGCATTATACCCTGCTGAGTCCTTCCACACACACCCCAAATGCTACCTCCACAGGATCCACCCCCCCAAATCTCCAGGTATTTCCCTAATCACAGTTGGCACCTGTACTTTCTCCTCTGTCGGTAAAAGGCCTTTTCCACACCTATGTTGGCCTTTGGGAGAAAACTCATTGGACCCAGTCCTGATCAGGTTGCCAACTCCAGGTGAGCAATTCCTGGAGATTTGAGGGATGGAGCCTGGAGAGGGTGAGGTTTGAAGAGGGGTGGCCCCTCAGACAGGTACGATGCCATAGACTCCACCCTCCAATCCAGCCATTCCCTGATGGGGAACCATTGTTGCCAATCTCCAGGTGGGGCTGGAGATCACTCAAAATTACAACTGCTCTCTAGGAGGGAGGGGGGAGGAGATGGAAAACTAAAAGTAGGTTGATGGTTGGCTGGGAGGGAAATAGGGTTATCAACTCCAGGTTGGGAAATTCCTGGAAATTTGAGGGGTAAAACCTGGAGAGAGTGAATGTTGAGGAGGGGTGGGACCTCAGACAGGTACAATGCCATAGACTCCACCCTCCAAACCAGCCACTCCCTCCTGGGGAACCACTGTGACCAATCTTGGTGGTGGGTTGGAGATCACTCAAAATTACTACTGCTCTTCAGGTAGCAAAGATCAGTTCCTCTGGAGAAAATGGTGGACTCTGTCATTCTACCCTGCTGAGATTGCCACAGCAAATTGTCGCTGAGTGCCCAAAGCCGGGGCACTCTCCCAGAGCCTCTTTCTAGAGCCCGTTGTATTTATTTCCACAACGGACCTTATTCCTAGTTTTTTTATAAAAGAAAACCAGACTAATTGTACAAATTGAAAGTTTAATGATACAAAATATACAGGGATGACACCTTGACTTTTAGTTTATTATATCTAACTGCATTTAACGTCTAAATATAGTGCTATATTGTGTTTTTTGATATAAGAGAAACGAAATGATCTTATAAGTTGAAAACAAAAGCATTCTTTAGTTAAATATATTTTTTGTTATAAAGTCAAAGTTGAAAAACTTTTAATAAGCTGACTATTTAAGCTACTTTAGTTGAATAAGCTGACTATTTAAGCTATTTTAGTTGAATAGAACTGTACAACTTTTATATTATTTTAATATTGAAGATTTAATATTACTTACTGTATTGGATATAATGCTTTAATATATATTAGCAAAGCTTGGTCTTATTTGAATCATAAAGTGAACAATTCTTTTGTTATGATGTTTATATATTAATTATGAAGTAAAAGAGGGATATTATCTCTACATTAAGTTTTAATTCATCATATACCTATGTTTTAAGATTCTATGAATCTTTAATTAATTAAAACATATTGAGAGAGGGTGGGACTGATTATATCCCTTAGTTTTATAGCTAAGAAACAGTACTCCCCCAACCACTACCAATTTCCTAAGTAGAGCATCTTAAATGCTGCTCTTCTCTCTTACCAAAGGGTGGGTAGAGAAACTAGAGTTTAATCCCAAATAGGGATAGTTTATTATTATAGTTAGAAAGTTAGTAGTTATTGAGTTTTTGTTTTCTGACTTACATTTTTTAAGAACTTAACAACTTTATTGACACTTGAATTGATTGATAAAACATTAATGGCTCAACAATATAAATTTCTTTCTTGGAATTGTAGGGGCATGAAAAATCCAGTTAAAAGGAGATGCATTTCTAACTTGATGTACAAAGAAAAGCCAAACTTTGTCTGCTTGCAGGAGACACACATAAAACAAGCCACGAAATGTATTTTGCCTTTAAATTGGTTTTCCCAAAGCTTTCAGTCTACTGGAACTTCTAAAGCTAGAGGAGTAGCTATCTTAGTTTCAAAAACAACACCTTTCCAATGTCAAAAAATCAAGCAAGACCCTAGAGGTCGGTTTATCTTTGTAAAAGGTCTCTTAGATGGAGCACCGTTAACGGTAGCTTCTATTTATGCACCGAACTCTTCTCAGATACTTTTCATAAAGAATACTTTGCAAACATTGGCTGATTTCTCTTCAGATCCAGTACTTCTAGGTTGTGATCTAAATTATTTAATAGACCCATGTCTAGACAGAACGTATAATTTTTCAACTAAGAAACAAAAGAAAAAACAACAGCCTACAGAATTGTTACAAATTTTGACTCAATTCCAATTGATTGATGTTTGGAGACAATTAAATCCTAAAGAGAGACAATATACATATTTTTCTCAATCTCATAATATTTACACAAGAATTGTTTTAGCAAGTAAATCTTTATTTAATCAAATACAAAATGCAGACATATTGTCAGGTTCAAAAGCAAGTAGATCCAAGCATTCTTAGGAGTAAGAAGGGCTTTATTGGAATACAGCGCTAAAACCCACAGTGTAGAGGTTATTGTCAGGAATGGCGATGCAAGCGGCTCAAGCATGGTTATAGTGTGATGTAAAATTGCGATTAGCAAATGACCTGCAAGCGCGCGCGCAGGAAACTCCCGGCGGGAGAATTACTTAATGGGCGGGAGACGGCTCCCTCCTCCCCTCGTCTTCACAGGAATGGAAAATTCTCATACGAAGAAGAATAGCCCAAAGCCTGCACTCAAGGCCACCGTGATAAGACCGAGCGGCAGGGAAGAAGCTCCCACATTACTGCTAGCATACCTACGCAAGCGCAAAAGCAGGGACGAGATAGGGAACACAGCACAATGGATACAGTGTGAAACAATACAGAACCATTACTGACACATAGGTTCTCAAACAGTTTCAGATCATTCATGGATACATTGCTTATTAACAACAGTAGTAAATGATGGTAAAACTCCAGATTGGACTTTTAATAAACAATTACTTCAAAATCCAAATTTTTGCAAAAAAATACAGGCAGACATGATGGAATATTTTCATTTTAATTCTAACTGTGGGGTATCCTCGGACTTAGTCTGGGATGCCTTCAAATCTGTAATTAGAGGAAAAATTATTTCATTGGCATCGTTTTATAAACAAGAGAGACAAAAATTAATTTCAGAACTTCAACAAAACAGTAAAGCCCTAGAAATATGCCATAGTAGATTTGGTAGTAAAAAAACTCTGCATAAATTAGAACAGGAAAGAAAAAAATTAGAATTGTTAGAAACATCTATAATTCAAAAACAAATAGCTAAATTAAAACAAAAATATATTACTAAATCTTCGAGATCATTAACATTACTTAAAAATGGACTGAACCAAAAATTAAATTCAAATTTGATACATGCAACTCTCACCCTAGAAGGTTCTCTTTATACCTCATCTAAAGAAATCAACTCTAATTTTTCTAAATTTTATGCAGATTTGTATAGTTCTTCCTCCCCTTCTTTGGACGCTATCCAAAAATATTTGAAAGACATTAAATATAATATAACTTTAACACATGACCATAGAACCTTTATGGATCAACCAATTACGATAAAGGAATTTAACAAAGCCATTAATAACTCAAAATCTAACAAAGCAGTAGGCCTAGATGGCCTCCCGAGTGAATTTTATAAATCATTCAAAGAACAAATTTCCCCCCAATTATTAGAAACATGCAATGCAATTATGAAAACAGGAAAACTTCCTAAATCATGGACTCAAGCAAAAATTATTGTAATACACAAAAGTGGTAAGGCTAGATTAGAACCTGCCTCTTATAGACCAATTTCCATTTTGAACCATGATTTAAAAAATTTTTCATCTATTTTTGCATCTTGTTTAAATAAAATAATAGAACATTATATACACCCGGATCAATTGGGTTTTATACCCCATAGAACAATAACTGACAATATTAGGAAAACATTAAATCTCATAGAATATGGAAAATCTAACAAATTGGAATCTATTATTTTTGCCCTGGATGCCGAAAAGTCTTTTGACAAAGTAGAAATCAACTTTCTCCACACAGTATTGCGAACTATGAATTTTGGTCAAAATTTTCTTAAAGTAATTGATTCAATTTATGATTGCTCAACAGCTCAAGTAGTGATAAATGGATTCAGATCAGAGGCTCTACATCTTAAAAGAGGGACAAGGCAGGGCTGCCCCCTATCCCCACTCCTTTTTGCTATCTTCCTTGAGCCCTTAGCCTTTTCCATCCAAAATACAATTAATATTACAGGTATTACAATTAACAACCAAGAACACAAACTCAGTTTGTTCGCTGATGATGCAGTTTTTTATATCTCAAACCCATCTTCTTCTCTCAGTTACTTAATACAAAATATAGAAAAATATAGTGAGGTTTCTGGCTTCACTATTAATATCGGAAAGTCTGAGCTGTATCCAATTTATCTAACTACTCAAACTGCAACCTTATTATCAAGTAAAACGATGTTTCGTTGGGTTAAAAAAACATGGAGGCATTTGGGGATATTAATCCCAACAAACACTATAGATGTTTTTGCTGTTAATTTTAACCCCTTAATTTTTGAAATCAAAGATTTATTAACTAAACGGCAGAGATTAATTTTTACTTTATTAGAAAAAAATTATTACAATTAAAACCTTTATATTCCCTAAATTTTTGTTTTTATTTCAAAATTTACCAATTAAAATACATTCAATTATGTTTAAACAATGGAAGCAAATTTTTATTAATTTTATATGGGAACAGAAGAAACCTAGACTTAGTTATGAAACTTTAACTAAACCTATTAAATTGGGAGGTCTAGGATTACCACACCTGTAAAATTATTATTTAGCGGCACAATTAAAATTTGTTTTAGAATATGCACGTATTACACCGTATCGGACATGGGTAACAATAGAACAGGCACATACTCAAAAAGGTAAACTATCAGAGATAATCTGGTATAAATTGTTTGAAATAAACCAACAAAAAATAAAAAACCCTTACCTCAAATTAACATTGGACTTGTGGAATAAATATCGTTCAATTTTGATACCGGGGATTTCTCCTATGACTGTTTTTTAAAATCAATCCTGGTTTCACCCAGCGTTAGATACCTCAGCATATTGTCATTGGAGAAATGCAGATATAATCAGATTGGGAGATTTATGCAAAGGAAAACATTTATTAATAAAACTTCAGCTTGAATCAAAATGCAATTTCAAAATTTCTTGGACAGAATATATGCAAATAAGACATATGATGTATACAGACAATAAACTAGCAGCACTAGATGGACCACTAACTCCATTTGAAAAAGCTATTAAAAATAACAAACTATCATCTAGAGGCTTAATCTCCTTAATCTATCAATTATTGTGTAAACAAAACTGGGAAAAATTGACTACTATACAAAGTTCCTGGCATAAGGACTGTAATGTTACCTGGGATCTTGATCATTGGAAAGACATATGGTCAACAAGTGTTTTTACTACCTGCTTGTTAAATGTAAAACTTCAAAATTTTAAAATATATGCTAGGTGGTATATGACTCCCTTACGCCTTTCCTGTATATATCCTTCAGCATCTCCTTATTTTGGAAGGCATGCGGAGAGATAGGCTCGTTCAAACATTGTTGGTGGGCTTGTCCTAATATTGCATTGTTCTGGGACAAAGTACTTAGCATAACTAATAAAAAATTTTAACTGTACCTTCCCAAATACACCTGAATCACTACTACTCCATCATTGGCCCAACCTACGACTATCTAAACTACAATCGGAATTAGCAATGTTATTTTTTATAGCAGCAAAAACGTTAATTGCTCAAGCATGGAAAACCAGGAAAGTCCCTTCAATATGAGAATGGTTTGTTAAACTTTGGGATTTAGCAGTCATGGACAAGCTAGCAACACAAATAGTGATAGCTGAGTCACCTTCTCCTAGAAACAATTTATATTTAGAGAAATGGTTTCCCTTTTTTGAATTTATAAATAACTCAGAAAATAATAACTCTAGTTTACCACAGAAATATATTGACTTTATTTTTTATTAATAATCTAAGGTTAAAACATAATATATTTTTGTGAATTAGATGTTAAGACTAATTGTATCATTGTATTAAAATGATGTTGTTAAATGTTTTATATTTGGATTGATCATGTTACTACAAACTCTTTACCTTTTACAGTTTGTAATTTTTGAAGTTTTTTCTCTTAATGTTGTTGTTAATGTTTATATTTAAAATTAATAAAAAATATTTAAAAAATATTACAAGGGAGTCGTTACCGGCTAAATACCAGGAGAAACTTCCTAACTGTAAGAGTGGTTGAGCAGTGGAACAGCCTACCTCGGGAGGTGGTAGATGCTCCTTTGCTGGACGTTTTCAAGTGGAGACTGGACAACCATCTTTCTGGTATGTTGTAGGTATGTAGAGCTATCTTTCGGCTATGATCCTGCAGAGTGCAGGGGTTGGACTAGATGACCTGCAAGATCCCTTCCAACTCTTAACATTCTATGATTCTATGATCTCTGCTGCCTTTTCAGAAGGTCTTTATTGCGACTTTATTTCAATGAGCCTTTAGTTGACAGTGTGCAGAAGGCATATTTCAAATATTAAATAGTTTGCTTCTTTTTGGGTGCGGTCAGATGTTTATTTATTTATTTAATTCAATCTGTATCCTGTCCTTCCTGCTGAAGCAGGCTCAGGACAGTTAAATTTAAAAAGTTAAAATGCCTTAAAACACAAATGCGTTAAGCACAATGCACCACCATAAGACTCATATACATAACATATAACAAATAACAGATAAAGTGCTGGTGATGGTAACATTGCTTACTGATCTCAATAGGCCATGATACGATGGTAACAAGGAATATGGCCAAAGGCTGTTACTGTTGACATCACAGGCTGTTGATGTTGACATAGAGGGCCTTTCCACAGTTCAGTTGTTATTGGTAGTGGCTCCTAATCAAAGGCCTGGTGGAAGACCTCTGTTTTGCAGGTCCTGCAGGGCTCTGATGTCTTCTGGGAGCTCTTCCACCAGTATGGAGCTGTTACTGAGAAGGTCCTGGCCCTGGTAGAGCCCAGTCTGGTGTCTTTCGGTCCAGGGAAGGCCAAACAATTTTGAGACCCTGACCTCAGTGCTCTCTGGGGAACATATGGGGAAAGGCAGTCCCTCAGGTAGGCAGGCCCCAGACCATATAGGGCTTTAAAGGTCAAAACCAGCACCTTGAAGCAAATCCAGTATGCTATTGGCAGCCGGTGCCAGGCTGGATATGCTCCCACACAGGGAGACCAATCAGCAGCCTGGCTGCCACATTTTGCATCAGCTGCAGTTTCCGGATTTGCGACAAGGGCAGCCCCATGTAGAGAGCATTACAGTAGTCCAATCTCAAGGTGACCATTGAGTGGATCACTGTTGCCAGATCATTGCGTTTGATGAAGGGAACCATCTGCCTAATCAGCTGAAGATGGTAAAAGGCTGCCTTGGCAGTGGTTGCTACCTGGGCCTCCATCGTTAAGGAGGCATCCAGGAGTACTCCCAAGCTTCTGACCTTCAGCGCTGGCACCAACATCGCCCCATCAAAGGCCAGTAGTGGGCTCCCTACCCGCGGTCTGCTCTGACTCAGGCACAGGACCTCCGTCTTTGTCGGGTTCAATTTCAATTGGCTCAGTCTAAGCCAGCCAGCCATGGCTTGTAATGCCAGGTCCAGATCTTCTGGGGTAGAGTTGGACTGACCACCCAACAGTAGATATAGCTGGGTGTCATCCGCATATTGGTGACACCCTAGCCCGTGCCTCTGGGCAAGGGGCGCATATAGATGTTGAATAACATCAGGGAGAGCACTGCCCCTTGGGGCACTCCACAGATCAGCGGGTGCCTTCAGGACAGCTGACCCCTGAGAACCACCCTTTGTCCCCAACCTTGGAGAAAGGAGGTGAGCCATTGCAAGGCAAGCCGCTGAATCCCAGTGTTGGCAAGGTGGTAGGTCAGTAGCTGATGGTCAACTGTTTCGAATGCCGCCAACAGGTCCAACAACAGCACCGCCATCCCGCCCTTATCCAGATGCCTCTGGAGGTCATCTGTGGGGGCGACCAGTGCCGTCTCCATCCCATGGCCTGGGTGAAAGCTGGGCTGGAAGGGGTCTAACATGGAAGTGTCATCCATAAAGCCATGCAACTGTATTGCCACCACCCTCTCAATTAATTTGCCCAAATAGGGCAAGTTGGAAACCAGCTGACAGTTTGCCAATTCGACTGGATCCAGGGATGTTTTTTTCAAGAGAGGGCAGACCATCACTTCCTTGAGTGCCCCTAGGAACAGTCCCTCTGAGAGGGACTTGTTAATAATATCCCTAAGGGCACCTCAGAACCCCTCACAAACAGCTTTAATTAGCCATGAAGGGCATGGATCAAGGCGGCATGTGGTTGGGTGTACCATCAAGAGCAATCTGTTGACTTCCTCTAGACTGAGTGGACTGAAATGATTATTTTAATCCACTGTTGCCCCACCTCTAATTGATCCAGGGTATTTTGTAACAGAGAATATTTATCAGACTCACCCCTTTTAGCACTCTTCAAAGAGTTTCTACCCAATTCTTGATTGATCAGAATCAGACCCAGCAGCAAAGGAGTGTTGCCGTCGGCCATTTTTAAAAATAATTTCTCCCTTGAGCATGCCCACAAGTGCTGATATGCCTCCTGGGATATGTAGTTCATGGGGCTGTTGACCATTTTTTTAAAAAGTTTGTCCTCCGGGCATGCGCACAAACACTGATCAGCCTGTTGGGACATGTAGTCTCCCTCTCTAAACTTTTCAATTTACCCCTTCCTCAAAGCACTGGAAAAAGTACAACAAAGATGAAGAAAACAAAGTTTAGAGCAGCCCCTGTGGGAGAGGGGGAGAGAAAGAGAGGTGTGAATAAGCAGTTGTGCGCACATCACTAACTACTTTTTTAAAAAAATGGTGGACGGAAAACAAAATATCAGTCAGACCTGTGCAAGAGTGTGATCAGACAGCAGGAAATCCATTTTGGAACCAGCTCAGACCAACAAGACTGGACTTTCTCAGGTATCAAAGAAACATGCAATGGACCGGGGTGGGTGGGAGGGGACGACTGAGAATCGACAAACAAATGTTGCTGTCTGATCATGCACTTTAAATCTGTAAAGGAACAGCAAGGGCAATGGATCAAACTGCCCGTGTGAATGCAGCCTTTGATTGGTATTTTGATGCTGGAAATTTAAACCATCTCAAGCTTATTGGAAAGGAGGGCTAAAAACAATATTAAATCTTATGGTTGCAACTCTGTATGAGATCTCTCCTTCATGTCTGGAGCACTCCAACCAAACCATACCATGTGATAGAATGCAGTGGTAAGGAAGCCTCACTTCAAAAACACAGGTACAAGAATCGGGCTGCCATTATAGAGCAGTTTTCAGCAGCACCTGAAATATTTAACATACCCAGTGTTTATGCAAGCATAAAACAAATGTTTCCCACATTAGCTAAAACTTGAGGCACACACACACCCTTCTTTATATTTATTAGATGGTTTTTACACGAATACTTACAGCAATATGTTAAAAAAGATACAGTTTGTCTCTTCAGTTCTTGGCATCACTGCATAGCAGTCACAGCATTTTGCACAGTCTATTGCTTTCTGTTTGCTTGATGCATGTTTATACATGCATTTAGCAGCTGAATCTTGCTCCCATGAAGCCAGTGGACACTGGCTATGGGATCATAACTTGGCCCATAAGGGGTGTGTGTGTGTGTTCAACAGTAAACATACAGTTTTATGAATCTTTGTTTATAAAGTTTAACAATATATTTTATTCCCAAGTCAAACTTTAGTTTCTGCATGTAAAATCTTGTGTACCTAAAACACCAGGTAGATTGCTGAAATATTTGCACCAATGCAAAAATAGGATTATCTGCAGTACTGCTTGTTCTATCTTTTTTCGCGTTTGTTTTATTTTGCCGTGATATAATAAAAAGTCTGTTTTAGTACGGATTAATGTCTCAGACCCATATTATAGAAGGAACCCACATTGACCAGGGAATATCCTGTGCTTGGTACTTGGCTTAGTCAATAAAATTATTTGTGATAGAATAAACCCTGAGGGGTTTCTGCTGCCATTTTTCCACAGGCGGGAAAAAAGAAGATGAGAACTGGCCCTGAGAAACACTTCTTGATGTTCGGTTAAGGTGAAGGTGGGCCATCATCTCGCAGTAGATTTTTTCATATAGATAAAAGGCTGCAATTTCTAAGCACATTTATGCTCATCTATGTTTCTCAGAAATCAGTGTGACTTCTAACACTTAGAATTTAGGTTTGGAATATAGTTCAGGTAGAGTTTTGAGCCAGGGTTTTGAAGTTCATTGGCAGTACCGCATAGAAAATGGCCCACTTGCCACCAATAATGAGAAGAGTCTGACCAGGCAATCTCTAGAAATTTGGGGAAACATAGGGTCACCTAGCCCTATTTATTTGTTCTTTCCTATCTTATTTTCTCATTAGTCTTCAAAAACGTATAGTGATACTGTGGCAGATAATAAAGGTTAAGAAGAATGCAGACTTAATTAGTTCATTATTACCGTTATTCTCCTTGTAATACCGGGTGGTGAAAAATTTGGGCAGTTTTTGTTAAGTTCTTTGGGAGGTTGGAGCTGTTGCTACATCCTATGTAGCGCTTACTGAGATGTTGCTTTCCTTCTCCAAAGCAAATGTGGTTTAAATTTCTTGTAATAGTTTTTAATATTACAGTAATGAATTTACTGGTTTTCATAGCCTAAGCTCTCATTTGAGCCATGAGGCTTGCTCAGGTCTATGTTTCTGTGGCTACGATATTCTGTGCAGATTAGTAATCAGCAGTATTCTCTTCATTCATATTCTTGTTAATTTTCTTTTACTTTACAGCCCTCTCATTGATTTGATATTTGGCATCTTAATTCCTGTTTCTGGAACATATTTTATTCTAGTTAAGATATACATGAAAACATTGTGAAGTTTGATACAGAATCTGAGTAAGGTCCAATTTTTCTACTATACACCTGAGGCTGCCTGAAACTGAGTCAGGCTGTTGGTCCATCAAGGTCAATACTGTCTACTCTGACTGGCTGCAGCTCTCCCATGTCTCAAGTCGAGGTCTTTCCCATCATCTTTGCCTTTGCCTTTTAAAATGGAGATGCTGGGGATTGAAACTGAGACCATCTGCATTCAAAGCAGATGCTCTACCACTGAGCGATGGCTCCACTCCCATATTAGTTGCAATTCATTAAATCCTGGTATAACTGAAATTGCCATCATCACCTTAACAACCAAACTCTTTCCAGTATGGTAATGTTAGTAGCAGTGGAGATGAGACATGAAAGGCTTTAAGTTGTGTGAACTGGTCCTAAGAAGCTGTCTGTAATGTACTCAGACATAATGCAATCAGACATAATGCAATCAGACCTGACCACGTGCGAGGCAAGGAAGCCACGCGGCCAGGCAAAACGTCTGAGCTTCGCTCACCTGAACAAAGGACTCAGCGGATCCTAGCCTACTCCAATCAGAGGGTTAGGCTCCCGGCCAAGAGCCTATGGAATTCTCGGCCACTGTAAATAGCCAATGACTTGAGTGGGGTGTGTTTGGGGTGTGGGGTTTTCAGGGGATATAAACCGGCCTGCGAGCCGGGTAAAGTTGTCTTGTTCCTGATCTTCAAATGAAAGTATGAGCTGATTTAACTCTACGGACTCATCAGTCTCAGTACTTTTCACTGTCATAGGATTAATTGGATCCAAAGTTGCTGTTACACCAGCAGGATGACTCTGCCTTTGGCAAAGAAGCATTCCCCCCCCCCGATACTTCCCTCCCACCAGTGAAGGCTCAGCAGGCTGCAGCAGGAGTCGGGAGGTGGGAAAGACTACTTGACCAACTTTACTCTGCTGCCAATGCTTTGGATCCAAACGTCCTCACATAACCACAATTCCGTTGGTTTCAGCCAGGCCCTGCGTTATTGTGTTGTCACGGAAGTTGCAGCAGGCTGACTCCGCAACAGCTCTGTGAGAATGCAAGAAGCCCCGGGCCAAGTGGGAGGAGCCACGTTGCACCCCTCCCGGCCCATGGGCAAAGGAACCATGGCCTAGGCCCAGGGCTCCCCACAGGGCAAGGGGCACTGCTGCATCCGCTCCCCAGCTGCCTTAGGCTGAGAGAGGAAGGGAAGGGCTTTTGACGACAGAGCCCTGGCTTATGTGTGCAGGCCAGAGCAGCGCTGGGACAACGGATCAGATGATCCATTTTGATAAGCTCGACTTTTTTCCCCTCGTCCTTTCACTTGAACTCAAAAGTAAGCAAGCTTCTGTTTTGATGTACAGTGTCATCTGGTGTCGCTTTTCATAGCACTGAACACAAAACGTGTGCACATGGACTGTGTATTTTGTGAGTGTGTGTGTCTGGCTGTACAGTCTTTGTGGAAAATATGTAAGGACGAAATTGCTTTTTAATGTTTCATGCCACAGAAGCACCATTTCTTGAGAAAATTTAAGCATCTCAAGAGACTTGTAATGGGATTGTGCAGTAGTTCTTGAATCCTTGCCCTAGTCTTGTGAATTTCTTGAAACATGTTGTAGCTAGAAATGAAGTTGTATACTTAAAGCTCTTTATAATTTCTTCCAAAAAAACAGTAAGGAGGAGCATGCAGTTTTTATGTGCACAATAGTTTACTCTTCATTTGACTTACCAAAGAAATCGATATTCTATTGCACCATTGTGAATTTGTGTTTTTTATGTGTTCTAGTTTAGACAGCACATAATGTTTCATAATGTTGGTATCTCTTATATTGATTAGATACGAACTGGATTTTCCATGGCATAACACATAGGTTCCCCTACACACACCGGTGTTCTGCTGATATAACGAACTTTAGGCTGGAATGTATTTGTATGGATTCACTTTCTTTTGAAATTCATCAGCTGGGTACCTAGAGCAAACTCCTTCACTGTAGTTGCATAATACTTTGGGGTGATTTCCCACTAAAGCTGCCGCGGGGTTGTGCCGCCGTTTGCCCCGAGATTTTTAGTCAATTTCACACCCGAAGCCACGGGGCTGCATTTTGACCCGCGGCTTCGCCGATTTCCCCGCAGTTTCGTAATCCTCAAAAAACAGGATTACGAAACTGCGGGGGAAATCGGGCGAAGCCGCGGGTCAAAATGCAGCCCCGCGGCTTCGGGTGTGAAATTGACTAAAAATCTCGGGGCAAACGGCGGCGCAACCCCGCGGCAGCTTTAGTGGGAAATCACCCTTGGTTTTAATGTAATTCTACAATGTGAAACTAGGATGAAAAGAGGATCTTTCAGTTAAAGTGCAATATATATCCCTATGTCCCAAGAACGTGCTTTTTAATTGATGGCTTGACTCTGGATTAGAATTGTATATGGTATATATGCTTGTTGCATTTTCATAAAACATATTTATCAAAGTTTTACTGGGCAGGAAGGTAAGATGAGAAATATAGACAATTCCTGTCCATTACTTCTGAGAGATATTAAAAAGAAGAGTTTCCTTGATGGGAATGGAATTTTTATTCTTAGCAATGCAGTAACATTGTCTTAAGTGCTACTTTATATTCCTTTGCTGGAACCTTCCTGTTGTAAAGCCTTGTGCATCATCGATCACCTGTTTGCAAATGATGCTGGTAGACAATGTTCCCTCCAAGCTGAGTTAGTGTGAGCTAGCTTACAGTTTTTTATTCTCCGGCTCACACATTTTTGTCTTAGCTCAGGAAGGATGGCTCCAGAGCAAAGAAAGTAGAATTTTTGCTCACAAGAGTCCACAGCTTAGAGGGAACATTGGTGGTAGAGTAATAAACCAGTGAGAAAAATGAAAGCAAAAACATTCCTGAATGGATGTGGCAGTATAGTGCTACATTAGTAAAAAGTTGTCATATAGGACAGAATGAACACTATAATGAGTTAGAACCGGACCCAGAAATCTCACCTGACCAAAAGGCACAAGACAACACTAGCGAAAAAGGCTGAACCAGAGTTAACAATTTATCTGGGTGATTAACCATGTCTTTTCAAGAATAAAGTTCATGGAAAGGAAATTCCTAAGTTACTGTTACTAGTAATAAGAAAAAGGAAAGCAAGTTTTTCTTCATTGTGACAGACCCAAATCTGCTTACAAATGAGGCACATGCCCATAAAAGTTGTTAATCTATGTAATTTTTTTTACTTGCTGTGTCATTGGAAAGACTATTCTAACACCTTAATGTCCAATTCAAGACCATTCTATCCCTGGAACTTGCCCTTGTGTTTCTAACTATTATAACATCTCTATGGACATCCATTTAGATTTCACTTTTCTACTTTGGGCAGTTGTGTTCAGGTGCATCTTTGTTAGATAAGAAAAATGCAGAGGAATGCATATGAAGCTTTCCAAAAGATTGCCTTGGTAAATACCACTCCTATGTAACCCTGGACAAGTGAAAGCAGGCCACACTGAAATGATAGGAGTTTGGTAGCTGTCAGAAAGTGAAGGATGCTAAAAGTTAAGGCCTTTATCTGCAAACAAAAGTATTAATAGTCTTCTATAACATATTTACAAATGCTTCAGATACTAAAACTAACAGTGTTTTGTTCACAGTGCCATTGTTTATACAGATAGCTTTCCCATAATACTTCAGTATTTTGGCATGGGAATCAGTAGCGCTTTATATATACAGGAGACGTACATGTGCGAATATAAACAGATCACGGATACACTTGTCCAAAGAGACATCTGGAAACATTTAGACCGTACAACTCTTCCCTTTGATTTGCTAGGAAAACTGTTCTTGCAGTGAGAAGAATGTCAGTCATATCTAAAGTGGCATAAAATGATTAACAAAATGGGCACTACCATGAAAAAGCTTTGAGTACACAGAATAACCTTAGTTCAAGGTTCCTAGATTCTTTGTCCAGTGCACCAAATACAAAAATTAAAAAGGCTTTAATTATTTAAAATGAGACACTTTTTCTTCTGTGAGGCCAGATTTCCTCTGAGTTCTGACAATGCTGGTGGTGATTTTGATGTGCGGCCCAGCTGCCAGACTGAAGACTGTACACTGCTTCAGGCCCTCATTCAGAGAGCCATGTCACAGTATGACTCAAAAGTGAATGAAACCGATAACCAAGAGTGCACTGGTCTTGCCTGTCCCCTTGAAGCCTCTTGGTAGTTGGCACCCACTTTACTGGCCCAGTTTCAGCACTACTGAATGAAGCTTCTCATATAAGCAGTTCATGATCAGAAGTGATGAATGGCTTCAGCTATTAAGATGAGGAAGTGGGATTCACCTTTAGCATCAAACCCGAAGTGTGGGCTTTACTGGGGAGAACGCCCATATCTTCTCTTTTCCTCCCTACTTTCCTCCCTTCCTGCTTGGTTAACGATGGCCCAATGGGGCCTTAGCATTTTGTTCACAGTTGTGAAAGGCAGTGGCACTACAGCGCAAAGTGGGAAGCTGCCACTATGGAGTTTCTCCTTCATTTAAAGTCTGTTCTTCATTTTCAGTTCCTTGACCTGAGTGGTCAGTGCTCCTAGTAATGCTGGGTTCTTTGTGAAGTAAATTCCTCCACCTGGCCTTGTTCCTCCGCAGATGATTTTGCATGTTTTCTGATAAGGAAGTGTTCCCAGTAAAGTTGGCCCATTCTTCAAAGAGTGGCTCCACAATGTAGGTCATGAAGCCTGGGGAAAAACACGAGGCAAGTCATATCAGCAACTGCATCATTCACCAAGTGGACTCTCCTGCTAAGCCAGCAACCTAGTACAGAGCCTGAAATTACATATTTCACTGTAGTCTGGTGATATGCAAATTGCAGCACTGGGGCTCAAGTACCTCTGCACCAGGCTTTTTTAAAAAAATTAAAGTTATTTTTTTGTTAAGTTGGCAACATCACTTCTTCTGTTGGTAAAGTCAATAGAAAATGGCCAAAATAAAATGGCTTGCAGTTTTGCAGCATTTCCAGAGCTTAACGAGGCGACTATAGTGTCTGTCTTGGTGGTCGGCCTGATATTCTTGTTCAGAGACTTAACTAGCTTGGACTGGGTCATACATATCTACAAGTGAGAGACCCACAAGGACTTGTGGAGGAGTAGCACATTTCCCCTATCCCCCTATTTGTCTTCATGGAAAGCTGCATTTCCTGCTCTCACCATTTCCTGCTTCGTTCCCACACCAGACAACTTACCTTTATCTGTGCTCCGTCCACCTTTCCACCCTTCCTTCACCCTGGCAGCCTCTCCCCAGGAAAACTGGCTGTGTTGTACACTGCCAGCAACTGGGCCTGTGCCCTGTTGCGTGGTGGTTAACCTGCATAGACTTATGGGGGTACCTCACTTTCCCACTCCTCACTGTTTCCCCTTTCTGTCCTGGCAGATCCCATATCTTCTCCTCTTCTTTTGCTTCTTTCTCTCCTTCACACCCACCCACCAACTACTTTTATCCTGTCCGCATGTTGAGCTAGCTTTATTATTTCGTTTTTATCCCACATTTCTGCACAATGGGGTCACAAAGCAGCTTACATCATTCTCTTCTCCATTTTATTCTCACAACAACGCTGTTAGGTAGGATAGCTTGAGAATGTGTGATTGGCCCAAGTTCACTCAATTTCCACAACAGAATGGGGATTTGAACCTGGGTCATCTAGATCCTAGTCTTAAATTCTAACTACTGTACCACACTGGCTTGCATGCGGTGGCTGCTCTTTGAACAGTAGCAAGCAGCTGGGTATGGGTATGTCATGGAAGTCTCATGGTAGCAAGTAGCCAGCGGTTGCTGTCAGTCCTGATCCCAGTGAGTCTTCCCTCAAAGACCAAAGTGGTCTTGGAAAGAGCCCTGCCCCCTCCCCCCTGCCTTTTACAGACAGAACCTAAGCCATGAAGGCCTGGTAATACTATTGTGGTGTTTAGCAATTGCCTCTGAGGCAATTATTTCTTAAAGCTACATGTGCTGCTGCTTATATTATTTGCAGGGGATTCCCCCCCCCCCCCGTTTTTGTTTTTTGTTTAGATTTCAGATTTTTCTCCAACCTTGAGGCTTTTCTCAGGTTTGTAAATAGTTCTTCCTGGTCTGTAAATGGCTCTAATTGCCCAGTTTAAGTATACGTAGATGGGGCCATGTTGACGATTAGATAAATTGACAAGCAGGGAACCTGAAAAGACTTGTGGGGGGGGCACTTCATTTCCCCCTCTATACCCTTTCAATCACTATTTGGCAGCCCCTGTGTCCTCTCCCCTTTTCCTACTTCCTTTTGTTCTTCCCAATCATCAAGCAACCCTTCTATTATCTGCCTTTCACAGTATTCATTTTTACTCTACTTTTCTCCATTACAGGGAGATCCAAAGCAGCTTAAAATTCTCTTGTCTTCCATTTCATCCTCACAACAGTGATGTGAAATAGGTTAGACTGTGAAAAAAGGGACTGGTTCAAGGTCACCCAGCAAGCTTCATGGCAGAGTGGGGATTTGAACCTGGGTTTCCCAGATCCTAATTTCAAACTATAACTACTGCATCATATTGGCTTTTTTTGGAGTCACTGCTGTTGAACAGTAGGAAGTAGCTTGATCTGGGTGAGTCATGCTGGTCAGGCACTAGAAAGGTTGCAGGTGGCCTGGCACCAATGAGTCCTTCCTCAGGCCTAAACAGCCCGGGAAAGGGCCCTGCCTCCTCCCCCTGCCTTTAATGACAAAAACCACAGTTTGAAGATTCCCAATGCAATTGTGGTTGCCTAGAAATGGCCACAGTGGTCACTGAGAGAGCATTTGTTTCTTAAAGGTACAGGCATTCTTTAGGAGTTTTTTAAATCCCACAGTATTGTGTGTGTGTTTTAAACATTTCAGATTTTTCTGCAAACCTGGTTGTTGTTGTTTTGAGTTTGCAGAAACATCTGTCATGTCTGTTCACCGCACCAGTATCCAGATTTAAGAAAAGTTGTTAATTTGACTTTGAGTGAGATTCAGGTCAGCATGAATGGCCCAAAGGAAAACAAGACACTAGATTCATCATTTGATTTTAGCTGAGCCAACTTCATGTGTCCTAAAGCTCAGAGAAAAACATAAATTCTTCTTTCAAGAATAAGCTTCTTAATTCTGAACAGTTGGCATGATATCTGAAAATTATAACTGCTCTGTTTACTTGGAAAGCACATGATCAGAAAACAGATGATGTTTAACTTTTTTAAAAAACTGGATTGTTCAGCAAATCAATACATTAACAGGCAGATAAATTACACATTAGTTTTTGTCCTTTAACTCACTGACTAGAAATAAAAGATCTGTGCAAATGGCCTACTGAGATTCTGAGTAGGGATGCTGAAAATTTTGGCAGCGAAGCTCTTCGGCAGCCGAACATATTGTGTTCAAAACTCACAATTAGATTATGAGAGAACAAATCAGAAAGAATAATGTGAAAGACTATCAAAAGCTGGGAATCTGCTTCCAATTTCCTTTCCGGGAATCTTTGCTGGGTCCAGTCCTTGCTAGAAGACAGCAACTGTGGGGAGAGCAGCAGAAGCCGACTGCCCACTGATTCTCCAAACAGTCGAGAATTGTCTTCACGTCACTTAGCCCTGGAAATGTTGCTGTTGCTAGACTTGCTGGGTCACAACGAAGCTGGGATGGGGTGGGGATCATAAGCCAACTCCTAGTTAATCAGGGGATCAAGTGGGAATGGGTTCTTGATCTCGTCTCCCCTCTCCACAAAAAATGGCTGAGTTTTGAGAGGGCTGAAATACGGTGAAGTTAGAGACCTTCAGTTTCTGGTCTCTGACTTTGCTGTGTTTCTGCTTCCCCAAACTCTGAAATCCTTCTAGGTGAGCTAGGATTGGGCTTCTAATTCCATCCCCCAACACTATGTTTGGGGAAGGCTGAAACACAACATGAAGGCTCCGATCTCTAACTCTGCTGTGTCTCAGCCTTCATTCAAACAATAATTTTTGTGATGGGATGGGGAGTGAATCAGAACTCACTTCTGACTTGTTTGCCTGTAAATCAGCTTCTGGTTCCCACCTCCCACCCCAAACTCCACTTTGCTCCCACCAACAAGCTGGGAGGTGGCAAAAATGTCCAGCTCTGAGACATCAGAAGCCAGCTCTTTGAGTCAGCTGCTTACCTCCCCCCTCAGTTTTCTGGGCCGCAATAACCCTGGGAGTCAGCTCCAGATCCCCCATGCAGCTAGCCTATTGATGCTGAATGGAATGAACAGGTTGCACACATCTGAACAGCCTGTCAATTAATCAGCTTCTGGACTGGAAGTGGCAAACAGGTTGTGAGCTGAACTCGCAGGTATTCAACATCTTTAGTTCTGAGAAGAATGGCAGCTTCTGGAACCTTTAGGGTGGCTTCAGACATTCTGTACTGTACAAGGTGAAGATGTGCAGGGGGAACTGTGATACTGCTTGTTTAAAATGTCCAGAACTGGAGGCCATCTATCCTCTCCTACAGAAATGTGTGTGTGTGACAGATGCAGGAACTTACATACAGGCTGCGATCACACATTAAATAATCCAGTTTCAGTGCACTTTCCAACTAGATTTTACTGTGTGAACTGGCAAAATCCAGTTGGAAACTGCCTTGAAAGTAGATTGAAAGTGGATTATTTAGTGTGTGTGATTGCAGCCACAGTCTCCCTGCAGAGAAAATGCATACGCTCAATTTGGGGTATGGGAAGAGAATTCCTCTCCACATGTCAGGAATCTTTTGGGGTTACTTGTAGGATGAACGTTCTCAATACTTTCTATTCAATGCACTGCTAAGCAGATGCAGCTAACCAGGTGAGACTGTTTAGAGGTGGAAGAAAACAGGCAGGCTAGTGGCCTCCTAGCAAATAACCATATTTTTTATCCATATCTTTGTAAAAACAAGTTTTACAGTGCTGGTTTTTGTTGTGGTGTAAAGAAGGAGACTCTTCTGGAACTGAGTGGTCTTCTGAAACACTTGTAATACCTGTTTAAACAGGTTTTTCATATTTTTGTGCTGTCTCAGGCTTGTGAAACTGTTTCAACAGAGGTAACCATGAGACAAATGAAAAAATGTGAGCCTTGTAAGTGAAGCCCCTCTCTCCAACAATTGTTTGCTTCCAGCTTTAGAAATGCCTGAGATCTTGTTTTAGTTTCAGTTGCATTCAGTGGTGTGGAGTTTCCAAGAAAATATGAATTGGAAAGTTTTTTGATTCAAATAAATAATTTAAATATTAGCAAAAGCAGGCAAAGACACCATGAACAAGCCTGGACCATGTATAAGCACTGGAGTTTGCCCATTCTTCATAGCCTACATTTAGCCCAACTAACATGATTGATTTGCGGCACAACAGTGCTGACAAATATAGATAAACTGACTATATTTACATATGCAGGGCATAAAATGTCCCACAGAAAAATATAGCATCAGAAAATTTTCCACCCTATATCACTCATGGCATTTAAAATCTTGAATCTCATTCATCTGACATTGTACCAGATCATGGGACTGAAAAAGGAACTAAAGGCTACTTTGCCCTCAAGTTCTTTGTTACATGCGGACTAAAACTGTCCGCCGGGTTGTTTGCAAAACTGATTTGACTTTGTTCAAGTAATCTCCATTGGGGATACTTTTAAATCAACAATCTGTTTATGTTTCATTTTGTGTTATCCAGTGAAGGACACTGTAATGGGAGAAAAGTATACTCACCAATTTGTATACTAGGGATTGTGTCTTTCTGCTGATTACAAAGAGGACTTATTTCCAGGTCAAATTTCTGTTCCAGGTCACCTAACAAAAAGGAGGAAACAATTTTACTGCTTATTTTGAAGATGCATGAGCTTTTTGTGTATATGCATTAATATATGAAATATACAACTATACCCTTTTTAATTACCAGGCTTGTCTCTCCCCACCTCTGTTGAACCTGTGCACCCTTTGCTTCCTTTACAGTCTTCTTGCGCTCTCCCCAGAGTAAGGCACAGCAGCTCAGGTGGGAGAGTAAGACTGTCATGGCACCCAGCGAAAAGCAAACTGGTCATGAAGAAATGGGAGTAAAACTGCCATGACCCCACCGTGCCCACTCTTCCTGAGTGGCTGCTATGGTGCCTCTTTTCTTCAGCCAGCTTGCTCTCCTCCTTGCAGTTACCCAGGTACTGGGATGTGAGCACAGAGGCTGCAGAGAAGGGGAGGGGGTGCTGAACAGGATGAGCCCTACTTTTATCCCTGGCCCAAGGTCAGAACCAACCACCAATCACAAATCCTACTGCACTATAGGTTTGCCCACTTTCCTGGGACATGGGGCTAGTGCCACATTGGGGAATAATGCTTGGAAGAGTCACAGATGGTATGAGAGCTACATGTGGCTCCTGAGCCACTGAGTATCACTGTTTTATAAGACTGATGACCAATGTTGTGTTGATGCTTGTTACTAAATTGTGCAATATGTTTGCAATGCCTCTTTGAACCAACTGGGACTCTGCAATTCATGAATAAGACATGCCTAAATACATGGCTTTCTGGCATCCCATTGGAAAGCACTTCTTATGGATTTCAGTAATTCAGTACTTTGACTTAATTAAAATGAACTCTCAAGATTGCTCCTCACAATGTAGAGGCAAGCAAAGGTTTGCAGGAAATAGAAAATGGATGTTAACTTTCAGAACTAAATAGGTTTCTGCTCCCCTCAGATGTTATCTTGGCATATTTATTAATTTACAAAATGTATATGTCTCCTCAAAGTGGCTTATGACTAATATAGTAAGACACAGTCATTAAAATGATACTAAAAATAAGCTGGCACTATTAAAGGCCATACAACGTTTAAAAGATTTAAAAAACCTTAGTTAAAACTCTGGCTAAATAGGAACGTTTTAGCCTGTTGCCTTAATGAAAGTAAGTTGGGCATCAGTCAAGTCTCATAGGGGAAGGCGTTCCAAGGTGCCACCACTGAAAAAGCTGTTTCTGGTCAACACCAGCCTTACCGCTGAAGGCAAGGGGCACAGGGAGCAAGGCTTCAGAGGAGAATCTTAATAGTCTGGACAATATGGGTGGAAGTGGGCCTTCACATATGCTGGCCTCAAGCAATTTAGGGCTTTAAAGGTAAGAATCAACACATTCCTTTTGTGAGAGCAACAACCAGGCGAGGCTTTGGTCTCCATGCCTTTTGCGGTATCTGATCAGCCACCATGAAACAGGATGCTGGACTAGATGGACCACTGATACAATGCAGCATGGTTGCTTTTGTATTTTTATGCTGTCATTGGTAATGGAACAGGAGGAGTTAACTTTTGTAAGAGTTCTACCTACTTGAAGGGAAGTCCAACACTTTCCCCCTACTTTTTATGTGGGTTTATTAGCACATTTGTTGTTGTACACAATTAGAACAAAATTTGAACCCAGTGGCACCTTTAGGACCAACAAAGTTTAATTCTGGGTATAAGCTTTCGGAGGCACGCGCACTTCTGAAGCTTATGCACAGAATTAACCTTTGTTTCTGTTTCTGTTGCTTCAGACCAGTGTTCCCTCTAAGCTGAGTTAGTGTGAGCTAGCTCACAGTTTTTTAGCCTCTGGCTCACACATTTTTGTCTCCGCTCAGGAAGAAAGGCTCCAGAGCAAACTAATTTCTGCAGCGGCTAAATCACCTGCTCACAACTTTCATGCCAGTAGCTCACAAAGTAGAATTTTTGCTCACAGGACTCCACAGCTTAGAGGGAACATTGCTTCAGACCAACTTTCGTCTGTTGTTTCAGACCAACACAGCTACCCACCTGAATCTTTGTACAAGGTTAGTTAGGGCAATTGAATAGTTATGAATGTATTAATTTGCTTTTTCTCTTCAACCACAACCACTTATTCAGTAAGGTCATATTTCAGTCAGTTTTTTAAAATGAAGATTTCAAATGAGCATATGGGGAGGCAGAGTTGGTTGGGGAATAATTACCACTCTGTCTAACAATACTGTCTCAAAGCAGAAGGTGAAAATCTATTCGCCTGCTGACCTTGCCTATAGAATTCCTCACAAACTCGTTCACTCCACTGCTTGCTCATCTCCCAGAGCCGGCAAGGATTGCAGATGTCTGCACACTTGAGTGCAATCTGAAAAGAAAGGGCAACATGGTATGAATGGTGAAGCCAAACATATTGTGCCTGACAGGTCACCCAGCGCTGTGTACTGCAAGCTTGATGTTGCATGAAGAATTGTCATTGCCTTCTTTGAAACAAGAATTGTTCAATCCTGTAATACTACACTGCATGAAAGCATTATCTTCTTTATACTGCATCTTTCACAAATTCAAATACAAAGCAAAAGGAGACAAAACTCACTACAACCAAAATACACACCCACAGTTCAAAAGCAATGTTGAAGAAATATATTTTCAAACAAATACAGTTGTTAACAGCAATTGGATCTGTCAGTACCTATAAACTGATTACATAATACAGTAGTCTGTGCTTAGTAATGATCTAATATGCAAATCCTAATTTGTGGGACTGCATAGAGGACCACTCGATGAACAAAAGTGACAGGTAAGTGCAGCCCTCTTTTCTGTCTGGGGTGTCTTTTGCAGCCTATTCAAATAACAGACTATAGCTAGTCCCCTAGGACCCTTGATATCTATTAGCTTTCTGGGGAAAAAATTCAGACTCTTTCCTTGATCTAAGGGTAAATTCTCCATTCCTGATAAAGATCACCTTTGGCATTGTCATGCCACCAGCAGTTTCTCCCACAAATCTTTTGAAAATTTCCAGTGGGTGTCATTCCACTGAGTAATCCCTTTATTACAACTGTCTTCTGGACTTAATGGAAATGGTTTTTATCTCAATTTACATGAATTTATTTCCACTTCTTTCCTCATCTTTTGTCTTTCCTTCTCACAACAGAATCTAGTTGCTGCTGGTAGTTAAATATATATATATTTACTCTTAATGTCCTAATGTAAATGCCCTAATGATCTGGAACAGCTTCTGTGCTTAAACTTGTATATCACTTGTACTTCGACTTGTATAACGCATTGATTTATTGAAATCCATCCATAAGTTTCCACATTAAAGGGTTATTCAACTCAGTCAAAAGCTCTCTCTGCCTAACAAAAAATCCTATTTTTTTGGTGTCATCAGCTGTTCTATCATAAAACTTACTTGGTATTCATTAATATATCTCAGCATCATCTAAGAAACAAGCAAAATGTATACTAACAACTTAAAAACTTGATATAATCAGGTAGGATGACATTTCCTATTAGGTGTGCCTCTCTAATTATCAAAATAATTCTGACTTCACCCCAAAATGGCAGTAAACATGTTCCTCATCCAACATCACTGTCTGCACTGACTTCACTACACATTAATGCCTGAAGTTCTTCTTGTATCATTAAGAGTTGCTTTAGAGCCTAGGTTTTCCAATTAAAAAGAGAGTTTATACTGTCTTTGTAGTGGTAATAACAGTAGTAAATTCAAGAATGCCTCAGTTTTTATGAGGCAAAATTAGTGGGTGGTGGGTGGGAGTAAACTAAGAAAACATAGATTCTAGCATCTGCTGACTTTGTGGTTTTAGTGCTTTGATGATATTTATAAGGAGAAGTCTATAAGGAAGCTTAGGAGATGGACAGAGATCTGGGGTTTAAAGTAAGAATAGTTGGGCATCACTTTGTTGTGGTTTGTGCTTTGAATACTTATTTTTATTTCAAATATTTTTAGGGTACATAAGACTGCAAATAATCTGAACCACTAAAGCATGCTTTTAAAAATATGTATATACATAAAACAATTAAAACACAGACAATTGAAACAGTGAGTGAGGGAGCACCAAACCTGCTGAAAGATAATAATCTAGAGAATGACAGATAAATCTCCCTAGTAAGGTACTTGCATCATATTGGTGGCATGACAGCTGTGAAGCCACATACCTGCTCCCTGGATCCTTGTCCCTCATGGCTGGTAAAATCATGCCATGAAGTGATAAGTGGCCTTTGAGACAGATTATTAATTTTTCTCTCTCACAGGAATGTATCCCCAGCTCCCTTAAGGATGCAATTGTTAGACCTTTGCTAAAAAAATCCTCCTTCGATAAAAATAGGAGCTGGCCAATTACTCCCAGTGTCTAATCTACCTTTCCTGGGAAAGGTAATTGAGCGAACAGCGGTTGTTCCTGGATGAGACATCTGCCCTTGACCCTTTTCAACTAGACCAAGGCCTGGCCATGGGGCTGAGACAGCACTGGTCCCTTTGGTATATAATCTCCATTTACAACCGGATAAAGGCATGCTGGCATTGTTGATCCTTCTGGATCTATCAGTGGCCTTCAATACAGTTGACCATATGGCCTAATTGAGTGGCTTGCCTCCCTGGGGGTGAGAGGCACTGCCACCCTTAGTTGGTTTTCCTCATTCCTTCAGGAATACTTTCTGGGGATTGCTATTGGGAAGAAGAGATCTTCCTAATGAGACCTGAATGTGGAGTCCCACAAGGTTCAATCCTCTCTCCAATGTTATTACACACACACGCATACATATGTACCCTCTTGCTGAGATAATCAGAAGATTTGGGTGCAACAGCTGGTAGTAGGGCTCTTGACACTATCCCAGTGCCTAGATGTGATAGTCCAATGGTTAAGGAAGAGCTGGCTGAAGATGAATCCATCCAAGACAGAGGTTGTGCGGCTGGAAAAAACTAAGATGCAAGCTGGAGGGTCACTCCTGAGACTTAGTGGTGTCAGGCTGACAGCTGTAGACTGTAAAGAGCCTTCGGGTATGGTTGAATTCTGTGCTATCACTGGATAAACAATGCCACAGTTGCCATTTTTTCACCTACGTCAGGCCCACCAGGTGGCTCCTTATTTGTCTGGGTCAGACCTTGTCACATTAATCTATGCAATTGTCACTTCCAGATTGGACTACTATAATTCACTCTCTGCGGAGCTACCCTTGAAAATGCTTCGGAGACTGCAGGTAGTCCAGAATGCAGCTGCCAGGTTGCTGACTAGAACGTCATGGTCATCTCATATTACCCCAATTCTGCAGCAGCTGAACTGGCTATCAATTAGTCTCCAGATCCAATTCAAGAGATCGATGTTAACCTTTAAAGCCCTTAATGGTCTGGGAGCCTCATACCTATGGGACCACCTCTCCTGTTACAACCCCCCATGTTCCCTTCAGTCATTCTCTAGGGGCCTCTTGCACATGTCTGGCCTCAGGATGGCCCAATTAGCTGTCACCAGAGGAAGGGCCTTCTCAGTTGTGGCCCCTACCCTGTGGAATGTACTTGTGGATGACACCTATGCCCTGCCAGCCTTGTTTAGCTTTCACAGGGCATGCAAGGCTGAATAATTTAGGTTGACCTTTGCTTGTGTTGTTTTTGTTAGTGGCGTAATGCTAGCCACATATTTTAATGATTTAATATTTTATTTTTAATGTTAACATTTTACATTTGCTATCTGTTTTCATGTTGTTTTAATGCTGCAAGTTGCCTTTTGGGTGAACAGCAACTAAAAAAATCTGGAAAATAAATAAATAGATGGAAATAAATAAATGACCAAGAATGCCCTTTCTTGGGTTGCCACCCATCTAGCCTCAGATGGTGAGGGTGCTCAAATAAGGACACCTGATGTTGACTGCAGTGGTCAGTTAGGTTCATATGTGAGTAGGTGGTCCTTAAAATATGCCCCCAAAGCCATATAGAGCTGTAAAGATACTAGCACCTTGAACTGGGCCCGAAAACTGATTGGGAACCAGTGTAGACAGAACAAAACTGGAGCAATATGACCCCTAAAATGCACTCCATCGAGCATTCTGGCTGCAACACTGATGACCAATGGCCTTGTTCATCATATATACCATTTGGGCTTTTTAGGTCATTGTTTTGCTTGATTACTCATGCAAACATGGTTATGCTATGGGAACATAAACAACTAATATTTAATGAAAAATGTGCAGACTGAGAGAGGCTAGAGACAGAGCAGAAAGAAGTCTATGTATTATTTTCTTGAAGAAATAACATCTATTTTGTGATCATTTCTTCCTGTCCCTTCTACATTAGCAAATATATTAAGTAGTTTTCAAATGGATTTTTCATTTGAAACAAAATTATTACTTAGGCTTTTTTTGATGCTAAAAGCTATTTGGAGGGGAAGGTTATCTTTTAGGTTTGTTCCTATAGTTAAGCAGCCAACCAGCAAAAAGGTACCTTTCAGGTTAATAATGATGGCACAAACTTATTCCAAAGATCCAGTTCATTTCTGTAGTGCTGCTGGAACAAGCAATTTGAATGTGATTTGGTTTTGTCATTACCTTCTGAAGAACAGCCAAGCAAGAAGCAATTTATTAATATAGTTACTTCTCTGCAAGTGGAACATGGCAGTTTAAAAATTATTCAGGGACTGGTGAATACAGCTAACAAAGGTGGTGAAAAATAGTCCACATTGCTGAGCAAAAATCCCCCCCATGCCGGCAAGGCTCCTCTGCCTTTAGCAAGTTTTCTGAGAAGCAGAAATTTCACAGGTGAAGCTCTTTGTTACATGGAATGCTTCACCTGCTGTTATATGGCTGGCAGCTGTTAAAGACACGGCAATCCTTAGCTATGAGAGAAAAACCTTACATCCTTAATGCATCACACTGGCATTGTACTGGTTGGCTAACAGTTTGCAATTAAGTTGTTATAGGAGTGTTCTGTATCCCTTTCATAGTTAACTATTAGCCATTAAAATCTGCACAGGAATATGCAGCATTATGATTTAATTCTGTACGGTTCATAAAGTTTACTGCAGACTATAAAATGGTTCCTGGTATACAACTCAGTCTGTGGAGTAATAGGATAGCTGAGTGAAAAAAAAGTGTGGTATTAAAAAGGCAATGTTACTAAGAGGCTATGTTGTGAGTAGAAAGGAACACCAGCTCACACTAACTGCTATTATAGTAGTTATTCTCCTTAACCTCAGTTGCCATAATGGTGTAGATATTCCATAAAATACAGTACCAGTTGCTTTCCCATAATGAAAACCAGAATGCATAAAGCCTGAGTATATATTTAGATGGTTTCTTAGCTGAATTCTGGTGAAAGAAAGGAATGAAGAAATTCTCATCTTCCTTCCCCCATCTGTTCAGTCGCTACCATAACAAATCCTTCTTTATACACAACCATTTGTGTGAAATCTACAAAATTTGATTTTGATGCAATAAGTTTTTCCTGCTATATTTGGAACTGGGCTTACATCAGTGCAGTTTAGTGATCCATTTACCTGCCCTGTATTTTGATGCCAGAGTCCAAATGTATATAAAATGCTGCTTGCGTGTTGTTACAGGCAACAGTATAATAGCAGATATGGGGGACCCCAGTTTGGATCAGGGCCATGGGGGACAGGAGGTACCTTTTCCCACATTGCTTTCCTGGCCTGAAATACCCCCACGAAGCTGCTATTTAACATACAGAAATGATATGTTTGCCAACAAGGTCTTTTCAAGTGGGGAAAGTGATTGGGGTAGAGGACAGTTAACCTCCCTTGCCTTACATGACTGCTATTTTTTCTTAAACCACTTGGGAGCTTTACACATGGAACCCCAAATGTCTCATCTGGTTTGACTCACTGGCCCTTGTTTTAGGGCAGAAGCTTACAGACTGAAAAACAGCTAGACTCTAACAGAAAGGTACAGAATTAGGTTCATACCCAAAGCTAGTTTCAATTTATTTGCAATTATTCCATGGGAACTGCAACTTCCTCATCAGCAGGATCTTCATTTCTTGCCAAGTCTGGTTCCTGCACTGAGGCTCAGAAAAATTCCCATATGTTTCTCTGTAAATGCTCACAGGACTCTTTTGAATAGCACTCCATGAATGCAAAGTGTCATACTGGATGAGTCCCAAAGAAAAGTAACAATGAAAAATGAGACAAAGGGAGGAAAAAACAAGAGACGAGGATTAAATTCTAAAGCCAGGAGATAGTTTATCAGAGTTGGTATGAAGATAGTGACTGACCTACCAGTCCCTAGTTGGGCGGCTTTTGGTTACTTTAGAGGTTGCCTCACTTTATACCAACATACCGCATGAGGAGGCTAGGATGTGTCTACTTAATACATTTGAAAAAGAGAATCTCTTAACCCTCCCACACATTTTCTTCTTGATTTGGTGGATATTATTTTTGAAAAGTTTTTTTTGGTTCTGTGACAGCTTCTATTGGCAAATTAAGAGGGTTGCTATGGGCAGTAGTTTTGCCCCGAGTATGGCAAACCTGTTCATGGGGGAGTTTGAAGAAAAGTGGGTGTATAATGATACCAACAATCCTTTTCCCTCTCATATTATTTACTTTAAGAGGTACATAGATGATTTGTTCTTAATCCTAGATAATTTCTCTTGCGTGGAGGAGGTGGTGACATGACTTTAAGACATAGCTCTATACAGTTTACTTGTACTGCAGACATGAACCAAATTAATTTCTTGGATACTTGTATTTTGTAAATGAGGGTAAGTTAGCTGTTTGTTCCTTTCATAAGGTGACTGATAGGAATTCCTACCTTCATTATGCTTCTCATCCTGTTAGACACCTAAAATGTAATTCACCCTATGGGCAGTTCCTTAGAATAAAAAGGAATTCTACATTACAGGTTGATTTTGAAAGGGAGGCGGATAGGTTAAGCAATCAATTTTTGAACCGTGGATATCCAAAGGAAGTTATTACTAGAGCTAGACTTTGGGCAGATCAGAAGGACTGTAAAGATCTCCTTGTGAACAATGTGAAGGAAACAGAAAGTAGAATTAGTTGGGCGGTAGAGTTTACACCAAAGGCATATTCCATTCACAACATTATTTGGAAACACTGGCACATCTTGGGGGATGAGCCAGGGTGCAGTAACAAACCATATATAGGATTTTGTAGGACCACCAATATTAGGGATGTAGTAGTTACAGCAGATTTATTAAACCCCATAGAAGAGACATCATCCCCTAAAGGGCACTTCAAGTGTAAAAGATGTGCAGTCTGTGCCCTAATGTGGGAAACTAAAACTCTGGATTTTCCGGAGGCGGGCTTTAAGAAAAAGATTGATTTCTTCTCCACCTGTGGAACAAGGGTGTGGTCTATCTTTTGCGATGTAGCTGTGGCTTGAATTATGTGGGTGAATCCTCATGTTCTTTAAAAACTTGCGTATTGGAACAGAAATCACAGATTAAACATGAATGCCAAGACACGCCCTTAGTTCAGCATTTCAAAGAAATGGGACATAGACCTGATGAGTTTAAAGTTGTGGTTTTAGAAATAATTCATCCCCGGAGATATGAGAGAATGGATATGCACCAACTGTTGCCCCGAAGAGAGGCTTTCTGGATTTTTTGTCTGGACACTTGTCAACCCCACGGGCTGAATGCATCCCTGGATTTAGCTTGTTTTTTATAACTGTCTTGTATAACTGTGTAGGGTTAAGGTGTAGTTAGAGGTATATACCTTTAAGATCAATCGCTATACTTGTATATAAGGCTAATGAGTGAGGACACCTGGCAAGTTGTTACTAGGGAATATGCCCATCTAAGCAAATTTCTGTAGATCATGGATCAGGGTGAGTTGTTTCTTACTTTTGTAGTTGTTCTTACTTTTGTAGTAGTTCTGCTTTTTTGTGAGTAATAGTGTGTATTTTGAAATTTAAAATGTTTAACAGGTTGAAATCATATAAGTCTGACATTACAATTGTAATTTTGTCTGTAGATACCATCTGACTGGAATGAATACTTATTGGAAACCAAAGAAAACATCTTGTTGTAAGACCTTTATTGTAAAAAATTGGTACATTGTCCTCTATGAGTGTATGTTTTAAAGTATGATATATGTATTTTATGGTGTGATTCATGTAGGTTTGTTGCCACTCAAAAAGTCTGATGATGTTCAGAGGAAGTCTCTTTGAAACGGAATTTGGACTCTGGAGATTTTCGTCAACAACTCATACTGTTATGGCTTTACTTACCTGTTACACCATCTAATGAGATGAATTGTTCTGATTATTTCAAAATACTGTAAACTTTATATATTGAGATATCTATTTTTGTAATTACATATTCTGAATACTTGACATATTTACACATTATATAAGTGCATGTTATTGCAGCTTTCCTTGTTTTTTTTTTCCTGTAAAAATCAATATGTCATCTGTGTTTGGGCTGTAATGCAAAAAAGCATCCAGCACAGAACCTTGTTTTTGTTCTCTGTTCTGTGTAGTCTGCATTTACCTGAAGCATAAAATGCCTATCTGGTGCGTCTTCTAATCTCAGATCCTGATTTTTGAGATGGGCTTTCAAACGAGTCAGAAATTCATTCTGCCTATTGATGTCTGTTGCTAAGATCAGAGAGCCCAGCTGTTGTTCAATGTCATGCCTACAATTCAAAAAGAAAAAATAGTAAGCTATTCTTAAGGGATCATTTAATACCAATACCACCAAAAGTCTTGAAGAGTTATGCTCTCCATCTTGTGTTTTTGATGACTCCAGTTACTGTAATGGTTCATTTTATTTAGCAGATCCAGTTTTACACAACCGTAGAGCTGGTACAGCCTCTTCCACACATTCCTCTTCTGCCACAGCCTAATGAAGCCTGAAGTCAATTTCAGATAGGAAGGAAGAACTTTGGGTTGGAATCAATACATGCAACCTTCCAACACCAAGCACTTACTCTTCCTTCTCTTTATACTGGCTCAGAAGCAGTTATGGGGTGCCTAGTGTTAGAAAGTATATGGCTTTCAGAAGAAAACTCCTTGGGGCATTATGGCAGTTTTGGAGGTGGGAAATGATGAGGACTGATGTAGGGATTAGAGTTACCTTGCTTCCCACCAAAACTTGGACTCGGGCTTATCATGATCCTCACTACAGCAGGGAAAATCCCATTGGTCCTGTGTGAAACACACCATGAAAATTAACCTCCACATTACACATTGTACTGGAAACTTCTGGTTGATGGTGGAATGGGATTTATTGGGTATTCCCTTATTTCACAGTCTCTGATTCTTTCCACCCAAGTCAAACATTGAACAGGACTGAATAATAGTTATATTTATGAAAGAATGGATATCAAATGCCTCGCAATTTACTGTGTGGTAAAACACAGTACATGCAAGTATTGATTCTTCTGTTTTTGGGGAAAGGCAAACAAGAAGAGCAGCCCATCATTCTGAGATAACCTACATACAGTTTAATTATATGCCCCATGTAGTCAATGAGTTGGACTTAATAATCTCTCAGTAGAAAACTCAGGGGCTTATAGATCTTTCTTGTTTTCCACTCAAGCACTCTCTTTTGACCTAGGGAAATTGATTCCTGGGGTTATGGGACTGGGGTGTAGACTAACAGCCATGCAAGTCAGAAGCCGGCTGCAATGAAGGCAGGGAATGGGGCAAAATCACCTTCCTGCTTCTGTCGGCACAACTGGTATTTGCAGGATGTGCTTTAAAATCTTGAAAATTGCTAATGTGTACTGATGCAGAACCATCTGATATGGTAACACCTCTTATGATGTAGTATAATTTCATGACCACAGTGGTATATTCTGAATTAGGGTGCAATCTAGTTGCTTTGTGATAGGAAAAGGACCACAATGTAACTAGACAGGAAAAAAACCTGGAAGCTCAACAGAGAGCAGAAGATTTAGTTTTGGAACTATTCTTGTTTTGAATTTTTCTCCAAAATTAGGAAGGCTAAGAAAGACAAAGACAGCTACCAAGTTTCTAGGAATTTTTCTCAAGTACCTTGTCTTCATGTCAAGGCACAATTCGTTATTTGATTGTGACTCTGCTGCTGTCCCACTTACTTGTATGCCTGTTTACTTTATAGTGGTCCTTTTATATTGCCCCGTACCAAGATAATTCAGCTGTGAGCTGTCTTACCAGGCATATATGTTTATTACCTTAGAGAGGGTTGTCCAAATGGACCCAAGGAAAAAGGCTGAAGCAACATTCAGTCCTTGGTTTGTACTAAATATCCCATGATTTTGCTTCCAATAACCATTTTAGTCCATTTTACAGTAAACAGAGCTTACCTCTCTTCCTTTGGCAGATGTGCAAGTAGCCTGGACTCTCGAAGCATGCCTACTGTAGATCTCCAGTGATGGTTTTCTAATACAGAGACATTCTGGGAAAGGTGGAAATAAACAACCTATGACAAAATTCAGTTGCATGTGCTACTGGTTAATGAAACTTTGATTCCTCGAGATAATTGCTGCACATACATAGATACTTGGAATGCTGCCTGGCATCTATTTGGGTTGCAACAGGGCAAGGAGAACTTGGTTTAAACAATATAACAGCACTCTGTGCTTTCAGCTAGCATACATAATGCTCACAACACTGAGTGTCCCACAGCACAAACAAAGGAGTCTGATGGCATCTTAAAAATGATGAAATTTACTGTGGCATAAGTTTTCATGGACTAGCTCTGGTCTGTGAAGGTTTTTGCTTCAGTAAATCTTCTAGTCCTTAAGGTACTCTTGCTTTACTTTTTGTAACCCATTCTCTCCTTTTTTAATTTTTGTTTTTATTCATTTTTTCCAGCTCTTTTACATCAAGATTTGACACGCGAAAAAGTCATCAGAAAACCAGTTACCAGCTTGCATAACCAGTTTCAACAAATAACTCTAAAAATTAAAATAGCTTCTATGGATGCACAAACTTAAAAATATACAATCCTTAAAAACAGTCTTAAAATATAGAACAATTTGAAGAACAGGAAATAGGAAAGCCAGCTTGGTGTAGTGGTTAAGTGTGCGGACTCTTATCTGGGAGAACTGGGTTTGATTCCCCACTCCTCCACTTGCACCTGCTGATGTGACCTTGGGTCAGTCACAAGCTCTGGCACAGCTCTTCTCTCAAGGACAGTTTCTGTCAGAAGTTCTCTCAGCCCCACCTACCTCACAGGGTGTCTGTTGTGGGGAGGGGAAGGGAAAGGAATTTGTAAGCCGCTCTGAGACGCCTTTGGGCAGCGATGGGCGGGGTATAAATCCAAACTCTTCTTCTCTTCTTCTTAATGTAGGAATATTGTTTTGTTCCCATTTTTGTGCAATCTATACTAACATTTCTGTGCTTTTGTTACTTACAGACATGTGCCAAGTCTCCAAGAAGAGGGAATTCAGAGTACAAGGTAAGTCTATATCTGTTATTAGTGAGATTTGTTTTATTATCTGAATCCAGTAGCCTTTTATTTGAGGGCAGGTCCACCAACAATGCGCAAAGTCTGCTATAGCTCCACAATTTTTCCAGCATTTACCATTCTCTCCTAACATTCTTTGATAGTGAAGTCACAGATGCCAGTTAAATCACTCTACAGGCCTTCTGCTGCTGTCCTTATGCACAAGGGAAAATCAGAAAGGCACTGTTAATAAATGCACCTCTGTTGAGTTTCAACATGGACTGATGACCACACAGAAAGGTGATATGTGTGTGATTTTGCCATTAGATATCTGATTGAGAATGAGTTTTGAAGAAGAGTTGGTAGCTGCAGGCTCAGCCCGTCACTGCCCGATCAGATGGCATGTTCAGGCAAGTGGGGTTTTTTTGCCTTTTGTTTCCCATGAGCATAATTGAGGAATCACACCTCTGCACTGAGGGTTCCCCATGGAGTATGCAGTTATGCACATACTGCTAAGGGGGGGGAGATGGCACTGAGTCAGGATGGAATGAGCAGACCATCCCGACGGAATGAGAGCGTGCTTGAGTGATCAGACAGGGGAAAGTCCACCCGTAGACCATCAGCAAGCATTAGGACTGGAAATTCCCTGGTGTCTTTTAACTCCGCTTCCGTGATGGGGCAGCACAGGGTGCTGATGACTGTGGGACCTTTCCTAGATGTTGCTGTCTGATCATGTCCTTTAGATCCATCAGGCATTTGCAGCTGAGTTGGTTTTAAAGGCATGTCTGACCGCAACCTAAAGTCAATGAGAACTCTGGAGATTTGTTATAATAATATAGATTCTATTAGATACTAGCTAGTAGCCTGTTAGATGACAACAGTCAGAATGACATTGGCAGATGGAGAACCACATCCTGCCCAATCTATGTGACCTCTCTTTACAGATTTTACCAACATGGTTTGAAAGCTGAGCATGAATGAGCAGTTCCCATTCTGCAATAATGTATAACTTGAATATTCTGCTTTGATTTCAGTGGAACTATGTGAGTGTTCTTAGTCACAAAGGGCTGCAGCAGAACCAATTCACAACGTTAAAGCATTCTGTCTCTTCATCTTTATTTCCTCCTCATGATTTCCCTCCTAAAAACACCAATATGTAACAGTTCAAATTGTATTTCTGTCCTAAGATAAAGGAACAGCCAGGCTAAGAGAGCTAAGGCTATGAGACAGGTACTCCTAGGACCTGATCAACTTCTTCTTTTCCATTTTGACATGCCACAGCTAAGTACCCGATATGCAGCTTGCATTGAGGCCTTACTCCAAACTCCTCTAAATGTCAGGGCTTCTGGATAGGTGGTGATAGATGCCTTAGAGAAACTGAATAACCCTGTGATGTAAAAGCAAGCTGCTGTTTGACAACTGCATGGCCTTTGCAGATACAGCTAACATTTTCAAAGTTACAGGCAAAATTGTGGACGGCAAGGATCTCCAAATGTATTTCTGTCCATCTTCTCCCCCCCCCATCCCAGGCTCAACCTTTGTGTAGTAACTTGTGTTACAAAGTTATCATACACCCCCTGAATCTGTTTCCATATTCACAGGTACGCCAAATCTCAGCAGGATGAAGCATCCCATTCTGGGAATCCCATAGGATGCTAACTTCAAAGGAAAGTAGGCAGTGGACAAGATCCCACTAGAAAGCCACAATAAATCAATCTAAAGTAAGAAACTGAGCTTAACCCTTCCTCTTTATAAAAAAGCAGCATTCAAACTAACTTGCTTAGGTGGCTTTTTCCTATCTTCTTGCTAGCTGGGTAAAATGCACCTGTGGAAGCACACCTAAATATATAGATTCATTATGATCTAGCTGTACTGATGTGACAAGTACAACATTTACTATGCATAACAGTTTACTTGAAATGGGATCTGTGAAAGACAGGGCCATTGTACATGAAAACACAAATCCAAAGCACGTTTGTGGCCTATAAGTCAATATATAGACCTCAGCATACCATAACACTGAACAGCAGCAATCCATCTACCACTATTACATGCATAATCAGCAAGTGTTACCTTGATTTGCATTAAAAGACTCACAGTGTTGTAATTCAGAAGCTAAAGACAAGTTTAAATTAAAAACAAAAAAAGTTCATTGAGATTAGAAGTCTGGTTGTGAACATGTTGGTTACAAATAAAGTAGCTATTTCATAGACTGGGTGCCACTGCTAAAGTGTACAGTATTACCCGTTGTATGTTTGATTCCATAAGAAAATGTAATTGTCCAATACAGTCATTTCTACATGATGAAAACACTTTTCACAATCTGAAATTTCCAAATGGGAACAATATGTACCAAGGACCATAACTCACCTCCCTGAGTACAAGAGTCTGATTCAAGCCTCTAATGCTATAAGGACAGCAAGGGAGCCTTAAACATTGACAATGAGAACTTTGGGATCCCCTTCCAATGTGAAAAATGGCTTGCTATTTTGTTCAGACTTTGCCTCTAACTCTCACAGGCAATTAAAAACAAAAACATAGGTGGCTGTTTTCCTGTTTGTTGACATTAACTGATTCTTGTTGGAGAGCTTATCATCATATTGTCATTTTAATTGCTGGCATCAGCCCTGAAGTACCAAATTAACATTTATGTAGTAACATGATATTCAAACAGAAAAAAAGATAATTAACAGTGCAATCAGTCCTAAGCAGAGTATCTCCAGTCTAAGGCCATTGATTTCAATAGGCTTAGGCTGGGTTAACCTCACTATCAAAGAATGTTAGAGGAGAATGGTTTACAAAAATATCATTTAAAATGCCTGCCTCATTAGCAGCCCCCCCAAACAAAAGTCAGTGCACACTTGATTTTATCACATACTTTTTACACCTTTAGATTTAACAAGCAAGGAATCCACAAAGACTTGGTGGGGGGAATCTCATTTTCCTCTCCCTCTCAACATTGCCTCTTTCCCTTTCATGAAAGCCCCATAGCTCTCCTGTTTTCCTGCTTCTTTCTATCCACCCATCAGAAACCTACATGTACCTGTTCTCTTGTCCTCAGCTTTCCCTCCTTCCCTCTGCCAGCAACCTTTCCCCAGAAAAGTCGGGCCCAATTGTGCAGTGTGTTGCTAGGCCCAGTTGTGTAGTGAGAAACCTGCAAGGACCTGGGGGACACACCTAACTTTTCCCTGTATCCCCCCACAGCTAAGAATACAATATTGGGCTCTTACTCATCAAAATGGAGAGGATGTATTAAATTCCTTTTCCTACATGTATTTTCTTTCCTGTACCAATGTGCGTCAACACTGCATTCTTTAGAATCCTCAGAAATCATTTTATCCACAGCTATCCTTAGAATGAAAAGGCAAACCTATACCCAGGCAATCCAAATTTTGTGACAAGATGACCTCACCAGCCTGTGAAAATTATGCAGCCTTGCATCAAGTTCTCTTGTTTTGTACTGTGTAGTCTGGTTTGCCAGGAGAGAGCTATGGGGCACCAGAAACATTCCCCTCACACTTTCAGTTGTACTTTCACAACCACACAGGCTTTTAAAGTTGAACTATATCCCACAGAATCATTTGCACAGTCATGGATATACCTCCTGAAAGCAGACTTATGCTGTTTGAAAATGAAGCTATTATGTACAAATACATGGGGTTAGATCTGGAGTAAATTTTCCAATGGCAGAATGGAAATTTCCTGTCTCCCAGCTCACCACTGCAGCTGATTAAGCTCCATGAAATGCTGCTCATGTGGGGGATAGGAGACCAAGAGGAATGATAAGAAGGGGATTTGAAGTGGGAAGGGGAATCACCAGAAATTGCTAATTCAACCTGGATCCAACCCTACATTTGGCTCCAACATTGTTTTTCCCCAGTATGCTTTCTTGCACTGTGCATATGGTAAAATGACTGCTGGAACTGTTTGCCACCACAAGATGAAAACTTGACATGCCCCCACATCTGGGATGGTTCTAGATGGTTCCAACTAGAAACTGTGATGGGGGGAAGGAGAGAAGTTGGCCATAAGCAATATGGCCCTGAAATATGACTGAAGAATAAAACAATTTCCTACATGCTGAATGGTATTCTCACCTGGTATAAACTGGCAAGATGGTGTTTGGTTTTTATCAAAAATGGTTGGTTGACTCCTGGATGGTCTACATCATGTGCTGCAGCAGCCAGTAGTCCCAGCATAATGTCCAGAGGTGTGAGGAAGTTAGCAAGCTGTACAACAGAAAATTTAATGCAGTGTTAAGTGAAATATGCCTCTTACTGTATGCACAATTAAGCAAATTCATGCCCATGAAATTGCTCAGGTTTCCTATCTCATAAGAGAGTATGATTCAGTTCATTTTCATGATGCTTATGAAAGTATAAAAGATTTTCAGTTTATAGTGCAGCGTCATATATCAACACATTGTCATCTTCCGCGATCGCAAACATTTAAATGGAAAAATAATTGAAATGCCAGTTATTAAAAGCCTCAAAAGTTTCACAAATAAGGCCACTAATTTCTTTCAACAGGTAAGACCAAGCCCTTCAGTAAACAATTCAATAAGTAAACAATTCAGCCTTTGGGCAAAAATCTTTAAAATTTGGCCAATTCTTTAGGAAGTCCACTCTATCACAACACAAGGAGAGCAGTGCTATTTAATGTATGACAGTGTATAAGAGAGAAAGGATCCAGTTGCCCTATTGTGGGATATAATTTGTGAATGACTTAATTGAAGATCTGAATCTAAGTGGAAAGATCCTTAACAAAGTGCTGCAGCTGTTTTAATTCCAAGACTGGTCTTATGATTACAGGTCACAAGTAGCATAGCTGGGAGCCTCTTGTTTGCCTTCAACTTAAAGCATTTTATTTGAGTCTGAGACCCTTTGAAGCAGAGATTTAACCTGGTACTTTATATATGCAGAACTCCTGCCAGTCACTCACATGCTCTCTTCTCTTCAGTTCCCTTTCTTCATAGTTTCCTCAGGAATGGCAGGAGCTTATTTCACCCCACTTTAGCCATAAGAGTCCTGACCTTAAATCTTCTTCAGCACATTCTCTCTAATTGTCCCTTCTTTCCTTTCCTCACAAGACTCTTTCTCCTCCTCATGCCCTTCTCTCAGATTCTTCTTCATCAGTCCATCCTGCCCTTCGTGCAGCCCCCTTGCTTCCCTTGTCTCTCAGCTTCCTTATGCCCTGGGACTACTGCCAAGACCTCATCCATCCCAAGAAACATTTAAATCCCACCCAAACTGACAAGTTTTCCTTCCCTTACAGAAGCTTTGTTGTTGTTGTTGTTCAGTCACACAGTCGAGTCCGACTCCTTGCAACCCCATGGACCACATCATTCCAGGCCCTGCTGTCTTCCGTCATCCTCTGGAGTTTGCTCCATTTCATGTTTGTTGCTTCGGTAACACTGTCTAACCATCTCATCCTTTGCCATCCCCTTCTTCTTTTACCTTCAATCTTTCCCAGCATCAGTGTCTTCTCCAGTGAGTGCTCCCTCCTCATTTGGTGGCCAAAGTGTTTGAACTTCAGCTTCAGTATCTGGCCTTCCAGGTAACAGTCAGGGTTGATTTCTTTTAGGATTGACTGATTTGATCTCCTTGCAGTCCAACGGAGTCTCAAGCATCTTCTCCAGCACCATAATTCGAAAGCATCTATCTATTCTTTGGCACTTGGCCTTCCTTATGGTCTAGCTCTCACAGCCATACATTACTACTGGGAATACCATCGCTTTGACCATATGGACTTTTGTTGGCAGGGTGATGTCTCTGCTTTTTTTTTGGGGGGGGGGTCGATTGAGGCAGACAAACTCCAGGAGCTCTGTGGACTTCTAAAAAGGTTTACTATCAAACAACTTGAATAAGGACTGGATTTATAGATGGTTTATTGTAAAGCTATCTCTGAGCTACAAGCTATAGACGGAGTGGTTAAATACCAATTTGCAGTTTCGACAATCATACTGCAAATTAATTACTTTGCTTAGAGTCTCCTGCCCATAGAAGTCTGATGCAGCAACAGCATGCTCATTAAGAGTGCTCTTGGTGAAAAAACCTGCTCTTTTGGATTTGTTCCAGTGGATGTTACAGAGCTTAGAAACTTTTTGCTATTTTTCTATCCTGCCCAGCGTTTTTTGCTCTAGTAACTTCCATTGCAACAACAGCTGGTTAATTAAGGCGGCAACCTTGCCACCTAGAGTGCTTCAGTGCAAGATAAGAACTAAAGGAGGGCAAATTAGAATTTACAGAACTTAATCAACTTAGTCTTGACAAAAGAAACAAATATAAAGTGAAATAGTGTGGCATGATAGGAATAGAGAAGAAAAGGAGATAGAGACTTCTACCCCTTCACTTTCCTTTCCAACTTGTTGACTGCTGCATCTCTACCTATCGCTAAAAAAAAGATAAGCCCCTTTGAGGAAGAAGGGTCTCTTCCTCTAAACAAGCAATCGAGACTAGAGGATTTTTTCAACCCTGTAAAACTACAGAACAGATATTCCTGTCTTAAGACAGATGCTGACGGGGATGACAAAGGGAAGGACTGCCCATTAGTCCAGACTACTTTAAATACTGCACAGACTAAACTTCAAGAAGTAAATGCTTTGCCCCAGCAGGAGCCCAGGCTCAAAACTGCATGTAATATGGAGTGGGATGTGTTAGGACATCAAACCATTTTGACTGTGCAAACAGTTCAAAAAATCTGTACCCATCTAGAAACAATTATAGATTTAATACAAAAGAGATTTGATGCCCCTGCAATAATTCAACAGCCAGCTAATGTTTGTCCCATAGGGACAAGGGACTTGATCTTACCTTTGACAAAGTTGCTAACAGGAATGAGTTTTCAAACAGGAAACACCTAGCCTCATCAAATGACCTTGGGGCCAAGAAGAAAAACACCCCAAAACTAATTTTTAGTCCAAAAGGTATTGTAGTGAACATCTTTACTTTTCATGGAAAATATATTGACTGGTCCAAAAAGTGGAAGGCAACGAACCATTCAGCAGTCCGCCTGAATTTTGCACCATCAACAACTGATATCACCAAAATAGAAAGACTTCCCAGATCTTTATATTGTGAGAGCTTTTTATTACAGTTTTGCTCCAATAGAATACTTTCAATTATGCTATCACATGCTGCAGACTTCCATACATGTGGAATTAGATTTCAAAGACATTTCAGAAACACTGTAGTTCATAAATTAGACCTACTAATCTCAAAGAACAGAATCCAATCATCTAAAACTGCCATCACAACGCAACTAAAGACAGCAGACTCTCTGCTAATAATGGACCAAGCACCGCCTTTAAATCTGCCCAAACCAATGAGAGCTTCCAGCACAGAAAATTACCAATTATCATCAAATGTTAATTTGCATGACAAGGCGGCAGTTGACTCAGTTTGGCTGGAAGAAGAGATTGAGACAAACCTATTATCATCCTTTGGAAATCTGCCTGAACAGGAACAAGATTTGTTGATAAAAAGACTAGATCATCTGGTATCTACTCTAAAGGGTTTAAAGCACTCATCATCCATCAAACATCAGTTAGTAAGCTTGAGTCCTTTTCCTCTGGATGACTCGATGGAAATTCCAGGACCAACAGTCATCATAAAAAAGAGAAATATTAAATGTAATCTGGTTGCTCCCCCAGATGACCCTGTATTCTGTACGATATTTGAAGAAACATCAACGGTGGTCAACAATAATACTCCAAACCAAACAGAGAAGGGGAATAAATCAAAATGACAGCCAACCGACCACTGTAAGTCTGCAACACAAAAATGTCTGGAGATTGTTTCATGGAATGTGGCCGGCTGGAACTGGTGCATAAACCAGATCTATTCCTTATTCCATCAGAAATATGATATAATCCTGGTCCAGGAAACATGGGCTGCCCAAGATCTTGTGATGGATGGATATAAATCATACACTATGGGAGCACAAATGGAGGGGGTCCTGGGAGGCTAATGGGAGGTTTGGGCATTCTTGTGTCTACCTCCCTTACAGTGAAGATTACTTTCCTGCACCCACTAAAGAACTTAGCAATGGCTGTCCCCATTTGACTAGGCACAGATCGGATATTAGTGGTCAATGTCTATCTCCCTCCCCATCGGAAAAAAGAGTCCACATCGATCATTTGGGCTGATCTGGAGCAATATTTACAAGATCTTTTTATGGGTAACTCAGCAGATATGGTAATAACTGGAGGAGATCTTAATGCAAGGATTGATCCCAGTGACCAGTTCCTATATGACACTAGAATACTAACCAAAGATGACCTAAGCCATACCCACCACCAGCGCTTCTCTAAAGATGCTAAAGCAAAGTGCAAACCTTCATATTCTGAATGGAACCACAGAGGAGGATTTTCCAGGTGGCTTCACATTTATGACGGGAAACAGGAGCAGTACCTTTGATTATTTTCTTGTTAGTAGAAATATGCTTTCATTTGTGAAAAGCCTTCAGGTCCTACCTGCCCTAGAGAGTGATCACCTATCCCTCCTCCTACGTCTTAACCCCTTATCACCTGAGAGTTACCTTAAAACTCAAACTGGGACACAGCTTATACCAACAGAACAAATAGGCTGTCGTGCCAAGTGGATACCCCAGTTAGAGCAAAAATTGAAATATTTAGTTGAGGAGGAATGTATGGCAAATAGAGCAGCCATCATCAACTGCCCAGAGGGAGAGGACAACATCGTTCAAAGAATAAAGTCCCTAATACTGCAAAACACGGAATCACAAATTAAGAAATCTAGACGTTCCTCTAGGAAATGGTTTGACAAGGACTGTCGAGATGCCAAAAGATTCTGGAAGTTTCGGTTTCGGCGGAGCGAATGGCGGCCACCTCTCGGGACGCTCCCGAAGATGGTTAGCCCACGCACGGTTGGGGGGGGTCTTTGCATATGCGAAAGACCCTAGTGAGCCTTAGGCAAAGGCTCCGAACCGGGGGCGCTTGGGGAGTAGCCTCTTTGCCGGCCTGATAGCCGGGAAATTGAGGCTTTCTCTCCGCCCCAGTCGGCCCTGCTGTGTTGTGCCCGTATGGGAAGTAGCAACGCCACCGACTTCCAGGAGTGAAGAAGCAGCAGAATGAATTAATAAAAGAAGAATTGGCAACGAATCGTGAGTTGGAGATCTGTTTTGAAGTGGCATAAATGCGCTCCCCCCCATAAACGTATAAGCGCATGGGAGGAGGGAGGAATCCCCACCCCCTTTAAAAAAATGGGATTGTTAAAGGAAGAGTGAAGGGGGGCGAAGCGGAAAAGCGGCTTGGTAAAAGTACCTTTGAGGTTTTACTGAAGATTAAGAAGCCAGCTTGTCTCCTGGGTGTCACGGAACGAACTTTGTTAAAATAAACAATAAAAATGTTGGGGAAGAAAAAGATCCCAGAGAGGCTGGTAAAGAAGGGGGGAGGTACTTCCGGTCCTGGCAGCCTCCCCCTAGAGCCAGCTGTCAATCAACAGAAAAGCGAGCCACTGCGCCCTCTGCTGGATCAAATGGAGAAAATCAGCGAAACCCTTTGTAACATAGAAAGTGTTCTCAACAGTCAACAAAAACAACTAACAGAAACAGCAAAGAAAATGGAGGAGATCGCACAGAAGTGTCTGGTCTCGACGGAAGACACCAAGAAAATTAAGAAAAGGGTCAACAAACTAGAAAAGCATCAAGATATGCAAGAAAAAAGAATTTTAATGCTTCAGATGGAAAAATCAAATTTAACTCTCCGCTTTCAGGGCATGAAGGAAGAAGAGAAGGAAGATCTTAGAGCTATACTGGCGAATGCCTTGGCACCACTAACTGGCAGAGAAGCGCAAGAATTAAAGGATGAGATGGATGTGGCCTACAGAGCCTATTCCAGCTTTACAAAGAAAAATAATTTGCCAGCAGAAGTGGTTGTCAAGTTTACCAAGCAGCATACTAGAGATCAAATTCTGTGTGCAGTTTCAGCAGTGCCCTTGAAGACTGGAGAGCAGACTATCAGAACTTTAAAGGATGTTCCATATGAAATTCGTATGAAAAGGAAAGCATATAAAGGATTGACATTGTTTCTACAAAGACACCAAACCAGTTACAAATGGTGCTTTCCTGAGGGACTGGTGTTCAAGTTTAAGGATAAAAGAGAGAAGATTGACTCCGTTTTCAAAGCTCAAGCATTTCTGAAGAGACATGCCAGTTCAGAGGAAGATGCAGAACTCGCCAATTGGACAGTGTTAAGCAGTGAAGAGGACAGTGGCCTGGAGGAGGGAGGTGCTGGAGTGGGAGACGAGAAGGCAAAAGAGGGCTTATCATATAATTTGAGAGACTTAAAAAGAAGACATCCCAAGATATAGCAGCTGTTCGTGAGGCGACAGAATGGAGCTGATCAATAATTAACCCCAAAGGACTTTACTAATCTAACTAACAGATTTATTCTGGACTTTCGGTAAGATGAAAAGAAGATCTTTCAACCACGGTGGAAGCCAAAAACTTTATCTGTACTAACAAAAACTAACACTTTAACAGAAAATTCACTCAAAATCTTTTCTTAATCCATCTATATACCCTACCCTTTTTCCACATTAAAAAAAGCAATAAAATTCTCTCCTTTTTAGGAGCGGTTTTTACAAAAAAAGAGAGATGCCAAAAGATTCTGTATCTCTGCATTCCAAGCCTACAAAACCACATCCGACTTAGAAAGCCCAGCTCTTTATCAAACCTATTTAAATGCAAAGAAATCCTACAAACTAACTGTGGCTAAAAAGAGAAAAGTAGATAAAATGGAAACATGTGGAAAACTGATCCAGGTGGCTAAAGATAAAAACTCTAATTTTTTTGGAAATTGGCTTCCAAGCACTCTTTCAAGGACTCCTCTACTTTAGACTCAGTAATCATAGCCGATGTTTGGGAATCTTACTTCCGAAAGATCTTTGCAGAGAGTTCGTGTGACCTACGCCTACAAGTAACATTAGATTTACCAGACTGACAGCTTCCGGTTAATGGTGATTCACAAGCAGACATGCCTCCAGGGCACTCCCGGGGCATGATCTGTGTGCTAGCAGTTCTGGGGGGGGGTGAGCAATCGCTACCCCCCGGGAGCCTTGGTGAAAAGGTTCCTAGCCTTTTGAGGGACTGCCTCTTTGCCAGCGCGATGCTGGGGAATTGAGGCACTCCTCCGCCCCAATGGTCCGACCGCTATGCGTCCGCATGGAACTAGAGCTGCTGGCCGGAACAAGCGGCGGAGATTGAGTGATTAAACGGATGCAAGCAAAGTCGCAAGACGAACAATGAGCAGTGAGTTATATAAAAGCGTAAAATCGGCGTTTTAAAAAGAAAACACCCCCCTTGGTAGCATCGTGGGAAGCGAGCGGGGGAGGGCCCCCTCCCACACGCAGAGACTTAAAAGCAGAATGGCAAAGGGGGAGTGGAAGAATAAGACAAGAAACCAGCTTCAAGAACCTTACCAGTAAAAGTTTGAGTGTCTTGGAGACTTTCAGAGACTTTAAGAACTTTCAGTTAAAGTAAACAATCCAGAAAGATGGTGGGGAGGCGACCTGACAAAGGACTGAAACCGAAATCACCAGGCGGCATGAATCCGAGAGCGGAAGAGACCATAGAGTTTCCCAAGCTTCTAGCAGACTCTTTACGCCCTCTACTGGACCAGATGACTAACATTAACCAGCAATTGACAACTTTAAACCAGAACTTTGCAGCACAGCAACTGCAACTTGCGGAAACTACAAAGAAGACAGAGCAGGTGGCTGAGAAAGTGTTGGAACTTGATGTCAGCTCAAAAAAAGCAGGAAAAAAAATGCAAATGCTAGAAAAGAAGCAAGCTTCGGAGGAAACTCAACTGCTACAGCTACAAATGGAGAGAGCAAATATGGTACTCCGGTTCCAAGGGGTGACTGAGACTCCCAACGAGAATCTTAAGCAATTATTGAGCCATGCATTGGGCCCAATGACAGATTTAAAAGCAGAAGATATATTAAGCAAAATGGATATGGCCTATAGAGCCTACTCTACGTATATTAAAAAGAATAATCTGCCATGGGAAATCGTTGTGAGATTCTCGAAGAGACATTTAAGAGATCTAATCTTAAAAGCGACTACAAATACACCCCTGAAAATTGGAGGCAACAACATCAGGATATTAAAAGACGTCCCATTTGAGATAAGAAGAAAGAGAATGAAGTACAAGGACTTAATCCTTTTCTTACAAACAAGTAGCATTGCATACAGGTGGTTAATCCCCGAATGCGTCACTTTCAAAATAAAGGAGAAAAGAGAAAAAAATGACTCTGTTTTTAAAGCACGTGAGTTCCTGCGGCTGCAACTGGGAGATCCAGAAGAGGATATGAAAGAAGAAGACAGCAAATCCACTGGCGAATTGGACTCTGTGTCTTCCGACAAGGACTCTGATGCAGAAAAGGGGGTGGCTGCTCCCAAACAAAGCTACCAACTGAGAGAGTGCAAGGAGAAGCGAAATAAGAACTGAGACTTTGAAAGTTCACATAAAGCTTTTATTTTAGGAGATGATCTGGGGAGGGCTCTTGAACTGGGAAAATAGTTAAGCTGATGTAGAACTGGGATTATTAGATCATGCTCAATGCTTTTTAAGCTTTTTTACTGGGCTAACATGGATATAAGCTTATTGAAGATCTCCATCTCTTGGGGTTTTAGTTAGCTGTGGTTATCTTTTCTTTCTCCCTAGTTGTAGATGTTTTCCCTCCCCCTTTTCTGTTGTTGTTTGTAGTCTATAGAAAAATGCAAATAAAAGATCCCCTTCGGGGGGCCAAAAAAAAAAAAAGGTTTACCAGACTGACCACCAGTTTCAACAAAAGAAGTCACAGCACTTATAAAGCAATTAAAGAAAGGAAAAGCCCCTGGTATTGACAATATACCTTCAGATTTCCTAATGAACAACACTGAGTGGTGGGCAGCACCTTTAGCCTCACTTTTCTCATACACTGGCTCAACGGGACACATTCCAGAGGACTGGGAGCAGGCAATCATTATAACATTCTACAAGAAAGGGAAGTCTACTCAGCATTATAGGCAAATTATATGCTAGCCATTTTCTGAACAAACTTAAATGCTGGATTCAACAAGAAGATATCCTTGTTTTGGAACAGGTGGGCTTCAGGGAGGGAGGATCTACCCTGGGTCATTATATAACTATGCATAGAGAAATAGGCGTCTAGTAGGTCAGCCTCATTATATGCTGCTTTCCTTGACTTGAGATCTGCTTTCAATACCATATCTAGAGGCTTGTTGTGGGGAAAATTGAAATCTATGAACATAGATCTTAGACGTTTATACTTAATACAAACTCTCTATACAAATACATCTCTTAGAGTTATATGTGATAGGGCTGGGCACCTTTCCAACCTGGTAAATACAGCTAAAGGAGTAAAACAGGGGTGTGTCCTGGCACCAGTACTGTTCACTTTATGCATTAATAATCTGGTCAGTAGCATAAACTCCATTGACACCCACCCCACTACTTTAGCCAATAGGAAAATCCCGGCTTTGCTTTTCGCTGGTGATACAGTTGTACTGTCCAGAACCCCAGTGGGCTTGAAAAGAGTGCTTAAGGCATTCAGTTGTTATTGCAAAGAGTCCCTATTAGAGATTAACTATCAAAAAACTAAAATCGTTGCATTCGGCATAGCTCAGAAAAGAAGGTCTTGGAACATCAATGGCCATAAGCTGGAGCAAGTATCTTTTTTCAAATACTTTGGGGTGATGATTCACTCCACAGGGAGTAGAACTACTCACCATGACTATGCTGCAGCAACTGGTCAAAAATCTGCACAGGCCATTCTTAAATTTGCATGGTCTAAAGGAGGCATGTATGTACCAGCAGCCCTCCGGTTATTTCAGGCAAAAGAATTGCCACAATTAATGTATGGGACAACTCTTGGACCCCCTCCCCTCCCATTTTGTCCCATTAGAAAAAATTCAATCAATATTCCTGAGAGCTTTATTGTAGGTGCCAAGATGTGTGTCCAATGCCAGCTTACGTTTCGAGTCGGGCATGATTAAAGAAGAGGCTAGGGTAAGCCTTGCCTCCATTAACTATTGGTTAAAATTATCACATAACCCATGGGGTTTAATAGCATTAGTCCTGCAAGACTATTTTCAATTCTCTTGGGAGAAGGCCATTTGTCTCAAACTGCAGAATTTGGGCTTTTCTCCTGAATTTGTCCAGCAAATGGGTTTTGATCAAGCAAAACTAATGATCAAACAAAGGATGTTTGATGTAGAGCAACAAAGAGACATTAACAATCTTCCAAACTTCCTGATACCAGAGAAGCTTAAATATGTTGTTGCCCTGGCGCCTTATCTCTCTGTCCTGGAGGAACCCAGTCAATGGAGAGCTTTTAGTCTGGCAAGATGGCAAGCCCTCCCCTCTGCAGTTTTAGAGGGAAGATATAAAAAGACTCCCATGAAGGAAAGCATTTGTCTGTGTGGCACTGAAGAGGTGGAGTCAGTCAAGCATGTATTATTCCACTGTCGCTTCTATTAGGAAGCTCGTTCTAATATAATTTCCCCTCTACTTATCAATTTTCCTGTTCCAATGTTTATATTTTAAAGAAACTTTTAATGGGTGCTAATCAATAGGTTACCATTAGTTGTGCAAATTTTTTTTCAGTAGCCAGTAGAATTCGTAGAGATATTTTATGTACAGATATTAACTAATTATTGCCAATAGATAGGACCAATTTTACTTTCTAATGACATTACTGTAAAGCTTTTATTCTTGACTTGTACTGGTCGTTGGCCGAATAAAGAATTGATTGATAACTTTATTTTTGTAACTTTTCAACAAAACAACCTTTCAAACAATCTCATATATCCGTTGAGTTTACAGTAGTGTATTACATTAATACAATTAACTCCTCAAGTTAACAACCATCCAATATAACAATCTCAATAGAATACAAAATCAACATAACTTTATCATTTGTTTTAGTAATATATTCAAAAAATACAAACCATTTTTTTTCATAAAGCCTTCTTTCTTTGTTGGATTCTCTGCTGCTAATAATTGTGAGGCCAATTTATCCATTGCCACTACATCCCACAGCTTTAAAAACCATTGTTTAGCAGAAGAGCTTTTATCTGATTTCCATATCTGCGCTAATACTGTTTTTGCTGCTATGAGCATTAAAGCAATAAGTTTTCTCTTGTGTTGTAAGAAAATTGATCATTATTCCAGTGGTTAGGCAATATTCCTTCTGGTGTTTTAGGAATTTGTAAATCCAAGATTTCCTCCATTTTTGAAATAATTATAGTCCAAAATTCCTGGACCCTTGGACAGGACCACCAGCGGTGGAACATATTACCTGTTTGGCCACAGGCTTTCCAACACTTTGGATCTTTCTTAGCTTTTGAATGATACAGTTTAAGAGGTGTTATGTACCACCTGGAAAAGAGCTTAAAGTTTTGTAGTATAATATTTAGTGATTTAGTAACATATAGACTAAAAGACCATATTTTTGCCCATTGCTCTTGAGATAAAGATATTTCACAATCCTTATGCCAGGCCTGTTGCTGTGCAGAACGTTTGGACCATTGTTTATAAGCTAAAGATTTATAAATTTTTGAAATAATACCTTTTTGGTCTATAATGCCTTTCTCCACTGCCAACTCAAAGGCAGCCAGAGGATGATTTGTGCTCTCTTGTATATCATTACTGGTTATCATATGAGATCATTGTTGAGCTTGGAGCCACGGTATTTTTATGTTATGTTTATGCTCTAACTGTTCTATTGACCATTTTTGGCCTTTGTGGCAAAGTTCATTTATTCTAAACTTTCAAGCCCTTCTCCAGTTCTTATAGCAGTTTACTTCTTCCCAGTGTTCTCTAAGCTGAGTTAGCGTGAGCTAGCTCACAGTTTTTTAGCCTCTGGCTCACACATTTTTGTCTTAGCTCAGGAAGGATGGCTCCAGAGCAAACTAATTTATGCCACAGCCAAATCACTCACTCATAACTTTAATGCCAGTGGCTCACAAAGTAGAATTTTTGCTCACAAGACTTCACAGCTTAGAGGGAACATTGCTTCTTCCCCAGGTGGGAACCAGGCCTGTCCTAGGAAAGCAGCAACTGGTGAAGTACCAGGGGCCACTATATCTCTGTTTCTGTCCCAAATTAGAAAAGGTGTTAGAAAAGGATTTCCTTGTATAGTTTTAGGTCCATTGTTTGGTAATGCCCAAAGCACTTCATGCAACAATTTAGGGAAGGCGATTGTTTTCTCAATTTGGGTCCAGGCTTTGTGTGCCTCTGGAGATGTATAAAGTAACACACGCTTGATTTGCGAGGCTACATAGTAGAGCTTTCAATTAGGTAATCCTTGACCTCCTTCTTTTAGTGGGTGAGTTAATAATATGAAGTTTATCTGTGGTTTTTTATTATTCCACAAAAATTTATTAACATCATTTGCCATGAATGCATTGTTTTATGATTAATACTAATAGGGAGGTTTTGAAATAAAAAAAGAAATTTGGGGAATATTATACTTTTTATCAATTTAATTTTTTCTAAGAGGTTCAAATTCACCTTTGACCATGAATTTAAAGTGTTACTAACTGAGTTTACTACTGGCTTATAATTATACTCAAATAAGTCTTCCAAATTTAAAGGAACATAGATACCTAGATGTCTCTATGCTTTATGTACCCATTTAAATGGAAATTTAGTTGTAATTTCCTGGGTTTTTCCCCCCTGTAAGATATATAGGATACAATTCCATTTTTAAATAATTAATCGTAAAACCTGAGATAACATGAAGTCTGTGTAAAGTGTCTATAATGTGTCCTAATGAAGCAACTGGATTACTAAAATAAATTACTGTGTCATCTGCAAACATACTGATTTTGTGCATTTCTGAGTTTATATTAATACCCTGAATATGTGGATTGTTACGTATAGCAAATGCCAGTGGTTCTAAAGAAATTGAAAACAACATTGGTGAAAGGGGACAACCTTGACGAGTGCCCCTCGAAATATGTAGCCCATCAGATCTATATCCATTGAAATATAATTGACCCAATGGAGAATGATAAAGAGTATTAATGGTTCTTAAAAAATTGGGGCCAAGTCCCATTTGGGAAAGCACCATTTTTAGGTATATAATTTCCAATTTGTCAAATGCCTTCTCTGCGTCAAGACCTAATATTGCCGAATTAATCTTGTTTTGTTTACAGTAGTGAGCTATATTTAAGGACCTTCGTATATTGTCTAAGAGGGTACATCCTGGAATAAAGCTTGCCTGATCAGAGTGTATATATTGAGGCATGGTTTTATTAAGATGGTGGGCTAATATAGAAGAAAAAATTTTTAAATCATGATTAAGAATTGAAATAGGTCGGTATGAGTCCAGTTTTGATTTATCTTTCCCTTCCTTAGGTATCACTATCACTCTAGCTTCCCTCCAAGTATTAGGCATCCTACCAGTTGTCATTAAATGATTGCAGGTAAATCTAATTTGGTCTAATACTAAGGGTTTAAACTTTTATAAAACTCAATGGGAAATCCATCCCTTCCAGGAGCTTTATTATTTTTTATTCTAGCTATTGCCTCTGTTACTTCTAAATTGGTTATTGGTTGGTCTAAAGTCTTCAGGTGTTCTTCTGATATCTTCACATTAAACCCTATAGAGGTAAGGTAGTCCTGAATATCTGTTTGGCTAGGGTTTTCTGATTTATGCAATTTTTGATAAAACTAAAAAAAAAGTTTATTAATATCTTTTGAAGTAGAAACAATCGAGCCTTGAGGTGATCAAAGGGAGTAGATTTGTGACAAGACCTGTTGTTGTTTTACTTTGTTCTTAAGCCATTGAAAGGATTTTGGACTTTTTGTTACATATTTTTTTTTTAAATACATTAGATTTTTTTGCACTGTTGAGATTTCCAAAGTATCTAATTTTTTCCTCTCTAAATTTAATTTCCTTAATGTCCATCCCCCCCTCCCGTACTTCATATGCCTTTTTTCAGAGTGGTAATGTTGTCTTTTATTTCCATTATTTATTTCTCTCTTTTTTATAGGATGCTGCCAATGAAATGATTTTACCTCACATCACTACCTTAAAGGCATCCCAGACAGGGTCTTGGGGGACTTCCCCATTTGCATTGATCCTAAAGTATTCTTCTATTTCCCTAGATATTAACTCAGAGAAAGATTCATTATTTAATAATAACTTGTTTAATGTCCAGTTTGGGCCTTTATTGTTTGGTGAGTTTTCCATGATCATGCATGTCACCCAGGAGTGATCTGAAATAATGCGGTTACCAATGTCGGATGATTTTATACTGTTCAATAAAGGTTTTGAAACTAAAAGAAAATCAGTTCTTGTGTAGATATCATGTACTGTTGAGTAATATGTATACTCTTTCACTCCCAGGTTTAAAGTTCTCCATAAATCCCCAAGATTATAAGAATCTAAAACTTCTAGTAGACCTGAGGAATATCCAGACTTCCTTTTAGAGCTGGGGACCTTATAAGTTTTATCCAAAGCGTTATCTGCTATTAAATTAAAATCACTTCCTATTATTACCTCTCCTTGTTGGAAAGAAGATAGTTGTTCCTATGTTGATTTAATAAAACTTAGTTGATTTATGTTTGGTGCATATATAGAAGCTATGGTACCAATTTACCCTCTAGTTTACCTTTTATAAAGATATATCTTCCCTTGAGGTCACTTTTTGTTCCTTCCCACTGAAAAGGTATATTTTTCGAAAGCAAAATGGCCACCCCCCTTGCTTTAGAACTACCTGAAGATTGAAAAGAGTGCTGAAACTAAGGAGATTTCAAAACATTTTTCACCTTGGTTTTGTAATGGGTTTCTTGTAGACACACTATGTTAGGTCTCTCTTTTGTTACCAAGTTTGAAAGTCTTCTCAACTTTATAGGATTATTTAATCCTCTACAATTCCAAGTGAGGATTTTATATTTATTCATTATTACTGGAAATATATTGCCAAACCCACCAACAATAATTCAAACACTATAACTTGTTCTGGAGATGCAGCTCACAGCTTTTTAGAGAACAATAAAAAAAAGAATCACAAATAAAAGGAAATTTAACAAAGCCTTTACAAGAAGGCTCAATTCACAGATGCCCTGCCTCTAGGGCAACAAGCTAGGGAGACTATCATGCATTCCCTGTCTGTCAATCACCAATCCTTTAGTTTAATACTTAATCATTAGGATATTAACCAAACCCCCTCCACCCCAGGCATTACTTTGTACAGAGAAAATTAACCATCAACATATTTTTGTTTGTTTGTTTTATCAAAAAGAAAATTATACTAGAGAAATACAATTTTTATACATATCTGTCCTCCCCAAAGAATAAAAATAATTCTTAAAGAGATCTTATAGAATAGATCAATAACTCCTAATTAGTTCTTAACTATACAAACGTTAAAGTTGAAACTTATACTGCCTATATAGTGCTTTTTCTTTTTCTCTCTTTTTAAATTTTTTTTATAAAACTCACAGTATTTTCAAAATGCTTCCTTTCCAATCGCAGCAGTGAAAGAACATAAGCAAGATCTATTACCGATAAATTCCATTAAGTGCTATATCCTATGATCAGTAGCCATCTTATTGGACTTTAAAACAAACTTCATAACATTTTTAGATTATATACTCTATCTATTGTTACTGCAAGCAGCTTTAACTCAAAGTTGCTATAACATCTAAGGTAAAACAATGGTCATAGTTACTAAGGTAACTCAGTCATCTGTTACTGGATCCTGCTTGTATGAAGGGTGAATTCTAATCTCTTCTTCCTCTTCTGGGGTGAGCTTCAAATTGAGAAACATTAGAAGAGTCATGACAGACTTTAAATCTGATGCTTGTTAAAGCGTTCCTTCTCTATACAGTTATGTTTGAAGATGGGCTCCAACAAAATCTTACTTTGGTGTTGAACAGCTTAGTTGAAAAGATTTTTAATAGTCTCCATTTTTCAAGGACTTCAGTAGGCAGATCTAACAACATGATGATCTTCCTGCCATTGAAAGTAAATGATTGGGCCCTTGCTTCTTTTAGTATTCAATCCCTTGTTCGAGCATAGATGAATTGTACTTATATATCCCAGGGGCGGTTTTGGCGGGCTGATGATATCAGGCCCAGTCTTTGTGCCCCGGCTATCACCGGCGCAACACCATCTTCCAGATTAAGGGTTCTAGCTAGCCAGGTAGATATGAAGGAAGCTAGATCAATGTTACCTTCCATGCCCTCTTCCATCCCCCATATCTTCAGGTTTGATCACTGCCATTTGTTTTCCAGGAGAAGCATTTTGGTTACCAAAGCTTTTTTTGGTGTTGCCCGTTTCCTTCATTTCCACTTGTAGAGCTTCGGCCATTTTCAATGCTGATTCTGCCACTTTAAAGACAGCTCCCAGATCTTCTGTTAGCTCCTCCAACTTAGTCTGGACTGGTTGTAAAAGTTCCGACATGGAGGTCTTGAAAGAGGGTTGGAGATCGTCACAGAGGTCCTGTAGGTCTTTTTTGCAGAGTGAGCATTCTCAGAGCTTCCTGGTGTTAGAGCGTCCACCATCTTGGGAGACTTAGGCCTCGGATTTTTAGGAGTCTTGTCTTTCAAAAAATACGCTGCTACAATGTCTGAAGTTTATAAAAACTTTTTTTCTTTTACAAAAAGTTTTTTTCTTGCTCCTCTAGATTTTCCCAGCATTTTAAACACTGAAGATGGTTAGTACTATGGGCTAATTAGCCTGAGGGGAATGAGTCAATGTGGAGTGGCTCTATTATGGAGCTACCCTCTTGGCATTGCCCTGCCCTCCTCCATGTCTCTGCTTTTAATTATGCTGTCTAGGTTTGCCATAGCTTTCCTCCCAAGGAGCAGTCATCTTTTAACTTCATTGCTGCAGTCACCGTCTGCAATGATCTTGGATCCCAGGAATGTGAAGTCTGTCACTGCTTCCATGACTTCCCCTTCTATTTGCCAAGAAGTGATGGGGCCGGATGCCATGATCTTAGTTTTTTTGATGTTGAATTTCAAGCAAACTTTTGTGCTCTCCTCTTTCATCATTAGCAGGAGGCTCTTTAGGTCCTCTTTACTTTCTGCCATTAGAGTGGTATCATCTGCATATCTGAGGTTGTTGATGTTTTTCCCGGCAATCTTAATTCTGGCTTGTGATTCATCCAGGCCGGCATTTCGCCTGATGTACTCTGCATATAAATTAAATAAGCAAGGGGACAGTATACATCCTTGTCGTACTCCTTTTCTTATGCTAAACCAATCAGTTGTTCCATATCCTGTTCTAACTGTCGCTTCTTGACCCTTATACAAGTTTCTCAGGAGACATGTGAGGTGGTCTGGTACTCCCATCTCTTTAAGGACTTGCCACAGTTTGTTGTGATCCACACAATTAAAAGCTTTAGCATAGTCAATGAAACAAAAGTAGATGTTTTTCTGGCACTCCCTTGCTTTCTCCATAATCCAGTGAATGTTGGCAATTTGATCTTTAGTTCTACCTCTTTGAAGCCCAGCTTTTTCTTCTGGCAGTTCTCTATCCACATACTGCTGAAGCCTAGCTTTCAGGATCTTGAGCATGACCTTGCTAGCATGTGAAATGAGTGCAATTGTGTGATAGTCTGAACATTCATTGTCATTGCCCTTCTTTGGGATTGGAATGTAAATTGACCTTTTCCAATTCCGTGGCCACTGTTGCGTTTTCCAAATTTGTTGGCATATGGAGTGCAGCACTTTACAGAAGCTTCAGAACGTTTAGTTCCCTGACAACTGAGCATTTCAGCCTGTAACCCTCAATCAAACACTTCTCTGCCACAAGCACAATTTAGAGAGAAGAGAAATCCTGGACAATGATCTGACACATTCAAAGAAAATGAGGATGATTACCTTGGGCTCCTTTAGGTAGCAGTGCATAGCTTGTGTGACGTCAGCAGCATGGACAGCATTGTGGTATGGGTTTTGGCTATGATAATCTTCTTGCACCATAACTGCAAACAAAGGGGTGGGGGGATCAACATTTTAGCTTCTCCTGTATCCAAATCATGATTGTCATTTGAATCTGAGATTAAAATACATTTATGGCTTTTTTTGAAATGGGGTTTATTCCTTGAATTTGGCAGAATAGCACTCTCTCTAGAACTTTAATGGCTTGGCACTGTTATGAGACTGTCTCAGAGAGGAGTGGGGAGAAAAACCACTCTCTAGAAAAGATTCCTCAGAACTCAGAGGATTTGAGGTCTAGTTTATAAATCAGCCCTTTATTGCTTCTTAAAGAAAGCACCCATTCAGAGGAAAAATAAATAGTGTTGGCAGAGGGGAGAGAGGCAGCATCTATGATGATGTAATTACTGAATGCTGTGATGATCAGTAAGCAGGAAGGAAGGGCCCCTTACCAATAAGCTCAGTCATTCATTTGACTTAATATATGCAGAAGGGTTCCTATCTCTTTCTGGCATTATTTAGTCATACTTTTTCAGCATCTTTGATCACTGAAAGCCACATGATATGATTAGCTCAGTACAGATTGATCCCATATACATCTCCATTACAAAAGGTGATAGCAGTGCAGTCATTCTTATCAACATGCTCAGTAGACACAAGATGTCACATCAACACAGGTTTTTTCTGCTTCTATAAGGCTTATTCCCGCACTTCAGGTTCAGCTTTGAAGTGCCAGAAGCTCCTGTGCATGTGTGCCAAAGAAGTGAATCCAAGAGGTTAGGGCTCTTTAGCTTGGAGCAATGACAACTGAGGGGTGACATGATAGACTCTGGCCCCGGTCATACGGGCCAGAAAACGCAGGGGGGGGAGGCGTGGCAGTTTGCCCCGGAGCAAAATAAGGCACGGTAGCCCGATCACACGGGCCACCGGGTTGCCACGCTCCAGCTCCAAGTGCTGATCACACCACGGTGCTGCAGCGCGGCAAAAAAGCGGTGAGCAGACCACGCAAGCCATGCTGTTATGAAGTGCGCATGTGCCGTTGGGGGGGATGGGCTGCTGCCGGTGTCTTCCATATGCTCATGCCTCATTCAGCATTGGTGCTCATCCCATGGAAACTTACAACATCCGGAAACCCTGGGACATCGGCCAGTGTCGGAAGCCACAGGATACTGGCGCTCCTGCGATCAGACGCTGGCCTTTGCACCGGGATTTCCGGAAACTAGTACTTTGACCCTAGTAGTTTTTTACTCCGCGTTTTTGGAGGGAAGCTACGGGTTGGCCACGGGAGTGCTACGCCTCCCAGATGTGCTTGTGTGATCATGCACGGAAACTCCACGGGGCTCCCATGCCTTCAGCGGGGCAAATGCTCCGTGTGAACGGGGCCTCTTTAGAGGTTTACAGAATTATGCATGGAATAGAGAAGGCAGAGAAAGAAGCACTTTTCTCCCTTTCTCACAACAGAGGAACTCATGGGCAATCAATGAAATTAACAAGCAATAGGCTTAAAAAAGATAAAAGGAAGAACTTCTTCACTCAAAAGAGTAATTAACACATGGAATTCACTGCCACGGGAAGTGGTGGCAGCTACAAGCACAGACAGCTTCAAGATGGGACTGTAAACATATGGAGCAGAGGTCCATCAGTAGCTATTAGCCACAAGGTATAGATGGAACACTATGTCTGGGGAAGTGATACTCTGTATTCTTGGTGCTTGGGGTGGGGAGGCACAACAGTGGGAGGGCTTCTGGTGGACCTCTCGATGGCATCTGGGTTTTGGCCACTGTATGACAAAGAAGGAGAAGAGAGAGATTGGATTTATACCTTGCCCTTCACTTGGAGTCTCAGAGTGGCTTACAATCTCCTTTCCCTTCCCCTCCCCACAACAGACACCCTGTGGGGTAGGTGGGGCTGAGAGAGCTCTTTGAGAACTGTTCTTGAGAGAACAGCTCTGAGAGAACTTGTGACTGACTCAAGATCATCTAGCAGCTGCAAGTGGAGGCGTGGGGAATCAAACCTGGTTCTCCCAGATTAGAGTCCGCACACTTAACCACTACACCAAACACAAAGTGTTGGGCTGGATTGGCCATTGGCCTCATCCAACCTGGCTTCTTTTATGTTCTTATGACCTCAGCAGATTACTTTTTATGGGAAGAATTCTACCTTCATTCATAATGCAGGTCAACATAGCTTTATCAAGTCTCAAAAACCAGGTGAAGCCACCTTAAAGGGACAGCACTGATGCAGCCATAACCTAGTGCCTTCCATTTGGTGCTATCAACTCCCCCCACACACACACACACACCGACTCTCTCATTTTCATACAAATAACATTCCAATGTTAGAATAGTTAAGATTCATCTGGAAAACTGGCAGAGAACTTTACAGCTCTCTCTGCTCCCATTAGCATAACAAGTGAGAATTCTACAGTTTCTGCTGCTGAAGCCTGGAAGTGCCATGTGGTAGTCCAATTTCAAGCCATCGAGGATGGATAAAGGAAATGTCACACTAACCCAGCACTTCAGGAGGAATTTATTACATAATCTGTCAGACATTTTCCTCCTTTAGAAGGATGTTGCTGTAAGCAAGGCAGAGCTATTCTGAACTGTGAATAGGGAAATATGACAGTTATGATCTAGGGGAGATAGGGAAAGACCTCATTTCAAATAGGGAACCTACAGTCCTGCCAGGGCAGGATCTTCCATATTGTCCTTTACCGTGCTGCACACATACATCTTTACTACACTCAGGCTAAGGTTGCTTTTCAAGGGATGGGGCTGTTTATTGGCTTCTACTGCTGCTGCTCTACACTGACAAGATTTAGGGAGGGGAGGGGCACTGTGGGGAAGAGCAATAATCTTGGTCAGCTGAGAGGAGACAATGCAGATAGAGTGATGATTATTTTAAACAAACTAAATTAAGGTAGCTCCCAGTGTCGGTACGAGAGGGCATGGAACTCAGCAATTTGCAGAGATTTAAATATTAGTAGCCCAGTGCGGAAGAACTAAGAGGGATGGGGGATTACATGCTTTATCATAACACAGAGCTGAGGAACAGAACACACATGGGGAGGGAGTTAGCAGCCAATCAGTGAAGTTTAAATATGTGCTTAATTAATCATCTATTATAATACTGAATAGACAGGGCATAACTACAGGATTGCTTGGCCTGGCTGGGTGGGAATACAACGACAGCTAACATTCAACTGGAATTCATGGGCTATAAATGCTCACTTGTCTAAATACTTGATTGGATTGTTGAAAACATATAAAAACATTAACTAAGTACTAAGGATAAGATTCTCCTAGCCATAGATGATCAACAACTGTAGCCTAGATACTAATGGGACAGACACATTTCTTGAGAGGCTAATGAAGGCATGCCACAAAAGCAGAATTGTACACTGAGAGAATAAAGAGTTTTGAGTTGGTGAGTTTGCTGCACTCTGGTGCTGCTATATTCTTTTGGGACGACTGCACATTACATACAAATGCCATCTTGAGGGTCAGTTTGACTGAGAACGTTGCAGACAAATACCCTAAATAAATAAATCTATTTTAAAATAGTCCTAAGTGACCTTTTAAAAATGTAAAGTAGCTTTAGAAGTCTGCAGTTAGGGGGGGGGAGTTTATTTGTTTCCTGCTGACCATTTTTCTGTTCAAAATCATCTCCCTGTTGCTTTTCTTTGTATGCATGTTTACAATCATGTCCTGTTGTACCTCTGTTCATTACAGCCTCCCGCGGCCCCTGGCCCAAGGCTGGTTTCATTAATAAATCTTGTACAGGTTTCATTACATGCCTTTTTATGTAATGTGTAATTTACCTCTTTGTTCATAGGAGATGTATTAAGTGGACTGTGAGGAGGAGTGGTCTTTCCCTATCTTATTACTCAGTTTTCCTATCATATGCACAAGTTAGGATACTTGGTAGGACCAGTTACTGAAATGTTCTGTGGAGCCAGTCATTCAGTTTTCATTGCTTGAAAAGAAAAGATAATGCTGGGGAGAAGAGATCCTTGCTCTATGACTCTAGGCGCATGCCCACATTTACTCTGGTGATCACACAACTGCTCTCTGCTTTGAGGTCATGCTATACTGCATAAATTTCTCTGTCAGTTTTCTCTCTTGCCATAGTGGGAAATACTGGTACTTACAGATATTCCATAGCAGAGACCTGAAGAATGAACTTACCTAAGAATCTGTGTAATGTAACCATGTCTAACTGGAAATGATGGATAAGCCCATGTACATTGAAGAGATGGCACAGCAAGGTTACTAGGCTGTTTCCTGGGAGAACAGAAAGTGTCCTGTTAATCTGATAAAACTTCACTTAGAAAGCTTCATAGTAATGAAGTAATGATGCCAATAACTGACTTTGCAATCTTGCCAGCTCTGCTTCTGTTTCATCTGCTCTAAGCCTAATCCACTGATCACCTGCCCATATCATGAGTGGTAAATCCAATATAGATCCATAACCTGGACAGGTGACTGTGCAGACTGCTGATCTAGTGTGGCTGATCTAGTTGTGAAGCACTTCCTATCCTACTCAGAACAGTATTTCCACTTTAAAGGAAATACTTCAGTCATGGAACCCATGTATCACAAAACATTCTGGGGTATGCTTTAGGGCATTATCTGATTTCATAAGGGAGCACACTCCTGGTTCTATGCTGATCAATGACTCTGTCCCTCCACAGCTGCACCATGCAAGGGAAGATGGGTAACAACTAATAAGCTGTTGTCTTTTGAACAACTTGTCCACTGTTATATCTCTGAAGAAAACCTTCCCTCCCCCCAAACCCCCCCCCCCACAAACAGCTCGGGGTGGGGTGGGGAACAGGGCTTCTAAGAACATAGCTGGAAAACCACTGAATTATATCATTGTGCAAACTTCAATTTTATTTTCATCTCGGTTATTTTTATCCTTAGCACTTATCCAAAGCTAATTTGTGACTGATGCCAAACAAATTACTGAGAAACCAATTGTTAGCAATTTTAATTAATTTTTAAATTAACAAGCAAACACATGAATGAAGCACATGTCTTATGAGATCACAGAAACTGACATTGATTTTTTTTTTTTAAATGCTCCATTGTACAGTGAAAAGGCTCTTTTCTGCTGCATATGGGATTCAGGTCCAACTGGCACTCAAATATTTTATGGTCCTTTCTTCCCACCATCATATTACATTCACTCATTTATAAAAACCATCAATGTCAAATCTCTGAGTGCTGACAAATTCAGATTCAGGAATGTAAGAATTCCTGATACACTCAAACAGCAAATTCTGGAAACAGGAATTGATGTTTGTTTAGGTATTTCTCTTGTTCAGTCTCAGGAGCTAAAAGTAGAAAATATTTCTTTCCATAATAAGGAAACACTTTTGGAAAAGGAAAGTATATAATTTAGGTTCGTTATTTATTCCTAATGCTACATCTGGGGTTATGGCATAAAATAGGTGGGATGAAACTACGGTTTTAAACAGGAGTTAGAAGAATGAAGAGAAAAGACTACTGACAAACACAGGACTGGAACCAGCTTAGAATTTCCATGTATGGAAAGACGGCAGTGATTCTGGTGATATCCACCCTCCTGTGGTAGCCCCAAACACCCCTGAAATGCTGTTCCGGGGGGGGAAGTCATGAAGAACTTGTTTTATATTGTTTTTAACAAAGAAGGTTGAGATCTCTCAGCAATCTGCACACATCATCAGGTATTGTACAAGGCGATTCTATGAAATATCATGATGATGTAGTTGAACTGATGCACATTTCTACACCCCTCCGTTCATACTGACATACAGAAAAAAAACTCTTAGGAATAAAAAATTTAATAAGAGAACAAAAAGGCATTTACTAAGGCTGCAGTCTCATACACACGAAATAATCCACTTTCAATCCACTTTCGAAGGATTTTGCCAGTTCACACAGTAAAAATCCAGTTAGAAAGTGCACTGAAAATGGATTGAAAGTAGATTAATTAGTGTGTGTGACTGCAGATGAAGTACAGCTATCTGAAACAGATTTCAGAATTGGGTTCTTTCTTTCTTTTTTACAACTTACCATTTGTCAAGCGGTCAAACAAGAAAATGTCAAAATCCCACATTCCCACTTTGGATAGCATGTGCTGGAAATAGAAATATAATATAAATATGAAATATAGAATGATGGTTTGTGTAAATTATACCCAAGTAATTTACCATTAAAACTAATACTAAATTTCTTTTCTTTTTAAAATAAAAAACAGAGATCAAGACTGCCAGAAGCTATATTTATGATTTGGGGGTGGAAATCCCCACCCTCAGGCATGTGGAAGTAGGCTGAGTGGTGAAGGAAATGCACTCTGCACCTTCTCAAAAGCATGATTATTCATTCACAAGCTCCAGAGCTGAGCCTTAGTCAATTTAAGCCTCTGTGGAGACCATAAAGGACAAAATACCATTCAACTTTTTTTAACTAAAAGGTTTGACAGAGTTTTGCTGTTTTGCACAGGGAGTATGTGAGTCTCATGCTTTGTGAGGAATGAAATGGTAAATTATAAAGACATTTAACGTGGATATAACAGTTCTGGAAATTCTGATGTCACCAAAAACCTCAAGAGTTTGCCAGGCCTCCCCACCCATGTTTGGGTGTGTGTGGGGGAATTAAACATAATGAAAGATATCATAGTTATATTGCTGGGGGATCCTGTCCTTATATATATTTGAATTCTGGTTCCACCGCATTCTATGCTTGCCATAATTGATTCGGCTCAAGAACTGGCAGTCAGAAGACACTGGCCAGGGCTGACTGGCTGCTTCGCAAAGTCCCGCCCACGTCAGCCCCCCTCAGTGTTTTCAGCTCAGTCTGCTCCAGTCCTCCGACAGGAGAGGACCATCTGGAGTGTTAGCACGGGGACAGGCCCTCAAGGCTGAGGCAAGTGAGATAAGCCCTTTTTCACCCCCCCCACACCATCCCCTGGGCCTTCTATGAGGGGACTAGGCCCAGAGAAGTCCTTTTCCGTCCCCCACACGCCATCCCCTGGGCCTTCTATGGGGCACTAGGCCCAGAGAAGCCCTTTTCCGCCCCCACACCATCCCCTGGGCCTTCTATGAAGGGACTAGGCCCAGAGAAGCCCTTTTCCGCCCCCCACACCATCCCCTGGGCCTTCTATGAAGGGACTAGGCCCAGAGAAGCCCTTTTCCGTCCCCCACATGCCATCCCCTGAGCCTTCTATGGGGCACTAGTCCCAGAGAAGGCCTTTTCCACCACCCCACATGCCACCCCCTGAGCCTTCTATGGAGCACTAGGCCCAGAGAAGGCCTTTTCCGCCCCCCACATGCCATCCCCTGGGCCTTCTATGTGGGCAGTAGGCCCAGAGAAGCCCTTTTCCCCCACACATTGCCTACTGCCCCCATAGAAGGCCCAGGGGATGGTGTGTGGGGACAGAAAAGGCCTTCTCTGGGCCCAGAGAAACCCTTTTCTGCTCCTCTTCCCTTCCTTTCCCCCTTTCTTTTCTTCCTCTCTCCTTTCTTTCACTCTTCCTCCCTTCCTTTCTCCAACTCTCTCTCCCTTCCACCTCCCTCTCTTCCTTTCTAGGGCCCGTTGTCTTCCACCACAAGAAGAAAGAAATAAACTAAAAGTCGAAAATAGAAAGTATTGCACCCAATTGGGGGGGGGGGATTAAACATAATGAAATATATCACAGTTATATTGTTGGGGGATAAAGAAATAAAATAAAAGTAGAAAATAGAAAGTGTTGCACTCAAAGAAATGCTCTTTTTTTGTACGGATCTAGAAACACTGACTGTATCTAAATGTCAAAGCACAAGCCTCAAAGACCTTGGCTTTAAAATCTTGATCAGTAGGCAAGATACAGACTACAATTTGCAAAGGTCCTGTTTTGGATGTCATGGCAATTGCAGTAGTGCACATTATTCAACGGGAGCATGGAAGAATCAAGCAAGCTCAAGGACTTCTGCATCAGCCATTTGCAGACCTCAGCATTATCATGCAGAAATATATGTTTGGAGGAAGAAAACAAAACTTCATGTAATGTAGCTATGTAGTAGCAACTGATGTGGATATGCAGTTAAACATTAAACTTTTTGGTAGCAAATATCATAGTAACTTAGTAATTATTCACCAGGCTGAACTCATCTATTTCTTTATTTTTTTATATCCCACACCATCCCAATAGATAAGATATCTTTGAAAACAACTGAGATCTATTTCTCGAATCTGAATCTGATTTTTCCTACACACCCCAAATGTCCAATTTTCTATTTTAATGCCCCCCCCCCATAGTTTAGGAAAGGTTTCCATGCCCTCATATCTCTACTACATGTGCACAACTAGGAAAATAACCAGGAATTCTACATTGAATCTCTTAACATGAAATCAAATACATTAGAAGCAGGAAACCACCCAGGGAGGCAGTGGGGCCCTTGGATGACCAATGAGTAAAAGGAGTAGTGAAGGATGATAGGGAAATGGCTGAGAAGCTGAATGCATTCTTTTGCCTCTGTCTTCACTGTGGAAGATGAGAAGTGCTTGCCCACTCCAGAACCGCTGATTTCGGGAGGGGTGTTGAAAGACCTGAGTCAGTTTGAGGTGACGAGAGAAGAGGTCCTACGAATGATAGACAACATAAAAACTGATAAAACACCAGGCCCGGATGGCGTACATCCGAGAGTTCTGAAAGAACTCAAATGTGAACTTGCAGATCTCCTGACAAAAATATGTAATATTTCATTAAAATCTGCCTCCATTCCTGAGGACTGGAAGGTAGCTAATGTCACTCCCATCTTTAAAAAGGGCTCCAGAGGAGATCTGGGAAATTACAGACCAGTCAGTCTGACTTCGATACCGGGAAAGTTGGTGGAAACTGTTATTAAGGAAAGAATTAGTAGGCACATTGATGAACAAAATCTATTGAGGCAGACTCAGCATGGGTTCTGTAAGGGAAGATCTTGTCTCACTAATCTGTTAGTGTTCTTTGAGGGGGTGAACAAACATGTGGACAAGGGGGACCCAATAGATATTGTTTACCTTGACTTCCAGAAAGCTTTTGATAAAGTTCCTCAACAAAGGCTCCTAAGTAAGCTCAAAAATCATGGGATAAAAGGACAAGTCCTCTTGTGGATCAAAAACTGGCTAATTAATAGGAAACAGAGAGTGAGTATAAATGGGCAATTTTCTCAGTGGAGCATGGTAAGCAGTGGGGTACCGCAGGGATTAGTACTCGGTCCAATGCTTTTTAACTTGTTCATTAATGATTTGGAGATGAGAGTAAGCAATGAAGTGGCTAAATTTGCAGATGGTACGAAGTTGTTCAGGGTGGTGAAAACCAAGAAGGATTGTGAGGCACTCCAAAGGGATCTGTCGAGGATGGGTGAATGGGTGTCAACGTGGCAAATGAGGTTCAGTGTGGCCAAGTGCAAAGTGATGCACATTGGAGCCAAAAATCCTAACTATAAATACACGTTGATGGGGTCCGAACTGGCAGAGACTGACCAAGAAAGAAATCTTGGAGTCATAGTAGATAACTCACTGAAAATGTCGAGACAGTGTGCGACTGCAATAAAAAAGGCCAACTCTGTGCTGGGGATTATTAGGAAGGGTACTGAAAACAAATCAGCCAATATCATAATGCCCCTATATAAATCATTGGTTCAACCTCATTTGGAGTATTGTGTACAGTTCTGGTCACCACACCTTAAAAAGGATATTATAGCTTTGGGAAAAGTGCAGAAAAGGGCAATTAGAATGATAAAAGGGTTCAAACACTTTCCCTATGAAGAAAGATTGAGGCGAGAAACGACGGCTGAGGGGTGACATGACCAAGGTTTATAAGATTATGCATGGAATAGAACAGGTAGAGGTACTTTTTTCCCTTTCTCACAATACAAGAACTTGTGGGCACTCAATGAAATTGCTGAGCAGTCGGGTTAGAACGGATAAAAGGAAGTATTTCTTCACCCAAAGAGTGATTAACATATGGAATTCACTGCCACAGGAGGTGGTGGCGGTTACAAGCATGAACAGCTTCAAGAGGGATTTAGATAAATATATAGAGCAGGGGTCCATCAGTGGCTATTAGCCACAAGGTATAGATAGGGACTCTGGGGCAAGTGAGGCTCTGTATTCTTGGTGCTTGGGGGGGTCAAGAGTGGGAGGGCTTTTAGTGTCCTGGCCCCACTGGTGGACCTCCTGATGGCACTTGGTATTTTTGGCCACTGTGTGACAGAGTGTTGGACTGGATGGGCTGTTGGCCTGATCCAACATTGGCTTCTCTTATGTTCTTACGTTCTTAAAGTCCTCAGCATTAAATCTGAATTAGTTCAACTCAGAGATGGTGTTCTTATTAAAAAGACGTTGTTTATGGCAGAAATGGACAAATTAACAAGAAAATTAAACAATGAAGAAGACGAAACCTTTTTCGGAGACTGGAAAGACTTTCAAGAATACTTGTTGAAGAATTGGGATGTAAAACGTGGTTTGATTTGTTTTGACAGCTATTGAGGAGAAGTGGAAAGAGACTCAGATCTTTGAATTGTTACCATTAGTAAAAGAAATATGTTTAGTAGTAAATGTAATTGTATAAGAGAAATATCAAGGGGGTTGGAGCAGTGCGGGAAGCCTTGTTTGGGGGGGAGAGGGAGAAAGAAAAATGGATATGTATTGGTTTGTTTAAATTGTATGAACATGTGATATATCCAATAATAAATTGTATTTAAAAAAAAAAAAGAGATGGTGTTCTTAATTTAATCCCCACTTTGGTTTCGAAGGGTAAGTTTTTAAAAATCTCTAAATCTGTATAGTTCTTACCCTTGCTTGACCAAGATAGTCTTCATCCAGCAAATACAATGAAGTTTGTGGTACGATCCCACGCAAGAGCCTGGATGCATGGAAATATCTCTGAAAGCTTAACAGTCTCTTTACCTTTTTCTTTGTGCTAATTTCCCCTGAGTAAATGGTATCTGTGGAAAAACAATTGGTACAAAGAACTTCAGTAAACCAACAAGCTAGAACTCAGTGAAGGTCAATTCGTAGTTGATACATTATTAAAGTGCAGGCATTATGGTTCTTTTCTCCAACCCAAAAGAAAACAAATGCATTTTTAACACCACATTTAGTTGTCCCAAGGAAAATGATAAAACGAATGATAAATTCTGGAATACACAGAACATCTAAGCATGGGTGTTTTCATGTTTTTGATAGGAAAACTGAAGCAAGGAACAAAGAGAATTATTTATGTTTAGCCTCATGATATTTCAGTGAAAACTAAAATCCAGATATCAGTATGAGAGCAAGAGTACAGTACTGCTACAGACAGATTAACACAGCTATCCATCTTGAGACATCAGTAAGGTTGAGAACAACCCAAGATAGGGTTGCCAAGTCCAGGTTAGAAAATACCTGGAGATTTTGGGGGTATAGCCTAAGCAGGGTGGGGTTGGGGGAAAGGAAGGATTTGGGTATGATGCCATACAGTCCAGCTTCCAAAGCAGCCATTTTCTCCAGGTGAACTAATTTCTGTTGCCTGCAGTTGTAATCCCAGGAGATCTCCAGGCATCACCTGGAGTTTGGCAATCATAACACAAGAACAGTCTGGTCCTGCAACCACCATTAATATTTTACAGAATTTTGCATGTGGAGTGTATGGCACTGTGAAACACTGCAGTTTTCATTCCGTTCTTATTATTTAATTTCTTTAATTTCCATTCAAACTGCTCAAACACAACTGCCCTCATCTCTTTTGGAAGAAAAATGGTGGACCTTAGGAAAGACATTGAAACTTATATGGGGAACCATAGAGCACACACAATATATGGGCTGATTACTCAATATATTGGGTCAGCCTTCAACAATCCATTTTGGACAACACCATCAGGCGTTACCCAACACAGTATTAAACATATATGTGCTCACGTGTATATAAAATGTACTGATTTTTTAAATTTGGGTATTGTCGTAGCAAAATGTTTATGTTTCACTGGATACTCATGTCTTGAAATAGATACTTATGCTTCTATTATTATGGAAGCCCCAAATGTAAGGTGCCTTCCACACAAGGACGAGATTTTGTGACTTCCTTGTTCCTGGTGTGGCTACAGATAAAGCAATGGAATTTTCACCTGTCACATTTCCCCACACTTTCCCTGCAGCCTCCTCCCCTGGGACACCAGGGCTTTTGCAATTTTTTTTCATTAAAAAAGTAAGTCTCTAGCCCTACCCCTTGAGAAGATATGCATTTTCCCTTATATCTCTGCAGGGAAAGATGCCAGAGACATTCATCTTTGAAAAGTAAGTCTCTAGCGCTGTTCCTGCTATACTTATTGTTACAAGAGTATGATATTCTAACTGCCCATTTTTTAAAAATATACAAAAAGTCTTCTAGCAGTAGGGGGAGGAAATGGCTGTCATATGGGCCAAAAAATCCAAATTTTCCCACCAACACAGCAGCCATCCAGTCTTTGCTGCAATTGTTCCCAAAACATCAGAGCAAAGGAGGTTTGCAAAAGATCAGAGAAAAGCCAGGGAAACCATCAGAGGTACATGAATGCATCATGTTGCTGCAGGAAAGCAGGGTGGGAAAGCATTGAACTCGGGGCAGATATCCCATGCAGAAAACATCTAAAATAGCTTTATATTCCTCATGTACAACGTTAATCTATAGCTGAATTCTAAGGCGGCCAGATATCTTGCTTGCCCTGCAATTCTAGTTGCCTATCACCATTCAGTAGAGTGGTGAAGGAAAAAAATGTGGGGAGGAAATAGTTGTCATGCAGTGTTCCCTCTAAGCTGAATTAGTGTGAGCTAGCTCATAGTTTTTTAGCCTCCGACTCACAGATTTTTGTCTTAGCTCATGAAGGATGGCTCCAGAGCAAACTAATTTATGCAGTAGCCAAATTGCTCACTCACAACTTTAATGCCAGTAGCTCATAAAGTAGAATTTTTGCTCACAAGACTCCACAGCTTAGAGGGAACTTTGGTGTCATGGCATCATTTCTGGTACAAACCCAGAGTGACATCATTTCATCAGTGCAGCAGTCTAGGATTCCACTGAAACTGTATGGCAAGACTATAGAATTTTGGGAGAATCCTAGAGTAACTTCCAAGTCTGTGCCACAAGTGACATTATGGCATCACTACAACACCCATTTGCTTCTTCCCACCTCCTAAACCTCCCACTGACTGCCAGCACTCTGCTAGCAACCCTTCATTGGTGCAGGCTGCAGTGATAAGGACACTTTCCTGGGAGTAAACTGTATGGAAGAACATGGGACCTTACAGATTGTTCCTTTAATCCACTAATTCCAGAAGACCACTAAGTCATAGATGTAAAATCAGTTTTAACACAGAGTGACATTTTATTTATTACTTACTTGGATAATTTTTATACTGTCTCTCCAGTAAACCTGCACATTCAGAATGCCACAGTACACTATTAATTTAAGATTGAATGTCTTCAGTTAGAAACTTACTCCTGATCTGGAGCATTATAATAGGATAATGGTTTAAAAATATGGCCATTACAGAGTTAGTGAAAGGAAATAGCCCTTGTTCCCCTTAAAGGAAAATGAACGTAATCTGTAATAACAGAAAACCCAACTTTTAATTTATCATCTTAATGGTCCTTTCACTTTATTTTTTCTCTTCCTTGTGTCATTAGGAATGTCTCCTCAGTGTTATCATCAATACACCCTCTTCCTTGGAACAGAAGGTCAGGTAGCAAACTTACCAACTCATCATACGCAAAAATCTTGTTTTAAAGGGAATTTATATATTTAGTAAAACTCATGGTTTGAGTGACTGGTGAGATGCTTGTGTAAAGTAATGTCCAAGTGACATAAAACATTTAATTAGATTATAAAATTATCCCTTACTGTGGTTGCAAAGCTACTGTTGAGACACTGCTTTATAGAATATAAATATTCTATTATAAACATTAGTTTTGTTATTTTGTGGGGAGAGGTAGATCCCCACCACTACCAAAAACAAAATGAAGACTTGTAGTTTGTTATAGCAAAAATAAGTAGGAGTCTTGTGACGGTTTAAATAAAACAATTTTATTCCTGCATAAGCTTTAGTGTGCACCAATGACTGTTTCTTCAGATGCCACAAGTAGATTCCTCAGTGTGCAATCTGGAGAGACCTACTTGTCCATCTTCACCTAACTAAATCTCTATGATGCACAAAAAATCGGTCTTTAATCCAAGATTAAATCCTGGATGACTGCTGTTTTATTGTGAAACAGCTTGGCGTTCAGAGCAGCCCTTTTGGGATTGATAAGTGGCCAGGAGGATTACCATTTGGTACAGACTATTTGGTGGCAACTTTGAATTTCCTCTCCATATTTATCCACTCAGTAGGGTTGCCAGGTATCCTCTTTTTAAGAGGATGTGTCCTCTTTTTTTGGTGTCCATCCTCCCATGGGCTTTCCCCCCCCCTAGAAAACTGATGAAACTGTCCTCTTTTTGGGTTGGAATGTTAGGAATATTCCTAGTTAGTAGTGTCAGGTACTCCAATAACTCAGCATCAACAGCAGGTTCTTAACTAGATTCAGCTTTATTGATCAGAGATGAAGTCATGATGAATGTTAGAGTTAGGAATAAGACATACAAAATGACTATAGCAATTATAGGGGGTTCATACAATACCTCTTGACACTTATGGTCCAATAAGCGTTGACTATAGAGCGCGGGTAATTGTCTAATGGCTCAGGGGTGAGCAGGAGACACTAACGGCTTTGCACTGGAGGAGTGAAGCGCTCAAGGCCAGTTAGGCACACAGAGAAAGTGAAACAGTCACAGTACCAAGTGCATTCCAAAGGAGAGGGGGAAATCCCATGGCGGGGCAACCTGACAAGTAGCAGTTATCACAGCTTAAATAGTAGGGGTATTTAAAATGAGGTTTGTCATGGTGATCACTTGTTTGAAGTGGTCAGTCAGGAAATATTTTCAAAATATGGTAACCCTAGAGTACAGGGTTTGTTGCATATTATCTACTAGGAATAAGGCCCGTTGTGGAAATACATACAACGAGCTCTAGAAAGAGGCTCTGGGCAGGTGCCCTGGTCTTGGGCACTCAGCGACAATATGCTGTGGTTACTTCAGCAGGGTATAATGACACAGAGCTCACCCTTTTCTTCAGGGGAACTGATCTCTGCCATCTGAAGAGCAGTTGTAATTCTGAGTGATCTCCAGCCCTCCCCTGGAGATTGGCAACAATGGTTCACCCAGGAGGAAATGGCTGGTTTGGAGGGTGGCGTCTATGGCATTGTACCCGTCTCAGGTCCAACCCCTCCTCAAACTCCACCATCTCCAGGCTCCAGCCCTCAAATCTCCAGGAATTTCCATACCTAAAGTTGGCAACTTTTATCTCCTCCCCTCTCAGCAGCCTCTTCCTAGGCAAAGTTCTGTCTTTCTCATTAGTGGGGAGAAAATCAGTTTACTTCATTCTCCTCTTCCTCTTTGTGATCTGTACAGCAACCCTGCAAGGTAGGTTAGGCAGAAAGTCTGTGACTGGCAGGCCCAGGCAGCTTCCATAGGGAGGCTCCTGATGAACAAGAGCAAGCAGCCAGGGCTAGTGAAGTAATGCCAGTCAGGAGGCATGAAGTCACCCTGAGAGTGCTGGCAAGCCTATGGTTGCCAACAAAGACAGATTGATGCAAAGGAGGATGGAAAAGTCTCCATATCTCTATTTTGCCTTAAACTGGTTTTTATGCCAGCAGAGTGAGAAAATGCTGGAGGCTCTGGATGGGTGCCCCATGGTAAATGGACCAAACAATTCCTAAAGCTTTTCCAAAACACTACTCTGTTGATAATTCATTTTCTACACTCACAGCGTCTCCTGCTAGAATGCAACACATTCCCAGCACTTTGAGTTAGCACCAGAGCTTTAAGAGCTCTCCAGCTGTCACCTGGAGATTGGCAACAGCTTGTTTGGAAGGGGGGTCTATGGTACTGTATCTGTCTGAGGTCCCCCTCTTCCTCCTCCTCAGACCCCACCCTCAGCAGGCTTCATCCCTAAAATATCCTGGAAGTTTCCAACCTAGAGCTCGCAACCCTATGTCCTTTCCAGGCAACCATCAGCTTAGATAAATATATGGAGCAGAAGTCCATCAGTGGCTATTAGCCACAGGGTATAGATGGGAACTCTCAGTCTAGGGCAGGTGCTGCACTCTATTCTTGGTGCTGGAGGGGGCAGCAGTGGGAGGGCTTCTAGTGTCCTGGCCCCACTGATGGACCTCCTGATGGCACCTGGTACATTTTGGCTGCTGTGTGACAGAGTGTTGGACTAGATGGGCCATTGGCCTGATTCAACATTGGCTTCTCTTATGTTCTTATGTTCTTATGTACCTTTATCTGCCTGTCTGTCTTCAGGTTTACATCCCCCCCCCCGCAGCCTCTGCCTAGGGAAAGGGCAGTCTTTCCCTGCAGTAGGAACCAAAGCAGCTGACATCATTCTCCTCTCCCCCGTATGATCTGCACAACAACCCTGTGAGGTATGTTAAGGTAGAAAGTCTGTGAATGGTCCATAACCCCCCAGGCAGCTTTTATAACATGAACCTGGAACCTGCACACCATCCTCTGAAGTGCTCTCAGGTACATGTTTGTGGCAGTAATGGGGGGATTGCTGGCACCCTTTCCTATCATTTTTTGCCTTGTGGTACTCTGCTTGTGGTATGATCTGTCTTTTTTGTGGTGTGGCATGGTTGTGTTATTGGGTTTGTTTCTTTTGAAGGGGAAGTGATGTGTTGTGGGTGAGGACATATTTTTACCTCAGAATACACCAGGTTGCATATGCAACTGATAATCCCAACTGTCTTGCGGGGGGGGGGGAGGGTTGAGGTGCGGAATGGAGTGAAGTCCAATCAGCTTCCATATGCAAATGACCTTGGAACACTGGCCCAATCAGAGAAAAGTGGTCTAGGCTGCAGTGAGTGGGATTCAGGCAATGCAGCCAATGGATAGAGACACCTTGTGATTGACACATCATGGAGCCAACTCATTTTGGCGGGCATAGAGTGTTGCCAGACTAAAATGCAATTATAATATAGAAGAGATTACCATTGCATCTACTATATGTTCTGTTTGCCCTGACATTTACTGATAGCCTGTCTGATATTTTCTGTCTGGCCCAGCATTCTTTAAGGCACCACTTACTGCCATATGAAATCCTCTGACCATTATGGTTGGGAGGGGGGGGCTTCTAGTGCTCCTTCTGTTTTGGGGATTTTTAATGAAGTGTTAAATATTATTGCTCATTTTGTATTGTGGCTTTTCCCCATTCATTTTATTGCAGCATTGCTGCTAATTTTATGCTGCAATTTTTTTCTTATAAATAAATAACTCACTAACAGAAATGACCAAGCTTTTTGACAAATGTGCCAGAAGTACAAAGTGTTAATGTCACATCTGTGAACATCTTATATTTTAATAGCATACTCAGGATTTCTTTGGATACTTAAATCCAGTGACTGGAGCTGTGAACAGGAAAAACAGATCTTTCTACAAACCTGAAAAGCGCCTTAAGTTTGCATAAAAATGTGAAATCTAAAAAAATTACCCTGGGCAGCTTAAAAAATAAAAAAATATTAAAAGGAACACCTGTTGCTTTAAGCAACAGATTCTCTCAGTGGCAGTTGCTAGGCTACCACAGTATTCCAGGCTTCAGTTTCCGTAATTAAAAAGGCAGAGGGAGGGGGCAGGGCGATCTCCAGGCATATTTTGACCTTTGAGGGAGAACTCACTGGGACCAGGCCTGGCTGGGGTTGCTAGCTCCAGGTTGGAAAATCCATGGAGATTTGAGGGTAAAATCTGAGGAGGGCAGGTTTGGGGGAGGGGAGTGGTCTGAGCTGATTATAAAGCCGCAGAGTCCACCCTCCAAAGCAGACACTGTTTCCAGTATGACAGATCTCTGTTGTCCGGAGTTCTATTGTAATTCTGGGATATTTCCAGGTCCCACCTGGAGGCTGGCAACTCTAGGCCTGGAAGCAACCTCTGGGTGACTTGATACCACCTGACTTGCATGGCTGAACTAGGCCTGGCTGTTTGCTACTGTTCAACAACAGCCACCTTATGAAAGACAATGTGGTGTAGCAGTTAGAGCTGCAGAACAGGGTCTGTGAGACCTAGGTTTGAATCGCCATCTTTTCTGTTGAAGCTGACTGGGTGGTTTTTCAACCAGGCACATCCTTATTCTAATAGCCAAAAAGTGCGGATACTTATTCCCACCAACAGGGGGCTCACTCTCCCCCAAGAGCTTTTCCTGCATAGTCAGTAGACTTTCTGGGTTTGTAGAAAAATCCCCAAAATGAAAAAAATCCCTTGAGGAACAGTTGAATTCCCAAAAAAACCGTTTGAAATGGCCTCTGCAGGGACCTAACTCCAGGCATCAACAGTGAGAGATTAGAATGTTGGGGGGGGGAGGCTTCTAACTGGCTCTGTTGGTGAAAGGGGTGGGGGAAGGGCCCTTTCCAGGCCTCTTTTGGCCTTGGAGGGAGGGAGGGAGCCTTGGGGCCAGGCCTCACTAGAGTTGCCAGTGCCAGGCTGGGGGATTTCTAGAGATTTTGTGGTGGACTAAGGATGAGGGCTGGGTTTGGGAAGGGAGAGGCCTCAGCTGGGTATAATGCCACAGAGTCTACCCTCCAAAGCAGCCATTTTCTGCAGGGAGACAGACCTCTGCTGTCTAGAGTCCAGTTGTAATTCTGGGGGTCTCCAGGTCCCATTTGGAGGTTGGCCACTCTAGGCCTGGCAGTAGTCTAGGCTTGCCAGGTCCCCCTGATTTGCATGACTCATCTAGGCTCGGCTGCTTGCTACCATTCATCAGCAGCCACTCTATGAAAGCCAGTGAGGTGCAGCAGTTAGAGCTTCAAAGGAGGGTCTGCAAGACCCAGGTTCAGATCCCCATCTTGCAGTGGAAGGTGACTGCGTGATTTTGGACCAGTCACATATTTCAGCCTAACCAACCTCACAGGGTTGTTGTGCAGATAAAAAGGAGGAGGGAATAACGAAAGCTGCTTTGGTCCCCACTGTGGAGAAAGACTGTAATTTCCCTAGGTAGAGGCTGGAGGGTGGAGATGGAAAACAAGAGACAGAGAGGCAGATAAAGGTAGGTTGGCTTTTGGTTGGGAAGGAAATAGGGTTGCCAACTCCAGGGTGGGAAATCCCTGGACATTTGAGGGGTGAAGCCTGGAGAGGGTGGGATTTGAGGAGGGGAGGAACTTTGGACTGGTGTAATGCCATAGACTCCACCCTCCAGCCATTTCTTCCAGGAGAACCACCATTGCCAGCCTCTGGGTGAGGACTGAAGATCACCCAGAATTACAACTGTTGTCCAGGAGACAGAGATCAGTTCCCCAGGATAAAATGGCTGTTTTGGAGGGTTGAGTCTATGGCATCATACCCTGCTGAGGCTGTTTGTCTCCCCAAGGCTCCACCCCCAAATCTCCAGGGATTTCCCAACCTGGAGCTGACAGCCCTAAGGTGAATTGATCTCTGTAGCTGGGAGATCCGTTGTGATTCCCAGAGTGCTGCCACTGCTGCTGTGGGGGAGAGGAAGCAGGTGGGTGGCTGAGAGCACTGCCACTACTGCTACTGCTGCTTTGCAGAGTGGGGAAGGAAGCAGGCAGGAGGCTGGGAGAGTGATGGGGGCAGAAAGAAAGAATGATGGGATGGGGGGCAGAAAGAGAGAGAAAGAGTGATGAAGTGGGGAGGCAGAAAAACAAAGAGAAAGATGACAGGTCAGAAAGAGAGAGGAAGTCACATGCATGGAGCAGAAATAGAGAGTAAGAAAAGGGGGGCAGAGGGGAGAAATAGTGTGAGAGAGGTAGTGGGCGAGGAGAGGAAGCAAAGGTGTGACGAATGAGATAACCATCCCGCAAGTTTCTTGCGGGTCTCCACTTGTACTTTCAGAATAACCTATCTCACAAGGTTGTTGTATGGATAAAAAGGAGAAGAGAATAATGTAAGTTGCTTCGGTCCCCACAGTGGAGAAATACCATAGTTTTCCTAGACAGATGTTGCAGGGAGAAAGGCAACACAAAGCTGAAGACAGAAGGGCAGATAAAAGTAGTTTGGCTGTTGGGTGGGAAGGAGATAGGGTTGCCAACTCCAGGTTGGAGAATTCATGGAGATTTGAGGGGTGGAGCCCAGGGAGGCTGGGGTTTGAGGAGGGAGGGACCTCAGACAGGTATATCCAAAGCCTTCCCAGCTTGCTCCCTGCCCCTTGCATTGGTGTAACTGTGAAAATTCCCATAGAAGAATGAAATAGGCGACTGAAAATACAGAGCCCCCAGGCAACATCCTGTCACACCTCCAAGCCACAGTGCAGCTAAAGATACCAACTAAGCCTGCAGCCAGTCACAGCTTTCCTAAGCACTACATCAAACCCAGCCAGGATATCTGTATCTTAGATGACAGGGCACACAGCTACATCACTCTGGCCTCACATTAGGAACACACAGAAAAGCAAGTGGTAAACCCCACAACAGGGTGTTTTGCACAAAGAGGGAGCTAAGGAAAAGACTAATGTAGAATTCTTCTCTCCAGCTGTGAGTGCTGCAAATGATTCCCCATGCCACCACATGTACCTGTTCTCTGTATTGCTTCAACAACTATTCCTCCCTCAGCAGGTGGCTTCAATACTTATGCACAGTGCAGAAAGGGGGCACACTTGCAAGCAGTATGTCACTGCAGCAGCAGAACCACACCTACAACCTGTCCTTAGGTCTGCAATATAAAAGACTGAGCAGTACCAATTGCTGATAAAACCCGATGGGCATTCCAGTCCTGGATTTGCATATACAAAAATGGCTTGCAGGAGAATTTTGTGCTGTGACAATAATTAATATAGGATGTGGGGCTTTCTTGGTGTCTCTGATATGTACTGACAGTGGAGTAAATTAAGATTGTTCCTAAATCTAAGCTGCTGGTTGGGTTAAAGCTTTTTGATGCTTAAAAACATCTTCTCAGTTTGAATCGTACACTGGGTGGAAGCACATCTAGTTCTCTTCACACCATGCTGTGATTCACCAATCCAGTGCAATTGTAGCGTACGGAATTCCCTCTTGATCCTAATTAAGGCAATCAAGAAATGTGCTGTATCAGTCATTGACAGACTACATCATAGGGTAATGAAAGATAATTTTAATCACCAAGCATGAGTCACTGAAAGGATCTGGTTCACTGACTCACTAAACAACTTAAGTCAATCAGAGAATTAAATTATTGTTGCCTTACCAGTAAGAATCCTTTGGTGGAAGCCAAGCTAGGCTAAGCGCCAATAAAAGAAGTGAATGAAGTAAACGTTCGATACTGGAGCACTTGAAACTTACACTAGACAGTGTACAGAGTGCCTTGTATCTCCACAGATGGGATTCTGTTTAGTTTATGCAAACCACAGCTCTCCCTAACAGAATAAAGAATTGTAAAACACTTGGAATATTATGTGGGTGAATCATGCTCCAGAATCCCACAAATTTATGGAAGGAAAGTGACTCCATAAATGTTCCAGAACTAATCAGAACTTCTTATTTTAAAACTTTTTGGAATCTGGCATTAGGGTTTTAATAGCACATTTCATCTACCTTATTTAACCGCCTTAGTTTTTTTCACATATCAAATATCAGGAAGCTGCAAAGATTCTACACTTTTTCTCCTGGCCATCACAGAATAGCCCCCATGAATGTTCAGTTACAGAAGGCATGATTTGTACAAACCACCGCCAAATCCATGGACTGCCCAAGAATTCTGTCATCTGAAAACATTGTTCAAAGATCAGTTAAACAGCTTTATCATAGCCAATGACTGTGGTTTGGATCAATCACCAGAAATACTTCATGCCAGCCGCAAGCAGACATTGAAACTCATGTTCCTACTTTTATGAGAAGATATGCTGAAGAGGAATGTTGTATGCATGAGGTCTTACACAACTGTATATTGTATTTTCCTATACGCATGCTTCATGTCAGTAGTGGGAATTACAATAATAGACTCTGGAATATGGCTTTAGGCAGATTAATGATGGGAAGAGGATTTTAAAAAGTGGATCATAAATGAAAGGTTAAGGTATGATGAACTGCAGAACATCAATGAACATGTGTTAGAATTGCCAGCACCCACTGGAGGTGGGGGATTCCCCACAGGCCCCATCCCTGATCAGCTGGCCAGAAGGGGGACTTACCAGGAGCAGGAAGGTGGGCCAGGTTACATTGCTGGCAACATGGTGACATCACTTCCAGTGTGCACTGGAAGTGATGTCATCATGTTAGTGACATTTGGGTGACACTCTGGTATTTGGGCAAAAACTCCACGTTAGAAGCCATTTTTACTATAGAGATTTTGCCCAAATAGTGTTGCTGGGACATCTCAGTGTGATGACATCACTTCTGGTACATGCCAGAAGTGATGTTGCTGCATTACCAGCAACATAGCTTGGGCCTCTCTCCTGCTCCTAGTAAGTCCCCCCTCATCTGGCAACTCTAACATATAGACCCAACAAAGACTAACAGTTGATGGTTAAATTTCACCAACATCCTGACTTTTCCCTTCTTTTGCAGTGGCAATTACATTAAACAGTACTTAGGGTGTTCCTTGAGCATATATACCATGAAAACAAGTGAAAAAAGCACCTATAAAGTTAAAACAGAACATAATTAGTGGACATGGAGTATAGAAAATAGTTCTTACTTTGTTTGTGTATGTACATAAATACAACTTCAATTGTCATCTTAATGTTCCTGTATTATCCCACTTCCCAAGCAGTGACGTACTTACTGTTGAGAAGACGGAAATCTATAAATGGATAGGAACCACGTCGCTCAGAGAGAACCCCTGTCTGATCTCTCAACCGTGCATCTCCTGTAAAAATGATAATCCAATAAATACTAGACACACCTTTTGGGGGGGGGAAATATATTAAATTGAGGAGTGAGATTAACATAATCAGAATTATCGGTCTAGAAATAAAATTAAACCTGCTACACTAAATGATAGCTAAAAGGTTAAATGAAAGGTTACGATATGATATATTGCAAAACGTAAGTGAACATGTGTATACCTAACAAATAATATGAAGATATACACATTTATATGTGTTTGTATGTATACACATTTATATGTGTATGTATGTATATTTCTATATATCTCCAAGATAATAATTACCAATAAACCAAAACTTTAGAGCACAGTCATGAGGACTAGTTCCTTTGGATGTTTCAGTTAAATTAACGAGAGTAGTGTAACAGCCAATTGCCACTACATTGCCATAGTCCATGAAATGTTTGTCATTTCCCTCCCAAGGAGTCATTCTTCAATTCAGTGTTCTTGTAATCCATAATTGGTAAACAAAAACATCACAATTTGGAAGAAGCTTTTTTCTTCTATAGTCATTGACCATGGCTGAGTTCAGACTTGCAATTTGCCCGCTATAGTCACTTTTCAGCTGCATTTCCCAACCATATTAAAGGGGATGTTCACACAGGCACAGCTGCCTGGCGTTCCCCACCCGTAGGCAACCCGTGCTGTTCTGCTTCGTTCCCGCGTTAAAAAGATACCTGACAAAAGGGGTAGCAAATTCCGGAGAGCGCCTTTATCCCACGTTATTCCACTTCCCGGAAGTGTGAACGCAAAGCCGAAAAGCCGGAAGCAACCTGCTTCTATAGTGTGTGCCGGGAGTTTTTTTCGTCACATAAGGCAGCAGCGACTGGATTGGCTCTGCTCTGCTCTACCGCCCAATGTGGTGCTGGTGCAACAGGGTCCACCCCAAATTGGCCGGGTGCGCTTATGTGCATGAGCGCATATGTGCCCATACACACATAGAGGGAAAAGCCTTTTACAGCCACGCCTCCAGGCCAGTAGTCTGAACACTCCCACACATCTCCTCCCGGTATGCTCCCACATCTGTTGACCCCTTGTGACCGGGAAAACCCGGAACAGTTTATTCTGGGGCTTTTTTGCTACGATTGGCTCCGGCTGCAAACTGCCAGTCTGAACTCAATCCATTATACATTGATCAGTTCCATAAAAGAGCATTGCTATCATGGCTCTGCAGGCCATTCTAACACCTGGTTTTTATTCCATGGAGAAGTAGAAATGTGGGTGTGACATCCTTGCTTATTGGGGAGATGGTTTTACCTTTAAAACACTCTTTGCGTACCTAAACTTGGTAGATTTCTGCTGCCACCAGGAATTAAAAATTCCAAATCTCTCTCTGTTGGTAGAATGACCTAGGGTCTGGTTCACTTCAGAGGACTATGTGGCCATGAGGAAGGATTATTCTGATTTCTGGGATAAGTTTAAACAAATGATTTATTTAATAATGAACAAAATAGGTTTCTGGTTATTTTGAACTGTTGCTGATGAAAGGAACTTGTAAATATAACTGGCAAAGCTTGGTGTCACAAACAGTCCCTCAGACTCCCAAAACTCCACTCTGACAGGCGTAGACCCTCAGTCTAATCTCTCTCTCATATATATATATATATATATATAGGAGAGAGATTAGACTATATATATATATATACATACTAGGAATAAGGCCCGTTGTGGAAATAAATACAACGGGCTCTAGAAAGAGGCTCTGGGAGAGTGCCCCGGCTTTGGGCACTCAGTGACAATTTGCTATGGCAATCTCAGCAGGGTATAATGACAGAGTCCACCATTTTCTCCAGAGGAACTGATCTTTGCTACCTGAAGAGCAGTAGTAATTTTGAGTGATCTCCAGCCCACCCCCAAGATTGGTAACAGTGGTTCCCCAGGAGGGAGTGGCTGGTTTGGAGGGTGGACTCTATGGCATTGTACCTGTCTGAGGTCCCACCCCTCCTCAACACTCACCCTCTCCAGGTTCAACCCCTCAAATCTCCAGGAACTTCCCAACCTGGAGTTGACAACCCAATCTCCCTCCCAGCCAACCATCAACTTACCTTTAGTTTTCCATCTCCTCCCCCCCTCCCTCCTAGAGAGCAGTTGTAATTTTGAGTGATCTCCAGCCCCCACCTGGAGATTGGCAACAATGGTTCCCCATCAGGGAATGGCTGCATTGGAGGGTGGAGTCTATGGCATCATACCTGTCTGAGGTGCCACCCCTCTTCAAACCTCACCCTCTCCAGGCTCCATCCCTCAAATCTCCAGGAATTGCCCACCTGGAGTTGGCAACCTGATCAGGACTGGGCCCAATGAGTTTTCTCCCAAAGGCCAACATCGGTGTGGGAAGGGCCTTTTACTGACAGAGGAGAATGTACAGGTGCTAACTCTGATTAGGGAAATACCTGGAGATTTGGGGGGTGGATCCTGTGGAGGGCAGCATTTGGGGTGTGTGTGGAAGGACTCAGCAGGGTATAATGCCATAGAGTCTACCCTCCAAAGCAACCATTTTCTCCCGGGGAACTGATCTCTGTCATCTGGAGGTCAATTGTAACAGTGGGAGATTGGCAGCCCTAGGGGAAAGTCAGCCGCACAGTGGGGAGTTGAAGAAAATGGTCTGATGGTCGCTGGCCCACCTCGTTAGCCAGCCAGCCATGCTGAAGCTAAGCAGGAGAGAGAGCCTTTTCCCATTTATTCTGACAGGAAAGTGGCCATTGGGGAGCGGGTTATGGGTGGGAGAGGGGGTTATGCTGAAAGTCCTTTGTTTTTTTACTCACAGAACCAAGCTTGGTTGCCTACCAACGGCCACTGAGGGGACAGTCCCTCACAGGAGTCAAGAGAACTGTCTTTCTTAGGAGAGAGAGCTGTCTGCCAGTAAATCTGACATGCAAAATCTGTCTGAAGGGGGAGTGGGTGGGGAAGAGGAGCAGACCCAGCACCCGGCCAATGGCACGCGAGTACTCTTGAGTGGCGGCTGATGGGCCAATGACTGAGGGAGGGCATTTTACAGCCAATGGGAGCGCATGGAATCTTGCGAAACCAAAAGATAATTATTTATGAGGAGAGATATATATATGGGAGAGAGATTAGACTATATATATACATACATATACGTATGTATACATATACATATATACATATACATATACATATACATATACATATACATATATATATATATATATATATATATATATATATATATATATAGCCACAGAGGCTGAACTCTTTGTCTTATTCACACAGAATAGACTCAAAACTCATATTCACACCGACTAAACTGTTTGCCTTTGTCAGATAACTGCCATGTTTTCTGTATGACCTTATTCCCGGCTTGCACGCATGCGCTTAGATCTGCTTTGCTAAGGCTACCATGGGAGACATTCCTCTGCCAGACACCGCTATCAGTGTAACCTTGACAGAAGGGAGGGCTTGCATTCCCCAGCTGGTGTGAATATATCGGCCCTCTGGAAAGGGGGGTGGTGGTCTCCCGTTCATGATATAATCTCCCGCCAGGAGATTTCTCGCCTACGCACTTAGATTTCATTTGCTTGGCTAGTTGAAGCATCAGAGTATATACACGGCCCCCCATGCCATATCCTTCATTCCTGACAATATACCTGTATTACTTGGCAACAGACTGGTATTCCAATAAAGCATAACATTCTGAGTGAAGTGTGCCTGGACCTGCTTGCTGAACCTGACAGAACTGTCAGGAATCTTTATTTTGCCACCGGGCCGGATCTCTCCTTGCCAAGATGAGCGGACCCGGGGGAGGTGGAGTGCCCACTACGGTATCTATCACTACCGTGCCCACTACGGTACCAACCACAATGGTGCCTACAACTACGACAACGCCTGCCAACCCCCCACTGACTACAAGGATGAGGGTTCCAGTGTCGACGGTCTCCCTAACCGTCACCAGCTCCGGAGGGTCAGCAACTATGGATGGTGGGGCCATCCCAAGACCTACAGTGTCATACATTCCTCTGCACCTGGGGGAAGGCGTAATGTTTTGGCCCAAGCAGAGGGATTGGGCGTGACACCTGCGAGACTCTACGCAAACCACCTGGTCGTTGCCGGGGAGTCAGAGTCGGGACAGCATGTACGACCTTCGTTTGAGCTCAGGGAGTTTCAGCGCAACTCTGAGCCATCCCCTCAAGGTTCCCCCGAGGTCTTCGGGAAGTCTGGGAAGAGATGTGGAGGGGAGGCTAGATAGCCTAGAGACAGATTGCCACATGGTAATATGAGACTTGGGACATTTACTTCAAATGTTACCGACGATGATGAACCAGGTGGTTCAGATGCAACTGGCAGCCCAACAAGGGGTCCCGGCTGACCCCCCCCGCCTGGTCCCGGTCAGCCGCCGCCCGTCCTCGTCCTTCCACTGCCCGTCCCCATCCTGCCGCCGCCTGCCCCCGTCTTGCCAGCTCCTCAGTCGCAGCAGCTGCCACCCCTTCCAGCACTGGCACCTCAGCTACCTGGAGTGCTGCTGCCTCCAGCTCCCCCCTCCTGCAACTGCCTGCTCCAATGGTCCCGCCGGTGATGCCATGGCCCAAGGATTTACTGGATGTCACCTTTGATGGTGACCCAGAAAACCTCTCCTTCTTTATCTTGCAAGTGATGAAATTTGTGCGATGATGGGCCCATCTCTTCCAAGATGAGGAGCAACAGATGGACTTCATCGCTTCACGGCTGAGAGGGCCCGCCATTTGCATGACCTGGATGCAGCGGAGCTGGGGAGCGTAGATGCATTTATGTGGGCGCTACGTGCTTGTTTTGAGGATTGCACGGCGGCCGAGAAGGCAGAAACCTTCCTCCACATCTTTAAGCAAGGCAAGCTCTCAGTGAGGGAGTACTCAACGGAATTCCAACGGCATGCCGTCAAAATCCATGATTGGACCGATCTGGTCCTAGCCCAACAGTATTGACTGGGGTTGGTGGCTGACATCCGAAACAATGTCAAGAGTTCCCAAGAGCCGAGTACCCTGCGAGCCTGGGTGGGGGAGGCAGAGAGAGCGGAAAGCAGGTTGCGCACTATGAGACTAAATAGTGTGATTGCAGCCGGAAGACCACCCACTACGCCCCATCTGAAACCCAAGCAGCCCCAGCCGAAAGTCTCGGCACGAGACCAACGAATGAAACAAGGCTTATGCCTGAAATGTGGGGAACGGGGCCACTATGCAGCCACCTGCCCATCGGGAGAAATTGCTGGACCATTGGGAAAAGGTGACAAGCGTCGGGCCGACATCTCGTCAAAAAAGGCAACAGCGAAGCCAAGGAACCTCCGTGCCTTACACACCACTGTGGAGATCCTGGACCCGGGTTCGAGTGATAATGAGGAGGCAGAGCCGGCGGGAAAAGGCCAGGTCCTGTTGTAAGTGGCACAGCACAGCAGGACCCACTGACCGAAGCGCCAAACGTGGTGAGCAACTACCCAACCCTCGTTTTCATGACTGTTACTATTATGAACCCTGCCATGAAGATGCACATCAGGGTTTGCAGCCTCATAGACTCTGGGTGTGGGAGGGATCTCATCAACCCCTCCCTGGTATCGGGCTTGGAGGCAGCTGTGGTCCGCTTGGCATAGTCCCTTATTTTTACCAAAATGGATGGCTCTCAAATGAAGGAACCCTGTAGGTTCAAGACTGTTCTGTTGTGGGTGGGGGCTGGAGATCATTGGGAAGACCGCGCCTTTGTGGTGTCCCCGGGAGCTAAGTTCCTTTTGGTGCTGGGCAGCCCGTGGCTCCATGGACATGACCCACATATCTTGTGGGATGACGGGATTGTCCAGGTCATATCCCCAAGTGTCAAAATCATGTCTGGGACCCTACTTGGGGGTTAGCCCCAGATAGTGAGCCTCCCCAGGTTTGTTTAGTCACAGATGAACTGGCCCAAATCCCCAGGGAATACAGAGACTTATCACGGGTGCTTGAGGAAGAGGAGGCGGATGAGCTCCCTCCCCATTGCAAATCTGACTGTGTGATTGAGTTCCTGCCCGGGCATAAGATGCCAAAAGGGAAAAATTATGCCATGAGCCCATGGAGAAGGAGGAGTTGTGAAAGTTCATCGATAAAAACCTCGCCAGAGGATTTATTTGGCTGGCCACTTCCCCGTTCACCGCTCCTTTTCTGTAAAAAGAAGGATGGGGGGCTCAGGCTTTGCACAGACAATCAGGGGCTGAATGCACTTTTGTCCACCAACGCCTACTCCATGCCGTTAATTAAAGACCTCTTGGCAGAGGTGGCCAAGGGAAAGATCTTCTCCAAGCTTGATTTATGGGATGCTTATTTCCGTGTACGCATCCGACGGGGAGATGAATATAAGACTGCCTTCAATACCCCTCTGGGCCAATTCGAATATTGGGTGATGCCATTTGGCTTCCAGGGGGCTCTGGGAGTCTTTATGAACTTAATAAATGAAGTGTTACACAAGCACCTGTTTAAAGGGGTGTTAGCGTACTTGGATGAAATTTTATTGTACTCCCCTGATGCGGTCTCTCATGTACAGCTGGTGAGAGAGGTCCTTCAGATGTTACTTAAGCACAAACTGTTTACCAAACTGTCCAAATGTGAGTTCCATAAGACCAGCATTGACTTCCTGGGGTACCATATATCTCAAAAGGAGATAGAGATGGACCCAAAGAAAGTACGGGATGTTGGAATTGGAAGCCCCCTAAGACCCGCAAACAGCTCCAGAGTTTCCTAGGATTCGCCAATTTTTATAGAAATTTCCTGCCACACTTTGCACAAGTGATTCTGCCCTTAACTGACTTATTAAAAACCAAGAGGAAGGGACTGGGGGCTGCCAAACCTGAGACTAAACTGGAGTGGACCCCCAAGTGTCAAGAGGCGTTCGATCAGCTAAAAGTTCTGTTTACAACAGAACCAGTGTTGGCCCACCCAGATGAAACAAAAAAATCTGTGGTTCAGGTCGATGCGTCGGATGTCGCTATGGAGGGGGCAATCTTACAAGAAGGGTCTGATGGTCAGCTCCATCCCTTAGCGTATGTGTCCCGCAGATTCAATAACACAGAGAGAAACTGGCCTGTGTGGGATAAGGAAGCTGGGGCAATCCGCTTAGCACTGGCCACGTGGAGACACTGGCTGGAAGGGGCCTGAGTTCCCTTTGAGGTGTGGACTGATCATAAAACCTTGAGGTTCTCCAAACACCCCGTAATCTAAATGCCAAGCAATTCAGATGGGCTGAGTTTTTTTCGAAGTTTCACTTTACCCTGCACCACTTCCCCTGTAAAGCAAATTTCCTTGCTGATGCTTTATTTCGCCTCCCACAGCATGAAAGCAGAAGGGAGGAGGTTCGCAGCTCATTCTTCATGCCTTCCCAATTGAGTGGTGTGGTGCTAACACGCAGCCAGGAGCAGGGAAAACGCTGCATTCAACCCCCCCCCGATCACTGGGAGGACAAGTTTGCGTCGGCCCTGTCTGATGCTGACAGGGAGGAACTGAGGGTGGCAGGGGGCTTAGAATGCTGAGAAAATGGCTGTTGGTACAAGGGGAGCAAGCTATATGTCCCGGAACTGTTGCGAGGGGATGTATTACACTCAGTCCACGGTTCCAAACCAGCAGGCCATTTAGGCTTTGTAAAATCATTACATCTCTTGCAATGCCAATTCTGGTGGCCGCACATGCGCAAAGATCTATCACTGTATGTTCACTCTTGCCAAACGTGCATCATGTGCAAACCTCGATCGGGGAAGCCCCCGGGTTTCTTGAAGCCCCTGCCGACCCCTAGTAGACCGTGGGAGGTCATCTCGATGGACTTCATTACAGATTTACCCCCCAGTAAGCAGACTGTGATCTGGGTGGTTGTGGACTTGCTTTCAAAACAGGCTCATTTCATCCCTTTCCCCAGTTTGCCCACAGCCCGTGCCTTGGTGAGAGCCTTTCTTCAACACATAGCTCGCCTCCACATGCTGCCAGCCAAAATAATCACGGACCAGGGGGCCCAGTTTGTTTCCAAGTTCTGGGGGGAGCTGATGGGCATAATGGGGGTGGAATGCGCCCTAAGCAGTGCTTACCACCCAGAGACTGATGGACAAATGGAACGGGTGAATCAAACCCTGGAGCAATACCTGCATTGTTTCACTAACTTCCAACAAGACAATTGGGTAGATCTCCTTCCCCTGGCCGAATTTTGCTACAATAACACTTGTCACACCTCAACGGGGGTCTCCCCCTTTAAAGCTGCCTTGGGATATGATAGCCCCCCACTACCATTCCTCACTACAGAATCAGGAAAGGGGGGTGAGGCAACGGACTGGTGTACAAAATTGCAAGACTCATGGCCACAGATTTGTGAGGCTCTCGATGCTGTCAAGGCAACTTATAAAACCCAGGCTGACAAGAAAAGGGTGGAGAGTTGGGTTCTGCAGCCTGGAGACTTTGTGTATGTATCAACCAAGAACTTACGACTTTCGCAAGCCTCGTGGAAGTTAGCGTGGAAATATATTGGTCCATTTAAGATTCGCAGGTTAATCAATGATGTGACTGTGGAATTGGAGTTACCTAAGAATCTTAAAAATATTCATCCAATTTTCCATTTCAGCTTGTTAAAGCCCAGTTCGCCCCCTAATTGATGGCATCCAGAGGCAGCAGCCCCTCCTCCCCTATTAGTGGACGATGAAGAACACTATGAGATTCCGAACATTTTGGACTCTAAAGTAAAACGTGGGCAACTGTATTACCTTGTGGAGTGAGTGCATTTTGGTCCGCAGCATCGGGAATGGGTAAAAGCAATAGATATCCGAACACCCAGACTTTTACAGGACTTTCACCAATGTCTCCCGGACAAACCGGGAGGTTTCCCAAGCAGTCTATAGGGAGGGGTGATTGGGCTTTAAGGGGGCAGGATGTCAGATAACTGCCATGTTTTCTGTATGACCTTATTCCCGGCTTGCACGCATGCACTTAGATCTGCTTTGCTAAGACTACCGTGGGAGACATTCCTCTGCCAGACACCGCTATCAGTGTAACCTTGACAGAAGGGAGGGCTTGCGTTCCCCAGCTGGTGTGAATATATCGGCCCTCTGAAAAGGGGGGCGGTGGTCTCCTGTTCATGATGTAATGTCCTGCCAGGAGATTTCCCCCGCGCGCGCTTAGATTTCATTTGCTTGGTTAGTTGAAGCATCAGAGTATATACACGGCCTCCCATGCCATATCCTTCATTCCTGACAATGTACCTGTATTACTTGGCAACAGACTGGTATTCCAATAAAGCATAACTTTCTGAGTGAAGTGTGCCTGGACCTGCTTGCTGTTGAACCTGACAGTCTTATTCATACAGAATAGACTCAAAAACTCCCAAAGTCACACAGACAATGCTCTCTCTTCAAACTTCACACACAGAATCACTCTCATAGACACACCTCCTTCCACACTCTCAGTCATCAGCCAATCTCATCACGCTTATTTCCCTCTATCACACTTCTTACATTACTGCAGTCAAACTAAACATTTAAAGAAACACACACCAAAAATGGAATCATTACTGTGGGGCAGAAATTTTTCCAGTGTATTATGTTCCACAGAAAATCTTCCATTGCTAAAATTTATTTTTAATCGCATTAGATAATGATGAATGGATGTCATTGAGATGCAAGTTTATTTGTTTTGGAGTTCTAATTATTGTTTTGCAGGTGATAATCCATAGGAACTGTGACAAAGAGTATCGGTATGTTTTATTGATTTATAAGTGGAGTTGGGGGGGGGATAAAACCACAGATGCATATAATAATCCAAATTCTAAAAGAAATCTAAAAGATCAAATTATGCATGGATCTGATTAGCTGCACAAGTCCAATCAAAACCAAAGACAAACATCTCATTTGTACATTTCTTCTCATATTATGGAAAGCATATGGCAATCACCAATCTCATAGGCAACAAACAAGTAATGAAAGTCATGCTACAGAGGGTGAAACTGAGGGGCATCAGTGACCTCCATGGAAGACAGCATAAATACTGTTGAAATAGATAAGAAGAAAACTACATCCTTGGCATATCATGCACAATTCTGGTAATTCACTATAATTACTTAATCAACAGTTTTCTGTGCCTTTAGGTTTTCTTTTAAACAAAATAAAGGAAGCACATGCTACATTGTCTTTAAAAATTAAGAAGTATTATTCAAATAAAATGATTTTCCATAGAAAGTTTTGAATTTGAACATAATGCTTAAGCCATACTTTCCCCTAGTTAAATACTTACTGGTATTGGGGCACAAAATTAGCATGGGGTACTTTTAAATTTTTGTTTATTAAATACGAGTCAAAAGGAACAAGCTAACAAGGCATTTGAATCCCCCCCCCGGAAAACCCATATCACTATGGATAAGGACCCAGTGAAGAATACACATTGGAAGCAATATACGTGCAAGCAGAATCTATTGAAGATCTGCAAGCAGGAGACCACATTCCTGCCTCTTCTTCATCACAAATGTTACCTGCAAAATTCACATGCATTTTGGATTCCAACACATTTTTATAGATATTGTACAACTATTATTATTCTTTAAAAAACCACAGTGTTTGAAATCAGCCCTCTGTGGCCCCAGATCAATTTATGTTAGTCATGAAGGGCAGCACAATCCTAAGAACACTGTCCTGGGAATAAGCCCCATTGAATAGACTTGTGTAGAATTCTGAGTAAATCTGCTTAGAACTGCTCTCTGGCAGTGCACTGTAAGTACACTTTTCTTGGGAGTAGGTCTCCATGGGGACTCGTGAGCACATATTTCTGTCTGGTGCTGGTTAGAAGGAAATACGCAGCTGCCCTGGGTCTTGTGCCAAGCGAGGCTTCTCCACATTCCCACGCCCCCTTGTGTGGGTATCTGTGACACCACTAGCTAACCAAGTTTTCTTTTAGGCTTCCAGACTGAAGTTTAGACCTCAGGCAACTTAGGCTACTTTGTGGCTTAAAGGCTTAGCTCCATGTTGGCATCTTCCTGTTCTTCTGCACTGAATACTGAGAGGGGACAACACACTTAGCTGAACACTCTAGTGAAAGCAGAGTTAAACCTCTGTTCCCTCCCCTTTCTGCTCCTAGTACATGTGGACTGAACAGGGGATAAACATGAGTTACAGCTATCAGAATGACTGCATTAAAAATGAAAAGAACTTTAATAAAAATACAAAGCACAAACTGCATTTTCAAACCCAAAAGATAAAAAGAAATATGAACAAAACAAAATCCTCTAAACTCTGACTCTTATATATCCCTAAAGATGGTAATTAGAGATAGATCATATAGTTCTTGGAGCTGTAAGCTATTAGAAATAATTAGCGTTGCCAGAACGCCAGTCCGGCCAGGGGATCTCTTGGTCTTTGGGGCTCCAATTTGCTGCCAGCCAGCTGGCCAGCAGAGGAAGCCGACCCCTGAACAGGGACGTTGCCACATGACATCCCTCTCACAATGACATCACCCGGAAGTGACATCATCACGTTGCCAATATCAGGGGGTGACACTCTAGTTTTTGGGCAAACTCCATGGTTTGGTAAGCCAGTTTGGTGTAGTGGTTAGGAGTGCAGACTCTAATCTGGGAGAACTGGGTTTTATTCCCCACCAGGCCCATAGCCAGGATCTTTCAATTCAGGGAACCTTTAAATAAGTTTTGGGGCACCCCGCATAGACCCTCCCCGGGAGCAATTTTGAAGTTGAAGAAAAATTTGAAGTCGAGGGGCCTGGGCTGGTTGGGAAGTCAGGAGGCCTTGGCAGTAAGTCGGGGGGCCAGGCCCCAAGATGCCCCACTGTAGCTACAGGCCTGTTCCCCACTCTTCCACATGCAGCTGCTGGTGTGACCTTGGGTCAGTTTCAAGTTCTTTCAGAGATGTTCTCTTACAAGCAGTTCTCAAAAGAGCTCTCTCAGCCCCATCTACCACACAGGGTGTCTGTTGTGGGGAGGGGAAATGAAATGAAATTGTAAGCCTCCCTGAGACTCTTTTGAGTAGTGAAGGGTGGGGTATAAATCCAATCTCTTCTTTGTTTCCTTTAAGGGCAAAAAAACCATAGAGTTTTGTCCAAAAACTTGAGCATCACCCCCCGATGTTGGCAACACCTGGAGTCCCCTGCCGGGACAAGGTAAGACCTGGCTACCCTAGAAATAATCCATTCCCTTGTTTTCTGTATCCAGGGGTAACTCTGGTGAGTTCAATGCCATATGCTCATAGCTACTTTTGGGACTCAATATGGATTCCACCCTCATCCTTAGTGTGTAAAATGGTCATGACAGACAAAGGAAACTTTTTGATGTAGTGAGAAGTGGCTCTAGAAGACTATCTCTATTAATATCTCTGAGATTTGTTACCATGGATGGTCCTCCACCAGTTTATGAATTCCTTCTCCTTGAATTCCTTGATACTTAATGTTTGGATATGTTTCTATTTATCTATATTAAGAATAATTAAGGGAACATAAAATATCTATCAACAAACCAGGTCTTTTATTTTTATATACAGAAAGTGTGCAATGCCTTGACCTGGAAAGCCCAGGCTGATTTTATCAGATCTCAGAAGCAAGGTTGGCCCTGGTTAGTACTTGGATGGGAGATTACCAAAGGAAAACCAGGGTTGCTATGTAGAGACAGGCAATGGCAAACCACCTATGAGTATTTCTTTCCCATGTTAATACCATTTTATGGCTGTATAAAAGATTTTATTCTCTTCCTCCAACTTGTTACTTCAGGTACAGTACAATTCAAAGAACATGTACACCATTAGAAAAGTGTGCTAGGATTAGTTACTAATTCAGTTGCTCTCCTTTAGGGTTGCCAACCTCCAGGTGGTGCCTAGGGTTTTCCCCGAAACACAACTGACCTCCAGACTAAAGAGCAGCACTGGACACAGAGTCTGCATGTTAAGTCCTAATAAAGAAATGTTAATTTTTACCACTGATGTCCTAGGTAATAGCCAATAAATTGCTTTGATATGCCTTCAAACACATTCCATATAGCATTCTAAACTACAGAAGATGTCATAGTTGGGGGAGGGGAAATCACATTTTTCCAGTAATGCAATATGAGGTAATATGATTTCTCTGCAATAAACTCAGCTGTTGAACATTATGCTATTTTTGAAACACATTATGCTATTGTTAAAACACTTTTTTATGCAGTAGCCCATTTGTTTGGCCACTATACCACAAGTGTAAAGCTTCATACAAATCACCATAGATGAATTAAGGTAGTTGTGATTTTGTTCCAATTATTTTTGTTCATATAACAAGTTTTTTGAAGGATATGAACTTTTGAGCAAGAGTACTGTAAAACAGTTGTGGCAAGTCCACAAATGTGAATTGTTTGCCTTTACCTGTGTTTCCAAACATTACCTATAAGTGATGTGAATCAGCTGCCACTGAAGTATGCAAGTGATGGAGGCCATCTAGTCTGGGAGATGTTTCTTTGCTAGATTCTCAGTGCAGAATATATCCCTAGTTCTGTCCTAACCGGTGATGTATAAATAAGCCATATTTCATTCATTTTTCATTCTCAGTGCAGAATATACCCCTAGTTCTGTTCTAATTGGTGATGTATAAATAAGCCACATTTCATTCTTTTTTCAGTCCCTTTTCCCCATCCTTGACACTTTAGCTGTAGCCACAGGCTTGCTTCTTTTCATTTTGTTGATGTCCCAATAACTGCGAGCTATCATCACAGTACCTATGTGTTTTCAAATCATTCATTTATACTTTTGAATAGGTTAAAATATTATTCAAAGTCCTAATTATGCTTTAATATTTAAATGTGCAATAATAATCAGAACTATTGTTTGTTACACACCAGTGTAGCATTTCGCAATATAAAGCTATCACTTAATTTTTAAAGCAAGGCCTCCCACTGAAATCACAAGGAATTAATGTTTCTTCTTATGGTTGTGGAAATTAAGCTTGTAATTCCTAATAATGCCTCAGAAAGAGTGTATTGTGGTAAGAGGTTAATTCTAGGATCTGGCTAATTGTTAGGACTTTGCCCTTAGTATTTGGTTTCCTGCGTAGTTTCCTAGCCCTCCCAAATGATTAGCAGAAGCAGAATAAATGCAATTTATAATGTGTCCAATTCCACAGAGGGAGGGGTCGGTGGCACAAAATGTGGGTTACCTTGGTACAGAATTATTGTTTATTAAGTGCAAAGTACATAGTCCTGATATAGCTAGATTGCTCAACAGGTAAAATGCACCTAGTTACCATGGTAACAATGCAGCCAGACCATCCATAAGATATTTCCACTTTGCTTCATTATATAATGCATTTTATTTATTATGTAAACTCTGTAATTGACTATTCATGTGCCCAGTAAAATTTCATATAGTGATGTATAAATCTGAATTGTCTATGCATTATCATCACATGGCAAGGTTTAGTTGTTAAGGTTATACATGACCAAGACAAAATCCTATATTCAAATACAAAGTATTTTTATCTTATACTGACCATTCTTTTCTTGTATGTATTTTTGTACTTGGAGACTGACTTTATGGATAGGTACATTTATAATAGGAGATTTGGTCATACGTATGAATAGAGCTATCCTATCATTGTGATGTGGGGGGAGGTGTACGTTGCACTTCAGAACTGAACTGTAACTGTGCCTTTTCAAACTAAACACTGGCCCATTATGCATGCACATCTTACTGCAGATTTTCAGAGCAGTAAACCTTTAATCTTGAAAAAATTGCACTTTTCCATACTGGGGTGGAACATCACTTGTGATGTGTGGGGGATGGTGTCTATGCAATTGCCCTATCACAATTGTGCAATAGCATTCAACAAGCACCTTCCATTTAAATCCTCCTGGTTCAGGTTTTGCACATGCATTTTAGCATTAGTTCACTGAATAAAAGTGAATAGAAAAGAATGCAGGCAAAGGGGGAAAACCTGACCAGACTTTTTCTGAAATTGACAAGCTGCTGTGAAGCTGCTTTTTCCAGACTGTCCAGCACTAGGGGATTCTCTGCTGTGTTATCGGCCACTGTGAAAAAAAGGAAAGAGTCACACAATCTCATAAGATGGGGAAACATGTTGAGTGTGCGGAATGCATGATAGAACCCACTGATACTGGCACTGCAAGCTGTGGTCGTTGGCAAAGTATATGTGTGTGTGCCTGTGCAAAGAACGCTGCAACTCCACCATGCTGTGCACAGGACTGCAATTTGTATGGGGGAGGAATTCTTTGGCAGAAGTTCTGGGGAGATTTTTTAGTCTTATGCTGCTAAATTCTAAAAAGGGGGGGCGTATTTTCGCTGATGCTCAGGGCCTTTTTTCTGGGGAAACGTGCCGAAATGGAGTTCCGGAACCTATTGGACAAAATTCTTTTTCAAGATCCGGGACTTCCGGTCAGTGCAGCGCTGCAAACGGACAGGGGTCAGTTTTCCCCCAATCTGTCTGTCTCCTCTTCATTCTCTTGGAACCCCCCGCAGGAGCAGGGGGATCCGCTCTGTTTCCTGGAGGGAGATGGTGTGGCAGGGGGCTTCTTTGGCTTCCCCTGATGACGGCAATTGTGGGGGTATGGCCGCTGTGCCCTGAAGCAGGAATGAAGACACGGAAGAAACATGGTCGCCATATTTCTATTAGCAGCGACCAGCTGTTTTTAAGTATTTGGATTATAAATACAGCATGCAGTGATACGAGGAGGACATAGTGAGTACAAGTATTTATTATGATAAACAATGGAGAAGATTTCTTCATTAATATTAATTCCCGCATAAGTGCCCAAAACGGAATCAAAAGTGGCCAGGAAAAAGAACAGGACAATTATTTAGTGGAATCCTATCTTCGGGGGGGGGGAATTGTGTTGTTAAGGATTTATAAGGGAAGAATGTGATGTGGGCGACACTCTAACTCTTCACTTGTATTGAACACTTGAGTAAAAGTGGTAAAAATAAAGCATTTAATCAAATGAGCATTTAACTAAAGGAGAATATGGCGGCTGCAGAAGAAATCAAGGGAGATGAGCTTAATGAGGATGTAGAAGTGGGAATGCTGATAGTGGAACAGTTTCAGGCAGTATTGTTAGAAGGGATACAGAAAGGAGTTGAGGAAGCCCTGAAAAATATATTTGGAAAACCGCAGAGTCAACATTTGAGTTCTGAAAGTAAGGATGAATTGGAGCCTATGGGACAGAGCTCTGAGGAAGAGCAGCAGAAAGAGCAGAACATTGAGGAAGTCAGAGAGAAGGTGTTAGAGAAGACTCAAACTTCACCTATGACTAATGAGCAAAATAATACTAATCAAAGGACGAGTCAAAAAGACTTAACAACATCTTACTACCCAAAGATAGAGAAGAGGAAAAAGGAACAGAAAAAGGGAGCAAATTGCCCAAAGGGAAGAAAAGACGCTATGTGTGGAAAATCAGTAATGTTTATAAGTTTGTGAAAACAATCTGGAGGAAAATTAGAAGGGAGTGTTTAGAAGTAGAACCTAGTATATTTAGAGAGTTTAGACATGTGGAAATGGTGTCAAAAAAGAAGAGGTTACAGATTTCTAGGAAAAAAATTAGATTATACGATAGAAGATTGGAATGTTTTTGTTTTACAATAGGTTTAAGGAGAAACTCAGGTTATAATAATGTATTTGCTAGAATAGGATGCTTGGAAAATTAATGGGGAAAGCCTAGAAGTAAACTCTGAAGGATAGAATGTTTGTATAGACCTATATCTATATTGGGAAGGTGTGGAAGCTGAAAAAAGAATTATTTTCCTTTTGTGTAATATGAAATTCCCCCTTCTTTTTTCCCTCCTTTCTTTTTTGTTAGCTAAATATTGCAATAATTTACTTTTAGTTATAAATTCCATTCTTAAAATGTGATTAATCATGATTAAAATATTAAGTAGTTAGGAAATACCAATGGAATTCAAAATGGTTTAAATTAAGCCTTTATAAAAGAGGGGGGGAAGTGAAAGTTAAAAAACAAACAAAACATAAGGTTCTGCCTGGATATTTCATGGGTTATTTAAGGTAATATATAAGAAAAAGAAGAAAGATGGAAAGAAAATTACTGACAACTTTGGTGATTTTGGTGATAGTTATGTAGTTATTAGAAAATTGGTTTGGGTTAGATAAGTGAAAAAATGAATGTAGGGTGTATGGTAAGACAAAAGGAAATCCCTTTATTAATGACAGGTAAAGGTTGTAATTAAGGAGAAGGCTAGGTACTCCCTATTAATACTTACAAAATGGTTTAAAGGGTTAAGAGAGACTAATGAAAGAGTGTTATGACTGAGATTTAAGATATAAAGTGTAAAATCTCACCCACAAAAATCAAGTATGAAATATTAATATTATTTGTAATTAAAGTTTATAGTTTTATTAGTCTGATGTAAGTGAAGACTTGTGAGCTATTCAAATTGTAGAATGAGTTTAATTAAATATGGTTTATTATTTATAAAAAGTAAATGGAATTAAAAAAATTATTCAAATGTTAGCTAACTTTACAAATCTGATACAAGAAGGCATATGAGACATTTCGATTGTAGAATAAGTTTAATCAGGATGTGTTACTGCATTGACTGTACTTTGAGGATTTATAAGGAATCCTATGGTTGTATGTATGTTTGTTTGTCTGTTTATGTGCTTAATAGTAATTGATTGCTGCTTGTCTGTTTGTTTAATTGAAAATTCAATAAATATAATTATATTACAAAATTCTTTTTCAAATGTTTAAAAGTTCATGAGTTTTCAGTATACAGATTGAGAACTTCATTTCCCTCCTGAGAGTTCTGGCACCTCTTTTTTTTAAAGCCCTACCAATGCTCTAGCGCAGCTGCATAGTAATGAGCACTTCCTGCTCTTCCTTGCAAATTTGCATGCCAGATAGGTGCAGCATCAATGAAGGGAAAACCAGAGAGGGGGCAGGATTTGCCACAGACTGTCCTCACGGGTCTTCTCCCCCCCCCTTCTCTCCATGGCCAAGCAAGATCTCCATGGTCAAGCAGGATTCAGAAACCACAGTCAGACACTCTAACCACAACACACCATGGTCTACGGCTATGCAATCAAAATACTAATACACCATAGTCAATACACAAAGTTACAATAATGAAAGTGAAGAAGAGTGAAAAACAGCACTGCAAAAAACAGAATATCTATTTCTTGACAAGTACTCAAAACATACAAAAACCATAGCAACATCCCTGGAGTAAAAGGACTCAGAGATGTCTGTTTCTGCTGCAAGACAGCTTTGACTCTGGAAAGCTTTTTGGCTCCTGAAACTTTTGCTGGTCTCTAAGCTGCCACCGGACTAGAATCTAACAGTCATGCAACAAGCCTCTCCAACCATGTGGCTCCTCTCAGCCTAGAAAGTCACAGAACTGCTGGAATGGGGCAGCACAGGATGCACAACAGGGGTGGGAATACACACCAGTCTGTCCTTGCCGGTCCTTTCCCCCCCAGTCACTGTTCCCCCTCCACCTCTCCTTGCCATCCTCTACCCACTTTCCCTTCCCGATGGACTTTTCCACGCAGCAGATGGGGACGAGCCTCTCTTGGGTTAGGTGTGGGGCCTGGATGAGGAGCTGCCCTTCTGCAGACAGGATGCAGACCATGGACTTCAGGTTGGCATCATCAGGCAGCAGCATCTCCTTGGAGTCATGAGTGCAGCAGCCATCTGGCACCCCGCTCTGGGTCTCCCACTTGGCCATCACCTTCAGACTCCTGCCATCCAGCTGCACCACCACATCCTCCGGGGAGAGGCTGGTCAGGTCCAGTGAGAGCCACACAGGGCCCTCTGGCTGGCTGCTTGCCTTACTCTGAGAGCTCAGGGCTGGCCTGTCCAGCAGCAAGATTGTCCTACACTCCAGTGCCTCCAGCTGAGTGCTCATGTCTTCCAGCAGCTGGTCAAGTCAGCTGTGGGGGCTCGGTACCATCTTCCACCCACAGAACTCTGGGGTGATGAAGTCCCTCACTGGGGAGAGCCACATTTGTCTGCACAGGATGGGCATGGCATGCTATAGATATTTTGCTGTGTCTCCAAGTCTGCACTCCGCACACTTTTTGTTTCTGTATCCCAAGCAATTCTTAAGTTTGGGAGTTTGCAGAAGGTCCATGTGGTTCAGCCTCCATTTTAATCTTTGGTTTCCAGAGACTGCCAAACTTTATTCACTAAAGCAGTGAAGGGAAACATGTTTTCAAAGCTTTAGGCTTCTCATCCCAGTGTCTCTTTCTCTTTACATCCTATGTCAATTTCATTCTGTGTTGAGGATCCCCCCTTGATTTTGTTTGTATGCAACGCTGAAATCCTTTTTTTTTTGGCACTGGGGACACTGCCATTTGCCTCCTCTCTGGTCCCCCTTTCAAGTCAATACCAGCAGGAAACTAAACCTCACACAGCTCCTTTTAAACTCCCCCCCCCATTTTAATTTTTTTAAAAACTGAGTGATCCAAGACCAGCGATAGTCTAATGTCGTTAGTTTAAAAAAAAAAAAGATTTAAATGAGGGGAAAATGGATCCTGTACACCACTGAAGGGGGGAGGATGGCAGAAGGCGCAGAGTGGGAGGAATGACCTCATTATGGTCGGTGGAGAGGCCTTCAAGGGGCAGGAAAAGGGTGGTGTGGAAAAATCCGACGGACTCTTTTTGCTTTTGAATTACTTTTGGCTTGGAAGTGAAGCAAGGGAAAAACCATTCTCAGAAAACCCAGGGAAACAGCGACCAGAAAGCAAACTGAGTGCTGAAGGGAGGCAAACCCATGCACAGTGGGAAAAAAACCCCAAAGGCCATGCGCAGTGAAAGCTAGGCAAAACACTCATGCATAATAGACCACTGATAATTCTCCATACATATTCCCAGAGTTTAACATAATATTACAGACAAGAAAACCAAGGCAAGGAGAATGAGATGTTTTTGTTCCAAATCCAAGAAGATTTGCTTTTGTTGACACAGGAAATACTTAATTTAACTCAATTTCTATCCTGTTTTGGCTTCCGGTCGGAGTAAAATGGCGAATTGGCACACTTTGCGAGTTGTGCAGAGTGTACTGCGGCATCTGATGACAGTCTGGGCTTTATCTGGCCCAGCGCAGCACTCTCCAGGCGGGGGAGTGGCAAGCAAGCAGCGAAGCCTGAGGGGGAGTTGAGATCGGTGTGGATAAGCTTCGGAGGAAGCTTGTTTACATTTTGATCTCCTTCCGTGAAGAGGGCAGTTGCAAATCAACTCTACAGACGCCAGCTGGGCTGAGAATTCAGCATAAATTCGCCATCTACCGATCTCTTTATCATCAAGATTAACATCGTTTACAGAAGAATCACCGCGAAACCCCGAGATTACAAGCAAGGTAACAAACGAATAAGCGCTTACCGGTTTAAAGAAGAATGTGAAATTGAAACGTACGGATAAGCGTTGAAACCTTTAAGGAACTATTCCGCTTGAATTAAAAGTAAAACGAAAGCTTTCCTTTAGAGAAAAAGGCTGAAAAGTGACTTTGTTTTGCATTCCTGTGGTCAGTCAAGTCTAAACTTTACGTAGCAGAAACGAAACTAACTGTGACTCTATGATACAGGAAGTGGGCTAGAGTGGAGGTTTTAGAGGCTGTTGTGCTGGAAACGGATGGACATTTTATTGTGTGACACCACCCTTACCGGAAGTTGGATTACAGAGACGGACAGATGAACAGGAAGTTTGGAAGGAGCCTACTCTAGCCAGAAAATCATAGAGAAATTGTGCCCGACATTTTGGGGAGGACTAAATTTTTAAAAAGTTATTTTCAAGCCGAAAAAGAGTTTAAACAAGTTTTAAAGGTGGCGATTTGGCTTGAAGACTGCTAATATAAAGACTGACTAGCATTGAAGTTGTCTCCAAGACGGATTTGAGGTCAAGACCCAGAGCTGCTTCATCACCTAGCCCAAGAATGACTGCAAAGGAAAAAAAAGAGTGGCAAGCAGCTATGGAAGCGATGGAAAAACGGATGACCGAAGTGGTGCAGAATTTTGGAAAACAAATAGAATCACAGCTGCAACAACAACTGCAACAACAGCTGCAAATTCAATTGGAGCAAATAGAACAAGTGCAAGTCCAAGTACAGAAAAAAATATGGAAGAACTGAAAGAACTGGTACTTACAGAAGTGTCAGGGATAAAAAAAGATACAGAAGAACTCAAAAAGGAAGTCAAAAGTCTGGTGACAAAATCTGAAGATATGGAACAAAAGGTTAAAAAAACCCTGTCAGAAAATACAAGGCTGGAGACCATGATGGAATATAGGGCTACTCAGAATCATCTGAGATTGAGAGGGATAGAAGAGGAGGAAGATCAGGATCTACGGGCTCTAGTAATTAAGACATTGACAACTTATGTAGGGGAAGATGAGGGAGATTTGGATGCAGACTTTGACTTGATTTATAGAGTGAATTCAGCTTATGCCAAAAGAAAGCAATGTGATTGTTCAATTCATGACAACAAAGATGAAGGAAGACGTTTTCAAGAAACAATTTACACAACCGTTGGAAATTAATGGAAAGAAAATAATAATTCTGAGAGAAATTCCGAGATCGATTCTACAAGACAGAAAGAAATTCAAGAAACTGACAGACAGACTAAAAGAAATGAACATTAGGTTCAGATGGGAGATTCCATATGGACTTACATTTATGTACAACTCGGTGAGATCTACTCTTAAATCTGAAGGAGATTTATACAGATTTAAAGAGAGCAATCTGGATGATTTTAAAGATATTTAACTCAACACCATTATGGATTACAAATTTTTATCTTGGAACGTAAATGGACTAAATTCACCAAGTAAAAGAAGATTAGTGAATCATTGGCTGGAGAAACAAAAATGTAACATAATTTGTTTACAAGAAACACATATTAGAAAACAAGACAACAAATATTTGACTAATAAAAAATTGGGAGAAGAATTTCATTCCTCAGCAATTAATAAGAAAAAAGGAACAGTGATTTATATTTCAAAACAATTGGATCCTAAACAAATTTTCTCAGATAAAGAAGGAAGGTATGTTGGCGTGGAAATATGGATGAACAGAAAAAAGACATTGCTTGTAAATATATATGCACCCAATGGTGCAAAAGAGACTTTCTTTAATGATTTGACCAAAGAGTTGGAGTGTTTAAATTATGACCAAATTGTTCTTGCTGGAGACTTTAATGGTACAGTGAACAACATATTGGATAGAAAATCCAAAGCAAGTGGAGAGACAGTCGGAAAGTTACCAAAAAATTTCTTTCAATTGATGAAGCAAGAGAAACTGGAAGACGTTTGGAGGAAGTGGAATCCTAAGACTAAGGACTACACGTTTTATTCGAATAGACACAACTCCTTTTCTCGAATTGACATGATTTGGATGTCAGAGGAGATGGCGCAAAAAACTTACAAAATACAAATTTTGCCGAAAACTAACTCTGATCATAATCCCCTACTTTGGATATCTAAAGCAAAACCTAAACAGTTATATTGGAGAATTAATGAAGATTTATTGGATCAAAAACAAATTAATGAAATCTTAAAAAAGGAAACGAAAAGTTTTTTTGAACTGAATTTTAATAAAGGTACGGATATACAAGTTGTATGGGATGCGTACAAAGCGGTAATGAGAGGTATGCTTATCTCTCTGAACTCCAAGGACAAAAAGCAAAAGATCCAACAACAGAAAGACCTTTATGAAAAAATTCGACAAAAAGAAAAGGAATTAAAGAAAAGACCAGGGAAGAAGAAGATTATTAAAGAGATCCACTTTCTGCAAGATCAGCTGAATGTTTTATTAAACAGAGAATTATATTGGAATTTGAAGAAATTACAGCAAAAAGCATTTGAGGGTGCAAATAAACCAGGAAAGTTTTTAGCATGGCAACTGAAAAATAGAAAAGAAAGGAATTTTATATCTAAGATTACTGAAGATGGAAAGGATGTTATGAGCTTGAATGGTATAAAAAGAGCTTTCTTTAAATATTACGCCAAATTATTCAAAAAGAAAGGAATTGATCAACAGAGAATTAAGAATTATTTGGAGACTATTGAAGTTCCAGAGCTGGGAAAACAAATTAAGGAATCATTAAATGGTTTAGTAACGAAAGAAGAAGTGACAATGGCGATAGAAGATGCAAAGTTGGGCAAAGCTCCAGGACCAGATGGCTTTACTGCAAAGTTTTATAAGAAATTTAAAGAGGAGCTAACCCCTATTTTAGTACTTCTGTCAAATGAGATAAGAAAGACCAAACGGATCCCAGATTCATGGAAAGAAGCAAATATTTCATTGATACCTAAAGAAGGTTTGGATTTGACTCAAGTAAAGAATTATAGGCCAATATCGCTATTAAATAACGATTACAAATTATTTGCAAAAATAATTTCGGAGAGACTGAAAGAATATTTGAAAGATACAATAGCGGAAGAACAAGCTGGATTTTTACCAAATAGACAAATCAGAGACAATTTAAGAGTGGTGATAGATGCAATTGAATACTATGACAAGCATCCTGAAAAAGAAGTTGGATTCCTCTTCTTAGATGCGGAAAAAGCTTTTGACAATTTAAATTGGGAGTTCATGCTGCAAGTTATTGAAAAAATGGACATTGGACATTCCTTTTTAAACATGATTGTGGCAATATATTCAGAACAAAAAGCGGCTTTGAATATAAATAAAGAAAAGACGGACTTCTTCCAAGTCCAAAAGGGAACACGTCAAGGCTGCCCATTATCCCCGTTGTTGTTTATTTGGATATTGGAAATATTATTGACAGCGATAAGAAAAGATAACAGTATTGAAGGACTTACAGTGAAAGGTTTTGCCTATAAATACAGGGCATTTGCAGATGATGTAATGTTTATGATCCAAGACCCAATTGAGAAAATACCACAACTGATGGAAAAAATTGAAGAATTTGGTTCAGTTGCGGGATTTTATGTTAATAAAAGTAAAACCAAAGTGATGTGTAAAAATATGACGAAACAAAGACAAACAGAACTTCAAGAGAAAATTCAATGTGAAGTAGTTACAAAGACTAAATATCTTGGAATTGAATTAACCATGAAAAATATTGACTTGTTTAAAAATAATTATGAAAAGGTGTGACACAAGATTCAGCAAGATATGAAGAAATAGGACACTTTGAATTTATCATTGATGGGAAGAATCGCGACTGTAAAAATGAATATCTTGCCGCGTTTGATGTTTCTATTTCAGACTATTCCAATATTAAAACAAAGGAAAGTACTGGATTCGTGGCAGAAAGAATTATCCAAATTCGTATGGGCAGGAAGAAAGCCAAGGATTAAAATGAAAATTTTATGTGACGCAAGAGAGAGAGGAGGCCTACAACTACCAAATCTAAGACTGTATTATGATGCTGTCTGTTTAACATGGTTGGAACAGTGGATTAATCTGGAGAACAAGAAGTTATTGGCCCTGGAAGGGCATGATAACAAATTCGGATGGCATGCATATTTATGGTATGGAAAAGTAAAAATGGATACATTTTTTAAACACCACTTTGTAAGACAATCACTGTTCGAGACATGGATGAGATACAGAAAATTCTTCTCAGAAGAAAGACCACTTTGGATTGTACCAGCTGAAGTGATTAATCCATATTCAAGAAATCAAGGGCTAGACTGGCTACCTTATAAAAATCTTTTAAAATCTGAAGGGAAAAATTTTGTGTTAAAAGACAGATTTGATGTTGAATTTGAATATGATTGGTTGAAGTATAGACAGATTTATGATTTATTTAAGACCGATAAAAGAGAATATGGTTTTAGAGAAAAGAATATTGAAATTGAAACTGTATGGCTTGAGAAAGGAAAAAAAATGATTTCTAAACTGTATAAGGTTCTATTGAAATGGTATACTGAGGATGAAGTTGTAAAAGAGCAAATGATAAAATGGGCTGTAAATGTTAATACAGAGATATTAATGACATCTTGGGAATACTTGTGGAAAAAGTCAATGAAAATTTCAACTTGTGTAAATGTTAAAGAGAATTGTTATAAAATGATGTACAGATGGTATATGACGCCCAAAAAAATTGCTATCATAAATGAAAGTATGTCTAATAAATGTTGGAAATGTAAGAAACATGAAGGGTCTTTTTACCATATGTGGTGGACATGTGATAAAGCAGTAAAATATTGGACAGAGATCCACAATGAGATACAAAAAATTTTGAATTGTACTTTTAAGAAAGACCCACAGATGTTATTGTTAGGTCTTAAAATGGAAGAAATAAATGTAGCCAAGAGAACACTATTATGGTACTTGACTACAGCAGCAAGACTGACTTTTGCTCAATGCTGGAAACAAGATAAAGTACCTGAAACATGGGAATGGATTAAAAAAACGTTGTTTTTGGCGGAAATGGACAAGTTAACAAGAAAGTTAAACAACGAAGAAGATGAAACTTTTTTTAAAGATTGGAAAGACTTTCAAAAATATTTGTTGAAAAATTGGGACATTAAAAGTGGTTTGATTTGCTTTGACAGTTATTAAGAAGAAACGGAAAGAGAATTAGACTTTTGTATTGTTACCGTTAGTAAGAGAAAATAAGTTTAGAAGTAATTGTAATGGAATAAGAGAGATATTAATGGGGTTGGAGCAGTGCTGGAAGCCTGATGTGGGGGGGAGAAAGGGAAAAAAGAAAAATGGGTATGTATTGGTATGTTTAAATTGTATGAACTTGTGATATATCCAATAATAAATTGTATTTACAAAAAAAAAATTTCTATCCTGTTTTTCCTCAAGTACAAAACATCTGACGATATATTTTAAACAGTCTCATAAAATGTATAAATAATCTTAATCACTACCTAAATGTAATGAGATCAGCCACAAATAAAGTCAGATATACAGAGCAATTCTGGTTCTTTAAAAATGTAACAAAAGGACCACAGGTTTCTTTCAATAAATCAACCAAATAAACTCACCCAAGAATAATATGAAGCAGCCACATCTTCAATGCATGCCTGAACACACACACACACACACAATTTGTCAGGCATAACTCAAGGGGGAGACCATTCTCCTTTCAGAAGGTGGGGGAGGGCACATGGAGAAGGATTCCCCCTCTCCATTAACCAAGCTAAATAAATGTTTTTAAGTGTAGGAATAACATGATTATTGCAACGAGCTCGTCAGCACTCTTGCCACAGCATTTTGGAACATCTGAAGTTTCTGAGAGGCCTTCAAAAGCTACTTCAGGTGGAGCACATCACAGTAAGCACTGTGAGCAGAGGGCAGAATACTGTACCCAAATCGTATCTTTTCAGAACATCAGAACATAGATTAATCAGTTTAGCTGTGCACTTGTCAAGTGTGGAACAGGAGTCACTGGGCCTGGGGGGAGGTATTTGTGAATTTCCTGCACTGAGCAGAGGGCTGGACTAGATGAACCTGGAGGTCCCTTCCAACTCTATGATTCTATGTGGATGATAACTGAATTTTAGGGCATTCAGTATGGTTAAATTCTTACATGCTGAAATGTGTTCTGTAAGCCTTAATTTACTCTCATGATTTCACTTATGGCTCATCTAAACTACTTACTAATGTTGTGTTCATTCATGGGTGCCAAAAAATACCTCCTGTTTCTAGCAGTTTCAGCACTTGCAAATATATTCACATTGTCACATGCAGGTTCTGTTCAACACCATTCTTCATTCTCTGTAATTTTAGCCTTATTGCCATAAAGGTAAAGGTAAAGGTTCCCTTGCTCGAAAGCCAGTCGAATCCGACTCTAGGGTTGCGGTGCTCATCTCCGTTTCAAAGCCGAAGATCCAGCGCTGTCCGAAGACGTTTCCGTGGTCATGTGGCCGGCATGACTAAACACCAAGGCGCATGGAATGCTGTTTCCTTCCCACCGAAGTGGTACCTATTTATCTACTTGCAATTTCTTGCTTTCGAACTGCTAGGTTGGCAGGAGCTGGAACTAGAGACGGGAGCTCACCCCGTCATGCGGCACTCTCGGGTCTCGAACTGCTGAACTACTGACCTTCCACAGCCTGCAGTTCAGCGTCTTAACCACTTGAGCCACCGCAGCTCCTAATTATTGCCATATCATCATCTATATATCTAATAGGCAAGAGTGGGCTGATCTACGGATATTGAAATCTTCAGATCGGGTCCACACTTATTTATTTACTTCATTTATACAATACCTTTCTCCCCAGTGGTACTTCATTCTCCTGTCCTCCATTTTATCCTCAACAACAAACCTGTGAGGTAGGTTTGGCTGAGAGAGTGTGAATGGCCCCAGGTTACCCAGAGAGCTTCCATGGCATGAGTAGGGATTTCAGCCTGGGGACTTCCAGATACCAGTCCTACACTCTTAACCACTCCACCACACTGGCTGTCTCTCACACTGACAGCAAAGAGATGTTTCTGCAAACATGCGGAACCCCCCTAGGTTTGCAAAATAAATCTGAAACTAAAAAATTGGCAGATTAAATCACCCCTCAACCATTGTCTGCACACACCCCAACCATTGTCTGGAAATGATAGGGAGCGCCCAGGAGCTGTGGTGAGCCCAGCAATGGAGGCCAGGAGGCATGCTGGGACTTCCATGATTTGCAAAAATAGTGCGGGGGGGGTAGATAGGAGAACGGTGGAACCAGCAGGGATGGGGGAAGCTGTGGTGGGCTTGCATTATTGGCAGTTGGGGGGCTGTGGTGGCCCTGGGGATGACAGCAGCAATAGGGATAGGAAGAAGAAGCTGTGGCTGGCCTGATGATAATTTTTTACCCCACCTTTCTCCACAGTGGGGACTAAAGCAGCTTACATTATTCTTCTCTCCTCCCTTCCATCTGCTCAACAACCCTGTGAGATATGAAAGTATGTGACTGGTCCAAAATCACCTAGTGAGCTTCCACAAAGTAAGATGGGCATTTGAACCTGGGTCTCGCAGCCCTAACCTATTCTGAAGCCCTAACCACCACACCACACTGGCATTCTTAGGGTGGCTGCTATTGAACAGTAACAAGCAGCCAGACCTAGTTTAGTCATGCAAGCCAGGTAGTATCAATTCACACAGAGGTTGCTGCTATGCCTAGGTTTGCCAACCTCCAGGTAGGAATTGGAGATCTCCCAGAATTTACAACTGAACTCCAGACAACAAAGATCTGTTGTACTGGAGAAAATGACTGATCTGGAGGGTGGACTTCATGGCATTGTATTCAGCTGAGGCCTCTCCCCTCCTCAAACCCTGTCCCTGCTCAGATTCCACCCAGAATTTCCCAGTCTGTGTCAGACTCCTGAAGCAATCAGTTCCCAACAACTTTCATGGAAAGAAGTAAAATTTTATTGAGACATTGAGAGTTATGCAGATATCTTAACTCCTCCATGTTAGAACTGGGGAAAAGCGTGTGAAGCAAGCAGATATACATTATTCAAGGTGGTCCCCTGATAATTATGTTCCTTTCACCCTGACCTGGATGGCCTGGGCTAGCCCAATCTCATCAGATCTTGGAAGCTAAGTGGGGTTGTTGCTGGTTGGTATTTGGATGGAAGTCCAAGGCCATTACACAGAGGCAGGAAATGGCAAACCACCTCTGAATCTCTCTTGCCTTGAAAACCCTACAAGGGGTCACCATATGTTGGATGCAACTTGACAATTTTTTTCACCACCTCCATGTTTCTTTCAAACTCTTCAAAAAGGGACCCATACAGAGTTGGCAATATATATAAAACAATAGATTAGAAGGCATACAATAAATCTAGTGAAATGTTTAAAAACTCTTTATTCAGTTATTTTAAGAATACAACAACAAATGGGAGCAATAATAAAACAACATAAACAGGTAGGGAATTATATATCTTGAGATCGCTACATATCCTGGAGCTCTGTTCAAAGTTTATATTGTTAATTGACTATGTCAACGTTTCTGTGTAAATCTCCTGGTACATATCTAACTGTGTGTACATTAATATCCTAATCCACAGGATGCAAAGTAGCTAGATGTTCTGTCTATTGGCATATAGAGAGAGAATACTTGCTTTACCAAAATTATCACACCATCCTTTTGGCCTCAAGTAGACATCATATCTGAACAAGACATTTACATCTGAACATTTTAGACTGATTTTTGCTGTTAAGTTTACTTGTACACAGACTTGCTGTCCAGAAGCCCCAAATGACAGGACAATCCCATATCATGTACACCAGTGAACCCATGCTATTTCCATATCTCCAGCAGTCTGGAGTACTACTCATGGTTTTATTTGAAAATTCTAAAGTGATCCAAGGTAATCTAAATATCAATGTTTGTTATGGAAGATTCTACTACTACCTGCCACTGATATTCCAGTGCGAGTCACCCTAGTTTCTTGTTTCATTCCACATGTAGATATTGCAAGCACTATTAGTATATTTCATACAGATACAACACAAGAAATTAAAAGAGCTGGACATCTGATCTGATAAAATTATGTCTTCCAATATTTTGGAACATTCTGGAACCCTATATGATGCTGGTCCAAATCCGGTTTTTAAAATATTCTGCAACTGCATATACTACCTGCGTAGGCATTATATATCCATACAACAATACTGGAAAGAGCAAGAAATCATCTTGTTCAGTTAACTGATCTAATGTAAATATTTGTTTCTCTGCCCATTTTTTCCATATAAGGGAACTACACAAAATTTCAAATTCTGGATTGAACCACAATGTCATCTTGACATGTAGCTAGTAAAACAGGACAGCAGTATACATTTAGTACAATTATCTGCACATTTCTAAATGGTATTTCCCTGTGATCATGAAAATACCAGACTTTGCATTTATATTGTCCTTTCAGAGTTCATATACATTATCACAATAAATCTCACAACAATTCTGATAGCTTTTTCATGAAAACTAAGTGCATTGTGGCAGTTTCATCCCATTTAAGATCCCTGAATCCCTCTCCACTCCTGGGAATTCAGCCTGAAGATGTTCTGTAACAGATTTGAAGGGAGGAGAATTCCAGGAATTGAGAGAGAGAACAGTCAATCCTTCCCCCACTTTAACCCAGGCCTCCCTTTAAGCCCATTTTCTACAGCCATGGGGAAGGGAATTCTGGTACCGGCACTTCAAGATGATACTTAGGGACTGCTCTACTGTAATTATAATGTGTACAATTGTTAAGGGCACATCCTGGTAAAGGATGGCTGCTTATGTATTTTCTGGATAGGTGCCCATTTTTTTTAAAAAAAATCATAAAGTCACAGCTGGCTTATGGTGACCCCATAGAGTTTTCAAGGCAAGAGACAAAAAAAAAGGTGTTTTGATATTGCCTGCCTCTATGTAACAACCTTAGACTTCTTTAGTGATCTCCCATCCCTGCCAAAGTTCCAATAGCTGATGAGATCAAGACTAGTGTGCAACTTCAGTAAAAAAGGCCAATGCTATGCTCAGGATTATTAGGAAGGGAATTGAAAACAGATTAGCCAATATCATTATGCCCCTATAGAAATCAATGGTGCAATCTCATTTGGAATACTGTGTACAGCTCTGGTCACCACACTTCAAAAAGGATATTATAGCATTGGAAAAAGTGCAGAAAAGGGCAACTAGAATGATAAAAGGGTTGGAACACTTTCCTTATGAAGAAAGATTAAAATGCTTGGGTCTCTTTAGCTTGGAGAAACGACATCTGAGGGGTGACATGATCAAGGTTTATAAGATTATGCATGGGATAGAGCTGGTAGAGAGAAAGATACTTTTCTCCCTTTCTCACAATACAAGAACTCGTGGGCATCCAATGAAATTGCTGAGGGGTCGGGCTAGAATGGATAAAAGGAAGTACTTCTTCACCCAAAGAGTGATTAACACATGGAATTCACTGCCACAGGAGGTGAAGAAGAAGAAGAAGAGTTTGGATTTATACCCCGCCCTTCACTGCCCAAAGGCGTCTCAGAGTGGCTTACAAACTCCTTTCCCTTCTCCTCCCCACAACAGACACCCCTGTGAGGTAGGTGGGGCTGAGAGAGCTCTAACACAAACTGTCCTTGAGAGAACAGCTGTGCCAGAGCTTGTGAGGTCACATCAGCAGGTGCAAGTGGAGGAGTGGGGAATCAAACCCAGTTCTCCCAGATAAGAGTCCGCACACTTAACCACTACACCAAACTGGACAGCTTCAAGAGGGAATTAGAGAAGCATATGGAGCAGAGGTCCATCGGTGGTTATTAGCTACAAGGTATAAATAGGGACTCTGGGGCAAGTGATGCACTGTATTCTTGGTGCGTGGGGAAGGGAAACAGTGGGAGGGCTTCCTGATGGCACCTGGTATTTTTGGCCACTGTGTGACAGAGTGTTGGACTAGACAGGCCACTGGCCTGATCCAACACTGGCTTCTCTTATGTTCTTATCAAGCTAGCTGGGCTATCCAGGTCAGGGCTATAATAATAGTTGTATGCCTTCACTCGCAACTGACTCATGGCAACCCCAGTACCATGGAGTTTTCAAGCCTGCTTTGGTGGGGAGAGCAGGGTTTGCAATTGCCTTCTTCTGTGTAGCAACCCTAGTTTCCTTGGCGGTCTCCTATCCAGGTACTAACTGTGGCCAACCCTGCTTAGCTTCCAAGCACTGTAGAGTGTGAGCTGGTTAAGGGTATTCAAGCTGCACAGATGCCTATGAGACAATCTTAACAGCTAACGTTGAAAGAATCCTCTCCCTCCAGTGACAGAAATGGAATTTAGGGAAATGGTGTGAGTAGACTCTCCATTCACCCTTTCCTCCAGAGCCAGGCACCGTTCCTTCCTATTCAACATTAAAGTTGTGTAATTTTGTTACCCACGGTGAATCAGAATTACTACTACAATAGCATCAAGAAAGAACGAATGATGATATTAGTGGTAGGAGATATTAAAAAATGAAGCAGGAATTTTTCTCAGGCATTTCATATATACTAACAAGAGGGCAAGGCACTAATGATGCTGGGCGAGGAGGGGTGGGATTGCCTGTGGCGTTGAGTTTAGCTGAGAATATACAGTGCTTTATTAGCCAATGCATTGTTTTAACTATTCAGTTCAGCAGGCTCCTAGCTGAATCATCAAAGCCCCTAGACCAGTGATGGTGAACCTTTTAGAGACCGAGTGCCCAAACTGTAACCCAAAACCTACTTATTTATCGCAGAGTGCCAACACGGCAATTTAACCTGAATACTGAGGTTTTAATTTAGAAAAAACAACTCATACATTAACATCTTCTGTAGCACTTTATCTGAACTAAGTGCTAATACATGAGTTTAAGGTCAGTGAAAATGGAAATGACAAGAGGGAAAGTGCAAGGAATACAACTGCTGAGGTAACCACTCCAACCACTTGGTGAATGGGTTACTAACAGCGCAGCATTATAGTGCATACTGCCACTTTCCATACACTCTTAAGATACTCAGTGAACATGCAGCGAGCAAACTTCGAAGAGGAAAGCTGTTGTCAAGGGTATTACAATATCTGATTCCTAGCCTCTGCTCCACTTGTTAGAACAAAATCTCATCTCGCAGGCCCAGGGGCACCGAGACTTTATCATTAGAGGGGCAGCCCTAGAGAGCATTCAGATGAGCAACCAATTTCTGATAGTGCCGGTTTTCATAAGAACATAAGAGAAGCCAATGTTAGATCAGGCCAAAGGCCCATCCAGTCCAACACTCTGTCACACAGTGGCCAAAAATACCAGATGCCATCAGGAGGTACAGCAGTGGGGCCAAAATGCTAGAAGCCCTCCCACTGTTGCCCCCCAAGCACCAAGAATACAGAGCATCCCTTGCCCCAGACATAAGAACATAAGAGAAGCCAATGTTGGATTAGGCCAGTGGCCCATCCAGTCCAACATTCTGTCACACAGTGGCTGAAAATACCAGGTGCCATCAGGAGGTCCAGCAGAGGAGCCAGGACACTAGAGACCCTCCCACTGTTGCCCCCCCAAAGCACCAAAAATACACAGCATCACTTGCCACAGACATAAGAACATAAGAGAAGCCAATGTTGGATCAGGCCAGTGGCCCATCCAGTCCAACACTCTGTCACACAGTGGCCAAAAATACCAGGTGCCATCAGGAGGTCCAGCAGAGGAGCCAGGACACTAGGAGCCCTCCCACTGTTGCCCCCCCCCAAGCACCAAGAATACAGAACATCACCTGCCACAGACATAAAAACATAAGAGAAGCAATGTTGGATCAGGCCAATGGCCCATCCAGTCCAACACTCTGTCACACTGTGGCCAAAAATACCAGGTGCCATCAGGAGGTCCAGCAGAGGAGCCAGGACACTAGAGACCCTCCCACTGTTGCCCCCTCAAAGCACCAAAAATACACAGCATCACTTGCCACAGACATAAGAACATAAGAGAAGCCAATGTTGGATCAGGCCAGTGGCCCATCCAGTCCAACACTCTGTCACACAGTGGCCAAAAATACCAGGTGCCATCAGGAGGTCCAGCAGAGGAGCCAGGACACTAGAGACGCTCCCACTGTTGCCCCCCAAAGCACCAAAAATACACAGCATCACTTGCCACATACATAAGAACATAAGAGAAGCCAATGTTGGATCAGGCCAGTGGCCCATCCAGTCCAACACTCTGTCACACAGTGGCCAAAAATACCAGGTGCCATCAGGAGGTCCAGCAGAGGAGCCAGGACACTAGAGACCCTTCCACTGTTGCCCCCCCAAGCACCAAGAATACAGAGTATCCCTTGCCCGAAACCAAGAGTTCTTATCTATAGGTAAAGGTAAAGGTTCCCTTGCTCGAAAGCCAGTCGAATCCGACTCTAGGGTTGCGGTGCTCATCTCCGTTTCAAAGCCGAAGAGCCAGCGCTGTCCGAAGACGTTTCCGTGGTCATGTGGCCGGCATGACTAAACACCAAGGTGCACGGAACGCTGTTACCTTCCCACCGAAGTGGTACCTATTTATCTACTTGCAATTTCTTGCTTTCGAACTGCTAGGTTGGCAGGAGCTGGAACTAGAGATGGGAGCTCACTCCGTCTTGCGGCACCCGGGTCTCGAACTGCTGAACTACTGACCTTCCACAGCCTGCAGTTCAGTGTCTTAACCACTTGAGCCACCGCAGCTCCTAATCTATACCTTGTGGCTAATAGCCACTGATGGACCTCTGCTCCAGATGTTTATCCAATTCCCTCTTGAAGTTGTCCATGCTTGTAGCTGCCACCACCTCCTGTGGCAGTGAGTTCCATGTGTTCATCACTGAAGAAGGACTTCCTTTTTCCGTTCTAACCCGACTGCTCAGTAATTTCAAGAAAGAGAGAAAGAAAGAGAGAGAGAAAGAGGGAGAAAGAGAGTGAGAGATAAAGAGAGTTAATGAGAGAGAGAGAGAGAGAGAGATGAAGGAAGGAAGGAAGAGAAAGAGGGAGGGAGGGAAAGAGGGCAAAGAATTTTGGGAAAGAAGAAAAGAAAGGGGGGAAGAGAAAAGAGGAAGGGAAAGGTGGCAAAGAGTGGGAAAGGAAGAAGGAAGAGAAAGATGGAGAGAGGGAGGGAAAGAAGAAAGTAGGGGGGCAGAAAAGGGCGGGTGGGGGGACCTTTTGGAGGCCTTTCTCTGCCGGTGCGCCGGCAGAGAAAGGCGGCGGGCAGGTGGGGGGGCCCTTGGGAGGCCTTTTTCTGCGGGCACGCCTCGGCGCGCCCACAGAGAAAGGCTGCGGGCATGCTGGGGGGGGGGCTTGGGAGGCCTTTCTCTGTGGGCACGCCTTGGCACGCCCGCAGAAAAAGGCTGCGGGCAGGCGGGGGGGGCATGGGAGGCCTTTCTCTGCGGGCACGCCTCGGCGCTCCCGCAGAGAAAGGCGGCGGGCATGCTGGGGGGGGCGTTGGGAGGCCTTTCTCTGCGGGCACGCCTCGGCGCACCCGCAGAGAAAGGCGGCGGGCAGGCGGCGGGGCATGGGAGGCCTTTCTCTGCGGGCGCGCTGAGGCGCTCCCGCAGAGAAAGGCGGTGGCTGGGCGCTCCAGGGCGCATGCCCACAGAGAGGGCTCTGCGTGCCCTCTCTGGCACGCGTGCCATAGGTTCGCCACCGCTGCCCTAGACTCTTCTTCAAATAGTCTTTGGAAATAAACCATAGGAGATGTCAGGAACTGGGCTATGATACTTTTCCAAAAACCTTTTAGAATTCCAGAACAGAGCAGCCCCTGGGCAAGCAACTCTGTGTGAAGATAAGACTGCAGACTGCAGTCTCTGACTCAACACAGCCTACCATGCCATTCATGCAGAGTGTTTTTTCCTCATAGTGTAGCTCTCCCTGCTGATGCTTCACAAGGTACAGGTCATAGATGAGCAAACAATGAGGATATTTATTTTGGCAGGACATTTTTACAGTCACTTCTCTGTAAGTTATCCCATTCTGAACAGTAGATCTACTTGCGAATATGGCTTTTATTTTCCCTAGAGTTTCATGCAAAACAGATGCATCAAGTATAACTTCCAGCTGAAAATGTTTGCAGATCTTGAAGTAATCTAACCAATAGTTTCTCCAGTGCTAGAACTCACAAACTGCAGCCTTGAATGTCTTTGGTCACAAGCCATCACTCAGTTCAAAACGATAAACATGCGTGGGCTGCACAATCTTGAATGGTGTTATAGAAGTATAGACTATCACCTTTTCTGTCATCTGTGTGGAAGCCTTTTTTTAAATAGCATGTGTAAAATGTTCTGCATAGTCCTTTCTGACCACATAAACCTACTTGTAAACCAGTATGGGTGTAAGCAATGGCTTCTCTGCAGAAACCATCTGAATATGTGAAGCTGCCTTTTATGGAATCAGACCTTTGGTTCCTATAACTCAATGCTATCTGCTCTAACTAGCAGCATTTCTTCTCAAGCAGGGAAAGGTCCTTTCTACCACCTACTTACCTGACATAATTTAACTTGAAATGCAGCTTAGTCTGATTAATTGATCTGGGATCTTCCATTTTGCAGAGCAGGTGTTCTACCACTGATTCACTGTCCCTATCCATAATTTAATTTTTTTAAAAAATAGTATAGAACAGATCTCTTCAGAAATCACAGGGCAGGGATGTACCCATGGCAAAGAGACAGGGATGAGATGGTGGCTAGCTGAGGAACTGAATTTAGATTAGAACAACTTGAATTTAGAAAATGTCAATGAGCTTTGGACTAAGATGGTCCTCTTGAGAGGGCATTCTGAAATACTAGACAGAACTGAGTGACAGGGAGTAAAATATTCCATTAGTGCCTTGGCTTGTAACATAGCAGACTAACAGAAGTCAAAGAAAAAGTAAAGGAGACATCACCTGTAGCTATTCAGTAAAATCACAGGAGCACTTTCTGAAGGATTTTTCTCCAATGGCAGACTTCTTGAATTGAGCTTTCCTTCAGATGAATTTCTTTCCCATACGAATGGCTCTGATTAGACCTTTCCTTTGGGCAGTGAGGGCCTTTATTTGGTCCATGAACAGCCAACATAATTTCATATATTGCACTATCAAGCCTCTCACTCTTTATGACCATATATTTTGGCTTGTACAGAAAATAATACATTCTCTGTTTTAGCAACCCGCTTAGGGATTTATTGAGCATTTAGAAGGATGCTTGGATTGGCGGTATAAATCACCTTCAGGCCACTGATTTCAACCACTGCATTCAACTGCCATTTGTTTCTTTAGTGAGGGATTTTATTGCTTGAACTGAGCTCCAGTTTCTTCAGATCCAGGATCTACACACTAACTAGCTCTTAATGAAGCAGCTGAGCAGATCAGCAGGTAGCTGGAATTAAAACTGGAAAAAAATATCTGTAGAAATATTGAACAGACATGTCACAACATGTCAGAACTTGTCCAGATGCCTAGCCTCTCTCCTTTTCAATCAGGCAAGTAATTTTTTGGAGTGTCACTTTATTTTGTTCTGTTCATCTGAGCATTTACAGGTGTGTTGTCTGAAAATATGATAATAAAGTCCATTAATGATTCATACATTTTCATAAAAATATCATTATATGCTGTACTCACAAACAGAAGTACTTCAGCCTCTCTGTCAACAAGAAATTCCACTCTATGGCATATTTGCAGATGACAAAGGTACAGATGAAAGGCAATGTTCTCCTTTGTCCAAAAAGTAAAGAAAATCCACAAATAGTATGTGTGTACTCACACACAAGACACATAGTTCTTGTTATTCCTATTATGGCCCCAAACTGGAATTCTGTAGGCGAAATCAGTGTAGGAGCAGAAGGATAATTGATAGTTGCTATGGAGTTTCTTCTCTAGCTGTAGTGACTTACATTACACTTTTATGGTATTTCTGAGTATCTCCTGGCCCTAGGAGAAATGGGAAATGTCTATTCTGCTAGTAGATCTATGGATTCTGTACCTTGTAAAAAAACCAAAACTGGACAATGTCTGTATTGACCATAACAACATTATAATTGGTATATATTCATTGTTAAAATGATTGTGTACAGAAATTATGAACTCCCCATCTGTTCATGAAGTGGGAGGGGATTGATCCTATCCATAGAATTTCCAAAATGCTATCCCTCAACAGTTGCCACTTATTACATAAATATCAGCCTTTTGTCTGTTTTGATTGGTTGAAAACAGCTACCTACATGGTGAGGGTGGAATGGGAACCAGTGGCACCCCCATATCTTGCTGCAAACTCATTACTTTGATATGCTCTTGATATTCAACACAAAAGGCGGTTGGATCTCATGACAGCCTTCTACCAAGTTTTCCTCAAATAGAGAAAGACTCCATCCGAAAAAGCTATTCTCCACAGGAGGAAGTCTTATTCCCTTGAAGGTTGGTTTAGCTGAATAGGGTCATAGAATCCAACTCAGCAGGAATGGAGTCACAGAATCCAAGATGTATAAGACTGCATGTAAGAGAAGGGATCAGGGAGGGGAGCCCATGTTACAAGTTTGGACTTGGCTTAGAGAAATGAAGCTTGGGCTATGCCTAGCTACTTGGCAGGAATAGGGGACTATCTTGTTAGAAACCTATAAAGGCAATCTGGGGTGGTGGTTTCCCACAGCTCTGTGATGCACCTCCTGGGTTCCCCACCCCCTGGCCTTTCTCCACTCTTTCCCAAACGGGGAAAAGACCATAACAAGGCCAGGATGGCTGCTGTTTGGATGGGAAAGTTCAAATTTTTCCAACGCTGTCCACATGACAGACATTTGCCCTGCCTCTCTGTGGCTGCCATTTCCTCCCCTGCCCTAGGGGGTGGGATGTTTTTGTTTTAAATCAGCAATTGAATATAATTGTAATACTGTGACAATCTGTGCATCAGGTTCTCTGAATCCTCAGGTTTCATTAAAAACAAAGGAAGTCTCTTGCTCATGGGTGACAAACAAGTCCTATGGGCTGGGACTGGCCTGTTCAGGGCTCTTATCTGACTCTCGAGCAACTGATTACCTTTATTGCCAGATGACAGAGGCAGTGCATTATGTCCCTGTATACTGTCCCAATGCTAATGAGTAATGGGCAGTGGAAGTAGGAGGGTGGGCATCAGGGAGATACCTTAAAGAAATACTGTGTGTTAATGTTTTAAGCATGTTTGCATTTTGAGTATAAAATAATATCATTAATTGGGTTTGCCTGTGTCTTTTACAATGTTTACATCTCTTATACCTGGCATTACATTTTATGGCACACATGGCCCAACCCATCAAAGTGACATTTAGGTCAGATCCAGCCGTCATAACAAATGAATTTGACACCTCTGCTCTAGCTCCTTTCATTGGGGAAACAGAAGGGGAAAGGGATATCTATGCAATGAAAGGAGCCATTTGCTTACAGAAGCCCTGCACTGTATTGGCAGTCACAGCAGCAACAAGGAAACCACACAAGCCTGTTGCCATGTACAAAACACAACAGTGGGGCAAAACACCACAGCTAAATTAAATGCAGTCTGCCATGTCTGACAGGCAGTGTGGCAGAAAGGAGTAACCACAAACATTGTTCCTGGTCTTCAAGAACTACTTTAAGAATTGAGTGTGTATTTTACAACTAAAATCCCTCCAGGAAAAATGTTCTGAAGCAAACACTAAATTTGTCTCCCCAGCTGGTTCAAATTGACTTTGATGATGACATATGAAATTCACTTAATGTAGCTCATGCACATAATCAATCACCCGGCTGAACCAGATATTCCTAGCTGGAGTACAGTCTATTTTCAAAGGGCCAGTGTGCAGATGAGAGCTGGACAGCAGAAGAGAAAATCAACTTCCCTTACAGCTGGACCAAAGCAACACAACATAAAACTAGGTGAAATTACCATAGTTAAACTCTGTAACTAAAGAAAGCTGTGTATTGTGTAATCACTTCAAATTGCTTATCCCACATTACATTTTTGTTATGTTATTCCAAGGTAGGGTTGCCAGCTCTAGGTTGGAAAATACCTGTAGACTTTGGGGGTGGATCTGGGAGAGGGTGGGGTTTGGGGAGGGGAGGGGCCTCAGCATGGTTCAGTGCCACAGAGTCCAACCTTCAAAGCAGCCATTTTCTCCAGGGGAGCTGATCTCTGTCAGCAGGAGATCAGTTGTAAAAGCAGGAGATCTCTAGGCCCCACCTGGAGGCTGGCAACCCTAGGGTACTTAGGAGGATAGCATTCATGGGGTTTCACTGTTATAATCACCTTGCAACAACCCAGTAAATATGTGTTTTGGTTGACAGAGCAAAAGTCACTGGCCCAAGATCACCTCCATGGTTGAACAGGACCTTGAAACAAGGTCTTCCCAATCCATATTCAGCATTAAGTCTATTATATAATGCTGGCTTTCTTCAGCCAGCAGGCTTTACTAGAGACACTGTTCAATATGAGCTCCCAAACCTATTTCTACAAAATACCTTTCAGGCTTTCATACACTTTGTAAGCAAGTTCTCTTTCCTTCCTCTGCCAGTTTTTCCTGAGGAATGTGAAACAATCGCCACCTTCTAATGTGCTTCCCAAGCCCAAATTAAATTTCCTTTTCTTTCTTCTGAACCATTCATACACTTTCAACAAAGGTAATGTAGAGGCAGAAAGATGAGATAGTTATAATATCCCCAAACACAATGGCCAAATTAACCAGGAAAGAGGCAGATATTTACCACAACCCAATGTATGCTCCAAGAGTTATGGGCAGTCCCTCTGGCCCTGAGTTTTACTTACTCTACCTTGGACTGAAGGCATTGTCCATGCTTTAGGAAGCTGTACCCATGTGCTGGGATTAAAAAAACAACACCTTCCAAGATCAGCACCTGATGTGGATATCCCATGCTAGCCCGATCTCATCAGATCTTGGAAGCTAATCAGGGTCTGTCCTGGTCGGTATTTGTATGAGAGACCACCAAGGAAGTCCAGGATTTCTGTGTGGAGGAAGGCAATGGCAAACCACCTGTCAGGTTTAAAATCAAGTAGATCCAGTCATTCTTGCACAAAGAAAGGTTTTATTGGATTATCTTGCTAAAACCCACAGTAGGAGGTCATTGTCAGGAATGGGGGATGAAGCAAAGCAAGCTAACTTATAGTGTGATGCAATGAAGCGCCTAGCAAATGAAACTTGTGCACTCGCGTGGGAACTCCCGGCGGGAGAAATACTTCATGAACGGGAGACTACTCCCCCCCTCCCTTTGCCTTCCCAGGACTGGAAAATTCTCAGTGAAACAAGAATAGTCCAAAGCCTACATTCAAGGCCACCGTGATAAGGAAAAGCGGCAGGGAAGAAGCTCCCACGTTTCTGCCTGCATAGCTACGCAAGCGCAAAGCAGGGTAGGGAACACAAAACAATGGATTCAGTGAGAAACATCAAAGGCATTTTCTGACATTCTGCCCTTCCCAAAATACCACCCACCCACCACTCAGGAAGGAGAGAATGAGGGCCCCCCAGGTTTATTTGGGTATCGAGTGTGAAATTCTTTCAGGTGATCAGGTGCATTAATATCAGACACTTTCACCCACTCCCTGTGTTGGGGCCCGAAGTGTACCCATTCAACAAGGTACAGGAGTTGTCCACGGAGAATCTTAGAGTCCAAAATGTCAGCAATTTCGTAGTGCTCCTCATCGTCAACCATCAAAGGGGGGAGGTGCTGGAAGCTCAGGTTGCCATTTAGTCGGGGGTAATGCAGGTTTGAGGAGGCTGTAATGGAAAATTGGATGTATTGCTTTAAGAGATTTAGGTAAATCTAGTTGTACAGTTACTTGATTTATACATCTCAACACTTTGAATGGACCAATATATTTCCAAGCAAGTTTCCGGGACTGTTGCGCTAGTCTTAGGTTCTTGGTTGAAAGGTAGACCGAGTCTCCCGGTTGCAATTTCCAGCCACCCGCCCTCTTCTTGTCCGCCTGCTTTTTGTACTGTGCCTTGGCCTCATTCAATGTCTCAACAATTAGGGGCCAAGAGTCCCGGAAAGTTTTACACCATGCTGAGGCTTCCCCAACAGTCTCACCGGGCTTCAAAAAGGGAAGAGGGGGGCTGTCATACCCCATGGCAGCTTTGAAGGGAGACATCTTCGTTGAAGCGTGCCATGAGTTGTTGTACGCAAACTCCGCCAGTGGTAATAAATCTACCCAATTGTCTTGTTGATAGTTAGAGAAACATCTTAAGTATTGTTCTAAAGTCTGGTTTACTCTCTCCGTTTGCCCGTCGGTTTCAGGGTGATAGGCAGTACTGAGGGCACGTTCAATACCCATTAGAGTCATTAACTCTGACCACAACTTTGAAACAAATTGAACCCCCCTGTCGGAGATTATCTTGAGTGGTGACGTATGTAGCCTGGCAATGTGTTGGAGGAAGGCTTTGGCCAAGACTTTGGCTGTTGGCAGACTGGGGAACGGTATAAAGTGAGCTTGCTTAGAGAATAAATCCACTACCACCCAAATGACCGTCATATGTCTAGAGGGGGAAGATCCGTGATAAAGTCCATAGAGATTACTTCCCAGGGTCGGCTCGGGGTGGGTAGAGGCTGTAAAAGACCTGGAGGTTTTCCTGGCCTGGCTTTGCAACGATTGCACGTCGGACAGGATTGTATATAAAGGGATAAATCCTGTTTCATCCGGGGCCACCAGAAGCCATGTTGCAGCAGTCGTAAGGATTTTACATATCCAAAGTGCCCCGCAGCTTTTGAGTCATGGACTGTCTGCAACATCTGGGACCGGGTAGCTTCGGGGACAAAAATTTTATTTCCCCTGTACCAGCAGCCGTTCGGACCACATTTCACATCATCCCTGGCTTGTAACTCACTTGTTTCTTGTGTGGTGATGTCAGTGGCAAATTGTTTTTCCCAGGTTAAGGCCTGGATGGGGTTCAATTGTGCTCGTTTGGTTTTACGGGTTACAACTGCCCCAACTAATTGTTCAGGGGTGAACATAGACTCTCGTATTTCTGTCCTCTTACAGAGGTGTTGGGGAAGGCGGGAGAGAGCATCTGCCAGATGATTGGATTTACCTGGGAAATGGTGAAGGGTGAATTGAAATTTAGAGAAAAACTCAGCCCACCGGAATTGTTTTGCATTTAGATTCCGGGGTTTCCGCAGTACCTCAAGATTTTTGTGATCAGTCCAGATTTCAAAAGGTACTCGGGACCCTTCTAACCAGTGTCTCCAGGTGATCAATGCTAAACGTATAGACGCTGCTTCTTTATCCCAAATGGGCCAAAATCTCTCCGTATCATTGAATTTTTTGGACACACAAGCAAGGGGTTGTAGTTGCCCCTGAACATTCTCTTGCAAAATCACCCCACCCATAGCGGTATCCGACACGTCAACTTGGACCACAAACTTTTTTGTCTCATCGGGGTGTGCTAGTATGGGTTCAGACGTGAATAACTGTTTTAGTTGTTCAAAAGCTTCCTGACACTGGGGGGTCCAGTTCAAAGGGGCCCCTGGCATGGAAGCCTTAGATCCCCTCCACTTAGTCTTTAGCAGTTCCGTGAGGGGAGGGCTACTTGGGCAAAGTGTGGCAGGAATTGACGGTAAAAATTGGCGAAACCGAGGAAACTTTGGAGCTGCCGCCTGGTTTTGGGGGCTCCCACATCAACACATCCTGGACCTTCTTTGGGTCCATTTCTAACCCCGCGGAGGATATGCGGTACCCCAAAAAGTCAATGCACTCCTGGTGGAATTCACATTTCGACAGTTTGACAAACAGTTTGTGTTCTAATAGCGTTTCTAATACTTTTCGCATAAGGGCAGTGTGAGATTCTTGATCCGGGGTATAGACCAAGATATCATCCAAATAAACAACCACCCCCTTGAATAAATAGGGGTGTAACACTTCATTGATTAAATTCATGAAGACCCCTGGTGCCCCCTGTAAACCGAAGGGCATAACCCGATATTCAAATTGCCCCAGCGGGGTATTAAATGCAGTCTTGTATTCATCCCCCTGTCTGATACGGACCCGAAAATAGGCATCTCGTAAATCCAGTTTAGAAAACACTTTCCCCTTTGCCACCTCTGCCAACAAGTCTTTGATGAGGGGCATTGGGTAGGCATTAGTTGCAGACACTGCGTTTAGTCCCCTGTAATCCGTGCAGAGTCTGAGCCCCCCATCTTTTTTTTTTACAAAACAATACGGGTGCTGCAAAAGGGGATGATGCTGGCCTAATAAATCCATGGGCCAGATTCTTATCGATAAAGCAGCGTAGTTCTTCCTTTTCAATGGGACTCATGGCATAAATTTTCCCTTTTGGTAATTTCTGGCCCGGAAGGATTTCAATCGCACAGTCGGAGTTACGGTGGGGGGGTAGTTCATCAGCTTCCTCCTCCTCAAAAACCCTGGTTACATACCGGTAATCCTTAGGGATGCGGTTAAGGTCCTCCGTAGCTAAACAAGCTCGTGGAGGTTCATTGCATGGGGTTTTTCCCCACCCTGGGTCCCATTGGTGCTCTGTACATTTCGGGGAGATAAATTGTACGCTCCCTTCTTCCCATAGAATGTAAGGATCATGTCCATGTAACCAAGGGCTACCCAACACTAAGGGAAACTGGGCTTGAGGGGCTATCACGAACGAGCGTAGCTCCCAGTGGTCACCAATGCCTACTCTTAAAGGAACAGTCTCAAATCGGCATGGTTCCTTCATTGGAGACCCATCCATTTGCGTGAAAGTTATCGGGTCTTTCAAATTGACAACGGTTGCCTCCAACCCCATAACCATAGACGGGTTTATCAGGTCCCTCCCGCACCCTGAGTCAATGAGGGCTCGAACCCGAATATGGGTCATCATTGCTGGGTTCATCACAAGAACAGTCACAAAGAAGAGAGAGGGGTAATTGCTCACCAGTTTAGGCGCCTCAGGTACTGGGTCCTGCTGTGTAGCGCCATTCACAAACAGGACCAATTCGTTTCCCTGCATCTCACTCTCCTCCTCCAGCATCATGGTATCCGCTTGGTCGGGGCTAGCAAAAAGAGCCCGTGTATTGCGTGGTTTCGCTGTACCTTTTCTTGGGGTAGGGGTTGTCCATCTTCTGGGCTCCTCTTGTGGTAGAGCTCTATTGGGATCCCCTTTCGGGCAGGATGCGGCGAAGTGCCCCTTCTCCCCACACCGCAGGCAGAGGCCCTGTCGCATACGCTGATCTCTCATCCCACTTGGGGTGGACGTTGGTTTGGGTCTGGCCTGGCCTGCCGCAAGACTCGGACGGTTGTTGCCCAGAGATAGATCCAGTTTCATAACACGTAAGCGACTTTCCGCTTTTTCGGCTTCCTCCATCCATCCCTGGAGGGTGCGAGGTTGCTGAGAGCTGAGGACATTATTGCGGACGTCTACAGCTAGTCCCATTCGATATTGTTGAGCCAAGACCGCATCGGTCCAGTCCCGAATTTTCACTGCGTGCCTTTGAAACTCCCTTGAATACTCCCGCACGGAGAGTTTGCCTTGTCTGAACGTGCGAAGGAAGGCTTCAGCTTTTTGGGCTGCCCCCGGGTCCTCGAAACGGTTTCTCAAGGCCCACATGAAGTCATCCACATTCCCCAATTCCGCTGCCTCCAGATCATGAAGGGCTACATACCAACTAGTAGCACTCCCCCGGAACCTGGACGCGATAAACTCCACCTGCTCTTCGTCTGGGAACACATAGCCCCATCTCTGCACAAATTTCCCTACTTACAATATGAAAAAGGACACAGTCTCTGGATCTCCATCAAACGTGATTTCTAGCATGTCCTTGGGGCGGATTACTGGGGGGGCCGGGGCCATAACCGGTACTGGAACTGGCTGCATGAGGGGTGCTGGAGCAGGGAGTTGAGGCGGAGGCAGAGCTGGCGGCTGGATAGGTCCTGGTTGCCCTGGCCCGGGTCCTGGTGCTGGGATGGCCGGTGGAGGTGGGGCCGGTGCTGGCTGGCCCGGCCCTGGCCCCGGGGGTGCTGGTTGGCCCGGCCCTGGACCCGGGGGTGCTGGTTGGCCCGGCCCTGGGCCCGGGGGAGCAGGAGGTGGCAGTCCCGGTGGCAACGGTGGTGCAGGTGCTGGTGCCAGTCTAGGTTGCGTCAGCGGATGAGCTCGAATTGCTTGGTCCATCATCTGTGGTAGGGATTGCATTAGTTTGCTCATGTCCCTTACCAGACGTCGGGTATCCTCTTGAATAGAGTCCATATGGGCATCGGTATCTGAACCGGACCCTGTTCTGGGAGATCCTCGAGACATCCTTCCCTGGGGAAGTCCAAAACTACCTCTGGGATCCAAAAGGCTGTCCCGGCTCTGGCTTCCCGGCATGGTCCAAGTTGTCTGGGTAGTGTCCAACAGGTTCTTAGTCCAATCGCGTGATCTGCGATAGGTCACCCCTTTGTCCCAGGGTGTTGGGGCTCCCGGCACGTAGGTTCGTGGAACCGCTCCTCCTTGACTCTGCGTTGGCCCGGCCGGGCTATAGATTGGGAGAGTGTACGGAGCACCCACTGTGCTGATCGATGGAGGGGTAACCAACCCTGCTGCTGATTGTGGTGTTGGCGCTGCCAAAACTGTAGTTGTAGTCACCGGAACAACAGTGGTGGTCGGGATAGTGACCACTGGAGTTGCCACGGTAGTGACTGGGACCGTGGCTCCCGAAGTAGTAGTCACTGGAACTGCGCCCGTGGCTCCCGAAGTAGTAGTAGTCACTGGGACTGCGCCCGTGGCTCCCCCCCCAGCTCCGCTCATCGTGGTAGACGGCGGAAACTGACGGTGGGGGAAATGATGTTGATTCCTGACAATTTCTGTCAGGTTTAAAATCAAGTAGATCCAGTCATTCTTGCACAAAGAAAGGTTTTATTGGATTATCTTGCTAAAACCCACAGTAGGAGGTCATTGTCAGGAATGGGGGACGAAGCAAAGCAAGCTAACTTATAGTGTGATGCAATGAAGCGCCTAGCAAATGAAACTTGTGCACTCGCGCGGGAACTCCCGGCGGGAGAAATACTTCATGAACGGGAGACTACTCCCCCCCTCCCTTTGCCTTCCCAGGACTGGAAAATTCTCAGTGAAACAAGAATAGTCCAAAGCCTACATTCAAGGCCACCGTGATAAGGAAAAGCGGCAGGGAAGAAGCTCCCACGTTTCTGCCTGCATAGCTACGCAAGCGCAAAGCAGGGTAGGGAACACAAAACAATGGATTCAGTGAGAAACATCAAAGGCATTTTCTGACACCACCTCTGAACATCTCTTACCTTGAATTAAGGCATGCTAACAATAGAACAGGCCAAATCAAAGTGTTCACTGTATTTTGTTTCATGACTAAGTCAGCGTGAAGACAAGGGAAACTGGTAATTGTATATAAAGTCTAGTCCACAGTCCAGATAAACCAATGTAATTTGATCTAACCAATCAGCATCCAAGCCTTATCATCAAGAAGCCCAGATCTATCAATCTACAGCAGCAGCTGGGCTACAAATGGCTGCTTACATCAGCATCCTATACTTGGCAAGGGAGGAAAAGCCATAGAATGCTGCATAAGCAACAAGAGGGGGCTGTCCCTTCTCTCATTGCCTTGCTTAGGAATGGGGATTTAGTTTAGTGTAGCTGCAAGAGCAAACATGCAAAGTTACTTTACACTGAATCAGACTATTGGTTTATCTAGTTTGGTATTGTCTAGTCAGACTGGCAACAGCTACCCAGATGCTCAGGGAGGGAAAGGTCTTTCCTAGTTCTTGACGTTCTTTAACTGGAGATGCTAGAGACTGAACCTGGGATCTTCAGAATGGAAAGCAAGTGCTCTGGTACTGAGCCATGGCCACTCCCAGCTACTTGTGTATTCTAAGGTTCATTAGTCCAGGCCCAGGCACATCAGCACTACGACACCAAGCTAGAGAACTGGTCCATTAGCATCATTACATTTGGCCCTGTTCAGTTAAACGCAAATGTGTTTTAAGGGAGAGGTTGGTGAGCGGTGGTCCATAGGCCAAATACAGCCTGTGGCAGACTGCCAGTCCATGCTCTCCCTCACACATTCAGATGCGGCTAAGAGGAATCCTGCCACAAAACCATACTTTGCTCCAAAACAGCAAGAACATAAATTGTGCATTGCCCTGTTGTCTAAAGACTCTTCGCAATGCTACTTAAATTTCTGTTTTCAGCCCTACTGCTGTGTGAAAATTACAAGTTTCAGAGGGGGGAAAATATGTTCTGAGGGATGGCTTGTTAATGGTAGAAAAGTGCTTCGAGAGTCACTGGCACATTTCCAAAATGCTGTTACTTCAGAGGAGTAACCTAACATGGTGCCATTAGTGACGACAACAGACAACATCAATATTTGCATTTAGTTCATTCTTACAGGAACAATAATAGCAACCACATATATAGTACAGTACAAGTGGAGACCCGCAAGAAACTTGCGGGATGGTCATCCCATTCCTCACACCTTTGCTTCCTCCCCTCTACCCTTACCTATCTCATACTCTTTCTCCCTTCTGGGGGTGGAGCCATAGACTCAACCCTCCAAAGCAGCCATTTTATCCAGGGGAACTGATCTCTGTCACCCGGACAACAGTTGTAATTCTGGGTGATCTCCAGCCCTCACCCAGAGGCTGGCAATGGTAGTTCTTATGGAGGAAATGGCTGGTTTGGAGGGTGGAGTCTATGGCATTAAACTGGTCTGAAGTTCCTCCCCTCCTCAAACCCCACCATCCCCAGGATCCAGAGTTGGCAACCCTATTTCCTTCCCACCCAACAGCCAACTTAACCTTTATCTGCCTTTATCTGTCTTCAGCTTTTTGTCTCCACCCCCCTCCCCCACAACTTCTACCAAGGAAAATTATAGTCTTTCTCCACAGTGGGGACCAAAGCAGCTTACATTATTCTCACCTCCTTTTTATCTGCACAACAACCCTGTGAGGTTGGTTAGGCTGAAAGTATGTGACTGGTCCAAAATCACCCAGTCAGCTTCCAACGCAATATGGGGATCTGAACCTGGGTCTTGCAGACCCTATTCTGAGGCTCTAACTGCTGCACCACTGCTGGCTTTCATAGGGTGGCTGCTGAACAGCAGCAAGCAGCCAGGCCAAGTTGAGTCATGCAAATTAGGTGGTATCAAGTCACCCAGAGGGTGCTGCCTAGGGATGCCAGCCTCCAGGTGGGATCTGGGGATCCCCTGGAATTACTGCTCAGCTCCAGACTACTGAGATAACTTCCCCTGGAGAAAATTGATGCTTTGGAGGGTGGACTCTAGGGCATTGTACCCCACTGAAGTCCCTGTCCTCCCCAGGCTCCATCCCCAAATCTCCAGGAGTTTCCAGACCTGGAGCTGGCAACCCCACTACCCCCATCCCCTGCCAGTGCCCATGGGGGGACCTGGCAACCCTAGACTGCTGCCAGGCCTAGGGTTGGCAACCTCCAAGTGGGGCCTGCTGGAGGGTGAACTCCAGAGATCTGTGAACAACAGAGATCTGTCTCCCTGGAGAAAATGGCTGCTTTGGAGGGTGGATTCTGTGGCATGATGCCCAGCTGAGGCCTCTCTCTTCCCCAAATCCTGCCCTCCTTGCACTCCACCCCAAAACCTCTAGGAATCCCCCAGCCTGGCCCAAGGCTTCCCCCTCCCCCCTCCCTCCAAGGCCGAAAGAGGCCTGGAAAGGAAGGGCCCTCCCCCACCCTTTACTGACAGAGCCAGTCAGAAGCCTCCCCCCCCCCCAACGTTCTAATCTCTCACCGTTGCTGCCTGGAGTCAGGTCCCTGCAGAGGCCATTTCAAAAGGCTTTTTTGGGGGAATTCAACTGTCCCTGAAGGGATTTCCTCACTGTTTGGATTTTTCTACAAACCCAGGAAGTCTACTGACTATGCAGGAAAAGCTGTTGGGGGAGAGTGAGGCCCCTGTTGGAGGGAATAGGTATCCGCACAGAAAAAAAAAGTCTGGGAATTAGAATAAGGATTAAATGGCAGATTAAAATTACATGCACCCCAGTAACAGGCTTTCCAATATGAAGAATGTGCATCTGAAGAATCAGAGCATGTGCACACAAGAAGCAACAACATTGCTGGGTTATTAAAGTGACAGTGTGGATTTGTTATGAAAAAGAAAGAGAAATCCTGCTGCCTGGAACATGATGTTCTTTTGCATGTCATGGCTATTGTGCCATCTTAAAACATCTCACTTGTTATGTACAAAAGATAAGATATAATCAGCCGCTCTGGAACTATGCAGCAGGTTCAACATCTTCCCCCTTTTGTGTGATAATCTTTTGGGAAGGAGGCTGCGCTGTGTAATTACTCTCCATTAAGTAATAATTTACATTATATTACAGCTGTCACCAAATGCTAAGACAATTCTCTCCCCCGCCCCATTCCCTGCCATCTTTTCCCCTAGGATCTTTTCAACAACTCTTGCCTAAAAAAAAGGATCACGCTCTGTAAATGTGGTCTTGCCAAAAAGAAGATGAGAGGCAAATGTAAGGGTAGTGGGCGATAAATGGGAAGAATCTCATCAGTGCAGGATGGCTGCATTCTGATCAAAACTAGCTAAGACATTTCCTTTACAAAGTTTTGCCTTTCCGTTTGCAAGAACATAAAAACATAAGAACATAAGAGAAGCCAATGTTGAATCAGGCCAATGGCCCATCTAGTCCAACACTCTGTCACACAGCGGCCAAAATATACCAGGTGCCATCAGGAGGTCCAGCAGTGAGGCCCGGACACTAGAAGTCCTCCCACTGCTGCCCCCTCCAGCACCAAGAATAGAGTGCATCACCTGCCCCAGACTGAGAGTTCCCATCTACACCCTGTGGCTAATAGCCACTGATGGACTTCTGCTCCATATGTTTATCTAATTCCCTCTTGAAACTGTCCATGCTTGTAGCTGCCACCACCTCCTGTGGCAGTGAATTCCATGTGTTAATCACTCTTTGGGTGAAGAAGTACTTCCTTTTATCTGTTCTAACCCGACTGCTCAGCAATTTCATGGAGTGCCCACGAGTTCTTGTATTGTGAGAAAGGGAGAAAAGTACTTCTTTCTCAACCTGCTCAATATCACAAGGTGTGATATGGTAGACAGGACATTACACACAGGGAAGCAATGACTTGCTCAGTTTTAGTTTTTGGAAACCTTTCTCAATCTGCCATGAATGTTCTGGTGGCTAGCTTGCAGACTGCTTACTCCTTTCAGCCCAAAGTGGCACAAACAGTTAACTGCCCCCCAGCCTAGAAGTTTTGCTAGAGGCTGTTTGTTGCCGTTTCCTTATATTGTTAGATCATTCGTCTATAGCCCAATACTCGAACTGACAATGGCTATTGAAGGTCTTAGTCAACATTATTTGCCAGTCCTATGAACTGAGTTCTTTGCACTGGAGATGGATGGAATCCACTTCTTTAGGTAAAGCATTTGATCTATCACTGAACAAAGGCTTTTATTTCAGTAAATCGATACATGTATTTGTGGCTCTGAGACTCAGTAACACTTATTTAAATATAGGTTGATTACCATAGTGAAATTTTCTTTGATTAGTGACTAATTTGTGACTTTTTTAATCACTTGACTCTACCATTGATTTTGTTAGTTTTACATTGTACTTTATTTTTAAAAAGTTTGTACAACATTTTTTTTAGGTTTGCCCTTGAGCTGTATAGATAAACCTGTTAATAAATGGAAATCCTTCCCTATTATATAAAAGCGTAGTGGTCGACTGGCATGCCCAAATAAGGTAAAAATGCGTGGCAAAATAGGTTGGCCGCGGGGACTGCCACTCACCACTGCGCCCTGGCCATTGGCTGGCATGCCTGGCTGCATGGGTTCAGTCCCGCCCACACAGCCAGCTCATGGCCTCTTCGGCACAGTCTCCCTCCAGCCGCCAAATCGGGCGGCTGCGCGCTGTGGGCCCAGGCTGGACGGCGGCTTCCCTCGCTGCGTGCCCCCCCGGTAAGTCACTGGGGCCGGGGATGCCTTGCGCGGCGGGGGGCGCCAGGGCTGGCCTCGCCATCCCCGCACCAACGGGAAATGCCACCATGAGCGACGGGAGCCAATGGCGGCCCAGGACAACTGATGCGATGGGGAGGTCACGGCGGAGCTGGCTGCCCCAGAGAGGGAGACAGCCTCCCTCGCTCACCGCTCCACGCTGTGGGAATGCCCTGGGAGGGGCAGCTGGGCCTGGCCTTGCCCAGGGGCTGCCGCCGCCTCACAGGGGGATGGCGCCTCCATAGACAGTCCGGCTAGCACCCATTGCATCCCGCCACGCAATGGGCCTTGCTGCTAGTAGATAATACTTTAGCTGTGCCTACAATTGCTCTATATTTACTAGTTTCAGCCTAAGTGAGTATATCTCGTTTCATTTTTCTCTTGTTGGGTTATATAAACATACTTTATCTTATAATAAATGGAAATAGAAATGGACTCAACAGTTTAGAATGACAATGAACATTTGCTCGCGAAAACACAGTTCAGGATTTTCTCTGTTGCTGCTGCACACACTTCCAGCTGAAACAGTCTCTCAATTGTGCTTCCCAATGACTGTCTTCCTCTGCTTTTTCTTTCAATGTATCTGATGAAGTGTGCATACACATGAAAGCGTATATCCAGAATTAGACTTTGTTGGTCTTAGAGGTCCACTGGACTCAAACTTTGTTTTATTGCTTAAGACTAACATTGCTACCCAACTGAATCTGCTTTTTCTAAGTTTGTGGGCTGAGTTTTCCCATAGGCATGCTCTGGTGAAGGACCTCATTGTTGTCCACTCAGCGTTTTTGTCACAGCTGAGGTGACACTGTGCCCCCCTCCCGCTGCCCTCTAGGCAGAACTGGTCATAGCAATGAACTGGGTGGTGAAGGAAGATTGGGCTCCTGTTGCTGCCCTCAGCCAGCCATATGCACCAAACTGCCTGGATCCCCTTCCTGCACAGGGCAACCATTCAGTCTCCAAGACTCAGATGCTGCATATGGTAAGTGATTGATGCTGATATGTAAATGATACAATAGATAAAAGCAGTGCTAAATTCTTAAACTCTGGAGAGCAGAGGGCACCATAGGAAGCAAAAATAACTTGAAATCAGCCCATTTTTTGAAGTGGCTAGATTCAATATAGAGACTACCCTCACATTGGCTGAGTATATGTGTGCTTAGGTCATGCTGTAGAAACAACGTTTCTAGGCATCATAAATGACTATGTGGTGAAACAGTTGATTATGGAGCTAACTAGAAAGGTAGAGACTCTGGGCTTGGTTCTGAGTGGAACTTGAGACCTAGTACAAGATGTAGATGTTGCTGCACTGACCTGGGACAGTGACCACAATGCTATTAAACTCAACATTTAAAGTCCAAAACCAATCACATTTGATTTCAAAAGAGGAAACTTTACAAAATTAAGGATGTAGTCAGATGAAAGCAGAAATGGAAAATCAAGACAGTTGAATTCCTCCAAACGTACTTAGAAGCTATTTAAAACCACGTTAATTGAAGCATACCTGCCAAGTCTAAAAGGATGCTATATGGTTAATGATCCAAGATATGGAAGCCATAAAAGCAGAAGGCATCCTTGGAAGGCTTATATGAATGAGCTAAACAGAAGAACAGGTTTGGGCACAAAAAAAGTGAATTGACAATGTCGCGCCCCACGAGGGCGTTTCCCCCACCTGTGCCGGGCTGACTCCCTCAGGGGAGGGGAGGAGCACGATCCTCTCACTGGGGAGTAAAAAGGGCTCTTGTCCCGGAGGCCTCAGATAGTGGAGCCCTGCCTTCTCTCTCGGGTTGCCTCACCACGATCAGGACAGGGCCTCTGTCGACCTGTGGGTCCCGGGTTGGCGCCTCCGCCCCTTTTCTCTCTTTCTGGCAGCGGAGTCCTTTCCAACCTTCCCACTCTCCAGGTTGACTACTCCTCCCCGGCCTCCATCCACCTTCCCCCTTTTATTTCCCCTTTAGACCGTGCTCCACCCCTTTCAGCTACCCTTCTCCCCCCCCATTGGTGTCCCGACCCATCCCTCTGTGTAGCTGCCTCCTGATTGGCTTCATCGGTGCTCGGGCGCCTGTGGGGCAGGTCCTCCGGTGCCAGGGTGTGTCGCCGCTCCTGGGCAGGGGCCGCTTCCGGGATGCCGCAGCCCGCCCCTTCGCCTCGGCTCTGCTGTCCTGCCTCTGCTCTCCAGCTCCCGTCGCCTGCGCTGCTGCTCCTGGCGCTTCTCAGGGCGCGGCTCCGCCTCCTCGCCCGCCCAGGACCTTTGGGAGCTCCCGGTAAGCCGGCGGGCCCTGCGACGACCTCCTCGCAGGTCGCGGGGTTCTTGGGGGGTTGCGGGCGCAGAGCTGCGGCATTGGGGCTTTCCCTGAGCCACGTGCCCTGTGGACCTTGGCTTTCGCTGCCCGGGGGGGGGTTCCCCAAGTCCCGAGCCGGGACATACCCCCCCACCAGGCGTGCCGATGGTCGCTGCCCTGGACTCTTTGTGTAGGCGGGAGAGAAAATCCGCGTTGACATGAGCGGACCCAGCGCGGTGCCGTACGGTGAATCTGTATGGAAGTAAAGACACATACCAGCACATTATGCGGGCATTATAATCCTTCATACGGGACAACCACAATAAAGGGGCATGATCTACGACTAGCACGAACAGGTTATCGGCCAGATAGAATTGCAAGGCTCCCACGGCCCATTTCAGAGCCAGCGCTTCTTTCTCGACAGTAGAATACCGCTGCTCCGTGGGGTGCAGTTTGTGGCTCAGGAACAAGATGGGTTGTTCTTCCTGGTCTACCTCCTGGGCTAACACCGCCCCGACACCCGTGTCGGAAGCGTCTGTGAACAGTGTGAAAGGTTTCGTGAAATCGGGGTTCCGAAGAACCGGACCGTGAGAGAGACTTCCTCGGAGGAGCTCGAAGGCCCGGCGTCGGGCGGGATTCCACCTGATGTTATTTGGCTCTGTTTTGTGTAGGCAATCGGAGAGGGGGGCTGCTGTCGAGGCAAAGTGTGGGATGAAGCGGCCATAATACCCTACGAATCCTAGGAAGCGGCATAACTGCCGCTTAGTCACTGGTTGAGCCATCTGTTCGAGGACGGCTACCTTCTCGGGGAGGGGTTGTAACCGCCCCCAGCCTACCTGGAACCCGAGGTACTTCAGTTCTTGAAAGCCAATCCGGCTTTTCCGGGGATTGGCGGTCAGGCCGGCTCGTGCTAGGGCTTGCAACACGGCTTCCAGGTGCTGCAGGTGGGTGGGCCAGTCTGGGCTGCAGATAATGATGTCATCGATGTAAGCCCAGGCGAAGTGCCCACACTGCGCCAACACCTGGTTAACAAGGCGTTGGAAAGATGCTGCTGCCCCATGGAGCCCAAAGGGCATACGTCGAAACTGAAACAGCCCGCGAGTGGTGGCGAAGGCCGTTTTAGGGCGATCTTCGGGCCGCACCGGGATCTGCCAATACCCCTTTGTGAGGTCTAAGGCCGACAGAAAGCGCGCTTGTCCCAGTTGGTTGATGAGGTATGCATCGAAGTTAGCCACGTTATTTACCTCCCGACAGTCGATGCAGAACCGTACGCTCCCGTCCGGCTTTGGGACTAGCACAATGGGGCTACGCCAGGGGCTTTGTGAGGGCTCAATCACCCCCATGCGTAACATTTCGTCCACTTCTTTTTCAATCACCGCTATCCTTTTGTGAGGTATCGGCCTCCAAAGGCACTGGACGACCACCCCCTCCGGGGTGGGTATACGGTGCTCCGTCAGCGAGGTGCAGCCTGGCTATGTAGAGAAGACTGGAGGTAGGTGGCGTAACAACCGTCGCACGTCCTGCTGCTGTTCTGTGGTCAGCTCCGGATCCAAGAGGGGCTCTTGCCCTTGGCCTTCTCCCTCATCCCACGGCTTTCCAAACGCCTTGATTTCCCCTGGTTCCTGGGCCAGGGCACAGGTCCCGTCTACCAGGCTATCTTCCATGTCCCGGGACACCCACTCCTTTAAGTCATTAACATGGAGGGTCTTAGTCTGGCGTCGAGACGACCCACACTGCACCCAGTATGTCAAGGGCCCTAGGACCTGGACGATGGGGAAGGGCCCAACCCACAGGTCCCCGGTGTTGCGGGCCATTACGCGTCGGGCGACCAAGACCTTAGCCCCGATGGCGAAGGAGCGTTGCCTCGTGTCCTGGTCATACCGCTGCTTCATCACTTCTTGGGCTCGCTGCATGTTCTGCTGGGCGACCTGGCGCACCTCGCTCAGGCGTTCCTGCAGCTTCTGCACATGCTCTCCTGCCCCGACCGTGATCGGGGTGGATGGGGTTACCCATTGTTCTTCTAACAGGCTCAAGATACCCCAGGGCCTTCTCCCATACACTAACTCGAAGGGTGAATATCCCGTCGAGGCCTGCGGGGTTTCCCGCAGGGCCAGCAATAAGGGATCAAGGTATAAGTCCCAGTCATGGGTATGCTCATAAGAAATCCGCCGTAGCATGCCTTTTATGGTCTGGTTCATGCGTTCGACCAGACCATCGGTCTGGGGATGATAGGCTGCTGTGAACAGTTGTTTAATGTGCAGTGCTGCACAGACCTGTCGCATAAAGTGGGCCGTAAAAGGAGTCCCTCGATCGGTCAAGATCTCTTTTGGTAATCCCATTTGGGCGAAGAATCGCATGAGAGCCCGAGCCACCCCGGGGCTCTTCATACTAGGAAGGGGAATGGCCTCTGGACACCGGGTGGCATAATCCATCAGCACCAAAACGTATTGAGCTCCTCTCGGTGTCCGAGCCAACGGCCCAATGAAGTCCATAGCAATTCATTCAAACGGGACTCCTATGATGGGCAGAGGACTCAAAGGGGCCTTGGTCCCCCGCTGGGGAGCCATCCATTGGCAAACCACACAAGACTTCACGTACTGTTTAACATCCCAGGACACCGAGGGCCAAAAGAACCACTCCAACACCCGATTTAATGTGTTTTTGTGCCCTTGATGGCCGGCACAAGGATGATCATGGGCCTGCTCTAGAATTCGAGCCTGGTATGATACAGGAACCAGCAGCTGGCGCTGGGCCGGCTTCCCCCGGGGAAGCCATTCATGAAACCATACCCCCCCCCTTGGAGAATGCGGCCTTGCCTTGTATTCAATCGTGTATCTACCACCTGCCCTTCGCTTACCGCCGTCCGGGTTCGCAGTGCTTCCAACGTCGGGTCTCCTGCCTGAGCGGCCTGGAACTCGGCGTCGTGACTCCAGGATGCCTCTTCAGCAGAGGGGTTTTCAGGGTCGGCTCCTTCCCCGGAACTCTGGGACGGGGGGGTCTTCCTCGGCAGCGTGACTCCTGGCAGCCTGCAGTTTCCCGACTTCCTCCTGGGACGTGTGACTCACAAGGGAAGCGAAACTGGGTGCATCTCGTCCCAGTAACACAGGGAATGGCAAGGCTCGGACCCGGGCCATGGGGACCCAGTACATCTGTCCCTGGTATCGTATGAGGGTTCTTGGGGGTTGCGGGCGCAGAGCCGCGGCATTGGGGCTTTCCCTGAGCCACGCGTCCTGTGGACCTTGGCTTTTGCTGCCCGGGGGGGGGGGTTCCCCAAGTCCCGAGCCGGGACAGACAATAAGGTGAGCCAAGAAAAAAAACTTGAGGGACAGATTATAAAAAAATTAGGGCAAAATACATGTTTTTCCCCCAAATAAATCAGATGTAGCAAACCAGGCAGAGGCAATTTGACTGCTGGATAACAAAAGAATGAAAGAATTGCTTAAGGAAGACAGATTGAGAAGTGAAATTAATTCTTTGTGTCTGTTTCTGCTGTGGAAAACATGGAGCAGAAACCTGAGCTGTTTTTTGGGAAGGGTCTGAAGAACTAAACTGAACAAAGGGAACAAGAGATGAAGTTATGGAACTGATGGCTAAATGAAAAACTACTAAGTCTCTAGTCCAAATGGCAAATCCCCCCAAGGTTTCTTAAAGATTTCAAATATGAAATCATTGATCTTCTAACCAGTATATGTAACTCGTCACTAAAATGCAGCTCCAATCACCACCACATCCAAAATGAGCGGGTGAGATGGATGGGTTTGTTGGCAGCTTGTGGGTCCAGAGAAAATCTGGGAAATCACAGGCCAGTTAGCCTAGTGCCTTTTCAGATAAATTAGGAGAAACTGCTTTTAAAGAAAGAATTATTAAGCAAATAAACCAATTCTTCTGAATGGAAGTCCTGCCTAACCAACCTTTCATGTTTCTTTTAGTCTTAACAAGTTTGTGGATAAGGGTGATACACTATATGCTTAAACTTTGAAAAAGCCTTTGATAAGGTCCCAAAGGTTCTTTGACAAGGATAAAGAGCAAAGACTCCTGAATAAACCAAGCAATTATGGTTAAGAGATATGGATGCCAGTCCCCAGGTGGGGACAGCAGATCTCCCAATTTTTCAGGTTCCTTCCTGCCTTCAGCCAGCTGGCCAGTGGAGAAGCCCTGCCACCAAGCCCCACCCCAAACAGTGGCCACCAGTGGCCACCCCTCTGCCTCCCCTCCTGTGAGATTTAAAGGGCTCTCCAGCTGATTGGCGGGAGCATGTAGCCCACCAATCAGCTGGAGGGCCCTTTAAATCTTGCAAAAGGGGAAAGAAAGGGGTGACCACCAGATGCATGCCTGAACTCCAACTGGCAAATACGCCTCTTAGAGTTCAGGCGCATGCCCCCGCTTCTTGCAAAAAGCATTTAAAGGGTTCCTTTAAATGTTTTTGCAAGAAGTGTGGCGGTGGTGGGGTTGTGTGCCTGAAATCCAAGCAACGAATTTGTCGCTTGGAGTTCAGACATGCAGGGTGCCAGTCCCCAATGTGATGACGTCACTTCTGCATGACATCATTGTTATGTATTAGCTGTAACAAGATGGCCACCATGGAGGTGGCCTGACCATGTGGTCCGACAAACCTCAGACCTTCGTTCCTAAGACAATATCCACTTTGGATCCGAAGGCGCACCTATGGGCTCACCCGGATCCAAAAGTAGACCTATTGAAGTGTTGACTGTTAATAAGGCCAATCACAGTTGATGGGTGTGTGTGGGTGTGGTGTGGGGCATGCATATAAGCCGGTCACTGCCCGGCCAGTTTATCTGTCGTTCCTGATGTAAACTAATAAACAAGAGCTGATTCACTATGCTGAGTCTCTGGCCTCAGTACTTTTCACTGGCGATGAAGGTGGGATCCCGTGAACAAGCCTGACTCTACCACAAGCACCGCACCGGCGACCACCATGGAGGCCGAGAACTCCCCACCTCGCACCACTCCCACCGGAGAACCGAAGACCACAGCCACCGTGTCATTGCAACCAGCCCCTGCACAGCCATTACTGCAACGAGTCATGGCTTCTGCTCCAGGACAACACCTCTCGGCATTCGACCCTACCCATCCTAAGTACTGGGGGGCCTGGGTCACCCAGTTGAAACACTTTTTGAAAATCCAGGGAGAAACCGATGCTGAACTCAAGAAATCGTGGCTGCTGAGCACGTGCAGCATCGCAACCATCTGGCTGGCACAGAACCTCATCGTGCCAAAGATGCTGGAAACCATGACCTACGATGAGTTGATCACCGCCCTGACCAACTATTACGCCCCGAAACCATCTGGGCGGATTTCATCGGCCGACTACAGAAGCCTGGAGAGTCAACCTCAGAATTCCTTGCCAACCTCCGCCGCCTTGCCAGTGAATGTGAGTTCCCCTTCCTCGAGGACACTCTACTGACCCAGTTCCTATGGGGAGTCAGCAATCCAAAGTTACAGCGGAAACTCACCACCCAAGCCGACCTCAAGCTGGACACCACACTCCAAACAGTGACTGCCTTCGAGAAGTCGCAAAGAGACCAACAGGCCCACTCCACCCACCAGACCTGGACAGCATCAGGATCTGACATCTTGGACAAGGAATCCCATCAGGTGAAGCATCACACCCGGCCGGTGCACACAAAAGCCTTCCGTCAGCCATCTGCCCCACTTCGAGGAATGTCACCAAACAACCTGCATCCGTGCTTTGTGCCAGCTGCAGGGATCCGCATGAGAGAAAAACCTGCAGGTTTTGAGAGGCTGTTTGCCGTGAGTGTGGAAAGCAGGGGCACATCGCCCGTGCCTGCCATTCGTGGAATGCCAGGGGCACCTCCATGCACCAAGGGACTGTGGACCATGGCTTCACCACGATTAATCAAAAACAGGTACACTACTTGCCCCAGGGGTCCGCCCACAAACTGACTGTGACTGTATTGATAGAGGGCGCCCCCTGCGAAATGGAGTTGGACATGGGGTCGTCCCTTTCCATTATCTTGGAGGAGACCCTCCGGAAGCTATGCCCTAACCTGGAGGCTACTGGCCTCAGGTTATGGGACTTTCAGAGGAACCCAGTAGCAGTTAAGGGGGTGGGCCAGTTCCATGTGAAATACAGGGCTTTTGATGGTCTCTTAGAACTGGTCATGGTACAGGCTCCTGTCACCAGCCTGCTGGGCCTTGCCTGGTTTGATGCCCTGGGGTTGGCAGGATCAACCAGGTGGGGCACAGGGATTATAGTAATGTGTGCTGGGAATTCCCTGCCATATTTGATGGTGAACTCGGGTGTTACACCGGTCTGCCAGTAACTCTGGAGCTCGACCCAGCTGTGTGCCCCATCCGCCTAAAAAATCGGCACCCCCTGTTAGTTCTCCGACCAAAAATCAAGGCATTCCCGTACCTTGTCATCAACCGAAGATTGACAAGAAAGTGTTGGCCATCGTGGCGAGGGTGAAAAAATTTCATCACTACCTTTATGATCGGCCCTTCTCCATACTCACTGACCACAAGCCGCTCTTGGGTCTCCTGGCTCCGGATCGTCAAATGCCCCAGAGAATGTCACCGCGGGTGCTGCGCTGGTCGATCTTCCTGACCGGCTACCAATATAGTCTGTTGCACCAGCCGGGCAAGTCCATGGGCCACATGGACACCCTGAGCCGTCTTCCCCTTCCCAGCTGCAACCCGGACCCTGCGCCTGCACACCAGATCCTGCTCCTGGACGGCCTGCCCGATCAGCCGATCCAGGTGCATGACATGGCCAAGCACACTGGTAAGGACCGTCTCCTCTCCCGGGTGCTGGACTGGGAGGGGAGGGGCTGGCCCACAGGGAATGTGGGCCCAGAATTCGTAGCCTTCTCGTTCCGCCTGGATGAGTTGTCTGCCCACAAAGGGTGTCTCTTGTGGGGTAGTTGGGTAGTGATCCCCGCTCCCCTACGCAAACGCATGCTCGCTGCACTACACGAGACCCACCCAGGATTCGTGTGAATGAAGGCCCTCACGCGTAGCTATGTCTGGTGCCTGGGTTTGGATGGGGAGTTAGAGGACCTAGTCAAATGCTGCCAGACTTGCCAGCAGACACGGCCAGCCCCCCCAAGCCCCCCGGTACACTCATGGGAGTCCTCCAGCAAAACATGGGCTCGCCTGCACCTGAACTTCACTGGCCCATTCCGGGGGCCAAATTTTCTTTATCCTAGTAGACGCCTTCTCCAAATGGCTCGAAGTCATCCCAGGCTTCTCCACATCATCATGGGCCGTGATCAAGTCCCTGTGGAAGGTGTTTAGTACCCACGGCATCCCAGACATGCTGGTATCTGACAACGGAGCTGCCTTCACGTCGGCCGAGTTTGGAGACTTTGTGAAGTACTATGGGATTCGGCACATCCGCTCTGTGCCCTTTCACCCGGCCACCAATGGCTAGGCAGAGCGGATGGTGAGAATTACGAAAGAGACACTGTGGTGGATCGTCCATGGGGACTGGGACCACAGGTTAGCCATTTTCCTGTTTGGCCAAAGGGCAACCCCCCCCACTGCCACCGGCCACTGTCCTGCAGAGATGCTAATGGGCAGGCGCTTGACAACCTGGTTGGACTGCCTACACCTGGACCAGACGCCTGACTACACTCTGGGAGTAGAACTACAGACTGCCCCACAGGGGTTCTTCCCTGAGGACCCTGTGTATGCTTGCAATTATGCATGCAGGCCACCCTGGATCCCCGCATGAGTGGTCTGAGTGACGGGACCTCTTTCATACAAGGTCTCACTACTGCGGAAACATGTGGACCAGCTCCACTGCCGGCAGCTGCCCTTAGAAGAACCCAGGACGTGGAGACCGAGCTGGAAGTCAATGTGCCAAGCAGCTGACTGACGGATGTCCCTTCCACTGGGGCGCCTCCCACGCCTGGACACACAGAGAACACTGTGCCTGTGGTGGCCCCAGCACCACCAGTCCCATCACAGCTGGCCCAGCAAACCCCTGACCATCCTTTTCCGAAGCCACGCAAGTCGACTTGGGAGAGGCAGCGCCCCGAATACTTGAAGGACTATGTTTGCAGGAACACCTGAACTATGGGAGGAGGGGTGTTATGTATTAGCTGTAACAAGATGGCCACCACAGAGGTGGCCTGACCATGCGGTCCGACAAACCTCAGACCTTCGTTCCTAAGACAATAGCCACTTTGGATCTGAAGGCGCACCTATTGCCTCGCCTGGATCCGAAAGTAGACCTATTGAAGTGTTGACTTGTAAATAAGGCCAATCATGGGTGATGGGTGTTTGTGGGTGTGGGGCACACATATAAACTGGTCACTGCCCGGCCAGTTTATTTTTCATTCCTGATGTAAACTAATAAATAAGATTCACTATGCTGAGTCTCTGGCCTCAGTACTTTTCAATCATCACAATGGGGACCTCCCCACCCCCTCCAGAAATGCCCCCCAAAGTCCCCCGTCGGTGATGAGGAAGGACCTGGCAAGAAGTGATGAGGAAGGACCTGGTAAAAGGGCAGTTTCCCTTATGAATTAAAAATGGTTAAACGACTGGAAACAGAAAGTAGGATTAAACGGACAGTTCTTGTAACGGAGGAAAACAAGCAGTGGGGTCCCACAGTGGTCAGTATTGGGACTGACAAGGTTTGTTTTGTTCACAAATAGTTTGGAATTGGGGATGAATAGCAAAGTGGCCAAGTTTCCAAATGATATCAAATTATGCAGGATGGTGAAAACAAAAGCTGATAATGAAGAGTGTGATTGATTGGCACAGCTCAAAAAAAACCCCAAACCCTCCAATTGGATCTCTCCATATTGAGTAAATGGGCAATGTCTGACAACTGATGCTTATCAAATATGCGGATGACATCTGAACTGGTAGAACCTGAGAGGGAAAATGATCCTGGGATTGTAGTAGATAGTTCAGTAGAGACTGGAGAGTAGCAAATGTGACACCAATTTTTAAAAAGGGATCTAAAGGCAAACCAGGAAATTATAGGCCAGTCAGCCTAATGTCTATCCCAGGTAAATTAGTAGAAACTGTAATCAAAGACAGAATTGCTAGGCATGTTGTTGTTGTTGTTCAGTCGCACAGTCGAGTCCGACTCTTCGCGACCCCATGGACCAGACCACGCCAGGACCTCCTGTCCTCCGCCATCCGCTGAAGTTTGCTCAATTTCATGTTCGTTGCATCGATGACACTGTCTAACCATCTCATCCTTTGCTGTCCCCTTCTTCTTTGACCTTCAATCTTTCCCAGCATCAGGGTCTTCTCCAGTGAATGCTCCCTTCTCATTTGGTGGCCAAAGTATTTGAGCTTCAGCTTCAGGATCTGGCCTTCCAGGGAACAGTCAGGGTTGATTTCTTTTAGGATTGACTGATTTGATCTCCTTGCAGTCCAAGGGACTCTCAAGAGTCTTCTCCAGCACCATAGTTCAAAAGAATCGATTCTTCGGCGCTCAGCCTTCCTTATAGTCCAACTCTCGCAGCCATACATTACTACAGGGAATACCATTGCTTTGACCATGCGGACTTTTGTTGGCAAGGTGATGTCTCTGCTTTTTATCATGCTGTTTAGGTTTGCCATCGCTTTCCTCCCAAGGAGCAGGCGTCTTTTAATTTCATGGCTGCAGTCACCATCTGCAGTGATCTGGGATCCTAGGAACGTGAAGTCTGTCACTACTTCTACGACTTCCCCTTCTATTTGCCAAGGAGTGATGGGCCCAGATGCCATGATCTTAGTTTTTTTGATGTTGAGCTTCAAGCCCACTTTTGCACTCTCCTCTTTTACCCTGAGCAAAAGGCTCTTTAGGTCCTCTTCACTTTCTGCCATCAGAGTGGTATCGTCTGCATATCTGAGGTTATTGATCTTTTCCCCAGCAATCTTAACTCCAGCTTGTGATTCATCCAGGCCAGCATTTCGCATGATGTACTCTGCATATAAATTAAATAAGCAAGGTGACAATATACATCCTTGTCGTACTCCTTTTCCTATGCTAAACCAATCAGTTGTTCCATATCCGGTTCTAACTGTTGCTTCTTGACCCTTATACAGGTTTCTCAGGAGACAGGTGAGGTGGTCTGGTACTCCCATCTCTTTAAGAACCTGCCATAATTTAATTTAATTTAATTTAATTTAATTTAATTTAATTTAATTTAATTTAATTTAATTTAATTTAATTTAATTTAATTTAATTTACTTTAATTTAATTTAATTTAATTTAATTTAATTTAATTTAATTGCTAGGCATATAGAGGGACGAAGTCTGCTGAGGAAAAATCAGCATGGCTTCTATAAAGGGAAGTCCTGCCTCACCAAACTTTTGGAGATCTTCCAGAAAGTGAACAAGCATGGTGGTGACATGGTAGACACTATATACCTGGACATTCAAAAGGATCTTGACAAGGTACCTCACCAAAGACTCCTAAGTAAACTTAGAAACCATGGGATAAGAGGACAGGTTCTCTTATGGATTAAAAAGTGTTTAAATGACAGGAAGCAAAGAGTTCTTACAAGGAATAGTAGTAAGCAGTGGGGTCCCACAACAATGGGTATTGGGGCCGGTAGTATTTAATTTGTTCATAAATGAGCTCAAACTAGCGGTAAGTAGTGTAGCCACCAAGTTTTCAGATGACACATTATTCAGGATGGTGAAAACCAAGGCTGACTGTGAAGAGTCCCAAGAGGATCTCCACAAACTCGGTGAGTAGGTGACAATGTGGCAAATGAAATTCAACATGCACATTGGGACAAAAAATCCCAGCTTCAAGTATAGGCTAACGGGGTCTGAACTTGTTGAGACTGAGAGAGGAAAATATCTTGGAGTCATAGTGAATAGCTCAGTGAAAGTGTCAACCTAGTGTGCTGCAGCAGTGAAAACAACGTAAACTCTGTGTTATGGATTATTAGGAAAGGGATTGAGAATAAAATGTCTGGTATTATAATGCCCCTGTATAGATCTATGGTGCGGTCTTATCTGGAATACTCTGTATGGTTCTGGTCACATCTCCAAAAGAACATTGCAGAGCTGGAAAAAGTACAGAGGAGGGCAACCAAAATGATTAGGCAGTTGGAGTACCTTCCATATGAAGAAAGGCTGAAGAGTTCAGGACTTTTCAGTTTAGAAAAGAGACAACTAGATTCATGGAGGATAAGTCTATCAATGGCTACTAGCCATGGTGACTGACGAGAACCTTCACATTCAGAGTCACTAAGCTGTCAGGTTCAAAAGCAAGTAGGTCCAAGCATTCTCGTTCAAAAGAAAGGCTTTATTGGAATACAGTGTTAAAACCCACAGTTGAGGGTCATTGTCAGGAATGGGGGGCAAGAGCAATGCAAGCAGAGTTATAGTATGATGCATAATTGCGACTAGCGAATGAACTGTAAGCACACGCGTGGGAAACTCCCGGCGGGAGAACTACTTCATGAGCGGGAGACGACTCTCCCCTCCTTTCACCTTCACAGGACTGGAAAATTCTCATCAGCTCAAGAATAGCCCAAAGCCTACATTCAAGGCCACTGTGATAAGAGAAAGCGGCAGGGAAGAAGCTCCCACGTTACTGCCTGCATACCTACGCAAGCGCAAAGCGGAATAGGGAACACAGAACAATGGACTCAGTGAGAATCACCAAATAGACATTTCTGACACTCTGCCCTTCCCAAAATACCTCCCACCCACCACTCAGGAAGGGGAGAACATGGGGCCCCCTGGTTTGGCTGGGAAGCGGGTGTGAAAATCCTTCAGGAGATCAGGTGCATTAATATCTGAAACTTTCACCCATTCCCTGTGTTGGGGCCCAAAATGCAACCATTCAACAAGATAATACAATTGTCCTCGAATAAGTTTAGAGTCCAGGATGTCAGCTAGTTCATAATGCTCCTTGGTATCGATCATCAGCGGGGGCGGGGGTGCCGGAGGCTCCGGATGCCACTTAGTCGGGGGAAATGCCGGTTTGAGGAGGCTGTAATGGAAAATTGGATGGATTGCTTTAAGTGATTTAGGTAAGTCCAGTTGAACAGTCACTTTATTAATACAGCGGACAACTTTAAATGGACCAATATATTTCCAAGCGAGCTTCCGCGACTTCTGAGATAGTCGTAAGTTCTTAGTAGAAAGGTATACGGAATCTCCTGGTTGGAGGTTCCATCCCACCGCCCTTTTCTTGTCCGCATGTTTCTTATATTGAGCCTTGGCCTCGTTTAAAGTCTCTACAATTATTGGCCAAGATTCTCGAAAAGTCTTACACCATTCTGTGGCTCTCCCACCCGTCCCCCCGGGTTTCAAAAAAGGAAGAGGGGGGCTATCATAGCCCATGGTGGCTTTGAAGGGAGACATCCCGGTAGAAGCGTGCCAGGAGTTGTTGTATGCAAACTCTGCCAATGGCAATAACTCTACCCAATTGTCTTGTTGATAGTTAGTGAAACAACGCAAATATTGCTCTAATGTTTGATTCACTCTTTCTGTTTGACCATCGGTCTCCGGGTGGTATGCACTGCTTAAAGCACGTTCAATGCCCATGAGGGCCATTAATTCTGTCCACAGTTTGGAAACAAATTGAACCCCACGGTCGGAGATTATTTTGAGAGGTAGCGTATGGAGCCGAGCAATATGTTGTAGAAAGGCTTTTGCAAGGATCTTTGCCGTTGGCAGGCTAGGAAACGGTATAAAGTGAGCCTGTTTAGAAAATAAGTCCACTACCACCCAAATGACAGTCATGTGCTTGCTAGGGGGAAGATCAGTGATAAAATCCATGGAAATCACTTCCCAGGGTTGACTTGGGGTGGGTAACGGCTGTAACAGACCAGGTTTTTCCTGCTCTGGTTTTGCAACGGCTACATATAGGGCAGGATTGTATGTAGAGTGCTAAATCACGTTTCATTCGGGGCCACCAGAAATTGCACTGCAATAGGTGTAGTGACTTCACATACCCGAAGTGCCCTGCAGATTTTAAATCGTGGGCAGATTGCAGCACTTGCGGTCGCGTATTTTCTGGGACAAAAAGTTTATTTCCTTTGTACCAGCAACCATTGGGTTTGCATTCTAAATCATCTCGAGCTCGTAGCTCCACTCTCTCCTGGTCAGTGATGTCTGTGGCAAATCGGCTTTCCCATGGCAGCCCTTGGTTCAGGGTTACGGGCTGTGGGCGACTTTGTTTACGGGATAGTACCGCCCCAACCAATTGATCTGGGGTAAAGAAGGACTCCCTCACCTCCGTTCTCTTGCTATGGTGCTGAGGAAGGCGTGAGAGGGCGTCTGCCAGGTGATTGGACTTGCCAGGGAAATGGTGGAGGGTGAATTGAAACTTGGAGAAAACCTCAGCCCATTGGAACTGCTTGGCATTTAAATTCCGAGGCTTCCGAAGTACCTCAAGATTCTTATGGTCAGTCCAAATTTCAAAGGGGACTCGGGCTCCCTCCAACCAGTGCCGCCAGGTAATTAGGGCTAAGCGAATAGAAGCCGCTTCCTTGTCCCAAATGGGCCAGAACCTCTCTGTGTCATTGAACTTTCGGGAAACATAGGCGAGCGGGTGAAGATGCCCTTGGGCGTCCTCTTGTAAGATCACCCCCCCCATTGTGGTGTCGGAGGCGTCTACTTGGACAATAAATTTATTGGTTTCATCTGGGTGTGCCAATACTGGTTCGGAGGTAAATAACTGCTTCAGTTGTTCAAACGCTTCCTGGCACTGGGGTGTCCAATCTGAAAGGGCCCCTGGCAGGGAAGCTTTGACCCCCCTCCCTTTCGTCTTTAGGAGATCTGTGAGGGGGAGGGCTACCTGGGTGAAGTGAGGCAAGAACTGGCGGTAAAAATTGGCGAAACCGAGAAAACTCTGGAGCTGCCGCCTGGTTTTGGGGGGTTCCCAGGCCAACACATCCTGGACCTTTTTTGGGTCCATCTCCAACCCGTTTGAGGATATGCGATATCTTAGGAAGTCAATGCGGCTCTGATGAAATTCGCACTTTGACAGCTTAACAAACAGTTTGTGTTCTAATAACTTCGCCAATACCTCCCGAAGCAGTCTGGTGTGAGTTTCTTGGTCTGGGCTGTACACCAAGATATCATCCAAGTAAACAACCACCCCCTTAAACAAGTAGGGGTGCAACACCTCATTTATTAAGTTCATGAAGACCCCAGGCGCCCCTTGCAACCCGAAGGGCATAACTCAATATTCAAATTGTCCCAGAGGGGTATTAAAGGCAGTCTTGTGTTCATCCCCTTGCCTAATGCGGACTCTGAAATAGGCAACACGCAAATCCAATTTGGAAAATACCTTCCCCTTTGCCACCTCCGCTAGCAGATCCTTGATGAGGGGCATGGGATAGACATTGGTGGCAGAAACTGCGTTAAGGCCCCTGTAATCAGTGCAAAGTCTCAGCCCCCCATCTTTCTTTTTACAAAACAACACGGGGGCCGCAAATGGGGACGAAGCCGGTTGGATAAATCCACGGGCCAGGTTCTTGTCAATGAACCTGCGTAGCTCTTCCTTTTCCATAGGACTCATAGCATAAATTTTCCCTTTAGGCAATTTGTGACCTGGAAGGATCTCAATAGCACAGTCTGAGTTACGGTGGGGAGGTAGTTCGTCAGCCTCCTCCTCCTCAAAAACGCGAGCCAAATGCCGGTATTCTTTGGGAATGCGGTTAAGGTCCTCTGTGGCTAAGCAGGCCCGTGGGGGATCGTTGTTCGGGGGGTTTCCCCACCCCAGGTCCCACTTATGTTCCGCACATTTCGGGGAGATAAATCGCACTGTCCTTTCGTCCCAAAGTATATATGGATCATGACCATGCAACCACGGGCTGCCCAACACTAATGGGAACTGGGCTTGTGGGGCTATTACGAAAGAACGCAGCTCCCAGTGTTCCCCTGTGCCCACCCTTAAGGGAATAGTCTCGAATCGACATGGTTCTTTCATCGGTGACCCATCCATTTGGGTAAATGTAATAGGGTCTTTCAAACTGGTAACCGCCGCCTCTAGTCCCATTACCAGTGATGGGTTCATTAAATCCCTCCTGCACCCCGAATCAATGAGGGCTCGGACCCTGATGTGGGTCATAATCGCTGGGTTCATTATAAGTACAGTCACAAAGAAGAGAGAGGGGTAATTGCTCACCATTTTGGGTGCTTTAGGGGCAGGGTCCTGTTGAGTAGCGCCACTCACAAACAGGACCAATTCATTTCCCTGCGGCTCGCTCTCCTCTTCTTCCAAAATCATGGAGTCCACTGGGTCCGGATTGGCAAAAAGGGCCCGCGGGTTGCGTGGCTTCGCCGTCCCCTTCCTCGGGGTGGGAGTTGGCCATCTTCGGGGTTCCTCTTGGGTCAGGGCTCGGCCAGGGTCCCCCTTGGGGCAGGATGCTGCAAAGTGCCCTTTCTCCCCACATCGTAGACACAGGCCCTGTCGCATGCGTTGGTCTCTCACCCCACTCTGGGTGGAGGTTGGCTTGCTTCTGATCGGGGCAGCCGAGGTGCTCGGACGGTTGTTTCCAAGAGATAAGTCCAGCTTCATGAGGCGCAGTCGGCTTTCAGCTTTCTCAGCTTCCTCCATCAAACCTTGGAAGGGTGCGTGGCTCTTTGGAGCTGAGAACATTATGATGGATGTCCACTGCTAGTCCCATCCGGTATTGTTGAGCCAGCACTGGGTCAGTCCAGTCTCGAATCTTAACTGCATGTCGTTGAAATTCTCATGAGTACTCCTGCACGGTCAGTTTGCCCTGTTTGAAGGTGCGGAGAAAAGCTTCCGCCTTTTGGGCCACCCCTGGGTCTTCGAAACGATTCCTCAAGGCCCACATGAAGTCATCCACATTCCCCAGCTCCACTGCCAGGTACCAGAGCGGGCAGCGGAAGGGGCGCTGGAGCAGGAATTGGAGGCGGTGGTAGAACTGGTGGAGGCTGGATGGGTCCCGGTTGTCCGGGTCCGGGCCCTCCCGGCAGTGGGCCGGCCGGAGTTGGCTGGCCAGGAGCCGGTTGGCCTGGCACGGGTGCTCCTGGTCTGGGCTGCCCCGGAACTGGCTGGCCAGGGAGGGGCTGTGTGGGCAATACGGGTGGTGCTGGGACCGGAGCGGATCTCGGTTGAGTCAGCGGGTGGGCTCGAATCGCTTGATCCATCATCTGCGGTAGAGACTGCATCAGCTTGCCCATGTCCCGCATTAATCGTCGGGTATCATCTTGGATCGTGTCCATGCGGGCGTCAGCATCCGGGCTGGACCCCAATCTGGGGGATCCGCGGGACGTCCATCCCTGGGGAATCCCAAAACTTCCCCGTGGATCCAGTAAACTGTCCCGGCTCTGGCTCCCCGGTAAGGACCAGGTAGTCTGGGTAGTGTCCAAAAGATTCTTAGTCCAATCACATGGCCTCCGATAGGTAACCCCCTTGTCCCAAGGAGTTGGGGCACCAAGAAAGTAGGTTCGAGGTATCGCTCCTCAATGGCTCTGGGTCGGCCCAGCGGGGCTGTAGATCGGGAGAGTGTACGATGCTCCCACGGTACTGATCAATGGAGGGGTGACTGGTCCAGCCGTACAGTATGGGATCAAAGCTGTGGTTACTGGAGTCGTAGTCACGGGAGCAACAGTAGCCGGCACGGTCGTAACTGGAATTGTGGTCACTGGAATTGCCACGGTGGTGACCGGAACCGTGGTGACCGGTGTGGTAGTCACTGGGACCATCACCGGTGGTACCCCCCCAGCACTGCTCATCGTTGTGGAAGGCAGGCGCTGGAGGTGGTGGATGGATGATGATTCCTGACAATTTCTGTCAGGTTCAAAAGCAAGTAGGTCCAAGCATTCTCGTTCAAAAGAAAGGCTTTATTGGAATACAGTGCTAAAACCCACAGTTGAGGGTCATTGTCAGGAATGGGGGGCAAGAGCAATGCAAGCAGAGTTATAGTATGATGCATAATTGTGACTAGCGAATGAACTGTAAGCGCGCACACGGGAAACTCCCGGCGGGAGAATTACTTCATGAGCGGGAGACGACTCCCCCCTCCCTTCACCTTCACAGGACTGGAAAATTCTCATCAGCTCAAGAATAGCCCAAAGCCTACATTCAAGGCCACCGTGATAAGAGAAAGCGGCAGGGAAGAAGCTCCCACGTTACTGCCTGCATACCTACGCAAGCGCAAAGCGGAATAGGGAACACAGAACAATGGACTCAGTGAGAATCACCAAATAGACATTTCTGACATAAGCCTCTGAATCCCAGAGCCAGGAGGCAAAATGAGGGACTGGTTGGCCACTGTGTGGGATAGGATACTGGACTAGATGGGCCACTGGTCTGATCCAGCAGGGCTCTTCTTATGTTCTTATGATGTTGGCTCAGTGAGCAGAAGAATTAAAAAGCACAGATGGTCTTAGTAATTCTGGGCCCATGAGGAAAAGTTCAGGACAGGCTCCATGCCAAGAAGCAGTAAACCTCTAAATACCAGCCTTAGGAAGCAGCATCATGGAAGGTCTTTGCTTCTATGTCCTATTTGCTCCAGGGTCCTGGTTGGCCACCAGGTAGAACAGGATACTGGACTAGACATTCTTATATATAATAGTTTGTTGGGATGTAGAACCAGTCTGTGCAGTTGGGACAAGAATTCTAAAAATAAAGAAGACAATGGAAATTCTCTTCTGTAAACTATACTATCTTGCTGGTATGATCCTGCTATGTTTTTAGAAGCATTCAGGAGAAGACAAAACACAGGTAACACAGAATGCATTACCAGAAAGCACAACAGAAAAGAGCAAGAGCCCAGTAGCACCTTACAGACTAACAAAATTTGTAGCTAGAATGTGAGTATCTGAAAAAGTGAGTAGTAACGCTCACTGCTACAAATTATGTTAGTCTTTAAGGTGCTTCTGGACTCTTGCACTTTTCTACTGCTACAGACTAACTAACACGATTACCCATCTTGATCTATCTAGAAAGCAAAATGGCTTATTGAGGTTTTTTGTCAAGATGCAGCTTTCTGCCTTGTGTAATTCAATTTATTCCTTCAGTGACAAACAGGTTTACAAATTTACCTTTATGGTGAATTACTTGAGCTGCACAAAGAAATGATAGTGGGGTAAAGCTTGGCTAAGGATGGTGAATATTAAGAACATAAGAAGAGCCCTGCTGGATCAGACCATCTAATCCAGCACCCTGTCACACACAGTGGCCATTGGCCAACCAGTTCCTCTGGAGAGCCAGTTCCTCTGGAGAGCCAACAACAGAGCACAGAGGCTGAGGCCTTCCCCTGATGTTGCTTCCTGGCTTCCTGACTCTGGGATTCAGAAGATTCATGCCTCTGAATGTGAAGGTTCCCCATCGGTCACCATGGCTAGTAGCCCTTCCTTTGGTCCTCAGAGGCACACCACTGCTTCTCTGGCTACACATTTGGTGTCTCCTCCTGTGTGTGTTAACCACACAGACACGCGATGCCTCTAGCCAAACCTTTAAAGCATTCCCTGCCAATGATTCTTTTCTCCAGCAATCCAAGATTAGCATTGAACTCATAACATTAGACTGAACCAACTTGTAAAAAACAACAACAACAAAAATTTAAAAGATGGAAAACCTAAGCAATAGTGGAGCTTGTACTCCAATGAAGCGAGGGGGGAGAACCACTAATGTTCTGCTAAGATGACTACCCAAGAGTAAATACAAACTGAAGAATCTCCTATTTCCAAAAACACACCTAGCGCGAAACTGACCAATAAGGAGTGGGAGGAATGACCTCAATTTGGGCAGAGGAGTGGCCTCCAAGGGGCTGGAAAAGGGCAGGGGGGAAATCCAGGGGAATCTGTATGCTTTTGAATTACCTTCAGCTTGGAAGTGAAGCAAGGAGAAAGACCGCCACAAAACCACTCTCAGAAAAAAAAAGAAAACAGCAAACAGAAAGCAAACTAAGCGCTGAAGGGAGGAAAAACAATGCAGAACAGAGGGTGGGGGAACCAATGGACATGCATGGTGAAAGCGAGGGAAAACACTCATGCATAATAGGCTTTAGTTAAAATGAAAGCTAGGAATTCAGAGAGAACCTGCTACACTTATTGTTACAATGTTGTATTGATACAGTGATATTATAGTGCTGATTTAAAAAATAAAAAATAAAAAGCACCCCCAATGGCAAGGGGAAGAAATGTCTGCCACAGGGACAGGGTCAGGGAAAATGGCTGTCACATGGCCCCAAAAATCTGAATTTATCTACCCATACAGCAGCCATCCATGCTTTACTAAAATCTTTCCCAAAACTTCAGAGCAAAGTAGTTTGAGCAAGACTGGAGAAAAGCTGGAGAAACCCCTGGAGGTGCACAAATACATCACAATGCTGTAGGGAATCGGAGTGTGGGGGGGGGACTGCTTTCCCAAGGCATTGAACTCGGGCAGGTAATCCATGTGGAAGACCTCAGTGTCAGGTGACTGCCCTTTAGCTTTGTCTATTTTTTACAAGCCAGGAGTGTTAATAATGGAAAGCAAGAAAAATGCAATTACTTAGGCTAGCTTATTAGCAGTGTATTTGTATATCTGACTACAAGAAAGGGAAATCGGACTTTTCATTTTAACTTTGCACAAATGCATGTTCTATTTTTATTCTACCATGTAAAATATTTCATTTTGGGTGCTGTACAGTCACATCACTGTCTTCCACAACTGTAAAGATTCATTTCTGTCCAGATTTTGGTGAGGGGGAGAAACTATTTGGCTAATGAGAACAATTTCAAGGCTACACTGATGATGGAAAATTGGCCCGTCTTGAAACAATTTTAAACAGAAAGGTTGTACTGCTTAGTAGTTCACTGCAGCAACCATAAGAGTATTTTGGAAACTGGGTGGTCCTTTGAAGGCTAATTTCAAACTAACTCCAAGAGCAAGCCTTAATACAGCATTGCTATATATATGACCAAAATTCTGTCTATGATTGATAAAGACCTCTAAAAAGTAAGGCATTCATTTCAACATGAGACTGTTGGATAAAATCAAGCAGGGTTGTAATTACTTTTAGTAGCAGAATTTCTTCTGTTTATTGTGCTTTCATTTTCTTTCTTTCTTGTCAGAAGCTATGAATATAAGATATATGCATTGCTGAACAAAAGCCTGGTAATTTACCCCGCTCAAACCCATTCCCTCCCCTTAGAGAAGAAACTTAGGCCCTTTCTCCGTACCCATTTTGTACAAATGGATCATGTCTGTGATGTGAATGTTTTAGTCGAGGAGCTCCTTATTCGTGTCCAGCTTAGCGACCTATTATGTCTTAACAAAATCTCTACACAACATGGCACACAAATAAATCAACCCACTGATTCAACCAACCGTAGCAACACTGACCACATGGAGACTTGGAGCAAACATTTGCTGGCAAACTGAGCTTTCATTTCTAATCTCAATAGCCTTTGGTACATAGTCTGTTCTAAGATCTTTTCAGTTTCTGGACAGAATCACACACTGGAGGAGACTAAAATAAACTGTATTTTCTTACTCCCCCCCACCCATTCCCCAATATAACACACATTCAAAGTAGTGTATGCCTCTGCATGTGATAATATTACTATTGTGGAGAGCCATAGCCATTCACCTGAAAAAACAGTCAATATATGTTTTCCACTGAAAACAGTCTTGCCTGGTTAGTTAGATGATAACTTGTGCGATCAATAAGAAAGCACTTAGAACAATCTGGATGGGATCCTGATGGATGGATACTCCACGGCTTCGCAACCATATCAATTCCAAGAATAACACTGATATAAAAGTTAATCTACATGAGGGGCATGCTGTTGGCTTTTGTTTATTATTATTTATTACATTTTTATCCTGTACTACTTCCAAGGAGTGCAATCTTGTACATTGATCTCCCCACCTTTATTTCACCCTGACAACAACCCTGAAAGATAGGCTGAGAGAGAGGGACTGGTCCAGAGTCACCCAGCAAACTTCAGTGAGTGGGGATTTGAACCTGCATCTCTGAAGTCCTAAACCAACACTATAACCACTACACCACACTGACTCCCCCCCTCAAGCAGAATGCGGTATATGTTCCACTTAGAACAGATTTTTTGTGGCCATGTACCCAGAAAGTTATCACATCCTTAATGTTCAGTTTTTTAAAATAACTCTTAAGAAAAACAAATGGGTTTGTTGGGCCCCAGAAAGCCAGAACATGTATTCAGTACTGTCAGTGTAATTCTGTTCATTGGCTTGGGTCCAGCAATGCTCAAACGGAAACATGTGGAATTCACTGCTGCAGGAAGTGGTGGTGGCTACAAGCATAAGGTAAAGGTAAAGGTTTCCCTTGATCAAAAGCCAGTCGAATCCAACTCTAGGGATGCGGTGCTCATCTCTGTTTCCAAGCCAAAGAGCCAGTGTTGTCCAAAGACATTTCTGCGGTCATGTGGCCAGCATGACTAGATGCCGAGGCACACGGAATGTTGTTACCTTCCCACTGAAGCAGTACCTATTTATCTACTTGCAATTTTTTGCTTTCAAACTGCTAGGTAGGCAGGAGCTGGGACCGGAGATGGGAGCTCACTCCATCACACAGCTTCAAGAGGGGGTTGGATAAAGACATGGAACAAAGGTCCATCAGTGGCTATCAGCCACAACATATAGCTGAAACACTATATCTGGGGAAGTGAAGCTCTGTATTCTTGGTGCTTGGGGGGCAACATTGGAGTTTCTGGAGTTTTGGCCCTGCTTGTGGACTTCTTAATGGCACCTGGGTTTTGGCCACTGTGTGACACTGAGTGTTAAACTGGATGAGCCATTGGCCTGATCCAACATGGCTTCTCTTATGTTCTTATAAGCGGACTTAACACAGTGTAGCTTGCACCAGCTCTATGTTTTATAAAATCTTGCACAAGTGGAAATGCAATTGGGGATACAGTAAGTTTAGCTTAGCGCAAGCAGCTACCATGGTCCTTTTCTTGAGTTTTTGCTTGCACTAGAGCTCTTGTGCAAGTGGGAATTTTGTGCTAGATCCAACCCATTGATTTTAATGGCTTTGATGTAACCCTGCATGGCACTTGCTTGAACAAGTATTTGGGAGCTGCTGAAGTTGGGAAAACACCATGAAAAGATACATTTCACAAGTACTGTGTGTGCAAATATCATGGGATGGCTATTACGATTATTCTGCTTTGTAAACATTTAGAGGTCCACTGTTGGAGACAAAAGGGAGATATCTTCTTACACATAGCAAAATAACTTAATACAGTCATCACACCTATTCATCCATACTAGGTATCCCCACACAGTTGTGCTTTCATCCCAGAAAAGCACACCTGAAATAGAATAATTTCTGCCAGGTCTCCCGATTTGGCAAGAGACCTCCCTCTGGCATCCCTCTTCCCAAGCCTCTGCTCCCTGGGCCACCGGGAGGGAATAGGGGAGAATAAACTGGCAAAACCTGGAAGTGAGGTCATCCCATTGGGGCAACACTCTGACGTTTGCCCAAAACTCTGCAGTTAAATGGGGTCATGCTGGAAGTGATATTAGTGTGATAGCTGTACCATCATCAGCAAACCCCTCCCATAAGCCTTCTGCTGGTAGGGCTGCCATTTTCCAGGTAGTGGCTGGAGATCTCCCACTATTACAAATTATTTATTTATTAAATTTGATTTTTTTAAAAAACTGCCCTCCCCTATAGGAAAGGGATCTGGGTGGTGTACATCCAGAGATCAATTCACCTGGAGAAAGCAGCTGCTTTGGAAGGTGGACCCTATGGCATTGTACCCCACTGAAGTCCCTCCCCTCCCCAAACCCAGGCTCTACTCCCAAAATCCCCAGTTATTTCCCAACCTAGAGCTAGTACCCTATCTGCTGATTGGCAGCCATGGACTGGCAACCCTAGAGAGAAATTCATTTCAGAACCCACCCTCATCATTCAAAAAGGCAAACCTTTAATATGTACAGAGTCACAGAAGAGAAAACTGTACATCTCAGAACTGTTAAAGAACACCACAAAACAGGACAACCCCTCCCCCAAATCTGCAGCTGAGAAGGCAAATAATTTATTCCAGTGTGAAGACTCCAGTGCATATCAAACAATTAGCTTAACTGTTCCCACAGTTCCCTGACGAAAAGCTATCTGTAAGTTGTTGTTCAGTCGCACAGTTGAGTCCGACTCCTCGCAACCCCATGGACCAGACCACGCCAGGCCCTCCTGTCCTCCACCGTCCGCTGAAGTTTGATCAATTTCATGTTCGTTGCATCAATGACACTGTCTAACCATCTCATCCTTTGCCGTCCCCTTCTTCTTTGACCTTCAACCTTTCCCAGCATCAGGATCTTCTCCAGTGAATGCTCCCTTCTCATTTGGTGGCCAAAGTATTTGAGCTTCAACTTCAGGATCTGGTCTTCCAGGGAACAGTCAGAGTTGATTTCTTTTAGGATTGAATGATTTGATCTCCTTGCAGTCCAGGGGACTCTCAAGAGTCTTCTTCAGCAACATAGTTCAAAAGAATCTATTCTTCGGCGCTCGGCCTTCCTTATAGTCCAACTCTCGCAGCTATACATTACTACAGGGAATACCATTGCTTTGATCATGCAGACTTTTGTTGGCAGGGTGATGTCTCTGCTTTTTATCATGCTGTTTGGGTTTGCCATCGCTTTCCTCTCAAGGAGCAGGCGTCTTTTAATTTCATGGCTGCAGTCACCATCTGCAGTGATCTGGGATCCCAGGAACGTGAAGTCTGTCACTACTTCTACGACTTCCCCTTCTATTTGCCAAGGAGTGATGAGGCCAGATGCCATGATCTTAGTTTTTTTGATGTTGAGCTTCAAGCCCACTTTTGCGCTCTCCTCTTTCACTTTGAGCAAGAGGCTCTTTAGGTCCTCTTCACTTTCTGCCATCAGAGTGGTATTGTCTGCATATCTGAGGTTATTGATCTTTTCCCCGGCAATCTTAACTCCAGCTTGTGATTCATCCAGGCCAGCATTTCGCATGATGTACTCTGCATATAAATTAAATAAGCAAGGTGACAATATACATCCTTGTCGTACTCCTTTTCCTATGCTAAACCAATCAGTTGTTCCATATCCGGTTTTAACTGTTGCTTCTTGACCCTTTTACAGGTTTCTCAAGAGACATGTGAGGTGGTCTGGTACTCCCATCTCTTTAAGAACCTGCCATAGTTTATTGTGATCCACACAATCAAAGGCTTTAGCATAGTCAATGAAGCAGAAGTAGATGTTTTTCTGGTACTCTCTTGCTTTCTCCATAATCCAGCAAATGTTGGCAATTTGATCTCTAGTTCCTCTACCTCTTCGAAACCCAGTTTATACTTCTGGCAGTTCTCTATCCACGTACTGTTGGAGCCTAGCTTGTAGGTTCTTGAGCATGACCTTGCTAGCGTGTGAAATGAGTGCAATTGTGCGATAGTTTGAACATTCCTTGACATTGCCCTTCTTTGGAATTGGAATGTAAACTGACCTTTTCCAATCCTGTGGCCACTGTTGTGTTTTCCAAATTTGTTAGCAAATTGAGTGCAGCACTTTAACAGCATCTTCTTTTAAGACTTTGAATAACTCAGCTGGGATACCATCACCTCCACTAGCTTTGTTGTTAGTAATGCTTTCTAAGGCCCATTTAACTTCGCTTTCCAGGATGTCTGGCTCGAGGTCAGTGATTATACCGTCGTGGTTGTCAAGGACATTGAGGTCCTTCTTGTACAGTTCTTCTGTGTATTCTTGCCATCTTTTCCTAATCTCTTCTGCTTCTGTTAGGTCCCTACCGTTTTTGTCCTTCATCATGGCCAGCTTTGCATGGAACGCTCCCTTGATTTCTCCAATTTTCTTGAAGAGATCTCTAGTCCTTCCCAATCTATTGTTTTCCTCTATTACTTTGCATTGTTCATTCAGGAAAGCCTCCTTATCTCTCCTTGCTGTTCTCTGGAAATCTGCATTCAGTTGGGCAAATCTTTCCTTTTCACCATTGCCTTTAGCTTTCCTTCTTTCCTCTGCTATGTGTAAAACCTCATCAGACAGCCACTTTGCTTTCTTGCATTTCTTTTTCTTTGGGATGGTGGTGATTGCTGCCTCCTTTACAATGTCACGGACCTCTGTCCATAGTTCTTCAGGCACTCTATCAAATCTAGTCCCTTAAACCTATTCTTCACCTCTACTGTATATTCATCGGAGATGCGATCTAGGTCAAATCTGAATGGCCTTGTGGTTTTCCCAACTTTCTTCAATTTAAGTCTGAATTTTGCAATGAGTAGCTCATGATCTGAGCCACAGTCAGCTCCAGGTCTTGTTTTTACTGACTGGATAGAGCTTCTCCATCTTTGACTGCAAATTATATAATCAATCTGATTTCGGTGTTGCCCATCTGGTGATGTCCATGTGTAGAGATGCCTCTTAGGTTGTTGGAAAAGGGTGTTCGCTATGACCAGCATGTTCTCTTGACAAAACTCTGTTAGCCTTTGCCCTGCTTCATTTTGTTCTCCAAGGCCAAACTTGTCTGTTATTCCTGTTACCTTTTGATTTTCTACTTTAGCATTCCAGTCCCCTATGATGACGAGGACATCATTTTTTGGTGTTAGTTCTATGAGCTGATGTAGGTCTTCACAGAACTGGTCCACTTCAGCCTGTTCTGCAGCAGTGGTTGGGGCATAGACTTGGATTACTGTGATGTTGAATGGTTTGCCTTGGATTTGGACCGAGATCATCCTGTCATTTTTGAGATTGTATCCCAATACTGCCTTTCTCACTCTCTTGTTGACTATAAAGGCCATACCATTTCTTCTATGAGATTCCTGGCCACAGTAGTAGATATAATGGTCTTCTGAGTTAAATTCGCCCATTCCTGTCCACTTTAGTTCACTGATTCCCAAGATGTCGATGTTCATTCTTGCCATCTCATTTTTGACCACGTAAAGCTTACCTTGATTCATAGATCTTACATTCCAGGTTCCTATGCAGTATTGTTCTTTGCAGCATCGGACTTTCCTTTCACCGTCAGACACATCCACAACTGAGTGTCCTTTCAGCTTTGGCCCAGCCGCTTCACTCTTTCTGGGGTTACTCGTACTTGCCCTCTGCTCTTCCCCAGTAGCATATTGGACACCTTCCTACCTGAGGGGCTCATCTTCCGGCGTCATATCTTTTAGCCTTTTGTTACTGTCCGTGGGGTTTTCTTGGGAAAGATACTGGAGTGGGTTGCCATTTCCTTCTCCAGGGGATCACACTTGGTCTGAGTTCTCTGCTGTGGCCTGTCCATCCTGGGTGGCCCTCCACAGCATAGCCCACAGCCTCATCGAACCATGCAAGCCCCCTCACCACAACAAGGCAGTGATCCATGAGGGAGATCTGTAAGTAATATTTATGTATTCTTTAAGAATCTGTAAGTAATATTTATGTATTCTTTAAGGCAGTCCTCTGATGAAAAGCTAATTGCTCAAAAAGCATTGAAATTTAAAAAAAATCTAATTGGAATTACAAATTCAAATAAATAATTTGCCTCCTGCACCTGTTAGATTGTGTCCTTGACCTTTAATCTTAGAAATGAACCCAGTTTAAGATAAAAGATTCAGATTGGGAAGTGGAAACTGAATCTCTTTTATATGATTGGGGACTGGAACTTTTGAAAGTCACATAAAAATTCTCTCTCAAATGATTTTTTCACAATTTTAAATAATTTGCTTATACACTATTGCTGTAAGTACAGAATCACTTGAAATTTAAAGTGTTGAGGAAATTCTTACAGTCTTGTTTCCTTTTCATGCTGTATAAAAGATAACGAATAGTGTTTTTCAGATAATATCTTTTTCATTTACTCCCACAGCATGGCATGCATTCGTCATATTTCAAAGGAATGCCTGAAATTTTGTGGTATTATGAAAACCCCAATTAGGGATCCACAAGATGTGTTGAAAAACAGTGCCTAAGGTGTTATGGACATTTAATGGCTGACTTCCAGAGGCCTGAAAAATGTTTCTCTTGAAAGGTACATTGAGAATTGAGTCATTGCAGACTGTCTAGGAAATGCCATTAGAAATAATTCCTCCAACAGTTAATAAAAGTCTTTCTACTAAGGAGGATACAATGTCCTCTGTGTATAGAGCAGGATACAGGAGGTGACAAGAGGGCCATGTTTCTTTTCACACTGCAGATACTGGCTACTAAGTGCAATATTTACTACTATGGGCCATCTGGTTGACTGGAAAGCGATTTCAAGTTGTTGATTAATAGGATCTCTCTAAGCAGTGGACAACTCTGATTTCTAAATTATCTTTTGATTTATCCCTGTGTTTTGTCCAGCCCTAGAGTGTGAGACACCATGCATTCTTCAGTCCTCCTGACCATGATAAGTTCACATGATGAAGATGGCTTGTGGCATTCACCTCCTCAGCTCAGCACTGGCAATGGACTTGGAATAAGAAGCAAAGTCACCAGTCACTTTTTGTCTCGAGCTCATTAGTAGAGACCTGGTGAAGGGATCTGGAAGCGCATATTATTATACCAGCTTCCAATAACAGCCCAAACAGACTATACAAACTGCATGAATACACCATGGTCCATGGGGACAAGTTCCCAGTGATAATTCATGAGTAAACGCACACCAGGGCATGGTTTGGATCAGAACCTGGGCCATCTTGTATATTAGGCACAGTAGGCATAGTTTTAGGGGCCCATGAAAAATTTCCTTTTAAAATCAGAAGGAAAAAATGAACTTTTACGGTTGAAGAAAATGTTTTAATTTTTAATTTTATTTATTCCATTTGTACCCCATCCTCCCTGCGAACAGGCTCAGGGCGACTTACATTGGTCAGTACAGAGTACCATAAAATCCACATAAAACATTTAAAACATTATAAAACAATCAGATAATCATGAATTGCTAGTAATAGTAATCATTCCATCATTAATTGAGATGGCGTGCTATATGATGTAACAGCCAACAATTTCCAACTCCACGGTCTTCTGGCATCACACAATGGTATGGCTTGATCTCAGGGTTGGGGCTGGCCCAAAACCACAGATGTTGGTGGCAGTGCTGAGGGTGTCTCCTAGTTGAAAGCCTGGTGGAAGAGCTCTGTCTTGCAGGCCCTGCAGAACTGTAGAAGGTCCTGCAGGGCCCTGATCTCTTCCAGGAGCTCATTCCACCAGTTTGGAGCCACCAGTGAAAAGGACCTGGCCCTGGTAACAGCAAGCCTGGCATCCTTAGGGCCTGGGAGGGTCAACAGATGTTATGACCCTGACCGTAGTGCTCTCTGGGGTATATATGGGGAAAGGTATGTCAGGTATGTCAGACCCTGGCCATATAGGGCTTTAAAGGTGAGTACCAACACCTTGAAGTGAATTCAGTATGCTATTGGCAGCCAGTGCAGTGCCTTCAGCACAGGCCGGATGTGCTCCCATCTAGGAAGGCCCATCAAAAGCCTGGCCACGGCATTCTGCACTAGCTGCAGCTTCTGGATTTGCAACAAGGAAAGCCCCATGTAGAGAGCATTACAGTAGCCTAATCTCAAGGGGACCATCGCATGGATCACTGTAGCCAAGTAATCGCGGTCGAGGAAGGGAACCAACTGCCAGATCAGCCGAAGATGGTAAAAGGCTGACTTCGCAGTGGCTGCTACCTGGGCCTCTATTGTTAAAGAGATATCCAGGAGCACTCCCAAACTCCTCACCTCCAGCACTGGCACTAATGGTGCCCCACCAAAGGTCGGGAGTGGGATCCCTACCCCCAAACTGCCCCAACCCAGGCACAGGACCTCCATCTTCGCCAGATTCAGCTTCAGCCAGCTCAGTCTAATCTAACTAGCCATGGCTTGCAGTGCCTGGTTCAGATCTTCTGGTCTGGAGTCTGACTGGCCGCCCAACATCAGATATGCCTGCCCGTGCCTCTGGGCAATCTGGGCAAGGGGGCACACGTAGATGTTGAATAACATTGGGGAAAGCACTGCCCCTTGAGGCACTCCGCAGTCAAGTGGGGGTCTCCTGGATTGCTGTTCCTCTAGCGCCACCCTTTGTCCCCAACCCTGGAGAAAGGAAGCAAGCCATTGCAAGGCAAGCCATTGCAAGGATCCCCATGTCGATGAGGCGGTGGGTCAGTAACTGACGGTCGATCAAGGACCGGCTTAACAGGTCCAACAGCAACCATACCACTGAACCAAATAGGGCAAATTGGAAACCGGCCAACAGTTAGCCAATTTGGCCAGATCCAGAGATGTTTTTTTCAGGAGAGGGTGGACCATTGCTTCCTTGAGTGCCCCTGGGAACAGCCCCTCAGAGAGGAACTTGTTGATAATTTCCCTTAGGGCACCTTGGAACCCTTCATGACCAGCTTTAATAAGCCAGGAAGGGCACGGATCAAGGCTGCACCTGGTTGGGTGTACAGCTGTGAGCAATCTATCGATTTCCTCCAGGCTGAGTGGGCTGAAATGATCCAAACCTGAAATCGAAGACGTGCAAGGGGCCTCGAGTTCGCTCACTGTTCCACACAAGGATTGCATCATCCTTCCCCTGGTATAAAGCTCCAGCATTTTTTTGACCAGCACTGCTCTTTGCTTAAGGACAATTCTATTGAGGACATTTTGGCTGCGCAATCATAGGAAGGCAATTTCTGGACCAGAAGTAACTATTTTCTCTTCCTGTCTTTAGTACTCTCTGCATTTAGTTTCAAAATTGTAGAATACATTGGTTTATACTTTTTATTGTTTCTAGAGTTATACCAGAGAAACACCACTGGGCATGTGATTGCACTGTTGGAGGCCTTATTTGTACTTTTGTTCTATGGCTAGTGGTTTAATTTTGGAAGTAAGTCAGTAGTATATATTAACTATTTGGTAGTATATATTTACAATTTATTTATCAGTATTATTATATGTATTTAATTTCCCATTTATTTTATCTTTTACAACAACTTTTTTCTGGTCCCTATTGATTTTATATCTTGCATCTGTATGGTTGTAATGTATTTTTATAGCCAATATGTGCCTCATTGTGTTTGACCTCTGAAGAAGGCCTATGCAGGCCAAAACGCATCAGGTCAAGTCCATCAGCCCTTATGTTTTATAATTGGATATTTGTACATGAGGTGTGATTGGGCCCTTATATATAATTTTAAAACCTTTGTTTAATAAATACATGTATATTTTTATATATTTCATATATTAAGCTTTTATTGCTGGCCCTCTTTTGCATTTGACTAACCTTTTTTAGGTTCTGAATTTTAGGTTTTAGGTTCAGTTTTTTCTCCCCCTCCCCCCCGCCTTTTTGTCCCAGTTTAATTTTTGCCTAAAACAGAAAAAAATAAAGTGTTGAAGTATTTAAAGTTATATATAAAAAATCTTTAATATTGATATTATTATGATGGGAGGGGCTCACAAACGCAAAAGTGCCTAGGGCCCACAAAAATCATATTGTGACCCTGATCACAACCACTGTCTGGGAGAACAAGGAATTCCTGCCTTCTCTCCTGTATTGTTTTCAGTAGCTGTCAAAGCTTGAGGGCTGCAGGAGAAAGCGTTATTTGCAGATTATGCTCCCCACCCCATGGTCTCAAGGTTGTTTCAGGTGCCAAAACAGCATGGGAAGAAGGCAGGAATTCCTTCTTCATGTTACCACCCTCCAAGTGGGACCTGGATACCTCCTGGAATTACAGCTGATCTCCAGAGCAAAGAGATCAGTTATCCTAGAGAAAACAGTTGCTTTGGAGGGTGGACTCTATGGAATCATACCTTGCTGAGGTCCCTCCCCTTCATTAATCCCACCCTCACCCAGTTTCACCCCAGGAATTTCCCAAACTGGAGCTGGCAGCTCTAATCCTTCTCCTATGCAGTGTTCCTGATCCAAAACGGGCCTTGCTGCACATTTACTCACAAGTTTCCGCCAGGAACTAGGGTGTATAGTATAGCTGCAAGTCCATGTGGTGAATTTGTGCAGTTTGTAAAGTCAAGTTAGACTGTGTCTCCTCTATCCCAGAATGTGAAAGATTTGGGTGGACCAGGGACATTGGTCTCTGCTTCCCTCTTCAGCACTCGTGTAATTCCTCATGGGTGCTCAAGTATATTAAATACGAAATGTCATCTGAAAATCTTAATTATTTTGGTTAGCAGTACATTTCTGAGCAAGGTAATTTCATATTTAACCCACATAGTTACCATATACAAAGAACACTGTTTTGTAGATGAGGGGGCTGTTTTGCTTTGAAGAAAGCTGAAAACCACTTTTTTCCTCCTCTCAGCCACTTATACTTTAAATGGACAGACTGTGCTGGGCTCCATCCCTCAGACTGCCAGCCTCCAGATGGGGCCTTAAGATATCCTGGAATTACTGATCTCTGGATGACAGAGATCAGTTCCCCTGGACAAAATGGTTGCTTTGGAGGGTACACTCTTGTGGCACTATACCTTGCTGAGCTCAATCCCCTCCCCACTCCCTGCCGTTCCCAGGCTCCACACCCCCAAATAACCAAGAATTTCCCATCCTAGGGTTGGCAATCCGATTCCTACCCTACTCCCCAGATCTGCTAACCAACCCTGGGACCCACCCATTTATGCCATCACCATTCGTCCTCTGACCTCAGGTCCTGTCCTGGTATCAAAATACTTTATTTCAGCAACAGGCAACTCTGTTCAGTGCCTGCACATGAGGCAACTCTACCTATATGTAATGGTTGAGGAAATTCTGTTTCACTGTATCTGAGGAAGTATGCGTGCATTGCACACAAAAGCTTATAGCTTGAATAAAATTCTGTTGGTCTTAAAGGTGCCACTGGACTAAGCTTTGTTCTGCTGCTTCAGACCAACATGGCTACCCACCTGAATCTGTTTAGTGCAGACATTTATTGTTTCACTGCTGCCATTTTTCATAAATGTATCATTGCTGTCTTTGAAAGTTAAAGAAGCTCACTGTTATTCCATCTAACCTTTAACACCTAGATCTGTTACTTAGATGAGATAGGAGCACCTTAAATGCCTGATTCCAAACTATTTTGTATATATCTTTGGTAAAGTAACTTTGGCACTAGAAGCAACAATAAACCAGGCACCAATGGGAAAAAGTACCAAATATACACTAAGAGGAATTATACCAGTTTAAATGGATGGTTGATCAAAGCCAAAATCTGCTTACAGTTATTTGCTTACAATTACATCATAGTTAAGGAGATATCTCCCTCTTCACAGAATCCAGATCATCTGAATTTATCCCAGGCTGAGAGTCATCTTTGGTTTACACATTTACAGGTTATCTTCCATCTAGTCAAAATGCTCTCTAATGAATACAAGGTTTCTTTTTATTTTTTAATGTTACTTATTTTTTATTTTCTTTTATCCCATTTTACCATTCCCCCCCAGTGGAATTATAAAGTGCAGTGAGAGAAGTTGCCACTGTGAGCCTAAATAATGTGGATTTAATTATGGACTTTATTTCAAGTTCCTGTTAGTTCTGGAAAGGTGCCACTCCAGCTCAAATCTCTTCTGCACAAAGTTGGCAGTTTTATTCTGTCCAGAGAGAGCAATGGGAGGCCTGCAGTTGCAAAGAAAACAAAAATATGCCTTCTGATTCTGCATCCACAGATCCTGATAATTCTGCATAATTGCACTATAAATCTGATGAAGCCTTGGAAGCCATGAACAAAATCAGTGAAGAGCCTGCCTGTTTAATGTCCTGTTCAAGCTGTGGGAAATAAAATGCTGTTTCATACTGGAGGAGGGCAGCACCAGAACACCGTGAATCCATACACCTGTGACACATCAGCAGAGCACACACCAAAGAGCTATACATAAAAAGTTGAAGACTTCAGTTTCTGTCTCACACAGCTTGTTTCTCAGCTGTTGCACATCACAGGGCCAGGGCTTTCCATCAGAGCTGCCAACTTGGGCTTGGGAAATTCCTGGAGATTTAGGGCAGTGCCTGGGGATAGCTGAGTTCAGGGAGGGCAATGTGATCCCCTAGAATCCATCCTCTTGTGCCCATGTTCTCCATAGGAACTTTTCTCTGTAGTCTGGAGATCAGTTGTAACTCTGGGAGCACTCCAGGCACCACCTGGAGGTTGGTATCCTATTTTAAATGTCAATGGCTGGCTACTACCTACACCCATCTCTGTCAGATATACCATCTTATTTATCTTATTTGACTTATTTCTCAACTGTTGCAACTTTCTCCAGTGTAATCCTAATTCCTTCATTAAAACTCACCCTTGAATTGTGCTGCCCTAAGCAACTGCCTAGTCTGAGTAAACAAATGATAAGAGGGCATCTTCTCTTAGCAGTGCTGCCTGATAAGGACCTGTCAGAGCATTATTAACTGTGCCATCTATGTTTATGTTACTCACAAACATACAAATATTCTTAGTTCCATCTCCAGTCAAAGGAACTATCCAGCGACTGAACCATTACAGAGTACTGCCAGTTACGAAAAAAGCAACAAAAGCGTTATATTTCATCCTTCATATTTTTGGTAGTAATACTGTTATAGTATTTCATGGACATTCCCCAATTCATTGCCCTATTGGCTTGATGAGAATGTAACTGGATTCTATACTGCAAGAAACACAGTGATTTAAAAAATACATTTTAAATAAATAAAATATGCATAGTGTCCTTGGATTAATCAGTTCTGTTCAAAGTAAATTGGCCTTGCACTGGGAAACATGCTCCAAGGATCATTGTTATCAGGCATGTGCTGTCCAACTGTAATTGGAGCCTGTTAGGTAGACCTTCAAAGACCATATTTTTCATGAGATGAAGTCTGAATCATGGGTGGCATCTGAGCTTTGTAGCTCAGGTTTCCTTGAACTGGCTACTCTCAGATTTCCACTAATTGATTCTTTATGATTGGTGCTGTTCATGAGGCTGCACATAAACAGTATGCTTTTGCATGTGCATGTCTGTGTATATAGGACAGGCTACCTAAATATAGAGTATACATTTCCCCCTAATTCTATAGTAACTTGACCTTGCCCAAACCATATAATTTCCTAGTGCTGCACAGTAAGTAAAGCCAGGCACAAGCACATTTCTGGCTACATGGTGCCTACAGAAATATTAGTGAAAAGGCTTGTGAGGCCTGTGGAGGCAAACTTGGTTCAGAAAAATGAGCATTTCATTACTAATGGGTGTTCTGCACTTTTTGTTATCAGACTTAGGGCATATAATTAGGAAACCCTGTTAAGCCTTTAATGCTGCTTTGCCAGCCACACAGCATGCATCTAAAAATAAAGCACCCTTGATCAGAAAAAATAAAGAACCTCATTGTAGCATTAATCAAAGAGAGAACTGAGGTGGGCATAAAGTTGAGTTCTAGTCATGAGTATATTTGGCACTCACCTGATAAATCTGGACTTAATGAAATAGCATTTTGCAGCTGTGCATTCAAAGTAGTTTAAAGCACGATACTGGGGTTGGATATGTAGTTTTGTTGCTATGTGACATGACCAAGAATTAATTTTTTTTCATACACAAATTATGTTTCTGCAAAATTCTGATAATGGGATAGTAATAATCAAAATCAGATGGGCTTTCTGTGCGTAACTGAGGACGAGCAAGTATCCTGCAAAACCAGAACCCATAACTTTTCACATCCATGAAGAAGGCAATCAGTTGAGTACTGATGCTGAGCAACATCCATTATTTCTGCCTATGCTACTTAAAAGCACAGTCCACCAAGTATCACTGTGACATAACTGTCATCAGTCTTTATGCACAACAGAAGCCGAAATAGTGTTTGGTGAACTGTACCGTCCATAGATTCTTTAAATCTTTGTCAATGTATCTGCAACAAATCCATGAAAAACAAAATGTTAAGATTACTTAAATGGAAACCTCATAGCATGTTTGAAATAGTGGCAGCCCCCCCCTTAAGAAATTGAACCTGGGCATGCCAGATAAATTAAATGCAAGATCAACTAAATGCCACTGATGGCACTAATAGAATTTGATGAGCTCTGATTTCAACCTAGTCTGTGGCTTCACTGCTTTGGGGATATCTAAAATACCTGCTATCAGGCACAGGTAAATAAGACATTAATTAAACCACACATAGAAGTGTTTCAGTGAAGTAAAAGAAGCCTAAAGAAGGAAACAAGTAATCTGACTCTTAAACTTGATCGCAATTAACATGTAAACAGCACTTGCCATTGTATACTTTAGAATTTAATTTCTGCCATAAACAGATAACTCTAGAGCAGGGGTCCTCAAACTTTTTAAACAGGGGGCCGGTTCACTGTCCCTCAGACCATTGGAGGGCCGGACTATAGTAAAAACAAAAGCTATGAACAAATTCCTATGCACACTGCATATATCTTATTTTGAAGTGAAGAAACAAAACGGGAACAAATACAATATTTAAAATGAAGTAAAGTTAAATCAACAAACTTACCAGTATTTCAATGGGAACTATGGGCCTGCTTTTGACTAATGAGATGGTCAATGTCTGGTTCCATATTTGTCACTGCTTCCTTCTCACGTAAAAAAAAATGACAGACAAGCAGCGGCGGCATAAACACCTGGCGGGCCGTATAAATGTCCTCGGCGGGCCGCATGTGGCCCGCGGGCCGTAGTTTGAGGACCCCTGCTCTAGAGGATCAAAACAGATATGAGAGGGGAGGAACCATGGCTCAGTTATAGAGGACATGCCTTGCATGCAGAAAGTCCTCAATTCAATCTCTGGCATTTTGAGCTGAAAAGGACAGTGTAGCAGCCTTGGGAAAGATTCTTTCCCAGAGCATTACTTCCAGTCAGAGTATACTACAGTGGTCTGACTTTTTTTGCTGTTTTTGGCCATCAAGTCATAGCCAACTTATGGCAACCCCATAGGATTTTCAAGGCAAGAGACATTCAGAGGTGTTTTGCTACTGCCTGCCTCTGCGTAGTGACCCCTTGGTATTCCTTGGTGGTCTCCCATCCAAATACTGACAAGGGCTGACTCTGCTTAGCTTCCAAGATTTGACAAGATCGGGCTATCCTGCGCTATCCAGGGTAGGACAGTCTGACTTAGTATAAGGCAATTTCATATGCCCATGTACATGGGGATGGCTTCGCAAGGTCTTGTCTGACACGCTCCTCCCTCCAGAAGCCATTTCTGACCCTGGAGGGTTTACTCCTGGGGTTGCAGGACTAGGTAGTGTAATCGCCATGTGGGTAAGGAGGCTGCAGCAAGGATAGGGTTTCCAGGTCCCCTAGCCTATGGTTAGCAACCTCTAGGTGGCACCTGGAGATCTCCTGTTATTACAATTGATCTCCAGATGACCAGTATCAGTTCCCCTGAAGAAAATGGTTGCTTTGAAGACTGGACTCTGTGGCACTATACCCTGCTGAGGTCCCTTCCCCCTCCTCGTTTATGGATGCCAGCCTCCAGATGGGCCCTGGGGATCCCCTGGAATTAAAGCTTACCTCCAGACTACAGAGATCCCTGGAGGAAATGGATGCTTTGGAGGGTGAGCTCTATGGCATTGTACCCCAATTTCTCAACCCAGAGTTGGCAATCCCTACCCTTGGCCCTGGGTAGGATTGCCAACTCCAAGGTTGGGAAACTCCTGGAGATTAGGAGATGGAGCCTGGGGAGTGGAAGGACCTCAGTGGGGTACCATGCCATAGAGCTCACCCACCAAAGCATCCATTTCTCCAGGGAAACTGACCTCTGTAGTCAGGAGGTAAGTTGTAATTTTGGGGGATCCCCAGGCCCCACCTGGAGGCTGGCATCCATAAGTGAGGAGTGGGAAGAGGGGAATTGCTCCCTACCCCACTTCCATCAGTGAAACTCTCTTCATGCAAGAGGCAGGAAGGAGCTACATTGACCCTGCTACCTTCCCACTGCAGCCATCTAACCTTCACTGCTATTATTCTATTTGGCTTGAGACTTTCCCAGGACTGAAAATGACTGTCGGGGGAAGGGGAAACACTGGGAAGATCTGCTCATTAGTGCTTTATTTACTTATTTAGCATGGTGGTCACATTCACAATTCCTATCAACTAAAAGAGTCACATGACTACTGTATCCCCTGTATACCACTCCAAACATGCACAAACAATAATAAATAACCTTTTTAATTACCAGAGTACTTCTGGGCTTTTAGAGTTATCTTCCCCTGTGAAAGGCGTTTTTTAAATGGGTTAGCATTCAGCAGTGGTATGCTCAGTGCCATCACCTTATTCAGCCATGCATGTTCAGCCAACCTCAAAGACAAATCCTCTACATCTGGTTGTATTGTGTTTCTAAAAATATAACAATATTATCTTGGGCCAAGCTAATGATGAAATTATTCCTCTTTCTAAAGAAACTCCCTACTTTCCTGGAAACTGGGGCAGGTGCCAAGGGAACTCTCTGTTTTCTATTTATAAGCCAGTTTTTGATCCACAAGAGGAATTGTCCTTTTATCCCATGACTATGGAGCTTACTTAGGAGCCTTTGATGAGGAACTGTATCAAAAGCTTTCCAGAAGTCAAGGTAAATAATATCTATTGGGTCCCCCTTGTCCACATGTTTGTTCACTCCCTCAAAAACACTAACAGGTTAGTGAGACAAGATCTTCCCTTACAGAACCCATGCCAAGTCTGCCTCAATAGTTTTTGTTCATCAATGTGCCTACTAATTCTTTCCTTAATAACAGTTTCCACCAACTTACCTGGTATTGATGTCAGACTGACTGGCCTGTAATTTCCCAGATCTCCCCTGGAGCCCTTTTAAAAGATGGGAGTGACATTAGCTACCTTCCAGTCCTCAGGAATGGAGGCAGATTTTAAAGAAAGATTACATATTTTTGTCAGGAGTGTTTATCATATATAACAGCATTTGTAGTTACTGTTAAGTATCTCTCCTGTTGTGGAGACAGAGATTTGCCAAGCCTTTAAACATGAAGGCAGGAAACAGAGAGTGCTTGATGCCATGAAGGCAGAGAGTTCATAATGACCATTGCTGCAGTATGGAAAGAACGGATCTACCAAATCTTTAAAAGATGATGAATGAGTTCTCAAAAGTGAATCTAGAACTTCAGAATGAAGTTGACGGCCATCTTTCCCCCTTCCTATTTGAACATCGAATGGGATGTGTGTAAATTTTTTATCTTCCTGTCTGCCTGTCTCTGTGAGTGCATCTATCTATTTACATAAAATCAGAAAAGTGAAAATAATGTATCATAGTTGTTTCTGTTTCCACAGAATACAACAACTATGCCAATCCTGTCTACAAAGACACAGTTTCCACTCAAACAAAAGGAATCCCTAGAAGCCCTACAGAGAACAGCATCCTATCTAACCTCACCAAAGGAAGTTGCATCTCAGTGTAGCAAGTAGATAACAACACTATTTGTCCTGCATTGCTTACTTCCCCAATGTTTTTCAGTATTAGTTGCCCACAAAATGCAGTTTGTATAGCATTAGCTTGCCCCTTTCTGACCAAGGAATATTCATTTCCTCATGGCCCTATAAAACTTCAAAATCCTGTTTGGTTTGCCCAATCACCTCTCTAGATGAACAGCTTCGGAAATCACACACAGCTTTGTCTCCTTCCTTTATCCAAAATAACCTCCCTCAAAAAACCTCTGATTTAATTTCTTTTTAATACAAATTGCTCCCAGTTTGAGCAATCAAATATGAAGTGCATTTATCTCCAGAGGCTGATATTATTGACTCCCTGGCTTTATTAATACCAGCTTTTAAAAGCTCAATATTTTATTGTTTTTCCTGTGTTGATTACCAATATTCAAGGCAGTACAGCTGCTTGGTTACAGCCACCTAACCACTCCTTCCCTCCATGCTCACCACTGTGTTATGTGGGTCAGAAGCAATCTTGCCAAAAGCAATACATATATTCTTTCATACACCCTACAGCCTTCAAATGATGCACCTTTTCTCATGATTCAAAAGTACAGTTAAGTTTTCATGCTAACCATGGCTGTCTTTGATTCGGAGCTTGTGGAATTCCTGCAATGGATTGTTGAGCTCTCATAGCATGCCTTTATCATACACAGGCCTAGTCTTCCCTTCTGACCACAAAAAGATTGTGCAGCCAACATGAATTCTGCATATTGCAACCTCATGTTGGCTGCTTGTATATCATGGGCAGTTTTGTAAAGCATCGGAGGGAGGGAGGGAGGGAGGGAGGGAGGAAACATACATTCAGGTGTGCATACCATATAGTTGGGAAAATAATTTAATAATCATATGGTCATGTCAACCCAGGGAGATTACTGGAAAACTTCCTCTAATCTGACACCCATTATTTCCATTCTCTGTCCCACTTACCTCCTTTTCTCTGTACAAAAGGGCTGTGTGCAAAGCATACTATGATCCCAAGGTAACTGTTTATTGGTCTGATTTTCCTTTTGTGGGATGTTTGAATGAATACCCACTTTTTGACAGAACCGAAAAAGAATGTCCTACTTCTGAAGAGCCACTTGAAATATGGGGTGGAATGGAGAAAGTTTTGTCACTGTTGCCAGGCTCGCATGCCTGCTGTAGAAAGGTGGCCCATCTCCAAGAAGGAGGGTTGTCTGAAGTCTTGTAAATTTTAGGTAGCAAGAAACTGCATGGTTACTTGCTTTCTATATTCCATAGTTTAACCTCTTATTTTCCATTATTTGTGTGTGTACAGAATAGAATATATTTTCTGGGAGATACTTTCTTAGTTATTCCCTCACATGCTGGCTGCTTCAGTGTACTTTATCAGAAGGGAGAAATCGGGGAATCCTTATCTTGCACAAAACACACATAGATGATGGTCAAGAGAATCATTAGCTGGCTTACCCAAGAAAACTCAAATTGAAAGAAATTTCTTTAAGGTGCCACTGGGCTTACTGTTTTATTTGGTTTAGAGAAGTATATGAATATCCTTAACATCTCTAGGTGCTGGCAGAATTGACTAAAAGGACATTCTGGGATCCAAGAGTCCAGGGTGCCTAAGTAAAATCTCATATGCACACACCTGGAAAATCCAGAGAAGCCAGAGACCATAACAAATGCTACCCATTTGTTTCTCTTTGTTATTCTAGCACCTGGCTATCTAGTTTAGAGATTAGGGAAGTCCAACTATACATGATACTGGACTTTTATTACTACTTTCCCCAACACATTCTTTTTGGCTCTGAAATATAGGGAATCCAACATGGATCAGAATCACATGCTAGGGAAAAGCGGTTTAGCACTCCCCCTCATGTCATTTCCATGAAAGAATATGCCTCCCTCTCAATAACTTGTAGCTCCAGTAAGTAAACAAGATGGTACCACTTCCTTGATCAAGAATGTGCCCCCTCCAGTTGCTTTTAATCCTCAATAGGAGGGAAAAACACCCAGCAACCATATGGTTTTTCCCTACTGGTATAGTTTACCTTTACTGTGTAGGCCACAGCTGGTGCAGGAGCTGCTGCCTGATGGCCAAATCATGTGGACAGCTCTAGGGCTGCGAACTCCAGGTTGGAAAATTCCTGGAGATTTGGAGTTTGAGCCCAAGGAGGGCAGGGTTTGAGGAGGGGAAGGACCTCAGTAAATTGCCACAGAGTCCATGCTCCAGAGCAGCCATTTTCTGCAGGGAAATTGATTTATGAAGGGTGGGGAGATCAGTTGTAAATCTGGATATCTCCAGGCCCCACCTGGTGGTCAGCTACCCTACTGGGCACCCAACGTCGGCTAGCAGATAGAGAAGCTCTCTCAGAACTTCAGATATCCTTTGTAATGCACCCAAAGCATGGGGGGAGAGTCTCTACCTGCCCTCTGCTTAACTTGTGTTGGCCAAGCTGCCAGCAGCCACAGGAACTCCAGCAGCCCTATCCTCAGCACAAGCCCTGATCTGGACACAAAGGGAAGTGGGAGGGAGAGGAACGGAAACCATTAATCGGGTTATAAACATAGCAAAAGCAAATAAAGTTTTCTGAATTAAAAAGAACTTTACTTAGGATTGCACTGTAAATTTCTCCAGGAACTTCTCCGGATAGGTTCAGAGAAGCACAGAATTTTCTATGGCATTAACATCTGAATATTTTTGCAAGCCTATATATACATATATGTACAGAGCATTGTCAAAGTCAGTAGCGTGGACAGAAATAAAATAGTAACAGTAGAGTTAGGGTATCTTCCTCTTTTCCTCCCTTTGCTTTTATCATATGGTGAACTCTACAGTGTGCAAATATACATACTTTTCATTCATTCTTTAGCTCATTAACCTAATAACTCAACCCATAAAGGCAGTTCTGTACATTAAATGTTCAATACAGGAGCCTTACATACTGGCTACCTACAGCACAACAAAATCAAATGCACACATAACACATTTGAAAAACAAAGCGCTTATACATAAACATTTACAATCCAACAGTCTTATCAAAAACCCCATGGGATTTAATCAGCTTGAGCAAAAATAATCAAGAAAATCTAACACAAAGAACTTTACCTTAAAAAATGTCATTACCCTATTTTTAAAGAGGAGGAGTACAGAATGAAGTTCTGAAAATTAACATTTCACAAAGGTATCTTATTGATTTCCCTGACCTTCACTCTTAACAGAAATACAAATATGTCAAAAGTATTATAACATCTGAAAATGTTTGCTAAATTAAGATCTAATGAATACATTACCTCAATCACTCAGATAACATTCCTTTTTCATCACTGAAAGGTGTTGTGATATTTTACCATCCCACCCCTGAATGCTAAGGGCAGCCAAAACACTTTGAAACAAATAATAAAAATAGTTTGGGTACTATCCAGCCACAGTTAAGAATACATTTAAATCCCTCTGACTTCAGTGGGAAAATATAAGCACATATTTAACTCTTGAACATTTAAATCCAATTGATTCAAAGATTTTAATTTTGGCTGGATTGTGTATTTTAATTTTTTAATCTACTATTTTCCTACTCTGCTTCCTCAGAATACTTAAATTTAGACTGGAGGAACTCATGAGGTGTGAAGCGGCACCAAGATTACCTCTCCACAAGAATTCCCCTGTAGGAATCCAGACATATGGAAGTCACAGGCAGCCGTTCTTGGTGGTTCTGTAAATGTTACCCCGTATTTTTCATGAGTGACAGCAGTTAGATATTCTTTCCACTTGATATAAACTATTTAAGTAAATTAACTTATAAGTGCCACATTATAGTACTAATTCTTTAATATCTAAATGCTTTCCCCAAGAAACACATTCCCAAATAGGTTCCCATGAGCTTACACACATGCATAATACTTCATCTATTTAGGTGATACATTATGAAGGCTGTGATATTAGGTAGAAAAATGCATCTGATTTTACACTGCACGAATTATAACATTTTAAGTTTACCTGATAAACTATTTGGAGCATCTTCATTTTCTAGGACTCCTCTCTGCTTTGTTCCCCGGAGATCACTTTTTGACTTCCAAATTAGCTTTACCATTTTGAACATCTCAGGCAGCTCCCAAGCTAGGATCCTTGGCTGACCAAAGGGCTGGCTGCCCACAGACAAGGGCATCAGATCTTCAGTTCCCCATTGCCTACCCATGTCCAACATGTTGAAAAATCTATTCAACACAGGCATCCTCTAAAGAGAAGGCAGCTGCTACTGAGAAGGAAAACTCCTTAGACTCCAGGAAAAATAAAAACACCGCACATCATCATCCCAGTTTACAGAGATGGTTTCTGAAGGCTCACAGCAGCCTAGCTGCTCCTAAAGTTCAGCCCAAAAAGTCTGTGGGGGAATGTAGTTTTCAAAGTTTCCCATTCGTAGCTGTTCTGAAAGGGTTCCCTCTCACAGATCCATGCAAATTTTGTTCCTGTCCCTTTTCCCTGCCTCCCTCTCAGGTTTCCAGTTAAGAACAGTTGATTAATCCCAGCCTACAGTTTGAGTTAAAAAGGAAACTGGGAAGATATTTGTAAGAGCGTGCAAAACTACTCTCAACTACAGCTGACAGGAAAGTTTTTATTTACCAGTTCTGTAATAATCAGACTTTATGATGTGAGCAGCTGCTCGTTTCACACAGAAGAGCTTTGCCAAGCCATACCCAGCACTTTTCCTGTGGGGAAGGTGTGTGTGTGTGTGTGTGTGTGTGTGTGTGTGTGTGTGTGTAGAGAGAGAGAGAGAGAGAGAGAGAGAGAGAGAGAGAGAGAGAGAGAAGAAAAAGGGGAGGAGGACCTTGAGAGAAGCTATTGAAATTTACCTCATTCTGACTAGACTAGTTCTTAAGGTCATTTTGCCCCTTCACTAACGCCTGTCAGACAATGAAGATATTAAGAAGATAGTAGTTGAATTTATGTGCCAAGTAATTCAATTAAATAACTTCTCCCCTCCCTTCCTCTTCCCAGTTGTTTGGTTCTCAATCTCAGCAAATCTGAAGAGCAGACTATTAATCAAGCCTCTTTGTAACCTCATCTGCCCTTCAGCTGGACAGGAAATAACATTGATTCACATTCCAGAATGAACTGTGAATGAAATGAATCAGGAAAGCAGCAAGATCCATAAGTGATATAATATGTAACAAACAACTCTAGGATTATTTTGAGTTTTAAATTCCATTTTAAAAGAAAAATAAGAGGGTCCCCCCCCAAGACTCAACAAGCAGGTAAAGAGGAAAAGAAACTGTTGAAATTCAACTATTCCGGTTTCATTATGGATTTGGGTGTTTTTTTTGTCACCTCACTCCACCTGAGTAAAGTTCATTTGAGGATATCCACTGGTGTGGACTTAGTGCATTAACTTTCAAAGACAAAAAACCAAAGCAGCCCTCTCACACTTCCATGGACACATGTGTCACAGCTGGTGCTGGGTTTAAAATGTTTTCTCTAACAAAAAGGGTGACTGATGTTTTCTTAATCGGCATTATTTATTATTTTTAGGCTACAAGTATCACATAATCCTTTTCCTTATGTCTTTCTTCTTCATTTACTTGTTTCTTGTAGAAGCAACCTACACACAGACACACACAACACCTGAAGGTCCTGTGGCACCATAAATACTAATACTTTTATTATAGCATAGGCTTTTGTGAACTACAGCCCATTTCCTCAGATCCATCTGCTAAAGTGGGCTTTAGACCATGCTGAAAGCCATAGATTGGTTAGACAGGGGACTTGGGACTCTTGGTTGTTTTCCAGCTTTTGGTCTTACAGCACTCAAAGTAGCTTATAAATGACAAAACATAAAATTATAAACTATGTACATAGGAACACTGTAGTGCTAATCCAGAAAAAGCTATTCAGCCTCAAAATCCATTGACTAATTTATCCCATTGATCTGAGCCTTTATGTCACTTTCTCTTCTTCCCTCATTGCTGTACCCAACCACAACTTTACTTCCCTGATGGAATGCTGTTGGTGAAACTTAGACAATGTACGTATGACCTCAGCAACACTTCACTGAGACCTGTGTGAGGAAAATACCATTACCAAGTTGATTAGATCTACAGAAGAGTAGTCATAGCCAAGCAGGAGTTACCTGTCCCTTTTCTTCTGCTCAAGGGGCTGTGGTGGCTCAAGTGGTTAAGACGCTGAACTGCAGACCAGAAGGTCGGTAGTTCAGCAGTTCAAGACCTGAGTGCCACAAGACAGAGTGAGCTCCCGTCTCTGTTCCCAGCTCCTGCCAACCTAGCAGTTTGAAAGCAAGAAATTGCAAGTAGATAAATAGGTACAGCTTCAGTGGGAAGGTAACAGCGTTCTGTGCACCTTGGCGTCCAGTCATGCCGGCCACATGACCACAGAAACATCTCTGAACAGTGCTGGCTCTTCAGTATGGAAATGGCGATGAGCACTGCATCCCTAGAGTTGGATTCAACTGGCTTTTGAGCAAGGGAAACCTTTACCTTTACCTTACCTTTCTTCTGCTCAGTTTGCTTCTTTGGTCATCACTTGCAGAGCTGTGGGAGAGAAGTCATAGTTTCCATTAAGGGATGCAGCACATAGCTGCATGGAGGTGTGTGTTCAAATCTATGTTCAGTGGGTGGCCTTAGGCAAGGAATTATGGCCTTAGGCAAGGAACTATGTCACAAATTGACTGTGAGATTAAGAAAGGGCATGTATGCTTCTCTGAGTGCCTTGACAACGAAACTGCAGATAAGACTGCATGGTATCTAGGGAGCCATTAATATGTTTGCCTCTTTCACAAAAGAAACTAGGCTAGACATATGAAATATTTTAAAGACAGCTTTAAATATTGTTTTAAATTCCAGCAGGGGCACCTGTGTTAGTCTGTTGCAGCAAAGACAAAAAGGAGTCATATGGCACCTTAAAATCTTACAGATTTATATACAGAGAGAGGTACTGCTGTCTGTTTTGTTCACTGCTATCTCTGCTCAGAAAGGTCTGACAGATTTGGGAAACAATTCAAAAACTGCAAAACTTTTTTATGAGAACCAAAAGTGGGTGACCTAGAATTCTGCTTTCATACTGTATTCAGCGGGGGGGGGGGTGAGGGCTGTCATCTGTCTTAGAGTTGTTTTGTCTTTTTAGTTTTATACTAAAATCACTGTACATTCATTTAATTTGGATACTAACTTTACCATCCCATGGTTTGGTGTTTTTTAAAAAAATTCAAGCTAAAATTAAACATATTGTTCTTTTCTAGAAAAAATACACTTTGCAAATAAACAGGATCTTTGTTCACAGAGGAAGGAGGAAAAACAGAGGAGATTGAATTTTAACATCCTTAGGTGTTTTTTTTTTTAAAAAAAAACAGAATATACAAGTTTATCCTGTTGATGCCAAGATCATCAGAAGCAGCAGCATGATACTTCCACCATCCTAGCATCTTTTTTGCCATGTTTACCTTAGCATTCCCACCTCAAACAGGAGACAGACATCTTTATTCAGGGTTTCTCAAATATTGTCTAATGTGCTGTATTGTAACATGCTTTTGCCATAGTAAACTTTGTAATGTCAAACTGACATGAAGAATGAAATTCTTCTTAAGTATTATACCATTGTTGCTGCAATTATATTATTTTCCAGTAGAGCTTAGCACCAGGATATCCTGACCTTTGGAACAAAGGGGTTATGAAGAAAACAATTATATTGGGTAGCATTCCAGATGCACTGATCCATTCATAAAACACATGGTTGCAAGCCTTTTCTGTCCCAGGTTTCAGTTGCTTGTCTTTTGCTTTTTTATATTTGATGGCATAAGCAGGTCTCTAGGGTCATTCTGAAAGTGCCAGAGAGAGAGTGTTTAATTCACTCCTGTCTACCATCAAGCAATTTAAATTATGATTAAGTGGCATTTAAACTATTTGCCTTGGGGCACTGAACTACAGCCATAAAGCATGTGATGCAACCAGAACTTGCTTCTGTTTGAAGGTAAGCTGTAACTGGCCTTGCTTGTCATATAGCCTCTCTGCACTACACCTTAAATCCTGGTTCAACCCTGTCCCCAAACTTACATTCTACACTACATGTGAGTTTGCCCCTGTAATTATCTCAGGGTATTTTTTGCTTCCACATTACACTGAGGTCATCCCAGTTTCGCCCCACATTTGTCCTGGGATAAACAAATGCTGTTATAACCAGGGATAAATGCAAGGTATTGTGTAACAAGTTGAACCCTGATAAAACCAGGGATGAGATCCAAGCACAGAAAGGACCATAGCTGCGGAAGCAGTCTTGGGTGTGGAACACTGCCTGAACTGTTCAGAAAGTGCAAGTCAGTAACAAAAGCTGTTTGGTACTGATTTCAGTGTGTGAACTCTGCATGCCATATGACCATGGAAACACAGATGAAAATCAGTGCAGGTTGATTGAAAAACTTCAGGCCCAGTCACACAAATAGGCCCTAAGAAGTAACAGGATTTAATGAGCTAGCTGGTTCTCTGTGTGTTTGTGTGCACGCATGTGCATGTGCACATTTGACAGCATGTAATTTAACCAGTTCTCTGGAACTGAAAACTCTATGCTAGCTGTGAGGAGATACTGGTAGGTACCTTGAAAAAGCAGTGGTGCAGAAAGGGCAGATGGTGAAACTTTAAAGATATGAGGTCCTGACTTAGCCAGCTGGAAATATGTTCTTTTCCCCACCAGAAAGGCTGTGAGTTAATGAGAACCATTTGTGTTCTGATGCAGGAATATTTGACCAGTTCAGTGGTATCAAAGAATTTTTCAGAGAAAAGTTGTGATTAAGATACAGAGAACAGTCAATGTACTGAAATGAACATTCTGATTCCAGGTGCATCCTCAATTTAACCAGAATTCAGGGATTGTATCCACAACACAATAGGAAATATTATGGTAGCCAGGGGTCTTTTCGTAGAAAAACAGCTGCAGGAGCTCATTAGCATATAGTATGCTAATGAGCTGTTAGGCTATTAGCATATGCCATGCCCCCTGACATCACTAGAAGTGATGTCAGAAGGGGAAGCAAAAGGGGGGAGGCATCTTCAAAAGCCTCTCCTTCCCTAGCTGGCCTGGGTGGGGGAGCTAAGAGAGAAGGGATTTAAAGTTTATAGTTGGACCACAGAAGGAGGAAAGAGGGAAGGAAAGAGAGAGAGTAGAGAGAAGGAAAGAGGGAAAGAAAGAGAGAAGAGAAGAAGGAGGGAAAGAGGAAAAAGAGAGAAGGAAAGGAGGGAATGAAAGAAATTTGGCGGCAATTCAGCCTCATTATATCCTATGGGCCATTGAAGTCAATGGTGAAAACATAGGGTATATTCTGGGGACAGGAGGGGAGGGGGTTTGAGGAAGAGGCTCCAAACTCACAGGTAGCTGATGGAGCCTCTACCCAAGATACCCACCAAGTTTCAAGAACATTGGATCAGGGAGTCCAATTCTATGGGCCCCCAAACAGGTTGCCCCTATTCCCTCCATTGTTCTCTATGGGCCCCCAACCCGTTTGGGGGCCCATAGAATTGGACCCCCTGGTCCAATGTTCTTGAAACTTGGTGGGTATCTTGGGGAGAGGCTCCAACAGCTACCCTGTGAGTTTGGAGCCTCTCCCTCAAACCCCTCCCCTCCAGCCCCCAGAATATATTCTATGTTTTCACCATTGACTTCAATGGCCCATAGGATATAATGGAGCTGAAATTGACATTCGGCTGCCTGAAAGACTCCCTGGGATGCCGGGTGGGGGCAGGGCTTGGCTCCTGAGCTCCCTGGGCTCTGCTCCGGTGCGCTCCCCCCTAAAAAGACCCCTGATGGTAGCAAATAAGTTAAATATTAAGAATTTCTTACTATAACACAAGGGAAACTCGGTTAAGAACTACTGTTTAGGGAAATTTGGAGTGAAGCAGTTGTAATTTTACTATTGTTTAACATTGCTGCTTCAGAGTAAGAGTAATAGGTTATGTCTTTTAAATCCACCTAGTAAAAGCCCCTAAAAATAACAATTCAAAATATATGCTAAAGAGCCAACCATTTTTTCTGTATATATAATGGACTACCAGAGAAAGAACTATGCTAAACTAAATTTCCCTCTTAAGTCTATGTCTAAAACCAAAATGGAAATAACAAGAAGACACTTTTGTAGATGTAAAATGACAAAGATTTTATTCCTGACTGCCAGACACAAATGGAAGTAAAGGGCTATTTGCTGGTTAAGAACATAAGAGAAGCCAATGTTGGATCAGGCCAATGGCCCATCCATTCAAACACTCTGTCACACAGTGACCATAAATAACAGGTACCATCAGGAGGTTCACCAGTGGGGCCAGGACACCAGAAGCCCTCCCACTTTTGCCCCCCCCAAGCACCAAGAATACAGAGCATCACTTACCCCAGAGTTCCTATCTATACCTTGTGGCTAATAGCCACTGATGGATCTACCTGCTTCATATGTTTATCTAATTCCCTCATGAAGCCATCCATGCTTGTATTTGCCACCAACTCCTGTGGCAGTGAATTCCATGTGTTAATCACTCTTTGGGTGAAGAAGTACATCCTTTTATCTGTTCTAACCCGACTGTGACGGTGTTTAACGCTGGAAAAGTAGCAGAGCACTCTGATATCTTTACAGAGTATGTACAGTTTATTTACAGAGACTATATACAGTTTGTAGCAATTCAGGACTCCAACCAACAAAGTGCTACACAGAACAGCTGTAACCATATACTGCAAAGGTAATTGCGCTCTGTTCCTGCTTTGTTTAAATTGGGAACATTTTTCTTCGCATTGGGCTGACTAGATGCAGCCAGCCCCTCTCTTACAGCACCCGCTCGCCTGCTGCTGCGCCATCCCTCCAGGCGATCCTGCTGGCCACGGGGGAGGCTCGGGCGGCTGCTGCTTCTGCCAACACTTGGGGGGGGTAGTGCCACCGCCGCCATTGCCCCATGAAAACAGGCTCCGCCGTGTCTGACGTCTCTGCCATCCTCCTTGCCGGCCCCATCCAGGCTGCCGGAGCCCCCGCCTCTCGTTCCCGCCTCCAGGGCCGTCTTTTGTGCGTTTTTTTAAAAAAAGCTTCTGGTTTGAGCGCTTGACTAAACATGCGCTTAATAAATCCATTATTAAATGTTAAATGGATTTATTAAGCGCATGTTTGCTCAAGCGCTCAAACCAGAAGCTTTTTTTTTTTTTTTAAGTACAAAGAGCGTTCAGACGGCCCTAATCGCAATCATTGCGAAAGATGGGCTGTCCAGATAAGCGAAATCGCGCATTCAAAGCGGAAGTGCCAGGAAAACACTTGATTTTCCAGGGGTCAGGAAAACCCGGCATCATTGCGCGAGTGAGCCAGCTTCGGGGCAGGAGGCAGATTGGCGCGTGTGAACATGAAACTGACATGCGCAAGGAAACAGCAGCGAATCCCGATCAAAATGGCTGTGTGATCGGACACAGACTGACTGGCCTGTAATTTCCCAGATCTCCCCTGGAAGCCTTTTTAAAGATGGGGGTGACATTAGCTACCTTCCAGTCCTTAGGAATGGAGGCAGATTTTAATGAAAGATTACATATATTTGTAAGGAGATCCACAAGTTCACATTTGAGTTCTTTCAGAGCTCTCGGATGTATACCATCCAGGCCTGGTGATTTATCATTTTTTAAGTTGTCTATCAGTCATAGGACCTCCTCTCTCATCACCTCAATCTGACTCAGGTCTTTCAACACCACTCCCAAAATCAGCGGATCTGGAGCGGGCAAGCACTTCTCCTCTTCCACAGTGAAGACAGAGGCAAAAAATGCATTCAGCTTCTCAGCCATTTCCCTATCATCCTTCACTACTCATTTTACCCCTTGGTCATCCAAGGGACCCACTGCCTCCCTGGCTGGTTTCCTGCTTCTAATGTATTTGAAGAAAGTTTTATTGTTGGTCTTTATGTTTTTTGCTGTATGCTTCTCGTATTCCCTTTTTGCCTGCCTGATCACAGACTTGCATTTTATTTCCCTTTTATCAACCTCACTGAGACTAGCTTTCCATCACTTAAAGGAATCCTTCTTACCTTTTACAGCTTCCATTACTTTGTTTGTTAACCATGCAGACTTTTTTCTATACCTATTTGTGCCTTTCCTAACCTGTGGTATATATTTTTTCTGAGCTTCTAGGATTGTAGCTTTAAATAGTCTCCAAGCTTCCCCAGTGGTTTTGACCCTTTCTACTTTTCCTTTCAGTTTCTTCCTCACATGTCTCCTCATATCAGAGAAGTTACCCCTTTTAAAGTTAAAAATGGTTGTGTCAGTCTTTTTGGGCAACTCCCTGTTTATACAAAATGTTGAACTCAATAACATTATGGTCACTGTTCCCAAGTGGTACAATCACGTTTACATCTCTCACCAGGTCTTGGGCATTACTTAGGACCAAATCCAAGATTGCCTCTCCCCTGGTAGGTTCTGTGACCATCTGCTCCATTAGCACAGTTATTGAGAGTGCCTAGAAACTCAATCTCTTTTTCCTGACTTGAACACATATTGACCTATTAAAATCATCTATTATGACACAGTTTTTTCATCTAGCTGCTATCTTTAATTCATTCATCATTTTATAAACCTCCTCTATCTTTTGATCTGGTGGGCAATAACAAACTCCCAGTGTTAAGTTTCCTTTTGGGCCCACTATTTCAACCCATAGCATTTCCAGAAGTGAATCCAATTCTCCTGCCTTCTCAGTCTTACTGGACTGTATACCCTCTCTGACATACAGAGCCACCCCACCTCCAACCCTTCCTGCCAGTATTCCCTCTAAGCTGAGTTAGTGTGAGCTAGATCACAGTTTTTTAGCCTCCAACTCACACATTTTTGTCTTTGTTATGTCTGCTGACCACCACTAAGCACCAGCGGTATGCAACCGGAGCTTGGCTCCAAAGGACAACAGGGACTAGGATCCTGAGACTCCTGGTAAGCACCAATAGGAACTGTGGCAGGAAGTTTAAACCCGCCAATGGGACCTGTGGGTGTCACCCAGGGACTGTATATAGTTGGCCATCTGGGCCAGTTATTATGTGTGTTGTGTGCAAGTAAACTATGGCTGATAATCACTGAGCGTCTGTCTTCACTATGCATCAAACCCAGAACACAACAGTCTTAGCTCAGGAAGGATGGTTCCAGAGCAAACTAATTTATGCAGTAGCCAAATCTCTCGCTCACAACTTTAATGCCAGTAGCTCACAAAGTAGAATTCTTGCTCACAAGACTCCATAGCTTAGAGGGAACATATTCTTCCAATATAATTTATAACCAGGAATCATGGTACCCCACTGATTTTCCTCATCCCACCAAGTTTCTGAAATACCCATGTCTATTCTCCCCCCCCCAACACCAACCATTCCAACTCCACGATTTTACCTTGGACACTTCTAGCATTTCACATCTAGGCTCCAGAATTAAAGACTAGATAAAAAGGAGTGAGGTCAAAAAATCTTAAGAACATTTATCTTGTACATATTGGACAGCTAGTGTGATACAGAGTGCAAGACAGAGTTGGCAACCAGTGAGAGACCAGGGGGCATGGGGGTGGGGGTAGCTGTCAGCAACAGCAAGGTGTCAGTTCTGGGAAAAGCCCGGTAGTGATGTCACACCTCTCTAGGAATTGCTGGGGGAATCTGGAAGTGACATCACATATCTCTAGAAATTGCTAGAAATGTATGACATCACTTAAGAATTTTTCCCGGCATTTTTCCATGCCATCACCAACATTGTTTATTTATTTTTATTTTTTTTGTCCTGCTAGCTGCTGAAGTGTGTGCAGGAGATCTCCCACCCCCAGCAAGGATAAGGCAACCCAAGCACAAGACAAGGAACAGTCAAGCCAGGTTCAAATTCCCACTCTGCCATGGAGTTCACTGAGAGATCCTCTCTTTCAGCTAATCTCTTTCAGCCTAACCTATTGAACAGGGTTATTGTGAGGATAAAATGGAGAAGGGGACTTTGTCACTTTGTCACTTTGAACTCCTTGGAGGAAAGGTACAACAAAAATGCAATATATAATTGCTTTAATCCAAAAAGTGAGCTAGGCATTGTTATAGCACTTTTCAGATGACATGTCGTGTACAATGAACGTGCTTGTGTTGAGGGGGAAGCAGACTGTGGCAGCATGCTCTGTTCCAGGGCCAGCTCCAGGTCTGCATGGGCATTGTTCAGTAGAGTATAACTGGGCCCCTTTTCCCCTTTCGTTCAGCCCCTTTCACTTCTAACAACATCCCTTCGGCTCTGCCTTTTCTCCTTCAACCATTCCCTCTACCATTTCAATTTGCTCACACGGTAAAAAGAAATCATACGAAATTGTGTTTTGCTTGTTACTTTTATTACTTTGTATAAAACCAGAAGAAAATATGCCTTCCATGATTTTATTTGGTTCGCTATTCAAAAAAATTGGCATCATTTGTGTAAAAGCAATAAAAATATTGTTCTGGAGAAACCTCAGTCTGAAGATTTGTGGAAAAGTTTCTCCACTTGCATAAGTGAAAGTGAGGAAGCCAATCCATATCCATCCAAAATGTTTATGCAACTGAACAACCCTAACATCCTGAATATGTTTATTTGGAATTATCAGGTAAAAAGAAGGGAACTTAATTTTATCACTCAACACTGGATCAAAGGAGACATAGCTAATACAATAAAATAAAAACTTTTTTCATACTTAGAATCATTCATTTTTTTAAACCAAGAGTTACATCTTTGATACAATTAATTTAATCATTTAACACATATCATAATCCAAATCTTTACTTGTTGGTTCTATACATATATACTGTTTTAAAAACTGATTTGTATTATCTTTTTTTAAACTGTTCACTGCCTGGAGGGCCCTAATTGTGTACACAGGTGGCCAAGTATATATTTTGCTTGAGTGATATGATCAAAATGTGTACCATAATGATCAAAATGTGTACCATGAAAAAGCACCCCTAATGTATCGACTAGCTGTGGCAGCTGTGCAAAACTGATCTGATAGTGTTATGGTAGGAAGGGGGAAATGGTGTTTTTTCTTGCTGGGAAACTCTCTTACATCAGGAGTTCCCTGGTAAGTACCCTAGTTATCAGCTGACACTACTCAGTACCTCCTGGGAGCATCTAAAGTGTGACCTCATGAAAAGAAACTCTTCCAGTACAGTATTAGAGCAATAACAAAGTGACAGGATAGACACCCCAGAGAATACCTTATAATCAACTATATAATGCCCATGCTGCCTAGTATGTGTGGAAGAGATTAAAAGAAATATCCCAGATAAATTAATTGTACTAAGTGAAGCCAAAAAGACTGTCTTTATATATAAACAAATTATTACAAAAACAGAGAGAAAAAAGGCAAAGGATTGTTGGGTTCAAAGGTGGTAAAAATGGGTAAAAAACACAAAACAGGGAAAGGCACAACACCACAGATTTGTTCAAATGGAAAGCAATACAATTGGAACTAAGCTAAACACGCATTACCTAGGTAGCAGGTTCCTCAGAGTATGTGCAGAGTTCCTTGCAGTAACAAGAAGTTATTAATGCCTACCCAACTTCCTGTGGACTCAGTCACCATCCTAAACACACCAAATGATCCATTGTCTACAGCCAAACTCTACACTACCAAAGACAATAGGGAACCCTTAGTGTACAAGTATAGCCACAAATAACACCCACCAAGGGAAGACCATCCACAATTCACAACCATATATGCTCAAAACTATATTGCATTCATTGAAGTACAAAGAAGGGTTAGTGGTCATAAACCAATAGAATGTATAGCACATATCCAACAGATTGCTCATAACAATTTTACAAAAAGAACGTGTTCAAAACCAACAATAGGTTCCTCTGTAATTCCATATATAGATAGTGTCCACAGACCTCCAAACAGAAAGTAACTGCAGCAGAAGACATCCAGCAGACCAGCAGCTGTTGAAGATAATTGTAACTTCTTGATTTATACCTGGGAGAGATGCATGGCTATTATTCCTTCCCCAGGGAGTTGTCTGAGTCTAGCCCTGATGGAGAAGAGTTGGGTGCTGACAGAGTTTGAATTCAGCCCCGACTGAGAAGAATCTAGTACTGACAGAGAAAGGTTTAGTACTGACAGGGTTTGTGTTTAGCCCTGACTGAGACCAATTTAACACAGACGGAGTACTGGGAAGGTTGGTAGGAGGAGTGGGTATTTAGGTGAATACTCCCATTTGGGTCAGAAGGGGGGATAGGTCTTCTAGTGAGAGAAGAATTTCCCAGGCCAGTTAAAAGAAGGAAATAGCTCTGAAGAGTGGAGAGACCCCTGGTCAGATGTGTTTAGGAACTGCCTTTTAAATCCTGAAGAGACAGTAAAAACTCAAGAAGAGTACTGGTGTGTTTAGTGAAGGAGCTTGGGTACTGGACAGAGTATCCCAGCCTTCTGGAAACAAAAAGAACCAAATATACTCAAGAAAGTATACTGGAGTGTTTGAGAAACACTGAAACAAAAGCCTCTCATTTAAAAAATTCCAAGTCACTGTGAAAAACTTAAGAAACCCTCAATTGCTTGAAACATATGAGCTGTAGTCTGTGCCTATGCTGATTTACCTCAGAAATTTTACCCCTGATTTCATCTGACCTTTCCCCTCTACGGTGAATAAAATATTCTGTTATTTTTGAACTTTAAAAAACCTCAAATGCTATTTCAGTTGTTTAAGGGGAATCTCAGCCCTTCCTTCAGGTTCCTGGATTAAGCCAGCAGCAAAATTTCATACTGCGACAGGTTGGGACTGCCACAATTCTTCAGAAAGGAAGAAAATTGATATATAGGGCTGCTCGGTCGGAGAGGGAAAACAGAGGGAAAATCTTGCCTCTGAGGGAGGAAAGTGGGCAAGGTCATCATATTTTGGTGGCAGTGCCATGATACAAAAAATACCCCACAAATACCACCACGTAGACCTAGAGAGGCACATGGAAATAGTCAGGGAGAGGAGACAACCATTGAGGAGACTCCTAGTCAGGCAGTAGAAATTATGAGAATAAAAATTGTACTGGCAAAAATAGAATATGAGAGGGATAAAGCCAGAATTGAAGCCAAGAAAGAACAACTAATACAGTTAGCCAAAATTCAAGCAGAAAAAGCCAATGTAGAAGCCGAGAAAGGATTAGCCAAAATTCAGGCAGAACAAGAAAAGGCTATAATGCCACAGTAGGAGAGTGAGAGGGAAGCTGAGAGGGAGCATGACAAAGAAATGTATAATATGAAAATGAAGGAAATACAGTTAAGGACAGAATTGTTGCTTCCACAGAGAAGTGGGGAAAGTACCTCAATGGAACAAAAGAAATTTCCACATTTTCAAAAAGGGGATGATGTGGAGGCATTTCTCTTCAGTCTTGAACTAACTTGTCAAGATTTTGGGGTCACTGTCATGGAAACCTCCAGGGGTCCAAAATCCCAGACACTCAAGGTAGTGCTCTTGACCTGTTAAGATTTTACCTATTAAGATTTATTAGCTGCCTTTCCATCTGATGGGAGCTCAACATGGTTTACAGCATAGATAAAACACATAAAATAAAATACATTAAGAAAAGATTTAAAATCAGGCTTCCGGTCAGAGTAAAATGGCGAACTGACACACCTTGCAATCGTGCAGGGTGGACGGTGGCTTCTTCTGACAGTTTGGGCCTTTATACTGCCCAACACAGCCTCCCCCAGGCAGGGGGTCGACAAGCAAGCAACGAGGTCCAAGTGAGAGTTGAGATTGGCGTGTATAAGTCTCGAAGGAGGCTTGTTTACACTTTGATCCCCTCTCAGAAGCGGGCATATGCAAGACAGCACTAAAGAAGCCAACCGGGCTGGGAATCCAGCTTAAATTCGTCATTTCCTGACTTCTTAAGAATGAGTGGAGACGAAAGTGAGAAGAGGCAATGCGAAGCCCCAAGATAAGCATGCAAGGTAACATAAACATTTTTTTTACCGGAATGGAGATCTAGCGAAATTTGAACAAGGCGGATAAGTGTAAAAGACTTAATCTTGAATAATTGGGCCATTGAGGATTGATGAAGAGTTTGTCAAAGCAAGCAAATTGAGAAAAACAGACATTGTTTATCATTCCTGTGGTTAGAAAGATCTGGAGCGGAGTTTAAGACTGAAACTAACGAGAACGATCGCGAGACTAAAGTGTTGCAGCTATCTGTGTCCGGCTATTATTTATTTATTTATTTATTTATTTATTTATTTATTTATTTGGATTTGTATCCCGCCCTCCCCGAAGGCTCAGGGCGGCTAACAACAAGGCACGCATGCCAACTTTAAAACAAGTTCAATAGTATAAAACCAGAATATAAACATATAAACAATATATAAACAATATAAAACATAGAAACAACATTCAGGCAATGAAACAAGATGGGGCAGATTATAGCCCCCGGCAGACGTTAACCCCCAATAGCCAAACAGCAGCCAAACAGTAGCACATCACCCCCTCTCCTGCCAGGGCCGCCCAGCACTCAATGGTGATGATAGTGCGATGGCAGATGGCTAACCATGGCGTCTGACATTAAAATCGACTGAATTGGAGCAAAAAACACAAGATATAGCCAAAAAAATGGAAACAAATCTACAGGACAATCGTAAACTGGAGGCAATGATGGAATATAGAGCGATGTTAAACCATCTGAGAATAAGAGGGATTGAAGAAAAGACAGATGAAGATATACATATGATAGTGACGACTGCTTTGATGGAGTATTTGGGAGAAGATCAAGGAGAACTGGATTCTGATTTTGATTTGATTTATAGAGTAAATTCAGCATATGCTCAGAGAAAGAATTTGCCAAGAGATGTTATTGTACAATTTGTAACAAGGAAGATGAAGGAGGATATTTTCAAAAAACAATTTACACAACCTTTGGAAATCGATGGCAAAAAGATAATAATAATGAGAGAACTCCCAAGAATGATTTTGCAAGAAAGAAAGAAATATAAGAAGTTGGTAGACAAACTGAAGCAGCTAACCATCAGGTTCAGATGGGAAATACCATATGGTCTGTCTTTCACCTACAATTCAAAGAGACATACGATCAAGACTCTAGGAGACATGTATAGGTTCAAGGCAGAAAATTGAGAAGATTTTGGAGATATTTAAAGACAAGACATGATGGATTACAAATTGTTATCGTGGCATGTAAATGGACTTAATTCACCCTCCAAAAGGAAGTTAGTAAATTATTGGCTGCAAAAACAAAAATCTAATATTATCTGCTTGCAAGAAACTCATATTAGAAAACGGAACAATAAGTATTTGACCAACAGAAAATTAGGAGAAGAATTTTATTCATTGGCAGAAAAAAAAATAACGGAGTTGTGACCTATGTAAATAAAGAATTGGATCCAAAACTAATTTTTAGTGACAAAGATGGGAGATATATTGGAGTTGAAATTACAATGCTTCAGAAAATGACTCTGGTAGTTAACTTGTATGCGTCTAATGGAGCTAAAGAAATTTTTTTTAAAGACTTGATGAAGGAATTAGACCAAGTGAACTACGAGCAGATAATTCCGGCAGGAGACTTCAATGGTACGGTTAATAATAAATTGGACAGAAAATCTGAAAAGAAGGACGAGAAGGTAGGGAAATTACCAAAAATTTTCTTTAAATTGATGGAACAAGAGAAATTAGAAGATGTCTGGAGAAAATGGAATCCCAAAGTTAAAGACTTTACTTTCTATTCCAACCGACACAATTCCTTTTCCAGAATAGATATGATTTGGATGTCTGGTGACATGGCGTTAGAAACTCAGAAGGTGGAGATTTTGCCAAAGACTAATTCTGACCATAACCTGGTGGTTTGGACGTTAAAAGAAAAGGTGAAACAGTTTCATTGGAGAATAAATGAAGACCTATTGGATAAGACGAAAGTAATTGAGACACTATGTAAGGAAACACAGTCATTTTTTCAATTGAATTTGAATCAAAATGTTAAAATACAGATGGTCTGGGATGCATATATGGCTGTAATGAGAGGATTACTTATATCGTTGAATGTGATGGATAAGAAACAGAATATAGAGCAGCAAAAGGAGTTGCAAGAAAGAATTCAGCAAAAAGAAAAAGAATTGAAGAGGAGACCTGGAAAAAATAAAATTATTAAAGAAATTCAAATTTTACAAGAGCAATTGAACGTGATACTTAATTGGGAACTTTATTGGAATTTAAAGAAATTACAACAAAAATCCTTTGAAGGAGCAAATAAACCAGGAAAATTTCTGGCATGGCAATTGAAAAATCGAAGAGAGAAAAAGTTAATAAACAAAATTATTGAAGAAGGCAAAAAAATTGTGGATATGAATGGTTTAAAAAGAGTTTTTTTCAAGTATTATGCGATGTTATTTCAAAAAAATAATATAGGCTCTGAAAAAATTAAAAAATATTTGGACATGGTAGAAATTCCAAAAGTTGGAATAAAAAGTAAGGAAATGTTGAATGGCTCAATTCAAAAAGAAGTTTACAAGGCAATAGAAGATGCCAAATTAGGGAAAGCTCCAGGTCCAGATGGATTTACAGTAAAATTTTACAAAAAACTAAAAGAGGAGCTAACCCCAATTTTGGAACTTTTAGCAAATGAGATACAGGTAACCAAAGTGATACCAGAGGCGTGGAAGGAAGCCAATATATCACTCATACCAAAAGAAGGACAAGACTTAACAGATGTTAAGAATTACACACCAATTTCTTTACTTAACAATGATTATAAATTGTTTGCCAAAATAATTTCAGAAGGACTGAAGAATTATTTGAAAGACGTTATAAATGAAGAACAAGCCAGTTTCTTACCAAATAGACAAATTAGGGGTAACTTAAGGACGGTCATAGATGCTATTGAATATTATGATAAACATCCAGAAAAGGAGGTTGCTTTCCTATTTGTAGATGCAGAGAAAGCCTTTGATAATTTAAACTGGGACTTTATGTTTCAACTGATGGAAAGAATGGATATTGGACAGCCCTTTTTAAATGTAATTAGGGTGATTTATTCAGAACAGAAAGCATTGTTAAATGTAAATAAAGAGATGACGGACTATTTCAAGGTTCAAAAAGGGACCAGGCAAGGTTGCCCGCTATCCCCCTTATTGGTTATTTGGGTTTTGGAAGAATTGTTGGCGAAGATAAGAGAAGATAAAGACATAAGGGGACTTACAATAGGGGGCTTTACATACAAATATAGGGCATTTGCGGACAATGTAATGTTTTTGATTGAAGATCCATTAATTAATTTACCATTGTTGATGGAAAAGATCAAGGAATTTGGAGACTTGGCGGGATTTTATGTCAATAAGAACAAAACAAAGGTGTTATGTAAGAACATGACAAAAGAGAAACAACAGGAACTGCAAGAAATAATACAATGTGAAGTGGTAAAAAAACCAAAATATTTAGGAATTGAGTTGACAATGAAAAATATAGATCTTTTTAAGAATAACTATGAGAAGATTTGGTGTAAAATCCAACAAGATATAAAAAAATGGGACACTTTGAATCTGTCATTAATGGGAAGAATTTCGGTAGTCAAGATGAATATTTTACCGCGCTTAATGTTTTTATTTCAGACGATTCCGATAGTGAAGGACTGTAAAGTGTTGAATTCGTGGCAGAAAGAAATTTCAAAATTTGTTTGGGCTGGAAGAAAACCGAGGATCAAAATGAAGATTTTATGTGATGCAAAGGAAAGAGGAGGATTCCAACTACCTAACTTTAGATTGTATCATGATGCGGACTGTCTGACTTGGTTGGCTCAATGGGTTAATTTGGACAATAGAAAAATGTTGGCGTTGGAAGGACATGACCGTAAATTTGGTTGGCATGCCTATTTATGGTATGAGAAATACAAAATGGATAATTTTTTTAAACACCACTTCATAAGAAGATCACTGTTTATGACCTGGATGAGATATAAAAGATTTTTTTTTGAAGCAAGACCATTATGGATAGTACCGGCTGAAGTAATTAAACCACTTTTGAGGCATAAAGGAGAAGACTGGATACCTTACAGAGATATCTTGAAGGTAGAAGGGAGTAGTTTTGTGATGAGAGCTAGAGAAGAATTGGAATTTGAATATGATTGGTTAAATTACAGACAGATTTATGATTTATTTAAGGCTGACAAAAAGAGGTATGGCTTCAGGAAGGAGAATAATGAAATTGAAGCTGTGTGGGCGGAGGAGGGGAAAAAAGTGATTTCAGAAGTTTATAGAGTTTTGTTAAAATGGTATACTGAGGATTGTAAAAGAACAGATGGTAAAATGGGCTATAAATATAAATAGAGAAATAGATATGTCAACTTGGGAGGATCTGTGGAAAAAGTCAATTAAAATTTCAACATGTGCTAATGTGAAAGAAAACTGTTATAAAATGATGTATAGATGATACGTGACACCAAAAAAAATTGCTAATATGAATGAGAATTTGTCTAACAAATGTTGGAAGTGTAAAAAAAAGGAAGGCTCATTTTATCATATGTGGTGGACTTGTGATAAAGCGGCAACTTACTGGACAGAGATTCATAATGAAATACAGAAGATCCTGAAGTGTACTCTGAAAAAACAACTTGAAATGTTACTTTTAGGTCTTAAAATGGAAGAAGTGCATGTAACAAAAAGAACATTGTTATGGTATTTGATTACAACAGCAAGAATGACATTTGCCCAATGTTGGAAGCAAGAAAAAATACCAGAAAAATGGGACTGGATAAAGAAGATGCTTTTTATGGTAGAAATGGATAAACTGACGAAGAAGCTTAATGGTAAAGAAGATGAAGAATTTTTCATAGAATGGAAAGACTTTAAAGACTATCTTGAAATGAATTGGGATGTAAGAAATAAGTTACTCTGCTTTGATAACTATTACGGACAGAAAAAAGAAAGTAATGACCGAATAATAGCTAAAATGTTACCTCAGGGTCAGATTGAATGAATTAATATGTTTTAAAAGAAGAATTGAATATGGGATAAGTTTTTATTGTTATTGAATATTGAATGAAATAGTTAGCGGGGTGGAGCACTGCTGGAAGCCAAGGGGGGAGGAAGGGGATAAATGAAAAGGATGTATTTAAAAGTATTATGGCTTATGGAGCGTGTTAATATATCCTGTCAATAAAGTTTTATTAAAAAAAAGAAAAGAAAAAAAAATCACAGTATTGTAAAGCTACTTCCCAGCATTTTGTTGCTTCAGAAAAAAAAAAGAATAAGTATGATGTAATATTACAAAAAATTCCTTTGCCTGGCCAAAACTGTCTGCAGTATGCATCAATACAAGATTCCAGTTGTGGGGAGAAGGTACAAAGAAAGTCTGGGGATTTTTTCCAGAACAATGGCTTGCATTCCTTTAGCACCATTATCCCAGTATTGGCCACAAATATTAGACACCAACAATCCATACTTTTCTGTCACCCTGCACAGCATAATGCTTGCAAGACCTTTCCCTGTTGAATTTATAATATGCAGAAATTCCAAAAAAAATTCTCCTTGATATCCAATGATCTGCTGTTAACACAGAGTGGGCAAATTGTCCCTTGGCACCTTGGTGAGAGCTTAGCATCTATCATCATAAAGTAATAAAGTTGTCATTTTCCACTTTACTGTGGTGTGAAGTTTGCAGTGTAAGAAAAAACACACAACTATTTTATAGAGGGGTGGGCATCAGCATCTGGCCCACTCTGTCCATTGCTGATACCAGGACAATTACTAATGTATAGAGCTGTCACCAAGTTCTTATACATACATTGAACATGCAGACTCTACAGAGACTTTCAAATCTACATGTTCACTGGTCAGTGATGGAGCCTGCTATCATATTCTTACTTTTCCCATGTGCATTCATTTTACACAGCATAGGAAACATGTGCCAGATGATAAAAGAAATATCCAACGTGTATCTTGCCAGTGTATTGTAGAATGCATGGCATTCATTAACCTAATGCTCCAATTTTCATTGTAATTTCCATCTCCCTCTTCTGTTTTCTTTGAAAGGAGAGAAAAGCCAGGGTTTAATTTGGCACAGAACCCTCTTGGCTCTTAGCTGTCTTGGCCTTCTGCCTCCACCAGTTCTCCCACAACAAATCAGTCAGGACCCACAAAAGCTGTAAAGATCCTTCATGCCTTCTCCTATTATTTTTGAACCTGCTCCCCAGAATTAATTTCCCAGTGATAACCTCCTTCCCCCATGTCAACAACATAAACGATACCAGAGCTCCTAATTCACAGTTTTTCCCAAGGGCTTCATCAGCAGTTCAGCTGTTGATGCTTAAGTAAATGAGCAGAGCAAGGAGAAAGCCAATGTTTGTATTCCTGTTCTTTCCATAATGGCGTACATTAACACTAGCCTAATATCATTCCAATACTGGGAAACTCCTAAGGCTCATTTCAAAATGGTAAGTAACTAAGTACATGTGGTGAGCATGTGAGTCTGAGATGGAGACATGAAAGATTATAATATAAATGGATGTGTATGCAAAACAGAAGGCACATTGAGACAATGGGGTGCCACAATTCTTTAGGAAAATTCAGCATCTTTAATTGGGAAAGCCCCCCCCCCCATGTTAAAAAACATACTGTGGAAAAGTAAAGTTCATAATGTTTTAGTATCTGCTCGGCATTGTATCCATCCAGGAAATTAGATCTATGAAGGCTTATGGGTAATAACCCCATAGCACCCAACACCAAAACAGAACAAATCTTTACTAGAACATAGGCAAGACCAGGTCTGGGCCCTGCTAGGCCATAACCAGCCACAGCCAGCAACTAATATGACAAGTGAAAAGTGAAACTAAGGAACACAGTATCACACTAGAAATCTGTCTAGCTGAGTCTCAAGAGACACATGTTCCATGTGCTGCAGACCCGTCTTCACAGACTGCACTGCTGGATCTGCCAGTTGGAGGAAGGGCGTAGGGTAGGATTGTGTTGTGTACTATCTAAGGACCACACACGCGGTTGCCTTCGCACGTGGTCATGCGAATAGGCAAAGCTTCGCTTACTAAAGCAATAGCCAACGCGGATCCTAGAATGGACCTATTGGTCAGGCAGGATCCAAGCTGTAACCTATGGGAAATAGGGGGCACTGTAAATAACCTATCACGGGTGTGGGGTGTGTGTGGGTGTGGTTTTCCAACAGGGATTTAAGCAGGCCTCCGGTCCTGCTCAGTTGTCTTGTGTTGGAGCTAAAATAAACTATTAGCTGAAATCACGCGTCTGAACCCAGTACTTTACACTGGCGACGAGGATGGGATCCCATAAGCATGCCTAATCCAGCATCCGGCAAGGATCAGCCATCTGAGTCCCCGGACTTAGCACCAAGCAAAGCACCATGCATCGAGGTCCAGCCCACCGCACCCCACATCGCCACTCCAGTCAGGGCTGCTGCTCCGGGACAAATATCCGTCTTCGACCCCACTCACCCTGAGCTATAGGAAGCATGGATCGAACAGCTAAAGTACTTCTTCCAGTTTCAAGGTACAATTGACACCGGTAAGAAGAAAGCATGGCTGCTCAGCACGTGCAGAGTCGCCCACCTGGTCCAGAGCCTCATCACTCCGAAGACCCTAGAAGAAGCCACCTACGATGAGCTGGTAAAGGCCCTCACCGACCACTTTGCTCCATAACCATCCAAGATGGTGATGCACATGGACTTCTTTGTGCGCAACCATGGGTCCAGAGAAGCGGCCATCGAATACATGGCTGACATTTGCAGGTTGGCAATCAACTGCAACTTCCCCGCCATCGAGGACAACCTCTTAAACCAATTTGTTTGGGGTGTCCGGGACCCGAAGCTCTAGAGAAAACTTGTTGGCCATGAGAACCTCACCCTGAACCAGGCACTGTGGGTGGCCACGGCGTTCAAAAAGGCCCAGTGGGATCACCAGGCTTACTCGACCCATCAGGCCACCATCATTCGGAGCCCCAACACCTCGGACAAAGAGGAGGTACTCCAATGGTCCACACGCCACGACTCATGCGCTCCATCCATGGTCTCCCTGCCAGTGAGGACCAGCGCTCAAGTGCCCACCAAGTTCAGCGCCCAAGCACTCTGCACCAGCTGCAGTGAGGACCATGAACATCACACCTGCTGATTCCGCAATGCTACCTGCCAGTCCTGTGGCAAGACTGGCCACATAGCACAAGTCTGCAGATCCTGAGGTAACTGAGGACAATGGGCAACAGCGCACCAAGAGGCAACGGAACTACACACCATGAGCCTCAGCCACCAGCACCAGGTAATGAATTTGCCCCCAGATGCCCCCAACAAAATATATGTAATGGTGTTGACAGAAGGGTCCCCATGTGAGATGGAGATAGGCACGAGCTCTTCCTTCTCCATCATCTCTGTGGAGACTCTCTAGAGACTCTGCCCTCAAGGGGGGCCCCACCTAGACAAACCACGCAGCCTCACCTTACAGGACTTCCAGACGAACCCAGTGGCCATCAAGGGGTGGGGCAAATTCAGGGTGCAATACAAGGACTTTAAGGGACAGTTGGATCTGCTGGTGGTAGAAAGAAGGCTCACTAGCCTGCTTGGACTGTCGTGGTTTGGGCCCCTGGGGTTTGGGGTGACTGGGTCAACCAAGTGCAGCCGCAGGACTTTAACGCAGTCTGCGATTAATTCCTCACAGTGTTCAATGGGATGCTTGGCCACTACACCTGACCTCCGGTTTCCCTCAACCTAGACCCGGTGGTATGACCCGTCCACAAGAAGGCCAGCCGTGCCCTGTTTGCATTGCAGCCAAAGATAGATGGCAAGCTAGACTGCTTGGTGGCACAAGGGGTCCTAGACCCCATCCCTCATGCCCGCTGGGAGACCCCCATTGTCATGCTGGTGAAGCCAAATGGGGACATCCGGATATGCGTGGACTATAAATGCACTATCAATAAGGCTCTCCAGGATCATGCATATCCCGTTCCCATCATTAGCCATGTCCTTGCCTCCTTGGCAGGCGCCAAGATTTTTGGGAAACTCGACCTGGCCCAGGCATACCAGTAACTACCAGTAGACGATGCCACCGCCGAGACCCAGACTATAGTCTCTCACAGGGGGGCGCAACGTAGGTAGCTAATAGGTTGGAGTGGATTTAATACATCTGCTGATGGTTCTTATTGTTGTATTGAGTTGGACATCAAGTTTGTGGACATAGGGGCTGTTGAGCCACACTGAAGCACTGTATTCCGTGGTACTAAACACCAATCCCAAAGTTGAGCATCTAAATGTTGTAGCAGACGCACCCCAAGTTGTACCACATAATTTTTGGAGAATGTCGCTTTGTGTGTGTATTTTTGCTGCTACATTGGTAAGATGGTGCTTATAGCTCAAGTTCCTGTCCAGAGTAATGCCAAGGTACTTAGGTGTATGGCTGGAAGTTGGGTGCCATTAAGGAAGACATTAAGTTCAGTAGGATGAACTCTTTGGGATTATAACCTGTTGAGGCTCCCTCCCTCCTCAAACCCCACCCTTCTCCAGTCAAAGTCACAGAACTCTCAGCATATGTTTGAACATGTAGAATGAGGTCCTTTCTGCCTTGAGCCTCAGCTTGAAACCTCTTCCTGAGATCACTCTGTGTTTGCCTGGCAGTCTACAATTTTTTTTTACCATTTCAGCAAACTTTTATGACAAAAGTGTGCTTTACGATTCTATTTTTTTTTGTAACTCTATTTTTATTAATTTTTTCAAAATAACTTTTTATAATACAAACAACATATAACAATGCAACATATTACGTTAACATAACTTCAACAAATAAACAACTAACAACATGAATCAACAATATCTAAAGTTAATACAATATAAATTCTTTATATTTAATAGGAAGATCCTTAAAGTCGTTCTTTTCTGTTTCTATATATTGAACAAAGGAAAACCATTTTTCCATAAAATTCAACTTTTTTGATGAGCCATCAGCTATTAATCGTTGTGTAGCTATTTTATCATAGATAACTACGTCCCAAATTTTTTGAAACCATTGGCGTACTGTTGAAATTTTTTCTGCTTTCCAAAGTTGAGCTATCAAGGTCTTAGCTGCAAGTAACAATACAGCTATAAGCTCTGCAGTTTGCTTAGTCATTAACCCATCATCCCAAATATTTAGTAGAAGAGATTCTGGAGTGTTTGGAATTCTATGTCCTGTTATTTGCTCTGTGATTGATATTACTGATTCCCAAAATGGACATATTTTGCAGCAAGCCCACCAACAATGTATAAATGATCCAGTAGATTGTCCACATTTCCAACACTTTGGTGAGTTAATAGAATGACTATAAAAAAGCCTTTGTGGTGTAAGGTACCACCTAGCAAAAACTTTATAGTTTTGAAGTTTAATGTTTAGAGATCTTGAAGAATATAGGGGTGAAGACCATATTTTTATCCATTGGTCTTCCGATAATTGTATTTGACAATCTTTTTGCCAAACAGATTGTTGTGAAGTCATACAAGACCACTGTTTTTGATTTAATAAATAATAAATAATTTTTATAATGCCTCTTTTGTTTGGACTACCAATGTTAACTAATTTTTCAAAGTTGGTCATAGATCTAACTAGATTGGCTTTTAGGTCATTTGTGTTAGCCATAAAGTGGAGTTGGTGATATTGCAACCATGGTATTGTAAGTTGGTATTTTAATGCTAATTGTTCTCTAGACCAAAGTTTTCCTTGATGGCTGATCTGGTTTAACCTAAAGATTTCTTTTTCCCTCCAGATTTTATATGTTTCTATTTCCCTACCTGGCTCAAACCAACTTTGTCCTAAAAAGGCTGATACTGATGAGATATCAGGGGCTAAAATATTTCTGTGTTTATCCCATATGTCTAGTATAATTTTAAGAAAAGGGTTCTGATTTACACTCGATCATCTATCTTTCTTTCTATTCCAAACTGCTTCATGAAGAAAAAACGGCTGAAGGTATTCTTTTTCCATTATTACCCAGTCTTTCTGTATATTAGGTATCATATAATATAATATATTTTTAAGTTGAGCTGCTAAATAATAATTTTTTAAATCTGGCAATGCCAGCCCTCCCAATTTAGTAGGGTGTGATAATAAAGTATGACTTATACGGGGTAGTTTTTTACCCCAAAGAAAATTTTTCCATTGTGTTCTCCATTTTCAAAACTCTTTGTCTTGAATCGGTATAGGTAGATTTTGAAAAAGAAATAAAAATTTTGGGAAAAGTATTGTTTTTATAAGTTCTAACAGAGAGAAGTTAAATTTAGCCCATTTATCAATAGTGTCTTTGACTGATTTATACAATATTACAAAATTACTGTTAAATAGATCTGAAAAATCCAATGGTATTACAATACCTAAGTGTTTCCATTCCTTATTTACCCACTTAAAAGGAAAATGATTTGAGATAAATTCTTTATCTTCTTCTGATATACAGATAGGATATAATTCAGGTTTTTTTTACATTTATAGTAAAACCTGAAATACTATGAAAAGAGTTATTTTTTTCAATCAAAGGATTTAAGGTATCTTTTGGATTGTTTAAGTAAATAACAGTATCATCTGCAAAAAGTCCTACTTTGTATATACCAGATTTTGTAGAGATGCGTTTTATGTTTGGATCTAATGATAAGGCAAAAAGAATTGGGGAAAGTGGGCATCCTTGTCTCGTCCCTCTTGTTAATCTTATTTCTTCTGATCTATAGTTATTAACCACTATTTGAGCTTTGGGTGCTTTATATATTATTTCTATGGACCGCATAAAGTTTGGGCCAAAATTCATAAATTGTAAAACTTCTTTTAAGTAAAAAATTTCAACTTTGTCGAACGCTTTCTCTGCGTCTAACGCAAGAATAGCCAATTTAATTTTATGGGATTTGCAATAATTAATAAGGTTAAGTCATTTTCTAATATTATCTGATATTGATCTGCCAGGGATAAACCCTGACTGATCAGTATGCACATACTTTGAAATTATTTTATTAAGCCTAGCTACTAGAATTGAAGATTTTTTAAAAAAATAATGATTTAAAATTGAAATCGGACGATATGAGTCCATGTCAAGTTTATTTTTTCCTGGTTTTAGGAGAACTATCATTCTAGCTTCAGACCATGTTTGTGGCATTTTCCCATTAGTTAAGACATAACTGCATGTATCAAGTAGATGGTCTATAATAAGACTTTGAAATTTTTTGTAAAATTCTATTGGTATCCCATCCCTACCTGTAGATTTATTATTTTTAAGTCTTCTCAGAGCCTCTATTAGCTCTAGTTTTTCTATTGGTTTTTCTAAATATTCATGATGTTCGTTACTTAATTTAGTTCCAAAATTTATTGAGGTCAAATAATCTTGTATTGAGGTTTTTTGTGGGTTGTTAGTTTTATAAAGTGAGCTAAAATAAATGGAAAAGGCATCTGTAATGTCCTTTGATGATATTGCCATGTTTCCTTGTGGTGTACGTATCGCATGGATTTGTGTTGAGGCAGATTTTGGGGCTACTCTTAGTTTTAACCATTTGACCGATTTGGAGGTTTTTGTTACATATCTGCTTCATATATAATAGATTTTTTTGTATTGATGAGGTTTCCAAAACTTCCAATTTTTTTCTTTCATCATTTAATTTTTTAAGAGTTTTCTTTCCTCCAAACCTCATGTGTCATTTTTCTAGTTCTGCTATTTTAGTTTGTAATTCAAGGATTAATTTTTGTCTATTTTTCTTATAGATCGAGGCCAATGAAAGGAGTCTACTTCGCAGTACTACATTAAAAGCGTCCCAGATGTTTTCTTTAGATGCTTCACATTGAGAATTGAAATCAAAATATTCCTGAATGTTCCTTGAGATGATGTCACAGAGATTTTGTTGTTGCAAAAGCAATTTATTTAAAGACCATGAAGGACCTTTGCCATCACTATCCATATTAGAAAAAAAACAAGAGACCCAAGCGTGGTCTGATAATATTCTATTACCAATCTCCGCTTCGCTGATTGAATTCAGAAGGGAAACTGAGGCTAATATATAGTCTATCCTTGTATAGACATTATGAACTGAAGAAAAATATGTAAATTCCTTTGCGCCTTGATTACAATGGCGCCAGACATCAGATAGACCATTAAATTCTAATGTTTGTTTTAATTCAGTGAGTTTAAACAATGCACTGATTTTTGTATGCCTTTTGTGTGTTTTGTCTATTTTCGGATCTATTATTAAGTTAAAATCACAGCCTATTAACATTTCTCCTGTTTTAAATATTTGGAGTTTCTCAATTGTTTCCTGTATAAATGTATGTTGATTTAAATTTGGAGCATAAATGGATGCAATCGTCAAATGTGTTTCCCCAAAGGTTCCTTTAATAAAGATATATCTACCTTTTTGTCTGATTCCATTTGTTGCACTTTGAAAGGTACATTTTTAGAAATTAAAATTGCCACCCCCCGAGATTTGGAGGATCCTGGGGCCTGAAATGTTTGTTCAAACCATTTTGATTTTAAAAGATAGGGTTCAATTTTCTTTTTATGTGTTTCCTGCAAACAGAGAAAGTTGGGACGTTCCTTATTCATGAGATTTACTACTCCTTTAATTTTAATAGGATTATTCAATCCTCTACAATTCCATGTTATGAATTTGTATTTCTGGCTCATATTCAATCAAAGCTTTCAATATTCAAAAATTCAACTTCAAAATTAAAAATAAAATAAAAATCTATACCTACAATACTTCCCAACTTTATAATAACTGTTAAAAACTTACACACAGAAAAAAACAACCCTCAAAGCCTTATTCAGGCTTACACTTAACAGGAGATAAAAGACACACTGTCTCCTGTCTGAAAACGGTAAAGAATATGGGAAATTAAACTCAAAGACTCCTGCCACCTAGCAGTTCAGCAAGAATTGCAAGTAGATAAATAGTACCACGTGGAAGGTAACAGCGTCCGTGCGCCTTGGTGTTTAGCTGTGGCCCATGACCACGGAAACGTCTCGGACAGCGCTGCTCTTCGGCTTTGAAACGGGATGAGACCGCAACCTAGAGTCGGATTCGACTGGCTTTAGGGGAACACCTTTACCTAAACTCAAAGAATTATATCAACATGTTATTTCCCCCTCCCTCCTCTTAAAGATTTCTTCTAAGTTTTTAAATTAGGCACAAAATGAGCACTTTTAAACTAATATTATCATATTTAAATGAAATATCAACACTGCTTCCTGCAAGGCTTCTATATTAAGATCATATAGAAAATGAATTATATAAGTTCTAATATATAAATCAAAAATACATATAAAAATATATAACTCCTCCGCCTATTCCCCTTGTACTAAATGCAATAAATTGTTATTGTCTAAAATAAACATTATAATATAACTACTATAAATAACACATTTTTTATAAACAAGCCATTTTTTCTTTTTCTTTCATTGTTATACTACCTAAATCCCCCCTCCCCCCTTTATTATATATTTTTGTATTATTATTATTATTATTATTATTATTATTATTATTATTATTATTATTATTATTATTATTAAACAGTTAACACTTTTTTTTTTTCTTTTAACTTTAACATATTAACCATATTTAAAAACAATCCCACCACCCATGTTATATTTTTAATCCCAGGAATACTCCATTACTACTAAAATAAAACACTTTAGATTATGTATAACAATCAAACGTTCACAACCTTGATGTAATAATAAAAATAAAAATAAAAATTAGTGGCTTAACCATTATGAAATAAGTTTGTTTCCATAAGCACTGTTAACTTAAAGTTAAGGTGTTTCTTTGGGGAACAGTTTCTTCTATTTGGCGGCTAGAATACAGAGTTCTTCATCTTCTTCCGATGAGAGGCGCAGGTTCAGTATTTCCAACAGCTTTTTGCCAGACTCAATGTCAGTGGCTTGGAGTATTTTCCGTCTCTGAAGATCAAGATATCTGAGGATTGACTCCAGCAAAAACGTATTTTAGCTTCATATATTTTCATTGAGAAGATCTTCAATAATCATCGTTTATCCAGTATTTCCGGTGCAAGGTCTAAAAGAAAACGCACTTTTGATCCATTATGAGATAGTGAACCTTGTTTCCTTGACTTTCGGAGAACTTTGTCTCTTGTGCATGGGTAGACAAATTGAACAATAATGTCTCTAGGATGACCTCTCTTTGCTAAGGCTAAAGGGCCAATACGATAAGCTTGAGCAATTGCTGGAGCCAGACCATTTTCAAGAGAAAGCGCTTTGGCTAGCCAAGAGGAGATAAAAGATGCAAGGTCTGTGCTCCCTTCCACGTTCTCATCCAGCCCTCTAAGTTTCAGATTTTGTTGTCTCCAGCGTTGTTCAAGTGTAGCTATTTTAGTGGAGAGAACTTACTCTCTGTCCTGTAGTATTTTTACTTCTTCTTGAAGGGTCTCTCCAATCTCCATAGCCGTTTCAGCTATTTTAGAGGCTTCTTTAACATCATTTGTCAACTCAGTCAATTTGTTATTTATTGGATCCAGTTTTTCATCTAGAGTCTCTCTTATCGATTTAGTAATATCAAATTTAAGTTCAAATAAAACTTCTTTAGTCACATACCGTGTTTCAGTATCTCTGTATTCTGTTGCGGCCACCATTTTGGAGCCTCTGGCTTCGTTGTCTTCCAAACTCTTTTTCGACTCACCACACGGAAAAAAGGCTTTTACCATTGTCGTTTCTTTTTGAGTGGGCTTTCCCTTTGTTGCTGCGTTTTCCCCCATAATCTGGGAACCAAACTGATGTATTGTGCCTTTTATTTAATAACATTAAGAGGAGAGGAGTCGGGAGCTTCAGAGAATTGCGTCTGCCATTACCCGACGACGCTCCGCCCCCCCTTTACGATTCTATTTTCTTGTGATGTCTGAGAACAAGAATACCATTATTCAGGATAGACCCCAAATTAGAAGATGAAATGTTGTCTAGTATCTTTCTTTAGCTAATATGTGGGGATATATCCTCAAAGTGTAGTGTGGTGTGGTAGTTGAAGTGTTGAACTAGGATTTGTGAGACCCAGTTTCGAACTGAATCTCTACTCTGCCATGGAAACTTTCTGGATGACCTTGGGCAGTCCCATACCCAGAAAATGTTGGTTAGGGGGGCCCCAGGAGGGCAGTTTAGTACAGTAGAGCTGACTACATCACAGGGTTGTTGTTAGGGAAATATAGAGAAAAAGAGACATGGCTAGGTAAGAGTTGACAGGTAAAAATGGGGGAGGAGAAGCAGCACCTGGGACAGTTCAGAAATAATAAAGAAAGGTCAGGATTTGTGTCTACGAGTTGTATTCTCTCTGAAGCACAGCATTTCTCCAGAATCAAAGCCTACCCCTCAGAAGATCCAAAATGTCTGGCAAGCATTGCTGAAGGAGCTGGGAGAGCCCCTCGAGGTTTTACAGATATAATCTGTCTCTGTTAGCTAAGCCCCTGAGCAGCCCCTTAACCTCAGGTACCAATGGGCTCTTCTCCTCATGTCCTCTTCCTACACACACACCCTGCCTTTGCAGGCAATCCAAGAGGAGAGCAAAGATAGGTACTTTGTCTTGCAACTCCCAAAGCAGCTCAGACATTACAATTGCACCAGCAGCAAGCAGGCTGAGATGCTTCCCCTCCCCCAGCAAGCCAGGCAGGCACTTCACAGAGGGGGGAAGGGGGGAGGCACGGCTATTTGGGGAGGATGCTGAGCATATGAGTCTGACCTTGGGCCAATCACATACTGTCAGCCAAGCTTACATCATAGGGTTGTTGCAAAGATAAAATGAAGGAGAGAATGATGTAAGCCACTTTGGGTCCCCACTGGAGAGAAATGTCGGGTATAAATTAAACAAATTATCAATATGTCTAATATTGTAAATAAATAATTAACAATATGTTGTTGAAGGCTTTTATGGCCAGAGTTCATTAGTTGTTGTAGACTTTCCGGGTTGTGTGGCCATGGTCTTGGCATTGTAGGACCTGACGTTTCGCCAGTAGCTGTGACTGGCATCCTCAGCGGTATAACACAGAAAGATGGAGTACTCTCTGTGTGAAGGTGAGCTGAAAAATGATAGGCAGGTAATTTATATCTACCCTGGAAGGTGGGTAGGGCTGAGTCATTATTTTGTAGTCTGGAGACTAAATAATTAACAGTTGTGTGACTAGTTCCTGGCCTGTTTTATTCATGTACGAAGCAGCAGCAGGACAAAAAGTATACTGAAGGCTACAGGATTCCATGCTTTTCAGTGATGTGAAGGAGTAAGAGGTAAATTGGTGGTAATCATATTAACTTGGAAGAACAGCATCAGCATCCTTCTGTCTTTTATACTTCAGCAGTAAGACTAGTGATATATAAAAAACAAGCTGCAAAGAGTCACCAATTTTTCAAATTGCAGAAAACAACCAGCCTGCAATTGCTTACTTTCTTCTAGCGTTATACATGGTTATTGCTTATGTACCTATATATCTGAGTAATAATGAAGCCTGAGCTGAATAAGCCTTTTCAGTGCCCCTCTTTTTGCCACAGCAGTCGAAACAGAGACAGACTGTAAAGTAAAAGAGAGCAGCTCTTACTTATTTCATATAAGATGACAAACAGCTTGCCCCAAGCAATTTGGCACATTGCATGAACTCCAGTTTAACATTGTTTCCTAGAAAGTAATCTGCAAAAAGAGTAAATGGGACATGAATATGATAATGGACAGAGGAAAACCATGAGGTACTTGTATGCTCATTTGCCTGGAAATGAGATAAGATGTTCCCAAGATAGTGGGATCAAAAATTCTGTTGAAAATTAAAAAAAAAAACCCTGCAGATGAAGTTTTAAAATATTTGGAGAGTTGCCTAACATCACATATCTTTCCTGCCTCTTTGAGCTCCAGTACAGAATGTAGGAAGTGCTTTGCTGGATCAGATCAAAAGGCCCATCTAGTCAACCCCTTCATCCAGGGCTGACTTCAGGTTTTTGTAAGCCCTGGTTTTTGTAAGCAAGAGACCTTTTTTCACTCTGAGTTCCTGCTGGGAAGAAACACAGGGTACAAGTGAAGTAAATATACAAGTATCTCAAAAGAACCCTGAGAGATAGTTAGAAAAAAGCTATACTGACTTGCTCAAGATTACACAGTTTAGATTAAGGCTGAGTGATGAAAATTTTAAAACATAGCCTTAAAGGCCCATGTCTAACACTACCATCAAGTGGTTCTCACTGATCACTTTTCAGTTCTAATACAGCACATGCTGTAAGGTAAACCAGTGCACAGGCTGGTAATTACTGGGCAGTGTTTTGTTACAACATGGAAAATAATGTGACTGCATGGTGGTTTGTTCACACTTAGAATGTAAAACTTAGATCTCATTATGGGCCATGCTAGTTCATTAAAAAAGAATTAAACAGAAGCAACAGAAAAATACCCTATTTATTAAGACTAGAAGTCACAGGCAGATTTTGAATTTTATTTTAAAAAGTAATTGCTTCAGGATTTCATCATCAATCTGCAATTTAAAATTTCCTCAGAATGTAATTTCAGGTTTTGGTAATCTTAAGAAGTACAATGTGCTCAAAACTCTCAGTCTTTTTTTGTACACATCTTGGAGCTTCACCAAGTACCACCAAGCCATCTCCGCTCTGTGTCAGCTTTTCATCAGGTTCCATTCCCAAGTTGGGGGCAGGTGGCTGGTGAGAGGACATTTCCCCCACCTCCAATGCTGTGTGCGACCCATTGGCATCACCCACAAGTTATGTCAGCGCATTGGTGACATTGGGGGGGAGAGAGAGAATGCTCTGCTTTTGGGGCATAACTCTATGGTTTGAAGCCATTTTTACCACAGAGTTTTCCCCAAAAACAGAGCACTACCCCCAACATCACCGATGTGCTGATGTCACTTCTGAGTAATATTACCACATCACACAACATCCCCACCCACCCCTGGAACACCCCCCAAATCCCCCTGCCAGCACGATAAGGGGACCTGGCAATCCTAGCTTTTCACTATCAAAGATACAGGCAGAGGTACCTGAATTCCTGGTCCTTACCAGCGGTGACCAGAAAAAAGCTCACAGGAAAAAAACCCACAGAAAAACCGCACGGACGTAAATGCTCACAGGAAAAAAGGCCACACGGAAAAATGCCCACAAAGAAAAATGCCCACACAGAAAAAAGGCCACAGGGGGAAAAGCCCATATACATAAAAACCCACATGGAAAAATACTATGTAAAGCCTCATAGCTATTCATCTCCATTTATGAGAATGAACAGGTATTACTTATTCTCACATGAAACAATTTGTGCTGTGATTTTATCCAGTATAATTAAATGATAATTTTGCTATGTTATTAGGCGACCTGCCTGTGCAACAGCCAGTGTTAGTTTGTGGCAAGCGAGGTCCCTCTGCAGTCCATCATATAGAGACCACACACCAGTGTTCCCTCTAAGCTGAGTTAGTGTGAGCTAGCTAGCTCAGTTTTTTAGCCTCCAGCTCACAGATTTCTGTCTTTGCTCAGGAAGGATGGCTCCAGTAGCCAAATTGCAGTAGCCAAATTGCTCACTCACAACTTTAATGCCAGTAGCTCACAATGAGATTGGCAAAAATGATTCCCAAGGAGGGAATGGCTGGTTTTGAGGGTAGAGTCTATGACATTGTACCTGTCTTGGAGGTAGCAACCCTATCTCTTTCCCAGCCAAACATCAACATACCATTATCTACCCCTCTGACTTCAGCTTTCCATCTCCCCCACACACACACACCTGGAGCCTCTACCTAGGAAAAGTACGGTCTTTCTCCTCCAAACGGGAGCCCAAGCTCGACCCTGAAAAGCAGCTGTTTTCTCCAGGGAAACTGATCTCTGCTGTCTAGAGAGCAGTTGTAATTCTGAGTGATCTCCAGCCTTCCCCTGAAGAAAGGCAACAATGATTCCCAAAGAGGGAATGGCTGGTTTTGAGGGGAGAGTCTATGGCATTGTAACAGTCTAAGTTTCCACTCCTCCTCAAACCCCACCCTTTCCAGGCTCCTAGCCTCAAATCTCCAGGAATTTTCCAACCTGGTGTTGGCAACCCTACCTCCTTCTCAGCCAACCATCAGCCTACCGTTATCTGCCCCTGATCTCTACCATCTGGAGAGCAGATTTAATTTTGAGTGATCTCCAGCCCTCACCTGGAGATTGGCAGCAATGATTCCCCAGGAGAAAAAGTACAGTCTTTCTCCAATGATTCCCCAGGGAAAAAGTACAGTCTTTCTCCACAGTGGAGTCCAAAGCAGATTACATCATTGTCCTCTCCCCCTTTTGATCAGCACAACAACCCTGTGAGGTAGGTTAGGCTGAAAGTCTGTGACTGGTCCAAAATCACCTTCTCAACTTCTACAGCAAGAACCTGGGTCTAGCAGATCCCGCTCTGAAGGGCTAACTGCCACGCCTAGGGTAGCCAACCTACAGGTGGAGCCTGAAGATCACCAGGTATCACAACTGAACTCCAGACAACAGATCTCCCCCCCCAGAAAATAACTGCTTTGGAGGGTGGGTTCTATGGCATTCTATTCAGCTGAGGCCTCTCCCCTCCCCAAACTCTGGCTTCTGTAGACTCCATCACAAAATATCCAGGGATTTCCCAACCTGGAGTTGGCACCCCTAGTCAGAACTGGACCCAATGAGTTCCTCACAAAGGCCTGGAAAAGGTTTCCTTTCCTTTGTCTTTTTACTGACAGAACCAATCTTGGTTGCCTAGCAACAGTCACTAAGGGATAAGTTAGTCCCACAGGAGCAGACCCAGCCCCCAGCCAATGGCACATGAGCACTCTTGAGTGGCAGTTGAATGGCCAGTGGCTGATGGCGTGCATAGCATGACCAGTGGGAGAGATGGAAATGGCCAACGTGTAAGAGAATAGGATTATACTTGATAAAATCACAGCACAAATTGTTGCATGTGAATTTGGGTAATACCTGTTCATTCTCATACATGAAGATGAATAGCTGTCCACCATTATAAATATCTATGGCGCTTTACATGGTGTTTTTCCATGTGGGCTTTTTAACCTGTGGGCTTTTTCCCATGTGGGCTTATTTCCATGTGGGCATTTTTCCAAGTGGGCATTTATGTCCATGAGCTTTTTTCAGTGGTTTTTTTTTCCTGTGGGCTTTTTCCCCATGGGCTTTTTTCCTAGAACCTTTACCAGCATAGACTGAACATGCCAGGTGGTCCCAGAGTAGAATGACAGCCACTGGGAATAGGAAAACTGTTTTGGGCCTGGAACAACAACCCCCAGAGGGGAGTGACGCCCCCTGGGAGCAGCAGAAATGTTGTGGGATTGGTATGATAGATGCAAGGATGGAATGACTGCCCCTGTGATTGCAATTAGTGCTCTGCACAAGCTTTAGAGTGGAATGAAATACTTTACACGGATTTCAATTACAGGGGCTGTTATTCCACTCTGGGACCTGTCATTCCAGTCCAGCAACACTTCTGCTATCCCCAGGAGCTGTCATTCCACTCTGGGGGCTGTCTTTCCCAGCCCAGAACATATCTACCACTCCTAGGGGCTGTCATTCTGGTCCCAGAACATTCATGATCCTCCACTATAGATTTTCCCCTTGGGCATTTTGTACCCAGGTAAAATTTCGATAGCACAATCAGTTTTTTGGTGAGGGGGAAGTTCATCTGCCTCCCCCTCCCCAAACACCTTGGCTATATTCCAGGGGAATGAGGTTCAACTCCTCTCGGGCCAGACACACCCACTTGGGCTCCGGCAGTGGTGCCTCCCCCCATTCTGGGTTCCAGTTATGCTCTTTGCTGTGGGTGTCCAGAAACCACAGCCCCCCCCCACTCCACTGAACGTAGGGACTGTGGTTTCTGAGCCAAGGACTCCCCAGAACCATTGGGAATTTGGCCAAAGGGTTGACAACAAAGGATCTCAGTTCCCAATGGGAGCCAACCCCCACCGGCAAGTGGATCATGCAGTACTTGCATGGTTTTCCTTCATTGGTGTCCCATCCATCTGGGAGAATACTAAGGGTTCTTCCAATTTGGGCACCTTAGCTCCTACCCCCATCACCAGGGCCAGGCTAATTAGGTCTCAGGTGCACCCAGAATCAATCAAAGCCCACACTCTGATGTGTGTGCCAAGGGTAGGGTTGACTACAGTCACAGTTATGTAAAATAGGAGGGAATAGGCTCTCACTGATTCTGGCATGGGAGACTTTTGGACCTGCTGTTTAGTGCCCCTCACATCAGGTCCCAGCCTTTTCCCGCTGGCTGTTGCAGGTCCTCCTCGCTGGACGAAACCCCCCTCTAGATCCTCTCGCTCTCCCAACTGGAGAGCTTTTGAAGGCTTGGAACAGCTCCTGAGGGGCTTGTGCCTCTTCTCTGATCTCCATCACTTCTCTTTCTTCACCCCACTGGGGCCATTCTCCCAGGTACAGTTGGCAACGAAGTGCCCAAGGGCTCCACATCTCAGGCACAGATCTTGTCACATCCACTGCTCACGGTCGTTCCCAATTCCCTGGGGCTGGCTCTGTTTCTCCTTTGACTTGCTTGTCCATGTTTTCACTATGAGCTTGGGGGGGGGGTACATCTTCATCAGGTTGCAATGGTTCTCTGCTTCACAGGCCACCTGAATCCAGGCATTCAGGGTAAAGTCTTGAGGCAGTGCCTTGTCCAGAATGGCCAGTGCCTTGTCCAGATAAGCACCTCTTCTGGCCACCTCTGGAGCTTAGCCGCATGCATTTTGAACTCTTCTGAGAACTCCAGGATAGATCGGCTGGCTTGCTTCAGGCCCCAAAGGTGGGTCCTGGCTCACTCCAGCTCCAAGGGGTCTTCACATGGTTGGCGGAGGACCCGCATAAAGGCGTCCACGTCCCTGAGTTCTCGGCTCCCCACACTGCACAGTCCCACAAACCAGTCTGCTGCCTGATCCCACGGCTGAGACCCCACATAGTCTACGCAGAGCTCATCTGATGTGGCCCTACTCTCTCAAGAACTTCCACACCTGCAGCGCGAAGAACACCAGCTTCTCCAGGGTCCCGTCAAACGTAGCTTCCAGTGCTTCTCTTGACCAGGCCAGTGCAGGAGGTAGCCTGGGCTGGAGCGCTGGTTGGGGTTGCGGTGCCCCTGCTGGGGGGCCTGCAGGTCCTACAGGGATTTGCTGCACAGGGCCCCCTTCTTGGGCCTGGAGCTCCTGCTGCAAAGCCTCCCAGATGGCAGCTGGGAGGTCTGCCAGGGCTGCTCATGTGTCCCTCCACAGCTCCTCCATCTCACATTGAAATTCTTTCCAGACCAGCTCGATGTCGTCTTCTTCGGCCAGCATCCCTGCTACTCATAAAACTACAGAATTCAAACATCCCCCCATGATCTGTCCAATCAAGCCATTCAAGTATCCCACCTAAATCAGCGCATGTTCTTTCCCCCCCCACCTGCGAACGTAACAGTTTCATTATCTACAATGGCCAACTAGCAGAGACAAGCGTTCAAGGACATTTGCATTCTTCCCATTTGGGAGGCTCCTTAAGAAAACAGTTACACAGCGGCTAAGCAAGGCAAGTTCCTACGCACGCATCCCCACACTCACAACTGCCCCCCCCAGTGGCCCAAATACAGAATGGTTACAGGTGATACAGACATAACAAAAGATTCCATGGCAAACGAGGCCCCAAGTTTGATACCTACTAACAATTATTTGGTAGTGGAAAAAGCCTATGTATTCTTCAGTGCCACTGCACTATAGGTTGCGGTCACACACACCAGTTGGAAAGTGCATTAAAAGTGGATTGAAAGAGGATTATTTAGTGTGTGTGACTGCAGCCTATATGTGTACAAATATCAAAGGGGATACAAGTGGCTGAGACAGGGCCTTTTCTGTTGTCTGTCTTTCTCTGTGAATGTCCCTTACCACAACTGTTCATCAGTTGCTCAGTGTGTGTAATTTTAGGCACTAGGTGAGAATGTGTTTTATTTTCCCAGGTAACTGTTTGGCTTGCTGATGGTGGATTTTGCCTTGGTTATTTCTAATTGTTGAGACAGCGTCTTTTTTTCTGTTATACTTTTTTTGGCCTTATGTTTAGTTTCATTTCTGTCCTGTTTGTGATTTTCCTTTAATTATTTTTAGTGTGTTAATCATGCTTTCACTCTCAATTTATGATCTCATTGCTTTAATTTTACTGTGTGTAATTTTTTTATTAAAATCCCTTAAAAGGCTAGTAACAGCATGCAGGGGGTACAAATTCTTATTTCATCAATATGATTGAGAAAGCTTCATAAGGCAAACATTTGTTATAAAGGTAAAGGTAAAGGTTTCCCTAGCTTGAAAGCCAGTTGAATCCAACTCTAGGGGGTGGTGCTCATCTCCGTTTCCAAGTCAAAGAATTATTAAAGGCACAAAATAAGGTTTGGGGATCATAAATGGAAAGTGTACAATTTTCATATTTCATGTCAGATAATATGCTCTGTTGCACCATATGTAACAACACTATGACAGTCCCTTCTCTATTGCAAACCCCTCTTATGGAAGAAAGCCAATGAGGGGAGAGAATACTGGGGGAAAGCAACAGGCAGTGTAAGGGCTAAACACTCCCACATCATCCCTTTTGCTGATGCAGAAATTGTTGCACACACCCTTACCTTTGCATTGGAGAATGGGTGTTAGACTAGTTACCTCACATCATCCTCTCTGCTTCAGCAGTACTGTTCTGTAGTTCAGGATCCTGTTGTACAAGGATGTCAGTAACACAGGCAATAAATGTGGGACTTGCCCATCTGCAAACAACTGCAGCTTAAGAGCCACTTACTTGACATCTGCCAGATACAAATGTGAGAAAGCGTTTTTGCAAAGCAGGTAAGGGTACATGCATTCTGCATCTGTTTATATTTTTATAGGCCATAAGTCAAGTAAGATACCATTGGCAGCTATTTCCTGCCTTCTTCAAGACCCTTGAAACCACAGGCAAATTAATGGATTGAGAGAATTAAGAGCAGTTAATAGCATTTTAAAGGGAAAAGGCACATCCTTTTAAAGTTTGTCTTTTCCTGCTTAAGACATCAGTAGTTTGCAGCTCCAGTTCTTAGGTGGGATGGAGAGGTTTGATCAGATGCCAACAATCCCGCATGAAATCACCACTCGTACCACAGATTTGGAAAATAAGTGGATTAAATTGGCCATAACTTTATTGATTACAGCTGTAAGAAGCATTGGCATAGCATAGGTCCACCAGATCTGATGCATCAGCTGACCCCACTGCCAGCCGATTACCCCCATCACCCAGCCAGCTGGCAGGTTGTGGGGATCACATGGATGACTGCCCCTTCGTGATCTCCCCTGCCACCTGGCCGTGAGGGCAAGTGCTGGTAGCCCCTGAGCAGGCTTTGCTCCCGTCAGCCCTCATGCCAAGACCCTTTAAGGTGGTCCCCATATCCGTTAAATGACATGCAGGCCTAGTTCCGTAAACGGATCCGACCCCATGCTGTTACCGCCTAGTTGTGACAACAGACGGTCTATATAATAGTGGTCTATAAAACAACAGAGGTCTATATTACAGAGGTCTATAAAACAATAGAAGTCTATACAATAGAAGGTGTATACAAACAAGACATAGTGGAAACAATTCTAACCATGCAAACAGGACAACACTGTAACCCCTTTAACTAAATCGCTCAACTTAATCGACCCCCAGATGGCATACCTAGAGGGGTGGGATGGGTGGACAAGCTTGGCGAAGGCTGGACAAAGGCTGAGCAAGAGAGGTGAGTGGCTGGTTCCCCCTTTTAAATCCTCCCCTTCCCAAGCTGTCCTGGGGCTTTACGATTGGGCTGGGGGACGAGAGGGTGGACCTGATTTTCGTGCCACACCTACCTCTGCCGTTTGCAAATGAGCATCACCTCGAAGGGTCCATTGTCTGAGACGCCAGCACGTAGATTTGTCAGTCTGCTGGTCTGTCTGTCTGTCTGTCTCTCTCTCTATCCCACCATCTATCCATGGATCCCTTCCTCACCCTGCAGTGCCGAGGGGGCGGGACTGTACTGCCCATGCAAGGGCACACGACACAATGAAGAGTGCTGTTGCGAACAAGTGCCCATAAGGCTCACTTCTTGAACTCCAAGAGCATTCTACATGAGACTCCGCTGAACGATGCAGCTTGCTAAGTGTGCTGGAAATGGCAGCCCAAGTGGAGAGGCTTGAGTAGCTATGTGTGAGTGCCATGTCACACTGCCCTGCCTCATCCTACCCCGGCAGACCCAGCTTAACTTCCAAGATCTGATGAAACTGTGACAGCCCAGGCTATCCAGGTCCTGGGGTGGGTCAACCTTGCCAGGTGGCCAGTGAGGACATGCTGCTGCCCAGCCTCCTGGCACTTTGGTGGTGGCTTCCATTCTCAGTGCCAGCCCAGGCCAACCTGGCAGAGCTCCTCGCTCCGACGAGGGAGGGCTAGGCAGGACCATACAGGCTGCTGAGTGGGGAACACTTAGCCCTGCAACAGTGTCCCCTAGGGAAGTGGGCAGCTTGTGCCTGCCGCCTCGCTTCCCACAAACTGTTGCCCCCCCCCACTGAGCATCAGGCCTGCGCCCCACTGCCTGACCAGTGCTTACACGAGCCTGCATCCCCCCGCAAGTCAGAAGTGCCAAGGAGGGAGTTGAACCAGGGACCACCTAGACGCCCGTGCTGGAATCATCATCTGATGTGGGGGTGCCCGCAGCCACCAGAGGCCGCAGCGGGCTGTCACCGTCCTCCCCCATTCCCACACTCAGCTGCTGGGTTGGTGGGTGCCAAGCAAAGCACGTGGACCTGGCCGGGGATCCCCTCATCAGGCTGTATGAACGAGCTGCACCACCAGCGGCAGCACCACGTGTCCATGCCATGTGACTCCTGTCGGTACTGCACCATCCCCATTGACTCCCCGGTGCCGCTCGCTGGCTAAGAGCTACATGTGCGGCCATGCCACCCCTAGCACTGTCCCCTTTGGTTCCATGATGCCACTCACCAGCTCCAAGTCGCGTGCACAGCCATGCCACCCCTAGCGCCTCCATGCTGAGTGCACAAGCCACACAGCCCCTGCAGCACTGCGCTGGCCCCCATCGGCTCCACATCACCACCCGCCAGCTCCAAGCCACATACATTGGCTGAGCCACCCCCAGCAGCTCCACGCCACATGCTCGGGCTGCCAACAGCCAGTTCCGCTCCACATTGAGATGCGGAGGCTCAGCGTTGGACAGGCGAGTGCACAGATCATCCGCACAGTCACTCAACTGCCCTGTGTCACCCCCCAGCAGCTCCGGGTCGGGTGGGTGAGGGCGCACATAACCTCCTGGATTTGGCTCCACCCCATTGCTGCCAGCCGGATGGCAGTGAGCAGCATGGCGACCTGCCCTCTTCTCCCCTGTGACTGAGAAACTGCGGGTGGATAGCGGCTGCAAGGCCCACTGCCCACCCATTACCTGGCAAAGGACAAGCTTGGCGAAGGCTGGACAAAGGCTGAGCAGGAGAGGTGAGCAGCTGGTTCCCCCTTTTAAATCCTCCCCTCCCCAAGCCATCCTGGGGCTTTACCATTGGGCTGGGGGACTAGAGGGAGGACCTGATTTTCGAGCTGCTTGCTAATCCCATCTCCTGCCCAGCATCTGGCCACCTCTCTCTCTCTGTCCAGTGCCGCAAATATCGGGCTGTGCTGAGCCGGGCCGTTCTTGCTTTCCAATACAGAGAATGCTGTTACCTTTACCTTCCCATTAATTCCCCTCAGCAAAGCACAATTTCCTCTGCCTCAAAGCATTTTCTATTTCATTTTGTTTAACCACCCCTTCTTAGGTAAGCACATATTAATTTTCTTCTTTACTTGGGTCTTAACTGTCAAAAATCTACTTTGTGTGAATTTGCACAGTTCAACCCACTCAGTGCTTTTTATAATGCACCTGAATGTAAATGCAACTAGTAAATTTCACAGTTTTCCATATAAAATGTATTATACACCATTGCCTGCATTTCACATAGAGCTTGTGTATGTTTAGTAGGATGTTGATATGGTCAGTTACTGGCATTTAACTGAAGAATCTTGGACAAACCTAAGGGATTTCAAAGCAATTTTGCCAAAGGAAAGTTTTTAAAGCATCTCCAAGAGCTGTTTCATTATGAGAAAACAAGAGGGAATGAGTCTTCAGTGCCCCTAGGCTACATCATGGCAGCATGAAGATTTCAGGCATACGTTCCATGGGGAAGAGACTTCCAGTCCAGCACAGTTTTAGCTGCTTGCTCTTCTTTCAGCTGTGAGGGAGAGGCAGAGGAAAAGGAAGCAGGTAGGGCTGCCTAAGGCTCTGCACTGATTGGTTTGCTGGAGGAAGCCCTAACAGAAGTAGCCCAGGTGAATGAGGTGGCATGCCACCATGGCTACTGGCTGCCTGGTGAGTGGCCACTGCAGCCTAAATGCTAAGGTGCTAAATGAAACTGTTTCAGCCTGGAGAAGAGATATATATAGGAGCAGGAGGCAATACAACACTGGGTACCAGATGGAGACAAGGGAACTTGCTAATGCCTAGACAGAATATGAGGAAAGCCTAGGAACACCATATATGTTTCATCTTTACTCTTCAGACTAAAACTCCTTTAATACAACCCTTGTTCGTTGACAATTTCTACATTTCTGGGTTTTATAACAATACTAATAATCTCACTTTTGAGATTACTCTTTGTTGTAATTATACTGGCTTGTTAGATTTAAATTGATTTTGTCCCACTGGCTCAAATGTCTTGACCCTAGGGTTGCCAGGTCTGATGTCTGCACTGGTGGGGGGTTGGGAGGGAACTTTCCAGGAGCAGGGTGAATCAACATGATGTGCCAAAATCACACGGAAACAATGTCATTGAGTCAGGGGTGTCGTGTGATGACACTCTCATTTTTGGGCAAAACTCTATGGTAGAATAGGCACCAAACCATAGAGGTTTGCCCCAAAACCAGAGTGTTATCGTGCGACATCCTGAACACAATGTCACTTCCGCATGACATCAGCACATCGGTGATGTCACATGGCAATGTCGCTGTTTAGGGGTGAGGTTTCGGGGGTGAGGCAAAAGCCCCCAAACCAGGGGATTCCCTGCTTGGAACTGAGGAATGGCAATCCTACTTTACCCTAAATACGTCAGCATATCAAGTAGAAGAAGAGAATAGATTGGATTTATACTCCGCACTTCACTACCCAAAGGAGTCTCAGAGGGGCTTACAAACTCCTTTCCCTTCCCCTCCCCACAACAGACACCCTGTGAGGTAGGTGGGACTGAGAGAGCTCTGACAGAAACTGCTCCTTTCCAAGAACAGCTGTGCCAGAACTATGGCTTGCCCAAGGTCATCCAGCAGGTGCAAGTGGAGGAGTGGGGAATTAAACCCAGTTCTCCCAGATTAGAGTCCGCGCACTTAACCACTACATCAAACTGGCTCTTTGGACTTTGTGGGGTTGTGCTGGCTAATAAACTGAAGCTTAATCCTGACAAGATGGAAGTGCTACTGGTGAACAAAAGGGCTGACCTGGGAACTGAGATGTCTCTTATTCTGGATAGAGTTGGACTTCCCCTGAAGAAGCAGGTCTGTGGCTTGGGGGTGGAGGGGAGAGCTTCGTGTTTTTACCCTGGGGCCCAAGCTTACAATATTGGCAATGGGAGAGGGAGGGGGAAGGGGTTTGTTCCAGCCCCAAGGCAGCGTGGGAGCATCTGCCCAGCGCTGCACCACTGACTCTCCAGTCCACCTATGTGGGTTTTCCTCTGCACCTCACCCAACCCACAGGGTCTTGCAGTGAGGACACACCAACTTAAAGCTTACCAGCTGCTGTTCTTTATAAAGTCTGTATCTCCAGTACCTGGCATTACATTTTATGGCACACATGGCCCAGTGCAACACAGTCACATTTATGTCAGATCCAGCCCTCGTAGCAACTGAGTTTAACACCTCTGCTCTAATGGTATTATTGTTGTGCAATACCTGAGATGAATCTATAATTGTGGTCATGCTGCACCTTTTGCCAGGAATTTAATAGTCAGATATAGAGAAGCTAAATAAAGGTCTATGACTTCTTAAATGCAAACTCTTATCTAGGTTGTCTTAACAAACATCTACCGGCAACAATGTAAATTGTGCTACTATATGTGCAATGTTAGCATGCTAATATAGTACCTGCCCACATTATAGATCTCTGACGTGCTAAAGTTGTTCATGAAACAGTTGACTGAATGAAACACTGGGCTTCCAAAGCATCACATGGGCAAGTTCTTCTTACCTGCTAGTGTTTCATTTAGATTAGACCTGTCTCTCAATGTTGTTGTGAGAATAGAGTGACTTAAGAGTTAGAGCTTTTTTGAAAGAAATTTAAACAGATGTGTAATACAGAGAATAAAAATTAATGTATGTAATTCCACTGCCATAATTATGTGGTTTAAACTGTTCAGTAATGGGACTGCTTCAGCACTTCAGGACAACTAATAGTTATGGTGTTTTTATGAATGTTTTTACTTGTATTTATATACATACTTTTATGTAAGCTGCCCTGAGCCTGCCTTGACGGGGAGGGTGGGGTATAAATCTAATGAATATCCTACCACTAGGAGGTAAGAAAAGATGGCATGGGAAGTTCAAGAGAGTGCTGTCATGGCAGCCAAGGAGAAGGGAAGAATATAGAACAGCTTACAGTTTCAAATGTATTGAATGGTTTCAGAAGAATGGGGAGAGACTTCCGGTTTTTGGCTCAACGATGGCTATCACTCTCCCCTTTGCTCAGGGGAGTGACACACACACTAGCAGTATGGAGGGAGGCTGCTGACACAGTTTCCCCACGGAGCCCGAGGGTAGGGCTCCTAGCCACAGGGCTTCTGAGGGATAGCCTCTTCGATGGTGTAATGCCGGAGAATAGAGGCACCCCTCCACCCTGACGGTCCTGCCGCTGTGTGGCCTTTGGGCACTAGCTGGGCTGGCCAAAATAAGCGGAGGAGATCAAGCGGATTTGTGATAAAAAAACCTGAGGTCAAATGGGACCAACAATGAACATAAGTTAGACTTAGACTATAAATCAAGCGGAAACCCTTATAACCCCCTATCTTAAGGACGGGAGAGAGGAGAGACGCCTCCTGCTTACATAAACTGATAAGCGAAAAAGGGGGGGGGGGAGATATACAAACGACTTGTTTTGAGAGGCTTACCGGAGCGGATTCATTCCGAAAGTGATTTTCAGAGGCGGTGAAACAGCGATTGGCTTTTGTAAACAATTAGCCATAATGGCGGGCGTGGGGAAGAAAGGTGTGAAACTGAAACCAGCAGGCGGCCAAAGTCCGAGGCCGGAAAAGGGAGCCGATGTCATAAAGCTCCTAATGGATACTCTCAAGCCTGTGATGGAACAACTTGCTGGTATTAACCAGCAGCTGGCCACACTTAATCAAAACTTTGCATCACAACAACTCCAGCTGCCAGAGATAGTTAAAAAGACAGAGCAAATAGAGGAAATAGTTAAAGAAATGTACTCCGCAAACAAGAACATGAAGAAAAAGATGGGAGAATTAGTGAATAAGCAGAATTACCAGGAAAACCGTTTACTGCAACAACAAATGGAAAAGGCAAATATGGTTCTCAGATTTCAAGGGGTTCCTGAAGAACCGAATCAGGACCTGAAAAAATTATCGCACCAGTGACAGGCTTGAAAGCAGAAGAAATCATTCATGATATGGAAGCAGCGTATAGGGTGTATTCTAACTACACCAAAAAAAAATAGCCTGCCTGGGGAAATAACGGTCAGGTTCTCAAGAAGACAGACCAGAGATGTAATTTTGAAAGCAACGTCAGCAACTCCACTGAAACTGGGAAGCACAACCATTAAAATTTTAAAGGACATTCCATTTGAAATTCGTCAAAAAAGAAAGAACTACAAGGACTTGATTCTTTTTCTTCAAACTAATCAAATCCCATACAAATGGGCGGTGCCAGAATGGGTCATTTTTAAAATTAATGATAAAAGAGAGAGAAGATTGACTCCATCTTCAAAGCCAAAGAATTTCTAAAACACCTTCTGGGAACAAAAGAAGAAGAAGAAACCGGGTCGAGTGGCTCTACTCCTTCAGAGACGGACAAAGACTTGGCCGAGGAAGAGGCCGCTGCAGCCATTAAAGCATCTTATGATTTAAGAGATATAAAGCCTAGATAAAGGCAGAAGGACTCTGATAATTGCCTTTATGAAGCAAGCTGATGGGGATGCTCTGGAACGCCCTCAGTTTGCATTGTTTACTAATACTAAAGTACTAACATCTAGATTAACAGGGATTTCCTTCTCTTGGGTTTTTAGTTTAGTGTGGGTTTCTTTTCTTTATCCTTAGTTGTAGTCGTGTCCCCCCCATTTTTCTTTTGTAGTTTGTAGTGCGTAAGCAAAAAATCAATAAAAAATCCCCTTCGGGGGGCAAAAAAAAAAAGAAGAAGAATGGAGAGAGAAAAGAGACATAGAAACACTAGAAAGAGCTGAGGGTGAAGCAGGGCTGACAGGGCTGACAGCTCTGTTCCTTTAGCATTTCTGAACATGTTGAATTTCTGACTGTTGTGAAAAGGTTGCTAGCACGAAAGAAAAGTTATGGGAGACTTGGATAAACTGATCAGCTCTTTATTAGGTTACATCAGAATAAGCCTACAGAGGCTGGCTGCAAGCCGCCTTTTATTCCTGAACTCCCCACACCCAAACCACACACAGCACATACCCCAAACACCGTGATAGGTTCTATTTACAAGTCCATAGTCCAGATTGGGCTACTTTAGGATCCGGGCTAGCCCACTGGTGCGCCCTTGGTTCCACAGTCTCTATTGTTCTCTCAAACGAAGCTCTGGCCCTTTTCGGACCGCATGGTCAGCCATGTGGCAGTAGCTATATTTTCTCAATACATTACAGGTAAGTTCAAGAGAGTGCTGTCATGGCAGCCAAGGAAAAGGGAAGAATATAGAACAGCTTTCAGTTTCAAATATATTGAATGGTTTCAGAAGAATGGGGAGATAAAAGAGACATAGAAACTGATAAGTACGAGACAGCACACTGGAGGTCAGTTCAAAAGTGATTTCAGCTTTATTCAGCTCCAAGTTAGACCAGCTAAGGACTAGACCAGCTAGACAAAATACAGTCCTAAAACAGCAGCTTATATACAATCCTGGCTGAGGTAGCCACGCCCACAGAGACAAAACGCGCCAATAACATTTGAATATCAGAACCAATCATAGCTCAGGTATAAGGACCAATCATCTTTGTACCTTATGACCAATCACAGTTGTTCCCACTATAAGCCCTCTGGTTGGGCAATACTTGTGCAGCATTTCCGATCCGCATAATGAGCACCTGCTCAGTATGCTCACCATTATGTCTCTGAGGACATAACAGAAACACTAGAAAGAGCTGAGGGTGAAGCAGGGCTAACAGGGCTGACAGCTCTGTTCCTTTAGCATTTCTGAACATGTTGAATTTCTGACTGTTGTGAAAAGGTTCCTATCAGGAAAGAAAAGTTATGGGAGACTTGGATAAACTGATAATTTTCAGGAGTGGAATGGGGAAAACCAAGACTCAATGAATTCAAGTAGCAAGTAGGATAATCAGCTAAATTGAACTGGAATAAGGACAAGAAGGTAGTGGAAAAAGAGATTTAGAAATGGGTATTTTAGGAATGAAAGAGATTTAAGCATGCTTGAAAAAAGAAGGAATCAAAGATGGAAGAGAAACAAAGCAATGGGCTGGTCCATATTAGGGTATCCGTTTAGAATCTACACAAGGAAGGACGTAATAGAACTGCCAGTCTACAACTTTTCTGAAATCATTCTTTTAGTTCCCTCCCCTCTCCACAACACCTTTGGCAGAAAGCACAAAGCTCAGAAGAGACCTCTTAAGAGCAAATGTTTATTTCCAGAGTTAGTTCTACTTCTAATATTAGAAAATTAGTTTTATTTAAAGATTCCCTAACCTAACAAAAGAACAACTTGTAGGGTTTGCTGAGCCTGGCAAAGGGGAGGTAAGAGATCAGTTCCCCTGGAGAAAAATGGCCGCTTTGGAGGGTGGACTCTATGGCATTGTTCCCTACCCAAACCATGCCCTACGCAGGCTCCACCCCCAAATCTCCAGGAACTTCCCAACCTGGAGTTGGCAACCATAAGTGGTAAGTGACATAGGGTAGTTTTAGGAATAGCTGGAAATTCAATGTTTCTGACAAATGCTAAAGCTACCCTATTTTACCTATGGGTTTTCCCTGAAAGTGATATAACAATATCAGATGTTGCTTAAAAAAAGGTTCTCCCACAGCAGCAGGCAAAGGGGCTGCCAGTAGGAGACCTCCTGCCATAATGGGAGGCCTGGCAGCTCTAAGACCTTGGCTCAGTTCAACGGAGACTTAAACAATTTTAATCCCATTGATTTCAGTTGGTGTATGTGTGCCTAATCTATGTTTGTTAGGGTTGTCATCTCTGGGTTGGGAAATTCCTGGAGATTTTGTGGATGGAGCCTGGGGAGGGTGGGATTTGAGGAGGGAGGGAACTCAGAAGGGCCTAATGCTATATAGGCCATCCTCCAAAGCCACCTCCCCAAGGAAAACTGATCTCTGTCACCTGGATATCAGCTGTAATTCTGGGGGATCTCCAGGTTCTTCCTGGAGGCTGGCAACCAATGTTCCCTCTAAGTTGTGGAGTCTTGTGAGCAAACATTCTACTTTGTGAGCTACTGGCATTAAAGTTGTGAGCGAGCGACTGGGCTACTGCATAAATTAGTTTGCTCTGGGGCCCTCCTTCCTGAGCTAAGACAAAAATCTGTGAGCTGGAGGCTAAAAAACTGTGAGCCAGCTCACACTAACTCAGCTTAGAGGGAACACTGCCGGCAACCCTAATGTTTTTGAATGGAAAAATATTTTGTGCTGATTTTTTTCAACTAGCAATATTAAAACCTTCTGCCTACCAAGACCTCTTCCCATTTTAATTTCCCCGTGATGCCCTATATTATTTTACTAATTACACAAAACTGCTTGTTTGATTTTAAGTTGAAGTTTGAAGAACCAATGGTAGCTAAAATGGGTGCTGTTTGACAGAGCATAGATCCCATTACTGCTCAGGGAAAGTAGACTGAAATAAAATGGAAGTTTCCAACAACAATACTTTCTGTTCAAACTCTTCAGAGAATAATTATGGTGTGATTTTTTTCTTAGCAGATATTATACAGACTTCAAAGGCCTTTAGTTTGTTTTCCTACAGACAACAGCAAACAAGATTAGACAAAAAGATTTATGTTCCCGCAATTCCTCCTTCTCTTTTCTAAAAAAACAGATGAAAATATGTTAATAATTAAAATCACATGGGTTTCAGTTCTTCTGGCTCCTAAATAATAAGGCAGATGACTAGTGTGATTCCCTGAAGAGTCTACTGAAGGATCTGCTGCAGTTCCAAACACACTACACAATAAAAGCATGGTGGACATGCAGGTTCCTTTACCTACTTGCACGATGAGCATTGTACATTACTATTGTTAAAATGCAGTTTGTTATACTCCAGAGAGTCCAGACTGTATAAACTTGTCTCCAACATGCCTACCTTTTCAAGAACCCAGGTTTGTAAACCCTGTGCACATGTGTACTGTACCATTCAACCAGTCAACTAGCTATGTAGTTGTTGCCAAATATAAGTGCAATTAGGATGCTCAGTTGGTAATGGAGAAAGACAATCATATAACTGTGCCGCACAACTGTTAAGTGAATTTTCCCCAAACATTTATGGTGGAAACGTGCTCAGAAGAAGTCCACAGGGAGGATTAAATATACATTGGAATCAAGGGACAATGAGAATTTAGCAGATTTATACATGAGCACCTATACAGGTTCAGCTTGCAATTTCAGCATTGCTGCTGACTACTCAGAGGCAGCAATAAAATGGCTACTTGGGTAGAAAGACGGTGTGCAACTTCTGGATATAATGGATTTACAGCTCTGTCTAGAAGCTCCATTCACAAATTACAGTGAACTCACATGCAATCTGTGTATGCACTTACATGCAGTGTAATATGTGAATAGGACTGTTTTTTTCTGATAATTAACCAGGTCAAGAAGCTTGTTTATTTTTCATCCAGGAGACATCTGCAAGTGCTTGTTATCTGCATAACACCATTGCTAATTGAATACATTGCACCTTATGTCCTCACCTCAGATTCCCTGACCTAAACTCCCAACATTTGACCTTTCATTACTTCGTTCTTTGTGAATTCTTAGGCCCCGGTCACACGGGCCAGAAAACGCGCGGGGGAGGCGTGGCAGTTTGCCCCAGAGCTAAATAAGGCGCGGCAGTCCAATCTCACGGGCCACCTTGACAAACAGTCTTGACAAACAGGATTACATGATGGTATGACTTGCCACTCTTTCCAAATGGAGAGAAAGTATATCACAACAAAGCTGGTACACAATACAGAACTGATTATAGAGAAGGAATGAGAAAGCTCTATGGACAAAATTCCTCTTTTTACTGCATACTCATCTTGGTAACCACAGAACCAAATAAGTTGGTAGCAACCTCTTGTAATGCTATTGGACCTGATAGGTCCTTGCCTTACTTGCCAATCACAAGATGTTGCCTCTTTGTGTGTGTGACTGCAGACCAGTGTCAAATAGCATATTCACCAAGGTGAAGGCCAAGCCATGGCATGAGTCCAGTGCTAACTACCTGCTCCTGGAATACAAAAATCTGTAAACCTTCCAAGCATGGAATATATTATTCATGTTTGCAGGGATCATTTTGTAGAAAAAGAGGTACAGGAGCTCATTAGCATAACTCATTAGCATAACTTATTTGCATATGCCACACCCCCTGACATCACCGGAAGTGTGTCAGAAGGCAACATCCACTGCTCAGGCTCCACTGGACTGTTTTGGATTGCTAGCTATGTGGGGGGAGCATGCAGATCTGAATAAACCTTGGTCTTAAAGGTGCCACTAGACTCTTCTGGATTGCTAGCTGTGGGGGACACACACACAGATCTGCCCTCACAGAGGAGGGAGAGCTTATACCTGAATAAACCTTGGTCTTAAAGGTGCCACTGGACTCTTTTGGATGACCAGCAAGCACAGGAAAGTGTGTGGCTGCTTGTGGGTCGAGGAGTGCGGCACGGAGGATGTGCATGGCCTTGAGCAGGTAGGGGGCCAGGGATGTGGCAGGGCAGAGGCACAGGAGGAGGCCAAGTAGGCAGAGGAGGCCAGGGTGGAGCTCCTCACAGGCCTTATAGGAGTAACTGGGGCCCGCCTTGCAGAGGTGCCGCACCAGGGCCAGCATGAGGACGGGCAGAGCCTGGGCGGGCTGGGTGCCATGACCCACGCAGTGGCAGAGCAGCTCGAGGGCCAGCTTGTGGCAGCCCTCCACTGGGTCGGCCAGCAGGCCAGAAAAGGTGAGGGAGGGCTGCTGGGAGCAGGGGGCGGGGCTTGTAGCATGTGCCCCCCCCGGCTCCTTACTGCCAGAGCTTCGCTCCTGTGCGTTCCTGCAAGAAATGAGCCCTTCATGTTTGTCTAATTTTTCCATGGCTTGCATTATCATCATTAAAAAAAGAGGCTACCTGATGCTTCAATTCCTGTCATCAATTTCATTCAGGAAAAAAAAAAAGATAAACTACCATAAGGGGAAAAAAACCAATTTCATTGTAATCACTAGAGATTTGTCTTTTGTCTTAGGATTTACATTTCTAGTATAAAGGAACTGACTTTTATGAAGATTTAACATGAAGATTTGATGTTCCAATTGGCTCTGTGTAAATCATGGTCCTCATTATTGTAAGCAGTGTAATATAGTGTAATGGTATATTATTAATAGTAACATTATTGTTAGTATGTACTTGTAGAAGTGCCATAACTGAGCTCCTTCCCCAACATCTCTCAAAGTTAAATCTGTTGAGTGGGGATGTACACTGATTTCATTCTGCATACATAGATTTGGACACTAAGGTAATACTATGTAATACACACTTTGTTGTTTCACATTGTACAGCTTATGAAACACATTTTTATCTGCTCAGTAGGATAACATATCACAAGACATTGAGCATAAACTACTGCAGAGTAAATTCATGTTGTGTAAATCAGGCATAAACTGTTTTCAGCAATATGTAAGAGTGGCAGGAAGGAAAGCTTTCTTTGGTCAGTGATCCTTGGTTGGAGAATGTGGCATTGTTCCAAAACTGTCACTCTTTTCCTTCTATAAGAAGCAGCAGGGAAATCTGCAGCCATTTAAATTGAGAAGCAGACTCCTGTCCTTCTGCTTATGACTATACCATGAGGTCTGGTTACCTACACAGGCTGCCAGACTAGATTAGCTGCCACATCACTGGATGTCTTTTTATTCAGTACTTAACAGCTGTAATTAATTGGCATCAGTTTAAGTCACAGAAACTGAAAGGCTGCTGCTAGACAGCCATCTATGTGGAAAAAAACCCTTCAACACAGCAGTCCCTGAATTTTCAATTACTCTGCCCAGTACTTGTCTATTTAGTAGCTATGCCAAAATTATTTCCAGGTTAATCCTTTTTAAAGTGGTCCCAGCAATACCAGACAGCTGTTTGGAGAAACAGTTAGTACCACCTTGATTCCTCTGTGTGTGTGTGTGAGAGGGAGAGGGAGAGGGAGAGGGAGAGGGAGAGGGAGAGGGAGGGAGGATCCTGTGATCAGTCAGTTTTTTCTATATTCCCCTCTCTATTGCAGCCATTTCCACACCTAAAAAATATTGTTTTGTGGGACATAGGGCATGTGGAGTAATAGCCATACAAATCAGGAAACTGTAATGGGGATGAAATCATTCCCTTTTTTTCTTTCACCAGTTGAGGTCTGCTCATGTAACAGATGGTAGGGAGTGATTTTGTCACCTTGCCCTATACAATGCAGCCTCCTGACCAGTTGGACTATTATCACAGAATCATAAAGTTGGAACGGGCCATTCAGGCCATCTAGTCCAACCCCCTGCTCAATGCAGGATCAGCTTAAAGTATCCCTGACAAGTGTTTGTGCACCCACTGCTTGAAGACTGCCAGTGAGTGGGAGCTCACCATCTCCCAAGTAGTCCATGTGGGTCCTGTGACTTCTGAAATAAACTTTCCCAGGTGTGGAAAGGACTACTGGAGAGAGAGAAATGTAGGAAAAAATAATGCCACTCAGCATTGGGATCTAATCCATTGTAATATGCTTCAAGATCAATCATGGAAGACTGATGTTCGTTGTGTGGTCGTTTAAATAATAGACTATTTGTAACATTTGTCCAAAAATCCATAATAACAACACTAGTCCCCCAACCAATGCTGCCTCTAAACTGGGGAGTCTTGTGAGCAAAAGTTCTACTTTGTGAGCTACTGGCATTAAAGTTGTGAGCGAACAATTTGACTACTCCATACATTAGTTTGCTCTGGAGCCATCCTTCCTGAGCTAAGACAAAAATGTGTGAGCTGGAGGCTAAAAAACTGTGAGCTAGCTCACACTAACTCATAAATCAGACTTTTGTGTAAGTATATGAAGTTTAAATACTTAAAGAATAAACTGATTTCTAGGCAACACGAAGTCTTAAAGCCTTACAGCTGAAAACAAAGAAGCTAATACCTGGTATTAGATGGCACAATTTTAAAGTCTCAATGACCAAGGCAAAAGCTTAAGCATTCTCTACATAGCTGGTCATTGCAATGCAAGCTCAAGATAGTCCAGGCTTCAGTCCACCAAAATCATGACATTAACATAGCCTCTTCTGGCTTCTAGCCCAAATATAGCCTCAAGCCATCTGGTGTCAGGTGTCCAAATCCAATCAGGGTATGTTCCCAGTGGAACCCTCTAGAAGATTATGCCATCGCTCCTGCTTCTCTCCTCCATCCAGTGGACCACTGGTTCCCTAGAAGAGCTAATTACCACATTCTTGACTCTGGCCTCAAAGATGATAAGAGTCTTGTAGGCCAGAAGGCCCAATTACTGACACCCACAAACGGGAACAGGCCCATTACTATTCACACTAACCCTCTGGAGGAAACAGGGGTGCTTTGCCTCACACAGTGACATAAAATATTCCCAGGAAGAAGTGTAAAGCATTTATTGGATAAGAAACTCATGAAACATGTTATAACCATTGAGTAACGAGCTGCCTACAAGTGGTACAATATTCAGAAGCAGCCTGCATTACGAAGCTAATGTAAACATTTAGTCAATGACAAGTTTAGCAACAAATAGTAGCAGCACCTCATCACTTAAGGTTACACCTGGCAATGAACTGCAACCTTAAAGTAAAGGTAAAGGTTCCCTTACTCGAAAGCCAGTCTAGGGTTGCGGTGCTCATCTCCATTTAAAAGCTGAAGAGCCAGTGTTGTCCAAAGACGTTTCCGTGGTCATGTGGCCGGCATGACTAAACACCAAGGTGCACGGAACACTGTTACCTTCCCACCGAAGTTTATCTACTTGCAATTTCTTGCTTTCAAACTGTTAGGTTGGCAGGAGCTGGAACTAGAGACGGGAGCTCACTCCGTCATGCGGAACTCTTGGCTCTCAAACTGCTGAACTACTGACCTTAAACAGCCTGCAGTTCAGCGTCTTAACCACTTGAGCCACCACAGCTCCTAATTGCAATCTTAGCCCTTCATAAATTCCTATAGATGCCATTGCTAACAAGAACTCAAGCCTACTGACAAGGCAGGAGAGCCCACTTTCTTCCCCTGTTCTTCAGCACAAATGCATTTTGACATAACAAATTTGCCTGCTCTTCAAAATAGGTAATGGTTGTGGTTTTCAATTGGTTTTCAATTGGTTAATTGGTTGTTAACTATTAATTGACTATTAATTGATAATGACTCAGCCCTACCCCACCTTCCAGGGTAGATATAAATTACCTGCCTACCATTTTTCTGCTCACCTTGACACAGAGAGCACTCCATCTTTCTGTGTTATACCTCTGAGGATGCCAGTCACAGCTACTGGAGAAACGTCAGGTCCTACAATGCCAAGACCATGGCCACACAACCCGAAAAATCTACAGCAACTAACTATTAATTGGGTCAGCAGCATTCACATTTTTCACCCTGAGTGAAGAGCATATCAACTGCTCTAGACAGCATGATTTCTGCTGCTTCTCTGAGTCTTGTGAACAACAGCAGATCCCAGTTCTGCTTACAAGCTGCCTTCCAGCTTTTTGTACTTGTTATAGATTCCCTGATTTGTTTTCAGCAAAGAAGTCATCAGCATGGGCAGGACACTTCAGGCAAAAAGAAAGATGGACACAGTGAAATGGAAGGCCAGCAGCACAAGAAACAAAAGGAGAACATACATTAGGTAAGGGAGCAGGAAACAGATTTTTACTAATGTTTCTTCTAAAATGTTACTCCAAATTAACTGTTTTACTAAAAGTTGCTTCAAACAATGTATGGAGAAAAGACTAATAAAGGTGAGCAAATAATAATTAGGGGAACAAAAAGAGACGGATAATGGAATATGGGTATCATTCACTTTTAGAAGAGCAAAATAAATGGAGATTTGTGATGCAAAAGCTTATCTCTTGCATTGATACCAGGGGAGAAAAAGAGGGTGGGATGCCTCAAATGTGCTGTGAGAAACTGGTGGTGGGAAAAGCAGCCAAGTCCAAAAAGCAAAAGGAGACCCTCCACAAAGAAGTTGGGCACGGAGCTATGAGTGTGCAGTACAAGAGTGTGTGAAAAACAGAAGCAACAGCACTGGACAAACCTGTTGCTATGGTTACCTTTGCTACCAAGTTTCGGACAACCAAAGCTCTCTCAAAAGTACAATTCATGCTGAACCGATGGAAATCAACAATGGTATTTTACACAGTGAAAGGTGAAAAAAGGAACCTGAAATGCAAAGAAATATTTCTGAAGAAAGCTTATAATTGCTATCATAATATATATAGTAAAATGCTCATAACCCTTCTCTTTAGACCATCAGACAGATCTTGGGATCCAAGAGTCTGAGTGAGGAGGAGTGCAGTGCTCAGCTCTGTGGAATGGAAAAGCTGAGACCAAGCAAGGTGGGAGAAGCATAAGTAAAAAGAGAAGAGCAGCCTCAGAAGAAGAAAAAAGAATAACTTTCAAGGAGAGGCAAGCTTGAATTCCGAATTGGGAAATGGAATAAAATTCTGAGGATTAAAATTATTTTTCCAATAAATCCCAGTATCTTTTTCTTCCAAAAACAACTCTCTAGAGCAGGAGTATCGAACTCATTTGTTATGAGGGCTGGATCTGACATAAATGGGACTTTGTCAGGCCAGGACATGTGTGCCATAAAACGTAATGTCAGGTAGTGGAGATATTACATTGGAGCCCCACATTGGGGTGGTGTGTGTCAAAACTAACATTTCTCTGCAAAACTGGAGTTCCTTGAGTTTGCAGAACTCTATATTTTAACTGTAGTTGGTCCCAAAGCTTCTCTCCACCCTTAAAAGATGCCAGCCTAAAATGGAACGATGGTGGAATACTGGGATTTGGCAATGCAATTTTTAAAATAAAACATCAAGAAGAAGCATAAGGATCACAGCAGAAACTAAAAATATAACCTAAAAAATATAAATGCTTTGAGCCTAGGACCCAGGGGAAAACATGAAATGGCTGAACATTGCAAGCTTCTCTCCTGCCCTCTACACAGAGTGGGAGTGGCTCTCCAGGTTCTCAGGTTTTTTAACAGGGTGGTTTGAGATAATAATTTTGGTTGTCCTCTTCAACGCTTGTTCTACTATTCCATTGGAACCCCAAATTAAGAGGGTGTGCATGTGTTAAAACTAATATTTCTCTGCAAAACTGGAGTTCCTTGAGTTTGTAGAACTCTATATTTTAACTGTGGTTGGTCCCAACCCCAACCTCCACCGCCCTTAAAAGATGCCTGCCTAAAATGGAAAGGTGGGGAAACAGTGGGATTTGGCAATGCAGTTTTAAAAGTAAAACAACAAGAAGAAGCACAAGGATCACAGCAGAAGGACGTCCCAGGACCCCTACCTGTGAAGAGGAGGACGGAGGCTGGGAGCAGTGGCTGGGAGACAGAGAGGCATGCACTCAAAGGCTGAATGAGCTGGAGAGTTTGGCAGCCCCACCCTCTGTTCCCTGCAATCAGAGGCAGCTTGAGCACAGAAGGGTGAGTATGGGAAGGGGAGGGGGAGAGAAGAGAGCCCCACTTGTGGGCCAGATTAAAACCCTGGGCAGGCCAGTTCTGACCGACAGGCCATAGGTCTGACACCCCTGCTCTAGAGATTCTTTGGGCATTTGTGAGGTCATCTGGGGATAAGCTACTGGGGAAGAGCAGAGGGCAGGTACGAGTAACCCCAGAAAGAGTGAAGCGGTTAGGACACTCAGTTGTGGATGTGTCTGACGGTGAAAGGAAAGTCCGATGCTGCAAAGAACAATACTGCATAGGAACCTGGAATGTAAGATCTATGAATCAAGGTAAGCTTGACATGGTCAAAAATGAGATGGCAAGAATGAACATCGACATCTTGGGAATCAGTGAACTAAAGTGGACAGGAATGGGCGAATTTAACTCAGAAGACCATTATATCTACTACTGTGGCCAGGAATCTCGTAGAAAAAATGGTGTGGCCTTTATAGTCAACAAGAGAGTGAGAAAGGCAGTATTGGGATACAATCTCAAAAATGGCAGGATGATCTCGGTCCAAATCCAAGGCAAACCATTCAACATCACAGTAATCCAAGTCTATGCCCCAACCACTGCTGCAGAACAGGCTGAAGTGGACCAGTTCTATGAAGACCTACAACAGCTCATAGAACTAACACCAAAAAATGATGTCCTCGTCATCATAGGGGACTGGAATGCTAAAGTAGGAAATCAAAAGGTAACCGGAATAACAGACAAGTTTGGCCTTGGAGAACAAAATGAATCAGGGCAAAGGCTAACAGAGTTTTGTCAAGAGAACATACTGGTCATAGCGAACACCCTTTTCCAACAACCTAAGGGGCGTCTCTACACATGGACATCACCAGATGGGCAACACCGAAATCAGATTGATTATATAATTTGCAGTCAAAGATGGAGAAGCTCTATCCAGTCAGTAAAAACAAGACCTGGAGCTGAATGTGGCTCAGATCATGAGCTACGCATTGCAAAATTCAGACTTAAATTGAAGAAAGTTGGGAAAACCACTAGGCCATTCAGATTTGACCTAGATCGTATCCCCGATGAATATACAGTAGAGGTGAAAAATAGGTTTAAGGGACTAGATTTGATAGACAGAGTGCCTGAAGAACTATGGAAAGAGGTCCGTGACATTGTAAAGGAGGAAGCAATCACCGCCATCCCAAAGAAAAAGAAATGCAAGAAAGCAAAGTGGCTGTCTGATGAGGTTTTACACATAGCAGAGGAAAGAAGGAAAGCTAAAGGCAATGGTGAAAAGGAAAGATTTGCCCAACTGAATGCAGATTTCCAGAGAACAGCAAGGAGAGATAAGGAGGCTTTCCTGAATGAACAATGCAAAGTAATAGAGGAAAACAATAGATTGGGAAGGACTAGAGATCTCTTCAAGAAAATTGGAGAAATCAAGGGAACGTTCCATGCAAAGCTGGCCATGATAAAAGACAAAAATGATAGGGACCTAACAGAAGCAGAAGAGATTAGGAAAAGATGGCAAGAATACACAAAAGAACTATACAAGAAGGACCTCAATGTCCTTGACAACCAAGACGGTATAATCACTGACCTCGAGCCAGACATCCTGGAAAGCGAAGTTAAATGGGCCTTAGAAAGCATTACTAACAACAAAGCTAGTGGAGGTGATGGTATCCCAGCTGAGTTATTCAAAGTCTTAAAAGAAGATTCTGTTAAAGTGCTGCACTCAATTTGCCAACAAATTTGGAAAACACAACAGTGGCCACAGGATTGGAAAAGGTCAGTTTACATTCCAATCCCAAAGAAGGGCAATGTCAAGGAATGTTCAAACTATCGCACAATTGTGAAATGCTGGCCTGGATGAATCACAAGCTGGAGTTAAGATTGCTGGGGAAAAGATCAATAACCTCAGATATGCAGACGATACCACTCTGATGGCAGAAAGTGAAGAGGACCTAAAGAGCCTCTTGCTCAAAGTGAAAGAGGAGAGCGCAAAAGTGGGCTTGAAGCTCAACATCAAAAAAACTAAGATCATGGCTTCTGGCCCCATCACTCCTTGGCAAATAGAAGGGGAAGTCGTAGAAGTAGTGACAGACTTCACGTTCCTAGGATCCCAGATTACTGCAGATGGTGACTGCAGCCATGAAATTAAAAGACGCCTGCTCCTTGGGAGGAAAGCGATGGCAAACCTAAACAGCATGATAAAAAGCAGAGACATCACCCTGCCGACAAAAGTCCGCATGATCAAAGCAAAGACCCTGTAGTCAGGGGTCTTTTCGTAGAAAAACAGCTGCAAGAGCTCATTAGCATATGGTATGCTAATGAGCTTTTAGGCTATTAGCATATGCCATGCCCCCTGACATCACCGGAAGTCAGAGGAGGAAGCAAAAGGGGGGGAGGCATCTTCAAAAGCCTCCCCTTCCCTTCCCCAGCTGGTCTGGGTGGGGGAGCTAAGAGAAGGGGTTCAAAGTTTAAACTCCTTCTCATGAGAGTTGGGCCACAGAAGGAGGAAAGAGGGAAGGAAAGAAGGAAGGAAAGAGGGAAAGAAAGAGGAAAGGGGAGGGAAAGAAAGAGAGGGAAGAAGGAGGGAAACAGGCAAAGGAGGAAAAAAGGGAAGAGAAGAAGGTGGGAAAGAGAAGAAAGAGAGAAAAGAAGGAGGGAAAGAGGAAAAAGAGAGAAGGAAAGGAGGGAATGAAATAAATTTGGCGGCAATTAGGCCCCATTATATCCTATGGGCCATTGAAGTCAATGGTGAAAACATAGGGTATATTCTGGGGGCTGGAGGGGAGGGGTTTGAGGGAGAGGCTCCAACCTCACAGGGTAGCTGATGGAGCCTCTCCCCAAGATACCCACCAAGTTTCAAGAACATTGGACCAGGGGGTCCAATTCTATGGGCCCCCAAACAGGTTGCCCCTATTCCCTCCACTGTTCTCTATTGTGGGAAAAATATAACTTTTTCCCACCATAGAGAACAATGGAGGGAATAGGGGCAACCTGTTTGGGGGCCCATAGAATTGGACCCCTGATCCAATGTTCTTGAAACTTGGTGGGTATCTTGGGGAGAGGCTCCATCAGCTACCCTGTGAGTTTGGAGCATCTCCCTCAAAACCCCTCCCCTCCAGCCCCCAGAATATACCCTATGTTTTCACCATTGACTTCAATGGCCCATAGGATACAATAGAGTTGAAATTGACATTCGGCTGCCTGAAAGACTCCCCGGGACGCCGGCTGGGGGTGGGGCTTGGCTCCTGAGCTCCCGGAGTTGTGCTCCGGTGCGCTCCCCCCCCCAAAAGACCCCTGCCCGTAGTAATGTATGGCTGCGAGAGTTGGACTAAAAGGAAGGCCAAGCGCCGAAGAATAGATTCTTTCGAACTATGGTGCTGGAGAAGACTCTTGAGAGTCCCTTGGACTGCAAGGAGATCAAATCATTCAATCCTAAAAGAAATCAACCCTGACTGTTCCTTGGAAGGCCAGATCCTGAAGTTGAAGCTCAAATACTTTGGCCACCAAATGAGAAGGGAGCATTCACCGGAGAAGACCCTGATGCTGGGAAAGATTGAAGGTCAAAGAAGAATGGGACGGCAAAGGATGAGATGCTTAGACAGTGTCATTGATGCAACGAACATGAAATTGAGCAAACTTCAGCGGACAGTGGAAGACAGGAGGGCCTGGTGTAATCTGGTCCATGGGGTCGCGAAGTGTTGGACTCGACTGTGCGACTGAACAACAACAACTGGGGATAAGGAGATACCGAAGAACCCAGGGACCATGATGGAACTGAGCTCCCTATCCCTCTATCCAGACCTCCTGGTGATGCAGTAGAGGTCTTGAACCACTGCTTGACTGCTATGGTTAAATAGCTAAGATGGAACAAATTCAAACAGAAGCCTGAAAACAGAAATAATGACAGTTGGGAAGGCTCGGGCCTTCAAGGGCATTGTACTTCCTACTTCTGATGGACTTCAGCTGACCCCTGCTGACTCAACAAGGACCCTAGAGGTAAAAGGTGTGGCATAAGATTCAACAAGATATGAAGAAATGGGACACTTTGAATTTATCACTGTTGGGAAGAATCGCAACTGTAAAAATGAATGTTTTACCACGTTTGATGTTTTTGTTTCAGACTATTCCAATATTAAAACAAAGGAAGGTATTGGATATGTGGCAGAAAGAACTATCCAAATTCGTATGGGCAGGAAGAAAGCCAAGGATTAAAATGAAAATTTTATGTGATTCAAAAGAGAGAGGAGGCTTACAACTACCGAATTTAAGACTGTATTATGATGCCGTCTGTTTAACATGGTTGCAACAGTGGATTAATTTGGACAATAAGAAGTTATTGGCCCTGGAAGGACATGATAACAAATTCGGATGGCATGCATATTTATGGTATGGAAAAGAAAAAGTGGATAAATTTTTTAAACACCACTTTGTAAGACAATCACTGTTCGAGACATGGACGAGATATAGAAAATTCTTCTCAGAAGAAAGACCACTTTGGATTGTACCAGCGGAAGTAATTAATCCATATTCAAGAAACCAAGGATTAGATTGGCTACCTTATAAAAAGCTTTTAAAATCTGAAGGGAAAAATTTTGTGTTAAAAGATAGATTTGATGTTGAATTTGAATATGATTGGTTGAAGTATAGACAGATTTATGATCTATTTAAGACCGATAAAAGAGAACATGGTTTTAGAGCAAAGAACATTGAAATTGAAACTGTATGGCTTGAAAAAGATAAAAAAATGATTTCTAAACTGTACAAGGTGTTATTGAAATGGTATACTGAGGATGAAGTTGTAAAGGAGCAAATGATAAAATGGGCTGTAAATGTTAATAATGAGATATTAATGACATCTTGGGAATATTTGTGGAAAAAATCAATGAAAATTTCAACGTGTGTAAATGTTAAAGAGAATTGCTATAAAATGATGTACAGATGGTATATGACGCCTAAAAAAATTGCTATTATAAATGAAAGTATGTCCAACAAATGTTGGAAATGTAAAAAACATGAGGGGTCTTTTTACCATATGTGGTGGACATGTGATAAGGCAGTAAAGTATTGGACAGAGATCCACAATGAGATACAAAAAATTTTGAAATGTACTTTTAAGAAAGACCCACAGATGTTATTGTTAGGTCTTAAAATGGAAGAAATAAATGTAGCCAAGAGAACACTGTTATGGTACTTGACTACAGCAGCTAGACTGACTTTTGCTCAATGTTGGAAACAAGATAAAGTACCTGAAACATGGGAATGGATTAAAAAGACGTTGTTTTTAGCAGAAATGGACAAATTAACAAGAAAATTAAACAACGAAGAAGATGAAACTTTTTTTGAAGACTGGAAAGACTTTCAAAAATACTTGTTGAAAAACTGGGACATTAAACGCGGCTTGATCTGCTTTGATAGTTATTAAGTGGAAAATGAAATAGAATTAGATTTCTGAATTGTTACCGTTTGCTAGAGAAAATAAGTTTAGGAATAATTGTAATAGAATAAGAGAGATATTAATGGGGTTGGAGCGGTGCGGGAGGTCTTGTTTGGGGGGGGAGAAGGGGAAATTAGAAAAAATGGGTATGTAGGTTGGTTGAAAATGTTTGAACATGTGATATATCCAATAATAAATTGTATTTACTAAACAAGGACCCTAGAGGTTATACCAGAAAAGCAAGTTAATGCAGCTGCAAGAAAAGCTTTCTTCCAACTTCATCAGGCCTGGAAGATGGGCCCCTATCTTGACTCAGCCAATCTAGTACCTGTATCCATGCCATGGTAACATCAAAATTAGACTACTGTAACGGATTCTATGGGAGGGGAGGGGAGATAGTATGGCCCTATCCTGTCAGATCCTGGAAGCTAAGCAGAGTCAGTACTTGGATGGGAGACCACCAAAGAAGACTCTGCTTCTCACTTGCCTTGAAAGCCCCTTGCTGGGGTTGTCATAAACTGGTTGTGATTTCATGGTCCTTACGTACATATGTAAGGCACTCTACATAGGTCTGCTCTTGAAGTCAGTGTGGAGATCCCCGTTGGTACAGAATACTACTGCTCGATGGTTATCAGGAGCTAAATGAGGGCATGCACATTACAACCATTCTGTGGCACTCCACCAGCTGCCCATCACTGTGTAATCTGCTTTCAGTCTCAGTGAGAAAGGTGAAATCACAGAATCATAGAATCACAGAGTCGGAAGCTGCCATACAGGCCATTTAATCCAACCCCCTGCTCAGTGCAGAATCAGCCTAAAGCATCCCTGACAAGCAGTGTTCCCTCTAAGCTGAGTTAGTGTGAGCTAGCTCACGGCTTTTTAGCTTCCAGCTCACACATTTTTGTCTTAGCTCAGGAAGGAGGGCTCCAGAACAAACTAATGCATGCAGTGGTCAAATCATTCGCTCACAACTTTTACACCAGTGGCTCACAAAGTGGAATTTTTGCTCACAAGACTCCACAGCTTAGAGGGAACATTGCTGACAAGTGTTTGTCCAGCCGTTGCTTAAAGACTGCCAGTCAATAAATACAGTCAATACAAATAAAATTCTTATAACTAAATAATGCAAATTATGAATGGTATGGAACACTATACATTGAATACACTGCCTGAATCAAGAATGATTGGTTACTGAATGCTCTTCCACAAAAAATAGCTTTAACTAAAAGCCACAATTTTATAATTGACATTACTCTGTGAGAACATTTTTTGTGAAAACTTTAAAGACTCATTGACAAACTTTATGCAATATGGATTTGTAGAATAACTAGAAATTCTCAAGACATTTTTAAATGGATACATACTGAAACTTTCAGTTGCCACAATTATTATTTCTCCTTCTAAACAAACATTAATAAAATCCTAATTTACTTCTCAGTTAAATCACCATGTATTCACAGCATTACGGTGACGGTACTGTGAATGTACAGCCATTTTAAAAAGAAAGAGGGAATTAAAACCTACCATTTAAGGACCTAAACTCTAGACTGTCTAGATGAAAAGCTGTTAATTGTGCATTCCTAGTTAAGTGTTTTACAACAATCTGCATTAAGATTTCATAAACAGGAGCCAGAAATCATTCTGTCAACAACTTTCTACAAGTGAACTGAGGGTTCATTATGATCAATTATTGCTTATATGCATTCAGTATTCATACCAGTTTCACCACAGCTAGCTATACATCCAGAAGTATTATGGCTACCAACTAACCTCATTAAAATTCAAACACTCTTAGAAAAGAAACACCTCATTAAAACAAGATGGGTAGCTGCGTTAGCAGCAAACAGGAGTGCCACCACAGAGACTAACAGACTTTACTCCAGCATAAGCTTTTGTGAGACAGAGGTCACTTCATCAAATGTGTCGAGTGCATATCCATTAGGCCAAGGGATGGGGGGGGGACACACAAAGGGTGGAATTTTTAAAATGTCAGATTTGTTTATAAATGGACACAAATATGACATTAAAAACCACAGCATTCAGAAAATGGTGGGTGGAAATTTTAATCTTCCAAGGCATTCTCTTGCTGATCTAAAATGTGCTGTTCTCCCAAAAAAGAATGCCAGAAAGAGAATCCAGTGCACCACTGCTCAATTAAAATTCATTAATAAGTTCAAGACTATTTCCCTACCAGGTCTCAAAAAGGATTTTGAATTTCTCAGTCATTATGCCAATATCTTGCACAACCCATCCCTTTCATATATTCGTTAAGTTAAATTATACTTCTATAAATTACTCTTGGCTCTGCTTATCTTACTTCTGCCTGGGCTTTCCTAAATTATGTTTTTTTAAAAAAGTTAATCCTGCTTTTTCTATTTAACAACAGTTGGGAGTGGTCCTTCCTCACCCACTTTGAGTATAGTGATTACTTTTTTTATTTTATTTTGTTTTAAATTGGCTTGTCTTTGTAATATCTAGGTTTGCCAACCTCCAGGTGGCACCTGGAGATCTCCCACTATTACAATTGATCTGCAGACAACCAAGGTCAGTTCTCCTGGGGAAAAAGGCTGCTTTGGAGGGTGGACTATACAGCATTATACCCTACTGAGGTGCCTCCCCACCCCTCCCCAGACCCCACCCTTCCCTGACTCCACTTCCAAAATCTCCAGATATTTTCCAACCCAGAGCTGGCAACCCTAGTAATATCACTTTTCCTCACCTTTCAGTTGTATTGGCCGAATGGATATACATGTCATGCATGGGATGAAGCACCCATTTGACACACAAAAGCTTCTGCTGGAATAAATTTGATTGGTCTCTAAGGTGCCATCACTAGGGTTACCAGGTTGTGGAATCACAAAATGATGTCACGGCTCTATAAACTCTGTTGTTCTCAAGCACCACCACCCCCAACAAGTCTCCAGGAAATACCCAAGCTGGAGTAGATAGCCCTAGATAGTGTTCCTATTTTATTTTACCCCATGAAAACAGTGTATATTTCTGTACATAGCGGTGACCAGGTTAAGAGAATTAAAGGCACTTACCTAGCATGCGAACACATTTGGCATTCTGCTCTGGACTATCAAATGAGATTTCTCCACACCTCTGGGGGGAAAAAAGCAACACACTTAATACACGTTCTTTCAGCAGAGGCACAGTTAATCCCCTTTATCTTCCCATCCTTGACTGCTTTCCTTTTCCACGTAGCTGTATAACCACATACAGAGTTCTGCAGTCAGAAAACTTTGGAGAAACCAAAGCCATAAGTAAGAAAAATCCTTTTAATAAGTAAGAGAAGATAACTCTCTCACAACTCCTTCTCTTGCCATGAAACTAATTACATCTTCATTTGGAGAAAATAAAGGAGGGAAAATCCTAGCAACCCCAATTTGGGTTTCAGTATGATTTTAAAAGATCAGAATAGTATATTTAAGTGTGAAATATAGTTGGAAAGCCTGGAGAATAGAGGCCTGCTGAGATTTCATCTCCCAACATGATCATAAAATTAGAAGAGCAATGCTATGGTTGATTATAACAATTGATATATATAACCTTGATTCAGAATTCAAGGACAGGTCACAATTAAATCATATGCAGTAACAGAAGATAATTTTTCTTCACAATATGTCACTGGAAGCCCTGTGCTAGATGGGAAACCTCTTTTCTACAGTAAAGCCAACATTAAATGCATAATCACTCCCAGGACTTTTTTTGTAGAAAAAGCCCAGCAGGAACTCATTAGCATAATAGGCCATACCCGACAGCAGACACCTATTGGCATATTAGGTCACACCCATGACAGCACATCTCATTAGCATATTAGGTCACACCCCCATGTTACCAGAAGTGTGGTCATCCAGCCACACCCACCTTTTGCTTCTTATTCTGTTTATCTTGCTTGTTGTCAAAACCCAGGGCTTTTTTTGTAGCAGGAACTCCTTTGCATGTTAGGCCACACAGCCCTAATGTAGCCAGTCCTAATGAGTTTCTGCTGTTAGGTGTGGCCTATTAATCTAATGAGTTTCTGCTGGGCGTGGTCAACTCTGGAGCCAGCTGGAACTCTGTTCCTGTGTGTTCCTGCCCAAAAATAGCCCTGTTCACTCCAATGCAGAAGATTTTTGCATATGCTTTGAAGATCCAGTGCACACATGTGAATCTCCTATGTGTGCAAGGACTGACTTTACTATGTGAGGCAGCTCCACATAAGCATTCCATTGCAAAGGCAGAGAAACAGCCTCTGAAACAGATGGAGAAGCCTGAACAACTTCATGTATTTGTGGGAATTGGAGAAAAATTGAAGTTGCTACTGGAATATGGTGGTGCAAAGTGCACAAAGGTTATCTAATATGAATGGCAGCTACTGAAATGCTATAACTGCAGTGTTACACATTGTAGACTTTATCTAGTCTCTGGTGGATTAATAGTTTCAACAGAGAGAAACAATATTAGACAATTATTTTTAAAATACCATTCTAAAATTTAATGAATGTGCAGTAAGACATGGAAATATTGTAAATAGTTTTGTTCAGATTTGTTTTCTGTAACTTCTGAAATCTATAAAATCAAAGCAGGTACAGAAAGTGACTAGATAAATGAAAGGACTGGGTTTTTTTTGCTTTTTTAAAAAATAGCCATCACTGACTTGCTCATGAATTCTAAATGTAGTTTTCTACTTAAAATTTAAAATATCCTGCCTTTCTGCCATTTGCAGTCCCCAGTGCAATTTACAAATTAAAAAAAGTTTAAAAACAACAAAGCTACTCACCCAAAAGTGAAAATGGCAGCAAATACAATTCATCAACTCAAATGTTGCCAACAAACCCACAAACTACAGATAGTCGCATGAGACCAAAAATTTAGTTAAATAACGCGGTCTTTTAACAGACACAAAAAACCTAGTGAAATAGATGTCTGAGTGATGTGCCTATGGAGGGCATTCTGCAGTTCGGGCACTGCAATCTAAGAGGTTCAGTCCCTGCTAGGTGTCCATCAAAAGGACCGCAGCAGATGAGCTCATGTGTCATCAAAGACAGCTGTAGCAAATAATTTTTTAAAAAATCAAGAATGATGGTGGGTGTATAGAGCTTTTTGTACTATTCTGTAAGACCTCATTTAAGTTATGAGCTCCTGCCATTTTGCATCTTTGTCACAGTTATGACTGTACTGAACATAAGTGGAGGAGGAGACACTCCTGATTGTCAACTCCACATGCTGTATAAGGAACAGGCATCCCAAGGCCCCTTGCTCCTTATACTGATTAAATATAGTTGGCAGCATACAGCTGGCTAATTATACCTCAACCTAGGCTCAAATGGGATGATGTAGCTGAAGTCTGAAGTACAACTCAGGATGCTGAGCAGACAAAGGCAAAAGACCGGGATTGGCCAATCTAGAGGCTTCATACTGCCCACAAAGTGCATCAATCACATACTTTCTATGGTGTTGTGCATACTTTCTATGGCTAAAAAAAATATGGTTTAAGCAGCCCCAAGCAGTCAATAAGGCTCTGAAAAGAAAAGGGGGGGGGAGCTAGATCTAAGCTAGCTTCAAGTTTCAACTCTGGAAAATTTATCATCTATTTGCTCTTGTTCTATCAAAGACAGCGTGGTGTAGTGGTTAAAGTCAGACTAGGATCTGGAAGACCCATATTCAAATCCCAACTCAGCCTTGGTCACATAGCCTCAGCCTAAACTACTTCACAGGGTTGTTGTGAGGGTAAAATGGAGGCAAGGAGAACAACATAAGCCACTTTGGGTCCCACTGTGGTGAAAGGCAAGATATAAATGAAATAGATTGAAAAATAAAATGGCTGTGAAAGAGATATTAAACAGCTGAAATCCTATGATGTTTGCCTTCCCAACGTGCTGTAAGGCTGTGATAACAGTTTGGCTATTTCATTGTTAATATCTATACACATATACACGAGTAGTAAGTAGGGATGAGAACAGCAAATTATGCAGAAGCAACATACTAGTCTAGTATCCATAGTAACTAGAAAACTGGGAAGGAACAATTCAGGGATGTCGAACTCATTTGTTATGAGGGCCAGATCTGACATAAATGAGACCTTGTCAGGCCAGGCCATGTGTGTCATAAAAGGTAATGCCAGGTAGCAGAGATATAAACTTTATAAAGGGCACAGACAAACACAATTAAAGATTTTAAAATTTTAAACAACACATTTCCAGGGTTGTTAAAACAACACCCCTGAACACTTTCCCAGTTTGGACTACTAAGTAAATGCAAGTGATATGATACTTGTTTATTCTTTGTATGCTTGCTTGCTTGTTGGTTTTTTTTAAAGAAAATATTTCAGAGTCTACTTTTTTGAATTCTCTGATCCAGATTACAATTTGGACTGAAAATCAAAACGAATATGACCATTAGCTACTGTAGATTTTCAGGGTTGCCTTCAACAACATATTAATATGACCATTTTTTAAAAAGATGGATACCAAAAGCCAAAAATAGCCACTTAACTATGCAGCAGCAGTACCAATCTTGCTGTTTTCTGTACCATTTAGAAATTATCACAGCAATGGAGTTCTAAGGCACTTAAAACTGAACTAGTAAAATTTTCACCAACTGAATAGGAGACTTCCCTTGGAAAATGGATTCATCCCTAGAGTACGCTTTTAGAAGTCAAGGCTGTTCTCTACACCGGTGAGCTCACTCAATATTTTCCAAGAATGCAATACATTTTGCTCTGGTTTACCGCAGGAGGAAATGGACTATACAGTACAACACTGTTTGGTTAAGAAAATCATTTTTTCCTTTCCCCATTTCACAGAATTTAATAGGCTTCTTTATTTCTACTGATTTCTCATTTAACAGAATAGAAAATTTCCTGTGCTGAAAGATATACATTGATGTTCACGGGTGCCAAGAGTAGAAAGATAACTGCTATATTTCTCTGTGAAACTGCAGGGAGACTGTTCTAGGAAAAACACATATTCCTTTCATTGCCATCTTTTTTCATTCACTACTACTGAAACCTAAGTTTTTAGCGCCATCAATCCAAACGGAGGCACCAAAAAGGTGTACACTAAGGCTATTATTCCTTGTAAGGGTTTTGGCCCTTCTTCTCTCTTGTAATTTTTATTCCTCAATTCCAGCTTTTTGCTGTTCCCAATCCACCTCCCCCTTTCAACATCATACTTCCTTCTTTAATTCCTTTCTCCTTATGAAGAAACACCCTACCTTTGATATCGTAGGACAGAAGTAGTCTAACTACATGTGGCCTATGTTGTTTTCATTTTAACATATTATTTGATTTCTGTTAAAAGGTTTACACGTTAGGACCTAGGAAGCAAAAGGTTACAGAGCATGGTCAGTTAGTAAAGCTGCTCACATATTACCAACTGCAAGAGCCCACCCCCTCAGTCACAGTCCGGCCTGCAGCAGGAGAGAGAAGGCCTAGAGCTCGACTGACAGAACTGCTAAAGGCCCGTAGCTACAGTGAGACATTTTGGAGCCCCGCCCCCTTAATTAAAAGCTCTGCCCCACAAATAGCCTTGCCAGAAACCTTTTGAAGAGAGACAACCCCCATGCCTGCTGCTGGCAGTAGCCAGGATGAAAGACAGGCATTCACATTAATTTAATTAACTGTAATTTAACTGCCCCCTTAAAAATTTAAATGCCCCTCAAACAAAAGAATCCTGGCTACAGGCCTGACCACTAATTACTTTTCTTTCTTTTAAAAATTTTTTAAATTCAAACTTTATTGGAATACAAGTCAATTTGAAAATACCAGAGTGAAATATGTTCTCATAGTACTAAATAACAGAATTAAATCCAATACAGATAATATCCTAAAACAAGAAACTACTGTTCAAATTCCATAAAAACTCTTATCATGTGGGGAAGGCTAGCAGTAAGCCCAATACAGGGAGTTAAAATAAATCCAGTTAGATACCCAGTGAAAAGTGGGTCTAATTTCTCTGCAGGTATGTTATGGGCCCAAACAGGGAGAAATTGCATATCAGAATTTCTCTTTTAGGTTAACTGTATACACTTTGGATGAAACTGTTAAAGAGCAAATGATAAAATGGGCCATAAATATGAATAAGGAAATTGCAATGGAATCTTGGGAATTTTTATGGAGGAAAGCTCTAAAAATTTCAATTTGTGTTAACGTAAGAGAAAATTGTTATAATATGCTTTATAGGTGGTATATGACACCAAAAAAGATTGCTAATATAAGTATGGATAAGAACCTGAGTAACAAATGTTGGAAATGTAAAAAAATAGAGGGTTCTTTTTATCGTATGTGGTGGACATGCGAGAAAGCAAAAGTATAATGGTCAAATGTTCATTGTGAGATGCGGAAAATATTGAAAATCCCTATTAGAAAAAGTCCAAAACTTCTACTCTTAGGTTTGACAATAGAAAAATCAAGCAAGAAAAGAGAACAGTATTATGGTACATGATCACGTCGGCGAGAATGGCTTTTGCGCAGCAGTGGAAATCGGATAAAGTACCGGATATACAGGACTGGTTAAGAAAACTGCTATTTTTAGCTGAAATGGACAAAATGACTAAAAAATTAAATGGACAAATGGCAGAACAGTATTTAAATGAATGGGAAGACCTGAAAATATATATGGAAACTGAATATAAAATGAAAGGGAAAATGTATAACCTTGATTCTTATTGAAAATGGAAATATGTTAGATTAGTCAGATTTCTGTATACAAAAAATATGTTACCTGGTTTATCAATTGCTATAAGTCTAAACCTGATTACTTTTAAATTTTCTTTGTTATTGGCAATAGCAGTGTTGGAAGCCTATTGGGGGGGAAGGGGGAAGGGATATAGCTTATAAGTTGTTTCGGAAATTGTGTTTAACAATGTTGAATATATTCCAATAAAAATCTTTGTTATAAAAAAAAAAAGAATTTCTCTTTTAAGAGATACAAGAAGGGGGACCCGCGATACTCGCCGGGGGAAGACACTCCACAGGAGAAGGAAGCAGCTGTAGGTGAGCCTTCTCTCCTCCCCCCCGGCCCTGGCACCCACAGCGAGGCCCGCACCCCCCAAGCCTTCTCCCCCCCAGCACCAGTCGCGAGGCCTGAACTCGGCCCGCCAAGTTTTCTCCCTCCCCCTTCTCTAGCTGCGGTGGCAAGGCTTGGCCCGCCCGCCAAACTTCCTCCCCTCCCCCCGCCGGCGGGGAGGCCTGGCAGGCCCGCCAAGCTTTCTCCCCCCTTCTCCCCCCCAGCAGCGGCTGCAGCGAGGCCTGAGCTTGGCCCGCCAAACTTTCTCCCACTTCCCCGGGCGACAGAAAGGGCTGAGTGGGTTACAGCCACCGGTGGGCCAAGCGTTCTCCTGCCCCCACCCCTTCCCTGGCGGCGGCAGCAGTGAAGCCACACAGCAGGAGGAGGAGAAAGCAGCAGCAGCAGCAGGTAAGCCTCCCCCCAGTCCCTGGACACCGGCATCGCGGCCTGAGTGGCTGTCAGCCACCGAGCCTGCCAAGTCCCTCCTGTCCCTGGTCTCCTCCACCACCACCCCCGGCTCCAGCAGCGAGGCCCGCTGATCTCCTCCTGCCCCCGGCTCCAGCGGTCTCCTCCTCCACCGGACCCGCCGGTCTCCCCCCCGCTCCAGCGATCTCCTCTGCTGCTGTTGTCCCCACCAATCTCCTCCCCCCCGCTCCTGTGGCGAGGCCTGAGTGACTTCCAACCGCCGGCCGCCGCAGTGTTCCTAGAGCGTTCCCTGCACATGCGCAGAGAACGCTCTTACTTTTTTGGGGATTTAAATATTCCCCTTACATTTTAAAAAACTTTTTAGATTTTTCTGCACACGTGGGGACTGCCCCACGTGCGCAGGAAAATCTCCCTGCCCCCCAGGTGCCCCCGATGTGTGGATTTAGATATCCGCACACAGGGGGCCACTTGGGAATTAGATATATAGATTATAAAGAAAGGGTTTGTCAAACTGTTAGTTAAGTTATTGGAAAGATATGGATTAAAATGCTTTCCCATATGTCAGTCTGGCCTGCAGCATGAGAAAGAAGGCCTAGAGCTTGACTGAGGGGAGTGCTAATTTTTTTGCAGACCCAAGACAAGAGAAATGAAGCATCAAGAGCAGCGGCAATTGTTGGCATATGGAAACTAAATGCCATGCAAGATGACAGTTGTTGGCCCAGTTCCGAGTAAGTCAATACAGGGAAGGGGTTTTCATACAGTGAATTTCTCTGAAGCACTCTGGCCAGGGCTGGCCCACCCATAGAAAAATTTAGGCATTTGCCTAGGGGCACCACCCCATGGAAGAGCGCCCTGGCCTGCCGCCCCACCCCCGCCAAAAGCCCCAATCCCCTTCCTCACGTGCCTGGTTTTGCAAGCGCATCCTCCCAGCTGGGAGAGTGGTGGGCTCCCCACCTGGAGAAGTGCCCCCCCGCTTGGTGGTGTTGCCGGGGAGGGGGGCACACAGGGGGTGCCAGAAGGTATCCTCGCCTACTGGGGGAAAAAAACTGGGGAAGGCCCTGGCTCTGGCTATTTCAAACAGTGCCATTCCCCACCTGGTGCCCTTTGTTGCAGTGCCATCTTTCTTGCAGGTTTGAAAAAAAAAATTCTAAGTTGAGCGCTGTAGCGCTAGACCAAAATAGCAGCAACTAATCTCAATGGTCCCACTACTGCACTGAAGTGTTATTTTGGTCTAGTGCTATAGCACTCAACTAATGGGGGTAGATTTTTAATTATTTTATATTTTAAAGATTATTTATTGTATATTCGTGTTGTTGGTTTTTATTGGGTGTATTTTATATGCTGTTAGCTGCCCCGAGTCCCATATGGGGAAGAGGGAGCAGGATATAAATTTGATAAATAAATAAAAAATAAGAATAATTTTTTAAAAAGATCGAGAAAGACCACATGGTGAAAAGGGGTAGGGGGGAAAGCAACACTATTGAAAGCACTGCAGACATTTTAAACAGCAGACTAAAGTTATTCAGAAATGCAAAAAAAGTGCAGTTTACCTCAAAAACGGCTCAACCCCATGTTGTGGCTTTGTATGAAAAGGTAAATAAAATCTGTTAACAGCTGATTGCTAAAATGGTTGTCTGAAATGACAGAAAAATCCTTTAGCAACTGGCTACTAAAATGAATTACAATGGCTGTTTGAAATGGGCCTAAATTAACCTTTTGGACTTTCTCTTTTCTTTGGCTGAGTTCAGACTGGCAATTTGCCCCACTATAGCCACGTTTCAGCCGTGTTTCCCAAGCGGATTAAAGGGGGCATTCACACAGCCACATCTGCCTGGCGTTCCTCACCTGTAGGCAACCCATGCTGTTCCTCTTCACTCCTGGGATTAAAAGATACCTGTTGAAAGTGGTAGCAAATCCTGGAGAGTACCTTTATCCCACTGCATTCCACTTCCCGGAAGTGTGAACACTCAGCCGAAAAGCCAGGAGCAACCCGTGTTGCGCATAAGGCAGCAGCGATATGATTGGCTGTGCTCTGCTCTACCACCCAATGCAGTGCTGGCGCAACAAGGTCCTCCCCAAGTCAGTTGGATGCCTATGTGTGTATGAGCGCATGCACTCATACACACATAGGCATCCAGCCAATTTACCAGGAAAAAGCCGTTTACAGCCACGCCTCCAGGCCAGCAGTCTGAACACTCCTGCATGCCTTCTCCCGGTATGCTCCCACATCAGTCGGCCCTGTGTGACCAGGAAAACTGTTCCAAGGCTTTTTTGGCATGACTGGCTCCCGCTTCAAACTGCCAGTCTGAACTCAGCCTTTGTATTACTGGCCACTGTTTGCTAGGATTTGCCTTTGTTTTGAATGCCCTTTCTGAAGGGCACTGAAGATCCTGTGTCTGTAAATGCTGCTATGTTCATAGCTATTATGATCAGTTTTACTTGTAGTTGTAAAGTTGTTCGGGTTTATGATAAATGTTTGTTACCTTGAAAACCATAATACCATGAATGGGGTTTTTTTGAAAGCAATTTCATATTTTAGTTGCTGTAGATATTTCGGATTGTGTGGCCATGGTCTTGGCATTGTAGGATCTGACGTTTCGCCAGGAGCTGTGACTGGCATCCTCAGAGGTATAACACAGAAAGATGGAGTACTCTCTGTGTCAAGGTGAGCAGAAAACTAATAGGCAAGTAATTTATTTCTACCCTAGAAGGTGGGGTAGGTCTGAGTCAATTATCTAGTGTAGTTCTCCAGGCTATTAACATGCTAATGGAGGAGCTTTCCTGAGGAGGTTCTTTTGTCTATGGATTGTTTCCTGAGGAGGTTCTTTTGTGTGTGGAATGGCTATTGAAACTCTAATCTTATCTGTATTTCATATTTGCTTGCCAAGCCACCAGGGTGCTGTCAATTATTGACATAAACTCCTCCTCAACTCTCTAGGAAAAGATAATTATTGACATTAACCCCTCCCCAACTCTCCAGGAAAAGATAATTTAGGAGAGGGATCTATGTAGCTAGGGTTCTGCTGTGTTGCATATATCACAAAGTCACTCCCAAAGAAGTGCAGGCAACCTGAAACACACAGCCTAGATGTAAATAATGGAGGGCTACTTGGAGGAGAATGGTGGACTAGGATCTCTTATCCCCAAATTGGGTTGTCAGCAAACCATGTTGCCACAGCCTCCAGACACTTCTTTTAACCTTTAAATGGCAACTGGAGAAGAGAGTGCCAGGCACTCCTAGACTTCGCCCAGGGCTTCTAGTGGTTAACTCCTTAGCACAGAGCATCATCAATGATGCTCTTGCTGCCTCCAGCATTAACTGAGTTGGAAGAAAGCTGCTTTCTTTTATGTTACACAGTGTCATTTTCTTGTCTTGTCAACTTCTGTTAAATGTCAATATTTACAATTGCAACATCTGTTGGTATTAAATATGGCCCTGCAACATTGTGCCCCAGAGTCCCATTTGCTCCTGTAAATTTTAAGTGAATTGATGCAGAAAACATAAGCTACAATACTTGTCTATAAATATTTGATGTTGATTAATAAATATGATATGCAGAGTGTCGGGAATGAATGGAATAAAGAGTTAGATCACCCTATTTTGCCATAGCTTTAGGATATGGCCTTAAAGTTTATTCCTGCTCTCTGCATGGATCTTAAATTCCGGCTTATTCAGCAAAAAAGTATGTTCAGAATGTACTGGACACCGCAATAACTCTTTAGCAAGGGACTGAGTAGAGTGTCTTACTGATGGCATTGTAACTCACAGGATGCAAACCCTAAACATACACATTGGGAGTGGTTTTTCTGGGAAGAAGTTATTACTCATATCAATTTTAAATTAGAATGTCCATTGATTTTTGAGGGTCTTATGTACCTTTAAAAAGTCTTCTTGTCTCTTGGAAGCTAACCAATGGTCAACAAAAATGAAACCTCCATGTCCTTGCTACAGATAAAAGACTCAGATTATGACTTTGGAAAGATAAATGTCCACCTCCAGTAAATCAGTGGATTCAGGACCTTAGAACTCTATCAATATTTCAAGGCATGGCATTTAGACGACAATTGCATATGGACTTATGTTTAGATATTTGGAAACCTTTTATAGAAACTTATGTGTAGATGTGCCACCACTGTTGTTATATTTTTTGTCTTTATGAATACTTCTCCCTCCCTTCTCTATTTAGTTGTTAGATTTTGGTTGCGATCACATGCACCTTTAGATCCAACATAGCTGCGAATGCCTGATGGATCTAAAGGGAGTGATCAGACAGCAACATCTTGGAAGCGTCCCACAGTTGTTGGCAACCCACACTGCTCCACTACGGAAGCAAAGTTAAAGAACACTGGGAAAGTCTAGTAGTAAACAGGTTCTCATGGGCCATGGAGGAACTTTCCCCTGTCAGATCATGCAAGCACACACTCATGCCATCAGGATAGTCTGATCAGGCCATCCTGGCTCAGTGTCGTCGTCCCCCCATTTTGCAGTATGTGCATCATTGCATACTCCATACGGGGCCCTCAGTGTGGAGGTGCGATTCCTTGTTTATGCACATGGGAAACAAGCAGCCGCCCCCCAAAAACGACTCACTCGCAGTTGTATCTGATCACACAGTGATGAGCTGTGCCTGCAGCTACAAAGGGATGTGTGATCTCGCAACTGCATGTCAAATTCCTCTGGAGGAGATAGCCTCACTTCCCCTCCTCTTCAACTGGTGCATGTGACTGCAGCCTTTGAGTTTTCCTCCCCTTTTCATCTAAAGAAATAAAAAAATGTTTTTTAAACTATTACTCATTGTTAGCAGTGTGGCATCAGTACACCTTGTATTGTAGAACATCCACTACAGGAACAATGCTGTTGCTGTTTAGCAGGAGGAGGGGTAAACTGAGGAAGCAGGAAAGATTCTTATAATACCCACTGATTTTTAAAAAATGTTCTGTTCCTGTAAACTAATTCATACCGATTATATGGAAGGACTAGGGAGGGAAGGTGGCATGGTATAGCCCAAACAGCACAGTCTCAGGAGATTTTGGAAGCTAAGCAGGGTCAGTATTTGGAAGGGAGATCACCAAGGAAGACTCTGCAGAGGAAGGCAATGGCAAACCACCTCTGCTTCTCTCTTGCCTTGAAAGCCCCTTACTGGGATTGCTATAAATTGGCTGTGACTTGATGGCACTTTACACACACCCATAATCAGACTATACATTTTGGGTTGCCAACTCTGGGTTGGGAGATACCTGGAGATTTTGGGGGTGGAGCCTGTGGAGGGAGGGGCAGGAATTCAGAAGGCTGAAATGCCATAGAATCCACCCTTCAAAGTAGCCATTTTCTCCAGGGAACTGGTCTAATTCTGGGAGATTTTTAGGCCCCATCAGGAGGTTGGCAACCATAATAATAAGCTGTTAAAAATGTTGAGTCCAAACAAATAGGTAAATATTATTCAGTGAGTGGATGATAATGTTTAATAGTACCTATTTTTTGTGGTTTAAATATTTCTTTGCCAGGAACATATCCAATGATTTCATATTATAAGATTACAGGAAGCTACCTGCTTAAGACAACAGACTGTAGATGAAGCATGAACGTTTCTTTATTTCAAAGAGAAAGAAAATTCAAGACAGAGAGGTAGCTGACGAGACTGAAGAATTATTTGTTTTAAACCTTAGTGTGGAGAGGATAACCAAATATCAAAATACGTAAGCTCTGTGCAACTGTTTGTTTCTGTAGGAAGTGATGCTCAGGAAAGGGGATCAGGACTCCCCTAGCTGGTTCTGTCCTTGCCTATGGGTGCAGGCCTCAGTGCACATTGTAGAAACAGCGGGGAAATACCCATGGTTGCCAGCCTCCAGATGGGTCCTGGAGATCTGGAATTACAACTGACTACAGAGATCAGGTTGCCTGGAGGAAATGGCTGCTTTGGAAGAGGGACTCTGCGGCATTATACCCTTCTGAGGTCCCTTTTCTCAACAAGTCCTGCCCTCCCTATGTTCTATCCTCAAATCTGCAGGTATTTCCTAATCCAGAGCTGGCAACCCTAAATATCTTTTGCAAAGAGCACCGCCTTGAAACTCAGCAGGTGAATTTCTAGAATTGTCTATTGTCCCTTCTGTTTGTCTATGGACTGGTACTGCTTTCCATTTTTTTATCTTATGTATCTTGACTACGTTGGGAACTGGGCTTGCAGGCACACTTCTTCTCTGTTAGAGCCGCCAATTACAGGATGGAGGTGGAGCTTAAGGAAGGTAGAATTTGGGAAGAGGAGGGAGCACAGCAGAGATGCGATGCCATAGATTCCATTCTCTGAACCCTGTTATTGAAAATGATATCTTTAGGCTGGGTATCACCTAGAAGTTGGCAACTTTACTCTCAGCAGTAAATGAACAGCTTTACAAGGCATCAGAGCCAATTCAGGTACCATTGAAGGTCTGATAACACTACCTGTTCCCTGTTGAAGGAAGGGCAGGATTCTGATAACCACACATTCTGGCTGGTTACCAAGGCTGATTTCCATTAACCTTTGAAGAGCATAGATAGGGCTGAATTTTTCTCAACAGGCAGGGCACTGCTAAAGTGGGGAACTATCCACATTGCTTGCAAACACTTCATACATTACAAGTATTCTCATGCAAGTAGTCATACTGGAGTGGATCACATGCTGATGCTGGCACTGTAATGACATAACATGAGCAGAATACTCAGTATTAATCTTGAATCAGTAAACTTTAGATGTGATTTAAACCCCTCTGAGATGTATGGGAAATTCGGGTTCAGTATTTCACAATAAACAAGAAAGCCACAAATACCCATCATCCATTCATCATTTTAATCATTATACTGAAATGAATAATTTTATTTATTTATTTATTTATTCATTGGATTTATATCCTGCCCTTCCAACATGGGCTCAGGGCGGTGAACAAGAGGCAAATGCCATACAATAGCAGTTAAAACAAAGAGGCAAAGCCATGAATAAATAGTAAAACCATAAATAATCCATTACGCTAAAACAATTTAAAACAGTGGTCCACAAAACAGAATTTACATTAAGTATCCATACTTCTCAGCACTCTAATAAATACATTAGGCACTGCTCCAGAGTCCTATCCCAGCTGTAATCCCATACCAGGGCTATACAATGGCTATACAATGGTGGTGCAGTAGCGGTGGCAGCCCCTACTCAAAAGCCTGGCGGAAGAGCTCTGTCTTGCAGGCCCTGCGGAACTGCATAAGGTCCCGCAGGGCCCTGATCTAATGTATCATAGAGAGTGTAGGAAACTTTCACTGCATTGTTTCAATATTATTGACAAATTACATACATTCAGTGCTAGCTCGATTCCAAGATATGAAACAGAATTATTGGAAACACAGAAGTCTATACTGGGTTATGTGTTCAATCTAATCTCACACCACCTTCTCCTTGGTTTTTATTCTGGTTTTACTTACTAAGAATTTTTGAGTTATTTGCCCAAGGCCAGCAATTTAAAGTAAGTGCACCCATGTCTAGAAATAACAAAAATTCAACATGCTATATACAGTAGCATCTATAATAAATCCAGATCTTCTCTACAAATACCACGACTCAAATATTTGTGGGATGCCTTTCCAGCATGTGACCAAATGGGTAATTTACTTTGAACAGAAGAGTATTTGTAAAGGACTTATTGCATCTCCAGTATGAGATGCTTCTGCAAGTGAAACTAACAATCAAATGTTATTTTATTCCCTTCAGTTTTCAAAATTGTAAAGCAGGCTATGGAATTAAATAACTTTGGTGTTGAATGAAAATCAGAACATCAAAATGTAACAATTTCCCAAAAGGCCATCTGAAGCCACAAAATAACAAGGAGCATGGGGAAAGAAGGAAAAGAAAGAAAGAGGCACTCACATTTTGCCAGTATTGATAACAAACAGCTGAAAGCATTTAGAAATATCCTCAAGCAGTGCTTAAGATAAGAGAAGCATGTATCTGAGTTTTCAGGCAGATCACAACACTAAGCCTGTGCCAATGTTTTTTACCCTTACGTGAAGCAAGGATGCCTCTTAAACCAGTGGAGAAAACACACCTAAGGGCTGTACTAGATGTGATGTTTTGCATGAGTCTGGTCTGGGATCTGCAAACCCAAGCTGTAACAGTTTACAGCCAAATATTATTAATTTCAGATTTTGCAGGTGTGCCAGAGCCCTGTTTGGAGCAGGACCATGTCGCGTGGGAAAGGGGGCTTCAGCCTTCCTCTCCATGCCATTTTCCCTAGCTGAAATGGCCCAGGGGACACTATTTGCCACATTATGGGGCTATATATGCAGAGAATACTGCAAGTAGTGCTGCCCTGGACCATTTTGGCTCAGTAAAATGGCCTAGGAGGAAAGCTGAAGCCCCCTCCTCTTTGCTGGCACCATAATTATGCTTGCAAACTTTGTTTCAAGACAGTAACATTTGGCTATGAACTGATACAAATCTGGGGGACCAGACTCATACTAAACATCTGTTTTGCCCTGTAGATCCCCCCACAAGCAAAAGCAAATATTTTATTAACATCAATCACCCCCAAATAATACAGAATAATGATCCAATGATCACAGATAAGTAGCTGCTGCTCAGAATTGAATTCCACAACCCCCCAGTATACGTTTGGAAGAATATAAGGGCATGCAGCAAAAGTTGTATGGGGCAGTCAACAACACCAACTACAAAACACGAAGAAAATTTACAGACACCTCCACCTAAAACCTGAACATGATATCCACCCCACCCTTAGAGACCCAAAATAGTATTATAAAGTTCTCAAAATGAAGGAAACAAAAACAGACTGATGGTTAACAACTCTAACAATGCAATCTGTTTTTCTCTATGCACTAGTAGTAAAACAACTGATTCTTGATCCAGTGCTATAAATGTACATTAGGAGTTTTCAGAAAGTCCATCCAATTTTGTACGCTTAAGGTTTGTACACGTAAAGGTTCAAGGATGATTTCATATGCATTGAAACCACAGGATCCTTGACAAATATGGATTAGTTCAGGGGAAAGGCACCCCCCCTTTCATAATACACATGAAACTAGAGTTCACTGGCCCCTTTGCCTTTGTAATGTATATCTGGAGGCTTGGGCTGGAGGACAATATGGAGTGGAGAAGCAAGTGGGAAAAAGGTTAAGCAGACCTTCGCTTCCTCACTCCCAATTGCCCTCTCCCAAAATTCCTTTCCCCTAGGCGATACAACTGCTAGGCTAGTGTTATGCACACACATGTATATAATGTGTTGTTAGTAGGGTTGCAAACCTCCAGGTGGGGCCTGGAGTTCTCCTGGATTTATAACTGGTCTCCAGACTACAGATACCAGTTCTCCTGGAGAAAATAGCAGCTCTGAAGGGTGGACTCTATGGCATCACATCCCCACTGAGTTTTCTCCCCAAACCCTGCCGTCTCCAAGATCCACCCACTCCAGGAATTTCCCAGCCTGGAGCTGGCAACTATGGTTGTTAGGCTCTGAGATTATCAGAAGTTGACTGAGCAACTCTGTGCATTGATCAAAGGCACAGTGAATTCAGACCCCCATGGTGTTGCCTCTAACTACATTTAGCACAGCAGGCAGCTCATCTTATATTCTAATAGCCAAAAAGTGCGGATACCTATTCCCTCCAACAGGGGCCTCACTCTCCCCCAACAGCTTTTCCTGCATAGTCAGTAGACTTCCTGGGTTTGTAGAAAAATCCCAGAAGTGAAGAAATCCCTTCAGGAACTCTTGAATTCCCCAAAAAGCCTTTTGAAATGGCCTCTGCAGGGACCTAACTCCAGGCAGCAACGGTGAGAGATTAGAACGTTGGGGGGGGGGGGAGGGAGGAGGCTTCTAACTGGCTCTGTCGATGGAAGGGGTGGGGGAAGGGCCCTTTCCAGGCCTCTTTCAGCCTTGGAGGGAGGGAGGGAGGGAGGGAGGGAGCCTTGGGGCCAGGCCTCACAAAAGTTGCCAGGGCCAGGCTGGGGGATTTCTAGAGATTTTGTGGTGGACTCTAAGGAGGAGGGCTGGGTTTGGGAAGGGAGAGGCCTCAGCTGGGTATAATGCCACAGTTTCCACCCTCCAAAGCAGCCATTTTCTGCAGGGAGACAGACCTCTGCTGTCTAGAGTCCAGTTGTAATTCTGGGGGGTCTCCAGGGCACATTTGCAGGTTGGCCACTCTAGGCCTGGCAGCATTCTAGGCTTGCCAGGTCCCCCCTGATTTGCATGACTCACCTAGCCTCGGCTGCTTGCTACCATTCATCAGCAGCCACCCTATGAAAGCCAGTGAGGTGCAGCAGTTAGAGCTTCAAAGTAGGATCTGCAAGGCCCAGGTTCAGATCCCCATCTTGCAGTGGAAGGTGACTGTGTGATTTTGGACCAGTCACATATTTCAGCCTAACCAACCAAACAGGGTTGTTGTGCAGAAAAAAGGAGGAGGGAATAATGAAAGCTGCTTTGGCCCTCACTGTGGAGAAAGACTGTAATTTTCCTAGGTAGAGGCTGGGGGGTAAAGATGGAAAACAGGAGACAGAGAGGCAGATAAAGGTAGGTTGGCTGTTGGTTGGGAAGGAAATAGGGTTGCCAACTCCAGGTTGGGAAATCCCTGGACATTTGAGGGGTGAAGCCTGGAGTGGGTGGGATTTAAGGAGGGGAGGAACTTTGGACTGGTGTAATGCCATAGACTCCACCCTCCAGCCATTTCCTCCATGAGAACCACCATTGCCAACCTCTGGGTGAGGACTGGAGATCACCCAGAATTACAGCTGTTGTCCAGGAGACAGAAATCAGTTCCCCTGGATAAAATGGCTGTTTTGGAGGGTTGAGTCTATGGCATCATACCCTGCTTGCCTCCCCAAGCCTCACTGTCCTAAGGCTCCACCCCCAAATCTCCAGGAAATTCCCAACCTGGAGCTGGCAACCCTAAGGTGAATTGATCTCTGTAGCTGGGAGATCCATTGTGATTCCCAGAGTGCTGCCATTGCTGCTGTGGGGGGGAGAGAAAGCAGGTGGGTGGCTGAGAGCACTGCCACCACTGCTACTGCTGCTCTGCGGAGTGGGGGAAGAAGCAGGCAGGAGGCTGGGAGAGAGGCTGGGGGCAGAAAGCAGCCAGGAGGCTGGGGGCAGAAAGAAAGAATGATGGGGTGGGGGGCAGAAAGAGAAAGAGTGATGAAGTGGGGAGGCAGAAAAACAAAGAGAAAGATGACAGATCAGAAAGAGAGAGGAAATCACATGCATGGAGCAGAAATAGAGTAAGAAAAGGGGAGCAGAGGGGAGAAATAGTGTGAGAGAGGTAGGGGGTGAGCAGAGGAAGCAAAGGTGTGACGAATGAGATAACCATCCCGCAAGTTTCTTGCGGGTCTCCACTTGTTTGAGTCTATTTTGTTGTACCTACTATGGGCCAAAACCATAAATTTCCAAAAATATAGCATGCCTGTTGGTATTATTTGCATCTCTTCCTTGCAACAATATACTATATAAATGTAGACCTGGAATTATGCTGATAAGCAATACTGGAAGGTTTCTATATTAATTCCAACATGTATAGGACTGACACTATCCTCTCCATTTTACTGGCAAGAGGGCTGAGAGAATAGTGGCATGATGAGGCAATATTTTGAACTGGAAACTTCCCACCTTCTAGTTTCTACCCTCAGTTTCTACATGATACCAGTTGAGAAGATCCTACCAATGGATCTCTTTGTTTTATTGACATAATTAATTTTCCAGAAGTTTACACAGGAATAAATTTGTTCCTGTAACATCCTGTTTCATTTGCAGCCAGTGGCCTTTCTAGGTGATGACAGCTGTGTTTTCATGCACAAAGAGCAAGCATATCCTTTTACCTCTTCTATTTGCTCAGTTTTAGAGGATGAAAAAAAAACCCAAAGCAAAACAACTGATCTTCAAACACTGGAAGAGTTCTATTAAACTACCAGCATGGAGGCAAGGTAATGATGCTGACAGAATGATCATAGCTTTGGGGTAGGTTCCATCAATATGCAGATGATACCCAGATCTGTTTTTTTCCCCTGTCAAGTCACAGCTGACTTATATCAACTCCATGGAGTCTTCAAGACAAGAGACTTTCAGAGGTACTTTGCCATTGCCTGCATCTGCATAGCAACGCCAGGTTTCCTTGATGGTCTCCCATCCAAGCACAGACCAGGGCCAACACTGCTTAGCTCCTAAGATTTGACAAGATCAGGCTAGCCTGGGCTATCCACATCAGGGCCAGCTCTGCACATCCTTATCTAAATCCCCTGGTGATGCAGTAGAGGTCCTGAATAACTGCCTGGCTGTTGTAAATTGGCTAAGATGAATAAATTGAAGCTAAACCCTGAAAAGACAGAGGTAATGCTGGCTGGGAAGGCAGAGATCTTGAAGGATGTTGTGCTTCCCACTTTTGCTGGAATTCAGCTGACCCTTGCTGACATAATTAAGATCCTTGGGGTTATACTGGACCCAACATTAGTAGCGGCAAAGCAAATTAATGCAGCTATCAAAAAAGGCTTTCTTCCAACTCACCCTACCCTGAAAGATGGCTCCTAATTTTGAAACAGCTGACCTGGCCACCTGGATCCACACCATAGTAACATCAAGACTAGACTAATATAATACATTGTTCATTGGTCTTCCCTCAAAATCAATCTGGAAACTCTGGTTGATTCTACAACCCTAATTCCTATTGCATTGTTTATTGAATGTCCCATCCTGCTGATTGTATTGACTCACTCTATGTAATCTGCCTTAAGTCCAAGTAACATATAAATAACATAAACAAATTTAATGTCAGATTCAGTTTATTGACATAAATTGCTATACAATCTGTAAAGATTGAGTTGTGAATTGAGTTCTGTTCATTTTTTAAAAAAAAACCTAATCAACATACAACAGACTCAACACTGATGGCCCAGTGCTATAAGATTTGTTTCTGGAGTGTCTGGCTTCATTTGTAACTTTTGTAGGTGATTGACTGCACAGGAACACTTGAACTAGGATTTTGCATAAACATACATTATGCCCAGTCATTTCAAGTACATACATGTGAGCAAAGATTTGGACCCATAATCTTATATTCTAATCCCAGACTTTTTTTTTTCTGTGCGGATACCTATTCCCTCCAACAGGGGCCTCACTCTCCCCCAACAGCTTTTCCTACATAGTCAGTAGACTTCCTGGGTTTGTAGAAAAATCCAAATAGTGAGGAAATCCCTTCAGGGACAGTTGAATTCCCCCCAAAAGCCTTTTGAAATGGCCTCTGCAGGGACCTGACTCCAGGCATCAACGGTGAGAGATTAGAACGTTGGGGGGGGGGAGGCTTCTGACTGGCTCTGTCAGTCAAAGGGTGGGGGAGGGCCCTTCCTTTCCAGGCCTCTTTCGGCCTTGGAGGGAGGGAGGGGGGAGGGAGGGAGCCTTGGGGCCAGGCTGGGGGATTCCTAGAGGTTTTGGGGTGGAGTGCAAGGGCAGGATTTGGGGAAGGGAGAGGCCTCAGCTGGGCATCATGCCACAGAATCCACCCTCCAAAGCACCCATTTTCTCCAGGGAGACAGATCTCTGTTGTTCACAGATCTCTGGAGTTCACCCTCCAGCAGGCCCCACTTGGAGGTTGCCAACCCTAGGCCTGGCAGCAGTATAGGGTTGCCAGGTCCCCCCACAGGCACTGGCAGGGGATGGGGATAGTGGGGTTGCCAGCTCCAGGTCTGGAAACTCCTGGAGATTTGGGGATGGAGCCTGGGGAGGACAGGGACCTCAGTGGGGTACAATGCCCTAGAGTCCACCCTCCAAAGCATCCATTTTCTCCAGGGGAAGTTATCTCAGTAGTCTGGAGCTGAGTAGTAATTCCAGGGGATCCCCAGATCCCACCTGGAGGCTGGCATCCCTAGGCAGCACCCTCTGGGTGACTTGATACCACCTAATTTGCATGACTCAACTTGGCCTGGCTGCTTGCTGCTGTTCAGCAGCCACCCTATGAAAGCCAGCAGTGATGCAGCAGTTAGAGCCTCAGAATAGGTCTGCAAGACCCAGGTTCAGATCCCCATATTGCGGTGGAAGCTGACTGGGTGATTTTGGACCAGTCACATACTTTCAGCCTAACCAACCTCACAGGGTTGTTGTGCAGATAAAAAGGAGGTGAGAATAATGTAAGCTGCTTTGGTCCCCACTGTGGAGAAAGACTATAATTTTCCTTGGTAGAAGCTGTGGGGGAGGGGGTGGAGACAAAAAGCTGAAGACAGATAAAGGCAGATAAAGGTTAAGTTGGCTGTTGGGTGGGAAGGAAATAGGGTTGCCAACTCTGGATTGGGAAACTCCTGGACATTTAAGGGGTGGATCCTGGGGATGGTGGGGTTTGAGGAGGGGAGGAACTTCAGACCAGTATAATGCCATAGACTCCACCCTCCAAACCAGCCATTTCCTCCATGAGAACTACTATTGCCAGCCTCTGGGTGAGGGCTGGAGATCACCCAGAATTACAACTGTTGTCCGGGTGACAGATATCAGTTCCCCTGGATAAAATGGCTGCTTTGGAGGGTTGAGTCTATGGCTCCACCCCCAGAAGGGAGAAAGAGTGTGAGATAGGTAAGGGTAGAGGGGAGGAAGCAAAGGTGTGAGGAATGGGATGACCATCCCGCAAGTTTCTTGCGGGTCTCCACTTGTAACTCTATAATTTTAAATTTTCCTCTTAACAGATAGACATACTTGAAGCAGATTAGAACAAAGTGTAATGAAGAAAAATATTAGATAGTATGGCAACTTTGCCTTTATAGATCATCATATAATTTTATTCCCTCATTAAAATATACCTCAGAAAGATAAGAATGTAAGAACATAAGAGAAGCCAATGTTGGATCAGGCCAGTGGCCCATCCAGTCCAACACTCTGTGTCACACAGTGACCAAAAATACCAGATCATACATTAAAAGCAGCCTTTATTTATGGCCAAACAAAAAAAACCCACCAACATTAAAGAAACCTCCTAATAAAGCTGCTTTTGCCATCTGGATGTAATGCAGTCCAGCGAAAGGATAACAAAAGTTATGGTTGGGGTTTATGATGTTTTCTTAGTGTTTTATGTGGTATTTCACAACCCATCAGGGCCTCCTCTGTTAGTACATTAGGAAACATCCATTGCAGTATTAAATTCACTATGTGAAAAAACTACATTTTGCTAGTAATATGACTGTTTTAGGGGCTCATACCTCTTTATGCATCAGAGTGCCCAGTAATCTGGAAACAAATTAATGTGGCCAGTGATCAAAAAGGCAAGGAGACTAATGTCTAAAGCGATGTGGGGTGGAGTGGCGGAAGAATTTTATATTTGGAAGATGGCAACTGGTCAATATATCCCACAAACTATCCCTGTGGGTCATCATTTAAATACACAACAAACCATATGCATTTATTATTACAGATGAGGAAACTGCAATAGCTGAACCCCAAACTTTGCTATTATCCTTTGGTAGATATTGAGTTCTGAAGTCTGGTGATACTTTAGAGCAATGCTCTTTAACCCATGGATTAGGATCCCCAGGTAGGCTGCATAGCCCCACTTGAACCCCAATAGAGCAACATTTCCCCTATGCTGATTTTTGGAAGAATCTGCTTTATGCACACTGAGAGGAGTAGCAAGACAGCCAGATAAAGTCACTCAGCAACTGAAAAGTATTTTCTACAGCTCTGACTCTTTACTTGTTCCTCACTATGGTACACTCCTAGTGCTTGACTTACATTTCCTCTCCTTGATCTGCTACCCACAGTCCCAGGCTTAACATTGGCGAGGTCATAATTCTGACTCCTTGTCTTTCTGAAACATGGCTTATGGTGTCACATGACTTCCTGTCTTATGCTTGTAACTCATTGGATCCTGTGGGGTGCATCCTAGGTTTAGAAATGTCGAAGACCCATACCTTAGAGAGCCTTATATTCCTAGTAAAAAATATTAATAGTAGCTACATGAGGCACAGAAGTGACACACTCACTCCTGGGTCTTTTCCTGTGCTACTGCCAGTGCCTCAGAGAGCCTCCCATTTACAATCTTTCAAATAAATTTCCTCCTTGAAATCCTGTCTCGAATCCTAGTTCTTTAACAAAGCCTTTCCTGGACAAGGAGTACATAACTTATTCTGATACCTGTTCTCCTTCCATAGGTGCTCATCTTTAGTAACTCCCCTGTTTTTCCCACCAAATTCTTAGTTCCCTTCAGGTACTGAGCTACCCCCCAGTAGTGTGAAAATATTTGCAGTTTTATAAATCTGAATGTCCCACCCTGTGACAGAATCTAATTTGGCTTTTGCCCATCCCAGGGACTTACCTGTCAGGAGAAAACAAGAGCTCTCTTTTTAGATCCCTTGAAATGGCCCTGGAGGCTGTGTACAGTGAATAATAATAAAGATTTTATTAAATAGGCAGGGGATGGCATGAGGCAGTCAGGAATTGGAAAGGCTGATGTAAATGTTGTTGGTAAAACAGTATATATTTCAGTTGACAGACAAGATGGTGTTGTAGCAGCTTATTTTTATTAATTCTGGGTTCTTACCAGTGAGAGATGGTTGACTGAGTACTTAAGTTTCAGTTACAGTGGACTTCCTGTTTTCGGCACTCCCCCAACACTCGGGGGAGCAATTTGCACACCAACAGCATGGAGGGAAGCCGACAATGCGGTTTCCCGACAGAGCCCTAGGGATAGGCTCCAAGCCATAGGGCCTTTGACGAGTAGCCTCTTCGACGGTGTAATGCCAGAGAATTGAGGCACCCCTCCTCCCTGACGGTCCTGCCGCTGTGTGGCCTTCGGGCACAAGCTGGGCTGACAGAAACAAGTGCTGGAGATCAAGCGGAATTGGGAGGATGTAAACACGGTTGAACAGGACTGACAATGAATGTGAGTCAGATGTAAACGAACTTTGAAATAAGCAGAAAACCCCCTACCCCCTCCTATCTTCAATACGAGGGACAGGAAGGACGCTTCCGACTTGCGTGAACAGATAAGCAGAAAAGGGGAGGGGGGTGGGGAAAAGTAAGTGATTGGCTTGTTTTGAGAGACTTACCAGAGCAGATTTAGTCCAGAAGCGATTTTCAGAGGTGGTGAAATAGCGAGTGGCTTAAGTAAACAATATGCCATGTTGGTGGGCGCGGGGGGAAAAGGAACGAAAGCGAAACCAATGGGCAGCCAAAGTCCAAGGCCGGAAGAGGGAGTAGATGTCATGAAACTCCTAGCAGATACCATCAAGCCCATGATGGAACAACTTGCTGGTATTAACCAGCAGTTGGTCACACTAAATCAAAACTTTGTATTACGGCAACTCCAGTTGGCGGAAACAGCCAAAAAGACGGAGCAAATGGTGGAAGCTGTGTAGGAGATGTACGCCACAAATAAGAATATGAAGAAAAAGATGGGAGAGTTAGTGAATAAGCAAAACTACCAGGAAACGTGTTTGCTGCAATTACAAATGGAAAAGGCTAACATGGTCCTTAGATTCCAGGGAGTTCCTGAATCAGCTAAAGAGGACCTGAAGAAAATACTCAGTGAAATTATCACGCCAGCAACAGGTTTGAAAGTGGAAGAAATTACACATGATAAGGAAACAGCATATAGGGCGTATTCTAATTACACACAAAAAAATAGTCTGCCTGGGGAAATAATGGTCAGATTCTCAAGAAGACAGACCAGAGATGCAGTCTTAAAAGCAACATCAGCAACTCCACTGAAACTGGGAAACACAACTATCAAGACCAAGGCTCTCTCTAAGCTGTGGAATCTTGTGAGCAGACATTCTGCTTTGTGAGCTACTGGCATTAAAGTGGTGAGCAAGTGATGTGGCTGCTGCATAAATTAGTTTGCTCTGGAGCCCACCTTCCTGAGCGAAGACAAAAATGTGTGAGCTAGAGGCTTAAAAACTGTGAGCTAGCTCACACTCACTCATCTTAGAGGGAACACTGATCAAGACCTTAAAAGACATTCCATTTGAAATTCATCAAAAAAGAAAGAACTATAAGGACTTAATTCTTTTTCTCCAAACCAATCAAATTCCATACAGGTGGGCGGTGCCTGAAGGTGTCATCTTTAAAATCAATGACAAGAGAGAGAAGATTGACTCCATTTTTAAAGCCAAAGAATTTCTAAAATGCCATCTGGGATCTAAAGAAGAAGGAGAAACTGGGTCAAGTGGCTCCACCCCCTCGGAGACAGATAAAGACCTGGCCGTGGAAGAGGGAGCTGCTGCCATCAAATCATCTTATGACTTTAGAGATAGGAAGTCTAGATAAAGGCAGAAGGACTCTGGAAATTGCCTTTATGAAGGGAGCTGGAGGGAGTGCTCTGGAATCTCCTCATAACAAGTAACAAATTAATAATTTAGCTGAGATAGACAGGAACTCACAACACTCATTGTTTATTAACACTAAAATACTGACATTTAGCTTAACACGGATATGATCTCCTTCTCTTGGGGTTTTAGTATAGTGTGGGTTTACTTTTCTTTACCCCTAGATGTAGTTCCCTTTCCCTTTTTTTCTTTGTAATTTTAGTAGTATATACAAAAATCAATAAAAAATCCCCTTCGGGGGGCCAAAAAAAAGTTTCAGTTACAATGTTTCTGCATATAGTTTCCTAATAACTGTTCAGGTTTTCTGGAAAGGTCATTCTTTTAAACCAATTTCCCACAAGCGCTGCTCTGCGCTCACCTTCCCTGTTGCCCCGATGGTACGTGTCAATTTCACACAAGCTGCTGCGTGGCCGCATTTTGCCCTGCAGCTTCGCGTGATTTTCCCCATGTCTACTCAATCCTCAAAAAACAGGATTGAGTAGATGCAGGGAAAATGTGGCCGCACAGCAGCTTGTGTGAAATTGACACGTACCATCGGGGCAAAAGGGAAGGGCGAGCACGGAGCAGTGCTTGTGGGAAATCGGCCTTAGTGTATCAAATTCTTCCCCCTTTTCCAAAATCACAAAGTGTCTTCTTTCCCCTGAGTAGTCTATAACCATTTCCTTTTGCAAGAGACCAGGGACTGCCTCAGTGCCAATTCCCTGTATAACTGGACAGGACTGATTTCTTCCCTGAAAATATAATCCTATTCCTTTTGGCCTGATTGGGAGCTTCAGCCTGCTACCCAATCACTCTTTGTCAAAATCTCAAACCCCAGTTCTTGGCATCTGTGTGAAAACATACTTCAGTGTAAGCTAATGCTAGACTCTAAATTCCTAGATGGAATTCTTCCTCAGGTTATGTTTTTAACACAGCTAAAACCAGGAGTCTCTCCCTTTATTCAAAAGGTGAACCTGTCTGACAGACTTTTTAATCAGACTCTTCAGATATTCCCTCCTTTAGCTGAACTTTCAATTTACTGAACAGTAACTACCACTGAACTCAAAATGAACTAACTCTCCCCTCAGTACACAGCTGATCTTATATTTCCCTCAGCTGGTGCTGGCCAATCAAAGAACAGGAACAGCCTGTCACTCAAGCTCAAATTCTACAGCAGAATTAACTACTCACCTCCCTTCTCTGAGGCTGATTTCGCACTAGAGCTGCCTCGGTGTTGCACCGCCATTTGCCCTGATACTATTGGTCAATTTCACACCTGAAGCCGCGGGGCTGCATTTTGACCCGCGGCTTCGCCCGATTTTCCCCGCAGTTTCGTGATCCTGTTTTTTGAAGATCACGAAACTGCGGAGGAAATCGGGCAAAGCTGCGGGTCAAATGCAGCCCCGCGGCTTCGGGTGTGAAATTGACCAATAGTATCAGGGCAAACGGCGGCGCAACACCGAGGCAGCTCTAGTGTGAAATCAGCCTGATTTTGCTGCATTAGGAAAACAGTGTTTTAAATGTAGTCCATCTCACCTGTATTTTAGGGATTCAATCAGGGTTGCCCCCTTCCCATTTTCTTGAATAATTACAATGAAGAAACAAATTTCACAGTATCTCTACAATATGAACATAAGAGAACATAAGAGAAGCCAATGTTGAATCAGGCCAACGGCCCATCTAGTCCAACACTCTGTCATAAAGCGGCCAAAATATACCAGGTGCCATCAGGAGGTCCAGCAGTGGGGCCAGGACACTAGAAGCCCTCCCACTGCTGCCCCCTCCAGCACCAAGAATAGAGTGCATCACCTGCCCCAGACTGAGAGTTCCCATCTATATCCTGTGGCTAATAGCCACTGATGGACTTCTGCTCCATATGTTTATCTAATTCCCTCTTGAAACTGTCCATGCTTGTAGCTGCCACCACGTCCTGTGGCAGTGAATTCCATATGTTAATCACTCTTTGGGTGAAGAAGTATTTCCTTTTATCTGTTCTAACCCGACTGCTCAGCAGTTTCATGGAGTGCCCACGAGTTCTTGTATTGTGAGAAAGGGAGAAAAGGACTTCTTTCTCAACCTGCTCTATCCCATTCATAATCTTATAAACCTCAATCATGTCACCCCTCAGCCGTCGTTTCTCCAAGCTAAAGAGCCCCAAGCATTTTAACCTTTCTTCATAGGGAAGGTGTTCCACCCCTTTTATACATGGCTATGAATATACATGGCTTCTAATTGCGAGCAAAATTTATAATCTGAAAAGAAGGGTCAGCAACTAGAAGCCAAATTCAGCTCACTGAAATGGGCTGCATTTCCCACCCTCCCTAGAGAGAAGAGGCACATTGAATCAGTTTACTAGTGACTTTATGAATTGCAGGTTGAGAGACCGCCCTCTACCCTTTAGTCTCTTTGAAAGTGGTTGACCAGGGCCTCACAAACACACCAATTGTAACAGCAAAACTTGGAAATAAGTCTTACTGATTCCAGTGGGACTTATTTCCAAGTAAGTACACTTAAACATTGTGGTCTTACATTATTATGAACTTTCTGGAGAGATACCATATATATTACAATACTTTGGGGAGTAAATTAATATTGAATTGGAAAAGTGCTTATTCTAAATAAGATTCCTGCATATTTGTGTTTTGAAAATGGAAACTGAAGACAATTTAAAAAGTAATCACTTTCTTCTTGTTACTGGGGACTTCTGCTAAATCTGACATTGTTCCAAGGCTCAAATGGAGTGAGGTAGACTGCGCCAAATTTGCATAAATTTCAGTTTTCTCTCTCATATTGTTTCCATGTTTATTTGCAGCCATTATTTCATTCCCATATCTGTTCTTGCTTCAACATCCTTTTTAAAAACAGTAAGAAGGGCTTCTTCATTGCATAGTTTCTGCCAGTCATAAATCACATAGTGAACATGATGGCATCGTAGTCCCATGCAGCCAAATATAGCTATGTGCAAACTGTTGGTAATCTCATTTCCCACCAGCACTTGCTATAGGACATTTGTTCAGATCCATCTCTAGTCACACCCAGTTACTCAGGACTAGTTAGGGTAGCATACGTATGCATTTTAGATGTACATTTGAATATACATCCCGCTTAAAGATGGTTGCAAATACTCTGTTTCCAAGCTCAGGAAGACAGACATCAAAGGACCTCAGCCAATCATTAGAGGGTCTCATATATAACTGCTAGATTTAGGATATTATTGTAGATACTAATCTGAGACAGTAACTTTTATGACTTGGCTGTTTTATAAGCACAGTGGTTTGGATTTAGTGCTGCACAATCAGAAATATAAGTGGGCTTAGTGTAGTTTTGCTTACACAAAATCTTGTGCAGCACCTAGTGCTTTCCTCCATGTATATTAAAGTGCCCAGAAACTGATCACAGAAGCTCTTGCACATCAGAAATGCAAGTGGGCATACAATAAGTTTGACTTAGTGCAAGTGGCTATGCAACCCTTCTTCTGTGTTTCCACTTGCACAGAAGTTCAAGCACAAGTAGAAATTTTGCACTGGGTCCAACCTTTTATTTTTAAAGGTAACAATTACAAGGTGCTCTAATTGATCTGAGACAATGTTTGTGTGCCTTTGACTATTTTGATTATATTGTTTTCCACTCTTTTGCCTATAGCCATATTGGTTTGTGAGCCATCTTGATCTCTTTTGGGAAAGGTGGGATGTAAATGTTTTAAGAAATAATATAAACAACAATGCCAGCATCTCAGTGCATATACGCACCTACATTTTATCTCCAGTTAGTCACTTATGCATTACTTAATTAGGGCAATGGGGTGAAGGAGGGGATTGGGCCAGTTGTCATGACCATGTTTCCCCTAAACCCTGCAAAAAAAAGGATGAATTTCTGCAAAAGGCACAAATGGACATGAACCATTTGCCTCCCCATTTTTTCAACACTTTTTACTATTGAAGAGGAATATAACAAAAGCAGCCTAGAAAAGGGCCCTTACAAATATCCTGGACAATGCATTGTACATTGCTTGGAAGAATCCAAGGCTACAGGCATTTTTGTGCCAAAGACACTAAAACACTGGATAAACTCAAGGTTCCTTTCATAATGAAGATTAATTATTGAAAAGTTCCCAGCCTTCCACTAAAGGAACTAAAGACAGCATTCTAGTCACCAGAATATATCGCCAAGGCTGCTTCTTGACAAATGAATTCAGACAGTTGCCCCCAGAATCCAGCAGTCTGATACTTTACAAACTTGTCTTTCAAAGATGACCAGTGGACTCAAAACACTGTCCTCACATTACAAATGAAGAGCACTTAAGAGCTTTGAAACTACCTTGGGTCAGAATGTTTGAATACTAACTGAGGGGGGTGGGGGAGAAAAATTCCTCATAAATACATGTAAAACAAATGTTTCCCTTTCCGTTTTTATTGCTCAAATAGAGAAAATTAGTAGTCAGTTAAGTAAATATATAAACTCACCCACAAGCTTCATGCATATTATTCTATATGCATATGATCTAAGCATGTTTTCAAGAGATTTTGATCTGGCCACTGTTGTCATAGGTAGCAGTTGTATGAAACTTCAGCAGTAGGACTACATGAACTACCTGAAGTAAACCACGTATAGGCACAAATTAGTCTTTCTCCCTCTCAGTCTCCTGCTTGATGGCCAATGACTCTCACATACTGCAGTTAATTTTAATGAATGCTCCTCCCCTCTGAAAAACCTAAGCTGGATGCATCAATTGGTTAAGGAGTTTAGAAATCTATTTCCACTAAATATAAACTGCAGCTTCTATGAATGCTTCCTAGTTCTTACAATAAAATTCAAGGTGGTCTTTCATTGCCCTGATCAATGAAACACATATTTTCTAGGCATATGCAACCTAATGGGTTGGCTCCAGCATCGAATTCCCACTTGCACCAGAGTTCTTATGCCAGAAACACAAGAAAAACACCGCAGTAGCTGCTTGCACTAAGTCAAACTTATTGTATCCTCACTTGTGTTTCCTCTTTTGCAAGTTCTTGTGAACCCAGTTTCTAGGGATGGAAGTGCTAAATTTTGCATAAGATCTTTCACAAGTAGAACTGCATTAAGTCTGTTTATGTTTCCACTTGCCCATTGCTGGTTCCAGACCAATGTATTTCAAGTATACACTTAAAATTATAAAGTGCATATGTAATACATAAGTTTATACAGTAAGTTTATACACATCCTACATGTAAATTTGTCAGTGAGGTGCAATTGGCTGCAATTCCTTGTTAAGTGTACACAGTTGCTAACAAATCTAGAATTACCTTTTGACTGCTTTCTCTTGTGTACCCCCACCAAAATTATCCAGGAACCCACAGCATCAAATTAATACATGTTAGAAATGGCATGTGGATGAAAGAAGGGAAAATATGTTGCATTGCTCATAACTAATGATAACATAAACAATATGCAATTGGTGCTCAAGGCAATTAGGCATCCACACTCCATATGGCAAAGAAGAACAAAAATGCAGAAGTATCACATTCCAGTACATTGCTGTTTGAGTACTTTGGAAAGGAAATACTCTCCACAGGAAAGCATTACCTTAGCAAAGTGGGTTACATGCATCAAAAGGGAAACAAATACATACTTACAGCACAACCACCCCCAGTCATAGAGAAATGTCAAATACCTTAGCCATATATGATGGGGAAAATGTTCAGACCTCTAGAAGAAAAGACAACTTTTCCTAATATCAATAATTTCCCCATGTTTAATCTGTGTGAATACAAAGGCATATTGACTTGACAAAATGAAAGCTCAGAAACAGGGTGCTTGAGAAAAATAACAGAAGGGGAGCAATGATATTAAAATCTCACCCCTCTAAATCTCCCCATCCAGGATTTTGTAACGTAGGGCTGCCAATCCCCAGTTGGGGGCAAGGGATCCCCTGGTTTGAAGCTCCTCCCCCTGCTTCAGGGCTATCAGAAAGTGGGGGGGGAGTAGCTGCTGGGCACTCAATTATACCCTGTGAAGACCAGTCCCCATAGGGTATAATGGGGAATCAATCTGTGCGTATCTGGGGCTCTGGGGGGGGAGCTGTTTTTTGAGTTAGAGGCATGAAATTTTCAGCATAGCTGCTGGTGCCTCTCCTCAACCCCCCCCAGTTTCTATTAACCCCCCCCCCCCAGATTACTATTAAACAGTGACAAATTAAGGATTCACAGGGACTTGTGGGGCATCTCATTTTCTGCTGCATCTCTCTGTATCCCCCTGTATCTCTCTCTCCCACTATTTCCTCTTTCCCTTCCCTGGCAGCCCCCATTGCTATTTTCTTAATTCCATTTTCTTATTCTCATCTACCAGACAACCTGTCTTTATGTGGTCCCCTGCTTTCACCATTCCCTCCTTCCTTCCCCTGGCAACTTCTCTCTGGGAAAAGGATGTCTGAGTTGCACTGTAGTCACTGGTGCTGGGCCCAATTGTGCAGTGGGCACCACCTCCAGGCCTAGTTGCATGGTGGCCAATGCCACTGGGCTGGGACAAGGCTGGGATGAGTTGCACAGTGACTGCCTCCAGACCAGGCTGAGTTCTGTGAGTGGTGATTTTCCAGTGATCTCAGCCAAGCCTGTTCTTGACTAATATTCCTCATAAGAACAGTCCTATTGGATCAGACCAGTCCAGCATCCTTTTTCACACAGTGGCCAATCAGTTACTCTGGAGAGCCAACAACAGAGCATAGAAGTCAAGGTGTTGCCCTGAGGATCGAGGTTTATAAGATTATGAATGGGATTGAGCAGGTTGAGAAAGAAGTACTTTTCTCCCTTTCTCACAATACAAGAACTCGTGGGCACTCTATGAAATTGCTGAGCAGTCGGGTTAGAACAGATAAAAGGAAATACTTCTTCACCCAAAGAGTGATTAACATATGGAATTCACTGCCACAGGAGGTCGTGGCAGCTGCAAGCATGGACAGTTTCAAGAGGAAATTAGATAAACATATGGAGCAGAAGTCCACCAGTGGCTATTAGCCACAGGGTATAGATGGGAACTCTCAATCTGGGGCAGGTGATGCACTCTATTCTTGGTGCTGGAGGGGGCAGCAGTGGGAGGGCTTCTGGTGCCCTGGCCCCACTGCTGGACCTCCTGATGGCACCTGGTATATTTTGGCCGCTGTGTGACAGAGTGTTGGACTAGATGGGCCATTGGCCTGATTCAACATTGGCTTCTCTTATGTTCTTATGTTCTTATGTTCTTATGTTGCTTCCTGGCATTGGTATATAAAACCTCTGAATGTGGACATATCTTTTAGTCACCATGGAAAGAGAGAAAAAATTCTCTGTCCACTCTCTCTACCCTGTGAACAGTTTTATAAATCTGTATCATGGCCTTCCTTCACCATCTTTTTTCTAAACTTAAAAGTCCCATACTCTTCAGCCTTTCCCCTCATAGGAAAGGTGTTCTAACTCCTTAACCATCTTGGTTGCCGTCTTCTGTACCTTTTCCAGCTCTGTAATGTTCTTTTTGAGATACAGTGACCAGAACTGCACATGGTATTCCAAATGAAGCCACACCACAGATTTATACATAGATACAGTATATTATTGGCTGTTTTGTTTTCAATCTCTTTCCTCATAATACCCAGCACAGAATTGTCTTTTTCATAATTGCAGGATAGTGGGTCAACATTTGCACTGAGTTATCCACTATGACCCTAAAGTCTCAGTCTCAGCAAGTTCAGACCTCATTAGCATGCACTTAAGAGTTGAAATTATTTTTGTTCCAATAGACATTACTTTATACTTACCTACAGTGAATTTCATTTGCTACATTTTTTGTACACTCAACCAATTTGTAGAGATCTTCCATTGGGGGTATACAGGGTTTGAGCCCTCTCACCCCCAGTCCAGGGGACAAGAGAGGCACAATTCCTGATACTCTGCAAGCATGTACAGGATCTTACTTCTCTCTCACACCCCTCCAGGAATGAGAGATACCAAAATCCCATATGCTTAAACAAATCCAAGAGTATGCCTGCACGCAATCCTGGCTTATCAGTAGTCTGCCACCAGGACCTCAGAATACTAGAGTTCCCACCAGTCCCAGGAGAGAGGTCCCACCTCCTGTTTGGTTTCTGGGAATTAACAACTTATCAGCTCTGTGCCAGAGCTGCAGATAATTAATTAACATACAGTGGTAGCCTTCAGCTGAGTCAGCTCAGGCAACGAGATTTAGTCTTAGAGGTCAGTTGCAACACAAGAACCAAACTCAGGTAATATTAATCTATATTCTATCTTTATTCAGTACAAAGCACACATATAACAGGAGACTAGCAGAAAGGTACATAAAACAAATAAGGTCTATGCTTCTTCAGCTCTAACTATACATAGAGGGATTTATAGTTACCAGTCATTCAGAGGTACAGGTAATTCAAAGTTCATTGTCCAGGGAATCTTAAGGATGAACCACATGGCTGATGAAGGCAACTAAGACCAGCTTGGTTGCCTAGCAGTAAAATTCCATGTTGCAGGTTTGTAATCCAAAAGGGAACTCACTCTCAGAAAGAAGCTAACTTTCCAAGAGAACTCTGTCTCTCATCCCATAGGGTGAGCACAACTCCCTCCTTCTCCCGTCATAATTGAATATGGCCATTTATCCAATCACAAGGGGATACAGAGGTGTGTCCAACTATCTAGGTGCAGACATTGCTGATGTGACTAAAGGCACGTCTGCTGAGCTTTGAAGTGTTAATGCCTTGGGACAGCTGGGTCCTCAGCTTGGGAAGACGCCTTAATGTCTACTTCTTCCCAGCAAAGGTGTCAATGTGGCTTTGTATATGGATATCAAGCTTGGCATCTGTGCAGGCCATCTGTTCAGGTGACAAAAGTCACATGGATATGTTAGCAGCTAGACCATTTGGGCCTAGCAGGAATGAATCAGGAAAGTCTTTTCCTATACAGGGGGAATGACAGGGGAGGAGGATCAGACCTTTTCCAGAACCGTTTCAGCCTCTAAGCCCACCCCTGAATTTCCCATGACTTTGCTTTACAGAAACCAAGGCTATGAAGAATCAGCAATACTGTGGTTGCCAAAATGGCTGCTGTGAGCTCACTGGGTATTCATTTCTTAAAGCTACTGGTTTTATTTTTATTATTTGGAGGAGTTTATACTATAACCACCATGAACCAAACATTTCATGTAAATTGGCTGCCACAGCCAGACTAACTGGTGTGGATAGTGAGTCTCTGATGGCCACTGCTGAGCTTGTTCCTGGTGAATCCTCTTCCATTAGCAGACATGACAAGGAAGAGGATGAAACCCTTTCCATCGCTGCTTTGGCATCTAAGTTTTGGCACTCCCCTGATACCCCCATAGGTTTGCTTTAAAGAGTCCATTGCTTGGAAAGCTTAGCAATATTGTAGCAACCTTCAAAATGGCCACTGAAAGCTCAGTGAGCATTCTATTATTTGGGAGAGTTTTAATCCCCCACTATATATTTCTTTAGATTCCAGATTTTTCTGCAACCTGGGACTTCCTTCAGTTTGTAGAGAAATCCCCCCATCTGTTCACAGCTCCATTTTGTGGCTCTATTGATCACATTGTCTATGGCATCATTCAGAATTAGATATATGGTGTTATGTGAACAAATAGTAGAAAGAAAAATCATCAAAATATCCTGTGTTCTGTACATTCACATTTTTGTTATATTAACACTGAAATGGCACTGTGTTCAGATCAATATTCAAGAGATGTGAGATTTGATTTTTTAAACTTAAAAGTAAAATGTTTCAAAAATTGCAAATTATGAAATCAAATAAAGTATGCAAGCCTATATTACAATAGGCATTATATATACTATCTGATAACAAAAATTTGGCTTCCTGATTGCAGAAATTCCTGGAGAATACTCATTTGCAATCCTTTGGTTTTCAGTTGGTAAGAATAAATGTCTCTGCACATCCCATTTACACCTGTAAGACAATTTAAAGATTAGGTAATCTAGTGGAAACCTACTGTTGGTAATCATGATTTAACAAACTGCTGTTAAACATTGTGCTAATAGCACAAAGCATTTGTTGCTATGAAAATATGTACAGAAAGAGAAAACACTTTTTAATTAGTAGTCTAGTCATGTTCTTGTCTGTGCGATTTCTTGTTGCACATCATAATAAAAGAGAATTTGTGTGCTTTGAACTCAGTGGGAATAGTGAACCAGTTCTCCAGGAGATGGCTGAATCCTATTGTTTGAAGTCTTTGTACCGTGTTCATTGGCAGAGACTGAAGAAGCCTGATGTGGTTTAGCTAGAGGGTCAGAGAGAGTGCTGTAGTTTGCAGCCAGACTCTGGAGATGGAACTGAGAAATACAAATACACTGCAGGTTACATGATGGGTCAACAGGGGGAAACCTCTCTTCATTATGTGATTGTGTGAATGAAGTAGGACCAGATTCCCTGGAAAGCAGATAATGCAGATTATAAGATTACTACTGGATGCAATGAAAACAGCATACTTATCTTGCTATACAAAGTAAATTTGCCCAGACAATACAACCATTGCCAATATGTTGGGGTACCATCAGAAAGATATGGTGTACCATCAGAAAGATGGATTGCATTTTTTGAAAGTGCTGTACAAACAGCTGAAGGACTGTGAAAGATTAATTCTTCAGAGAGCCTTGATTGACAGGCTGCTCCAAGCAATCTGATTGGTTAGCATCAGCTGAGCAGAAAAAGTCTGGTGAGAGCTCCATGCTGAGGAGACAGTCAATCAGATTTCTGCCTTGACTGTGCTGAGTACCGACAGTCTGATTTCAGCATTAGCTGAGAGCAGTTTAACACAGATGCAGAACTGAGGGAAAGTTGGCAAGAAAGTTTGGGAACTAGGCAAAGACTCCCATTTGGGCCAAAGAAAGGGGATAGATCTTCTAGTGAGGGGAGAATTTCCCTACCTAGTCAAACGGGGAGGTAGCTCTGAAGACAGGAGCAATCCCTGGTCTGGTGTGGTTAGAAACTGCCTGTAGAAACTTTAAGAGTCAGGCTGTGGTCACATTGGTGGCTTGGCGTGATATGGTGCTGCCTCTAATTGTACTGGTTGAAAGTGTTGTGGGGCATATCAGCCACACAGCACACCCTTCTACGGGTTACCCATGGAAACATCCCATGGTAAAGCATCCACCTCAGCCATGGAACGCGCTGCCAAAAAACCCCTCAAAATCCATGTGTGCACGTAAGTGCACATGTGCACGCACATATGCTTGTGTGCATATAGGCATTTTTTTAAAAGCTCCTCCCTAGCAGCAGAACGGATCTGCAGGTTCAGACTGCCAAATCTGTTCTGCGTGCACTTCCCTGCGTCCAGACATCTGGCCATGCACAATGACTGTGTGGGGAACCGAAAACACCACTTGTGATAAGTATGGTTGTGGAACACTTGACAGATGTGGCTGTCTGACTGTGCCCATTTGATCCAGAGGGGAGGAGTGGCTGTGTCAGGCCAAACTGCCTGTGTGATCACGGCCTCAGTTAAAAACTCAAAATGAGTACTGGTGTGATTAGAGAAGGGGTTTGTGTACCAGCCTTCTGTTAACTAAAAGAGTCTGTAAATACTCAAAGAAAGCATACTGGAGTGTTTGGAAAACACTGGAACAAAAGCTTCTCAACATAAAGATTTAAGTAACTGTGAATAGCTTAAGAAACTCTCATTAGCCTGAAACATAAGAACTAAAGTCTGGGCATGTTACATGTAGTAGTTTTACCTCAGAGTTATCTATACTGAGTTACCTCAGAGCTTTAAACCCCTGATTTCACCTGACCTTTCCCCTCTATGTTGAATAAAATATTTTGCTAATTTTGAATTTCAAAATGCCCCAAGTGCCATTTTCAGTGGTTCAAGTTAACAGGCAATCCTGACCCTCCCCACAGGTTCCTGGGCTGAGCCAGCAGTAAAATATCATACTGACATAGGGTGGGACAGCCAGAGTTCTTCAGGAAAGAAGAAAACAGATCACTAGGACAGCTCAGTCAGACAGGGAAAGAAAAATGGAGGGAAAACCTTGCCTCTGAGGGAGGGAAGTGGATGGGGCTGTCAAACTCTACTATAACCACCATGAACCAAACATTTCATGTAAACTGTATCAAAAGAGGAAGGCAATTTTTGTAAAGTAGTGAAAAACCTCCTCCAAGCACCGCCTTTTGGGAGTGACTCAAGGAGGGGGGAAGTCTTTGTCTGTAAAGTACTGGGTTTCGGGCCTCATGACTCGGACGACGACATAAGAGAAGACGCGTTTATTCGTACTTCACATAAGACAAGAACACACAGTAACGGCCGGAGGCCAACTATATACAGTTAGGGGGACGGCCCTATATTCCTATTGGCGGGTTTGAATCGCCCGCCAATGCTGCCATTGGTTCACTACTGGCGAGCTCAGGAACCTAGTCCCTATTGTTCTCAGAGAGCGAAGCTTGGCTGTATTTCGCCAGCTCTGCCTTCTGATCCCAGGACACAACACCCTCCCCCCATAGTTCGTCTCCTATCAGGTGACGTAGTCTTTTAAGTATGCTGGTGCCCTCCGTTCTCTTAGCGAACGTCAGGGGGCCGGTACCGGACTGGCGGGGCCCCTATCGGGTGGTCCGCCAGCACAAGGAGCTTGGACCTCTGGTAGTAGCCGAGGCGGTGACGGTGGCGGCTGTAACGGCGGCGGCGGCGGCGGTTCAGCTGTCACCGGGGCCCCTCCGGATTCCGTGGACTTTCTGGCGCTGGCTCCGCTGACGGTGCTTGCGGTCGATCGGATGATGGGGCGGCGGCGGCATTTCCTGGTAACTGGATCTCTGTGTCGGGGTCTTGCCGCCTCCGGAGCTGGTCGACGTGTTTACGGAGGACCCGGTCCCCATCTGTTAGGACTTCGTATGACACTGGCCCGGTGGGTTTTAGGATGCGCCCGGCCACCCACTGCGGCCCCGCCCCGTAGTTCCGGAAGTAGACAGGGTCTCCCGGTAGGAAGCTTCGGGGCGCCTCCCTGTTCTCGACCAGCTTTCTCTCTGGGGCTCGGTCCGGGTGGAGTCTGTCTAATAAGGTGGTAGGGCGGCGGCCCATTAATAGTTCTGCGAGGCAATGCCCGGAGATGGGGTTTGGGGTGGTGCGGTATGTTAGAAGAAAGCGGGCCAGCCGGAACTCCCAGTCCCCCTCCGTTATGCGGCTCAGGGCCTCTTTGGCGGTGCGTACCGTCCTCTCCGCCTGTCCATTGGTTGCCGGGTGGAAGGGCGCTGATCGTATGTGCCTGATGAGGTTCCTTTCGAGGAACGCTTGAAACTCAGCAGATGTGAACGCTGCCCCGTTGTCCGACACGATTGTGTCGGGTAACCCGTGCGTCGCGAATATTTTCCGCAGGGCCCGTATTGCCGCTTTGGCAGAGGTGGTAGACACTGGGCTTATTTCCACCCATTTCGAGTAGGAGTCTATCGTTACCATGAACTGGAGCCCCTGAAACGGCCCCGCAAAGTCTATGTGTAGGCGTGACCACGGCTTGTGGGTAGACTCCCAGCTTTGGGTTGGCGCTCTCGGGGGATTGGGGCGGACTTCCTGACACCGTGTGCACCCTCGGACCCAGGTTTCAATTTCGGCGTCCATCCCGGGCCACCACACGTAGCTCCGTGCCAGAGCTTTCATTCGTACAATGCCGGGGTGGGCCTCATGTAGCGTTTCTAGACCCCCTTGTCTCATGGGCCCCGGGATGACCACCCTGTCCCCCCATAACAAGCACCCTTTTAAGGCGGATAGCTCTTCCCGCCTGGCTTTGTATGCCGTGAACTCTGGCCCTGTCTGTTCCGCTGGCCATCCCCTCACCACCCAGTTTAGGACCCGGGAGAGAATGGGATCTCGGGACATGCGTGCGGCCACGTCTGCAGCCTGAAGGGGGGGGTTTGGCAGCTCCTCCATTAACAACACTGCGGGAGCCGGGGCCGGATCTTCCCCTGTATGCGGCAGCGGCAGGCGGCTCAAGGCATCGGCATGACCCAGCGCCTTGCCCGGCCGATGCTCCAACTGGTACTGGTAGCCCGCCAAAAACAAGGACCAGCGCAACACCCGGGGCGACAGTACCTGCGGCGTTTGTTTGTCCGCCGCAAACAGTCCCAAGAGCGGCTTATGGTCGGTTACGAGCGTGAAGGGCCGCCCGTACACAAAGTTGTGAAACTTTTTACCCCCGCCACCAGTGCCAAGCCCTCCCGGTCGATTTGAGCATAGTTCCGCTCCGCGGGGGACAGCGTGCGGGAGTAGTAAGCCACCGGGACTTCCCTCCCATCCGGTAGCTTGTGGGCCAAGACTGCCCCGACCCCATACGGTGATGCGTCGCACGCAAGGATTACCGGGAGCTTTTCATCAAAGTGGGCGAGCACCGCGTTGGAAATCAAGAGTACTTTAACCCCCGAAACGCCGCCGCCTCCCTCGCTCCCCATGCCCAAGGTGTCGCCTTATCCAGCAGCCTGTGCAGGGGTTCGGCCACGGCGGCCTTGTGGGGAAGAAAGGCGTGGTAAAAGTTCAGGAGGCCTAAGAACGCCTGGAGCTCGGCCTTGGACTTCGGGGCGGGGGCCTCCACGATGGCCTTCACCTTGTCCCTCGCCGGATGCAGGCCTGTTGCGTCTACCCGGTATCCCAAGAACTCCACCTCCGGCACCCCGAGGAGGCACTTTTCCCGCTTCACTTTCAGCCCCGCGGCTTGGAAGCGTTCCAGTACCGTTCGGAGGCGGGCAGCGGAGCTTTCTGGGGTGGTCGCGGCGATGAGGACGTCGTCGAAGAACGGCGTCACCCCAGGGATCCCTTTCAACAAATCGTCCATTAGATTTTGGAATATCCCTGGGGCCACACTGACCCCGAACTGCAGCCGCTTCACCCGGAAGGCCCCCGGTGTGTCACTATTGTTTGTGCCTCGGCCGTGGCCTCATCTACCGGGAGTTGCTGGTACGCCTGCGCGAGATCCAGCTTCCCAAATATGCGCGCCCCCGCCAGTGTGGCTAAGACATGGCTGACCATGGGTACGGGGTATGCATGCGCCTGAAGTGCCTGGTTAATGGTGCACTTATAATCCGCGCAGATGCGGATTTCCCCGTTTGGCTTGACGGGTGTCACAATCGGGGTCTCCCATCAAGCGTTCGGGACGGGCTCTAGGACTCCCTGGGCCACTAACCGGTCCAGTTCGGCCTCTATTTTCGGGCGGAGGGCCAGGGGCATGGTGCGGAAGCGCCGTCGGACGGGCGTCACGGTGGGGTCTAAGTGAAGCGACACCGGGGGCCCTTTGTAACATCCCAGTTTCCCGTCAAAGACCTCCGGGAATTCCTTGCACACCGCCCCCCAGTCCCGCACCCCGCACTTATTCACTCCCCCAATCGTTATGCCTAGGGCTTCGAACCACGCCCGCCCCAGGAGACTCACGAGATTTCCCTCTACCACCACCAAGTCCAAGTTCCCCTCAAAGTCTCTGTACTGCACTCGGAAAGTGCCGACTCCCCGGATGGGGACAGGGTTCTTTTGAAAGTCCACCAAGCTTAGTGGCGATGGACGAAGAGGGGTCCCCCTAATGGGCAAAGTCTTTTTAAAGTGTCAAGGGAAATGATGGACGCCGCCGATCCCGAGTCCACTTCCATGCAACAGGGGGACCCCTCGATCCGCACGGTTACTTGGATCTTCGGGGCAGAGGAGAGGTTGGGGTTGGGGAGGCGAAGTACCTGCAGCGGCTGGTCGGTGAGGTGGTACAACTCGGCGACCTCTTCCGTCGTCTCGTAGGCGGTGGACGATGCGCGGTGTGGTGGAACCGATGCTCTCGAAGTCCTGTGGCCCTTGGACCGGCAGACCCGTGCGAGGTGTCCCTGCTTTCCGCACCCGTGACAAACGGCATCCCGGAACTTGCAGGATTTCCTTCCGTGGCCTTCCCCGCAGCTGGCACAGACGATCCGGTTGCCGGAAGGCTTGGTTGGCTCTCTGTTGGCCTGCAGGAACGGCGCCGGCCGGCGTTGTTGAGGTCTGAGGGCGAAGACCTCTTCCGTATCTGCATACCCAGGGCTGGGACTCCTCCCGACCACATGGGCGGTCGCGACCGGCCGTTCCCCTTCCGCGGCCTCGTGGGCTGTTGCGGCGTCTAGGGCCTCGTCTAAGGAGAGCCTCCGGTGTCCCACCAACTTGCGCCGCAGCTTGGAGTCCGCCAGGCCCCACACGAACTGCGTCAGCAGGTTGTCCTCCACCTTCGGGAATCCGCAGTCCACCGCGAGCGCCCTTAGTGCGGCCAGGAAGTTGGCAATGGATTCCCCTTGGGCCTGGACTCGCCTCTGGAAATCCATCCTCTTGGCCAGGAAGGTCGGTCGGGGGCTGAAGTAGGCATTGAGGACATCCAGGATCTCCCCAAACGAGCTCTCCAAGGCCGTGCGGGGCACCAAGAGGCTCTTGGCGAGGCAGACGGTTTGGGTGCCGCAGGCGTTCAGGAGGATCGCTCGTTTCTGGTCGGGGTGGCGGATTTCGTTGAGCTCCAAGTAGCTGATGAGCTGGTCGACCCATGCGTCCCAGGTTTCTGGCTGCGACGGGTCGAAGTGCTCCAGTGTTACATGGGAAGCGGCCATGGTTCTGTCTGGAACGGCGTGCGCTGGGGCGAGCGGTGCGGTGCTGCTCTCGGGGTCAGCGATGCGATGCTCGGCAAGCGGTGCGGTGCTGCTCTCGGGGTCAGCGATGCGGCGCTCAGCGGTGTCTTTTTCGTCGCTCATGGAGTCACGGAAGGCGTTGAAATCCCACCTTCGTCGCCACTGTAAAGTACTGGGTTTCGGGCCTCATGACTCGGACGACGACATAAGAGAAGACGCGTTTATTCGTACTTCACATAAGACAAGAACACACAGTAACGGCCGGAGGCCAACTATATACAGTTAGGGGGGACGGCCCTATATTCCTATTGGCGGGTTTGAATCGCCCGCCAATGCTGCCATTGGTTCACTACTGGCGAGCTCAGGAACCTAGTCCCTATTGTTCTCAGAGAGCGAAGCTTGGCTGTATTTCGCCAGCTCTGCCTTCTGATCCCAGGACACAACATTGTCCATTCAGAATGAGGACAATATGATGTTCATATAGCCAGATGTGATCAGCTATATAACATCATTGACCTACGAGATCCCTAATTTTGTTGTGATCACTGTTGTCAAGAAGGAAACACTTCAAAACAGCAGCTGTGACCTACAGAAGGATAAAAGAGGCAGTGAACATAAGGGAAGGGATGGGAGTTTAGGAATATATTTCAGCTCTCCTAAAACCACTGCTTTCGCCCCTAAAAAAACAACTCTGCAAGTAGGTGGCACAGCCCAGTAGAAGAACTGAATTGCCAGATTTTGTACATGCTTATACAGGAGTAAGCCCTGCTGAGTTCAATGGACTTCCAAAGGATCGCAGCACAAGATATGTAAAGAAAATTCAAGAAAAATGATAAAACATTAAGCAGTAGAACAAATTTAGAGTCCAGTGGCACCTTGAAGATCAACAAAAGTTTTTTCAAGGCATGAACTTTCGTGTGCAAGGCACACTTTTTCAAAACCACTCCTCATGAAACAATAACATCCAATCATAAAACAGTGTTTGGAACCAATGAGAACTGTTCCCACCGAAAGTTAAGGTCTCTCTGGATTGGTATGTTTGCAGCATTGACCAATCCAGTTGCATATTTTAGAATGCTGGGCTTCTATGGAGCTGTGACATAAGCTCACATCTAATAACACAGTAAACTGAAAACATAACATAAAACATTCTGGAAAATTATCCAGCATCCATATCTCTGTCTCCATGCCTTATGGCTAAGTGGCAATTTGAATATGGTATTCCCAGTTCATGCCCAATACTCTGTACATGAAAGCATGCAAACTTGTTCAGCAAAGGTGAAAGTGGGATGACAGGTCACAGTCTGACCACCAATCCCTATTTCCAAGTGCTCTATTTTAACATAAATCTTTGTTTTTTTGCAAATACTTTTTCCATTTCCCTCCAAATTTCTGTTTTTTAGAAAACAAACAAACAAAAAAAGAAACACCAGGGTTGTAGACACATGGGCTAGAAAAACCGGGGTGGGGGGTGGGGAGCGAGTCTATTTCCTCCGGAGGAATCTGACCCGCAGTTGCACGATCATACCTCCCTTTGAGGCTGTGGGTGCAGTCCGTCAGTGCGTGATCAGATGCAACTGCAGCAGGCCCGTAGCTAACAACTTTTTGGTGAGGGGGCCCATTTTTTTTTCAGGGGGCCCACCACCAAAGACTGGGGGACGGGGGGGAGAAGGCCTGGCTTGCAGGGGCCCGTGCTGAAGCGCGGCCCTGCAAAGCCTGGGGACAGGGGGAAGGCCTAGAGTAGGGCGCGGGGGCGCAGTCAGCAGCGCAGCCACTCACCTTGAGTTCCAACAGGGCTGCTGCAGCGTCCCCTCACTTGCTGCTGTTGTGTTCTTCTTTAGGCGGGAAGGAACTGAGCCTGCTCGGAGCAGACTCAGAGGTGGAGGCGGAGCAGTCTAGCCCCGCCCCACCTTAGCAGTACTGGGAGGGGGGTGGAGGCCGGGGCGGAGCAGCGGAGGCAGAGAGCGGAGGTCTAACCTCCCGAGTGTGCTCCTAGGAGGGGGGAGGGGAGGGGGGAGAAGGGGGAGGCGAGCAGAGGATGGGGGAGGGCCCCCGGAAAACCTGCGGGGGGCCGGGCCCCCATGGCCCCACGCAGGCTACGGCCCTGAACTGCAGGTGAGTCGGGGGGGTTGTGCCATTCCCCCCCCCATGCACTTAACCGAGGGATCAATGAATCGCACCTCCACACCGAGGGCTCCCTATGGGGTTTGCGACGATGTGCATACTGCGAAGGGGTGGGGGAGACAACAGCACGGAGTTGGGATGGCCTAATCAGACCATCCTGATGCCATGAGAGCGTGCTGGAGCTATCAGACATGGGAAAGTCCATCCGTGCCCCTTTACAACCTGTTAACTACCAAATTTCCCCCCGTGTCTTTTAACTTCACTTCTGCGGCGGACAGCACTTAGCCATTTAAGATTTAGGTGCCAGGTGAAAGCCCTTCTGTTTGCATCAGCATAATATGTTTTGGTTAAATAGTTTTCAGTATTTATTATGCCAGTTCACCACCACCACCATTGCTTTTATTTCTTTTACTGGTGATTTATTGATTTTACTTGATTTGTAATGCATTTTTAACAATGCAGTCCTACCGTAGTTACTCCAACAGCCTTAGTATGCAGTTACTCTTTACCAGACCACATTGTCCATCTTGGAAAAAGAGTTGAGCGTGTATTACAGAGAGCACTGCTGAAAAGTAATCTAGATATGTACATAAACAAAATAAGGGATGTTAGTCCACCAGGCCATCATTGGTGGGTTTTGGGCATGATACCTCTCTTCCTTAAGGTTATTATGGGTCTTGCAAAATTAATTGTTGCCTAGAGTCACACAGCAACACTTGTCTGGGACAGCCTATTATACTGTCTGTGTGGTTTTTTCACACTGAGATAGCTTCTCAAGTATAAAAATAAGGGCATCTTTAGTATAATCTATAGGCCTTAATTCAAAAGACAACCCCTCTGCATTTTAATGGTATCCCAGTTGACTCCTTTTTCTTTCTCTGAGCCCCTTACATTCAACCTTAACAACAGATAAGCAGTTACTACAGCAATGTATATTACAGATTTTTTTTCTTTTTGTCCTGTGGCAATTGGCACTGTAGTTTTGTTTACCAGAACATAAAGTTCGGTAGAAATCCCACAGTGACGTCATCCCACAGATGGAAGCTTCTCACTGTGGCTTTTTGGGATAGTTTCAAAACTTTTGATTCACTTCCTTAAATAGGAAAAAAAAATTAAAGTGGCATTCTCCAAGGCATACTGTATTCTTGGGAGGATCAAAGCTCAGTACTAGCCTTAATGATTCGCTTGTGTAATGTCCTTCACTTAAAAACCAGGTCAGAAACCTTAGTTCTGAAGACCACTGCATATGCTCTTGAAGTGGTGAAATTGCTACCCACTAGGATAGATAAAACATTGGCCTAATTCACTATGGTGTGCTCTTTATGTCCTTTTCCATTACTGGAAAGAAAGCTGTCTAAGAAGAACTCCAGAACTCTATAGTCAGATGCTGTATTAATGTGTGTGTATTCTTCAGCCATTTGTAATCATACATGCATGTAGAGAAATGTAATTTGTGAACTGTGGAAATCTGGGTATAACTTACCACAGTTCCCACATCTACCTGTCATTGGCAAGGAACAGGGATTCTCTAATTGGTCCTTAGCTATGGCTACTGGTAGATCCATAAAGTAATCAGGAAAAGTGGTAGCTGCAGCAGTAAGTGGAAAAGATGAAGGACAGCAGGTGCAGAATATAAAATTTATTTTGCTCTTGTGGATCCCAACGCATTTCGCAGTAAGCTTTGTCAGGGGATTTTCTATAGAAGTTTTCCAGTTCCCACCTGGAACAGTGGAATCAAAGTGGGAACTGGAAAACTTCTATAGGAGATCCCCTGACAAAGAGTACTGCAAAATGCATTGGGATCAACAAGTGCCAAATAAATTTTATATTCTGCATCTGCCCTTCTTCAGCTTTTCCAGATCCATAAAGTAGTCAGAAGTGCATAGTAGTCACCGCATCACCATATCCTATAAAAATCAATGCAGCAAACTGCTCAATAGCCATATCAAAAGTTGCTGGTAACTACATATATTTGAGCAGTTTAGGCTACCTGTTGTGTACAGCATTGCTCTGAGACACTACCACAAGTACTACTACACTGGCAATTCTGGGAAAACACAGAGAACAATGGACAAAGACCTATATCACAAACCCTATTCCAATGCAAGAAGCCCATGAACATAATGAATAATACTCTCTGCAAGAACCAGAAGACAGGATTCAGTCTAGGACCTAAACAAATGTGGTAGCAAATGACACTGCAGACCCCAGAACATATCATTAGTAGGAGAAGAAAACAGCATCAGTACGTGTAGCTCAGGACTGACTATACAACATATCTTGAGAAAAGTTACTGAATTCCAGTTTCTACACTCAAGCATATAAATTCATCAGGCTTTTCCTAGCGTCATCTCATACCATCCAGCAGCATCAGAGGACACAGTCCTACTTCACTAGCTCGTCTTACAGCCTGGGGGTACAAAGTGATTTGCAAACAACATTAACTCCAGAGGGTTGATATGAAACTATTTTTTGTGTCCATAGCTGGCTGTTGGCTAATGGTGTGTCTGCCACAGCAAGTACCACACCCCCAAATAAAGCTGTCTGCTTGACTGTTGTCAGAAGTGATGTGGAATGAAAGTGACCCTTTGACATAAGTGTTGATGGTGAGTTCACTAGAGGAGAGATTTCAGCACCAGAGATGGAATGCATAAAAACTTATCTTGACTTAAAGCTGTGGTTGAACCACCACAAGAGAGAATTTATTTTCATCTTGTCAGACTTGATGACAACTACAAAGTCCATCATAAGATACTACTAAATCCTTCTACTGTCTGTGGTGGGTATTACAAGAAAGATTCAGCTGGTGAATGTCCTGTCCAAGGTAAGGTAGCCTTTGCCAGAGAGGGAGAGAGACAGAGTCCAGGGTTAATCTTATAAACTAGATGATCCTTAGCAGGAAAGGCATCCTCAGAAGTATAATACAGAAAGATGGAGTACTCTCTATGTCAAGGTCACAGCTACTGGCGAAACGTCAGGTCCTACAATGCCAAGACCACGGCCACACAACCCAGAAAATCTACAGCAACTAATGAACTCCGGCCGTGAAAGCCTTTGACAACAGATCCATGATAACTTTCTCATAATCAGTAATTTGTTATGTGCTCCCTTATCCCCCAGGTGATGAGAGCTTCAAGGGCAGCACTAACCAAGGTTGGTTCCCTGCAGTAACACATACAGGACCTTGCTCCGATCCCTTTAGGTCAAATCAATTCATAGCAATGAAACAGCAGTTTTAAGAACATAAGAAGAGCCCTGCTGGATCAGACCAATGGTCCATCTACTCCCTCATCCTGTCCCACACAGTGGTCAACCAGTTCCTCTGGAGGACCAACAACAGGGCATAGAAACTGAGACCTTCCCCTATGTTGCCTCCTGGCTCTGGGATTCAGAGGTTTGGTACCTCTGAATATGGAGGTTCCCCTCAGTCACCATGGCTAGTAGCCATCGACAGGCTTACTCTCCATAAATCTATCTAATCTCATTTGAAAGCTATTTATTCCTATGACCATCACTACATCATCTGGCAGCATTTAATCACTCTCTGTGAAGTATTTCCTTTTGTCCCTCCTGAATCTACTGCCCATCAGTTTCACTGTTCTAGTATCTTGGGAGAGGGAGAGAAATGTCTCTTTGTCAACTGTCTCCACCCCATGCATAATTTTATAAACCTCTATCATGCCCCATCTTAGTTGTCTCTTTTCTAAACTGAAAACTCCCAGGCTCTTCAACCTTTCCTCACAGGGAAGATGTTCCAACCCCCTAATCATCTTGGTTGCCCTCCTCTATATTTTCCAGTTCTATGATATCTTTTTTGAGATATAGTGAACAGAACTGTACACAGTATTTCAAATGAGGCCGCACCATAGATCTATACAGGGGCATAATATTGGCCATTTTATTTTCAATCCCTTTCCTAATAATTCTTAACATATTGTTTGCCTTTTTCACTGCTGCAGCACACTGGGCTGACACTTTAATTGAGCTTTCCACTATGACCCGAAGATCTTTCCCCCTCTCAGCCTCAGCAACATCAGACCCCATTAGCCTATACTTGAATTTGGCATTTTTTGTCCCAGTGTGCATCACCTTACACTTTCCGACATTGAACTTCATTTGCTACATTGTCACCTATTCACCCAGTTTGTGGAGATCCACTTGGAGCTCTTCGTAGTCATTCTTGGGCTTTATGGTCTTACAAGAATATAATGAAGTTTTGCAACTGAAAACCTATATATGGGCTGATTTTACAAGGGGGAGTGAGACTAAATCCCCGCACCAGAAGGAGCAGTAAGCAAGTTAGAGACAAACAAGGGACAGCATTCATTTGCTACTGTCCCTGTACCACTTCCCGCTCCACCACCCCTCCCCGCCCCCTTCCCCCTCATCAGTGAAGAACCAATGAGATTTTCCTGGGTCTTCCTGCCTCTCAGGAATCCCCCCTAACAGATGAGATGGTTCACAGCTGAGATGCCCATCATCTATTAAAGAAAAAGAAAGGCCCATAAAAGTGTGTGTGTGTGTGTGTGTGTGTGTGTGTGTGTTGGGGGGAGTGCAGAGCTTAGCTTTGCTGTCTGGAAGGGGATGCTGAGCTCTGCCCTTCTTCTGTATTGGCTGCAGACAGGCACAACTTTCACATGGACCACTTTCCTTTTATGACGGTGCAAAGGAGGTTTTAAAATAGAAAGCCCAGGAACTATTCTCAAAAAGAGCGAAGTGAAATGTGGAACTTGGAAGCTCCCAAATAAAGCAGGGGCATGTTGTGTTCCTAAAGAAAATAGGTGCGCTTTTATGTGAAATGTCTCGTTTCAGATTCTTCATATTAATTTAATGTATTTGGGAATGAAGGTTGGAGGGTTTCGTTTAAAATTTTCTTGATCAATTTGGTAAAGTATCTGCAAAAGCAACAGCAAAAACAACATATAAATTTTTTAAAAGCTGCCCTGAGTTTATGGAGATAAGGCAGACTGTAAATATTTTAAAGAAATAAAAGAAAGTTTTAAGAAATTGGGAACAGACCTATAGTGCCAACAAGAGTTTGATACAAACCTTAACATCATGTCCCCCTTCCATGCAGCACAGTATTAGCTTTTCCCTCCCCATGTTACAGTGGAAACAGGGCATACTGGCATACTAACAATCTCATCTTTCCTTCTTAAATAAATAATATAGCACTTTGTATAAATGTCTCACATTTCATGCATAACAACTGACTTTTACAGCAAAGTGCAGGCTCACAAAATAATCCCAATGTCCATCCTATGATCAGAACACATCTGCATGCAATCAGCCTTGTAACATCATATGCTAAACGAATACTGGCTATACAGAGCTCATTCAGAAAGTGGGAAATCTTTAACATCATAATAAAATTTGCCAAACCTTGACTTTGAAAAGGACTGTAAACTATGTTACATCTTTTACTTGCACGCCAGTGGTGGATTGTTTTCTACAACCACATAGCTCTGTGTATCACCCTGTCTTCAGTTTTAAATGAGATTTCTACTGCTACCCTGGGAGATGTATTCCTAAAGGCCCCCTAACAATACCATTATACTCTGTGTATTTCTGAAGTAAATATTTTTAGTACAGATGATACAAGAAATAGCTGCATGTTGTATGAAAACAAGCTTGTGGAACATTGCTCAGGAATGCTGGCATTAAAGGATGGACCCCCTGTATAGGAACATTTACTAATGGCTAAAGTTAAGGACCTTTAAGGCCTTTTATTTCAGTGGGAAATAGTGTCCCAATAAACTCAACGAATTCAGAAATACTTAACCATTGCTACATTATGACCTTTCTACAGTAGACTAAACATCTTTGTGCAGCCAGGAGGGTTATGGATAGTTAATACATCATTTAAGTGAGTTCACAAAAGCAATGTACAGAATGGTAAAGAGGTAGAAGGTTTAGTCTCCCAGATCACTCCATCCTCCCCAAACTCAAGCAGCCTTAGGTAAACACTTGCAGTTACATAAAAGGGACAGCAGTTTCAAGTTGTTATGAATCATTCAAGAGCTGCCAAATGTCATGTGAAAACTATAATGTGAACAGTATGAAACTACCTAAGACATTGTTCTGAGATGGCTAAAGTTCAATTTTGCAGCCCTTTGATTAAGAGACAATATTTCCAAGTGGTGATGGCATAGCTACTAGGGATGATGAAGAAGAAGAGATTGGATTTATAACCTGCCTTTCCCTACCAGAAGGAGTCTCAGAGTGGCTTACAATCTCGTTTCCCTTTGCCTCTCCACAACAGACACCCTGTGTGAGGTAGGTGGGGCTGAGAGAGTTCTCTTGAGAACTGCTCTCGAGAGAACAGCTCTGAAAGAACTTATGATTGACCCAAGGTCACACCAGCAGTTGCATGTGGAGGAATGGGGAATCAAACCCAGTTCTCCCAGATTACAGTCCACACTTGTAACCACTACGCCAAACTGGCTGTGCATTTGACTAAGCTGAAACGAATAAATACCTGAAAAATACCTTATTGGTATTTTTCAGATATTTATTCAGCCGAATCTGATTCACCATAACCGGGGCAAGCCAACTGGGGAAGAAATGAGGACATATTTAAATATGCTTCCCCAGTCTTTCCTCCCTTTTCCAGCTGGCCCATAGCTACAGGGCAGCTGGAGAAGGGACAGAAACGCATGTTTAAATGCCTCTCTGATCTTTTCTCCCTTCCCCAGCTGGCCCGCAACTGCAGGCCAGCTGGAAAAGTGAGAAAAGATCAGGGAGGCATTTAAACTCCCCCCCCGAATCGCAGTGCAGTAGCAGCATGCTCCCTTCATTGAAGGAAAGGCAAACCGCCTTCCCTTCAATGAAGGGAGTGTGCTGCCGCTGCGGCACAACTCCAGAGAGGGGGAGCATTTTAACTTTAAACCCCCTTAGTCTCTGGAATCATTATACCATCCCCATAGGGTATAATTAAACCGAATAAATTCAGCAGTATCAATTATTTCCTGAATATTCCTGATTCAAGAAATATTGGCAAGTATCAATATTTTGGGGGTTTGGTATATCCAAACCTGGAAAATATCGTTTGGGGTGTGTGTGTGCATACTCCTAGTATCTACCTTATGGGTTTTGCAAACTGCCTTCTGAATTCAGCTGAAATAAAGAATGTTTTATTCCTCTTATTTTTTTCTGTATGAAGTATTTTGTCAAAGCTGAATAAAATGTGGGATATGTGACAGGAACTGCCATTCCAGTTAAGGTTGCCAACCTCCAGGTGGTGCCTGGAGAGGTGAAATTCCAACAGATCTCCAGACCACAGAGATCTGTTCGCCTAGAGACAAAATGGCTGCTTAAAGGAATAGACTCTTTGGCATTATATGCCACTGAGGTCTTTCCCCTTCCCAAACCCCACCCTCCTCAGATTCCACACCCAAATCTTCAGGAAAGTCCCAACCCAGCACTGGCAACCCTAATTACAGTATATGTTACTGGATATCCTGTTTCTAAAGACCTTGTACTTTTGAGGTTCTTATACTTCTAAGCAAGGCCTAGTGAATGGTAATTTACTCAACAGTATGTCAAGACACTGCATCCCATCCAACCTTCCTCCAGCTTAAGGGACTCCTTTTCCAGTGGAAGAGAGCCACATAAATGGGGGAAAGCTCCTAAGGCTTTGCTCAGTAATAGACTAGGAGTAGGATTCACCCCATCATTTTAATTCATAGAAGTCCCATGTGACTAACAGTCAAGCACGGTACTCTTGATTCTGAATGCATGAAGAAGAAAAATGCAAGGATGAAAAAACATTCAGTGCTTTGTTAAGAGCTACTTGCCCAGTAAAAAAATGCCATGATTTGCCATTCTGTTACCAACGTCAGCAGCCATTTGAACTGCAACAATCAGTAGCCTGGTAGTGTTCAGGGTAGTTAGGATGTAAAGCTTTACTGGCTGTTCTCTGCATATCAGTGCTCTGTTAAAGGCACTGGAGCAGGCTGGTTTGTTTTTTCTCTGTCCGGCTGATAAGTGCAGAGAATGCTGTGCATACTATGCTACCATGGTTTAAGGAATTCCTCCATGGCACCAGATTTGGCAGCCCGATCCTACCCATGTTTACTGTCAAGTTCAGGAGGACTCGTTCCTAAGTAAGTACGCAGAGGGCTGCAGCACCTGGTGATGATACCTTGCCCCAGAGAGATTAAAGTTTTATCACCAGGTGCTGGAGAAAATGGATGCTTTGGAGAGTGGACTCTATGACATTGTAGCCCACTGAGGTCCCTGTCCTCCCCAGGCTCCATCTCCAAATCAGGAACCTAGAAGGCTGAGCAGCTAAAACACAGAACAAAATATATCTATTTATTGCAAAGTGCACAGCAACTAAAAATTAAAAACAACATTTGTAGAATGTAGATAAAAACAAAGAGGTAGTGGGTGTATTCTGCAATATGGTACCCATGAAGACATTGCATGCAGCAACAAATGTAAATTACACATAAAATAACCACTAGACCAAATGTGTTTCAGCCCTGAAAGTCTTCTTCAGTAGTCTAAACCTCACATACTAAAAGTATAAAATATCTGCTCCAGGCAAGGTAGGTAGTATATGACTCAATGGAACAGTATAACTCCAAATAATAGTTATAAATTTTGGCTGTCAATCAGGCCTCCATATATTGCGGAGCCCACACCCATCACAGATGATAACTTTCTACAGCTGTTCTGCTCATGGCTGTTACACTATTCACAGTGTGTGTCCATGTGTCAACCAATCATAATTTGATAGTAACCCACATAGGTAACACGAGTCGGGCACAGTACCACAGGTAAGCAGCAGAATATCTGCTTTGCTATTACAAGGTCCCACATTTAACCCATACATCTCTGCTTAGGAGATTTCTAGTGCTGGGCAATGAAGAAGTTCTCTGCTTGAGACCCCGAAGAGTTGCAGCAAGAGTGAATCATTGTGGGCTTGGCAAGCCAATGGTTTGACTTAGTAGGAGCACACACATTCAGCACAGTACAGCACATGGGCTCAGTCTATTTCTGATTGCCATTCTTGGAGCCAAACATGTGAAGAAAAGTTACACACAAACCAGCTTCTGTGCACAGGATCCCTCTGTGCAATCAGAAACCCTGTAAAAAACCCACACAGAACTGGAAGAGCTAGGCATGATCCCAACCGTTCACTGTTCAACGTTCTCAGTGTATGCCCAGTTGTCCTAAGGCAAGGGATAGCCTAAGACACCTTCCTGTGTTCCTTCCGGATTCGTTGTATTTATACTGGAACTAAAATCTGACTGGTTCTCAGTAAAAGTAAACATTAAGATCTATTCTTATGTCTTTCAAAGTTTTTCATAAATTAATTCAAAGTTTTGAAGCATACCTTTTCCCTCTGATATTGTTATTAGGTCGGCTGTGTTGCAAATGCCTATTACTATGATTTTGCAGAACAGTACTTCCCTAATAGAAGACAATAGGAGCATAACTATTCCTTAGTGTCTGCGAATACATCTAAGAATCTTTCAAAGTTGGGCAGGGGGAAGGCAGACAGACAACCTTCAGTAGTTTGAATTTGGGCTGGAAGAGAGAAGAGTTTAGCTACAGTTCACTAAGATGAGAATGTATACTGATGGATAAAAGCTACTGAGTGGCAGGAGCTAGGAGGACAAATTTCCAAGGGCCCAAGTTCCCCTGGAGGTCCATGGAGCTGGGCAAACGATATGTTATCATATGGTATTTGTGTTGTGTCTGGATACTGCAAAGGAGGTCCAGAGGGAATTGCTCTTGGGCCTGTGGTGGCTCTCAGCAGCCTGTCCTGGAGAAAGAGGCACGGCTGTTATTTTTTGCAAATTCAATCTTGGATCAGTGATTGTGCTGCCCTGTATTTGAATATTTTCTCCCAAATTGCTCTGCTTGTGGATGCTGATTTAAAAATACATAGTATGAATACAGAGACCTACTGTTCCTAGAGTGGAGTAATTTACCCAAAACTAAGATATATTGCTGTGTACTTTATATTCAAGTTTGGACTCATTGTGCTGCAAACTGAGAAGTAGTTCTATTGAAAGGTTTTGTAGAATCAGTTTCACAGTGAAATTTCAGGCTGGGGATACAGACCAGTGGGATTACAGTATATAAGCACAAAACTATAACCAGTGTTTCACTTCTCTCGTGTCAAAGTTGCATCATGATTTATTTGATTATCCAACAATTATGCGCAGTACAGAAAAGGCAACTTGAAATGTAAATGAGCAGCAAAACAGAAACCTCTTTATAATATGAAAGCATTTATACAATAATACACCAATCTGATTTCTGCATTTGGGGGTCACCTTGAAAGACCTGGTTTTTAACTCTACATTGAAATTTTTTTCCAGGACATGTTCCTCTCCTGTTCCTCTTCAGGAATTTTTTTTAAAATCCATTGTCCAAATCACGAAAAACTTATGAATACTCCAGAGTTTAATATAAGCCTCTAATTATCAAAGGATTTTTGCTTCTGCAATGGAATTGGAAGATGGGACAATGTTCTAGAGACTATATAATGACAAATGATCTAAGCCAGTAACATTAGTCCACGCTGACATTCCAGGGTATGTCACTAAACCTACGTCAGTGCCAAGAATAGTAAGGGGATAAAATAAGCCAATATGTCAGCAAAGCAAGAGCAATCACTACGTCAGCAAATATTCAGAACTGTCCCTGCTGCCTAAGACCACGTGAGATGTTTGAAGCCACTTGTCCTTGATGATGATATGTACTGGGGACATGACAGGAGAGACAGAAAGAGAAAGAGGCAGGTCAAAGGGGGACAGAGGAGTGGGGGAAATCAGCCAAATGAGTTCCTCTCTAAGACTGCCATGCTGAACACACTTGCTGGTTGCATGTGGGAGCCACTTCCAAGTACGTGTGTGACTGATGCAAGGAGACAGAACACATTATTCATATGCAAGACTAGATTTATTCCCAGGTGGGCCATAAAGGGGGCCTAACTAAATATGCATAAAAATTATAGGTACATCCAAAAAAAATTTTTAAAAAATCTTTTACATATAACATTTTTAGTGGTGGGCCTCTTATATTCTGGGCCATCGTCCCTTCAAGTAATAGAGTACTTATGATTGCCAGATGTTCAGCAGCAGAAAGCTTGGGAGGATGTGTTGTCTACCAGCCTTGCCTGTGGGCTTCCCTGTGGCATCTGAGTGGCCACTGTTGGAAACAGGAAACTAGGTGGACCACTGGTCTGATCCAGCAGGCTGGCTAGTCTTATGTTGTTGTCTTGGAGATCTCTCAGAATTACCACTGATCTCCAGACTACAGAGATCAGTTCCCCTGGAGTAGATAGCTGTTTTAGAGGGTGGACTCTGGAGTTTTACAATCTATTGAGGTCCCTCCCCTCTCTAGGCTCTACTCCCAAAACTCCAGAAATTTTCCAACCCAGAGTTGGCAACTGTACTAGTACCAAACAGACATATATTCTTCTATACAGTCCCTTTACACAATTCCAACACCTCACATTTTGTTTGAAAGCATACCTGAGTTAAAAGTGCTCCACTACACAAAGAAGAATCCAGAAGAAAAGTCTGCTACCCTGACCGCTCTCTATGGTTGCCAGTGACTGCAATTTAAAATACTGATACTTAGATAGGACCTTGTGTACAGCCAGGCCCGTAGCTACAGTGGGGCATCTCGGGGCTAGGCCCAACAACTTGCTGGCAAGGCCCCCTGACTTTCCATCTAGTACAGGCAGGGGTCTTTTCGGGGGGGAGCGCACCGGAGCGCAGCTCCGGGAGCTCAGGAGCCAAGCCCCGCCCCCAGCCGGCGTCCCGGAGAGTCTTTCAGGCAGCCGAATGTCAATTTCAGCTCCATTATATCCTATGGGCCATTGAAGTCAATGGTGAAAACATAGGGTATATTCTGGGGGCTGGAGGGAGGAGTTTGAGGGAGAGGCTCGAAACTCACAGGATAGCTGATGGAGCCTCTCCCCAAGATGCCCACCAAGTTTCAAGAACATTGGACCAGGGGGTCCAATTCTACGGGCCCCTAAACAGGTTGCCCCTATTCCCTCCATTGTTCTCTATGGTGGGAAAAAAATAACTTTTTTCCCACCATAGAGAATAATGGAGGAAATGGGGCAACCTGTTTGGGGGCCCATAGAATGGACCCCTGGTCCAATGTTCTTGAAACTTGGTGGGCATCTTGGGGAGAGGCTCCATCAGCTATCTGAGCCTCTCCTCAGACCCCTCCCTCCAGAATATACCCTATGTTTTCACCATTGACTTCAATGGCCCATAGGGTATAATGGGGCTGAATTGCCACTGAATTTCTTTCATTCCCTCCTTTCCTTCTTTCTTTTTCCTCTTTCCCTCATTCTTCTCTTCTCTCTTTCCCTCATTCTTCTCTTCTTTCTCTCTCTCTCTCTCTCTTTCTTTCTTTCTTTCTTTCTTTCTTTCTTTCTTTCTTTCTTTCTTTCTTTCTTTCTTTCTTTCTTTCTTTCCCACCTTCTTCTCTTCTCTTTTTCCTCCTTTCCCTGTTTCCCTCCTTCTTCCCTCTCTTTCTTTCCCTCTTTCCTTCCTTCTTTCCTTCTCTCTACTCTCTCTCTTTCCTTCCCTCTTTCCTCCTTCTGTGGCCCAACTCTCATGAGAAGGAGTTTAAACTTTAAACCCCTTCTCTCTTAGCTCCCCCACCCAGACCAGCTGGGGAAGGGAAGGGGAGGCTTTTGAAGATGCTTCCCCCTTTTGCTTCCCCTTCTGACATCACTTCCGGTGATGTCAGGGGCGTGGCATATGTTAATAGCCTAATAGCTCATTAGCATACCATATGCTAATGAGCTCCTGCAGCTGTTCTTCTACGAAAAGACCCCTGAGTACAGGGTGTCATGGCCTTCTCCCCCAGATTAAATTGATTTAGCCAGTGCCCCCTGAGAAATTTAAATGCCCCCTGACTTAAAAAATCCTGGCTACGGGCCTGTGTACAGCCCAAAGTAGGCCAGTGATGGCAGATTAGTTGTTCCTGATAGGAACAAAGCTGATACAGGAACAGGGCATGCAAGACCTTAGCCAGACTTCCTTGCTACGTGATTTCTTATGCCTGTTTCCTAATAACTAAGGTAAAGCAGTGCAGTTGTTTGCTATTAAAAGCAGATGGAACATCTCTACATTTCCATCTTTCATGTGGTGGTCTCTCCCACTAACCAAATACACCCGGTGAAAAACAAAGCTGTCATGAGTTAACTGTTATGTAACTTTTTGTGGTTTCAAAGAAAGGGTTTGGGAGCAAAGAAATCTCCCTACATTGTCCATCCTTCAAATATGGTATAAGTGGCAGCAGAAGCTAGCAACAGGTGTTTCTTCACTGATCTCCATATTTTATAACGAAATAGTTCCTAATGTAGAATATCTAGGAAATATAAATCTTGTAACCACTATCTTCTTAGGATGTTGTACTTCACAAAAATCAGATGTTGTGCTGTGGGGGAAAAAAGAGCTGGAAAAAATGGATAGTATAAGACCACCTTTATTTCAGTATTCTACAAGCCTTACAATGAAACAGCCATCCAAAATGGAATCAAGCTAATTTTTAATGCTGAAAACATTACATAAGATCTAAGTGGTTTAATATATAAGAACTTGAGGGTGCCTGTAGTAGAATTAAACAATTACCAGTATAAAAATAATAGAGTAACAGTATAAACAGAACAGAGATCTGGGACTGGAAATATCAATCATCAGATACGAGAGAAAAACTTTACAAATGCCATTACAAATGGCAGGGCTCTTTTTACATTCTTACTGGATTATAGATATCGGCTGGCGATGCCTGATTATAAAACAATTCTGGAAAGAAGTTCTCAGCCCAATCATAGATATGACAGGGTATAGCCTAAGGTACTCTTATGGGATCATCTTGATGATGTCTTGGAACTTATTCTAGTTTGATTTTAAAAAATCGATATCTGTACTGCTGCATTTATGTGTTTGTGTGTATATATATGTAGCCATCAAGTCACAACTGGGTTTTCAAGGCAAGAGATGTTCAGAGATGGTTTGCCTTTGCCTGCCTCCCCGTCGTGATGCTGGTATTCCTTGGAGGCAGGGCCGGCTTGAGGTTTTTCTGTCCCCAGGTGGGGCGCAGATGCCAACCTCCCAGTGGAGCCTGGAGACCCACCATGCCACCCCCGCTCCTCTCCCCCTCCAGAGGGGAGGGGGAGGGCAGGCGAGCTGCAAGCCAGGGAAGGGGCAAGGGTTTAAACCCCCGCCCCTTCCGTCCCAGTGCCAGCTTGCCTGTGTGCCCCGCAGCTGCGGGGTGCCCTGGCAAGCCAGAGAAGGGGTGGGGGTTTAAACTTCCATCCCAGCGCCAGCTTGCCTGCGCGCTCCGCAGCTGCAGGGCACCCCAGCAAGCCAGGGAAGGGGCGGGGGCTTTTGGCGGGGGGCTTTTGGCGCTCCTAAGGGCTGGTGCGCTCTAGGTGAACGTCTAGTTCGCCTAGTGAGTGAGTCGGCCCTGCTTGGAGGTCTCCCATCCAAATACTAGCCAGGAGCAACCTTGCTTTTTTTTCAAGATCTGACAAGATCATGCTAGCCTGGGCTATCCAGGTCAGGGATGCATATTAGCAAAAAACAAACCCACTTCCATTACTAGATTGGCATAGGTGAATATGGGATTTTACATTAATGTCAAATCTAACATACTATGGCACATTATGACTGAGTTCTGGTAATAATAAATTTATTGAGAAATCAACGTTATTCATAATGCATTGGAACAGTAAGTTTCAAGATAAAGAGCAACTTCATGCTCTTTCTCATCATTGTTATTGGAAATTTTGTTGAGAATGTGAACAATTATTCTTTGAGGATGGTGAAGAACCAATAAATATTTAGTAAATGCATCATTAACAGATATAACATTGGATCAAGACAGTTAAATAGTTTTTGCAATATTGTCCCACATATTATAGTATTAGTATGAATATGGTTACATGTATGTGTTTATTTTGATTTATATAATACTTTTTAAAATAAATTATTTAGTTTATTTTATTAATACCCATGGATTTCCCCCAGTGAGGACTCAAAGTGACTTACAGTAACCTCCCATTCTCCATTTTATCCTTCTGACAACCCTTGGTGGATAGTTAGGCTGAGAGTGTGTCACTGATCAAGGTTGCCCAGCAAACTTCCTTGGCAGAGCAAGGATTCAATGCTGGTAGTATGCCACCCTAACCCAGAGGTGCCAAACATATGGCCCATGGGCTGGAACCAGCTGTCCAGGGCTCTTATCCGGCCCATGAGCAACTGCTGCAAGTGGGCATACCCAATGTGGCATGTGTGGTTGAAGCTGTCAAGAAATAGAATGGAAATGGCTAGGGAGCAGGGCTAAGACACTGAGGTAACATAGTGGGTTGTTGTTGTTTTTTGGCTCCCCAAACTACAAACTATAAACTACAAACTACAATGAAAAAAAAAGGGAAGGGAAAACATCTACCACTAAGGAGAAAGAAAAGATAACCACAACTAACTAAAGCCCCAAGTATTGGAGATCATCAGTAATGCTTGTACACATGTTAATCATAAAAGAAGGCTTATATAGCACTGAGCATGATCAAACAGTCACGATTCTGCATCAAATTAACCGTTTTCCCTGTTCAACAACCCTCCCCAGATCATCTTACAAACAAAAACTTTGCATAAGCTTTCTGAGTCTCAGTCTTCATTTTGGTTTCTCTTTGCGTTCTCTCAGTTGGTAGCTTTGTTTGGGAGCAGCAGCCCCCTTTTCCGCATCAGAGTCTTTGTCGGAAGACACAGAGTCCAATTCGCCAGTAGATTTGCTATCTTCTTCTTTTGCGTCCTCGTCTGGATCTCCCAGTTGCAGCCTCAGGAACTCATGTGGTTTAAAAACAGAGTCAATTTTTTCCTTTTTATCCTTTATTTTGAAGGTGACGCCTTCGGGAACCAACCATCTATATGCAATGCTATTTGTTTGTAGAAAAAGGACCAAGTCCTTTTACTTCTTCCTCTTTCTCCTTATTTCAAATGGAATACCTTTTAATATTCTGCCCCCAATTTTCAAGGGTGTATTTGTAGTCACCTTTAGAATTAAGTCTCTTAGATGCCTCTTCAAGAATCTCACCACAATCTCCCCTGGCAGATTCTTCTTCTTCTATGTAGAATAGACTCTATAAGCCACATCCATTTTGCTTAATATGTCTTCCACTTTTAAATCTGTCACTGGGGCTAATGCATCGCTCAGCAATTGCTTTAGATTCTCGTTGGGGACCTCAGTAACCCCTTGGAACCAGAGCACCATATTTGCTCTCTCCATTTGTAGCTGTAACAGTTGAAATTCCTCCGAAGCTTGTTTCTTTTCTAGCATTTGCATCTTTTTTCCTGCTTTTTTCAAATTGGCATCAAGTTCCAAAACTTTCTCGGCAACCTGCTCTGTTTTCTTTGTAGTTTCCGGAAGTTGAAGTTGCTGTGCTGCAAAATTCTGGTTTAGAGTTATTAATTGCTGGTTGATGTTGGTCATCTGGTCCAGTGGAGGGCGTAAAGAGTCTGCTAGGAACTTAGGGAAGTCTATGGTCTCTTCCGCCTTCGGACTCATGCCGCTTGGTGCTTTCGGTTTCAATCCTTTATCGGGTCTTCTCCCCGCCATCTTTCCAGATTGTTTACTTTAGCTGAAAGTTGTTAAAGTCTCTGAAAGTCTCTAAACTGCTTAGACTTGCACTGGTAAGGTTCTTGAAACTGGATTCTTAGCTTTTTCTTCTGCTCCCCCCTTGCTATTCTGCTTTTAAGTCTCTATGGTTCATGGCAACTCACTAGCAGACATGCCTCCCGGTTGATCCGGGGGCCCAATCTGCATGCTAGCGGTTTGGAGGTGGGGTGAGCAATCGCTACCCCCCAGGAGCCCTGGCGTAAAGGTTCCCAGCCATGGGTTTTTTGAGGGGTTGCCTCTTCGCCAGCGCGCTGCTGGGGAATTGAGGCACCCCTCCGCCCCGACAGTCCAACCGCTATGCGTCCGTATGGAGCTAGAGCTGCTGGTCGGGACAAGCGTCGGAGATCGAGCGAATAAACAGATTGAAGCGAAGTCGTAAGACAAGCAATGAGCAGTGAGTTAAGTAAAAGTGAAAAATCGGTGTTTTAAAGAGAAAGCACCCCCCTTGGTAGTGGCGTGGGAAGCGAGCAGGGGAGGGGCCCCTCCCACATGTGGAGGTAACATAGTGTTGAGGGAATGACAGCAAAGCTGGAGAAAGAGGAGTTGTGATGTTTTTTCCCCTCCTGCCTCCTCCAACAGCAGCTCAGAGAGGATTGGCAAAGCCACTACATGTGGGGGAGGTGGAGCTAAGCAGCCAGTGTTGCCACAACAGCACCAACCAGTTTCACAGTTTTCAAATGGCAACTGTGAAGAGGGTTCGTGAGAATGAGCACATGGAGGGCCTGTTTGCCAATGAAAGGACTGGGCTGGTGGGGGAGAGAGAAGGAGGAGGGCTGGCACGTGAATTGGGAGGAAACTGTCTTGTGAATGCCATTCTGAGGGGAAAGACATCCTGGCCTCGCTGCCACACGTCTGAACAACCATGGAGCCAGGATGCAGAATGAGTGTTGGGGTGGGTGGAGAACTGTGATGACCTCCCTTCCCCCTTCATTCTCAGGCCATGAGGGAAAAGGAATCATGGGAGGACAATAAGCACCCCCTGGAGGTTTCGGAAATAGCCTCTCTGTCAGGCCTTCCTCTCAGCCCTGCCACTTCTGTGAGATCTGGGAAAGCCAAAGTCAGAACCCCAATCCTTCCAAGCCAGGACCCTTTTGTCGGGGTCACCACGGCCAGTCATCCATCCTGGCCCAGCTTACAGGCTTGTTGGTGGTGGGAGGATGGGGCAGTGGAGGGAGAAGTCTAGAATGCCTCAAGATTCTTGGAGGTAGGGTGGGGTAGAGGTAGAGGAAACAGCAAGAGACAGATCGCAGCTGTGCTGAGCTGCTGAGGCTGGTCATATGGAGGGGTGTACCGTATTTACTTGCAAGGAAGATCACTCATCTCCTAAAAGTGCTGTACATATAAAAAGTAATTAATGTATATGGAAATGTAAGATTCCTTTAATAGTATTCCTTGGAAAAAAACTAGTCTTGAATATGATTAAATATATTTATTGGGGCTTTAAATCAATTGCTTTCAATATGTCAGAATCTTACCCATCTAGAATGTTTTCACCCTGCTGTTCCTCCAAGAAACTTGGGAGTGGCTTGCATGGTTCTCCCATCCTTCATTATATTCTGCTAATTGTGGGGCAAACAGGTGAACACAGTGACGACACACCAACTTGGAACTTACCAGTGTTAGTATTTTAAGGATGTTTATATTTTGAGTAAAAAATAATATTGTTAATTGGATTTGCCTGGGTCTTTTATAAACTTTATATGTCCAGTACCTGGCATTACCTTTTATGGCACACATGGACCTCCCAACAAAGTGATACTTATATCAGATCCAGCCCTCATAACAAATGAGTTTGACACCTCTGCTCTAACCACAACTCCACTCTGACAGTGCAATTCTATGCAGAGTTACAACCTTTTAAGTTCATTGACATCAATAGATTTAACATTGCATCGTTAAATCACACCACTTCTTACAACCTGTGAGGCAGGCTGGAACTGGCCTGATAGGGATCTATAAGATGATATTTATTTATGATACATCGTGTCTTTAAAATAAAAACTCAAACTGGATTAAAAACTATTACAAAGACTTCCATTGGAAAAAAGATGGTTTTCCAGGCATTGGTTCCCAAAATGAAAAATTGGTTCTCAACGCCCTCTTCTTTTAGGAGGTCACTTGCAACAGGATCCTGTGAATTACAAGGTACTTTTTAGTTATAACAGCAAACTACATCATGAGGGCATTAAGACCAGAGACCACACATCTCTGAACTTCCTCTCCCTCACTTTTAACATGTCTTGCTTCTAAAGCCGGCTATTAATCAAAGCCTGCAAGCAGATCCTCTAAGTGACATAATATGTTCCAAAGATGTAAGTAATAAAAGTAAATGGTGTGCAGCGTATTGGCTTGCTCAGAGTAGAAATCGACATACCAAAGATGGAGAAAAGTTACCAGAAACAAAGGTTGAAAAACAAACAGATTAAAAATGAAAGAGAGCTAGGTTGCTCATTTAAATGTGGTTTTTATAGTAAATTTTAAAGGTACTGCTATTTATTCTTTAGAGGATCTTTCCATTGAAAAAACCAACAACATCATTTTATATACGAGGGTTAACTAACCTCCAGATGGGGCCTCCAGTACTCCTGGAATCACAACTAGTCTCTGGATTACACAGATAAATCCCCCTGGAAGAAATGGCAACTCCAGAGGATGGACTCTATGGCACCACATCCCTACAGAGCTGTGTTGCACTCCTTCCCCTCCCAAACTCCACCACCCCAGACACTATTTCCAAATATTGATGTGCTGTACTCTGGATAAGTGTCTATTTATGGGCCCTTGAATTTTTAAAGAACTCATTCTGCATTTCCAGGATCTTTCCAGGATCTATTTTTTATTATTTTACTGCTGACTTTTTGCATGTTAAAGTTCTCATTTGTATTCTGTATTATTGCTCTAATATAAATATTACTTATTCACTGTGAAAGCCAATTTGGAATGTTATAAATAGCAAAGGTGTTTAAATGTGAGAGTCGTGACTTGTATGCCGTTTTCCAGTATTAAAATTTCTCCTTTTTGTTTTAAACCGTTTAATCTACCCATATGTTTTAAGAATTCTGATGAGATTTGTCAAGCAAACAGACTGCCTCTCTGGACATCCACAGACATGCTTATTTTTAAAAACGTATGATGATTTAGCTGATTGAAATAAAAGGGTTTTTTTCTCCCTATTCTCATTTCAATGTGCTTTTTTCTGTTAAATACCTGAAACGTCTTCCTATTGTAAGAGCCTGAAAAACCAAGTTCCCCCCAAAATAAGTAAACAGTACTAGTTTATAAAAAGCAGAGTTATGACTGCACAAATATTGCATACCTATACATGTTATCATTTTCGATAATATCTGCCTTTCTCTGTATCAGGGGAAATTAATCTCTCAGGATCATTACTTGTTTTCTTTTGTATCCATTTCTTATAGAAGGTCTTCCAAAAGGGCAATAAGGTGGATCTTGTAACCTTTGCTTTAACATGGATGGTCATGGTAGCTTAACCTTCTTTTGTTTACTTCACTAAAATGTAATGGTTTCCTCAGGGAGATGGGACTCACAATGATGTCCTGCAGTGTGCATGCATGACCAAACAACAACTCCAAATGGGACTTGGGGATGCCCTGGAATTCCAGCTCATCTCCAGGCTACAGAGATCATTTCTCCTGGAGAAAATGGATGCTTTGGAGGTGGACTCTATAGCATTGTACCCCACTGAGATCCCTGTCCTCACCAAGTTCCATCCCCAAATCTTCTGGAGTTTCCCAATCTGGAGCTGGCAATTTTACGTCCTCATCCCATGCCAGGGCGACCTGACAGCCCTAGACAGGACAAGCATCCCCACAAAGCTATCATCTGTACACAGCCTTTGAGCCTGTTGAGAGTTCTGCAAATTTATGGAGTAGCCAAGGATGCCTCAAGAGAGAGCCAGAGAAATTAAGTCAGGCCAAGCACTAGTCAGAAGAACTGCAGTTGCAAGGAATTGCTTACTACTTAATTTGAGGATGCCGACAGTTTGAAGACTGTGCAGGGGTTTATTTTCACATGGCTGTGGCTGGAAAGGAGCCATAAGGGCAACAGGATTGCCAAATGCTGTTTTGAATTATAACAGCTTCCTAATACATTCATGGGAGATCATGGCCTTCGTGTTTGTTAAAATAAGGTGAAGTAAAACAGTTGCAACAAAGCTGGAGGTGGATGTTGAAAAAATAACAAGAAATTGTTAGAACTATTTGTCTGGCAAAGAATAATGTCTTAGTGGGAACAGGACAAGACTGTAGGTTTGCTTCTTTTGCTTTTGGCAAAGTTTTAGAGATGTATCGTCTTTGGTTGAACCAATCCGTAGTAGAACGAATCAAATAATAGATATGAACAAATTAAGTTATCCATATATTCTTTGAACTAAGGGCTATGTTTGGTGTAATGGTTAAGTGTGCGAACTCTGATCTGGAAGAACTGGGTTTGATTCTCCACTCCTCCACTTGCACCTGCTGGATGACCGTGGGTAAGCCATAGTTGTGGCGCAGCTCTTCTTGAAAAAGAGCACTTTTTGTCAGAGCTCTCTCAGCCCCACCTACCTCACAGCAGGAGTCATTTGGGGCTGGAGCGCGCTGGAGCACTGCTGGCACAATTGGCGATGGTGGCAAGCCCCGCCCCCAGCTCCCCGCACCGAAGCGCTGCGGCCTGGAGGAGGCCTGAAGAAGCCTGTTGCCGGCCTCCCAGGGCCTGCACTGGAGTGCTGCAGCTCGGAGGAGGCCTGAAGAGGCCCGTCACCGGTGTCCTGGGCCCACGCTGGAGCACTGCGACCTGGAGGAGGCCTGAGGAGGCCTGTTGCTGGTCTCCTGGAGCCCACGCTGGAGCACTGCAGCTCGGAGAAGGCCTGAAGAGGCTCCTTGCCGGCCTTCCAGGGCCCGCGCTGGAACTCTACAGTCCGGAAGAGGCCTGAAGAGACCCATCACTGGTCTTCCGGGGCCCTTCTAGGGCCCAGTGCTGGTCTTCAGGCACTGGCACAAATGGCGGTGGTGGCAAGCCGCGCCCCCAGCTCCCTGCACCAAAGTGCTGTGGCCTGTAGAAGGCCTGAAGAGGCCCATCGCCGGTCTTCTGGGGCCCGCACCGGAGCGCTGCAACCCAGGGGGAGGCCTGAAGAGGCCCGTCACCAGCCTTCCGGGGCCCACACTGGAGTGCTGCAGCCCGGAGGAGTCCTGAGGAGGCCCATCGCTGGCCTTCCAGGACCCACGCTGAAGTGCTGCAGCTCGGAGGAGGCCTGAAGAGGTCCGTTGCTGGCCTTCTGGGGCCCACGCTGGAGTGCTGCGGCCCAGGGGAGGCCTTGATCATGGTAAGTGAGGGATCCACATGAGGGATCCACGGGGGCGGGGGCTTGATGGGGGGTGGGGGGGCCTTCCTCCCTTTCCCCATCTCTTTGCCCTCTTTCTGTCCCTCCTGTCCTTTTCTTTCTTTCCCTTTTCCTCCTTCTCTTCTTCTCTCTCTTTCTTTCTTTCCCTCCTCTCTTTCTTTCCCTTCTTTTCTCTCCTTTTTCTGTTTCCCTCCTTTCATTCTTTCCTTTTCCTCTTTCCCTCCTTCTTTCTTTCCCTCCTTCTTCTCGTCTCTCTTTCGCTCCTTTCATTCTCTCCTTTTCCCCTTTCCCTTCTTTCCTTCTCTTTCTTTCCCTCTTTCCTTCCTTCTTTCCTTCTCTCTACTCTCTCTCTTTTTCCTTCCCTCTTTCCTCCTTCTGCGGCCGAACTTCTCTCTTCACTCCCCCCCCGCAGGCTGGTTGGGGAAGGGGAGGGGAAGCTTTTGAAGATGCCTTTCCCCCCTTTTGCTTCCCCTTCTGACATCACTTCCAATGATTTCAGGGGGCGTGGCATATACTAATGAGCTATTATGCTAATAGCCTAGTAGCTCATTAGCATACCTTATGCTAATGAGCTCCTGAAACTCTTTTTCTACAAAATGACCCCTGCCTCACAGTGTGTCTGTTGTGGGGAGGGGAAGGGGAAGGAGTTTGTAAGCCGCTTTGAGACTCCTGTGGGTAGTGAAGGGCGGGGTATAAATCCAATCTCTTCTTCTATGTCAAACATGTTTTTTCTACATAGATCTGCATGCACAGTTCTGTGTTTGTTTTTGCCAAGTATGTCACACACAACTATGTACACCAGTTTATTTTTCCCTAGATACTTTTGTAGGGAAATTGTCATTTATAAAGTAACCACCGATTCTCAAGGTACAGACATTTTAAACTATTTTTTTTAAACCTTGTAACTAAATAAAATGGAGTACAAACAAATTTCTGATCTCTATAAATATTTTTCCTTTCTTTGGTGAGTACTCTTTTTGGAATACTATTTTTATTTCAGCATCTCAAAGAGTGCCTCTGACTGCCCTTTTCCTACATGTTGAATCACAGAGCAAATATACTTTTCCAAATATAGATCCAGAAGGTGACAATTGGGTACGAAAGAGCCATTTAACGGGACCCACTCTCATGATTCCAGTATTCACACACATACTGCAACCATGCGCTACAAAGAAGTGGCCCCATATGGCTGTGAGAACATGTGAAGCAGGCCTCAGCTCTTACGTCAGGAACTCCCCCTGATCCATAATTCGAATTTATTTTGCACTGAACTTAGGGTTTTCTTTTTATTGACAGAACCAAGCTTGGTTGCCTAGCAACAGCCACTGAGGGAAAAGTTAGTCCCACAGGAGCCAAGCAGGAAAAGTGTCTTCGTCAGGAGAGACAGCCATTTGGCAGTTATTCTGACAGGGAACAGTGGCTGGTGGTGGCAGCGGGTGGGAAAGAGGAGTGGACCATACACCCACCCAATTGCATATGATTACTCTTGAGTGGCTGTTGATGAGCCAATGGCTGACGGAGCACACTGCACAGCCAATGGGAGAGCTGGAAATAGCCAATACATAAGGGAATTATTATATTAAGATTATACTTGATAAAATCATAACACAAATTGTTGCATGTGAATATGACATGTTTTAATCCTAAAATCCTGTCCTTATATATATTTGAATTCTGGTACCACAAGATTCTATGCTTGCCATAACTGATTCGGCTCAAGAACTGGCAGTCAGAAGACACTGGCCAGGGCTCACTGGCTGCTTCGCAAAGTCCCGCCCACGTCAGCCTCGGTCAGTGTTTTCAGCTCAGTCTGCTCCAGTCCTCCGACAGGAGAGGACCGTCTGGAGTGTGAGCGCAGGGACAGGCCCTCAAGGCTGAGGCAAGTGAGAGAAGCCCTTTTCTGCCCCCCCACACCATCCCCTGGGCCTTCTATGAGGGGACTAGGCCCAGAGAAGGCCTTTTCCGTCCCTCACACGCCATCCCCTGGGGCTTCTATGGGGCACTAGGCCCAGAGAAGCCCTTTTCCGCCCCCACACGCCATCCCCTGGGGCTTCTATGGGGCACTAGGCCCAGAGAAGCCCTTTTCCGCCCCCACACGCCATCCCCTGGGCCTTCTATGAGGGGACTAGGCCCAGAGAAGCCCTTTTCCGTCCCCCACACACCATCCCCTGGGCCTTCTATGGGGGCAGTAGGCTCAGACAAGCCATTTTCCGTCTCCCACACACCATCCCCTGGGCCTTCTATGGGGGCAGTAGGCCCAGACAAGCCATTTTCCGTCTCCCACACACCATCCCCTGGGCCTTCTATGGGGGCAGTAGGCCCAGACAAGCCCTTTCCCCCCACACACTGCCTACTTTTCTGAGCCCAGAGAGGCCTTTTTCTGCCCCTCTTCCCTTCCTTTCCCCCTTTTCCTTTCTTCCTCTCCCCTTTCTTTCACTCTTCCCCCTATTCCTTCCTTCCTTCCTTTCTCCAACCCTCTCTCCCTTCCACCTCCCTCCCTTCCTTTCTAGGGCCCGTTGTCTTCCACCACAACGGGCTTTGCTCCCTAATAACAATATAAAATATAGGTAATACCTGTTCATTCTCATAAATGGAGATGAAAGGTTATCCACAATTATAAATATCTATGGCACTTTACATGATGTTTTTACATGTGGGCTTCTTTCCATGCAGGCTTTTTCCTGTGTGGGCTTGTATCCATGTGGGCTTTTTTCCTGTGAGCATTTATAACCGTGGGGTTTTTTCTGCTGTCTTTTTTCATAGAACCAATTAAGATATTTAAATTCCATAAATGTGCCAAACTGTATAATTTTATCTGCCACATTATAAATTATACATTTTATGCTGTTAAAACATTAACATAAATTTAGGTTGTCATAAGAAGGTAGTGAGTACTTTTCAATTTCCACCCAAATTTTTGGTTTATCCAGGTTCCCCCCAATGGCTTTCCCCCATAGCTTCAGAATTTGCAGAAGGTTTACATCTCTGCACACAAGTCTGGATAATCCATGGGTTGAATCAAAATAAACTTGGGGAGAAATCAAGTATTATGTCGTTATAAAAATCTGCATGTACTTTCCTCCATCAAGTCACAGCCGACTTATGGTGACCCCATAGGGCTGCCAAGGCAAGAGATGTTCAGAGGTGGTTTGCCATTGTAATTCTCTGCACAGTGACCCTCAGTGGTCTTCCCATCCAACTATTAACCAGGGCTGACCCTGCTTAAGCTGCTGAGATCTGACAAAATCAGGCTAGCCTGGGCTACCCAGGTCAGGATACTTTTTTCTATTTTGATCTTTTTCAATGTTCCCAATCAGGGTATTTTTTTTTTAATGTAGTGTATTTAGGAAGATATAAGGTGAAAACTATTGAATTTTATGAATTGCTGCTTCACGTGATTACTTTATATTCAATGAGATTTTGAGAATTACAGTGCAAACCTAAGCAGGACTACTCAAAATCATTTTGAAGTCTACTCAATGGGGTTTACTCCCAGGAAAATATTGTTTGTCAAATTTGCAAAGTGAAATTTCAGAATATTTTGAAATTTGTTTAAAAAATATAATTACCTCCAAATGTCAAATTATTATTTATTTCAAGTGTTTATGCAAAATTACCCTCAGTTTCAACTGGTTGCTCTTTCCCCCTATTTTCTTAGCTCATAGACATACAGTATTGTTTATTTCCTTTTGATGTGTACATCATTTTGTATGCAGAAGACTTTAACTGCATATACATTTCCAGAATTTCACAGCACTGTTTTCCCTCTGAACAGCTTCTGGGTTTAATTCCAAACTGCTTTTTATATTCAGAGGACACTTTAAAAAGAGGTTTCATGTTTACAGTAGAATATCTTCTGGAAAAGAAACGGGGGGTTATATTTTCCCACTCTGCACTTGCATGTATTTTTCCTAGGCCACATTTCCTGTTATTTATGCCTTTTTTTTCAGTTGAGGCTTTTATTCTCAAAGTCATTTGCTAAGTAAAGCCACATTCTCTTCAGTGGGGTCTGTGGCAGCCATACGCTTTGAGGACTACAGTGTGAGTCAGTTTTACATGTCTTGGAAACTATCCTAGGATTCCTATGAAAAAGGCATACCATTCAACATTTGACAGTGGATAATAGGTACATATGTTTTGTATTATGTAACAACGGGTTCATAGCAGAATGAGCAAGCCAAATAAGCCAGCCCCTTTCCATGGGGTCTGGGGGAAATATACTGCCAAAGAATTTTTGAAAGACTAGTTTCAAAATGTAGTCTTTCCTAAAGCCCAGAAAGCACATTTTTCTCACTTAAGATGTCATATATATTTGCACATTTGGGGTTGTTGCCACATAATGTCCATCTCTCAAAACACCAAAATACTGGAAACTTCAAAATTAAAGTAGTAAAGATGTAAGGCCCAGCTTGCTAAAACACAGTGTACTATGGATATTAAGTACAGAGCACTCAATTTCCATCTGATCTGGTATAATATGTTACCACTAGGAAGTACTCATTCCATATTTAATGCCATACCTGAGCCTGAACTGGGGTTGCCAGCTTCATGCTGAGAAACAAATGGAGATTTGGAGGGTGAAGCCTGAGTAGACTGAGGTTTGGGAACGGGAGGGACTTCAATTGGGTATAATGCCATAGAGTCCACCTTCCAAAGCAGCCATTTTCTCCAGGTGAACTGATCTCTGTTGCCTGGAGACCAGTTGTAATAGCAGAAGACCTCCAACCACCAGTTGGAGATTGGCATCCCCAGCCTGAACGTAAAGGCTGCTTCTACATTTTTAATGAAGCATCTAACAAGCTGGAACCTGCCCTTTCTCCCCCCAAAAAATATATTTATTGGTATTTCATATAATTAATTACAAACAGGAAATCAGAAACCAGTTACAAACATCATAATAAGCATCAGTAGTGAACAGTGGGTAAATTCTGTATAATTAGGGAACAGAGAGTGGTGAGAGAAAAGAACTAATATGTAAGTAGGAAATAAAAGTAGTGGTAAAAAAGGGTGCACAGTTGAACAGCATATGCAACAGAAGTATTACTGAAGTAGTATGTGGAAGAGAAGCGAAGTGGACCATAATTGGATCAGCTTGAAATAGACTGGATTCATAGGCTGAATGTCATTTTTGGAAATATGATCTAGGAATGGAAACCATTTTCCCACAAATTCCATTGCCTTGGGATAAATTTCCGTTTGATGAAGATCATCAGTTATTTTCTCCATTATGAAATGGTCCCAAACCCTTTTGTACCAAAGAGACAATGTAGGGGTGGATTTGGATTTCCATCGCAGAGCTCTTGGGGATTTAGCTGCTACTAGTAGGCTAATGATTAGATCACAGGATTGTATAGCCTGTTATGAAGGAGATTTGTGAAATAACTTCTGTCCAGGAGGCTTTTATAAACTTACATTGCCACCAACAATGAGCAAAAGTTACTATTTCTCCACAGTTTTTCCAACAGAGTAGGGAGTGTGATGAGGTTATTAGGGCTAGCTTTTGGGGGGTGAAGTACCACCTTATTAGGATTTTGTTAGCTTGTAGTCTAGTAGAGATTGCTGAAGAAGTGAAGGTAGACGAGGTCCATATGGTAGTCCATTGATCTTGAGTCAAGGTGATGTTGCAGTCTTGTTGCCAAGGAAACTGATAGCTCAGAGAGCTGTTGCCATTCAATTGAAGAAATATATATAACTTTGCAATAAGACCTTTGCATCCCGAATCCGTGTTATTCAGTATTCTCTCAAAATCTGACATGACAGTACGCAGGAATGATGAAAGCCGAAGATGATCTGTCATGTGCCAAAGCTGGAGGTAAAGGTACCAGGGGAGATGCTGCTGGACTTTGCGTTCCAATTCTGATTTTGATAGAAGTCCAGTTTTGGAGGAAATGTCAATCAAACATGCTTGGCGCCAAATCTGTTGTATATTAGAGTCTTTACCAGCAGGGAACCAGTCCTGTTGAAGGAATCAGGAGAATTGTGAAGCTGTCAGGATCAGTTTGGCCCTATTAGAATCCCAAATCTTGAGCACTGCAGAGAGGAAAATGTTTTGTTTGACTGGGATTGGATGAGATTTCTGAGGATTCCATATCACATTGTGTATGGATCTCTGGGAGACCAGTAGTTATAGAGGTTTTATCCAGCCTGGTTGGTCTGTTGTCCTCAGCTTTTGGACCACATTTGACAGAAGAGATTATTTGTAGTATGTGATGATGTCTGGATAGCTGAGTCCACCCTGCTTGTTATCGTGTCACAACATATTAAAGCTTATTCTGGGATGCTTCTTTTGCCATAAGAACCTTTTGAGTGTGGACTGCCACTGATTTATTAAATTCAGAGGTATAGCAATGGGGATAGTGTGAAAGAGAAATAGAATTTTAGGGAGGACAAATGATTTGATTAAATGAAATCTATCCGGCCAGAAGAAGGTGAGTTTGTCCCATTTTCGGAGATCCGATTGTATTTCTTGAAACTTCAGGAGATGGGTTATATTTCAACAAGCTGTTGAGATCTCGCAGAATATTGATTCCAAGATAGGAAAGGTAGGTAGTTGTCCACTGAAAATCATAGGATCTTTGACGATGTTCCATTGTGCTGGGAGATAAGTTGATGGGTAGGATGCAGGATTTAGATTGATTAATTTTCAAACCAGAAACCTTGCAGAATGCTGAAAGGGTGTCTTGTAGATGAAGGAGGGAATCTTTCGGTTTTGTGATGTATAGAAGCATATTATCGGGACCTGGGATTTCTTATGTCCCTTTGTAAAAGGTCACATGCACCACCTTTATACTAATACTAATACTATACCATACCATACCATACCATACCATACCATACCATACCATACCATACCATACCATACCACCACACCACACCATACCATACTAATTATCACCATGCCTTCAGATCTAGCAACAGTTATTTTGCACAAAAGTTTTAGTATATAGTCTAAACTTGCCCTTTCTTTTCTACTTTAGTTTGTGTTTATTAATTTATTTATCTATTTAGAGAGCCAGTTTGGTGTAGTGGTCAAGAACAGCAGGACTCTAATCTAATTTGATTCCCCAGTACTCCTCTACATGAAGCCAGCTGGATGACCTTGGGCCCATCACAATTCTTTCAGAGCTCTATCAGCCCCACTGACCTCACAGGGTGTTTGTGGTGGGAAGAGGAAGGGAAGGTGATTGTAAACTGCTCTAAGACTCCTTTGGGTAGTGAAGGGTAAGGTATAAAAGCAACTCTTCTTCTTCTTCTATTTATTTATTTGGTTTATATCCCACTCCTTTCCCCACCAAGCAGGGCTCAGGGCAACTTCCAACAATTAAATGCACAATAAAAATCAAGATTTTTATTTTCAGTTTACATTTCCTACCTCTCAAATGGCAAAATTTGAGGAACTTGTGCTAAGGTAGCATAGAATGCAGCAATCTGAAGCTCTCTCAAGTATCTCATATATATATATAGAATTTTCCATGAGACAATTAAGATATTTAGATTCCATAAATGTGCCAACCAGTGTTCCCTCTATGGCTCACACATTTTTGTCTTCGCTCAGGAAGGAGGGCTTCAGAGAAAACTAATTTATGCAGTAGCCAAAGTGCTCACTCACAACTTTAATGCCAGTAGAATTCACAAAGTAGAATTTTTGCTCACAAGACTCCACAGCTTAGAGGGAGCATTGGTGCCAACTGTACAATTTTGTCTGCCAAGTTATAAACTATGTATTTTATATTAGTAAAGTATTAACATAAATTTAGGTGTCATGGTTTATCCAGGGCTCCCCCCCATGGCTTCGAAATTTCTGGAAAGTTCACATCTCTGCACACAAGTCTGGATAAATAAAGTCTTCACCAATAAAACACTGTTGTTGATTGCACCCTCCCTTAGTGGTTCTCATATACATTTCCAAGTCTTTACAAGGATACCTGTTTAATTTTCTGTTCTGTCTGTCAGACTTGCATACCCTCAGAATAAGAGTTTATATGAGCTTTTAAAAACTGACATGATTTTAATAAAAGGAAATAAATCTTCTGTCAGAAGGGGTGTAAAAAATTCCTAGGTATTTGAACCAAGGTACATGTCACAAGGGACCTGTTGTAGGAAAACACAGAACAATGTATTAAGACAGTGGTTGTCAGCTGGTGACAAGTACCACCGGTGGGACACAGATATAATCTAAGTGGGATTCATGGTTTTCATATCAATTACTACAAATTTGCTCTGCTGCAGTCACCATGTCACCTGCAAATGTAACATGCCAACCCTACCTTTTGGCATTCCAGTAGCAACGTTGGACACTCACAGTGTTTCTCTTAATCCCCCATTCCTCCTGTCCTGTTGATCCTACCTGCCATGGATTATTCACTGAACTTCTGGAATTTTTTATGCTCTTGAAATTTACTCTAAATGATAAATGTAATAACAGAATATCTGGAAATGTATAAATCTCCTTCTTGGAAAGAGGAGGATTTCTGCTTATATCACGGTAGGACTGAAAGATATTGAGAAGTCTATCAAAATTTCAGAAGATTTCACAACTGGATCATCACAGTTGGATAATGGCTTCCCCTGAGTCCTCAGTATCCTCACCTCTAAAAACAATGTAGGTATGCCAACCCCGGCAGATGTTTGAGATCAGTTCCCTTTGGGCATGTGGCAAGTAACTTTTTGCTGACAAGCCAACGAAAGCCAATGGAACATCTGCTAAGTGAACTAAGTTTTTGTTCTAGGCATCATCCTAACTAATAACTATATCAGATTGCATTTATAACTGTGGTGGTGACCTTTTCCTCCTTTTGAGTGGTTGCCAGGGATGGACTGGGAAGCAGAAACAGCCCTGGAAAGGGCCACAGCCCTTTCTCTGCCCCAGCCTTCCCAAGGGAGGGGGGAGGACAAAAGCTGGCTTTCTAGGCATGGCAGTTACTGCTCACTTGCCCACCCTGGATAGGGCCTGGGCAGCAGGCTCACTCACTGCCACAGTGGTTTGACTGCCCCACATGGGGAATGGGCTATCAACTCACTCAGCATTGGCTGCAGCAGTGACTAAAAGGGCCACCAAATAGGGTAAGGGCAGCCCTTTGCTTAGGGCCAGGGTGGCCCCAGTAGGAGAGGAGCTCCCCCATCATTAGCCCACTGGGACTTTTTCCAGAGGCTTTAATGGCCAATCTGCTCCTAGTTGGTGTCGTCTAATTGATAGAGTGCTTGTATAAAGTACATTTCTTTTTTTTTTCTGGTGCACCTTTCAAATGTTTCATACATACAGGAGTCCAACATTTTTGCTTGCCCTGCTAGCTAGCCATTACATGTGGTTAGCATTGATATACTTCCCCATCCCAACGTTTCTAGTATAAAATGATACTTAGATCACAAGTAACCTCACAAGTCCCCATCTGGGATGGGGTAAATGTTTAATTTGCATTCTGTTGAAGTTCAGAGGTTAGCCTAATCTTGCCTTTCCAGGTAGCATAGAGAAGGCAAGAGGCTAGTTTTAACCAGTTTTATGTTAGCTGGAAATCCTGCTATGGGCAGAAACGTAACAGCTGCCTAGCAAAAGGAATCTTTCATGAGGTATAGTAAACTGTCAGTTAGGTCATGGAATCCAAATGATCCTGGGTACTGAAGTTACTGGACATTTCTAGTAAGCAGAAGAAAACGATCTTATCAAAATAAAGTGAAGTCCTTTAGTTAAAAGGCAGTGGAGGAGAAACACAGAAAAGAGAGAAAGAAGAAGAGCAGATTAAAGATGGAAAGTTGCCAGATGAAATTGGACTACTTATTTGATGGCTATAATTTGAGCAGAAACTAAATTTTGGAAACTTAGGTTCATCTTTCTTGATATCTCATAATTTTAGGTATATTTTTAGAATGATGTTGAAGACAATGCATCTTTTCCCTATTTGTTTACCTTGATCATAACGTGATCTTTGCTTGTTTTTTTCTGTAATCAGCATATGCTATATAACATCTTTTTAAAATTTCCTCTACAATTGGGTGTGATTTTTGCCTGACTCGGTCCATGATAAGAAGGGGAAACATGGGGAGGGGGTGAAAAGGAATCCTGTTCTACCTGTTTAATTATCAGTACACTTGGCTTCCAGGAGCAGGCTGTATCCTTAGGGTAAACTAGGAACTTTACTGAAGAAAGTTTTAGTCCTCCTAATTACTCTTATTGGTGGCAGTGGTGAAAGGGTTTGATTCTCTTTGGATAAGGAAGCATTGAAAGTCATCACTGAGGGAGCAAGTCTGAGCAAGTCTATTCAACAGTAAGTCTCATGCTATTCAATGAAGCTTACTCACGGGACTGCAACTTCACCTGAACAAAAAGGGAAAGCCTGCAGAGACTATTTGACTAAAGGAATGGGGGGGGGGGGAGAAATCAGTCTCTCTCACTATGGAGATACCCAGAGGAAGAAAGAAGTGTTGCCTCTGGCCCTGGGTGCTTCTGTAGCTTGGAAAAATGTGAGAGATCATCTCCACTGTGTGCCATGGGGTCTGAAGGGACAATGTTGATCTCTTACTTTCCAGCATGCTCTAGAGGCCCCCAGAAGTAATAATAAAGGCACTCTGTCTCCAAAGCCTGCTGAACAGTGAGAAGGATTAACCCTCTCCTATCAATTCTCCATGCTTTGCTAGTATAGCTAGAAACCCTTCCCTGTGACTTTCTGGATTAAGTGAATTTAGGCAATGTTTGCCTTCACTTCATGCTGAATGACCACAGGTAAGGTGACTGCCAGAAAAAAGGCAGCGATCGATCCCATAACGTTTAACGTAAGAAATGACTGTACTTTTAAATAGAACAAATAATCCAATTATCATAAAAAGAGAATAATCCATATATACTGCAAACAGGTTACATATTTGAAGGCACTTGAGACAAACATATAGTTGTTCCCCAGTATCAATCACTGTCAGGAATGTGTGTTGACAGCAGAGAGGGGGGGCTACAGATAGAATAATTCTCTCACAGTTTGGATGTTGTGGAATTGTCACCACACAGATGCATTTGCAGAAGCTTCCTAGTGATGGCTTAACAATATGCACAGAATGATCTTGGTCAAGTCCCTTATTTTCAAAATCAGTTTCCATCTATTAAATGGAATTGGGAGCAACAATAATTTCCATCAAAAAATAGGCTGTCAGGCCAATGGTGTGATGTCACTTCCAAGAAAAACCTGGAAGGAATTTCATGCCTCTTTAGGAGTTGATGGAAAGTTTTTAGTGATTTCTAGCGAGGAATAATGGGAGGGAAGGCAGCATGGTATAGCCTGATTTTGTCAGATCTCAGAAGCTAAGCAGGGTCAGTACTTGGAAGGCAGACCACCAAGGATGTCTCTGCAGAGGAAAGCAATGGTAGGGTTACCGGACCTCCCACCTGGGTGAAGCCCCACCCCCGAACAGGGACATCACTGGGCAACATCCCTCAACACAATGGAAATGAAGTCATTGCATTGCTGACATTGGGGGGTGATGCTCTGGTTTTGGGGGGAAACACCATGGGTTTGAAGTCAAAAAACCATAGAGTTTTGCCCCCTGATGTTGGTGACATGATGATGTCACTTACAGGTGACATCATCGTGCTACACACAGAGAAGATCCTGGGCAGAGTCCAGGAGACCCCCACTGGATTGCAGTTAGGACCTGGAAACCCTAAGCAATGGCAAACCACCTCTGCTTCTCACTTGCCTTAAAGTCCCTTTGCTGGGTCACCATAAGTTGGTTGCAATTTGACAGCACTTCACACACACACAGGAATGTCATCACTTCTAGGGGAGTGGTGGTGGGAAGCACCAAAGCACCAATGGAGTGATGTCACTTCCTGGAAATACCATAGAGTTTTCAGCTATTCTAAAGGGGACTGACATCACTTCCAAGTTTTTCCTGGAAGTGATGTCATGCTGTTGCTGACAACCGCCCCCACCCAATGCCCCTGCCTCCTGGTTATCTGCTAGCCCTGGTAATCCTGTCTCAGGACAACGGATTAAAACATAAAAACACAACAGTATAAAAGACAACAAAAATATGACCAGCAGTAACAAATTCAAATCCTACCCTGTAGAAAACCATCAATAAAACCCAACAGAATCAGCAATTAAAGATCACATCAAGAGAACAATTATGAACATAAAAGAATAATAAGACACTAACAAAAACCAAAACAGAAGTAGGCCAAGTGAACTAAAAACACTAAAAAAACCACTGCTGGGTTCAGCCCTTGCAGAAGAGAACAGTCTTGATTAAACTCCAGTAGGCCAACAATTAGAGGGCCAGCCAGAGTTCACAGGGCAAGGAATTTCAGAGCTTGGGAGCTACAGCTGAAAAATACCCCAGTTGCTTACCAAGCAACTAGGGAAGCCAGATTCCCCCACTGGAGGCAGGGTTCCCCCACTGCCAGAAGCTAATTCTACCATTGAATTTTTGCCCCAGAACCAGAGCATCACCCCAACATTCTCTGCATGCCTATTTCACTTCCAGGTCATGTTGGAAGTCACTTGGGCAATGAAACTCCCAGCTCCCGGTAAGTCCACCCCCATCCCCTACCAGCAGTCCAGAGGGATCTGGTAACCCTACCACCAATCCCAACTTACTTAGGAGAAACCTGCAGAGAAGGCAAGGCCACTACAGTTGATCTCAAACTATGGGTCAACCAAGACGTCAACCATGTACCCTGGTCCAAGTCCACTTAGGCCTTGAAAGGTCAAATCCAGCACTTTGAATTGAGTCTGGAAACAAACAGTTAGCCAATACGGTTTCTGTAAAACTGAGGAAATATCATCCTTATTGTGAGTTCCTATTAGCGTTCTTGCCACCACCACGTTCTATACAAATAGAAGTTTCTAAGCTGCTTTTAAAATTACCCCCATATACAGCATGTTACAGCAGTCTAATCTGGATGTTACCAAGGATGTTACCATGTATAACTGAGACCTGATCTGACAAGTTCAGTAGTAGTCACAGCTGGTAAACCAGCCTAAACTAAAAAACAGACATCTTGACTACTCCTGCCATCTATTTCTCATCTAGGACCCAAAACTACTGTGAAATTCCAAAATTGCTTTTCAAGGTGAGCACTACCCCATCAAGAACAGGTGGTTATGCTGTACTCCACATTGCTGGATGACCTCCCCCTACCAAGGCAGTTTCAATTCCAGAACCAGGCTGCTAGAGAGAATGAGAAGGCTGGAGATAATCTGTTCATGGTGTTGTACTGTCACCATTCTCTCAAACATTTTGCCAGGGAAGGATAAATTTGACAGCAGGCAGAAATTATTGAAATATCAGGGGGGTTTAAGGATGGCTGCTTTGATAACAGTATGAATTCCCCTCCTGTGAACCGTTTCACAGAACCTTCTTGCAAAGAAACCCTGATTAGCTGCCTCAGACTCTCCTCATCAAATTAAAGTAGCCACGGTGAGCAAGGCTCAAGAATGCAAGAGGTGGTGGGCCTCCTTTTTCCAGGATTCTGTCCACTTCCTCAAGCTGAACAAACTGAAAAGCATCCATAGAGACACTGGATCAGTGGAAACTTTGGGGACATCTACTGCAACTGTATTTAATGTCTCCAAAGCATGCTGTTAAATAATGTATTTTCCTTATTTAATGAATAATGTGTTTTTTCAAAGTAAATATGTTCCCAATATGTTTCTTAATGAAAACTTTTCATTTTGGAAAAGGGGCAATCCATTAAAAAATAAAAAATTGCAGTTCATGACTGTATCATTCTCACTCTGTATATGATCAGCCAAATTAGCATTTAGCACATGATGCCCAAATGTATACTGCAAATAACACTTTTATTATTTTCTTGTTGTTTTTATATTATTCTTTCTTTAAAAATCCTTGACAACTTTCACTGGTTTATAAATACTTCAAATAAATTATAAAATAATTTGTGTTGTAAGAGGTTGCAACTCATACACTGCCTTCCTCCCATCTTTCTCGGGATGTATACAGGCCTAACATTTTCAGACTGATTTTCCCCTCCCTGCTCACTACAGTAACTCCAGCCATGTCCTGCTTTAGTAGCTGGCAAGCCATACAAATAAAGGGAGAATAGTCTTGCTGTGGAGTGAAAAAAGCCTATCAGTTCCTTTATAATACATTTCAAAGCCCAGAAGATGTTGGCTCTAGTGCTGAAGAGTAAAAATTCCCTCAAGTCAACAAGAGCGAGTGAGAGAGAGAGAAAATCAGAAAATGTTCATGAACCAGCTAGCCTTGCAGTTAAAAAAGTGGCATATGTGTTTATGTGCATATGTGGTTTTTCGTCACCTAACTAAAGGCAAACACTTCTCTAGGGATCAAGAAGCATGTGTTATGTGGCTCCAACAATATCACATGCAGTGGCTAAGAGTAACCTGCAACAGCTGTGTGTATATCTGTGGAAATTAATTTCTCTTCCAGCTACAACTTGAAACATGCCATTGACTAGAAAATGCAGCAGGGTTGGGGGATAAACAGGCTTTTCTACAGACAAGACAAATATTACCAAACTGTACCCAATGCTCAGGAAACATTGCATCCTGTATTGCATGACTCGTTGTTTCTACTGAGATTTATTTAACTTTCCCATGATAGCTCATTTCCATCTTGTCTTTCCATCGTGACTGAAGCACGGTATTCTCTCTCCTTCCCGCCACAGTAGTAGCATTGCATCTTTGTCCCCTTTTCCCCAGTCAGTTGGACTGGTCTCTTCTTGAAAGCTCACTTGCTGCCTGAAAATTGGCTTCATTTCTAAGCTGGGCATTGGTTGGTAGGATCAGGGTAGGTGGGCAAAGTCAGCAACAAGGCTTGATCTTCCACCTTTATTTCATTCTGAAAATGATTAATCACCCATTGTAGCCATGGGCCCTTGGTATATTGTACACATACATTTTTTTAAAAACTGTGTTGGTTGCAGGGGAAACATTCTCGCAACACTTCTTCTGTATCTGAGATCACTTGGCAAGTGCCTTCCAGGACCAAAACAAAAAACTGAACAGTTCTTGTGACATGATTCTTTTATCAGCCCACAGATGAAGTATGTAAAATTTCCAGTCAACCCAGTTCCTGTACTTTTAATAGTTATGTATCAGATGAAATCTTTGGCCTTCCTTTGTCTTAATGATCTACAAAGTGAGGGAAATCTCTTTAGCTCTTATAGTATTCTACTTGCTCAGGGCCAAGAATAATGATGTGTAAATATAACAATAAAACACCCAATTAAAACCAATGCATTTAATAAAATCTTATTAAAAATGGCTCTTCCCCTACTTAATTCTGGTCATCAAAAGCAGTAACAAATGAGAAAGTTGTGCAGCACTTCCAGAAAGCAGTTGTAGTTAAACCTAATAAAGAACATACCACAACAATTGAGTGGGGTGCAGCAGAGTTCAAACAATACCCTGGATCCATGTAAAGATTCACTGGGAAGCTCTTTACTTCACCAGCATCAGAACATGGACTGTAAGTTTGTTAGAACAGGGCCATGTCTCTAAAGTGCCGTGTATGTTGGTCATAATGGTGGCTTGAAAAATCTCAGTCTAATTTCAAAACCCAACTCTATTCTATTTAGTCTGAAACCTTTCAGACATTCCTTGTAAATAACGCTAATACTAAAAGTAAAGAAAATTGCAGCTGAATGCCAGTTCAGTTAGGGGATAACCACGTTCCACTCTTATACTAACTCAAATTCTGCATCCTGATGCTATTCTTACTCATACAACAGTCTCATAATGTAAGATTTGGCCTGGAGTAACAACTCCTTCAAGACAACAATTTTAATCAGTTCAAGACTGTTTATTCAATAAAACATGACACAAATACAGCATTCGTGTCCTGAGATTATTCTTTTCATCATGGAAACTTCTAAAAAGTCCCTCAACCACAGTTTTCACATTATATAATGTGTGAAAACAACAGTAACTTCATGTTTCTGTTTCTGTATGTATTTTTAAATGTGTTTTAGTCTCCAGTCCCATCCTTTTGGCAAAATCAGTAGTGGTGATTAGTACAGGCAGGTAGACTGAACCTGAAATCATTATACAAGGCTTCCTAATGTAAGAACAATTCAGCAGCAAATAAGCTGTGAATCTCCCTCCTTGGCTACAAGAAACATTTGGTCAAACAGACATCTGTTGAGGATGCTTAGGTCCCAGGGTATGGTCTGATGCTAGGTGACAGCACATCCTTTGAGGAGTTAAGTGGGTATTAAGCTGGCCAGTGCCAAGATCGGAGAAATCCTGGGATCCCCTTGTGCACTGTGTTAAGCTCCATAATGGAAGAAAGGCAGGATACAAATATAATAAATGAATAATATATGATGAACTCTTAGGCTGAAGGCTGAACTCCCATATTGCTAAAATAGAAGGTATGTCACAGGGATTAATGCAAGCATCCAGCTTGTCTCAGAAAGCAAGATCTCAAAATATATTAAATATGTTTAAATTATATTAAAAACTAGTTTTTGCAGATAAAATGAAGGAACAGATGACAACAGTGAAATCATCAAAATCTATTTACAGTCACACATGTTAACTCTAAAAGGCAAAAGTCCTTACAATACCTTCTACAAATTGCTCATTTAGTACCTTGTGAATGTCAGTTCTATTAACTCTACCTATATAGAGTGGCAAACTCTACCGATATTAAAGGCAGAACTAACTTCCTGCTTCTTTTCCAGTCCTGTCTACAAGCCTGTACTCTGGTTCTCCTCTGTTGCTCCTATTGCCTCAGTAAGCATGTTACTAGCAATTATGGTGAACAAAATGAACTTAACAAGAGTTGAACTGCTACACCAAATAATTACAGAGAAGTTGATCAGGCTCCTTTCAAATGCTAACTGGCAGGACTAGCCAGTATCAGTGGGCCACACTTGTGGTCTTCTGCAGAATCAACATGGCATAGTATCCAAAGAGTCTTTAAAACTATATCATCAGTTCCTGACTTTTGCCTTGCTATCAACTCCTGACTGATTCCTCCAGCTTCTATGCATCTCCAGCAGTTAATCTTCATTTCTTGTTGCACCTTGGATTTTTAGTCTTCTTGTATATGGTTTTGCTTACAGTTTGTTCTTCATCCATAGTCTGAGCACTTCTGTGATCACGTGACATGTAGTTTCATTCTGTCTGATGCTTTGGCAGGACCTTGACACTATGTCTGCCTAGTTCAGACATCAAGGTGACATTCTGTTCTTAAGGCAGAGGTATGACTATGTACAACTGCCTAATATGAGAGGCGGGTACTCTACCCAGAAGCATCTATATCCAATTCTTCCTTCCCTCCAAAGGGGGAAATTCATGTGATTGAGTTGTTAGATATATGTGCTTCAGCATGCCCACTTAGGAGCATTGTGGAAAGAAGAAATGCCCTTTTCTCCATCATACAAACAAGGCATTACCCACACATGTAGTCTGAGCTGAGCCCCTGATAATTAAAGTGCAACTTTAGGTTTGCCACTCCCATGCTATGATCACTTGTGCCCTCATTCTCCTCCCCTCATTGCTACTTTCTTTGGTCACAAGTAAACAGTAGCAAATGCACACTGCAATCCTAAACTAAGTTGCACCCTAAGCCCATTTTCTTCAATGGACCAAGAAGGCTATAACATTGCATAGGATTGTACTGATAGATGCCCATAATTGTCTTTTTCTTCTTCTTTTTCCTGCTATACCAGAAAGATGAATACAAGGACTAAGTTCCACTCGTGTTCATAGTCTTTCTTATGAGCAAGCAGTCTTCAAAGAAAAGATGACACATAAGCTTCACATATGATACTCAAGGTATATCTGAGTTTCTTTTCAGCTGTTGGAGTGTATATGTGAAATACAGTTTTAAATGTATAAGTTTTTTATATTTATATTGCTACAAAAGACAGTGCTTTTACATTTTAAACTGCATTTAAAACTTCTCTACTTGTGCCACCTATCCTGTCCTATTATATAAAAGGGTAATGGTCTGGCAAGGTTCTATGCTTGGCAAAATCAGTTCACTCCCTGATATGTCACTCAGAAGCTGTCCCTATCCGCTAGCTGCCTTGCCCGAGTTCTCTCCCACCCACTGCAGCCTAGGCCACTCTTCTCTGATTGGGCCAGCATTTCAAGTTCATTTGCATATGGAAGCTGATTGGACTTCACTCCATTCCGCACCTCAAACTCCGCCCCCCTGCAAGACAGTTGGAATTGCCAGTTGCTTATGCAACCTGTTGTATTTTGAGGTAAAAAATGTCCTCACTCACAACACTTCCCCTTCAAAAGAAACAAACCCAATAACACAACCATGCCACACCACAAAAAAGACAGATTACACCACAAGCAGAATACCACAAGGCAAAAAAAGCTCTGGTACTAATTCAAAGTGCTGGGGATGAGTTGTGTTCTGGCAGGGGACGCTGTGAGTGTAGAAAATGATTTATTGACACAGTAGTGTTTTGGAAAATCTTTAGGAATTGTTTGGTGCATTTACCATGGGGCACCCACCCAGAGCCTCTGGCATTTTCTCACGCTGCTGGCATCAAAATCAACTGAAGGCAAAATAGAGATATGGAGACTTTTCCATCCTCCTTTGCATCAATTTGTCTTTGTTGGCAATGGCAACCCTAGGCCTGGCTGCTTACTCCTGTTCAGCAGGAGCATCCCTATGGAAACTTCCTGGGTGATTTCGGACCAGCCACAGACTTTCTGCCTTCCCTACCTTACAGGGTTGCTGTACAGATCACAAAGCCGAAAAGAATGAAGTAAACTGCTTTGCTCTCCGCTAATGAGAAAGACAGAATTTTGCCTAGGAATAGGCTGCTGAGAGGGGATGAGATAAAGTTGCCAACTTTAGGTATGGAAATTCCTGGAGATTTGAGGGGTGGAGCCTGGAGAGGGTGAGGTTTGAGGAGGGATGCGACCTCAGACAGATACAGTGCCATAGACTCCACCCTCCAAACCAGCCATTTTCTCCTGGGGAACTACTGTTGCCAATCTTGGCCCAGTGGCCATCAAACCATTCTCTTCAACCCCCTGCTGTGCAGCTGACTTTCCCCTATAGTTGCCAATCTCCAGGTGGGACCTGGAGATATCCCGCTGTTACAATTGATCTCCAGATGACAGAGATCAGTTCCCTTGGAGAAAATGGCTGCTTTGGAGGGTAGACCCTATGGCATTATACCCTGCTGAGTCCTTCCGCCTCCCCAATGCTGCCCTCCACAGGACCCACCAGTCCTGATAGGGTTGCCAACTCCAGATGGGAAATTCCTGGAGATTTGAGGGATGGAGCCTGAAGAGGGTGAGGTTTCAGGAGGAGTGAGACCTCAGACAGGTACAATGCCATAGACTCCACCCATAGCCATTTCATTTGGGGAATCATTGTTGCCAATCTCCAGGTGGGGGGTGGAGATCAATCAGAATTACAACTGCTCTCCAGGAGGGAGGGGGGGAGATGGAAAGCTGAAGTCAGGGGGCAGATAATGGTAGGATGACAATTGGCTGAGAGGGAGATAGGGTTGCCAACTCCAGGTCGGGAAATTTCTGGAGATTTGAGGGGTGGAGCCTGAAGATGGTGAGGTTTGAGGAGGGGTGGGTTCTCAGAGAGGTACAATGCCATAGACTCCACCCTCCAAACCAGCCAGTCCCTCATGGGGAACCATTGTTGCCAATCTCCAGGTGAGGGCTGGAGACCACTCAGAATTACAACTGCTCTGCAGGAGGGAGGGCAGAAGTCAGCTGAAGGCAGAGGGGCAGATAACAGTAGGTTGATGGTTAGCTGGGAAGGAGATGGAGTTGCCAGCTCCAGGTTGGCAAATTCCTGGGGATTTGAGGGGTGGAGCCTGAAGATGGTGAGGTTTGAGGAGGGGTGGGTTCTCAGAGAGGTACAATGCCATAGACTCCACCCCCAAACCAGCCAGTCCCTCATGGGTAACAATTGTTGCCAATCTCCAGGTGAGGGCTGGATATCACTCAAAACTACAACTGCTCTTCAGGTAGCAGAGATCAGTTCCTATGGAGAAAATGGCGGACTCTGTCATTATACCCTGCTGAGGTCACCACAGCAAATTCACACTGTGTGCCCAAAGCCAGGGCACTCTCCCAGAGCCTCTTTCTAGAGCTCATTGTATTTATTTCCACAACGGGCCTTATTCTTAGTGAACAAATATATCGCAACAGAGCAGCATTTTTAAATCTTAGTGCCACCTATCTTTTTAAAGTATTCTGTACATTTGGGAACAGCTTTTTTCTTTTCCTTTTTCACAGTTTAACTTTTCCTCCTCATAAGAATGGGAAGCAAGGAAAGCCATGACTGATGCAGATTGCCTTCAGAGACCTCATTCCCTACTCTCTGGTGACTATATTGGGGCAAATTCTTATTAGATTCACAGGTGCTGACTGCCCTCCTTTTATCTTTCCCCCTCTGCTCTCCAGTGAAAGTGATGCTAGGGAAATCATGGCCAGTTTTATGGATAGAAAGAAAACCATACCTATCTATTCCTTTTTCCTGCTACCATATCTGCTATTGCTGCACCAGGAAGAGCCATGTTATGTTATTTATTTAATGTTCTTTATTTAAAACATTTTAATGCCACCTTTCCACCCCATTAGGGTCCACACAAATGTAAAAAAAAATAAAACTTAATCAATTGACAATATGTTCAAAATTATAAGAACAATTCAATTAAATAAAAACACATAAATAAACAACTCCAGAAGGAGAGCCAGTAACTGTTATTGGGGGCAGTGTTCCCTCTAAACTGAATTAGTGTGAGCTAGCTCACAGTTTTTTAGCCTCTGGCTCACACATTTTTGTCTTAGCTCAGGAAGAACAGCTTCAGAGAAAACTAATTTATGCAGTAGCCAAATAGCTTGCTCACAACTTTAATGCCAGTAGCTCACAAAATAGAATTTTTGCTCACAAGGCTCCACAGCTTAAAGGAAGCATTGATTGGGGGTATGCCAGACAAAACAAAAAAGTCTTCACCTGCTGGCAAAACACACCTATAGAGATAGAGGAATCTTCATGGGGAGGGAATTCCAAAGTTTTGGTGCCATGACCAAGAAAGCTCTTTCAGGCTGGTCTGTCTGTCTGTCTGTCTGTCTGTCTGTCTGTCTGTCTCTCTCTCTCTCTCTCTCTCTCACACACACACACACACACACACACACACACACACACACACACAGGGAGGGAGGGAAGGAGGGAGGGAGGGAGGGATGTGTAGTGAGCAAAAGAGAAATTGACAAAGCATTCCCATGATCTTGTAAGTTTCACTGAACAGCCCAGAGACAGAGTAATAATGAATAACAGGAGCAATTATATGTCTGGGTCATCAAGTATCCAGTCCAGGGATAACGCAAAATAAGAGGCTACCGGGAGATTATTTTCTTATAAGAGGAAGACTAATGGGTAGCTCCCAAGCAAAACCAGATGTTTGTTGCTGGTTCTCCTTAGCAAAAGTGTTAGGAAGCACTGTCCTACTGGCAGCGGAACACTGGAGCATACAACCACCACACAGAAAAGGCTCAGCTTTGCTGTTTATATATGAAACCTCGTCAAGCTCTTTCACATTATATAGGAAGTTATAGCAGAGGACTCATGAGTGACTGAGACATCCTCTATTTCCACGGCTTTGTATGTGTGGATATGGGACTTGGTTCTCATTTTTAGCATATATTAAAAGGTCAAGGAATGTGATCTTTATGAAGATAAATATTTAAATCATACAAGCTAGTTTTACTGGCTTTACTTTTAGCACTGATGACAGGAATCAAGGGAGAGAGAGAGAGAGAGAGAGAGAGAGAGAGAGAGAGAGAGAGAACCAGGTCACCAGGACACAATAGTTATTTTTATGTCCCCATGACCCAATGTTTCCCATGTGTTTATGAAAGGACAAGAGGCGGGACCCGCGAAACTCGTGGGGGGGAGAGAGTATTCCAGCCGCCAAGCTTCCCCCTCCCTCCCCCCTAGCAGCAGTGGCGGCAGCGGCAAGGCCCGCCGAGATTCCCCCTCCCTAGCAGCAGCGGAGGGGTGGCGAGGCTGGCCAGCTGCCAAGCCTCTCCCTCCCTCCCAAACAGCAAGGCGGCGGCAGCGGCAGCGGGAGGGGGGAGGCCGGCCGGCCTGCCAAGCCTCTCCCTCCCTCCCAAGCACCAGGATGGCGGCGGCGGGGGGGAGGCTGGCCGGCCCGCCAAGCCTCCCCTCCCTCCCAAGCACCAGGACAGCGGCGGCCATTACCGTGGTGGCGGGCGGTGTGGGTGGGCGAGGCCGGTGCGGCTTCCCGGCCTTGCCCTCGTCCGTCAGCCCGGGAGGCGGCCTGCTTGCGCTCGGCCGGTGGAGCCAGAGGGCGGCCGGGAGGGGGGGCAGCAGGCCGGCCCGCCAAGCCTCCTCCTCCCTCCCAAGCAGCAGGACGGCGGCGGCGGCGGGGGGAGGCCGGCCCGCCAAGCCTCCCCCTTCCTCCCTCCCCAGCGGCAGCGGCGAGGCCAGCTGGCCCACCAAGCCTTCTCCCGCCCTCAACGGCCAGTTTGTAGAGCGTTCCCTGCGCATGCGCAGGGAGGGTTCTTTTACTTTTTTGGGGATTTAAAGATCCCCCTATAATTTTTTAAACTTTTTAGATTTTTCTGCACATGTGGGGACTGCCCCACGTGCGCAGGAAAATCTCCCTGCCCCCCAGGTGCCCCCGATGTGCGGATTTAGATATCCGCACATAGGGGGCCACTTGGGAATTAGATATATAGATACAGTGCATTGTGCTGCCATATCTGCTTTGGAAACACAGAAGAGGCAGCTTTAGAGGGGCTTCATCCACAGTTATGAAGGCAGCAACCCTAAACCAGTTAATTTAGAAGTCAGACTCATTTTATTCAATAGGGCTTACTCCTAGGAAAAGGTTCTTAGGTGTGCTGCCAAAATCACATATAGTGTAACCCTAAGCAGAGTTACACCCTACTAATCTTATTGGTTTAAATGGACTTAGAAAGGTATAACTCTGTTTAGGATTACTCTCCTTTAAATTTAGATACCCAACCTGATGATGTCCAATTGCTTATACGATCTTGAGATTCCTTCCCAACATAGAGCTTTTATGCTGGCTAGCTTGAGCGCATTCCCCTCTAACATTTTCTGTGGGAGATATCAGCAAACCCCTTTTTATGGGAGACTTTGCCCTTGTAGTGCGAATCATCCAGAATCAATCCAGCATATAATGCTTGAGTCTCAGTTTAATGACAATTTACGTTGGGAATTGTTAGGAAATTTATCTCAGGTAATTGATCTTAAGAATGTTGCGATCAGTTCTTATTGAATGACTCAGTAGCGGAAATTACTAGAGCGGTTGCAAAATTTCTGGAAGAAATTCTTAAAGCCAAATCTAATGCTATTATAAATTGATTCTTGTATAATTTTATGTACTTATGTTTTAATTTATGTATGGATTTTAATTCTATATATTGATCCTAAATGGTATGTTAAATTTACTATGCCAATAAAGGTATTGTACTTGTAGGATTGCTCTCCTAGTGACTTACAGTCCGACCTAGTGCAGTGGAGCTGTGTGTGTAAACCAATACTTTTAAAGAGTTTTGCCTCACTGGCTTCTGAGTATTATCATGATGATGGCTTGAGGGCCACGTTACATAGGATAAGAAAAAGGGGTTGCTCATATGGTACAGTATGTTTATATTTTCCTATTGAACTGTTGGATCAGAAACACATGGTAGTGTTAGAAACAATAAAAAACTGTAACTCACTGGAATCATATCATCCAGGTAGTCATTTCATCTGATCTGGCATTTAGGTGCCCTGCTTTTCTTAGTATTTCTAATGTCTAACTTCTTAGGTCTTCTGGAGCTCCCCTTTTCTGAAAACCAGCCAGATCTCAGGCCCAACCATTCATGAAGGCTTAACCAGCAAATCTTCATTTGGGCTGGTGTTTAGGGGCAGGGACTACTCAGCCTGACATTGAAAAACTGCGATCATTTGAGAAAACAAGAGGCCCTAGTCTAAACAAAAGGATTAAGAGTCTGCTTCCTAGGCAGTATACCTGAATACAGCTTTCTGTGTCTTACCAAAGTATAACTTTAGGTCCTTATTTTGTTTTGGTTCTTGTATTTAGTATGGACCCTGACCTAGATGGCCCAAGCTAGCTCGATTTTGTCTGATCTCAGAAGGTAAGCAGGGTCGGCCCTCGTTAGTATTTGGACAGGAGACCACCAAGGAAATCCAGAGTCACTATGCAGAGACAGGTAATGGCAAACCAGCTCTGCACATCTGTTGCTTTGAAAACACAATGAGGAGTCACCATAAGTTGGCTGCAACTTGACAGCACTTTCCACCACCATTTAGTACGCATCCTACAAAGTTTGGTCATGGTAGTTAAGTGTGTATGGGGGAAGCTGTTTTCAGGCATTTGCAATATAGTATCATTTTTACAGATACCATGAGAACCATCAAAATGTCTGTGTACAACAAACATCTGGAAAGAGGAGAGTACTGCTCAAACTGGTGTGGGACTCTCTCAGAAATGCCCAGTGGTGCCAGTCTGGTCAAAGTTTGTTGCTCTATTGACATAAATGGGGGGGAATCAGGGCAGACCTAAATGTTATCACAGATATTGGGCTGCTGCTGCGCTGAAAACAGCACTGTTGTGTTAAATTCTTTCTGTCTCTTCCACTTACTCTGTTATGGGATATCATCGTATCACTGAAATGACTGGGAAAGGTTTCCATTCCATACAACTGGCTGCCTCTGGTCAGGACAAGGAAGTCTTATCAGGGGGATAAGTGGCATTATCTAATCTGGGAGAACCCGGTTTGATTCCCCACTCCTCCACTTGCACCTGCTGATGTGACCTTGGGTCAGTCACAAGCTCTGGCACAGCTATTCTTGAAAAAGAGCAGTTGCTGTCAGAGCTCTCTCAGCCCCACCTACCTCCAGTGTTCCCTCTAAGCTGAGTTAGTGTGAGCTAGCTCACAGTTTTTTAGCCTCCAGCTCACACATTTTTGTCTTAGCTCAGGACAGATGGCTCCAGAGCAAACTAATTTATGCCGTAGTCAAATCACTCGCTCACAACTTTAATGCCAGGAGCTCACAAAGTAGAATTTTTGCTCACAAGACTCCATGGCTTAGAGGGAACATTGCCTACCTCACAGGGTGTCTGTTGTGAGGAGGGGAAGGGAAAGGAGTTTGTAAACCGCTCTGAGACTCCCTTGGGTAGTGAAGGGCAGGGTATAAATCCAATCTCTTCTTCTTCTTCTTCTTCTACTTAGTGAGGGATTGGGGGACAGCTCAACAAACCAGCATCCTCATATCTCTGACAATAGGAAATGTTAGCCTGTTAACAACTAACTTAAATGCCATTAATTTCAGTAAAACTTACCCTTGCTAAATTTCAAATTGAGGTAACAGAGCAGAGAACTCTGATTCAAGTTACAATCCTCATTACTGATTCATACCATGCCCTGTTTGTTTCATATATTAAACAATGTATTTAAAAGGATGACTACCCTTTTTATTAAACCATAGCAAGCTGACGCCTTCCAAATCCAGGGATTACCAGGAAGTTCAGAAAGTTTGAAGACTTTTTGTTCCATATAGAATTCTCTGGCTTTCTATAAAGATATAATTTAAACAAAGTAGTGCATATTTCACACACAGTGGAAATATAAAGAATGAGGATTTTGAGTGTCTTGATCAAGCTAGCTTTTGCAGCATAAACAGTCTTGCACGGCAGGAGAAGAAAGCGCGGGAATACTGGCAGCAGGGAGGAGATATCTGTAGCTAACTGTTTGGCTAATAAAAATTGACTGTGGACTGATAGTCAAAAAAAGAAAGAGGGATGTTTTAGCCCAGTAGATGAGACATGTCATTAAGCGATTTATTATTGACAGCAGTCTCTTTGTTTCCACAAAGATACTGCAAAGGAAATGGAGGAGCTGCAGTTATGCACTTGTAATACACTAAGTCCTTGTTTCCCCCCCCACCAGACACTGCAGAATAGCAATTGTCCATTCATAGCACATAGCAGATAGTCTGCATTTCAGAGCTAATATTTTTGCTATTCCTAAACTGATAGAGTACTTATGAATCAAGTACAGTTCATTGCTTCTCCCTCACTTAACCATTCAAAAAACATGGTCAGGGTGATGCATTCAATGTTTCTGAACGTTTCACCTGTTCATGAATTACTTTGAAATTATGAACAAGAATCCAACAAACAGGAAGCAACATCTCCCCCTAAGGAACAGCTTAGTGAGCCTGTAGTGTGATTAAACCATTTATTGACAATATACCTCACTGCCATCTTTTAATTAGTGTCAACCACTGGCTATTTAGGAAGGATTTTAAATATGCATCTCTCAAGTGACCAGTTTCTCCATGCGCATGTTGCAACTATGCTCCTGAAAACAATGTGAGTTCTGTTTTGAGCCATTGCTCCTGTTTCCTGCACCACACGCAGATCACTTTCCTACTGCAACTGTCATTCAAGTTAAGGCTACAGGCTGCTGCTCAATGACCAGCTGAGCATACGTGACACCAAACAAGCCACAAAGAGAGTCTTTGGACAAAGCTTTCCCTGCCTGTTCTTTGGTTCTGTGGCAAAGCTAGTCGCAAAAGATCAATACTGCCCATTTCTCTTTCAGCAAAGTTAAAGAGCATCCCTAACTTTGTATTTGCACTCCAAACCAGCTGAAGGCATCAGGACGCTACTACATGTGTGTCACACAACACAAATCACTGAGACAATATATTGCTTCACATCTCCATTCCGCCCCCCTTCCCCATGAGCCTTTTCCCCTGTATCCAACCCTCCCCTCCTTCCAGGTCCAAGTTATCTGTTCCTGTACATCCAGTCATTTACAGGGGTTCTACTCAAGCCACTGAAATACTGGACTTAAGACAACTGGGTGGGGGGAAGAGACCGTTCAGTCTCTGAATGGTCATTAAGTGTCACTGTCCCAGAATCCTTCATTTGTCTCTTGCACTCAGTTAAAATCCGCACAAGTTTCACGAATCAGATGGCTGTTGGGTAACAACGACAACGACGAAAAAGGTAGGGTTTTTTTTTGTTTTTTTCAAAAAAATCAGTTTCTGACATATCAATCAGTAGTGTAATCTTCAGAACACAATATTGCCTCGTTCATTAACTTTGGCAAACGCACCTTCTCCTCCCTCCCCCCCCTTTTCAAAAACACCATTCCACTGCCTGGTTGGATTTGCTGTACATACCTCAACCATTAAACAAGACATTTAACCATAGTGGCAAATCTGTGACCTTTGAATGCCGTGAAATCTGTAAGCGGTGCGGCTTGTTCATGAAGACTTGTACTGCAAGATCCAGCAACTGCATCCAGGATGAGGCAAAATAATTAAGTGAGGCGCACAGAGAGGGAGAGAGAAAGGTGCGCACGCACACGTGCTGTGCAAGGTGAGGGGCGGGGGGCAATGCCCACGAAGATCGCCCGAAGAAGCAGGCGCCAGAGAGAGAGAGACACTCGTCCGGGAGTCTGCACTTTTCTGCCAGGCAAGTGCTGGGATAAGAGCTCCGCGGCGCTTGCTGCAGTCTCCGAGTAGCTGAGTGTTAAGCAGCAAGTAGGAAGGCCGTGCCTGGCTGGGAGGTGCTGTCAACGGCCACAGGCTCGGCAAGGCGGGCCAATCAGCTCGAGCCCTGCGAGCTTGCTGGAGTGGAGCCTTCTCTGTTTATGTTTCCTCGTTTCACGAATGACGTCAAAGGGGTTTAGTTTTTCCTCTGCATGTGCTATTAATTTTAAAGGACTACTACGGGAAGAATGTGACAGTGATTTCGGCAGAGCTACCACCCGACTCTAGAAACAAACCAGAGCTGGGGGTTTTCTTTTTATATATAAATCAGATCAGGATTCCGCATGGATTTTTTTTTTTTAAGTCCGAGACTGCTGGATCCAACATATGCTATCAAGATAGAAAGGGGAAAAGGTCAACGGGTGGGGATGGGAAAATAAAGATGTGTGATAATAGAAGGTGTAAGACAGAACGTTGCAGGTGCTTGCTGGGATAAACCGATATTCTCTCTTGATCGACGGAAGAGTAAATTAGAGAGAAGTTCAGCAATCTAAATCGGATTTTACTTCCTTTCTCTATTGTATTTTGGGTATATTTATCCCAGATGTATTTCCTAGACTATGCCCCAGGTCACCTTGGGTTGTGTTCCTCTGGATCCATTTGGGGTGAACAATTTTTTTACAGTTTAAAAAACTTCATTTGTTTTACAGTCATTATTGCCCCTGATAATGTTGGTATTTGCTTTACTCATCTTCTGTCCTTGTCCCACCATTTACTGGGTCGGGGGTGGGGTCTCTATCAAGCCAGGTCAGAGGCTGTTGCAGGCTGGCCAGCAGAGATCCCCCCCAATACTTCAGACACTTCTTCCAAGAGGTGTGATACCATGTATCAGAACAGTAACCAAAAACGTTGTGACAAAGAAAAAGAAACTAAAATATAGCTATGCACGTAGTGCTAATGTACCAAACATCATATATAATTTTATATGTTCAAAAGTGCCAAAATATCATTTAAAAACCACAATCCTATGGTTATGCATATGAGTATCTAATCCTAATATAAAGACAAATGGCCAGTCATATAAATACAGGTTAAAAGACACAAATTATATCCATATACAAGAACCAAAACCAAACACGTTTCCTCAGTGGTACAATTCAAACTGAGCACTCCATAAATTTAACAAAAATATACATAAAACTCATCATACACAGAATGGACTTTACTCACACTGAGACGTTCACCTGTGGAGTACGTGGTGATAAATATTCTTGAGATGCAACCATCAAGAAATACAATATTTCATCTGCCTGTGGATCTACTTAGGCCCAATCTGCAGGGCTCAAAGCTCCAATGGAGTGCCCAGGTACAAATAGGAAAGAATCAGCCATGTATCAGAACAGCATGGAAAATACCATCCTGAGTTGGGAGAAGTGCCAGGGAAGGGGAAGAGAGAGGGGAGAGAAATTCCCTGCCTGCCAGCCTGCTGCCTGGCCAAGCTGAATAGCACTGGCAGCAGACCTAGACCCAGCCGCCACAGTAAGGGAAGCAGAACAACTTCCATTTCAGTTTCTTCAGAACTTCCTTCTGGTCCCACCCCCCATTACAATGACTAAATTAGGCAGCCAAGTGCCAGATAATGTCATGAAAAGAAACACATATTAATAATTAAAAGTATTAATGTTTTAAAAATTGTCTTCATTGTCAGCCACTTTAGTAGTTAGAATATTGTACTAGGATCTGAGAGATATGAGTCCAAATTCTAACTCTGCCATGTTATTTAGAAATTTATCTAGAATTATTATTTAGAATGGCCTTCCATAGCAGACTGGGAATTCAAACCTGAGACTCTCAGTTTCTAGTCGAACACCTCAACCATTATGCCATGCTGGCTCTCAAAAGGAAACCTGCTCAATGACTCTGGGTGGGAAGTCAGTCTCACTGAAGAGCTTTCTCTTTACCTCGTCCTGAGACCCACTACAGGTGTATTGCAAGAAGGCAACAGTGCTACTGTACAGCCTACATGAGACATACATTACTCCACATATTAGCCACATGGATTAAGTCAAGGTAAACTCAGTGTGAACCTCTCTATAGATCTAGAATATGGGGATTTAAAGTTGCTGAAACAGCACACCGGATCTCTGCATCAGGAAGACAGCCTTTAATCTATATCTAGTGCTATGTATTTCAGTCTATGTATCCTCTCCTCATCATAGCTGGTAGACCAGAAATTGCTAGGAATATGCAACTAGCACTGCACAGTTACATTCCTGTGCTTTAAAATATGGTTTATGATACACAAATAGCTGGGTAATGGGTACTATCACAAAGGAGCAGACTGCACATACAGTTGTTACCTGGATCACTACAGAGTAAAATGCACCAAGAAATTTAATAAAGAATTATTGTTCTTATTGCTCAAGCAGCAAAGCTTTGGCAAGAATCTTGAAAGTTTAAAAATATCACACCCAATTTATGAGTGTTGGAATTATAATGCAAAGCTGTTTTTTTAATATTAAATTTTCTGCCTGGAGGTTGCATTTAGTCACTTGGCTAACAGTCACTGATTGTCCTCTTTCAAAGCCATCTAAACCTGAGGCCATCACTATGTCTTATGGCAGTGAAATCTATAGATTTAATGTTACATTAAGTAAAGATGTACTTCTATCTTGTCTTGAATACCACCTATTAATTTCATTGGATTATCCTGAATTCTATGATTGTAGAGAGGGATGATATCCACTCTCTGTTTTCTGCCCACTGTGGTTAGATAATGCTTATCTAGGCAATCCTCTCCTGACCTTAACCATCTTCTTTTAAAACTAAAAATACTCAGACTCTTCATTACCCTTTCCTCATAGGTGTTCCAATTGTTTGGTCATTTGGGTTGTTCTTTTTCATACTTTGTTAAACTCTACAATATCCACAATGTTCCAAACACTGCCACACTCTAGATGTATTCAAAGGCACTATGATATTAGGCATTTTATTTTAAATCCTGGTCAACTTTAGAACAATTATGAGGGCAGAAGAGTAAATTCCTGATAATGTTTTGGGAAGCCCCTTAATTAATAAATAAAAGAATTTACTTATAATCTAAACACTGTTAAAAGGACTAGGCAATTAGAGCGCTATAAAGGTGTAATACCTGAACTGTGATGCTGTTGTACGTGGACTAGATGTTGTATGTGGAAGCAGAAAATGATCTCTGATTCACCTTTCTTAAGCAAAGACATAACTCAACAGAGTCCTGAAGCACTGTGATTCTGATGGATGGGAGAGGAGGAAGAAAAATCCTTGAAATACTACAGCCCAAGAGAACATTTTTAAAAAAAATCCATTTCAATATGTTCCACAAGTTCAGTAAAAGCTTATGTCATGTGATCTCCCAAGAGAACCGTAAAGCTCAGCTGGTGAATTTTTTCAAGTAAAAGTTTCCAGAATCATTTTGTTTATTGAATTATTAAGACTGACTGGTACTTATTTTTCAAACTAGATGCATTGGATAGCAGTATACTGCTTAATATGTCATGTACTAGAATGTTTGTTTTAAAATTATTTTAAATAAAATCTAAATTTAAAGACCAGAATAACATGGATCCAGTGGAATCAGATGCAGATTTATTAAAACTAAACAGAGATGGTGACATTCCTGCAGGAGAAGCATTGCGTGTAATAATTTCCAGTAGATTTTTCAGGACACAAGACAACTCTTTTGTAATGTAAGGCACCTTGAGGAGATTTGTAACCCAGCTCCTACTCACATTGTATGGGTCCTATGATTTCTGACTATTTCTGCTTCTTTGGATTCATCATTCATTGGAGAACACATAACTTCATATGTTTCAAACTAATTAGTCAATGTGCAGGAATAATAATTTAAAATATGCTTTCTTCCTCTTTTTTCTTATCACATTTCACATTATTTTCAAAACACTTTAATCTCAATACATTTGGCAGACTGTGGTAGCAGACACACATTGGATCTCCACAGTGCTTTATGAAAGGGACTCCTTGGATGGATGTGTAATTTCAAACAGTTCACAACTGTTTAACACAGCTGAAGTGTCAAATAGGCTGCAATTCATTCAAGATGCACAAACCAAGGTTTGTTCCTCGTGGGCATGAAACTGGCTTGTTGTTGTGTTTGTATTTTCCCTCCCGTCTCCTCTTGTGGCACAACACAATTCTTCCTGGTTTTAGAAGCCTTGAATCATACTCCAATTCACTCTGAAGTCCAAATGCAGGTGCCATAGCATGGATAACCTGGAGCTTTCTTCCTCAAACTTAAATTCCGCAACACAGTTTAAAGAACTCTGTTGAGATCCTCCCCGTTATGCTATCACTATAGTAGTCAAAATTTGTAGCAAACATTTTTAAGGTACTACTATTTAGGAGTGCCAGCCTCCAGGTGGAACCTGAGGATTCCCTAGAATTACAGCTCATCTCCAGACTACAGAGATCAATTTCCCTGGAGAAAATGGAGGCTTTCCAGGGTGGATCATCTCCAGACTACAGAGATCAATTTCCCTGGAGAAAATGGAGGCTTTGCAGGGTGGATTCTATGGCACTGCGCCCCACTGAGATCCCTGTCTTCCCCAGTCTCCACCTCCAAATCACAAGGGGTTTCCCAACCTAGAGCAGGCAACCCTATCCTGCCATCCCTCGCCAGTGGCATCCTGGATAACACAGGCCAGCCCAATCTCATCAGATCTTGGAAGCTAAGCAGGGTTGGGCCTGGTCAGTATTTGGATGGGAGACCATCAAGGGAGGTTAGGGTTGCTATGCAGAGGCAAGCAATGGCAAACCACCTTTGACTGTCTCTTCCTTTGACCCCTACAGGGTTGCCATAAGTTGGCTGCTATTTGATGCCAAAGAACAACTATTTGTGTAAATATTGTGCAGCTGCTAGCAGACCATTCCAGCTCAGATGATGGCTCTGAGTGGCTTCTCAGTAGGTCCCAGTTGTTAGGAGAGGATTTCCCATGGGCTCTCTTGAAGTACATATTAGAGCTTGTAATGTATCCACAGGAAAACATGGGTTCAGGACAGCCATGTGCTCAGACTGGTTCTAACCGGTCCGCCATGTGGCCAGGCGAAGGGCCTGAGCTTCGCTCCATAAGACAATGGACTGGAGGCTCTAGCTCCCTTCCAATTGGGAAGCTGGGGATAACTCAATCAATGTAAATAGCGAATCACGGGGTGTTGTGTGAGTTGGGTGTGGGTTTCACTGGGGATAAAAGCCAGCTTGCAAGCCGGCTTCTCTTTATCTTGTTCTGTAACTAATAAAGTATGTGAAAGCTGAAATCACTCGTCAGTCTCAGTACTTTTCAGAGCTTAAAGGATCTGATCCCACAAGCTGAAGGGAGATGGGAGGTCTGTCTGGTAAGTGAAGAAGGGGAATGGAAGTTTGGAAGAGACAGAAGAAAGCAGAGAGATGTGGCAGCAAGTTGGCTGCAGCACCTTGGCAAAGCAGAATCTTTCTCTGTGGGAATCTGATGCAGGGTAGTGAATCTCTAGATCTGCAAGAGTGCCTCTTTTCCTTCATTTACGCCATCCTCATACAATTGTAAATAAAGAAAACACTACAAAAAATAGAATAAGCTTCAGGGAACCAGTTCAGGTAAGTACTGCCCCTGGAACTTCTCCCTTCTTGGAAAAGTGGGGAATGTGTAAGAAGTGGGGAGTATTAATCTTCTGTTTTTGCAAAGGTATGGAAAGCCACATACATTGGGTGGCAAAAAAGTTATCTACAGAATTACAGCAAGGTCTAATGACATAGTGATATCCCGATCACCAACATGTCTCTGGGGCAGAGCAGAAATCTGTATCTGATAATGACAAAAAAGGCAAAACACTGAACAAGCCTAACATACTGAGAGAATGATAGGAATCAGTTAAAAGAAAAACCCACCTCAAGATTATACAGTTTCTTCCTGCCTAGCTCAGAACCAAGGAAAACCAAAGAAAAGCAGATGGAAGTGGATTAAAATCACTCCCACAATGCAATGCAATCAAATGGCATTAAAAGGCCAGAGAAGGTTGTGTAAATGGCTAGAGAATATGCCTGGGGAAAGAAAGGAGGTAACCATCAGAACGTGGAAAAGCTTTGCAGAGATGGCAAGCATTGTATGAGCAACTGGACTACTTATCTGAGACGCAGGCAAGGTAAAAAAATTCCAGAGTCCCAGTTATTAGACAATACACAATACTGAAAATCTTCAATAGGAATTAAGATATTTTTAAATTTCCCTTTGAAAAGTGTGCGTTAATATTGACGGAATAGTACAGTTATGTACATAGGCAGTGGTGCTAAGTGTTTTAATACTAAAATCAAAAAAGAATGGGAAGAGGGAATTCTATTCTAGAGAATTCCCTTTCAAGGGCATAAAAGCATAGTTAAAACTCCCTGCCAGTACAGTCCAAAGACCATATGATCTTGTTTCCTCCGCAGGCCATCAAGCCCCCCCCCCCGACACAAACAAGCACCACAACAACATCTTTTCTGCAGCACATTCCCTCACAAATGATTCAGGCTCTTGTACACCAGTTTACAAAGAATTGCCTGCCTATTTAAAATATCTTAGATTCATAGGCCAGTGTAATTACCCGATTGGTATTTCCCACATCCAGCTGATGCTGATTGTCTCCTGCAATGCGTAACTTTTAAATATGAAATGGGTCTATCTATAAACAGACTTTATAAACTGCATTGCCAGTAGGGGATTTTCGGTCTCATGATAACATCATCCCACTGATGGTCTTAATTTCATGCCATATGAAGTAAAAGCTGAAAGGTCACTGAAGCAAGAACCAACGTGTACAGCCACACCCATGTAATGGAACACCATTTCAACTTAATCTATTAGCTCAGATGTTTATTATTATATGACTGTGAAAGGTAATACGGTGTCATTCCAAGGCAATAGATGTAGAGCTCCATGTTTGGGATCAGGATTCTAATCAATGGATGGGTAAGGCATGATTGATAAGAGAGGATTCAGCCCTGTGACTTATGTGTGGGTACCCACATACAGGATTGCAACCTAAAGTTAGAACCAGTCATGGTTGACAATTTGTCAATGACAAATTAATGAAAAATATTCAAGCAGTTGTATAAATGCTCAGCTATTTTTTCTGGAAAAATATCAGGTAACAATCAGAGCAGGGCCAAAATTTCATTTCAGCTGAACAAATAATTTAATTTGTATTTCTGGACCAGAGCCAGGAAGCTGTGGAGCAACTGATGCTGACAAATGTGGACTGAAGTGCGTGCCTCATAAGAACATAAGAACATAAGAGAAGCCAATGTTGAATCAGGCCAATGGCCCATCTAGTCCAACACTCTGTCACACAGCGGCCAAAATATACCAGGTGCCATCCGGAGGTCCAGCAGTGGGGCCAGGGCACCAGAAGCCCTCCCACTGCTGCCCCCTCCAGCACCAAGAATAGAGTGCATCACCTGCCCCAGACTGAGAGTTCCCATCCATACCCTGTGGCTAATAGCCACTGGTGGACTTCTGCTCCATATGTTTATCTAATTTCCTCTTGAAACTGTCCATGCTTGCAGCTGCCACGACCTCCTGTGGCAGTGAATTCCATATGTTAATCACTCTTTGGGTGAAGAAGTATTTCCTTTTATCTGTTTTAACCCGACTGCTCAGCAATTTCATAGAGTGCCCACGAGTTCTTGTATTGTGAGAAAGGGAGAAAAGTACTTCTTTCTCAACCTGCTCAATCCCATTCATAATCTTATAAACCTCGATCATGTCACCCCTCAGCCGTCGTTTCTCCAAGCTGAAGAGCCCCAAGCATTTTAACCTTTCTTCATAGGGAAGGTGTTCCAACCCTTTTATCATTCTAGTTGCCCTTCTCTGCACTTTTTCCAATGCTATAATATCCTTTTTGAGATGTGGTGACCAGAACTGTACACAGTATTCCAAATGAGGTCGCACCAATGATTTATACAGGGGCATGATGATACTGGCTGATTTGTTATCAATTCCCTTCCTAATAATCCCCAGCATAGCGTTGGCCTTCTTTATTGCAGCTACACATTGTGTAGACATTTTCAGCGAGTTATCCACTACGACTCCAAGATCTCTCTCTTGGTCAGTCTCTGCCAGATCAGACCCCATCAATGTGTATTTATATTTAGGATTTTTGGCTCCAATGTGCATCACTTTGCACTTGGCCACATTGAACCCCATTTGCCACGTTGACGCCCACTCACCCATCCTCAACAGATCCCTTTGGAGTGCCTCACAATCCTCCCTGGTTTTCACCACCCTGAACAACTTCGTGTCATCTGCAAATTTAGCCACATCACTGCTTACTCCCAATTCCAAATCGTTAATAAACAAGTTAAAAAGCATCGGACCGAGTACTGATCCCTGTGGTACCCCACTGCTTACCACCCTCCACTGAGAAAGTTTCCCATTTATACTCACTCTCTGTTTCCTACTTATAAGCCAGTTTTTGATCCACAAGAGGACTTGTCCTTTTATCCCATGACTATTGAGCTTACTTAGGAGCCTTTGATGAGGAACTGTATCAAAAGCTTTCCGGAAGTCAAGGTAAATAATATCTATTGCGTCCCCCTTGTCCACATGTTTGTTCACTCCTCAAAAAACACTAACAGGTTAGTGAGACAAGATCTTCCTTTACAGAACCCATGCTGAGTCTGCCTCAATAGTTTTTGTTCATCAATGTGCCTACTAATTCTTTCCTTAATAACAGTTTCCACCAATTTACCCGGTATCGATGTCAGACTGACTGGCCTGTAATTTCCTGGATCTCCCCTGGAGCCCTTTTTAAAGATTGGAGTGACATTAGCTACCTTCCAGTCCTCAGGAATGGAGGCAGATTTTAAAGAAAGATTACATATTTTTGTCAGGAGATCCACAAGTTCACATTTGAGTTCTTTCAGAACTCTCGGATGAATGCCATCCGGGCCTGGTGATTTATTAGTTTTTAAATTGTCCATCAGTCGGAGGACTTCCTCTCTTGTCACCGCAATCTGATTCAGGTCTTTCAAACCCCCTCCCGAAATCGGTGCTTCTGGAGTGGGCAAACACTTCTCCTCTTCCACAGTGAAGACAGAGGCAAAAAATGCATTCAGCTTCTCAGCCATTTCCCTATCATCCTTCACTACTCCTTTTACCCCTTGGTCATCCAAGGGCCCCACTGCCTCCCTGGCTGGCTTCCTACTTCTAATGTATTTGAAGAAAGTTTTATTGTTGGTCTTTATGTTTTTTGCGATATGCTCCTCATATTCCCTTTTTGCTTGCCTGATCACAGACTTGCATTTTATTTGCCATAGTCTGTGTTCCCTTTTATCAACCTCACTAAGACTAGCTTTCCACCGCTTAAAGGAATCCTTCTTACCTTTTACAGCTTCCATTACTTTATTTGTTAACCATGCAGGCTTTTTTCTATACCTATTTGTACCTTTCCTAACCTGCGGTATATATTTTTTCTGAGCTTCTAGGATTGTCTTTTTAAATAGTCTCCAAGCTTCCCCAATGGTTTTGACCTTCTCCACTCTTCCTTTCAATTTCTTCCTCACATGTCCCCTCATACCAGAGAAGTTACCCCTTTTAAAGTTAAAAGTGGTTGCGTCAGTCTTTTTGGGCAACTCCCTATCTGTACAAATGTTAAACTCAATGACATTATGGTCACTGTTCCCAAGTGGTGCAATCACTTTTACATCTCTCACCAGGTCTTGGGTGTTACTTAGGACCAAATCCAGGATCGCCTCTCCCCTGGTAGGATCTGTGACCATCTGTTCCACAGCACAGTCATTGAGAGTGTCTAAGAACGCAATCTCTTTTTCCCGACTAGAACTCATATTGACCCAATCAATGTGTGGGTAGTTAAAGTCGCCTATTACAACACAGTTATTTCGTCTAGCCGCTATCTTTAATTCATTTATCATTTTATAATCCTCCTCTATCTTTTGATCTGGTGGGCGATAACAAACTCCCACTGTTAAGCCTCCTTTTGGACCCACTATTTCAACCCATAGCATTTCCAGAAGCGAATCCAATTCTCTTACCCTCTCAATCTTACTGGACGGTACACCCTCTCTGACATACAGAGCCACCCCACCTCCAACCCTTTCCCCCTATCCCTCCGATATAATTTATAACCAGGAATCACCGTATCCCACTGATTTTCCTCATCCCACCAAGTTTCTGAAATACCCACAATGTCTATTTCCCCCCCAACACCAAGCATTCCAACTCCCCGATTTTACCTCGGAGACTTCTAGCATTTGTGTATAAACACTTATAGTTTCCCATGTTTGTTAAGCCCACAGCCTTCTTCTTGCTGCCTCGAGACCTTGCCAGGCAGTTCCTATCATTAGCCACAGTCTCAGTGGACAATTGTAATCCATTTCCTTGTACAAAAGTAATAGCTACCCCTTCATCTCTTTGAGATGAGCCATCCCGAACCAGAGACTTTTCATCTCCTGTCGGCTTTCCCCCATTATTCAGTTTAAAAACTGCTCTGCCACCTTTTTGATTTTGAGCGCCAGCAGCCTGGTTCCTTCTCGGGACAAGTGGAGACCGTCCCTTTTGTACAGCTCCCTCTTGTCCCAAAAAGCATCCCAGTGCCTCCCTGAGCAAGCTTCATGCATGTATGTGGATCTCAGACCAGTGTCTGACACATTTGAGGACTGGCTTCCTTTGAAAACAAACCTTCCAGATTAGGGACGCCAAAGGTCCTGCAGCAGATTCCAGAGCGGGTCCTGGCTTTGCCCTTTGCAGTCTTACTTGGCTAATAAGCAATTTCATAATTTCCCTTATGTTTTCACTGCATGTATGTTACAAGTAGAAGATACCTGCTACAATCTTACCAGACAGAAATGCAGGAAAAAAAATTCCAAACAGAGATATATGTCCTCTACTGCTGTCTGTGTCTCCCTGCTATTGGCTGGGTGGAAAGATGAAAAGGGCCCAAGCTGCTTAATTTGAGGGATACATTTAAGCATTACAAAGAATCAAGCATTTCAGCCAGTGCTGGTTTTCCCAGGAGAAGCCACAGCAGATAGAGTTCCTTTTTCTAAGTGACTCTTGAAGCATAGGACCGCTGAACCAGACAAATTTCTTCAGAGATGGTGAGGAAGAGAATTTTAATCTGGACAATTGAGCAATCGCGTTTCTTTAATGGGCATTATAACCGCTGACTGTCTGCTAGCATTATCTTTAGACTTTCTCATCTTTCCCAGTTGCTCCCATCTACCCTGGATCCATATAGTCATATACCCACAGACTAGAGTGTTCGAATCTCAGAGATAGGCTGTCGTCTACTAGACAGGGTTGCCAAGTGGTTGCCAGACTACAGAGATCAGTTCCTCTGGGGAAAAAATGGCACAACCTTATTCTGGCCATGGCCTGGTTTAATTCCAATTTAGCCTCTCCTCTTACCTCTGAGATAAAAGTGAGGTCATACCATTAATAGTCATGGATGTAACATCTGCTTTTTCTAGAATAACTGCATGGCAAACAACCAAGATTGCTTCACCATGAAAAAAACAAGAACCCAAAATGTAATTGTAATGCTGTGTGTATAAATATGAAACACACACATACTATGTTTGGAAAGGACCAAAATGTACATGTCTTGGTGGAAAATATTAGAGTATTTCTTGATATATAATCCTGAGGACATGCAAGAAGGTGGCATGGTATAGCCTGATCTCATCAGATCTCAGCAGCTAAGCAGGGTCAGTACTTGTAAGGGAAATCACCAAGGAAGATTCTTCAGAGGAAGGCAATGGCACATCACCTCAGCTTCTCACTTGCTTTGAAAGCCCCTTGCTGGTGTCGCCATGAGTTGGTTACAACCTGACAACATTTTACACACATGCAATACTGAGGCAGACTGTCCAACCAGTAACATTCATAATCAGGCTAAAAATGACCCAGATTAAAAGCTCATAGCTGACAGGGAGGAGAAGATGAACTCTATGATGCTCAGAGATTAACTCAGAAACACTATAAGGATCAGCAGGGATTTGATAGTCAATCTCATGTGGAAGTGGCAAGTCAGCAACAGTCTGATACACACACATGCACACACACACACACACACACACAAGGAAGAGGGAGTATAAAATAATATTTTTCAAGATGCAGCAACTCAGAATCTGCTGCCCATGTTAACTGAATTAAACCACAGAACCATCTTGAACAAAGGGGGGACAAAACTTCCTCCACTAGAGGCAGGCAACATTTCCCAGTATGAGTTTTCCACACATCTTCATTTACAGAAGCAACAATTGTAGTTGCCATGGTTCAAGAACACTGAGGTACTAGTTCACATACTGTACTTCTGTATTTTATACATTTTTAGTCATTTTCAGCTAAGAATGCCTTACAAAAAAGAATAATGCAATTCATATTAGTTAGCATTGGCCACTTCTGCACTGTCACTTTTGTGTTTTGCTCCCTCTGGGACTACTAGAGAAAGCAAAACACATTGGGGGGTGGGAGAACCCTGAAGCAACAGAGACAAATGAGTGACAAAAATGACAGTGTGGAAGAGACCATTATCACAACAAGAGCCAGATTTTTTTTGCTTGATTTTTTAAAAGATTCTCTTCACAATGGAGGGAAGTAAGTAATAAGGTCCCAGAAGGATATGTGTTAGGATAAGTGGTGTTTAATTTCTTCATAAATGATCTGGAATTGGGAGTAAGCAATGTACCGGCAAAGTCTGAAGATGACAACATATTATTCAGGATAGTAACATTGTAGTTCTGCAGTTCTTGTCACTCAGTAAAGACATCCCCGAACTGGGAAAAGTACCAAAGAGGCCAGACAAGATGATGAACTTGCTGGAGCAACCTTTCTATGTTTAATCCAAATCTGGGATTTTTCAGTTGGGGGGGGGACTATTAAGGGGGAGATAATAGAGGTTTATAAAATTATGCATGGGGTAGAGAGAGAGAACTCTCCCCCTTCCATAATAATTCAGGGGTATTCAATGGAGCTGATGGGCAACAGATTTAAAAAGAAAATGCTTCATCATTCAACAAGTAATTACATTGCAGAATTCACTGCCAATGGACGTAGCTCTGGACCAACTGACTGGTCATGTTAAGAAACAGGATGCTGGACTCAGATGGACCACTGACTGGATCCAGCAGGGCACATAATATATTCTTTACTGCTCATGAGATGGTGCTAGACTTGGGCAGGCAAGAGCTCCCTGTGGGAGTTAAAAATGCAGCAAGTATGGACACAGTTAAGGTTAGCCAGGGAAAAGCAGAAGCACAGCCCAGCAGAGTATTATTTGATTACATATTCTGATTTAAATTACAGAGCCAGAGGTTAGAATTGAAAACAAAAGATCATTTTCCTCTTGATTACAAACGCATTGTGGACCAAGGTGATAAATATGTCCTCTGATTGGTTAAAGGTGAGCATGTTCCAGGGTCTTGGAAATATTTTCAAATAAGGAATGGAAGGGTGGATATTCTGGGCAGAGAGGGAAGCATATTGGAGGCAGTCAGGGGTACCTTATTGGGCTAGGTTTTCAGCAGGAAATTCAAACCAAATTGGTTCAATCTGAACAAGTCTTGTGGTAGAAAACATATGCATATCAGCAGGACTATTTGTGTCTAAATGTAGCTTGATTAAGAGCTTGAGAAGTTCCAATTAACAATCTGATTGCCAAATACTGATTGGGTCTCCTCTCTCTGGAACACTTATTCCTCAGGAAGGATGATGAGATCAGGCTTGGTCCCACTTACTCTACATTTTGTTATGGAAATAGCCAGAAACTCTGCCCATGTGTGTCTAGTAGGGAACCCGGCTCCAAGACAGAAGAGAAAGGCCAACAAAAATGGAGGCTTCTTGGCAACACTATGATCTTCACTATGGTCCTTAAGCTGTCCTGGGAAGGGAGGAAGAGCTACAAGACATAGACGGGTTGGCAGGCCTGCTTTCCAACAATGAAAAGTGCTATCTTCAACATCCTAATACTCAAAGAACATTGAGCACAAAATGTTATCCATTCTTTCCCTCTGTTTATCAAAAGTAGAAAGAATAGTTCTGTCCAAAACTATATTATGTGAACAGTTCAAGATGCATTTACCTTTCATATTACATTTATTTGTTTGTTTACTTAATTACTTAATTCTCCCCAATGGGGACCCAGTGTAGATTACACTGTTGTTCCCTTCTCCATTTTATCCTCACAACAAGGATGCTGTGAGGTAAGTTGTTATAACCAACTGCCCCAAGGTCACCCAGCAACAGCCCCGTAGCTAACAACTTTTTCCTCGGAGGGGCAATGTTTTTCTCAGGGGGCCTGCCATTATATGTCTGTGTGGTACTGCCATGCCATGCTCATACTCATAAATAACAACTAAATAATAAATACAAGTGGTTTATTGCCTGTCATTCCACTCCCAGACCACTCCTGCTGCCCCCCAGGGGCTGTCATTCCACACTGGGGCCTGTCGTTCCACTCCCAGAACACATCTGCTCCCCCTAGGGGCTGTTATTCTACTCTGGGTCCTGTCATTCCAGCCCAAGAACACTCCTGCCACCCCCAGGGGCTGTCATTCCACTCTGGGGTCTGTCATTCCACTCACAAAACATTCCTGCTACCCCCAGGAGCTGTCATTTCACTCTGGGACCTGTTTTTCCACCTTCAGAACACATTTGCTACCCCCAGCGGCCGTCATTCCATTCTGGGGACTGTCATTCCATCCTCAGAACACATCTGCTACCCCCAGAGGCTGTCATTCCACTCTGGGGCCTGTCATTCCAGTCCTAGAGCAGTGTATTTGGGACCAGAGACCTTAATGAAAACTCCATTCCACATTTTCTTTGCAAATTTTCTTGAGCTATAATGTATTTCAATGGAACCTATGCAAATCAATTGGCATTCTTGGCTCTGGCACTTGCCAGAGTCCCATTATTTCCAATAGGCCTTCAAGTCTCTCCCATTGTTTCCAATGGGCAACCCTGTCCTTCCTTTTAGTACACCCCCCACATCTCTACCAGAACTTAAGAGTCCTGCTCCTGCAGGCTGCGCAATGGTGGAGGGAGGAATGCAGCAACACAATGGTGGAGGGAATGGAAATGCAGCAACACAAAAATGAGGGAGTAACAACAAACCCAAGCCAGCCAGCCCAGCCCCACAGAAGATAACCAGGCTCCACAGAGAAGACTTCCTCCATGACTGCTGAGCTGCTGAAGGCGGAGCTGCCGGGGTCCAATTTTGTCCAGAGGAAGAGAAGGAGAAGGAGGAGCTATGCCCCGGGGCTTTGTAGGAGGACAAGCAGAAGGCTCAGATCCTGGTGCTCTGCTGCTGCCTGAAGTTGGAGGAAGTGGCAAGGTGGCTGGCTTAAATTTGTATTTGGTGGGCTCTTTGCTTAGAGCCCGCCCACTATTCCAAATGGCAGCCAATGCTGAGCCTGAGGTCTGTCAGGGTGGGAACTAGCTCTGCTCCTCTCTCTGTTTTCCCCCAACAAGGCCTGCTGCTCTTCTCCTGAGTCAGCCAGCAGAGTGCCAACAAGACAATCGATCAGGGGGGAGGGGGCAGGGGGGAGGGAGGGGAAGCTGAGGATCGGGGGAGGGGCCTGCAGAAACCATGGGGGGGGCGGGCCCCATGGTCCCCTTGATAACTATGGGCCTGCCCAGCAAGCTTAAGCATATCTTAATTTGATATCATTCTCCCCATTTGAAGACTAGGCAGCTGAGATGTCATCTATTTCCTGATTTGTTATGTGTGAAAGAGCAGGGTAATGAACCTCTCTCACACTCCCTTTCTTTTTACTTTTAAAGTCTCCTAGCTGTTTCCCAATTTTCCCATTTCTCTCAATCAGTCTTTTTTGAATGGAAGCAGCCTGCTTCATATTCTCTCCTTGGGGTGACATTCATTTATGTAACCTCTAACACTCTTGATTATTGCAATGAGTGACTGCCACTAGTGATTAACATCAGTTGGAGTGGTACGCACTTCAGTGAGCACCAGGCTTGTTAAATGTATGTTAGGCTAGCAACCAAAAGTGGGGGGGAGTAATATTTCCCCTCTCCACCAGAAACATTTTCTGTACATCTGCACACAATCTGGAATGGAATCACTTAAGTTGTGCTTATGGAAATGATTCAGCCTAGCTATGAATGAAAAGGGGGTATCTCTCAGAGCAGTGGTATTACTGGGACTTGTGTATATCATCATCACTAAGCATGAGTAGATCTTATACTTTGGTTCATTCATTTCACGATCGTGAGACAGATTCTGAGCAACAAAGGAAATGGCAACTGATAGGCGGAATAAAAATATCTGGGTAGATGATGATTGAGACTATGTCTACAAGCAGTAATAAATTAAGTGGCGATATGAATAGATTAAGGTGTGATTCTGTGTTAACAGCCATTCCCTCAGATTCATTGTACATGGGTTCAATTCATATTTGTCGTATGTGCATAAGTGCTCTGAGACATTACAATCGTCTCCATGTTTGTTTGAAGTGCATGCATCTGTACATATATTCTGGAGTGGACCCAGAATCTTTCAGAGTACTGCCTGGTGTTTGATACAAACATACACAGAATTAGGATTTTTATATTCATGCTTGAATACATACTGTGATTAATTTCTAAAGTTATTAAGTAATCTCTCCTTATAAATAATTATCTTTTGGTTTCGCAAGATTCCATGCGCTCCCATTGGCTGTACAATGCCCTCCCTCAGCCATTGGCACATCAGCCGCCACTCAAGAGTACTCGCGTGCCATTGGCCGGGTGCTGGGTCTGCTCCTCTTCCCCACCCACTCCCCCTGGCAGACAGCGCTCTCTCCTGAGGAAGACAGTTCTCTTGACTCCTGTGAGGGACTGCCCCCTCAGTGGCTGTTGGTAGGCAGCCAAGCTTGGTTCTGTGAGTAAAAAAAAAAAAGGACTTTCAGCATAACCCCCTCCCCCGCCCATAACCCCCTCCCCAGTGGCCACTTTCCTGTCAGAATAAATGGAAAAAGGCTCTTTCTCCTGCTTAGCTTCAGCATGGCTGGCTGGCTAACGAGGTGGGCCAGCGACCATCAGACCATTTTCTTCAACTCCCCGCTGTGTGGCTGACTTTCCCCTAGGGCTGCCAATCTCCAGGTGGGACCTGGAGATCTTCCACTGTTACAATTGACCTCCAGATGACAGAGATCAGTTCCCCGGGAGAAAATGGTTGCTTTGGAGGGTAGACTCTATGGCATTATACCCTGCTGAGTCCTTACACACACACCCCAAATGCTGCCCTCCACAGGATCCACCCCCCCAAATCTCCAGGTATTTCCCATATCAAAGTTGGCACCTGTACTTTCTCCTCTGTCAGTAAAAGGCCCTTTTCACACCTATGTTGGCCTTTGGGAGAAAACTCATTGGGCTCAGTCCTGATCAGGTTGCCAACTCCAGGTGGGCAATTCCTGGAGATTTGAGGGATGGAGTCTGGAGAGGGTGAGGTTTGAGGAGGGGTGGCCCCTCAGACAAGTACGATGCCATAGACTCTACCCTCCAATCCAGCCATTCCCTGATGGGGAACCATTGTTGCCAATCTCCAGGTGGGGGCTGGAGATCACTCAAAATTACAACTGCTCTCTAGGAAGGATGGGGGAGGAGATGGAAAACTAAAGGTAGGTTGATGGTTGGCTGGGAGGGAGATAGGGTTGTCAACTCCAGGTTGGGAAATTCCTGGAGATTTAAGGGGTCGAACCTGGAGAGGGTGAGTGTTGAGGAAGGGTGGGACCTCAGACAGGCACAATGCCATAGACTCCACCCTCCAAACCAGCCACTCCCTCCTGGGGAACCACTGTTACCAATCTTGGGGGTGGGCTGGAGATCACTCAAAATTACTACTGCTCTTTAGGTAGCAAAGATCAGTTCCTCTGGAGAAAATGGTGAACTCTGTCATTATACCCTGCTGAGATTGCCACAGCAAATTGTCACTGAGTGCCCAAAGCCGGGGCACTCTCCCAGAGCCTCTTTCTAGAGCCCGCTGTATTCATTTCCACAACGGGCCTTATTCCTAGTCATTAATAAACTGTATTATAGTGTTTTAAAGTATCCTATCCTGTCCTTATATATATATTTGAATTTTGGTTCCACAACATTCTATGCTTGCCATAATTGATTTGGCTCAAGAACTGGCAGTCAGAAGACACTGGCCAGGACTGACTGGCTGCTTCGCAAAGTCCCGCCCACGTCAGCCCCGGTCAGTGTTTTCAGCTCAGTCTGCTCCAGTCCTCCGACAGGAGAGGACCGTCTGGAGTGTGAGTGCAGGGACAGGCTCTCAAGAATGAGGCAAGTGAGAGAAGCCCTATTCCGCCCCCCACATGCCCAGAGAAGGCCTTTTCCGTCCCCCACACGCCATCCCCTGGGCCTTCTAGGGGGCACTAGGCCCAGAGAAGGCCTTTTCCGCCCCCCACATGCCATCCCCTGGGCCTTCTAGGGGGCACTAGGCCCAGAGAAGGCCTTTTCCGTCCCCCACACGCCATCCCCTGGGCCTTCTAGGGGGCACTAGGCCCAGAGAAGGCCTTTTCCGTCCCCCACACACCATCCCCTGGGCCTTCTATGGGGGCAGTAGGCCCAGAGAAGGCCTTTTCCATCCCCCACACGCCATCCCCTGGGCCTTCTATGGGGGCAGTAGGCCCAGAGAAGCCATTTTCTGTCCCCCATACATCATCCTCTGGGCCTTCTATGGGGGCAGTAGGCCCAGAGAAGCCCTTTTCCCACACACACTGCCTACTGCCCCCATAGAAGGCCCAGGGGATGGTGTATGAGGGACAGAAAAGGCCTTCTCTGGGCCCAGAGAAGCCCTTTTCTGCCCCTCTTCCCTTCCTTTCCCCCTTTTCCTTTCTGCCTCTCTCCTTTCTTTCACTCTTCACCCTATTCCTTCCTTCCTTGCTTCCTTGCTTCCTTCCTTTCTTTCTCCAACCCTCTCTCCCTTCCACCTCTCTCCCTTCCTTTCTAGGGCCCGTTGTCTTCCACCACAACGGGCTTTGCTCCCTAGTATATATATGATTCCCTTATGTATTGGCCATTTCCACTACCCTATTGGTTGTGCAGTGCACTTCATCAGCCATTGGCCCATCAACTGCCACTCAAGAGTACTTGCATGCCATTGGCTGGGTGCTGGTTTTGCTCCTCTCCCCCACCCACTGCCAGCCTGGACACTCTTCTCTCACAGAATAAACTGCCAAATGGCTGTCTCTCCTGACCAAGACAATTCTCCTACTTGGCTCCTGTGGGACTAACTTTTCCCTCAGTGGCTGTTGCTAGGCAACCATGCTTGGTTCTGTCTGTAAAAAGGCAAAGACAGGAGGGCCTTTCCAGGCCTTTGTGGGGAACTCATTGGGGCCAGTCCTGACTAGGGTTGCCAGCTCCAGGTTGGGAAATTCCTGGATATTCTGTGGTGGCGTTTATGGAAGTCAGAGTTTGGGGAGGGGATAGGCCTCAGCTAGATAAAATGCCATACAACCCACCCTCCAAAGCAGTTATTTTCTCCGGGGGGAGAGGTCTGTTGACTGGAGTTCAGTTGTGATACCCAGCAATTTTCAGGCTCCATCTGGAGGCTGGCTACCCTAGGCATAACAGAGCTTCAAAGCAGGGTCTGCAAGACCTAAGTTCTTTCTGTGGAAGCTGAGCGGGTGATTTTGGACCAGTCACAGACTTTCAGCCTAACCTACCTCACAGGGTTGTTGTGCAGATCAAAAGGAGGGGAGGGGAATGATGTAAGCTGCTTTGGTCTCCATTGTGGAGAATGACTATACTTTTCCTTCTGGGGAACCATTGCTGCCAATCTCCAGGTGAGGGCTGGAGATCTCTCAGAATTAAAACTGCCCTCCAGATGGCAGAGATCAGCTCCCCTGGAAAAAACAACTGCTTTGCAGGGTGGTCTCTGCGTTATTATACCCTGCTGAGGTTGCTTCCCTACTGCTTGGGTCCCCACTGTGGAGAAAGACTGTAGTTTTCCTAGGCAGAGGCTACAGGGAGGGGGGAAGAGATAACGGTATGTTGATGGTTGGCTGGGAAGGAAATAGGGTTGCCACCTCTGGGTTGGGAAATTCCTGGAAATTTGAGGGGTGGAGCCTGGAGAGAGTGGGGTTTGAGGAGGGGTGGGACCTCAGACAGGTACAAAGCCATAGACTCCACCCTCCAAACCAGCCATTTCTTCCTGGGGAACTATTGTTGCCAATCTTCAGGGGAGGGCTGAAGATCACTCAGAATTACAACTGCTCTTCATATGGCAGAGATCAGTTCCCCTGGAGAAAACGGTAAGCTCTGTGTCATTATAACCTGCTGAGGTCGCCACAGGAAATTGACATTGAGTGCCCAAGGCCAGGGCACCCATCCAGAGCCTCTTTCTAGAGCTTGTTGTATTTATTTCCACAACAGGCTTTATTCCTAGTTATATATAATGGCTGTTGCAAAGATTACAATATAATGCATGCAAAATGCTGTGAGCATTGACATATAAGTGCTAAAGATTATAATTAGTTTATATATTTTAATAATATATTATAATAATAAAATAGCCCACTTTCAGCTTGGGATCCAACTGTTCCACAACTACTTGGTCATCCCTGTCTGCCTCTGTGATTCCAGCTGAAACCCCAGGGCCAGCAAAGGCTTCAGATGTGTGTATGGGGAGGGGAGCTAACTACATCTTGTGCCTCTTTTTGTGTAGTGGAACAAACAACAAACATCAAGTTCTGTTTGGCTGAAAGCCTCTTTATTAACAGTACCTGCAGGTAACTTGGTTATTGGAATAATAAGCTGCTTCTGGAGTTCTAGGCCAGGGTTGTCCTGGCCTGGTTCTGCAGATTCTTAATAGATCTTCTGCTCCTGCAGGCTGCTATCAGGGAGACTGAGAAGAGGAGCATTGAGCCTCTCCTACTTGCTCTGAAGCCTGCTGGGATAGCCTCTTACAGAGGCAGTACACAACACCCCTCCCCCCTAGGTAGAAAATTCAGTCATCCAGGCTGGACATTTTCACTGCTGCTGTGGTTTTCCCCTTTGGCTTGATTCAACTGCAGTCACAGCAGAGGAAACCACTTCCACAGGTAACTCAGTAATAAGATCATCACTTCTTTGCAGTGAAGGAGGGTGATCTTTATCAGCAAGATGGCCTCCAATTAATTCTGAACCTTTTGTTGGTGGGTTGATTTCCTTAGAAGGTTCCACTGAAAAATTAGGAATGTCCGTGTGACCATGCAGTTGGTCCATGTGATGTTTCCATAACAGTCCATCTGCGGTCTGTACTATATAGGGTTGCCATCACCCCGATGGAGCCAGGTGACCCCCCAATTTCAGGGGCCCCAATCTGCTGCTGGTCAGCTGGCCAGCAGGGGAAGCCCCACCCCTGAACAGCAGCGTCCCATGAGGATGCTGCCAATGCAATGACATCACCAGGAGTGATGTCATCATGCTGGGGTTGTTCTGTGGCAACACTCTAGCATTCCAGAGGGGGGATTCTCTGATTACCATAGTGTTTTTGCCCCTAACACTAGAGTGTCATCGCGTGAAGGCCCTAGCATGATTACATCACTACCAGTGAAGAGGAGCCCCACGCTGGATGAAAGGTGAGCCCTGGCAACCCTTCCTTTATATAAGACAGGCCCTGTGACTTCCACTATTTTAGATGGAACCCACTGTGAACCATTTCCATAGTTCCAAGCCCATACTGGTTCCTGAGAAGAGAAGGTATGCAGATTCCTACATGTTAAAGCAGAATACAGCCCCTGTTCTTTTTTCAGACTGCAGGTTGCTTGCAATATCAGTGTGGACGTGATCTAGGCATGTCCTGAGACATCGTCCCATTATCTATTTATTTATTTTTTGTATTCATAGCCAACCCTTCCCTCAAGCCAGCTCTGGGCAGGTAACAACATTTCAGTAATATAATAAAATAGCTAAAAGTTCAAAACATATAATAAGTTAACTCAGCCAGGCTGGATCCATTTGAAGGGCAGGGTGTAACATGCTTTGCCAACAGGAATCTTGCCAATCTGGCTACTCAGTCCTCAGAAATTATCCTTTTCAGTGCATCTTTTGTAGTCTGTACCATTCACTCTGGTTGCCCATTTGCCTGGGGTCTACATGGAGCCACTGTGATAGCCCTAATGAGATTTTTATTAGCAAAGTCTTGGAAAACTGAAGAGGTAAAAACAGAGCCATTGTCTGAAATGATTATGTCTGGCACTCCATGAGTTGCAAAAAGTTGACAGAGAACTGTGATGGCAGCATTTGAGGTTACAGCTAGGATGATGGCTACTTCAAGCCATTTGAAAATGAATCCACAGTAACTAGCAAGGTTTTCCCCTGGGAGGGGCCAGCAAAGCAGGGTTACCATATTTTGAAAAGCAAAAAAAGACATATTTCCTGACTGACTACTTCAAACAAGTGATCACTATGACTAATCTCATTTAAATACCCTACTATTTAAGCTGTGATCATTGTTACTAACTAGGAATATTCCCAACCTTCCAAACCAAAAAGAGGACTTTTTCAGCAGTTTTTTTTTTTAAAAAAGAGGATGGGCACCAAAATAAGAGGACATATCCTCTAGAAAGAGGACATCTGGTAACTCTACAGCAAAGCCTATGCTGGGATGAGATGAGGGATTCTTTGTCACATCCCAAGGGAATACTGGAGCTTTTGGTGGATCGTGGCAGGTAGCTTAACATACATTGCATTCACATACGACCCTTTCAATATCAGCGTCTAGTACAGGCCACCACACATAACTTCTGGCCAGTGCCTTCATTCGCACCATACCTGGGGGTGCTGCATGTAGAGTTCTTAGTATGACTCAGCATCCTGCTTCTGGAATGACCACCCCCCATAACAAACAACATTTATGAGCTGACAGTTCATACTGATGGGATGAAAATGGCTTCAGCCAGCTTTTCCTGTGGGTCAATTCCTCCATACCGAGTTGAGAATGCATGCCAAGATGGGATCTTTTGTTGTCATTCTAGCAATCTGTGCAGCCAGAAGAGGAGATTCTGGCATGGATTCCAGTCTAGTATGTGACTCAGGACAGCCCCAACTTCAGTCATCTTGGGAATTTTTATGGAAAAATGCTTTGAAAATATCTACATGTACCAACCTTAAAGAAAATGGTTTTAAAATGATGTATAGATGGTATATGACACCAAAAAAGATAGCTAATATAGGTAAAAACTTATCTAACAAATGTTGGAAATGTAAACATGCTGAAGGTTCCTTTTACCATATGTGGTGGACTTGTGAAAAAGCAAAAACATTCTGGACTGCAATACATACAGAGATGGAAAATTTTTTGAAATGTACCTTTAAGAAAGAACCTGAAATGTTCCTTTTAGGTCTTAAATTAGAAGAAATAAATGTGAGTAAAAGAACATTGATATGGTACATGGTAACAACTGCTAGAATGATTTATGCTCAAAATTGGAAAAATGAAAAGATTCCTGATCTCTGGGACTGGCTGAGAAAACTGCTCTTTATGGCAGAAATGGACAAATGTACAAGAAAGCTTAACAACCTAGAAGCAGAAACCTTTTTGGCAGACTGGAGCGACTTTAAAGAATATATACAGAAGTACTGGGAAATGAAGGATAGAATTTTTAGTTTGGGAAACTACTAAAGATGTAACAATTGTATACAGTTAATAAGTGCTTATAGTAGTTATAAATAAGTAAATTGGGTTACCTGTAGAATTTGCATGATAACAAGGATTTAACATGTATTATGTTTTGTTTAAATGGTGGAAACAATGCTGGGAGCCAACAGGGGGGAAGAGGAGTTTTTGGAAAAAGGATATGATGTATATTATTTGGACCAAGTTGTGAAGTATTGTGTATCCTAATAAAAATTGGTTTTTTTAAAAAAAAGGACAGCCCCAACTCCAGTTCCTGCGGCATCACAGGTAACGGAAAGAGGTCTCTGTTCATCATAGCGAGTGAGTACAGAGTCAGAGGCCAACAACATTTACAGCCAGAAAAGCTTCTTCATGTTTGTGAGTCCACTTCCATTGAACAACTTGATCTAACAGGCAATGAAGGGGTTCTGCTATAGTGGTTCTGGTTTTTTTTAAAGAAAATATGATAAAAATTTAGGCGCCCCAGAAAAGTTTGAAGATCTTCCTTGGATTTTGGTCTAGGGGCATCATGTATTGCCTTTACCTTACCCTGTGTAGGGTGGATAACAGCTGCATCCCACAAATTTAATACAGGAAACTCTTAGCTGGCATTTCTCTTTCTTAAGCCTGAAAGATCAAATTTCTGCAGAACCTTATTGAGTCGATTCACAAGTTGCTTCTTAGAGGTAACCATAATTAACACATATTGAAGTAAGGCACAACTGTAGGAACATCTACAAACAAAGTTTCCACAAAGTGCTAAAAGATTCCTGGTGCCACTGAGATTCCAAATTGAAGGCATTTCACATGAAAAGCCCCTTTGTGTTTAATAATGGTTTGGGTATCTGCAGCCTTGTCATCCATTATCAGTTATTGATAGGCTTGAGCAAGGTCCAGTTTAGCAAATACCATTCCTCCTGCTAGGACAGACAACGACTGGTTTATAGAAGGCACTGGATATGGTCTTGCTTGAGTGCTTTATTTACAGTACATTTGCAATCCCCACAAATATGTATGTTGCCATTTAGTTTCAAGACAGGAACAATAGGGGTGACTCAAGTTGTGTGAGCTGCTGGCAAAGAGCTGATCAAGTTCTTAATCTTTGGTCTCAGAGTGAAAGGAACATTCTAGGCCTTGAAACAAATAGGTGTTATCTTAGGTCCATTATAAAAAATCATGGTGGATCTTTGTATGCTCCTAATACCTCAGTGAGTACACATGGGAACTCAGATGCGCAATTCTGCCAGTATTGCTGGACAGACACTATGTGCTCCTTGAGCATTGATTCCCAAGGGTGTGAACCAGTTTCTTCCCAGCAGGCTTTTATGAATCCCTTTTGTAACTAGCAAGGGTAATGTCTGTCTCACAGGTCCATAGCAAATATCTTCATCACAGCTTCCAAGGATCTGAACAATCTGTCCATTGTAGTCATGAAGGTGACATCTTGATCTGTGTAATATTGGAGAATGGTCCTAGAATAGCTGTGAAAATATGTTGCTATCTGTGATGGTGGATCTAGCCCCAGAGTCAACTTCCATTTCACACTTCTGACCATTTATCACTGGGGGCGGGCATGAACAGGGAAAATGCGGTTCAGTTCGTGGTTCATAACTGAACCATCAATTGTGGAAAACTTATTGAAACATGAAATTTTTCCCCAAAAAATGATTCTATCAGGATCTTATATATTTTTAATCAGAGTTAAGACTTCTTCCTGAGGTTCAGTTTGCATGCCAGCAATAGTTGTTCCTTTCTTAGGTCTTTCAAGGGAATTTGACCTTCCCTTCAGATGTAGATATTATGTTGCCTTTAGCAGGGTCTTCTCGTAGAGGACCTTAATGGATGGTGTTTGCTTCAGTTCTTTGTTTGATTCCAAATGTTACTGCTCTCTCATGTAATAACTGCTTGTATCTGTAGTGGTGAACCCAAACTGATCTTTGGTTCTCACTGTATTATAATATACTGCTTTATTTTCTCAAAATACAAATAAGCAGATGTGATGGAATTTGAGGTTTATGGACAGCAGCAAAGTAAACCCAGCAGCTGCCGAGTCACATGACACTGAGAGAGGCGGGGGCCAGGTGACTTGGAACTCTCAGGGAGATGAGTGACAGATAACTGTACAGAAATGACAGTTGAGAGCTGACCGTTGGGAGAGTCAGGGAGTTCGTAGATTGTTTTACAGGGAATTAACACACACAGAGAGTGTGGTACTGGGAGAGCTTTGAGAGCACAACAGCCTCTGAGCTCAGTGGAATCAGCCTGTGAACAATTTAAGTGGGAAACTGTGGCTGAAAAAGCCTTCTGCACTGGTACCCTCTAACCACAAAACAGGTTCTGGAGAGTGGAGTCAGAGAAGGGTTTTGTGAACCAGAGAACATCTGAGTCAAACTGAGAATAAGCAGCCTACAGTTTATGAAAAGGTGAAGTGAAGTGTTTATACTACAAAGTATCCTCTGTAAATATATCCCATCCCCCTGTTGGAGTTTTCTGTATAATAAAGATCTGTGCTGTGTGACATTTATAAGCCCTGGTGCCTGACTCTGTGGGGAAGAATAATACTGGGCAGTTATCCTCCATATATCCATAAGTTAAAGCAAACCCCGAAGAGACTACTGTTAAGGGTGAGCTGATCAGCCATCAGAGATAGGAATTAGGACTGACCAGTCACCTCATGAGATTGGAAACTGAATACAGTGCCATTACATATATAGAAAGGTGGCGATGCCACAGCTACCTCACGGCAGCATCCTGGGATGGGATGGTGCTTGTGATAACAGACTTTTTAAAAAAATTAACTGAACCATAAACTGAATCAAACTGGGAGGCTTGTTCACAAACTGAACTGGTTCGTGTTGGTTCGTAGCCCTATAAACCCCAGTCTTTTTAAATGGGGTTTGCAGAAAGCCTGAAAAATAGCTGAGCTATCAGTTTATCATAAGTTTTTGTACTTGGTGCAGCAGGTGCCATCCGAGAATGAACAGTAGCAAAAGTTTTTGATCTGCAGACAGGCAATAAAATTACATGCTTTTGTTCTGCCCCTTCAATCTTATCAGCATGTATTTAAACATAACAGTCCCAAGAGATGGGTTGACTTACATCAAATTCTTCTACATGGCCCAGTGCAGCCATTTCTGTAATAAGTCAGCTCTCATGTGGAAGGCAAGGAACAAGTTTGTCTGATCTCAGCTTATTTCTACAGCTTCCATGGTGTTTTAATAGCAGGGGGATCCCATCCTCATTGCCACATTTTGTGGTGTGGAGCAAACAAAAAACACCTAGTTCCCATTGGCTGAAGGCATCTTTATTAACAGTAATTGTAGGACAGGTAACTTGGCTATCAGCATAAGGAACAACAATACTTAACTAAGCTGTTTCTAGAGCTCTGGGCTACGGTTCTCCTGGCCTGGTTCTGCAGATTCTTAGTAGGCCCTGCACTCCTGCAGGCTACTAGCAGGGAGACTGAGAAGCACTGAGTCCCTTTGTACTCTCCTGCTTGCTTTGAGGCCTACTGGGATAGCTTCTTAAAGAGGCAGTACACAACACCCCTCCCCTCTACTCAAGTCTCTCCTCCACACCCCATCATTTGTTTCCTTAATTGTGCACGTGCCAAACAGCCTTCCCTGACCTCCCACACTTGTTCTCCGTTTGCCTGACAGCCAGGCCTGTTTAGCCCAGCTGCAGCTGCTGCTAGCAACTGCTTAAAGGGGCTGCTCAGTGATGGATAGCAGCTAAGCATTGCCTGGTCTAATGATGCTGACCCTCTTGCTGTTGGTGCAACCCTTAGGAGTGTTGGCAGCCTGAAGGTTGGGGCTGAGGTCATGGCCACCTGGTGTAGCCTGTGTAAGTCTGGGAGAAGGTCCACTCTTGGACACCAATGGTAATAAGGAAAAATACCACCAACAGAAAGCAAAGATAATTTCTCGATTAGGGTATACAAATTGTATTATTTTTAAAAAGTCATTTTATTATTACATTTTGTTACCATGGCCAGAAACAAAGAGCAGCAGCATGGGAAAGTGAAAAAAAATGTCATTTAAGATGTAGTCGTAGGGTTGCCAGGTCTAAGTTGGAAAATACCTGGAGACTTTGGGGGTGGATCCAGGAGAGAGCAGGGTTTGGGGAGGAGAGGGGAGGGGCCTCAGCATGGTACAATGCCATAGAGTCCACTCATCAAAGTAGCCATTTTCTCCAGGGGAGCTGATCTCTGTCAGCTGGAGATCAGTTGTAAAAGTGGGAGATCTCCAGGCTCCACCTGGAGGCTGGCAACCCTACGTAGCAGCAATTTTTATCCCGATAAACTTTCTTCCCCACAGCCTCAGTGTTAAGTACAATTTAGATGCATATGGATCTGTCCCCAACTCTTTTAGGGAGAAAAGAGAGCAGAGGTAAATTGGCAGTTGCAATATGTTTAATCCAAAATAGAGGAAAATTGCAGGTACCTGTATTAGGCCTATGGAGAAATACATTGTAATTTGGAGGTTTGTGCTGTAAAAAACCTTCGACTTTAGTTTTTAAAAGGTTTTTCTGTCTCTTAACAGAGAACAGACAGGAGGGTGGAGAAATCAGTTGCTCCCCAGGTTCACCAAGCGGTGCTTTAGAAATGCTAATGGCCTCCCTGGCTGGAGAAGATGAAATGGTCAGCTCACACTTCCAGCAAGAAACAGATACCTAGAAAGGGACAGAGACTTGGGTGGTGTAAGAGCCTAGATTCAAATGTAGCTTCCTGAAGATTTTGGGAAAGAGAGGAAGGATGGAGGGTAAACAGAGATAATAAAAACCTCTTGAAACAGAGGGAGGAAGCTCTCCTGGGCTGATTCTGTCATGACCTCTCTGACCAGCCTAGTGACTCTGAGTCAGAGTCCTCAGAGGAAGAGACTGAGGAGCTAAGGCTGATGACTGGGGAGGATAAGAGGGACCTGCTGATGGCCAAGAGGACCAGAGGGACCAGGGAAGGTCCAGCACAGCAGAGGTGCCTGCTGACTAGGGATGTGTGCTCAGATCTCCCTAAATATACTCCCCAAATACCTTGTTTTTCAGGTATATTTTGGCTTCCCAAATATATCTGGGTTTTCTCAGGAAAACAAAACAAAACAATCTGAGATATATTCAGGAATTACCAGTAGATCCAAAAACAGCAGACAGTAGCAGATTGCTCACACATCTCAGTGGTCTGTCGAGTTTCTACTGTAGTCCCTCTAAAGTTTTAAGGAATTGCAGAAGACAGCTGTGCCAGGGGAAGCAGCAGTGCCAGGGATGAGCAGACTGTTCCCGCTGGCTCGGCTTGGGGCTGGCTTCTTGTGCAGCAATCTCCCCATGGCACACAATGTTCCCTCTAAGCTCCACAGTGTTGTGAGCAAAAATTCTACCTTGTGAGTGAAAAAAGCTAATAGCATTAAAGTTGTGAGTGAGTCTACATTTGACTATTGCATAAATTATTTTTAAATTATTTCCATAACCATGTAGAAATCTCAGAATGAATTCTTTTAAACTATATTTAAACTATATTTTAAGAATAATTTAAACATTATAAGAGAAAACAGAATCAAGCCAAATTTCACCCACTTCTTCCCACTATACTGGCAGGTCTACCCATCCCAGTCCACTATATTGGTAGACCTGGCCTCAAATGGTCACCCTACAATGAGCTTTAGAAAACATAACAGCACTTGAGTGGGGGGGGGATTCTTGCAGTCTACTTCAGTTTTTTTTAGTGAAGTATGACAACCAGCATTACAGGTCAAGTATAACAGAGGTGGAACCATCACTGTCAGAACCCTGCCTAACCTAACAAACAGAAAATTGCTTAAATGTTATCAACCTGCCTAAACTACTTATTTATTAAAATATTTATATCCCAATTTTCCCTGTGACTCAAGGCAGCTTACAAATCATACTGAAAAGCATAATAGCGGTGTGCAAAGAAATTGGTGATTCTGGCTCAGTTATAGCCTATGGGGACCATCATAGTCAATGGGCTACATAGGCTGTAATGGAGAATTGATCTTGGGGTATCTGGGGCTCTGGGGGGCTGTTTGTTGAGGTAGAGTCACCAAATTTGCAGCATAGGTGCTGGTACCTCTCCTTAAAAAAACACCCAAGTTTCAAAAAGATCAGACGAGGAGGTCCAATTCTATGGGACCCAGAAGGAGGTGGCCCCATCCTTCATTGTTTCCTATGGAAGGGAAAAAAATGTTGTGAGCTGAAGCTAAAATCCTCTGAGCAGCCCTCTGAAATGTTGTGTGCAAGCACCCCCTAGAGCAGCTTAGAGGGAACTGTGATCCTGGGGCTGGCTTCTCCTGCAGCATGGTTTAAACTGAGCTGCAGGAGAAGCTGTACCAGCCAGGATCTACCTGCTGTGGGGAGCAATCTCCCCATGGCACACAGATCCTGGGGCTGGCTTTTCCTGTATTGCAGTTTAAACCAGGCTGCAGGAGAAGCCAAGCCAGACCCAGTATCAGGCTTGCTTTTAAAAAAACACTTTTCCCCCTTGGGTCTATTGAAATAAAAAAAATCATGATTACCAAAAAATCCCAGATCCAGTATCTGAACTTGGACTCCCCTTGCCTGCACCCCAGACCTTGACATAATCCAACATTGGCTTCTCTTATATTCTTATGTTCTAACACTGAGATGGCAAGACTGAATGTCGACATCTTGGGAATCAGTGGACTAAAGTGGACAGGAATGGGCAAATTTAACTCAGAAGACCATTATATCTACTATTGTGGCCAAGAATCTCGTAGAAAAAATGGTGTGGCCTTTATAGTCAAGAAGAGAGTGCGAAAGGCAGTAATAGGATACAATCTGAAAAACGACAGAATTATCTCGGTCCAAATCCAAGGCAAACCATTCAACATCACAGTAATTCAAGTATATGCCCCAAACACTGAAGCAGAAGAGGCTGAAGTGGACCGGTTCTATGAAGACCTACAACACCTCCTAGAACTAATACCAAAAAAGATGCCCTCATCATAGGGGACTGGAATGCTAAAGTAGGAAGTCAAAAGGTAACTGGAATAATGGATAAGTTTGACCTTGGAGAATAAAATGAAGCTGAGCAAAGGCTAACAGAGTTTTATTTATTTATAATTCAATTTATATCCCGCCCTCCCCAAATGGGCTCAGGGCGGCTAACACTTTAGGCACCAGGCCACGATTAAAACAACTAACAATTAGGGCACAAGCCATGATTAAAACACAAGTTAAAAAGAATTCCATTCAGCACTGAAGTGCCGGTGCTCTAGATGTTACTACTATCCTCAGTTCCAAGATGGGTTCTAATAAGAATTTAAGCCCAAAACAGTTCCATAGCAGTGCTCCATCCAGTTTTTGTCCCAGGGCTGATGGTTCCCACCCAAGTCATGGTGGCAATGCATTGATGGTACAATGGCGGTGGCGGCTCCTACTCAAAAGCCTGGTGGAAGAGCTCCATCTTGCAGGCCCTGCAGAACTCAACAAGGTCCCAGAGTTGCCCGGATCTCTTCCGGAAGCTTGTTCCACCAGGTAGGAGCCCACACTGAGAAGGCCCTGGCTCTGGTCACAGCAAGTTTGACCTCCTTGGGGCATGGGGTTACTAAAAGATGTTGTGCCCCTATCCGTAGTGCCCTTGGGGGAACATATGGGGCAAGGTGGTCCCTTAGGTATGCTGGACCCTGACCATATAGGGCTTTAAAATTTTGTCAAGAGAACACGCTGGTCATAGCGAACACCCTCTTCCAACAACCTAAGAGGCAACTCTACACATGGACATCACCAGATGGGCAATACCGAAATCAGATTGACTATATACTTTGCAGTCAGAGATGGAGAAGCTCTATCCAGTCAGTAAAAACAAGACCTGGAGCTGACTGTGGCTCAGATCATGAGCTACTCATTGCAAAATTCAGACTTAAACTGAAGAAAGTTGGGAAAACCACTAGGCCATTCAGATTTGACCTAGATCACATCCCTGATGAATATATAGTGGAGGTGAAGAATAGGCTTAAGGGACTAGATTTGATAGATCGAGTGCCTGAAGAACTATGGACAGAGGTTTGTGACATTGTACAGGAGGCAGCAATCACCACCATCCCAAAGAAAAAGAAATGGAAGAAAGTAAAGTGGCTGTCTGATGAGGCTTTACAAATAGCAGAGGAAAGAATGGAAGTGAAAGGCAAAGGTGAAAAGGAAAGATTTACCCAGCTGAATGCAGATATCCAGAGAACAGCAAGGAGAGATAAGGAGGCTTTCCTGAATGAACAATGCAAAGTAATAGAGGAAAACAACAGAATGGGAAGGACTAGAGATCTCTTCAAGAAAACTGGAGAAATCAACGGATCATTCCATGTAAACCTGGCCATGATAAAAGACAAAAATGGAAGGGACCTAACAGAAGCAGAAGAGATTAGGAAAAGATGGCAAGAATACACAGAAGAACAATACAAGAAGGACCTCAACCACGACGGTGTAATCACTGACCTCGAGTCAGACGTCCTGGAGTGCGAAGTCAAATGGGCCTTAGAAAGCATTACTAAAAAGAAAGCTACTGGAGGTGATGGTATCCCAGCTGAGATATTCAAAGTCTTAAAAGATGATGCTGTTAAAGTGCTGCACTCAATTTGCAAGCAAATTTGGAAAACACAACAGTGGCCACAGGATTGGAAAAGGTCACTATACATTCCAATCCCAAAGAAGGGCAATGCTAAGGAATGTTCAAACTATCACACAATTGCTCTCATTTCACATGCTAGCAAGGTCATGCTAAAGATCCTACAAACTAGGCTTCAGCAGTACATGGATAGAGAACTGCCAGAAGTACAAGCTGGGTTTCAAAGAAGTAGAGGACCCAGAGATCAAATTGCCAACATTCACTGGATTATGGAGAAAGCAAAAGAGCATCAGAAAAAGATCTACTTCTGCTTCATTGACTATGCTAAAGCCTTTGATTGTGTGGATCACAACAAACTATGGCAAGTCCTTAAAGAGATGGGAGTACCAGACCACCTCACATGTTTCTTGAGAAACCTGTATAAGGGTCAAGAAGCAACAGTTAGAACAGGATATGGAACAACTGATTGGCTTAGCATAGGAAAAGGAGTACGACAAGGATGTATATTGTCCCCTTGCTTATTTAATTTATATGCAGAGTACATCATAAAAAATGCCGGCCTGGATGATTCAGAAGCCGGAATTAAGATTGCTGGGGAAAACATCAACAACCTCAGATATCCAGACGATACCACTCTAATGGCAGAAAATGAAAAGGACCTAAAGAATCTCTTACCAAAGGGGAGCACAAAAGTGGGCTTGAAACTCAACATCAAAAAAACTAAGATCATGGCATCCAGCCCCATCACTCCTTGGCAAATAGAAGGAGAAGTTGTGGAAGCAGTGACAGACTTCACGTTCCTGGGATCCAAGATCACTGCAGATGGTGACTGCAGCCATGAAATTAAAAGATGTCTGCTCCTTGGGAGGAAAGCAATGGCAAACCTAGACAGCATAATAAAAAGTTGAGACATCGCCCTGCCAACAAAAGTCCATATGGTTAAAGCAATGGTATTCCCCGTAGTAATGTATGGCTGCGAGAGTTGGACTATAAGGAAGGCTGAGTGCTAAAGAATATTCTTTTGAATTATGGTGCTGGAGAAGACTCTTGAGAGTCCCCTGGACTGCAAGGAGATCAAATCAGTCAATCCTAAAAGAAATCAACCCTGACTGTTCCCTGGAAGGCCAGATACTGAAGCTGAAGCTCAAATTGAGAAGGGAGCACTCACTGGAGAAGATCCTGATGCTGGGAAAGATTGAAGGTCAAAGAAGAAGGGGACGGCAAAGGATGAGATGGTTAGTCAGTGTTATCGAGGCAACGAACTTGAAATTAAGCAAACTCCGGAGCACGACGGAAAATAGGAGGGCCTTGCATGATGTGGTCCATGGGGTCACGAAGAGTCAGACTTGACTGTGCAACTGAACAACAACAGTTGTGGAGGTTTGCACTTGTGCGGAAATGGTCTTGGTTGTCGGATCTGGGCCTATCATACTGGATGCATCATAGGCCAGGAGCAGCCTACATCAGGCCTGCTACTGAGCGTCTCACCTCTTCAGGGCAGCTATAAGTGGACCCAGGTGTCCCCATGAAGGGTCACTGCAAAACCTAAAACTACCTATTGTCATTTCTGAGTTTCCCTAGAAGTGATGTAGTGGTGCAACTGATGTTGCCCCCCCCATCTCTGCCCCAAACCTTCCTACTTACACTAGGGATGCTAACTCCAATTTGGAGAATTTCTGGAGATTTAGTGGTAGAACTTGGGGTGGGCAGGGTTTCAGGAGGGGAGGGACCTCAGAACGGTATAATACCATACAGTCCACTCTCCAAAGCAGCCATTTTCTCCAGAAAAAACTGATCTCTGTCATCCGGAGATCAGCTGTAATTCTAGATCTCCAAGCCCCACTTGAAGGATGGCAGGCAGGAAAAGCCTGCAGTAGCAGCCATACTTCAATAGATCTCCTAGGCCCTGGATGAACCATCCTATTTTGCCCTTTGCTACCCTTGTTGCAGTTGACTAGAGTAGATGCTTATTCCCAGAGAGACTCAGGACTACTTGAAGCTATCTCTTCAGTGGTGTACTTGTTTTGCATGAAGAGATGGAATGAAGTGGCCACTGTATGATTAGAAAAGGAGGCGGAAGTACACTGATGAGTTCATCTAGTAAACATGAACATGTTTATTTATTGACCTACTTTTTTTACGGTCTGCCTTCTTTGAAGAAGAAAAGTTGGTTTTATACCCCACCCTTCACTACCCAAAGGAGTCTCAGAGTGGCTTACAATTATCTTCCCTTCCTCTCCCCACAACAGACACCCTGTGAGGTATGTGGGGCTGAGAGAACTCTGAGAGAGTTGTGACTGACCCAGAGCCACCAAGCGGGCTTCAGGTGGAGGAGAGGGAAATCAGACCTGGTTCTCCAGATTAGAGTCTGTCATTCTTAACCACTACACCAAAGGCTCTACTTTGCTGAGACAGTGTTTAAACCTCACAAAAGTGCTGTTGCTTTCCTGGATTCTGTTGTACTAGTCAGGATTCTGGCTTTGACAATGTCAGGACATAAATTGTTCCTATCATCTTGTAATGAAAAGATGTTCAGAATTTCCTGCACTTTGTCCAGGCAATGGAGATAAGATCACTATGCACGGAGATCTCACTCTGGTGTGTTGGATGCCTGGCTGAATAAAGCAAAGTATTTACTTATTTAAAATAATCAACTGCTGCTTCCCCAGAGACCTGCTTAAGGCCCCTAGCCCAGGTAACAGATGATTTACATATAATGTTGGCTTTCACTATCAACATGTAGGGAAAAGCCTCACCTGCCAAATCTCTGCATATTAGACTGCTGTTAAAGGCACAGGAGCAAATCGATATCCCTTTGGGTATTCCTCTCCCCAATGTAGATCTACAGTTGTCATCTTTTTTCCCTCTGGTTCTGCTCCTATATCTTTAACAGCATGTTTTTTTCCTAGATTGAAATAGATTCAGTAGCCAAATTTGCACATGAGGCTGTTATTGAAAGTACTGTAACAAGAGAAGCAGAAAAAGGCAGCAGTAGGGAAAGAGGCTTTAACATCCCCGCCTCCCCACATCCCACTCTTGATTAATGTTTGTGATGCCAGGGAAAAAATACAGGAACAAATAGAGGTATGTAAGCAGGTACCCCCCATCTCATGCACACTGCTCCCAATAGCTGCATGTTAGTTGTTGTTTTTTGAAGTATCAAATACCAGACTACACTATTGACACACTGAAAGCATTCCTAAGCTTCGCTTACTTACAACTCTTTTCAAAAGAGTTTTGTAAGCCCTACCATTGCTCTCTCTATTGCCTACAACATCCTTGTCAAAATCCTTTGATTTTGCTCTCTCCCCCCACCTCCCCACCCCGCCTTTGCCAGTATTCAGTCCAGTATAAACTACTTCCTTTAGGACTTAAAGAGACAGCAATTAGTTTTGTTCTTCACAACAGGAATATCTGTAATTAGTAAAGCTCATCTTACATGCCATCATTTTATATTCTGCCCAGCAATGAACTTTTATGAGAACTTGCCAGTCACTCGGCTTTAAAAGCAGCCAACGTAATTTTCTTTTGACATAATTTCTGTACAAGAAATATGGCTGTTGTGTAAATGTTAGGATTTCTTTAAAGCTTGCAGAGACTAGAGCAGTCTGATGTAATGGAGTGTAGACTTGGGACATTCTATTCAGTGATATTAGAGGGTTGCCATGGGAAACTGCAGAAACGCAAATGCGTGTAAGACAAGGGAAACTAATATCAATTATTGCCATTTGGTCTCTTCCAGGAGCTTTTTTGCCTCTAATTTATTGTTATTGGGGGGGCACACTTTTGAATGTGCAATGAAACAAGTTAATTAGAATAAACAAGAGGCGGGACCCGCGATACTCGCGGGGGGGGAGTATTCCGGCTGCCAAGCTTCCCCTCCTTCCCCCCCAGCAGCGGCGGCAGCAGCAGCAGCGAGGCCAGCTGGCCCGCCGAGATTCCCCCTCCCCAGCAGCAGCGGAGGGGTGGCGAGGCTGGCGGGCCCCTCAAGCCTCCCCCTCCCCCCAAGCAACAGGGCGGCGGCAACGGTGACGGCGGGGGGGGAGGCCGGCCGGCCGGCTGGCCCGCCAAGCCTCACCCTCCCTTTCAAGCAGCAGAGCGGCGGCGGCGACAGTGGCGAGGGGGGGAGGCCGGCCGGCTGGCCCGCCAAGCTTCACCCTCCCTCCTCAGCGGCGAGGCCGCTGCCCGCCAAGCCTCCCCCTTCCTCCCTCCCCAGCAGCAGCAGCAGAGGCGAGGCCGGCTGGCCCGCCAAGCCTTCTCTCGCCCTCCCATCCCTTGACGGCGCGGCGGCAACGGCCAGTTTGTAGAGCGTTCCCTGCGCATGCGCAGGGAACGCTCTTACTTTTTTGGGGATTTAGATATTCCCCTTACATTTTAAAAAACTTTTTAGATTTTTCTGCACACGTGGGGACTGCCCCACGTGCGCAGGAAAATCTCCCTGCCCCCCAGGTGCCCCCGATGTGCGGATTTAGATATCTGCACAGAGGGGGCAACTTGGGAATTAGATATATAGATTAACTACCTGGCTCATAGATATAGGAGAGAGACAAGTGAAAATTCGTGAACACATTTGTTCTAATTGGAATATTCCAGTGATTAGGAATATGCAGGAGTATAGTCAAAATTAAGCCCTGGGATGGGACAGCATTGGGAATCTCATGTAAGCCACTCACCTATCCAAGGCAAGAATGGGCTACAAATAAAAAATCCAGTAACAAGGATTCTAAACCTAGTTCTCTCAGCTGTCCATGGGCTGTGGTCACACACAGAGTTTGTGGCATTATAGTAGTTGTCATGGCTCAGGTGGGGTGTCACCTGATGCTGCCACCACTCTGGATTTAGGATTCCTTGAGAAGGCCCAGAGCACCCTCCCAAGACCTTCAGACCTCCCTTTTGGTCGAATAATACGCGTGAGGACTAGGCTAAAATGTACTGGAAGCGGCAGCTCAGCATAGTGATTCAATCAGCTTTTTATTAGGCTACATCTGAATAAGCATGCAGAGGCTGGCTGCAAGCCACCTTTTATTCCTGAACTCACCACACCCAAACCACACACAGCACACACCCCAAACACTGTGATAGGTTCTATTTACAAGTCCATAGTCCAGATTGGGCTACTTTAGGATCTGGGCTAGCCCATTGGTGTGCCCTTTGGATACACAGTCGCTATTGTTCTCTCGAACGAAGCTCTGGCCCTTTTCAGACCGCATGGTCAGCTGTGTGACGGTAGCCATCTTTTCTCAATACATTACACCCCTCCCCCCATAGTTTAAACATACCCACACACAAAGTCTTGTAGGTAAGCTGGGCATCTGCGGTCCCTAGTCGACCTCCGCAGTTCTTGGGCAGGGTTGCTCATTTGCACATTGGCTGGCTCTATCCTTGCTGGGGAAACCGGGGTGGACGCTGGAGCTGAGGTGATCTGCGGAAAAGGTCTTGCAGCAGCCATGTCAGCTGGAGTCTGCTCGGGCTCTTCCTCTGGATTGGTGGCCTCGCTGCCGGGCTCGACTGTGTTGTTAACTGGCTCCCTGATGCCGTCTTCGTCTTCCGTTGGTTCCAGTGGTGTTACTCGGTGGCGGATCTGGTCCACATGCCTGTGAAGCCTTTGGCCGTCTTTGGTAGATACCTCATATGATAGGGGTCCCTTCACGCAAATGACTCGTGCTGGTATCCACGGTGGGCCCCAGGCGAAATTGCGAGCATAGACTGGGTCTTCTGGGAAGAATACCCATAGAGCCTCCTGTTGTTCTGACCCAGGCACTTGCTCTGGGGCCTGGTCGGGGTGTAGCCTGTCGAGGCAGGTGGTTAACCAGCGACCCATAAGGATTTCTGCAGGGCTCCTGCCGGTGGCGGTGTGCAGGGTGATCATCTGCCCAAACAGGAACGCTGTGAGCCGGTAGTCCCAATCTCCCTGCACGATGCATCGCAGGGCTTCTTTGGTGGACCGCACCATTTGTTCCACCTGTCCATTCGTGGCTGGGTGAAAAGGTGCTGAACGAATGTGCCGGATTCTGTAGTGAGTCATGAATTCCGCTAACTCTGCAGATGTGAAGGCTGCCCCATTGTCGGAGACTAGGATGTCTGGGATTCTGTGGGTGCAGAGAACCTTCCTGAAGGACTTTATTGCGGCTCTCGATGAGGTGGACGCCACTGGGAGGACCTCGAGCCATTTGGAAAAGGAATCAAACACTAGGAAGAAAATCTGTCCCTGGAATGGGCCAGCAAAGTCCAAGTGCAAGCGGGCCCAGGGTTTGCCAGATGATTCCCACTTGCGTTTGGGAGCTCCGGGGGGATTGGGTCTGGGTCTCTTGGCACGTCTGGCACCAGTTGACAAGGTCCTCTATGTCCTTATCCAACCCACGCCACCAGACGTAGCTGCGCGCTAAGGCTTTCATTCGCACAATTCCCAGGTGGGTTTCGTGTAGTGCAGCTAGCGTGCGCTTGCGCAGGGGCTCAGGGACTACAACTTGGCTGCCCCACAAGAGACATCCCCTGTGTGCAGATAGTTCATCTTTGCGGGAGGCAAACACCGTGAATTCAGGGCCCACTTTCGTGCTGGGCCATCCCCTCCCCACCCAGTTGAGCACACGGGCGAGTACCCAGTCTCGGCTGGTGAACCAGGCTACCTCCGCGACCTGGATGGGGTGGTCAGGCAAGTCATTGATGCAGAGGATGTGATGAGCAGGAGTGGGATCCGGGGCAACCTCTGAAAGCGGAAGGCAGCTGAGAGCATCTGTGTGCCCCATAGCCTTCCCTGGACGGTGTTGCAAGTCGTATCTGTAGCCCGCCAGAAATATAGACCACCGCAGAACCCGGGGAGACATCATCTGGGGCGTTTGGTGGTCTGGGGCGAGGAGACCCAGCAGTGGCTTGTGGTCAGTGACGACAGTGAAGGGGCAGCCATAAAGGTAGTGGTGAAATTTCTTCACCCCAGCCATGACTGTCAGTGCCTCTTTATCAATTGGAGCATAATTGTGCTCTGTTGCCGACAAGGTCCTTGAATAGTAGGCCACTGGCACCTTACAGCCATCCGGCAGCTGGTGACCCATCACTGCTCCCACGCTGTAGGGCGATGCGTCGCAGGTGAGAACCACGGGGAGGGACTCGTCGAAGTGTGCGAGCACTGAGTTGGACACCAACAAGTCCTTAACTGCCTTGAAAGCGGCGGCGTGTCACGGACCCCAGGACCACGTAGCCACCTTATCCAGCAAACGGTGAAGGGGCTCAGCTACTGCCGCTTTGTGTGGCAGGAATGAGTGATAAAAATTGAGCAGGCCTAAGAATGTCTGTAACTCAGATTTTGACCGGGGAGTCGGGGTTTCCACTATGGCTTTTATTTTGTCCTTAGTCAGATGAATGCCAGAAGCATCAACACAGAATCCCAGGAAATCCACACTGGAGACACCAAGGATACATTTCTTGTGTTTCACTTTTAGCCCTGCCTCGCTGAAACGCTGGAGCACTGACCTTAGGTGCTCTGTGAAGAGGTTCTCCGATGGTGCCAAGATCAGAACATCGTCGAAAAATGGGACAACTCCAGGAAGGCCTTTAAGAAGGGAGTCCATTAATTGTTGGAAAATCCCTAGTGCTACGCTCACCGCAAACTGTAGCCGCCGCCCCTTAAATGCTCCCCTGTGAGTCACTATCGTTTGCGCCTCGGCTGACTGCTCATCCACAAGCAGTTGCTGATAAGCCTGTGCTAGATCCAGCTTGCCAAAAACTCGGGCCCCAGCCAAGACTGTGAGGACATGGCTGACCACTGGCACGGGGTATGCATGGTCTTGGAGCGCTTTGTTTATTGTGGATTTGTAGTCCACACAGATTCTAATGTCCCCATTGGGTTTCACAGGTATCACGATCGGGGACTCCCACCTAGTGTGGGGGACTGGCTCCAAAACCCCTTGGTCAACCAGGCTGTCCAACTTGGCCTCTATTTTCGGGCGGAGAGTGAGCGGAGGTGTGCGGTGCTTTATCCAAATGGAGCACACCATGGGGTAGAGGTCAAAAGATACCGGTGGGCTTGTGTATCGCCGGAGTGACCCATCAAAAATCCCAGGAAATTCTTGACAGACGTCACTGAAGTCTCTGAGCCCCAGCTGATTTATGCCCGTCACCGCTAGGCCCAGCACCTTGAACCAAGACAGTCCCAGGAGGCTGGTAAGAGGGGCCTTCACCATGACCAGTTCCAAGAGGCCGTCAAAAGTCTTGTATTGTACGCGGAAGTAGCCTACCCCCTTAATTGCTACGGGGTTCTTTTGGAAGTCCCGTAGACAGAGGTCCATGGATTCTAAGGGGAGACCTCCATTGGGGCAGAGTCTCTGGAGGGTGTCCTCAGATATAATTGACCAGGACAACCCCATGTCCAGCTCCATCATGCAGGGAGTTCCGTCAATGGACACAGTCACGTACAATTTGGGGGTTGCACTTTGGGGTAGGTAGTATACTTGGTTGTGGTTGATGTTTCCTCCATAGTGGTGGTCCATAGCTCCCTGAGGCGACAGGGCAGATTTTCGTGACCGGCAGGCGCGGGCTATGTGGCCTTGTTTGTTACAGGTCCGGCATACTGCGTTCTGGAAACCACAGTTCCTCCTCTCATGAAGGTCGCCGCAGCTTGCGCAAGTGTTGGTCCCAGACTGCTGGGGTTGGCTGCTTGTAGAGGAGCGGCCAGCAGCTGGTTGGTTGCTCTTGGGTCGGTGTCGGCGCTGCTGGAGATAAACCTGATGAGCGCTGTCATCATCTTTGGACGTTCCGAATTCCGAAGTGTGGGAAGCTGGTTGACAGTGGTTGTCTGCCGGTCACACTGCGATTTCTCGAAGGCTGTGGCCGCCTGTAGTGCTGCATCCAGGGTCAGGTTTGCCTGTGGCATCAGTTTCCTGCGGAGCTTCGGCTCTCAGACCCCCCACAGAAATTGCGTGAGTAGGGAGTCTCCCAGGTCCATGAATTCGCATCCGCTGGCGATGCGGCGGAGATCAGTGAGGAACTCTGCAACAGACTCACCAGGCTTCAGTGTTCTTGCAATGAAGTCCATGTGGACTGCCCATTTAGATGGTTTGGGCACATTGTAGTTGTTGAGTGTCATGATGATTTTGTTGTAGGTAGCCGTCTCTAGGGTCTTCAGAACCACCAGGCTTGTGGCTAGCCAGATGGTGGCGACCCCACACGTACTCAGTAGCCAGGATTTCTTAGGCTCATCATCCGTCACCTTCTGTAATTTGAGGAAGTGCATGAGTTGAGCTACCCAGGCCTCCCAGAACTCGGGGTGGTTCGGGTCGAATGAGGTCAGCTGCTGTCCTGGAACTGCGGAAGCCGTGACTTGGAGTGGCGGTGGCAGCAGTGCAGGAACCTGAGACGTCAGTGCAAAGGTTGTGGACTGCGATTCGCTGGCTGGAGCGGTGTGTGGCAGGAGGCTCTCGGGGTTCTCCGTAGTGCCAGTTGCGGTGCTCAGGAGTGGTGGAGTCAGGCGAGTTCAACAGGATCCCACCTTCGTCGCCAGTAAAATGTACTGGAAGCGGCAGCTCAGCATAGTGATTCAGTCAGCTCTTTATTAGGCTACATCGGAATAAATATGCAGAGGCTGGCTGCAAGCCGCCTTTTATTCCTGAACTCACCACACCCAAACCACACACAGCATACACCCCAAACACCATGATAGGTTCTATTTACAAGTCCATAGTCCAGATTGGGCTTCTTTAGGATCCGGGCTAGCCCATTGGTGCGGCCTTTGGATCCACAGTCTCTGTTGTTCTCTTGAACAAAGTTCTGGCCCTTTTGAGACCACATGGTCAGCCATGTGGCGGTAGCCATCTTTCTCAATACATTACACAGACAGAGTAAACAATTAACATAGTTTATTTTATAGGAGGTCAAACAAACAAGGTGCATGAATAATAACCATAAGGGGTGAAAAGAAAAGGAATAAAATGCCCTAACACATCTAAATATATATACTGTCCCTAGTTCACTATCTCAAATGGCCTTAGACTACTCACCCATTCTTCAGGATGAGGGTTTCTTCCCACAGCAGCCTCTCTTCTGGCCCTATTCCTGGGGAAGAACAGCTTTTTCTCTTGTACTAGTTTTTATTCCCCAGCCCTCTTCTTCCCTATTGGTCAAAATCGGTGCCAAACTTTCTGGGGTTTGTAGGCCCAGCCTCTCCTACTGCTAGTCAGGCTCCCTGTGCCTAGTAGGCCTCTGGTGGCACAGCCCAGAACATAACAGTAGCATTACCTGAGCGGAATAAATGGGCTACTGCAGACTAGAACATGCCTCCCATGGTGCAGTCATCAACTGCCCATTCTGTTCCGCAATAGAAGTAGAGTAAACATATACTGGGGAAAGTGCAGAATTAATGGGTTATTTGGGGTTCCCTCCAGGTTTTCTGACATCTGAACTCTCCTGCAACGAAAGGAACTAGGGAGGAATATCTGAACTTGCAGATCCATTTCTACCACTTTTTTTTTAGTTGCTGCCTATATGAGAGCCAGTTTGGTGTAGTGGTTAAGTGCACGGAATCTAATCTGGGAGAACCAGGTTTGGTTCTCCACTCCTCCACTTGCACCTGCTGGATAACCTTGGGTATGCCATAGTTCTGGCACAGCTGTTCTTGAAAAAGAGCAGTTTCTGTCAGAGCTCTCTCAGCCCCACCTACCTCATAGGGGAGGGAAAGGGAGAGGAGTTTATAAACCGCTCTGAGACTCCTTTGGGTAGTGGGCGGGATATAAATCAAATCTCTTCTTCTTCTTCTTCATATGCACATCCATCCACTTGCATTTAAATAAAACCCACCCTTACAGCTTGTCCCATGGTTGAAGCACAACACTAATACAGATGTCACCCCCCCACAGGACAGCCATGCTGGTAACCTGCCACAGGGTGTGTGGTCTGGATGGAATGCTCCGCTACACTTTGAACTGGTACAGTCTGAGGCACCATCATTCTACACCAAGCCACAAGTATGACCATAGCCTATGTCCCTTTACACCAACAACACAGCACCACTTCTGCTTGTAGATGCCTTTGGTGTGTACACATTCTGAGACAGAACAGATCTATAAGTGTTTGGGAGACTTGCATTCAGGCACATAATTTACCTATTTCCATGCTCTACTTCCAGGTAGATTTTCCCGCCAAAATTTTAGTTCCCCTCAGTAACTGAGTCAACCCCAAGTAGCATGTACTTCTTCTTTGTCTTAAAAAAACTAAACTGTACCACCCTGTTCCCAGGGCCAGCCCCAGGTGTCTGGACGCCCTAGGCAGGCCAACCTGTGGCACCCACCCCACCGGGGATGCCAACCTCCCGGTGGGGCCTGGAGACTGGGGGGCGGTGGCCCGAGCGGCGAGACAGTGCCCGGTTACCCCCGCTCCTTCCTTCCCAGCGCTGGCTTGCCTGGGTGCTCTGCAGTTGCGGGGGCCCCAGGCAAGCCAGGGAAGAGGTGGGGGTTACCCCCATCCCTTCCCTCAGAGCGCCAGCTTTCCCGAGCGTTCTGCAACTGCCGGGCGCCCAGGAAAGCCAGGCTCTGCTGCCGCCTCCTGAGCACCGCCAGGGCGCTCTTCACTGGCGGCGGTGGTGGGGAGGTGGTGGCGGGGGGCTTCTCACAGGGGGCGGGGGGCAGTTCCAGATATTTGTCTAGGCTTCTGAACCAGCACAGGAACTTGAGGGAAATACAAGACAGGGAGCTGTCGTGTTTTTAGACCCTTTTAAAATGGCACTTGAGGCAGAATAACTTTCAAAACAGAATAAAGATTTTGTTTAACAGGCAGGGAATATGTGTGTGTGTGTGAAGTCAAGGCTTAGAAATTTGGGGGTAAAACTTTATAATATGTACAGAACTGAAAACTTTAAACATACAAAGGAGTGTTGTAGCTTCTTTTCAGAGATTTCTAGCTCTTTTCCATGAGAGGTACTTTCCTTAGTATGTTTCAGCAATGACACAGAACCTGAAGAATAGAAAAGCCCAGCAGAAACTCATTAACATAACAGGCCACATCCAACAGCAGAAACCTATTAGCATATTAGGCCACACCCCTGACAGCACAGCTCATTAGCCTATTGGGCCACACCCCCATATTACCAGAAGTGTGGTCATCCAGCCACACCCACCTTTTGCTTCTTATTCTACCTTGTTTGTTGTCAAAACCCAGGGCTTTTTTGTAGCAGGAACTCCTTTGCATGTTAGGCCGCACACCTCTAATGTAGCCAGTCCTAATGAGTTTCTGCTGTTGGGTGTGGCCTATTATGCTAATGAGTTCCTGCTGGGTGTGGCCAACTCGGGAGCCAGCCGGAATTCCGTTCCTGTGTGTTCCTGCCCCAAAATAGCCTTGGCTCTTTCTGTTTGGCTTGATTGGGAGTTACAGCCTAACAACCCAGTCACCCTTGCCAAACCTCTCTTCCAGCATCTGTTTTCCGTGTAAAGCAGTCTTTTTGTTGTTGTTGTTAGCTTTCTTAACTCAGAATCACAGTTATCTCTCAGAGTAGTTCTAATACTGTTAGGGTAAAGCAGTCTCTTTTCTCTCTGTAGAAGACCCTTTCTGACTAACCCTGTCAGAACACTGACTCCAGTTATCCTTTCCTCTATCAGAAGACAAAGATCCTTTTCCCTCCAGAACAGTTGTTCTCCGCTAATGCTGGCCAATCAGAGAACATGTAGAGCAGCCAAGCAAATAAGCTCTCCACTCCAGGAAATATTAACTTCTGATCTCCCAGATTCTCTGAAACAAGCAGTATTTTTAAAAAGCACCCCAAACCTGCTTTCCTGTGCAATCCATCACACTTGTGGATAGGGCAGCCAAGCCTCCAGTTGAGACAGGGGATCCCCCACACCAAATTTGTATTCTCTCCCACTGGTTGGAGTGGCAGGGGGATTTAAAAAAAATAAAAATAAAAATACTCACTGGCATTGCCCATGCAATGATGTCACTTCCAGGTATTCCAGCTGTAGCTCTAGGACAGCAGTAGTTCTAGGAATCACCAGAAACTCTATGATAAAACCACAGAGTTTCTGGTAATTCCTAGAGCTACCTCTGACACGTCTGCATATTCCCTGGAAGTAATGTCACTGTACAAGCGATGGTCCCCACACCATTTCCCTGCCCTCACCAGTTGCCAGGTTAAGTCTGGCAGCCCTAGTTGATGCTCAGCAGTATACATATGTTTGACATACAGAAGGTGCCAGCTTCAATCCCCATCATATCCAATTAAAGGATCTCAAGTAGCAAGTCTTGGGGCAAACCTTTCACTGCCAGAGACCCTGAAGACCCACTGTCACTCAAAGTAGAAAATATTGACCTGGATGGTTGAAAGGTAGTTTATTTTATTTATTATTTCAATGTATGTACGACCCCTCTGCCACAAAGTGGGGCTCCAAGCGGTTCACAGCAGTATAAAAACAGGTGTAATAAATATAGTTAAAACAGTATAAAATACAGAGTACAAAAGCAAACAATTTCATATATATTCAGCAATAGATAATCGAACAGTGTGAAAATTAATCCTGGGCAATTGAACAGAATTCTGCTTGCTGATTCCACCTCCAACTTCCATATGTTGACCAGAATGTATTCACAGGACTGCTTTGCCACCTGTAATTGTGCAATGGTATGTCTCTCTCAAAGGAGGGCTATAACATTTTCCTCAAGGGCTCAGCTGAGGCTACCAGGCCAGGTGGAAGAAGGGAGAATTAAGCAACAAGCTAGTCCCCTCCTAAAACATTTAAAGCTGGAAATACAAAGGTTAGGTGAGATCCATAGTGCATCATTTAAATAGTGAAGCAAAAGTGCCTCAGGCAAGGGCTTCAACACTATAATGCTTTTGTGGGACTGGAACAAGAACACAGAAGATCTGAGTCATCTTTATTGCATCTGTTACCTGTACTGTGACTGAGTACTGAGTGAACAGTTGTTCTTGGCTGTTGCAGATCCTTATTTTGCTGTAAAATAAAATAAACATCTCTCTTTATTCTCCCAGCTAGCAGTTTCCTTATTCCATGTGTACCTGAATTCCCTAAGCATTGCCAAATCCAAGTTTATGGCTGAGTACAGACTGGCAGTTTGCTCCGGTAGCCAGCCGTAGCAAAAACACCCCGGAATAAACTATACCGGGTTTTCCCGTTCACACAGCGGGGGCCGCTGCTGGAAGATACGGGACGGAGGCGCGCGGGAGCGTTCAGACTGCCGCGCCGGAGGTGTGCTATATTCGCCGTTTCCCCATTAATTCGGCTGTGGGTGTATGGGTGTATGTGCGCATAAGCGCATTTTGCCGATATTTTTTTTTTGCCCTGCAACGCCGGCACCGCATTGGGCAGTGGAGCGGAGCACAGCCAATCACACCACTGCTGCCTCGTGCCCAACGCGGGTTGCTCCCAGCTTCTTGGCTGCACGTTCAGATTCCCCGGAACTGGAGAAACGCGCGACACACACAGGATTTGCTACAGGTTTTATCAGGTATCTTTTTAATCCGGCGGTGAAGCGCAACAGCACGGGTTGGCTACGGGTGGGGGACGCCAGGCAGATGTGCCTGTGTGAACGCCCCATTTACTCCGGGATTGAATCGTCGTTGACCCGGGTCCCTACCGGGGCAAATTGCCAGTCTGAACTCAGCCTATGTTTGGACCAGTTTCAGACACTGGAACCAAGTTCACACCTGTACATAAGAAAATACTTAATTGATTGCTAGTACTAAGAAGTAAAACCAGAATGTTTTACTCTGCTCTGCTTGCTTCATGGATGCTAAACTATATCAGAATCAGTTTCTCTGTTCAAGTCTGGCATGACCCATCCTTGGCTTCAGAAGTTCATTGGCTACTGTTCTACATCTGCTATATCCATCATATTGATGGCTCCTGTGGATATATTTATTTGCCTAATGTTTTTGAATCCATGGACAGCTGTTCTGACTGCATTATTGTGACTGCATTATCCTTAAAAACGATTTTGTGTGTTTTATTTGAGTTTTGTTTTTTGAGGCAAGCTGTACTCATACTGAAAGAAGAAGCATTAAGTCTGCTGTCTACCAGCTGGCAAACAGGAAGTCAACTTTTCATTTACATCCGCCATCCTGCCTAATTCATTCTTCTCACTCCCATCCTGGGGAGCTTGTAGCTCTTTACATGATGGCTTTAACAGATAATAGCTTTTTTTTTTTTTTTAATTGCCACGTTAAAACCTCTGGCATTAGAATACATTTGATGAGAGTTTCCTCCTTTATCTGAATCCTTTAAATGAACAGCTACAAGTTCCAGAAAGTTCAGTTATATTTTCAAGCATACCGTAGTAATCTTGTAGGAAGCTCTTAATTTATCATATATTTTTAGCTACCATCTTTCACAGTTTCATTTTATGAAACAGTAAAATCCAAGAGAAAGCAGCTTAAGGGCATGGCCAAATTATTTTGTATCTGCTCCTGAACTGCATTAACTAAAATATGGTCTTAAAACATTTTTTAAAATCCTTTATTAAAGAGCTGCATTCATTTAGATAGTGTGTATTTTGGATGTGACACAGGCATCTGATTGGAAATCTGCCTAATGTACTGTTACAGACACATAATCAACAGATGGAACTGTGGGTCACAGCTCTTGGGTGAAGTTAACATAAGGCCATTTCTCTTTAGGAGACTTGATCTGGCTTATGACTTTTTAAAAATTGCTAAGTGTTTTTGAGTAAGCACAGCTTCACCCAGGAGCACAGGAGTCCCCCCTCCCCCATCTAAGTACAAAATTGATAATTCTTGAAAGGGAAGGGGAAGGGGAAAATGTTTGAAGCAAACTGATCTTACCAAGGACACTTCTAGTGATAAAGTGGTTTTTTAATTTGAAGGTTGCTTAACAAGATTGTCTCCTATAGTTGCAAAACTGAAAGAAAGGAGGAGGCAAAAGAGTCTTTCTCCCTTTGTTTGACCTCTGTGAACTCTAAACAGGCTGCCCAGCTCCAGAACAATGAATGAACATATTGCATTCATGTTCATTGTCCTAATGAATTAAAAAATAGACCTTTTTCATTGGGATGGGTGAGGCTGGAAACAGATACACAACCCTGCGTAATGAAAAAAACTCATTGGAAGGCAGTTCATTTTTCTGAATTTCCAGAACATAGGATTTATGAAAAAAAATTCTGAATCCATCCTACATCTCTAGCATTATTACATTTTTAAAATCACATCCTTCCTCTAAGAAGCTCAGGATATCTTCCATGGTTCTCTCTTTCCAGTGTTATATTACAACAACCCTCTGACATTATTAAGCTGACTGGGCCAAGTTCATCCCATGAGTTTTATTAGTAAGCTGGGATCTGAAATCAGGTCATCCAGTCTTACACATTCTAGCCGTTACACCACACTGGCAAAAAACCCACCAAAAAACGCTGCCAAAATGGCCTCCATGTGTCACATCTTCTCATTTGCTCTTATGTAGCTTTGCTTGCCTGTGAAATGACATCACTGTGTGTGTTTTCCAGTCTAAAGCGAGCAGCTGCCAAAGGCAGGGAGCGGGGACAGGAAAACATTATATGACAATATCACCTCACAAGTAAACAAAACTACACAGTAGAGAAAGGTAAGAATGTGACACAGGGAGGCAGTTTTCCATGGCTTTAGTGGCTTGTTCCTTAGTAACTTGTGTGGAATGTTTAGACAAAAGTTTGATGGCTTCCATGTCTAGCCTGAGGAAGCTTTCATCTTCTTTTGGAAATAGTTACCAATTCACAGTACAAAACAAACCTGCCCCATGATCAGTTTTAAGGGAAGCTAGAATGCATTTTTACTGTTGCAGCATATTATAAAAAACTAGTTCTTATGACAGCCATGGACAAGTTGAAAGAAGTAATGCCAATAACATTAAGCATTGTACAGTTAATAATCAGAAAGGTGTGCAGAAGAGATTACTTTGAAATTGTTTTCTAAACTACCAATACTGGATTTCTAAATAAAGTCCCATTAGGGAAATATCAGAAGGTGAAAAGTTTGTACAAACATCTGCTGCCAAACATGTGGAATCCTGGTGAGTTCAGGCACAGACATGGATTAGATGAACATATGCTGTGAGTTAAAATGGAAAAGATATAGAAATTCATCAGCAAATGATACCACAATTACAACCCCTCTTAATAATATGTGAACAATTAAACAAAAACACTTCCTATGTGCCAAAGCCAGATACTTTATGAAAGTTAGATGATGGATTATCCATATATTTCTTTACTTAGGCATTCACAGAAATTAATTTATAAGTATTGGATGACCTTTCTGCCTCTTTGCTTAATTGCTTTTTGCTAATCACTAATACTAAAGATAATTCCAAAGGTTAAAACAACAGCACATTGGCTGAACAGTTTGCAGTTTATTAAACGGTATATCATTTGGGGTGGAATGGAATTTTTAAAATTATTGATTTATTTAAGCTTATATCCTGCCCTATTTTAAAAGTGTGGATTCCATCAGAGGTACACAGACTATAATACTACAGTAGCATTTACTACATATGGAATGATATTCTAGAGGCTTTTAAATATGGAAGACCTTCAAAATTCTCATTTGGCTGGGCATTAAATACACAAACTGTGTTTGTTGTGTCAAATTTCTAATTGCTCTGGTACCACTCCAGAATTCAATGTTCATCCCTCCAGCCCAGTTTGCCATTATGCTCACTCTTCACTGAAGTTCTGCTCTGCATTGTGCTATCAAAAAGAATTATCCTGGCAATGGCTAGCATCAGGTCAGCATCAGCAACAGGGGTGAAGCCAAATGTCACCACTCTTTTGCTCCTATGATCAACAACAACGAAAAAATATACTTAACGATTCAACAGCCAAAGAAGATTCATTCTAAGATGAAGGAATTCACCTATGGTTTAACTAATGGGAGAAGGTATCTTTCCAAATTTGTAAGTTTGTTTTGTTATAAAAGATGGATAAAACTGAAAGTGTATGCCCATCATCATTTCATAGATGAAAATATGGACATTTGAGTATTTGTAACAACAGCTTTCCACAGTGAGGTTCACTGCCTGAGTTCTATCCATTCCTCAACTACACTTCTGCTGAAGGCCCCTCTCCACCAGCTCTGTGTCATGTTCCTTTACTTTGAAGGAGCCTTTGTGGGACTGTTTCTGAAGCAGGGTGTGCTCACCTTCGGTAAGCTGGGAACTGTGACTGGAAAACATCTGATTAAGCCCCATACAGAAGCTCTGAGGAAGCTAAATATGGATAGATGCTGTAGTGCAAAGGAAGGAGAGGTTCAGCTCTTCCTTCTGGCATCATTTCCCAAACTGGAAATGGCCCCCAAGCAGCTGTTCATAGTTCAGAGGGGGGAGATGTTGGAAATATGTGTTGCAAGGTCTAAAATTCAGTCATTATAGGGTTAAATGTGTTTATCTTGTGTCCTATTGTTTAGACTGACCTGGAAGGGAACATGGCAGAAAGCTAATGGGAAGAGAGCCCAGGAAACTGAAACCTATTTACTAACAATCATTGGTTAATGCATTCAGGTGATTTCCTTCTAGGGGTCAAGAAGAAGAATCTCCATTGTTGTAGACCATGTGGTTGAAGTGTAAAGATATAGTCTTAGGTGTCTTTGTTGCTTTGTAGATTTTCTGAGAACACTTCCCTTAGAAATAAAGGTTTTTACATAGAAGAAACTGCCTCCTCTCCAATGAAGCAAAGATCCATTGCAATCTCTATCTAACTATTTTGCCAATTTTTCCAACAGAAGACAGGTGTAATACAATTCCCCCCAAACAGCATTGAGTTCTGAGGTAAACTATAAACTATGTTCAAATTCTTACTTTCTTGTTTTAAATTAAAAGCTGTTTTGGGGGAGGGAAATCAGGGGCCTGTATGAGTGCATCAGCTGCCATTGCCCCTGCACACAGCACAACAGCAGCCATAGTACTTGCACTCAGTCTGTCTCCCTTATGAGGCAGTGAATGTTATATCACCCTTATGAGGAGGGAAGTCTAAAATGCCACAGTAACCATTGTGCCAGCATCTGGACTGTCCTCATAAGGACAAAACAACAGACACTGTCTCACAAGGAGGGGAGCCCAGGTATGGGTACAGCAGCTGCTGCCACATTTACACCATGGTCAGAGATAGGAAATGACACAAGTCTTTTTCCAGAGCCTGTTTCATTTCCCAGTCCATCCCTAAGCAATGTATGTTTGGGCACATTCTTACAAACCAGATGAAAAGAAAGAGTTTCCCAATTTTCTTCTACATGGAGTTTGTTCAGCTGCTGACAATGAAGTTATTGTTTTAATGTCCTCTGAACAGGGACAACACTTCTGAAAATGTTTTTTTCTTTTTCTTTTTTAAGGACAGAGTTCATTTTCAGCTTGGGAGGGTTTTTTTCTTCTTGTCCTGAAAAAGTAGAGAACAGCAAATCCTTTTCTCTACAAACAAAATGTGCTACTTCAGTGCTCTCAGTAATTTCCATAGACGTGCCTAAATTGTTCAAAGCGTTAGAGGTGTAGCAGATGCCAAAAAAACTATACTTGGAAAATATATTATGCTTATATGCATATATTTTGATTGAAGGAACTTAATGCTGTGTGCTGGCAGTTAGGCATCCTGACAGCAGCCTCTTTGTCGACTTCCCACACACAGCGTTGCATAGGGACCCCCTTCCTGATCCATGACACACTCTGATATTCCACTCTTGGAAAAGTGCTTGCTTGGGCCACCTCTTGAACAAAGCCAGCCAAAGCAATCTGGAAACTTTGGTGCATTTAAATGACATGGACTTGATGGCTCAGCACTATTTCTTTGCAGTTCTGTGTTTTTAGAATCCATACACTTATGAACTCTTGCAGACAGTCTCCAGCTCATACTTATCTTCTCAACACCTCCTGTGTGCATTTAATTCTTAATGCCATACTTCAATCAAACTTCAGGCTGCTGCCTCTCAACAGGCCACTGGCTCCTCTATCCTTAAGGGAGCTTTTCCCTTCCTGGCTGGGAATATGTAAGACAGAATGCTTGATCTTCCTTACTTGTTTTACCTTTCACTCCAGATGGCACTGGTCTGTAAACAACTGACCATACCAGGGGCAAAAGTGATGGTCTCATTGTAGAGAGCTCTAAAATACAATGCTAGGAAGGTCTGTCCAGTGGGCTGAAAAAGCAAAAGCTAGGAAAAGGGTGGTGGTGGCTAGTGACCACCATACAAGCTGTCTTAGGGATCCTGGTACCCATAGAGCTGTAGTGAGGAGGATAATAGGCCAGTAGAAAAGCTGGTCAGATCCAACCCATAGTAGGCAGGCTATTTGGAAATCCATTCAAAGGGAAATGAGACGGAGCAACAATGTAGACTGGTGTGGGGGGGCGGGGCAACAAAAGGTACAAGGCTGACAAACAAACAAAGCTAAAACACCCTAGAAAATCACAACAGGAAAGAATCTGGACTTTGGACCAAGTCTTGACTTGGTATAGTCCTGACATGATATAGCCAGAGCAGTTTAAAAGAATTAATGTGCTGTTTGTGGATGAAGTTGGTTCCTGGTTATACACACCTCTACACCCCATGGTAAGCTTTGGGTCATTCTGGATCATATGTCCACATGATAAGGAAGCAGTCCCCTCCAAGGTCCTCTTTGGGAGCATTCAGACTGAGCCTAAGGGGAAGCCAGGAAGGCCATCAAGCTCAACGGGGCGCTCAAATTTAGCCCCTTTTTGGGCAATTGATAAGCTTTGCAACTTGTTTTTGTTTTTACATGTATCATGTGCTGTCATTTTAAATTTTTTATTATGGCCAGGGCTCTTCAACAGCTGGAAGTGGCCAGAGATCTTCTGGACCTCTGAGAGGAGCTGTCCATACAACATTCATCCTTTAATCATCCACATGCCATGTTTCCCTCAGTTTGTTGTGATCCTTCCCAAACCAGGTTTGGTATAATCTTTTTGGAAAGACTCTAATGAGACTGTGTTTGTATACCGTATGGATGGGAAGGTGTGCAGTTTTGCAAGTTCCATGCACAATATCACCATTTTGCTTGACTCACACGTAAACCCCATGGGCACCATTTTCCCTGCACTAAAATTGGTAGTTCATATATTGCTATAGTATTATAATGTTATAATGATCTATCATTAGTGACGGACTTACTGGATCATTGGAACGCTGTCAAGGTTGTTTATCTGGATTTCAGTAAAGATTTTGACAGGGTTCCCCATGATATTCTGAGGGATAATCTAGAGAACTGTAGACTCTAGGATAGTTAAGTGACTAGGGGACTGGTTGGAAAAATGCACTCAGAGAGTAGTTGTCAATGGCATTTCATCTGAATGGAGGGAGGTGTTGAGTGGAGTGCCACAGGGCTCAGTTCTGGACCCAGTACTTTTCAATATTTTTATAAATGATCTGGATGAGGGGTTGGAGGGACTAATTCAATCTGCAGATGACACCAGATTGGGAGGAGTACTGAACACTTTGGAATACAGAGACAGAATTCAGCAAGATTTGCACACACTAGGGAAGTGGATGGATGTGAACAAGATTAAATTGAGTGAGGTTAAGTCCAGAGTTCTACATCCAAGTAACAAAAATGAGAAGCATGCATACTGGATGGGGGATACATTTCCAGGTAGAAGTGTGCATGAACAAGGTCTTGGGGTATGGGTGGACTGTAAGCTACATATGAGCAGTCAGTGTGATGTATTGGAAAAAAGGCTAATGTGGACATGGAGTGTATCAACAGAGGCATAACACCCAAATCACAAGATGCCATAGTTCCACTGTACACTGCATTGGTCAGACTGCACCTGCAGTACTGTGTGCAGTTCTGGAGGCCTCAGTTCAAAAACGATGTGGACAGAATGGAGCCGATGCATAAGAGAGCAAGGAAGATAGTTGGGCCTATGAGGAAAGGCTGAGGGACCTGGAAGGCTGAGGGACCTGGAAAAGTTCAATCTGGAGAAGAAAGGGTTGAGGAGGCACATGATTGCACTCTTTAAATATTTGAAAGGTCGTCACTTAGGGGAGGGCAAGGAGCTGTTCCTGTTGGCAACAGAAGATAGGATCTGCAATAATGCATTTAAATTACAAGCAGAAAATTACCGTCTGGATATTAAGTTTGTGTGTGTGTTCTGTTTTGCAGTAAGAGCGGTTGAGCACTGAATTGGCTACCTAGGGAGGTGATGAGTGCCCCCTCACTGGCAGTTTTCAAGCAGCAGCTGGACAAACACTTGTCAGGATGGTTTAGACTGATCCTGATTGAGCAGGGGGCTGGACTAGATGGCCTGTATGGCCCTCAAGGAAGAGCTGCAGCTGTTGTACCAAACTTAACCAACACCTTTTAGATCTGTGTTTGCTCCATCTCCAAGTATGAATCTAATAGAACCTTGTGAGATTGTCCTTCTACATAAGGTAAAAATAAGACGAGCCCTACTGGATCAGACCAGTGGTCCATCTAGTCCAGCATCTTGTCTCACAGTGTAGTTTATCAGTTACCCTGGATTGCCAAAAAACAGCATAGAGGCCGAGGCTTTCCGCTGATGTTCAGAGGTTTATTGCCTCTGAAAGTGGAGGTTCCCTTTACTGTCCATGGCTAGAGGCCAGTGATAGACCTATCCTCCTTGAATCTGTCCAATCTGCTTTTAAAGCTGTCTATGCCTGAGGCCATCACTACATCTTCTGGCAGCATTTTAAAGCAAGTTCCACATTTTAATCACTTGTCTGTCTTGAATCTACTACCCTTCAATTTCACAGGACGTTCTCAATTTCTAGTATTTGGGGAGAGTAAAAAAAGTTCTCTCTGTCCCCTCTCTCTCTCCCCTATGCATAATTTTATAAACTTCTATCATGATCCTCAGTAACTTTTTTTCTAAACTGAAGTGACTTTAGTTTATCCTTTCCTCATAAGAAAGGTGCTCCAACCACCTAACTCATCTTGGTTGTCATCTTCTGTATTTTTCCAGCTCTGCAATGTTGATACCAGAACACACAGTGTTCCAGATGAGGCCATACCATAGATTTCCCCCTATCAAGTCACAGCTGATTTATGGCAACCCTGTGGGGTTTTCAAGGCAAGAGACATCCAGAAGTGGTTTGTCATTGTTTGTCTACATGTCACAACTGTGGTATCCCTTGGTGGTCTCCCTTCCAAATACTGTCTAGGGCTAACTCTGCTTAGCTTCTGTGACCTGACAAGATTGGGCGAGCCTGGGTGATCTAGGCCAGAGTCGTGGAGAGAAGAAGAAATTGGATTTATACCCTGCCCTTCACTCAGAGTCTCATAGCAGCTTACAATCTCCTTTCCCTTCCCCACAGCAGACACCCTGTGAGTTACATGGGGCTGAGAGAGCTTTTTTGGGGACTGTTCTTGAGTGAACAGCTCTGAAAGAACTTGTGACTGACTCAAGGTCACACCAGCAGCTGCATGTGGAGGAGTGGGGAATCAAATCCAGTTCTCCCAGATTAGAGTCTGCGCTCTTAACCACTACACCAAACGGGCTGTCTGCGAAGAGACACAATATTGGCTGTTTTATTTTCAACTCCTTTCCTAATAATCCCCAGCACACAGTTTGCTATTTCCAGTGCTGTGGCACACTGGGTAGACACTTTTATTGAGTTATCCACTACAACCTTGAGGTCTCATTCCCTCTCAGCAAGTTCAGACCCCATTAGCATATAGTCGAAGTTGGGATGTTTTGTTCCAGTGTGCATCTCCTTACACTTACCTACTGTGGGCATCTGCCATACCATCAGGTTTGGGCATAGCCAACATATGCTCCAGAGTCCATCTTGGGGACCTCAGATTAGAGAGGGGAAGGGTTAACAGCACCATAGGTTTTCCTTCTCTTTTTCTTATACCTCCTCTGAATCTGGTTAGCTAACAGGAGAACTAACTAGTCCTCTCAGGCCTGAGTCTGCGCTCTTATGAGGAAGACTCCCTGGTGTATGTTCACTCCTTCCTATTCATATCTGCCTGAGGGTTACCCTAACCTCCTGGATTGATTGGAAGGAGTTATGGCCTATGTGATTGGGCCAAGCCAGTCTCCTGCCTTGCCCTCCACCTCCTTTAAATGGCTGCCTCACCTCCCCCCATCCAACTGGTGCCACTCCATGTGGCAGCTGGTTTTCTCTTGCCTGGTTTAAGTGGGCCTGCCACCTGGAGGAAAGGACAGACTGCCCTGCTGTGACAACTGGCAGGGGCGGGGCTGAATTCTGCAGGCTGTTCCAGGTGACCCTCTCCTCTTCATCTCTAGTAAGTATGGGAGCACTGGGGCTACCCTGGATGCCTATATTGAACTTCATTTGCCATATTGTTGCCCCGCTCACCCAATTTTTGGTGATCCTCCTTCACAGTCAGCCTTGGTTTTCACCATCCTGAATAAGTATTATCTGCAAACCTGGCCATTATATTGCTCACCCCCAGTTCCAGAGAATGCAATCAGATTCCTGCTTTAGTATGGCATCTGGTGACACTTTCTCGCAGAATTCTTCATTCTGCTTTTCCATGTGTTATTTGGGCTACTGGGTTTATTTGAAATAATGCTGAATGCCTTTTCCAGCCACAATTCTTAAACTGAGAGGAAAAGTTTGCTAGCATTTCTCTACCATGTAAACTCTTACTCCATTTTTAAAATCAGAATAACTGCAGTCTCTCAGCTACCCACCTCTGCTATGCACATCTCAATTCAAAACTGAGTGTCTGTGTTCATAGATACCCTGCAGTTTGATGTGGTCACTTATACCTTTCAGAGGTGACCACATCACATTTTCGGTTTTCAATTATTTTTGTGACGAAGGTTTGTATGAACATTTTTTAAAACAGTGCTTTACTGTTTGGTATTCCTGAGACTCCCACCACTAATCTAGAGTTTGCATTTCCTCAGGAGCAGTTGGATGTCAGTGCCAAAGCAATTGTCCTTTACTGAACTGAGGACAGCTGTGTGTGATCTCACTGGTTCCTCAGTCAATATGTGGTTCCTCCACCCTTCTCTTCTGGTGTTTTCAAGCACGATCTAATTAGTGTTTCAAATTTCTCCAAGGCCAAAAGCATTAAAGGGATGATTGGGGGATTTGGAGTAACTAGATGGCTAGAGTTTCCTGATAAAATGTAGCATCTTTCATGATACCTACTTCCTGTCAATAGGGCAAAAGTCATTAAAAAATTAAATGGAAGAACAGGAAAGAGGAGGAAAAAAATAGACAAGTAGAGCAAGAAAAGCAAAAATGGTAGTGGCTGAAATGTGCACCTTCCCCACCTGCTTCTTAATTTGTTTTAATTGCTATACTATAACTTTCCACTCTTTTCAGCCAAAGGCATGGCACATGTCTTTTCCTTAAAGAACTAGAGCAACATTTAATTCATAGACTTCTTACCATCCATCACCATCATGCTGACAGATTTCAAACCCATCCCTATCTCTGCAAAGGCTGCTAAAGGAGCCAAGAGTCTGGTTATTTATATTATGAGAGAAGAGGGCTCTTATCAGGCAACTGGGTGCAATTCATTGTTTCCCATATGAGTGATGACAAGCTTCCTTCCTCCACACTTATATTTAAAATCTGACTAATCGTTGATTTTTTTAAAAAATACTATAGCACTTAATAGTCAAGAAGAGGAAATATGGGTCTTGCTCCTCTTTAGAAGGGGCAAAGAAAATGGCAGCCTGCAGGAGATTCAGAAATTCCAGTGAAAGACCCTTGCATTGCTTGTGTTAAGTATGAGACTCAACAACAGGATTCAGCAAAAAGTGATTTCAGCTTTATTTAACAGCAAGACTTCAACTCAGGAACACACAACAAACAAGTGGAGCACAGCTCCCTTTTTAAACTCTCCCGGGCTGTCAAAGCCACACCCACAGTTAGGTAAAGGCCAATCACAACACAGAGATAAAGGCCAATCATAACACAGGGATAAAGGCCAATCAGGACTGTTCCCTCTTTGCAACATATTTACAAGATGATTGGTTCTGTACAGAGGTTTCTTAGAAACCAGCCAATAGTAATGCCACAGCTGAAGAGCCACATTTAAAATCAAGCTTAACATAGTAATGTATAGCCCAGATTCACATTCCAATACATAACAGCTTGCCTCCCCATGACAAATCAAAGCATACATTCAAAATTACGGGAAACACCACAGCCTGGTTCAGACATGTAGTAGGCCCAACACAACTGAAAACATAAATGGGGCTGTCAGGTTTGAAATCAAGTAGATCCAGTCATTCTTGCACAAAGAAAGGTTTATTGGATTATCTTGCTAAAACCCACAGTAGGAGGTCATTGTCAGGAATGGGGGGCAAAGCAAAGCAAGCTAACTTATAGTGTGATGCAATGAAGCGTCTAGCAAATAGAACTTGAGCACTCGTGCGGGAACTCCCGGCGGGAGAAATACTTCATGAGCGGGAGACTACTCCCCCCCTCCCCTTGCCTTCCCAGGACTGGAAAATTCTCAGCAAAACAAGAATAGTCCAAAGCCTACATTCAAGGCCACCGTGATAAGGAAAAGCGGCAGGGAAGAAGCTCCCACGTTTCTGCCTGCATAGCTACGCAAGCGCAAAGCGGGGTAGGGAACATAAAACAATGGATTCAGTGAGAAACATCAAAGGCATTTTCTGACATTCTGCCCTTCCCAAAATACCACCCACCCACCACTCAGGAAGGAGAGAATGAGGGCCCCCCAGGTTTATTAGGGTATCTAGTGTGAAATTCTTTCAGGTGATCAGGTGCCTTGATATCAGATACTTTCACCCACTCCCTGTGTTGGGGCCCAAAGTGTACCCATTGAATAAGGTACAGGAGTTGTCCACGGAGAATCTTAGAGTCCAAAATGTCAGCAATTTCGTAGTGCTCCTCATCGTCAACCATCAAAGGGGGGGGAGGTGCCGGAAGTCCAGCTTGCCATTTAGTCGGGGGTAACGCAGGTTTGAGGAGGCTGTAATGGAAAATTGGATGTATTGCTTTAAGAGATTTAGGCAAATCTAGTTGTACAGTTACTTGATTTATACATCTCAACACTTTGAAAGGACCAATATATTTCCAAGCAAGTTTCCGGGACTGTTGCGCTAGCCTTAGGTTCTTGGTTGACAGATAGACCGAGTCTCCCGGTTGCAGTTTCCAGCCACCTGCCCTCTTTTTGTCTGCCTGTTTTTTGTACTGTGCCTTGGCCTCATTCAATGTCTCAACAATTAGGGGCCAAGAGTCCCGGAAAGTTTTACACCATGCTGAGGCTTTCCCAACAGTTTCACCAGGCTTCAAGAAGGGAAGAGGGGGGCTGTCATAACCCATGGCAGCTTTGAAGGGTGACATCTTCGTTGAAGCGTGCCATGAGTTGTTGTACGCAAACTCCGCCAGTGGCAATAAATCTACCCAATTGTCTTGTTGATAGTTAGAAAAACATCTCAGGTATTGTTCTAAAGTCTGGTTTACTCTCTCCGTTTGCCCGTCTGTTTCAGGGTGATAGGCAGTACTGAGAGCACGTTCAATACCCATTAGAGTCATTAACTCTGACCACAACTTGGAAACAAATTGAACCCCCTGTCGGAGATTATCTTGAGTGGTAAAGTATGTAGCCTGGCAATGTGTTGGAGGAAGGCTTTGGCCAAGACTTTGGCTGTTGGCAGACTGGGGAATGGTATAAAGTGAGCTTGCTTAGAGAATAAATCCACTACCACCCAAATGACCGTCATATGTCTAGAGGGGGGAAGATCTGTGATAAAGTCCATAGAGATTACTTCCCAGGGTCGGCTCGGGGTGGGTAGAGGCTGTAAAAGACCTGGAAGTTTTCCCGGTCTGGCTTTGCAACGATTGCACGTCGGACAGGATTGTATATAGAGGGATAAATCCTGTTTCATTCGGGGCCACCAGAAGCCACGTTGCAGCAGTCGTAAGGATTTTACATATCCAAAGTGCCCCGCAGATTTTGAGTCATGGACTGTCTGCAACATTTGGGATCAGGTAGCTTCAGGGACAAAAATTTTATTTCCCCTGTACCAGCAGCCGTTCGGACCACATTTCACATCCTCCCTGGCTTGTAACTCACTTGTCTCCTGTGTGGTGATGTCAGTGACAAATTGTTTTTCCCAGGTTAATGCCTGGATGAGATTCAATTGTGCTCGTTTGGTTTTACGGGTTACAACTGCACCAACCAATTGTTCAGGGGTGAACATAGACTCTCGTATTTCGGTCCTCTTACAGAGGTGTTGGGGAAGGCGGGAGAGAGCGTCTGCCAGATGATTGGCTTTACCTGGGAAATGGTGAAGGGTGAATTGAAATTTGGAGAAAAACTCAGCCCACCGGAATTGTTTTGCATTTAGATTCCGGGGTTTTCGCAGTACCTCAAGATTTTTGTGATCAGTCCAGATTTCAAAAGGTACTTGGGACCCCTCTAACCAGTGTCTCCAGGTGATCAATGCTAAACGTATAGACGCAGCTTCTTTATCCCAAATGGGCCAAAATCTCTCTGTATCATTGAATTTTTTTGATACATAAGCAAGGGGTTGTAATTGCCCCTGAACATTCTCTTGCAAAATCACCCCACCCATAGCGGTATCCGACGCGTCCACTTGGACCACAAACTTTTTTGTCTCATCGGGGTGTGCTAGTATGGGTTCAGACGTGAATAACTGTTTTAGTTGTTCAAACGCTTCCTGACACTGAGGGGTCCAGTTCAAAGGGGCCCCTGGCACCGAAGCCTTAGATCCCCTCCCCTTAGTTTTTAGCAGTTCCGTGAGGGGAAGGGCTACTTGGGCAAAGTGTGGCAGGAATTGACGGTAAAAATTGGCGAACCCGAGGAAACTTTGGAGCTGTCGCCTGGTTTTGGGGGGTTCCCACATCAATACATCCTGGACCTTTTTTGGGTCCATTTCCAACCCCGCGGAGGATATGCGGTACCCCAAAAAGTCAATGCACTCCTGGTGAAATTCACATTTTGACAGTTTGACAAAAAGTTTGTGTTCTAATAGCTTTTCCAATACTTTTCGCATAAGGGTAGTGTGGGATTCTTGATCCGGGGTATAGACCAAGATATCATCCAAATAAACAACCACCCCCTTGAATAAATAGGGGTGTAACACTTCATTGATTAAGTTCATGAAGACCCCTGGTGCCCCCTGTAAACCGAAGGGCATAACCCGATATTCAAATTGCCCCAGCGGGGTATTAAAGGCAGTCTTGTATTCATCCCCCTCTCTGATACGAACCCGAAAATAGGCATCTCGTAAATCCAGTTTAGAAAACACTTTCCCTTAGCCACCTCTGCCAGTAAGTCTTTGATGAGGGGCATTGGGTAGGCATTAGTCGCAGACACTGCGTTCAGTCCCCGGTAATCCGTGCAGAGTCTGAGCCCCCCATCTTTCTTTTTACAAAACAATACAGGTGCTGCAAAAGGGGATGATGCTGGTCTAATAAATCCACGGGCCAGATTCTTATCAATAAAGCGGCGTAGTTCTTCTTTTTCACTTGGACTCATGGCGTAAATTTTCCCTTTTGATAATTTCTGGCCCGGAAGAATTTCAATCGCACAGTCGGAGTTACGGTGAGGGGGTAGTTCATCAGCTTCCTCCTCCTCAAAAACCCTGGTTACATACCGGTAATCCTTAGGGATGCGGTTAAGGTCCTCCGTGGCTAAACAAGCTCGTGGAGGTTCATTGCATGGAGGATTTCCCCACCCTGGGTCCCATTGGTGTTCTGTACATTTCGGGGAGATAAACTGTACGTTCCCTTCCTCCCATAGAATGTAAGGATTATGTCCATGTAACCAAGGGCTACCCAACACTAAGGGAAACTGGGCTTGAGGGGCTATTACGAACGAGCGTAGCTCCCAGTGGTCACCAATGCCTACTCTTAAAGGAACAGTCTCAAATCGGCATGGTTCCTTCATTGGAGACCCATCCATTTGCGTGAAAGTTATTGGGTCTTTCAAGTGGACCACGGCTGCCTCCAACCCCATAACCATAGACGGGTTTATCAGGTCCCTCCCGCACCCTGAGTCAATGAGGGCTCGAACCCGAATATGGGTCATCATTGCTGGGTTCATCACCAGAACAGTCACAAAGAAGAGAGAGGGGTAATTGCTCACCAGTTTAGGCGCCTCAGGTGCTGGGTCCTGCTGTGTAGCGCCATTCACAAACAGGACCATTTCGTTTCCCTGCATCTCACTCTCCTCCTCCAGCATCATGGTATCCGCTTGGTCGGGGCTAGCAAAAAGAGCCCGTGTATTGCGTGGTTTCGCTGTACCTTTCCTTGGGGTAGGGGTTGTCCACCTTCTGGGCTCCTCTTGTGGTAGAGCTCTATTGGGATCCCCTTTCGGGCAGGATGCGGCGAAGTGCCCCTTCTCCCCACACCGCAGGCAGAGGCCCTGTCGCATACGCTGATCTCTCATTCCACTTGGGGTGGACGTTGGTTTGGGTCTGGCTTGGCCTGCCGCAAGACTTGGACGGTTGTTACCCAAAGATAGATCCAGTTTCATCATACGTAAGCGACTTTCCGCCTTTTCGGCTTCCTCCATCCAACCCTGGAGGGTGCGAGGTTGCTGAGAGCTGAGGACATTATTGCGGACGTCTACGGCTAATCCCATTCGATATTGTTGGGCCAAGACTGCATCAGTCCAGTCTCGAATTTTCACGGCGTGCCTTTGAAACTCCCTTGAATACTCCCGCACTGAGAGTTTGCCTTGTCTGAACGTGCGAAGGAAGGCTTCAGCTTTTTGGGCCGCCCCCGGGTCCTCGAAACGGTTTCTCAAGGCCCACATGAAGTCATCTACATTCCCCAACTCTGCTGCCTCCAGATCATGAAGGGCTACATACCAACTAGTAGCACTCCCCCGGAACCTGGATGCGATAAACTCCACCTGTTGCTCTTCGTCTGGGAATACATAGCCCCATCTTTGCACAAATTTCCCTACTTGCAATATGAAAAATGACACAGTCTCTGGATCTCCATCAAATGTGATCTCAAGCATGTCCTTGGGGCGAATTACTGGGGGGGCCGGCGCCATGACCGGTACTGGAACTGGCTGCATGAGGGGTGCTGGAGCAGGGAGTTGAGGCGGAGGTAAAGCTGGCGGCTGGATAGGTCCTGGTTGCCCTGGCCCGGGTGCTGGTGCTGGGACGACCAGGGGAGGTGGGACTGGTGCTGGCTGGCCCGGCCCTGGCCCCGGGGGAACTGGTTGGCCCGGTCCTGGACCCGGTGGTGCTGGTTGGCCCGGCCCCGGGCCCGGGGGAGCAGGAGGCGGTCGTCCCGGTAGCAACGGTGGTGCGGGGGCTGGTACCGGTCTAGGTTGCGTCAGCGGGTGAGCTCGAATTGCTTGGTCCATCATCTGTGGTAGGGATTGCATTAGTTTGCTCATGTCCCTTACCAGACGTCGGGTATCCTCTTGAATAGAGTCCATGCGGGCATCGGTATCTGAACCGGACCCAGTTCTGGGAGATCCTCGAGACAACCTCCCTTGGGGAAGTCCGAAACTACCTCTGGGATCCAAAAGGCTGTCCCGGCTCTGGCTTCCCGGCATAGTCCAGGTTGTCTGGGTAGTATCCAACAGGTTCTTAGTCCAATCGCGGGATCTGCGATAGGTCACCCCTTTATCCCAGGGTGTTGGGGCTCCCGGCACATAGGTTCGTGGAACCGCTCCTCCTTGACTCTGTATTGGCCCGGCCGGGCTGTAGATTGGGAGAGTGTACGGAGCACCCATTGTGCCGATCGATGGCGGGGTAACCAACCCGACTGCTGATTGTGGTGTTGGTGCTGCCAAAACTGTAGTTGTAGTCACCGGAACAACAGTGGTGGTCGGGACAGTGACCACTGGAGCTGCCACGGTAGTGACTGGGACCGTGGCTCCTGAAGTAGTAGTCACTGGAACTGCGCCCGTGGCTCCCGAAGTAGTAGTCGCTGGAGCTGCGCCCGAGGCTCCCGAAGTAGTAGTCACAGGGACTGCGCCCGTGGCTCCCCTCCCAGCTCCGCTCATCGTGGTAGACGGCGGAAACTGACGGTGGAGGGAATGATATGATTCCTGACAATTTCTGTCAGGTTTGAAATCAAGTAGATCCAGTCATTCTTGCACAAAGAAAGGTTTATTGGATTATCTTGCTAAAACCCACAGTAGGAGGTCATTGTCAGGAATGGGGGGCAAAGCAAAGCAAGCTAACTTATAGTGTGATGCAATGAAGCGTCTAGCAAATAGAACTTGAGCACTCGCGCGGGAACTCCCGGCGGGAGAAATACTTCATGAGCGGGAGACTACTCCCCCCCTCCCCTTGCCTTCCCAGGACTGGAAAATTCTCAGCAAAACAAGAATAGTCCAAAGCCTACATTCAAGGCCACCGTGATAAGGAAAAGCGGCAGGGAAGAAGCTCCCACGTTTCTGCCTGCATAGCTACGCAAGCGCAAAGCGGGGTAGGGAACATAAAACAATGGATTCAGTGAGAAACATCAAAGGCATTTTCTGACAGGGGCCACCAATGGACCTGCTGTCTGGTGGAGATAGCATAAACACAATGATAATTAGGGTTGCTAACTCCATGTTGGGAAATTCCTGGAGATTAGGGAGGGGGAGCCTGGGGAGGGCAGGGAGGGATCTACTGGGGTATAATGCCATAGAGTCTGACCTCTGAAGCTGCTAGTTCCTCCAGAGGAACTGATCTCTGTATTCTGGAGATCAGTTGTGACTCTGGGAGAGATCCAGGCCCCACTTGGCAACCCAACATATGAATTAGAGCTCCTATGCAGGGCCTAAACATGGAGCTGTTGTGATCTCTGGAATTATGATGGTTCTTTTTGAAACCATGTTGCCAGGTATACACCACATGTATAGGCACTAGGTGTATAGGCATCACCCTCAGCCCCTACACCTGTGGCATCAGCACACAAAGGCAGCATCCATGTGTTCCCTCCTGTGACTGGGCACATTGCTTTGCTAACATTGCCAGTCATGCGAGGGGGTATGTGTATGGAGGTTGAATTCACGCATGGGTGCTGTGCTCATAAGCCAGCACTCATGTAGTGCACATATTCCCACTTTTCCTTTCTGCAGGTTCAGTCAATACAGGCAGAGGTCATGGTAAAGGGCTATAGAACGAGTTCCTATAATCAGTGCCTCCACAACTCCTTCCTGTTGCAAGCTGGTCAGATGTTTACATGAGTATGCGGGTTATCTGGAACTGTTTCAATGGTTCTTCTCTTTATTAATGTGCACAGGTGTGGTCCCACTGACATCTACAAATGTCTTGAGTGTTGGTCTTGGTAAATGTTTGGGATGATTTGTACCTGAAAATTTGGGAGAGTAGCTTTTATTTAAATATGTAACACAAATAGGGTTGCCAGCTCCATATTAAGAAATTCCTAAATTCGGGGTAGTGGAGCTGGATAGGGGAGGGTATGGAGGAGAGGGTCCTCAGAGAGGTACAGTGCCATATAGTCTACACCCTAAAGCAGCCATTTTCTTCAGGTGAACTAATCTCTGTTGTCTGGAGATGAGCTGTAATTCTGGTAGATCTCTAAACCCCACCTGGAGGCTGGCATCCCTAATACACAAAGTGTGATCCTCAGACTGTGATTCACTGGAACTAGAAAGGAATTGCAAGTCTCCTGGCTCTGGATTTGGGCTGTAGTTAGTGCGGGACATACGGGGCAATGCCCCCTCCCAAATTTCAATGGCCCTGCCAATGTTAGAGCTTGCTCCGCCTTCCTTGCCATCAGTGCACATGTGAAAGGCATACCACTGCCCGTCCTTCCAGCTTCCATTTCACCTTGCAAGCCAATGCACCTTAATTAAAATGTGCGGGCATGACACCCTTTTCATGATGGGGGGCTTCTTTCATCCCATCCCCGGTGGGCCAGCAGGTCCAAAGATGGGGGGTAGGCACTGCACGGGAGCTTCACTTGGAAGCATTCAGAGAGTTCAGGCCCATGGCTTGGAGAGGTCTGGCCCTTCCTCACCCAGCTGCTCTGTTTCCCAGTCCCGTCCCCCATGTGGTGGGAAGCCCCAGAGCACCACCCTGATGCCCCAGGAGTCTTTCTGGCTCCTGCTCAGCTCCTCTCCTTTTCCATCCCTGATGGGTCAGCGAAGGAGGTGTTGTTGGCAGTGGAATTCTTGCAGTGGAGCCTGAGCTCGGAGTAGGTGCTTGGCAAGTATATGTTCAACTGGGACAGCGACAAGATCTTCCTCGTGGACCTGGAGTGCAAGGAGGCTGTCTGGTGGCTGCCCCAGTTCCAGAGTTCACCAGCTTCCAGGCCAAGAGTATGCCAGGGGACCTGACCATCTTCTGCTGCAATCTGGACATTATTATTTTTTGTGATATCAGAAGTGACATTATGCCCCCCAGTGCCCCCTCCCATCGAAAATCGTCTAGGTACTGGGGCTGCTCATGGCTTTGTTGTGATCCACAATAGGCACTTCAGGTTAGACTGGGATTTTGCCGAGGCAAGAGCTAGAGTTTGCCTTTGTTTGTCTGCGCCCTAATTTTGTTCTAGGCCTACCTCTTCCTCCCTCTCCTTCCTTCCAGTACACCAACTTTCCTATCTGCTTGTGTCTTCTCTGTGGCCTTATTTTAGCCCCTTTGGTTGGTCTGATGTGGGTACTCAGTTGTATTTTATCCTGAATAATTCACTGGTTGTTGCTGTCTGTCCTTGCCCAGTATCTGAATGAAGTGGTCAAGTAGCTAAGGGAGAACAAACTGAAGCTGTAGTTAAGATGAAGATGATACTGACAGGTTAAGGTTGTTAAATCTGGGTCAGGAAATTTCTGAAGATTTGGAGGTGGAACCTGGGGAAGGTGGGGCTTGGGAAGTGGGGCCTCAGCAGAGTATAATGCAATAGAATCTTGTTTCCAAAGTTGCCATTTTCTCCAGGGGAACTGATTGCTATCATCTGGAGATCAACTGTAATTCCAAGAGGACTCCAGGTCCCACCTGGAGGCTGGTAATCCTATGGTCTTGTTCTTCCTGTTGTTAATTGGGTGCAGTTTTCAAATACTTTGGCCCCGGTCATACGGGCCAGAAAACACGGGGGGGGGAGGCGTGGCAGTTCGCCCCGGAGCAAAATAAGGCGCGGTAGCCCGATCACATGGGCAACCGGGTTGCCACACTCCGGCGCTGAGCGCCGAACACACAGCACTGCTACAGTGCGGCAAAAAAGCAGCGCAGCAGAGCAGCAAGCTGCGCTGTAGCAAAGGACGCATGTGCCATTGGGGGGGGCGGGCCGCTGTCAGTGTCTTGCATATGCGTATGCCTCATTCAGCATTGGTGCGCATCCCATGGAAACTTACAACATCCAGAAACCCCAGGACATGGGCCAGCATCAGAAGCCGCGAGATACTGGCGCTCCCGTGATCAGATGCTGGCCTTTGCCCCTGGGGGTTTCCAGAAACTAGTACTTCGACCCTAGTAGTTTTTTACTCCACGTTTTCCACAGGAAACCGTGGGTTGGCCACGGGAGTGCTATGCCTCCCAGATGTGCTGGTATGATCGTAAACGGAAAGTCCACAGGGCTACCGTGCCTTCAGCGGGGCAAATATTCCATGTGAACGGGGCCTTTGTTAAGAATTGGGATTCGTGCTGAACACTGGTGGAGTGGTTAAGAGCAGCGGACTCTCATCTGGAGAACTGGGTTTGATTCCCTACTTCTCCACATACAGCCGGCAGGGTGATCTCAGGTCAGTCACAGTTCTTTCAGAAATGTTCTCTCAAGAGCAGTTCTTTCAGAGCTCTCTCAGCCCCAGTTACCTCACAGGGTGTTTGTTGTGGGCAGAAGAAGGGAAGGTGATTGTAAGTTGCTCTGAGACTCTAGATGAAGGGCGAGGTATAAATCCAACTCTCCTCCTTCTCCTCTTCTTGGGCAAAAAATGTGTCCAAGACAGATAAAAATGCTTTTTCCCAACTACATCAAATTAGGAAGCTGTCTGCCTACTTGCATGCAATACTTCCTCTAAGCTATGGAGTCTTGTGAGCAAAAATCCTATTTTGTGAGCTACTGGCATTAAAGTTGTGAGTGAGCGATTTGGCTGCTGCATAAATTAGTTTGCTCTGGAGCCATCCTTCCTGAGCTAAGACAAAAATGTGTGGGCCAGAGGCTAAAAAATTCTGAGCTAGCTCACACTAACTCAACTTAGAGGGGACACTACTTGCATGTATCTTTCCTGGATATGCTGATTTATGCTTCATTAACCTCAAGACTAGATTACTCTAACTTGCTTTACATGAAGGGCTTTACTTGCTTGAAGTAAATCTCGAAACTGAAGCAGGTGCAAACTGTAGCAGTTCATTTTTTTTATCTGGGCATAGCCAGGGGGACCATGCCAATCCTATCTTGAGATCCCTTCACCAGCTTTCAATTAGTTTCCAGGCCCATCTCAATGTGCTTATTCAAGCTTTAAAGCCCTTCATGAATTGAAGCCCACATAGATGAAGAACCACTTCTCCCTACATGTTGCCATGTGGCAGCTTCATTCTTCCCAGTAAGGTCTACTCTCAGTTCTTCCTTTGTCCAAGGCACCTTTGGCAACAGCCTGGGATCAAACCTTTTCAGTGGCTGGAACAGTCTCCTTATTGAAGAGGTCAGGGGCGCTCCTACCCTCCTGGCTTTCTGGTGAGACTACAAAATAGAGCTATTTCAGAGAATTTGGGGTGCATTCTGAGCACAGAGAGACTATCCCCGGTGAGAGGTAAAAGGCATTTTTAGTCTGGTTTTAATGTTTTATACCTGTTGTTTTTAATGTTTCTTTTATAAAATTGTTTTCATATTGTTGTTACCTACCTTTGATCCTGAGGTGCTCAGAAGAAAGGCGAGTAAATAAATATTCTAAATTAATTAATTAACTACCTGTGGCCTCACACTGACAACTGGTGAGTTAAAGGATGCTAGAATAAGAGGCTGCCACTTGCGTGGGCACTGGGCAGCAATGCTCCCTCTAAGCTGTGGAGTCTTGTGAGCAAAAATTCTGGCTTTGTGAGCTACTGGCATTAAAGTTGTGAGTGAGCAATTTGGCTGCTGCATAAATTAGTTTACTCGGGAGCCTTCCTTCCTGAGCTAAGACAAAAATGCGTGAGCTGGAGGCTAAAAAACTGTGAGCTAGCTCATACTAACTCAGCTTAGAGGGAACACTGCTGGGCAGTATCTGTTTCAAAATCAATGCTATGGTTTCAGTACTCTGAAGGACAAGACAACAGCATAGCATCACTTTACCAAAAGATAAAGAGACCCTGCTTCCTTTATGACTCATCAAAGACCCTGAGCAGCTTGGTGAGAGACTGTGCCTGTAATAATAACAATCTCCCTTAACAATATTGGTGTCAGACCTCAGCAAGAGCCAGGCTCCAGGTGATTAGGCACCAAGACCTGGGGAGTAGGGGAAGGGAATTGGCTGTCAGTTCTGAAGCAGGTACATTGTTAAAACTATACAAGGATCAAGTTTTAGACAGTAACTGAGGATCAGAAGAGCCAGAGGCAGCAGCAGAGTGAGAAACTGGTACTGGTCAAGTTCCAAGAGAGCGACCAGGTATTTCCTAGTCAGTATCTTTATCCAAAAGGCAAGTTTCTCAGACTAAAGAGCAGGCACTGACAGTCCAGATTTATAGGGTCTGCTGGACATGAAATGGCTTTTTGAGGCTCACTAAGGGCCAAACAGCTGCCTTGAGGGCCAAACTAAATGCAACAGAGAACTTGTGGCTGCCACAAGTTCACTGTTAACACTGTCAAGGGATTTTAAAATGTCATAAGGGCTCAATTAAGCTTGTGGCGTGGAACTCTTTTTTCCCACCCCATGCCTTTTTAACTGCCAAAACAACTGGGTGGGAGGAGTGCTGTACTGTGCCCTTTTCAACCTTCTAAAATCCCTTTAAAATGGTGATGGTGAACTTGCTGGCCATGCATTTTCTGTCACATTTGGTTTGGCACTGAGGGCCAAGCTACACATTACATTGTTTAGGAGTTAGCCACGGAGACTTGCAGCCATATTGCAGGAACCAATTTAGGCTTGGGGAAATGGCAAGGGGAAGAAGGCAGGAGCCCTTCTCCCCCTGTGCTATGATACTTGAATGAGGCCCCTGAAGTTATTTGAAATGGAATTGCCACCAGGAATTCCAGTTGCAGTATGGCTGCAACTCCTAGTAGCTAACTTGTGAACAATGTAATGTGTAGTTTGGCCCTGAGTGCTCAGGAAAAGCAGATACTGCCCCCAAGATAGACCTTTGAAGCACAGAGTTCAGCTTTGTAGGGGATGCAGACTGCCTGTTGCTAGGGTTGCCAACTCTGGGTTGGAAAATTCCTGGTGATTTGGGGACAGAGCCTGGGGAGGGCAAAGTTTGAGGAAGAGAGGGACCTCAGTAGTGTTGCCAACTCCAAGTTGGGAAATATACGGCAATTTGGGGGGTGGAGCCTGCAGGGTCTGGGGAGGGGAAACAGCACAGTTGGATATAATGCCATAGAGTCCACCCTCCAAAGCAGCCATTTTCTCCAGGGAAACTGATCTCTGTAGGCAGCGGAGCAATTGCAGTTCCAGGAGATCTCCAAGCCCCACCTGGATGCTGGCAAACTTAGTCCCCAGTCTGGGAGAAAAGTGGGGTTACAGTATCCTAAATAACTAAATGCATGTTTATGTATTTATGCATGTGGGTGTTCTGAATATTTTAGCTAGGGTTACGAGCTGTGCATTGGGAGATCTCTGGTTATTCCTAGGGAAATTCCTTGAGATTCCTGTGGAGGGTGGGGTTTGGGGAGGAGAGGGCCTCAAGTGAGGTATAATGCCATAAAGTTCACCCTCCAAAGCAGCCATTTTTTCTAGGGGAATGGATTTTTTTCATCTGGAGATCAGTTCTAATTCCAGGTGATCTCCAGGACTTACCTGCAAGTTAGTCACTCTGCCTGTGGTACAGAAGTCAAGGTACTGGACCCTGATACACCCCCTTATAGCTGCCTATCTGTAGTGTTTTTCATTTCACTCATATTCCCCGACAAGTGAAACTGACCATTCCCAGCTTACTTTGCCTATTTTCTCTTAACATCAAATAAAAACCTAGCTAGTTTGCTCCCCAAATGCTACTCTGACATAAAAAGCAGAATTGTGAATATGACTAAGCAACTTGCAGGAAAGCATGAAAGAGAGAGCAGCTCTCCTGTCTGCAAAACCTTTCCAAATCCTTCCAAAGTCTCCTACCTCATATTATTACTAGATATTAGGGGTGTCCAAGTGGTTTGAAATATTCCTGACCGTTTTTCTGTTCAGCATACAGTACTAATGCAGTACAATGATTACAGTGCTGAATTGGGGAACCCTCAGTTCAAGTCATAATTCTGCCTCACTAGGTACAAAGGATATATTTTTTAAAAAGAACAAGTTTAGCAAGCAGTTTTGCATATTTGTCTCTAATAATTCCGTCATGCAGCATTCATGGAGGTGTTGAAGCAGACACCTATGCAAAATAAGCTGATGGGGGCAGAGAGAGAGACTGACTGACTGACCGTGACTGACTGACTTCTTGGATAAGTGTTGATAAATTTTATTTATTTATTTATTTTATTTATTTATTTATTTATTTATTTATTTATTTATTTTGATTTATGCCCCACTCTCCCTGCCGAGGTAGGCTTGGGGCTGTTTACATAGAATTTCATATAAAATACAATAAAGACGCTGGTCCTTTCTGGTCTACTTTTCAACATAGTGTTCTCAACATTATTTTTTGCCCCTCTGCACAAAAAGATTTGATCATTGACCCTGGCTGACTATTCTAGCTGATGGACATTATTCTAGTTTGTGGCCTGACACTTCTATTTTTTTTCTAGAAGAACCTCTGATCATGTAAACACAAAAATGCTGCTGGGGTTGCTAATTCTGAGTTGCAAAATTCCTTGAGATTTGGGGGTGGAGCTTGGGGAGGGTGGGGTTTTTGGAGAGGAGGGGAGGGACCTCAGTGAGGTATAGTGCCATAGGATTTACTCTGGAAAGCAGCCATTTTCTTCTGGGGAACTGATCTCTGTGTTCTGGAGATCAGTTGTTATTCTGGGAGATCTCCAGGCCCCACAACATGGAGGTTGGCATTCCTACTTTATGACATGATGGCATGGTAAGCTTTTTCTTGAGTACCTTTGAATTTCAGTAAGGTTCCTTTCAGAAATTACATTCATCTTCCTAATGGTGCCTTCTCACCCAGGCCTAAAAGTATTTTCTTGAAAGTGAAGTCTCTTTCATTTCAAAGAAACATAATTCCAAGAAAGTGTGGTTAGTATCACAGCCTTAACCACGTTTCTGAATTCACATTGACCTATACAGAAAATACGGTTACACCTGGAAAGTGGGAACATTCTCCACATTATCTATTTGCAGTTTAAATGCATAAGTGGTTTGCAAAGACATAAATTGCCACTGCAGTTCAGAGAAAGATTTTTTGCACATTTTCCCAAAGGCTTTTTTTTAATAATAAATGCAATAATTGCTAAAGTCTGATATTGAGTTTTAGCTTTCTTCAATCACTCCCAAGTGTCAATGACAATTGCATTATTTTTCTCACATAGTTGCAAGTACATTTCCATCTCCAAATTTTCATTTGAGGATGAAGGAGAAACACAGAGGAAGGTCACAGTTAAGTCCTGAACACTTGATAACAGTGCATCACAGCTAAGAAACAATTCCTGTAAATGCCAAATTATACCTAGTGACTTCAGAGATATATGTGAAATTAACTATTTTCCTTCACATCATAAAAAGACATTGGAAAGCATGGTATTATTATGCTGCTGAATAAAAAATCTGCCCTGCTATATTGCCAGATAGTAATAGCTGTTTCACAGGTAACAAACTTAAAAATGTGCCATTTCCATACCTCTTCCCTCACATTCGCCAGTTCGATCCAGACTGAGGTCTTAGAAAGATATGCTGTAAGCAGGCTGTTGGGAGGCACATGCTGTAGCAGCACACTGTTCTGACATTTGCTAAGCACTAGAGTCCCTCAAGTGACTGGGAGCGAAGCCATTGACGTCACTGAACAATAGGCAAAATATTTCCTCCTCCTCCATAGGCCTGAACTGTAAACACCAAGCCTGCACACAGCAGGCTGAACATTTGGGGAGAGGCGGGAGAGAGAGAATGTGAGAAGCTCTCCAGCAAGGCTGCCTGAAAACAAGCAGCTGCTGCTACTGCTGCTGCTTCATGACCAGCTTCCTTATCCTCCTCTTCCCTCTTTGCTTTGACATGCTGCAAGATTGTCAGTGTTTGATTTTAGGGCACCAGGCAGTTGGGAGTGTTAGAATGCATACCCTGCCTATACAAAGTACCAGGAAGTCACTGTCCCTGTCCTTGCATGGCTCACTAACTAGCCATAGACACGTATTCTCCATGGGAATGACACTAGCTTCTTTTTTGGCAACCAGGAGAAAAAAATGTGATGAGAGCTGGGGCAGGGGCACAAAAGGGCAGAGAAAAGAAGGAAGGAAAGGGTGTGTATGAAAAAGGGACAGAAGGGTCTCCATTTAAGGCAATATACGCACTTTGAGAATTGTACCTAATCAAGTTTATTACATTTTTTAGTTGCCTTTAATTTTGTTCATCATGAAACATTGCTGATGAAACTGTGGATCTGTTAACTCCCAGCAGAATGGAGAGTGGCAAATGGTGATCTTCTCTGTGGTCAGAAGAAATGGAAGGAGAAGAAATTTCATTTAGTCCTCCCAAGGCTTTGAAAAGAGGATGTAATCACTGCTCAGCAAAAAGGTAAATGGTGCTTTGCTTGCCTGCACTGGGAGGGAGGTGTTAGTAGAAATCACACACACCCCTCCATGACAGAATGGAAATCCCTTCCATCATTGGAAACAGGTGGGAGGATGTAACCGGCTATTCATATGAGATAGGAATAGGGTTGCCAGGTTCCCCCCCCCCATGCAGGATATGGGGGGTAGGGTTGCCAGAGCCAGGTTTGGAAACTTTTGGAGATTTGGGGGTGGAGCCTGGGGAGGACAGGAACCTTCGTGGGGTACAGTGCCATAGAGTAGGGTTACCACAACCAGATGTCCTCTTTTTACAGGACATATCCTCCTTTGGACTCTTTAAAAAAACTGATGAAAATGTCCTTTTTTGGTTGAAGGTTAGGAATATTCCTAGTTAGTAGCAATTATCACAGCTTAAATTTTATGAAATGAGATTTGTCATAGTGTTCACTTGTTTGAAGTAGTCAGTTGGGAAATATAGTAACCCTGCCATAGAGTCTACCCTCCAAAGGAGCTATGTTCTCCGGGAGAACTGATCTCTGTAGTTTGGAGATGAGCTGCAATTCTGAGGGATCCCCAGGTCTCACCTAGAGGCTGGCATCCTTAGACAGGAAGTATCAGACCACTATTTTAAATTGGAATGTGCATGGTAGTAGCATCCTCATTCAGTCTACAAACATGGGAATGAAAACATGGATTTAAGTATCAATTGTGTACATGGTTTAAAAATCCTTGTCTCGTGCTCATTTCTCCTAGCTAATGGCTTCAATCAGCAAACTTAAGAACGTGGGCAGACTTTTGCTCTAAATTACCTCTTCACCCAGTCTCTCATTTCTTGCTATTTTTCAAAGCAATGCAGTGGTGTCTTCAAGAGAAAAATTAGGTGAGAAGTCTCAGACTTGAATCTTCCTGGCATTAATACACTGGACACAGATGCAAAGCAAGCAAGCAGTCCAGCATTTTATAAAGAATAAATCAAGGAATCTAAAATCTAGAATTTTAAGATGCCTCTGTGTTGATTTGCCAACACAGTCTAAGGTTGCCAACTCCAGTTTGAGGAATTCCTGGAGATTTGGGGGCAGTGCCTGGGTATGGTGGCATTTGGAAGGGAAGGGAGCTCTGCTGGGGTATAATGCCACAAAGTCCACCCTCCAAAGCTGGCACTTTATCCAGGGAAACCAGTCTCTATAGCATGCCAGTTATAACTTTATTAACATACAAAATTGTAATATTTTGCATATTTATGACATTTACAAGTATGAATGCCTTATTTCTTACAAACAAGATTGCAAATTCACCCAGAAATAAAGAGATAGCTGTAAATCTTAGTACGCAATGTATCTTGCCCCACTGCTGGACCTCCTGATGGCACCTGGTATTTTTGGCCACTGTGTGACCAATGAGTGTTGGACTGGATGGGCCATTGGCCTGATTCAGCATTGGGTTCTCTTATATTCTTAGTTTTTTGTCTTCTGAAAGGGAGGAAAAATATAAAAGCTGAACATAGACATACACACAAACTGTAGCAAACACTGTAAGGTGTATGATTTGGACAGAAGTAGTTCATTCAATCACAATAAAACTAGCAGCATATTTGGATACTGAGCTAAACTTTTTGGCATTGAATATACTGAACTATTCAACAGTGTATTATAACAAACATATAGCATATTAATTGTGGTCATATTGAGTCACATTTAAACAGCAAACATCTTGAAAATACATTTATATGCACATAGTATACAAACCTCCCTCATGGATCACTGCCTTGTCGTGGCGAGGGGGCTTGCGTGGTTTGATGAGGCTGTGGGCTATGCCGTGGAGGGCCACCCAGGACGGACAGGCCACAGCAGAGAACTCAGACCAAGCGTGATCCCCTGGAGAAGGAAATGGCAACCCACTCCAGTATCTTTGCCAAGAAAACCCCATGGACAGTAACAAAAGGCTAAAAGATATGACGCCGGAAGATGAGCCCCTCAGGTCGGAAGGTGTCCAATATGCTACTGAGGAAGAGCAGAGGGCAAGTACGAGTAACCCCAGAAAGAGTGAAGCGGCTGGGCCAAAGCCGAAAGGACGCTCAGTTGTGGATGTGTCTGACGGTGAAAGGAAAGTTCGATGCTGCAAAGAACAATACTGCATAGGAACCTGGAATGTAAGATCTATGAATCAAGGTAAGCTTGACGTGGTCAAAAATGAGATGGCAAGAATGAACATTGACATCTTGGGAATCAGTGAACTAAAGTGGACAGGAATGGGCGAATTTAACTCAGAAGACCATTATATCTACTACTGTGGCCAGGAATCCCGTAGAAAAAATGGTGTGGCCTTTATAGTCAACAAGAGAGTGAGAAAGGCAGTATTGGGATACAATCTCAAAAATGACAGAATGATCTCGGTCCGAATCCAAGGCAAACCATTCAATATCACAGTAATCCAAGTCTATGCCCCAACCACTGCTGCAGAAGAGGCTGAAGTGGACCAGTTCTATGAAGACCTACAACAGCTCGTAGAACTAACACCAAAAAATGATGTCCTCATCATCATAGGGGACTGGAATGCTAAAGTAGGAAATCAAAAGGTAACCGGAATAACAGACAAATTTGGCCTTGGAGAACAAAATGAAGCAGGGCAAAGGCTAACAGAGTTTTGTCAAGAGAACACGCTGGTCATAGCAAACACCCTTTTCCAACAACCTAAGAGGCATCTCTACACATGGACATCACCAGATGGGCAACACCGAAATCAGATTGACTATATAATTTGCAGTCAAAGATGGAGAAGCTCTATCCAGTCAGTAAAAACAAGACCTGGAGCTGACTGTGGCTCAGATCATGAGCTACTCATTGCAAAATTCAGACTTAAATTGAAGAAAGTTGGGAAGACCACAAGGCCATTCAGATTTGACCTAGATCACATCCCCGATGAATATACAGTAGAGGTGAAGAATAGGTTTAAGGGTCTAGATTTGATAGACAGAGTGCCTGAAGAACTATGGACAGAGGTCCGTGACATTGTAAAGGAGGCAGCACTCACCGCCATCCCAAAGAAAAAGAAATGCAAAAAAGCAAAGTGGCTGTCTGATGAGGCTTTACACATAGCAGAGGAAAGAAGGAAAGCTAAAGGCAATGGGGATAAGGAAAGATTTGCCCAATTTAATGCAGATTTCCAGAGAACAGCAAGGAGAGATAAGGAGGCTTTCCTGAATGAACAATGCAGAGTAATAGAGGAAAACAATAGATTGGGAAGGACTAGAGATCTCTTCAAGAAAATTGGAGAAATCAAGGGAACATTCCATGCAAAGCTGGCCATGATAAAGGACAAAAACGGTAGGGACCTAACAGAAGCAGAAGAGATTAGGAAAAGATGGCAAGAATACACAGAAGAACTATACAAGAAGGACCTCGATGTCCTTGACAACCACGACGGTATAATCACTGACCTCGAGCCAGACATCCTGGAAAGCGAAGTTAAATGGGCCTTAGAAAGCATTACTAACAACAAAGCTAGTGGAGGTGATGGTATCCCAGCTGAGTTATTCAAAGTCTTAAAAGAAGATGCTGTTAAAGTGCTGCACTCAATTTGACAACAAATTTGGAAAACACAACAGTGGCCACAGGATTGGAAAAGGTCAGTTTACATTCCAATCCCAAAGAAGGGCAACGTCAAAGAATGTTCAAACTATCGCACAATTGCACTCATTTCACACGCTAGCAAGGTCATGCTCAAAATCCTACAAGCTAGGCTCCAACAGTACGTGGATAGAGAACTGCCAGAAGTACAAGCTGGGTTTCGAAGAGGTAGAGGAACTAGAGATCAAATTGCCAACATTCGCTGGATTATGGAGAAAGCAAGAGAGTACCAGAAAAACATCTACTTCTGCTTCATTGACTATGCTAAAGCCTTTGATTGTGTGGATTACAATAAATTATGGCAGGTTCTTAAAGAGATGGGAGTACCAGACCACCTCACCTGTCTCCTGAGAAACCTGTATAAGGGTCAAGAAGCAACAGTTAGAACCGGATATGGAACAACTGATTGGTTTAGCATAGGAAAAGGAGTACGACAAGGATGTATATTGTCACCTTGCTTATTTAATTTATATGCAGAGTACATCATGCGAAATGCTGGCCTGGATGAATCACAAGCTGGAGTTAAGATTGCTGGGGAAAAGATCAATAACCTCAGATATGCAGACGATACCACTCTGATGGCAGAAAGTGAAGAGGACCTAAAGAGCCTCTTGCTCAGGGTGAAAGAGGAGAGTGCAAAAGTGGGCTTGAAGCTCAATATCAAAAAAACTAAGATCATGGCATCTGGCCCCATCACTCCTTGGCAAATAGAAGGGGAAGTCGTAGAAGTAGTGACAGACTTCACGTTCCTAGGATCCCAGATCACTGCAGATGGTGACTGCAGCCATGAAATTAAAAGACGCCTGCTCCTTGGGAGGAAAGCGATGGCAAACCTAAACAGCATGATAAAAAGCAGAGACATCACCTTGCCAACAAAAGTCCGCATGGTCAAAGCAATGGTATTCCCCGTAGTAATGTATGGCTGCGAGAGTTGGACTATAAGGAAGGCTGAGCGCCGAAGAATAGATTCTTTTGAACTATGGTGCTGGAGAAGTCTCTTGAGAGTCCCTTGGACTGCAAGGAGATCAAATCAGTCAATCCTAAAAGAAATCAACCCTGACTGTTCCCTGGAAGGCCAGATCCTGAAGCTGAAGCTCAAATACTTTGGCCACCAAATGAGAAGGGAGCATTCACTGGAGAAGACCCTGATGCTGGGAAAGATTGAAGGTCAAAGAAGAAGGGGACGGCAAAGGATGAGATGGTTAGACAGTGTCATCGATGCAACGAACATGAAATTGAGCAGACTTCAGCGGACAGCGGAAGACAGGAGGGCCTGGCGTAATCTGGTCCATGGGGTCGCGAAGAGTCGGACTCGACTGTGCGACTGAACAACAACAACAAGTATACAAACAAAATATTATCTAATGCTACAAATTGTGTTAATTAAAATCTTCATAACACATATTCTTAATGAGTAAAACATTGTCTTATAAACTATTTTAGTCATTCCAAAGGGAACTTTTCCACCAATTTTTCCATCTCTCCCCCCCCCCCGCTTTTTTCCCTGTTGGAAAAATTAGGAAAAATGGGGGGCAGGGAAGAGGTTGATTGTTTCATAATTTTTCTTGGTCTCCCCCCCCTCCCCAGGCCTACACATTTCTACTTACCTGGTCTTCTGTTGAAATGTAAAGATCTGCTTGAGTACACTTTATGCCATTGAATGTTTTAAAATTAATTTGTATTGCTGCTGATTTGGTAGTTTATGGCTACTCTTCACTGGAGATTGTACTGTGCTTTTACTGTTTGCGATCCCTGTCTGTCCTTTCTCCCTTCTTGCATGAAGCCAAGATGGAGCCATCTTGCAATTGTTATGATAATAAATAATTGTGGAACTTTAAAAAATTATAGTTTGTTTCTTGCCTACAAAACCAGTACTCTAGGTTTAATCCTGTTTTAGAATTCATCTTTTTTTCAAATATTAAATCTTGGTTCTGTGTGTGAGGGGAGGAACGAGAGAGGGGGAAGACATAAGCCTGAAGACTTCCAGGGCTTGTTCTTGTCATGAGACTAGTGTTTGTTAGTGAAATCTAAATACAGTGCATTTTTGTGGTGTAGATGTGCCACTGGTTAATTTGAATGTTTGTTCAGCATTGCCCTTAAGTAAGCTTGAGGAAAAATAGATTCAGGTGGATAACTGTGTTGGTCTGAAGCAACAGAACGAAGTTTGAGTCCAGTGGCACATTTAAGACCAACAAAGTTTTATTCTGGGTATAAGCTTCAGAAGTGTGCATGCACATGGAAGCTTATACCCCAAATAAAACTTAGTTGGTTTTAATAGGGTTGCCGGGTCCTCTGGTCAATCCAGTGGGGGGATTGGGGGGGGGATTCTGGGGGCTGGGCGGGGATGCCCCCAAGCCACGGCCACTTCCTCCCTCCCTGCTAAAAGATTTAAGGGGCTTCAGCTGATTGGCGGGGAGCATGTAGCCCACCGACCAGCTGGAGGGCCCTTTAAATCTTTCAACAGGGAGGGAGAGGGGCTGTTGCCAGCCACAGAGATGTGGCTGACAACAGCCCCTCTCCCTCCCTGCTAAAAGATTTAAAAGGCCCTCCAGCTGGTTGGTGGGTCATATGCTCCCCACCAATCAGCTGAAACCCTTTAAATCTTTTAGCAGGAAGGGAGAGGAATGACTGTGGCTTAGGGGTGGGGGTTGGGGGTGGGGCTCCTCCAGGGGCCAGCTGGCTGGGGGTGGATTTGAGCCCCCAGGATTGGGGAATCCCCACCCAGACTTGAGGCTGCCAATCCTAGGTCTTAAAGGTGCCACTGGACTCAAACTTTGTTCCTGAGGCGAAATGTTAGTTGCCAGAAATACTGTGCTGAACCCTGCTAGGATGTGGCTGCAGTTGTAGATGTTCTAGGGCTTCTTAGACAGAGGAGCAGAAGAAGTAGGGTTATGGAAGGAAGATTTTTCATCTCTAGACCTAGTTCAAATGGCTATGCACTTCATTAAGTAAATGGCATCGTATATTTCTGCATTACAGAGTTACTGCATTTTTCCATATTATCCATTATTGTCTATCCATATTGAAATTAACTGGTTGAAAAAACTTTACCTAGACTCTAGTTCAGATTTTCAAGAGAAGGAAAAGAGGAAATGAGACTATTTTGCCCAATGAACAAAAAGTGGCTTTGTTCTGAGAGCCAGTCTGGTATAGTGGTTAAGAGCAACAGACTCTAATCTGGAGAACCAGATTTAATTCCCCTCTCCTCCACAGGCAGCTGCTGGGTGACCTTGGGTTAGGGTTAGTCACAGTTCTCTTGGAGCTGTTTTCTCAAGAGCAGTTCTCAAAGAGCTCGTTCAGCCCCACCTACCTCACAGAGTGTCTGTTGTGGGGAGAGGAAGGGAAGGAGATTGTAAGTTGCTCTGAGACTCAAGTGAAGGGCTGGGTATAAATCCAACTCCTCCTCCTCCTGGGTAATAACTGAACTCAGTGGAATTTTGAATGTTCGGGGGGGGGGAGATCACATTGAGGAAGTGGCCAAGCAGGGAAAAATTTTGGCCCTTGCTTTTCTTAACAACAACAACTACAAATATTTTAGAACAACTCTAGTAGTAGCAACCAGCAAACCAGTGCAATTGTAAAAAAAACCCCAACAACTGGACACCAGTATTTGATCCTAAACTGAGATCAAGCTCTAGAAGCTGTGTTTTGTTAAACAGAGCAAACGCTGTAATTTTTTTCCCCTTTAACCAGTTCAGCTGCCAAAAAAATTACAGGCAGAGCCAAACCAAAATGCAAGCCGCGTCATTAGATTATACACACAGGAGCATAAAATAGTCTGCTGGTGAATACATTGTCATTTTGGCTGCAATAGCCACTCTTCCTTATGCACGAACAGAGAGCCAAGCGTTCTGTTTAAGCAAATGATATAGGAAGCCATAACAACCATATTTTAAAATTTAACTGGAATAACCCAACTAAATTAAAAATGTGACAGAAGGTAATTGTTGTGAATTAGATTGCTGTAATGTGCTCTGTGTGGATCTGCCCATGGATACAGGAGGGCTCTGCAGGCCAGCCGTTTTCTACCTGTACTGTGCCCCATTGACTACTGTCTGCTTCTGCTGAGCAATGCCAGCTGGTAAAGGCTCTTTCTTTGGTTGTCTCTGTGTAGTAGTGTTGCCCATCATTTACTAGATTCAGACTCATAGAGACTATTGGATGCATATGCTGTTACCCATGAAGCTGCCCTATACTGAGTCAAACAGTGGTCATCATAGAGGATAGCTGCAATATACTTGGTTCAGACGTGTTCAAGTGATCAGCTCATAGTTTATTAGTGATTCAGCAAGACAAAGAAGACTGAAATCCCTGCCCCCAAAGCCTGGTATTTATGCCTGGAAAAGGTTACACCCAAAACACCCCCCACTCCCAACGATAGGCTATTTACACTCCATTGTCTCCCAGCTGGTTTTCTCTAGGATCCCTGTCTCCCTACTGGTCCATTCTAGGATTTTAGCAAGCCATTGTTATGCCTCCTAAGCTAAGCCCTTTTGCAAGTACAGTTCAACAATTAGTTGAATAAATAGCATTGTTTACTCTGATGGCCATCATCTCTCAGTGTTTCAGGAAGAGATGTCTCAGATCACCCACTGTCTTCTTTCTCCTTTTAACTGGAATGATCAGAGATTGAACCTGGGACCAGTGTTTCCTCTAAGCTGTGTTAGTGTGAGCTAGCTCAAAGTCTTTTTAGCCTCCGGCTCAGACAGTTTTGTCTTAACTCAGAAAGGATGGCTCCAGAGCAAACTAATTTATGCAGTAGCCAAATTGCTCACTCACGACTTTAATGCCAGTGACTCACAAAGTAGAATTTTTGCTCACAAGACTCCACAGCTTAGAGGGAGCATTGCCTGGGACCTTCTGCATGAAAAACCTAATGTTCCACCATTGAGCCACACCCTAGTGCCTTTATTTTAATAAATCTGGAAAGACTTTATGCTGCAGTCAGGTGGTAGGGATACACTACAATGGTTTATCTATCTTGAGCCGTTTCTATTTTGCTTCTCCAGAAAAAATTGCCTGAAGCAGTTTACAGACCATAAAAATACAATGCAGCTAAAAATAAACAATAAAATCATTGTGTTTTTGATTACCATAAATTAAACTTTTTTCTAAGACAACAGGATTGGCAGACGGGGTCTCTTGGCCCCTCCTCCTACTGTTGGAGATGGTTGGTGGTCTTCTGTCACAGCAGCAATAGTGAGAGATATATTCCTTTATATTCCTCTTCCACATATACTTCTTTTCTCAGCTTGCCGAGGGATGGGAGTGTAAAAGCATTGTTATACAAAAAGCATTAAAACAGATATAATACGCATTAATACCAATCTGTGTTCTCACGCCAGCGGCTCGTCCCCTTTGGCCTGATGTTTTGAAAATTGGTCTGCAGTTCTTGATCTAAAGCCTCACTTCTTTCACTCCTCCCTTCTGGATGTTGCTACCCAGAAGTTATCCCGAGAAACACTCCACATCTAAACACTCATCTAAAGTTATCCGACTCAGTGTTCAAGATGCCTGCTACTCTATTCTAAAAGCTGGATAAATGGATACTGGTTGAGCATCCACAGTAAGATATGAAACAGACTGGAAAAGGAATTGAGTTGGAAGTGACTTTTAGAGCTTTTTTTGCTGCCAATTGTTTTGCTACTAGCTGTCATCTCTTTTGGTTCAATAGATATATCGTTCAACTCCCCTTAAAATCAGATGCTGTCCGTCTTTTGCTTCTGCCAGCTGTTGCTTCGACAGATATGAAAATGCTATATTGTGTCACAAATAGTGATGAGAAGATCAACGTGTCATCAGGAAGAGAATCTATCTGGATTCTTTTTGTTTCTAGAATAGATTGGCTGCTTGCCTGCTTGAAAAGTACTGAGACTGACGAGTGATTTCAACTCTCATACTTTTAGTCGGTGAAGAACAAGACACAGGAAGCAGGCCGGCTTTTATCCCAAAACCAAACCACCCCCAAACACACCTCAACACTCGTGATAGGTCTATTTACAGTGATTAGGTTAACTCTAGGATCCTAGTCTCCCGATTGGAAGGGGAACTAGGATCCGACCGTCTATTGTTCTGGTGTAGCGAAGCTCCTGCTCTTCGCATGACCATGTGTGCACCAGCTGAAGCTGGATCGTGCACATGGTTGGGTCAGTACACAACACCCCTCCCCCCATAGTCCAAAACCCTCCCGCAAATATAGTCTTTGAGATAAGTGGGCGCTTTCAGCTCCCATGTCAAGCGGTGAACCTCGAGGGCTGCCCTGGGTGCTGGCTTTGGCTGGCCCGGGGGTGTAGTGGTTAGAGCTGGTGCAAGCACTGTGGTTTGCAGAGGGACCCTTGGCTCGAGAACCCTGGTGAGTGTCGGCTCACTGGTGCCTGGTCTGGTCTGGTCCTCTGTTGGGGCTGATGGTTCTTGGAATGGGGCTGGTGTGATGGCCTCCGGGCTGTCTGGTACCTCGTACTCCCTGTCCTCTGGGTCCAGGGGCAAGACTTGCTGATGCAGCTGGTCGATGTGCCTCTGAAGGGTTTGGCCATCTTTGCAGGTGACCACGTAGGACTGGGGCCCCATAACTCTTTCAACCCTAACTGGGATCCAGGGTGGGCCCCACGCATAGTTGTGCATGTAGACTGGGTCCTCCAGGAAGAAGCCTCCTGTGTCTTGGAGAGGGGTTCGGCTTCCAGTGCCCAATCCGGATGGAGGCGATCCAGACGGGTAGTCAGGCGTCAACCCAGGAGAAGTTCTGCGGGGCTGCATCTTGTAGCAGTGTGTGGCGTTGTCCTCTGCCCGAAAAGGAACACCGCCAGTTTGTAGTCCCATTTCCCAGCATTCATCCGCCTGAGCGCCTCTTTGGTGGTGCGAACCATTCTTTCGGCTTGCCCATTTGTAGCCGGGTGAAAGGGGGCTGACCTGATGTGACAGATGCCATGGTACTCAGTGAACTCCCAGAACTCCTCCAATGTAAACGCCAACCCGTTGTCAGTGACCAGGGAGTCCAGGATGCCTTGGGCACTGAAGAACCTCCACATGGCTCTGATGGTGGACCAGGAGGAGGTTGATGGGACTGGAGCCACCTCCAGCCATTTACTATAAGAGTCTACGAGAATAAAGAACAACTGTCCTTGGAACAGCCTGGCGAAATCCAGGTGCAGCCTGGACCAGGGTTGCTGAGACAATTCCCAGGGTTGGACAGGCACACTGGGGGGTGCTGGTCGTGTTTCCTGGCATTTCATGCATCGCTTTACGATGTCCCCAATGTCCCGGTCCATCCCCGGCCACCAGACATAACTTTGTACCAGCGCCTTCATCCTGACGACCCCCAGGTGGTTTTCGTGGAGCGCTGTGAGGACCCAGCTCTGCAGGGGACCTGGAATTACCACCCAGCCGCCCCACATCAAGCAGCCCTTATGAGATGACAGTTCGTCCTTGCGGGAGGAAAAAGCTGTGAATTCTGCCACCCTTGGGCCACAGGCCACCCCCTCCCCACCCAGTCGAGCACACGACAGAGAACCTTATCCCAGGCCGTGTGCCGCGCCACCTCCCGCACATGAACTGGCCGCTCTGGAAGGGATTCCAGGAGAGTGACCAGATGCTCCGGGGCAGGGTTGGGGTCTGTGACGGAAAGGGGAAGGTGGCTCAGTGCATCTGCATGCCCCATGGCCTTGCCTGGCCAGTAGACCAGCGCATAAGAATACCTGGCCACACTGTGTGATCGAGATCCAGTGACACCAGAGACCCGGTGAATTTGCTGAGAGTCCCATCAAAAACCTTTGGGAATTCCCCACACACCTTATCAAAGTCCTGGTGCTGCATCTGGTTGATGCCCCCTATCGTGAAGCCCAAAGGCCCAAACCATGAGAGTCCCAGCAGACTGGTTAGCCGGCCTTCCACCACCAGCAAGTCCAGTAGGCCGTTGAAGTCCTTGTAGCTCACCCTTAACTTGCCCCACCCCCAGACTGCCACAGAGTTCTTATTAAAGTCCTGCAACCCCCTAGGTTTTGTTAGGAGGGGTCCCCCCCGTGGGCAGAGAGCACGAAGTGTGTCCACCAAGATAATGGAAAAAGATGAGCCCATGTCTAATTCCATTCTGCAAGGGGACCCCTCTATCTGTACCATGACATGCACTTTGTTCGGGCCGTCCGGGGGCAAGTTAAATACCTGCTGCTGGTGGTGGTGGGTGGAGAGGGTGTGGAGGTCAGAGTGGAGATCCATCTGGCGGGCTGATGTCTTCAGGTGCGGGCCTACAAAGTGGCATACCTTGGCGATGTGGCCCACCTTGTTGCACGTCTGCAGATGGCATTCCTGAAGCGGCACGAGCGGCATTTGTGTGCTTCCTTGCAGCTGGTGCAGGCCGATGTTGACACTGGCATCTTGTCCAAAGGATGGGTCATGGACTGAAGCTGCTGTTGGGACGTGCGGCAGCATAACTGTAGCACCTCCTCAGCCTCTGAATCGTCCGATACGATGGTCGCTTGGGTGTGATGGACCGCCTTTCTGCGGCGGTCTTGGTGCACTTTTTCGTAGGCAGTGGCCTCCCAGATCACCTTATCCAGGTCCAGTTCATCCTGACTAACCAGTTTCCTCCGATGCTTGGGCTCCCGGAGACCCACGAGGAACTAGTTGATCAGGGTGTCCACCAGGTGGGGGAAATAGCACCTGGTGGCTGCCTGCCAGAGCCCGGCCAAAAAGTCAGAAGCCGTTTCTTCCAGACCCTGGACTCGCGCAAAGAAGTCCATGCACTCGGCAAAGTTGGTGGGCTTTGGAGAGAGGTGGTCGGATAGTGCCTTCACTAGATCCCCATAGGACTCGTCCTTGGTCTGCTTAGGCATGATTAAGTCCTTGAGCAGCAGAACTGTGTCCCACAAGCCCGGAGGAGGTGTCCCACAAGCCCAGAGGAGGTGGGCCTTCTTCTTACTCGGGCCAACAATGTCATGGCAGGAGAAGTAGCTTTCCAAAATCTCGAGCCCCATTTCCCACTGTGTGGGGTGGGAGATGTCAAAAGCGGCAATGCTTTCCTGGGGAATGGCCATCGTAGCAACTCTGCATGGAGTGGGTAGCTTGGAAGTGGTGGCAGCAGTTGCGGCAGCATGGAGCGGTGTGGTGCTGCGCTCAGAGTCAGTGGTGTGGCGAGCGGGAACTGATGAAGCGGTGGGCCGATGCTGTTTGATGTGAGACTCAGGCAGCAGCTCGTTGAACAGTGAAATCAGCTTTATTTACAGAGTGAGGACAAGATAGGACGACAGCAAAACTGGGGAGCAACAGACTCCTTTTTAAACAGTCTGGGCTTTCTAAACCATGCCCAATTGTGCAGTAAGGACCAATCACAGTATATATACCCAAAGTCCAATCACATCGTTTCCCTCCTGCACATATCTTGTATTCTGATTGGACAACTGCGCAGAGTGTCCAATCGGATTTCAGGCTTCTGGATACCAGGCTTTAATGGGAGCTGGAATCAAGCTCTTACATTTATGTATAGCAATACATAACAGATGCTGAGCGGTGTGCAGTGGCCTCGATGCGATGCTCGAATTTTCTTCCGGGTCGTTGTTCATGGGAGGTTAAATCCCACCTTCGTTGTCAGTGAAAAGTGCTGAGACTGACGAGTGATTTCAGCACTCATACTTTTATTCGGTGAAGAACAAGACACAGAAGCCGGCTCGCAGGCCAGCTTTTATCCCAAAACCAAACCACCCCCAAACACACACCAACACTCGTGATAGGTCTATTTACAGAGATTAGGTTAACTTTAGGATCCTAGTCTCCCGATTGGAAGGGGAACTAGGAGCCGACCGTCTATTGTTCTGGTGGAGCGAAGCTCCTGCTCTTTGCATGACCACGTGTGGACAGGCTGAAGCTGGATCGCGCACATGGTTGGGTCAGTACACAACACTGATGAATACTACGCACATTGAAAGAGGAGTATTTAATGTGTAGTGTCAAAGCCACAGGCTATGCCTTTGCTTTAATAATTTTTGCTACCATGTTGTTATCTCTCTCTCTCTCTCTCTCCCCCCCCCCTTTCTTTTGTGCTGTTTTTCTGATGCTCTAATGTCCTCTGCTTCTCTTTTCTGTGTTAAAATTGTTAGTGCTTGTTTTATTATTTTGATTATTTTTATGTGTTTAAATTGTTGTAAACTGTCATGGGTGTTTTTTTTCTTCTGGTGAGGTAGCCAAGAACTAATCTAAATGAATAAACTCACCTTGTGGTGGCTGCAGCTGCTGGATATGAAGGCTCTCTATGACTAGGGAAATCCACGTGGTGAGTGGCTTGCAAACATCATCAACCCTCCACAGAATCACTGACTCATGGAAGCATCTCTAGCTCGTCACCAGCCATAGCATTTGAAAAGGCCGTAATGCAACTACTGTTCTGGAATTAGATATCTTGAGACATGGCTAATAATAACTGGCATGTGACATGCACTTTTAGCTACAGATTTGTAAGTAGTCTACATTTAGCCTAGCAAATCAGTGGGAACACCATTTCTTGGTTGTTATCTTCTGCCTTGTTTAAACGGGGTTTCCCACCTATCACACATTCCAACTGTTTGAACTGGATTCTACAGCGATATTATGGGATATGTGGATATGTTTATATATGTTCAGTGGCTTCTTCAGGGTTGGAGGCACACATATCTATGGAACAACCTCCTCAGGGTGGTGTGCCTGACCCCTCACTTTTGATCTTTAGGAGGTCGCTGAAGATGGTCTGTAGGACATGTGAATAAAGCACATTTTAATTTTTTCCCTCATCTTATGTCTTTTTATGTATCCTGTCTTATGTATTTTATTTATATTGTAAGTCGCCTTGAGCTCCTTAAGGAAGGAAGGCAGCCAATGATTAAATACAACAACAACAACCTGAACTGGATAGCACAGGCAAGAATGATCTCATCAGATCTCGGAAGCTAAGCAGGGCTAACCCTGGCAAGTACTTGGAAGGGAGACCTCCAGAGAATACCAGGGCCGGGAGGCAGAGGCAGTTAATATCAAAGCCCCCTCTCTGAAAAATCCTAGTCCCACTAGGAGTCACCAGGAGTCACCATGACTTCCAGGCTCGCAAGCACATACACACATGCAAAAAAAAAAAAGAATTAAATAAATAAGAAATAAATAAGAAATGGGGACAAAAGCTGACAGATAATTGGGCCAGTGTATGAGAGTTATCTCTTTCATACAGTAAGTTTAGATAGATATTGATAAGAAACATAGCCTGCAGTCCAAAGAACTGTGTGGTGAGCTCTATGCATGCACTATGTCTATCTCATCTTAATTTTGAAGAACTTCCCTCTAGTGTTGGTTGGCAAACTACTTGCAAAACTTTGTTGTTTCTAAAGGAGTCTGCCAGTGTGCTGAAGGAACTTCTGTGATGTAAAAAAATGTCAGTTCAGTCGCATACCCTGTTTACCACTCTGCTCTCCAGAAACAGTGATCACAATACCCTTTGTCTCCCAGCTTTTCAATTCAATTGACAGACATCCATGCCCGTGATTTGAAAGGGTACATGGGCAGTAGTTTTGCCCTTTCAACATGCTTCAAGGGAACTAGACATTTTTTTTCAAAGAAAATCATTCAGGTAAGCCTTAATTTCTTTTTTATTTGAAGAAACACATTTTTTATTTGCAAAACTACGGTTGTGGTTATGAAGATTACTGATGACATAGGGACCAGTCAATTAGCACTGAACATGGCCAGCCTCTGCTTGCAAACTCATAGAAATGGTTTTCACTGAGTTTGATCCAAGAGAGAAAATTGTTCATCTGAGCAGAATACCGTGAATGGTCTTCTGGAGCAGCTCTACTAACTTAAATAATGTTTTGTTTGGATGATGCCTGTATCTAGTTTTGTTCCTAAACTGTGAAACTTCAACGAAATGTGCAGAATAACAGAAAATTTCAGCTAAATCCTCCTCATTTCAACATGCTAAAAACTTGTGATTGTGGGAGTTCATTGAAATATGTATCTCGGCCATTCAGAAAGCCAGGGCTTTTTTTGTAGAAAAAGCCCAGCAGGAACTCATTAGCATAATAGGCCACACCTAACAGCACCTGCTGGGTGTGGCCAACTTGGGAGCCAGCCGGAACTCCATTCCTGTGCGTTCCTGCCCAAAAATAGTCCTGCAGAAAGCCAACACAAACTTGTTTCCCACAGATTCAAAGCAGAATTTATGCTTTCAGCATCTGCTGTTATGTGAGCACATTTCACCCCTTTTTTTTAACTGAATTGCTGCTCATTCCCTATGGCCTTTTATTTAACAAGGAAATTATTTCCTGTATATTTAACTATATAAGAAACAGAGAATATTCTTTCTTTGTATTTTTGCATTTATGTGTGTGCATGTGTGTGTGCCTATGCCTGGAAGTCATGGCGGCCTCTAGTGACCTGAGGCATGGAGGACAGTCAGAGAAGAGGCTTGATAGCCTGCCTGTGCCTCCCAGCCCTGGCATTCTTTGGAGATCTCCCATCCAAATACTTCCCAGGGTCAGCCTTGCTTAGCTTCCGAGATCTGATGAGATCAGGCTTGCCTGGGCTATCCAGGTCAGGGAAAACAGAAAATATTCTTGAAGTACACAGTAATCCAATTGCAGTATCACTTTTTTCTTACAAGTCTACTTTGGGACAAATTGTTGTTTACAACTAAAAGACCAGCCATTCTGCGCCATTATGGAGACTCACAGCACAGTCCATGTTCTACTGCAGCAGCACAAATACACATGTGATTGCATTGAAAAGAGTCCCAAAGCAGCAGAAAGCTACAGTTGGTAGCCTTGTGATCAATGTGGCTCCAGATGCAGTCAGGAGGCTAGCAGGTTGCTTATCTAATTTAGGGGATATGATGCCATGCCTACTAATTTGCCCTCACCCTAATGTACACAGTTGTATAATGCAGTCCTGCTGCAGAGGGATTTGGCCTTTCTTAGGAATAACCTGCCTCTTCAGAACCACATGCTCTGTGGTAGAGACTCCAAATAAACGTTTAGCTCCTCCGCATATTCCTCTAGAATTGCCTCCTGTTCCTTATTTCAACGAACGGTTCCTTATTTATTTATTTCAGAAATGCCCATGGAAAAGAAGAGATGCGCCATAATTGCAAAAACAACTATAATCCATTAGCAAGGACGGCCTATTTGAATAAAGTACCATGAGTGTTCTGACACATGCAAGACATCATTTTCTTATGGCTTTACAAATAACTGCTTTTTTGGTGCATTTCATATAGCAAAGCTATTTTGTTCTATTATTTTGTCATAGTTTTATAAGCAGCTGAAAGCATTCTGAGACCAGCGTTTAAGAACCCTATTATACAATCATAGAATTGTACAGCTGGAAAGTTATCTTCTGTGCACTGGAGCATTTTTTTCAGTTAATCCAATCAGGTTTACTCAAAAGCAATTTTTGTCTATTTTAATGCAACTTGTTAAGTATGCAACTCAGCAAGGAGAGTGATTTCAGAAGTGATTTCAGCTTTATTAACCAACAACCAGACGATCAGACAACACACACAGAACAGTGGAGCATAGCTCCCTTTTTAAACAGTGTGGGCTAACATAATCATGCCCCTTCATAAGTTAACGACCAATAATATTACAAGGATAAAGACCAATGAGGTCTGTTCCCTCTAAAACTATTTACACTGTTTTGATTGGTTGCAATATTTACAATATCACCGTCAGCCAATGGGATTGCTGAGGCTTAAGAGCCTTGTCCTGATTCCAAGCTTAACATAAGCAATAATAGGGTTGATTCACAGTCAGGACATACCAGAACTCATTTCTAAACCCTGTACATTTAAGACTGCAGCCATTATCTTTTTTCTTTTTTGTGCTGCAATATGTTAACACATGTCAAAACAAATGCGATGCTGGAAAATCTGTGACTGGATCTTCCCAGTGTCTTTTAAAGCCAAATTACAGCCATGCACATGGAGGTTTGCAGATGAAAACCAGGATCTCTGCACTGTCATAGATTGTTAAAGAAAACAGATGGGTAAAAGGTGGGTACCTGTCTTTTTTTCCTTTCAAAGGGCTGATAACAGTGTAAACTGGCTAGTTTAAATTAGCAGAATTATGTGGGAGTGGAAGGATTAAATCCCCTCTCTGATCTCTGTCAGGATTTGGCTTGAGTGGGGCTACACGTGGTTGTAATTTAACTTGAGAAAATGAACAGAGAACTCTTTCCAATCTAGTTTTGTGTCTGGAAAACAGCTAGAAAACAGCTGGGCTGGGTGCCTTTTGGATACACCGCTACTGCTTAAAAAATACTGTGTATCAAACCCAAAAATGAATATTGTTCATAAACTGAATGAGGAAATGACATCTCATCTGTTCCTTGCTGCCTTTTTCTGAATAAATTTGCCAGTATTCAGGATAAATTATTTTTAAGACAGTCAGTTAAACAAGATTGGCAGCTTTGGGTGTTGAGTAAAATGATGGAATAGTTCCAAATGTATGACTAGAAGTCAAGACAATACATCTGCAAACTGCAAACCATCCTCTGTTCTGTTCAAGAAGGTCTCTCATTTTTTTTACTGACTCTCTCCACCCTAGTTCCGAGAAGCAAGTCTCAGCTGGATAATGGAATGGGTAAGAAACTCCATCTGGAGATGAAAGTGAAAAGGGTTATATAATTTGGCAGATAGTGGAAGGAATGTGGCTGTGTGAACTGCATGCTCTGTTTGTCTGTGTGTGTATGTGCATACTATTCTTTCCTCACCACACTGTGAAAAAAGCTGAGGGGGGGAAGGGCACTGCCCACACTGTCAACTTCCAACAGCCTGACCCTGTAGTAACTTCCCTCAGATTTCACAGCTGAGAAATGTTCCTGTTTACTTGAGCAAAACAAGATGAGAGCTGTTGCCTCCGCTTCTTAGTTAGCACCAAAGTCATACTTTTGAAAAACTAAGAAAAAGGTAAAAGGAATGGTTAGGGCCACCCAAATGGCTGGCTACTGTGAATGAATCTGATCCAGCAAAGCTCTTCTTAAAACCAAGTGACAACATCAGTGTGCAGGGAGTAGTCCTAGGCAGATATACTTGGAAGAAATTACATTTTATTCCATGGGGCTCAGTTCCAGAATGGTGTTTTTAGGATTCCAGCTTTAGTCTCTCTCTCTCTCTCTCTCCCCTATCTAGTAGCTAACAAATTAAAAACAAACATAATAAAACCAGATTTTTAAAAACCATTAAAAACTAACAAAACAATCATTAAAATAATTAAAACTGAGCTGAAATACATATGTAAAAACATAAAACAGCAATTAAAACATTGGGTAAGAAGAAGGGCTCACCAAGGGAATGCCAAATAAAACCGGAAAAAACTTCACCTACTGGCAGAAGACAGCAACAGAAGGAGACATATGAATCTCCCAGGGAAGAGAGTTCCAGAATTTTGGTGTCACTACTGAGAAGGCCCTCTCCCAAATTGCTTCAACCCACCTGATCTCAGAAGGTGAGAACACCTGAAGGAGCGTCTTGGGGGATGACAGCAGTGGTTGGATAAGTTAATTTTTCAACCTGAGCTGAAGTTTTTAAAAAGTCTTTGGATAAGTTAATTTTTCAATATAATTACCAAAATAAAAGAGAAATAACCCAGCTGTGGGCTTATAGAAAATCTTTGCAAATTGTAAAGGACGCCTTCTTAACTCCATTACAAAAGGTACAGCACAATACTGAGACACTCAATCCAGGTAACAAAAATAGATTTTCTACTTCTTGGCAATTTCTGTTCTATCTAAGCCACTCTGCATAACATCATCTTGTAATGCAGTTTAAAGAACAGGGAGATAACATGGAAACCAAGTGGTAGTTTCCAATTCAGCAAAAATTACTATTGCTTGTTAAGAGCTTCCACAGAAGGATGCATAAAAAGGTGTAAGTAATATCAATGGATGACAAAACTATTGACTGCATTATTTAATTGTGTTTCTTGTTAAATGGATTTTATGCTGCTTTAAAGAAACTGACTTTTCTTTTGCTTTTATATTACAGTTTGCCTAGGTCTTTTTGTATAGTTTTTTGTTCCATTTTAATTGTTTTCATCAGATTGCTACAAGCCACCTCAGCAGCAGAAGCCAAGAGTGAGAGGTATAATTGTTTTAAATAAATACAGTGTTACATATAAATGCATAATACATATTGGAATTTGTCTGAGAGTGGGATGAAGGATGGATTGATTCACAGCAGTGCCAAGAAGGGGCAAAAATGTAAGTTTTCCCAGGAATGGCCAAATGTCTGACCTGGATATGTGTTTTAAGTTCTGACACGGGCCTCCACTGGTTTTTCTGTGCTCTGTTCTTCAGACTCATCGTGTATTTACCTTGCCTGTTCTTCAAAAGCAAGACTTCATCTTTGGGTTTGTAGTTTTTAGCACCATGAGATTTAGTGGAGCCCTGAGAAAAAGAGAGGAGAGGAGAATAATACAAAACAATGTTTCTTAAATCAACAAGTATTCTCTTCAAAAACGAACATGAGTTTTGCCATATTGGCAAGTGATGTGATTCAGGTTTTAAACCACAATGAATGGGTTATTGGAGACTTCAGATAATTTCTAGTTGTTTTAGTATGTTCGGTCATTCTCCCACAGAGCCCCACATATTTTTCCCAGGTAAGGAAAATGTCTCTATATTGGGAAAGACAAAGGCTGAGTCAAAGTTGTTTCAGTGGTTTTTCTTCCTTTCTTGTCCTGCCTGGAAGTAATTTTCTCAAGCTTTGTAATATATCTGTCATATCATGGTGTGGAACACTGATTCGTACAAAGAACAACATGCTTTCAAACCAATAAATTTTCAGTATCTGAATATCACATTGCCTGATATTCTCCAGAGTTGCTTTTACTAGGTCCTCCCTGGCCACCAGTGGGGGATGGGGAAGTAGGGTTGCCAGATCTCCTGGAGATTTGGGGATAGAGCCTGGGGAAGTACAGGGACCTCAGTGGGAATCAATGCCACAAAGTCCACCCTCCAAAGCATCAATATTCTCCAGGGGAACTGATCTCTGTAGTTTAGAGATGAGTAGTAATTCCAGGGGATCCATAGGTCCCACCTGGAGGCTGGCATCCCTAGTATACTTTAAATCAGGGTTCCTCAAACTTTTTAAACAGGGGGCCAGCTCACTGTCCCTCAGACCACTGGAGGGCCGGACTATAGTAAAAACAAAAACTATGAACAAATTCCTATGCACACTGCATATATCTTATTTTGTTATATCACTGGGAGTGGAGCCGAGGGGCAAATGAGGGAGCTGAGGGAGGGAGAGCCAGTCAAGCGCAGCCCAATTAGTGCCTACCAGCACAGCCCAATTAGTGCTCACCAGCGTAGCCCAAGTAGTGTCCATGGGACTCACCTCTTCAGGGGGTAATAATGCACCCAACTTCCTCCAAGCTGCCTCTGTGCTATGATGCCTCCGCCTCCTGTGCTCTCTCTCCCGCTCTCCGTGCTCCCGCTTCCGACCTTCACTGCCCACAAGTCACCGCGCAGGCGGCCCTCCCAAATGTCCTGGCTTCCTCTGAATCCTGGGAGATGGGAGTTGTAGTCCGGCTGCGCTGTTCGGTTCCTCTCACTGCCTGAAGCTAGATTGCGGCCAGACAACAATTCCCATGATCCAGCGCTTCAGCCAGCCAGCCAATCGGCGGCCGCCACCGCCCCCTCTCCCTCTTCCACCAATGACCTTCCTTCTCATGTAAAAAAATTGACAGACAAGCAGCAGCGGCATAAACACCCGGCGGGCCGTATAAATGTCCTTGGCGGGCCACATGTGGCCCGCGGACCATAGTTTGAGGACCCCTGCTTTAAATGGATAAGCATTACTCAAAATAGAGATGGTGCTCTTCTTTTTCTCTGTAACTTTCTGCATGGAGGGTTCTGCTATGTTCAAAGAGGTAATGAATTGTGCTTAAATTGTTCAGTCCTTCCCCTGCAGCAGTCCCCTCCCCCCATCTTCCAAAAAGCTGTCCTGAAAGTTAAGAGACCCACCCAAAGCAGCATTGTATGAGATACAAAGGGCCACTGCACAAAGAAAAATTCATCAATGAAGAAATACTTCTTCTCTGGTGAGATCCTTATAGTGCCATCCTAAACAGAACTACACGATTTTAAGCCCATTAGAAGGATGTAAGTTTCTGCACAGTTTTATAAGGAGTCCTAGCCTCTCAGTATTGTTGCAGTGTTGTTGTTGTTTTTTTAAAAAATTCTCACCTCTTTGATAACAATTTCCAACTTAGATTCAGGTGGGTGGTCTGTAGAACAAAGTATGAATCCAGTGGCACCTTTAAGACCAACCAAGTTTTATTCACTGTATGAGCTTTGTATCTGAGGAAGTGTGCATGCACACGAAAGCTCATACAGTGAATAAAACTTGGTTGGTCTTAAAGATGTCACTCAACATACTTTGTTCACTTTCCAACTTATTTCATTTCAAAGAAAGCAAGAAGAATAAGCAGGTGTTTCTTACTATTCAAATTCTGGGACTTTTGATTCAGTTATTTTGTAATCAATATGTTTTTCTTCATTTCTGTTATCATGTTCGGCCACAGCACCATAGAACATCTTGTGTTCTCCCCATTCTTTTTGTTAAGACAACCACAACAAAACTTTCTGGGCAGAATGCTAAGAAAGAATTTGCAGAGATTCTTTGGGGTTTGCATGGGCTTAGCCTGTATATGCATATAAAATGGATGTGAAGCTATGAGGCACGATATAAAATTCCAAATGCAACCTGTAGAATGGCACTGAAGCCATAACTTGCAGAGGATTATTTCTGTAATAAAACTTTATAAGCTGTCAGTCATGGCAACAAAGACAGCAACATTTTTGGCATTGTGTATTATTATCCAGAGGATACAACTTTTATAGAATTTTACTCTCATCTCCTTTTAAGCAGAAACAACTGTAAACTCAGAACTGGCTAATTAATGCTGTCAATGTTGTTCATATTGACAACTGAAACAGATCAAAAGAAACTGAACCAATATATTTGTTCCATACAGTTTTTGTATGAAAAGCAGGGCTGTTTTTGGGCAGGAACTCACAGGAACGGAATCCCGGCTGGCTCCTGAGTTGACCATACCCAGCAGGAACTCGTTAGGCCACATCCAACAGCAGAAACTCATTAGGATTGGCTACATTAGAGGTGTGTGGCCTAACATGCAAAGGAGTTCCTGCTACAAAAAAAGCCCTGGGTTTTGACAACAAACAAGGTAAACAGAATAAGAAGCAAAAGGTGGATGTGGTTGGATGACCACACCTCTGGTAACATGGGGGTATGGCCTAATAGGCGAATGAGCTGTGCTGTCAGGGGTGTGGCCTAATATGCTAATGAGTTCCTGCTGGGCCTTTTCTACAAAAAAAGCCCTGATTAAAAGAATATTCTACAGGATTTTAGGGTGATGTATCAGCTCCTTTTCCATGAACACTGGCTATGATTGGCTAGTTTGGGAAAGTAAAAATCTCTGTGATTTTATATAAATATATTTGGCGTCAAACTTTACTTGGACTTTTGTGAAATTGGTACCATTGTTGTTACATAGTACCATCATTTGCCACTCCAGACTGTGGTGAACAACATTTAAAGTTTATTTACCATGGCTTGGCTTCCTGGATAATTTAGTTTCATTGATTGTTTAAAGTAGCACACTAAGGTATGGTAGGTATCAAAATGAGGCAGGGACTTCTCACTTTGATAACTATTCCTGAGTTATGCTGCTGGGCAGAGAAAGGATCACTCCTACATCCCCTGAGTCAGTGAAGCATGTTACTACTGGTGGAAAGATCTATAACAACATAGTAATGGCATGGCACCAGTGGAGAGTCTACTGCACAGGCACTCTGCTTCATTAATTTAGAGTCCAATGGCACCTTTAAGACCAACAAAGGTTTATTCAAGGAATGAGCTTTCGTGTGTGTGGACACTTTTTCAAATAAAATGGAATGGCAGTCAGGTTTCAAACTTATAGCCAGAGAATGAACAGCAAATTAACATGCAACATGATGATGATCAAGATATGCAAAGTGACACTAAATAACAAGTTAAGGTTATAAGGTCAACAGTTGTAAAGCAATAAATATATCAGACTGGCAGATAAATGTCTAAATGTGTCGTTTCTAATTGTGGGAAATGTCTGGGAATCTTCATTTTCTCTTGTCAAGTGTGGAGAGCATCACCCTCCAAAAATGCTGTTATGTCAGCAGACATCCTAATATCCCTTGCATACATGCAGTCTTCTAATATACTATTCTGAAAAAGAAATACACTACAATACATTAAAGTACAGAGGATTTATTTATTTATTTATATTTATAATTGCATTTCTATCCTGACCTCCCCGCGAATGGGCTCAGAGCGGCTCACATTCAGGGGCAACATGTGCTTGAACATATAAAACAAGATAAAACAATCCATATTACAATTAAAATGCACTCAAATGTAATTAAAGTGCTCGAATTAATGTTGGTCCTACAGTCGAATAAAGATGTCGTACTATAAATATAGCACTAAATCCAGATTCAGCGATATCCCACGCTGCTATGGCTGCTGCTGCTATGGCTCGATCTTTATACAGGGCCATAGTTGATGGTAATGGTGGGTGGCTCCTAATTAAAAGCCTGGCGGAAGAACTCCATCTTACAGGCCCTGCGGAACTGTACAAGGTCCCACAGGGCCCTGATCTCCTCCGGGAGCTCATTCCACCAGGTAGGAGCTGCCACCAAAAAGGCCCTGGCCCTGGTTGCAGCGAGCCTGGCCTCCTTGGGGCCTGGAATCACTAGATGGTGTTGTGACTCCGACCGAAGTGCTCTCTGGAGTATGTGTGGGGAAAGGCGGTCCCTCAGGTATGTCGGACCCTGGCCATATAGGACTTTAAAGGTAAGTATCAGCACCTTGAAGCGAACTTGGTATGCTATTGGCAGCCAGTGCAGCGCTTTCAGCACAGGCCGGATGTGTTCCCATCTTAGGAGACCCATCAAAAGCCTGGCCGCAGCATTCTGCACTAGCTGCAGCTTCTGGATTTGCGACAAGGACAGCCCCGTGTAGAGAACGTTCTTGTTGAGAATGCATATGTGAGGACTGAATGAGTTAGCATACTTCAGTGCAGGACATTAACCATGGCACATGGTGCAGAACATTCAGTCAGGAGGAACAGATTTCTAGTTTGGAATGGATTTCCAGTACACAATGGATGAGTAACTATTATTTTAATTATCACATTATATTCTTTAGCAAATGGTCCTCCAAACAAACATCAGGACCATCAATATGAGAACAAGGAAATGGGCTGGGGCATGAGAGCTGGACATTAAAGAGGGAAACATTTCTTAAACTAGACCTCTTACATCACAGGCAACCTGCTTTGATGTCCCTTTTATCTTTTTCCCGCCCTGATTGTTTTTTGTGTTAGTGCATTTCCCCCTTGGAAAATTTATTTATTAATTTAAATTTATTTAAAGTATTTATATACCCGACTTTTCTCCCAGGCTTTCTGGGACCCAAGAGATGTCCCCTGCATTATTTTTATACAAACAGTCAAGGCCCCCCAGCCAAACAAGGCTAGCCTGCCGCTTTCAGTACATGGGAATAGACATGGAATAATGAATCAAATGCAAGCACAGCAGTATTAAAGGGAGGGAATATCCTCCCAGTGAGAGGGTTGGTATCTGGAAAGGCCCTATAACTGGCAAAAGGGAAAGCCAACCTGCCTTCCTTGTCTGGAATTGAATGCATCTGAGAAGCCAGTGAGCCTGGCAGTGGACTCAAGAGAATAAATTATTGGTGTATGAAAGATTAGATGCACTTAATTTCCACTCCACATCCATTTAAAAATGCATGATATCTTGTTCAGGGGAGTCATTTTGTTCAGAATTGGATGGTGAACGAATAAAGACAAGAACAGGGAGACAACAAAGTGGGGACAAACAAGCAGTAAAACTTGTAGCATGAATTATAGAAGGGGCTAAAATGGCAAAGGCTCAAACACCTGTTACGCAAGGGAGAGAGCAGCTCTGAAGAAAGAGCTCCAAGGTGGAATGCAGAATGAATATCAGATACATTGCAGTGAAGGAAGAATAACAGAGTGGGGTTCCAAGCACTGGAAACTCCATAGAAAGAACGCTTCATAAAAGTGATATATTGCTTGCTAAACTGGTCAGAGGCACTTGGAGAGAAAACCAAGGGCAGTTGAACTAAGCCTTTAACATGCATAGGAAGCATAGAGGGCCAGAGGGACCACAGAAGGGGATGAACTGCAAGCGCACTCATATTGTGTGGCTTAAATCTTCTCTCTCCTTGCCATGTATTTTGAGTCATGTGTTCCATGTGGCAATTACTTGCACTGCTCCTGTGTTTCTTCACTTTGTGATTTTTAAAATTAGATTCAATTGTGCCTGTTGGTGAGGTCAAAGCTTAAACACATCTAAATTCACCACAGCATAGCTAGACCCCCAGTTATGGCTGAGTCTGGGGAAAATGCCACTGGCATCAAAATTTCATAGATGCTTTCAATCTGGGACAGAACAGATAGCATTTGTCTCAATAAGTAAAAAGACAACAGCACATTTACCACAGCAAAATGGGAAGTTTGATATGGCCAATCTAGACAGGGCTCTGGATGGATGGGAGAGGAGCTTCGTGAGAGCAAGGTCAATAAGGTGAATGTGTAGGTATGGCAGCTGTTCACACTCCTGATTCAGTTTTTAAAAAGCAGCCCCCCCCAGCAGTAGCTCTCTGCCCTGCAGCAGGAATACTCCCTGAGGGATGGTTATGACATTTTTGTCACTCGTTTGTCCTTATTGCTTCAGGGTTTCCCCTCCAAAGTGTTCTCTCTAGTAGTCCCAGAGGGAGCAAAACACATGTGGAAGGGGGGGGGAGTCAAAGCATAGGGAAAAATGAGTGTAAAAAATGTCAGTGCAGAATCGTGAATTTTTTGCCACATGCCATTTAAAACACACACAAACATTATCAGGACTGAATTATACACTTGCTTGAATTATATGTATATAGATGTGCACAGCAACTACATTTTGTATTTGGACACAATCTTCTAAGCACTAAACCCGAGTAGTGGTGACAGGATTTGTGGACTGGGGACAGTAGTGTAATACAAAAAAATAAAAGAATCACTTGTCCAGTCATATGAAGACATCTTCTGTGTATGTTGCTGTATTAGAAATCTTGGGATTTTCTGGACTTCTAGTAAGAGGAACGAGAGAGAGAGAGGGAGCTTTTTCAGGGCTTCAATTTATGATGCTCATATCTCTGCCCCCACTACTCAGTATTCATTGGCTGCTGCAAGCAAGGCACACCCATTATAATTATGTCATGGTGCTGAATCATTTAACCTAGACATAACAGAAGGTGAGGAAGGCTGAAAAATACTTCTAGAAGGGGAAGAAGGAAAAAGCCCTTGAGAAATGGGTATTTTGAACCCATGTTAGAATGAAATTGTTGCCTCCCATTGTTATCACTCTGAAATGAGACAGTTAGCATGCAGACATGTGGGAGTTAGTGAAAACTCAAAGGTGTTCCAGCCATAGGTTCAGGTAAGATAGTTGTAAATTCATGTGTGCCAAAATTCAGTTCAGCCAGAAATATGCAGGGAACACAAATACACATGCACGGACACACACACACAGATGAAAGAAACTTGGCCAAAGAAGGAACAAAGAAAATTGACTTTCCAAGAAGATATTTTATTACATTCATACATAATTCAGCTGATCAGAATAAATTAGTTTTAAAACCTCAGTAAATATTTGTGGAAAGTTTATTGGCAACTGGTATAGTCCACTTCTAGACAGAAGACTAGCAGGAGCCTGAAACTTCAAGCAAATCTTTTGCTTACCCTCTGTTCAAGCCTGACACACTCAGCTCTCTAGTCCTCAAGACCACACTGAGATAAGACTGGTAATGACTGCTGAGGTTCCATGACCTGTTTTGCAAAACAGTTTCACAAAAGAAGCAGTTTTTATGCCCTAGATCAGGGGTGTCAAACTCATTTGTTACAAGGGCCATTGATATAAATAGCACTTCGTTGGGCCATGTGTGTCAGGTAGTGAAGATATTCACTTTATAAAGGACACCAACAAACACAATTAAAGGGTTTTTTTAACTTAAAATACAAATATGCTTAAAACAGTAACATTCTTGCCATATTTTATTTAACAGTTTTTGATAACTGACACTTCCCAAACCTCCTCCCACCCTTAAAAGATGCCTACTTAAAATGGAAAGGTGGGGGGATAATGGGATTCGGCAATGCAATGTTTAAAATAAAGCATCAAGAAAACATGAAATGGCTGGGCATTGCAAGCTTCCCCCCCGGTCCAGTGTAATGGCCCCTTTTGGCTGTGGGTACCCAGGTTAGAGTACTCACTCAGGCACCTATTCTCAGGTCCATTCAGCAGAGGCAAGCTGGCTCAAAGCATCAGCTCTTTATTTGTAAGCAGACAAATTCAAGTGGCATACAAACACTGGAAACTGAAACTCCACTCCATTGAAATACATTGCAGCTCAAAAAAAGTTGCAAAGAAAATGCAGAATGGATTTTCCATTAAGGTTTCTGGGCCCAGATACAATATTCTGGTATTGGAATGATAGCCCCCAGAGTGGAATTCCATTTCCAGAACGCAGCTGCTACTCCCAGGGAACTTCATTCCACTCCCAGGGAGCTGCCATTCCAGTCCCAGAGTAGTCTATCTGGGCCTAGAAACCTTAAAGGAAAATTAGGGTTGCCAGACCCCCCAGATTGGCAGAGGTTACCCACTTTTGGGGGGGTTCAACCCACCACCGGCCAGCTGGCCAGCAGGGAAAACCCCACCCCAAGCCCCAACACCCACAGCCTCTCTCTTGAGAGACAGGAGGTAGAAGGGCGGCTGCAGGCCTGCACCCAATCTCCGAGCTGCATTGTCACTCGGAGACTGGGTGCACAGAGCCCTCTGGCTGCCTGCACTTAAAGGGAACCAGCTGGGGCAAAAGGGCCCCGCGTGCCCAGTCTTCGCTTGGAGATCAGGCACGTGGGGTGGGCCCCCGGCCCCCCCAGGTGCCTGCAGTTAAAGGGAACCCTTTAAGTGCAGGAAGCCAGGGTGAAAGGGCCTTATGGGGGCAGGGCTTGGAGCAGGGACGTCCAACATAATTCATCATGTTGGGGACACCCCGCCCCTCCAGGAACACCCCCGAAAATCCCCCACTGGGGACAAAGATGGGCCTGGCAATTCTAAGGAAAATCCATTCCACATTTTCTTTTCAGCTTTTTTGTGCTTTAGCCCAGAGGAGCTTTCTGCTGGGGGAGAAACTGAGAAGACAAGGCCCAGCCAACTGGGAAGTTTGGAGGTGGAGAAGAGAGCCACGGGCCTGATTAAAGCCCTGGGTGGGCCACTTCCGGCTCGTGGGCCTTAGGTTTGACACCCATAGGCCTTAATCTCAATACCTGAAAGTGTCCTGTTAAAAATTGAAATAGGTTACTAGAATGTAGATAAAGCTTCCCGCCAGGGGCAAAAACCGATCATCTTTGACATTATAGACAGATCAGGGAACAAACTGTGATCAATAAATACAAACATTATTATGAGGACAGCAAGGTTTGCCCTGGGTCCTTTGCTGAAAAAACAGAGCCAATGTGAACATCCTGTGAACTCTGAACAGTTCATTACTATTTAGATTTTTAAGTTTAACAGTAATGATCCAGCACTGCTATCCCAGGAGCAGAGGATATAATCCTCAGGGTCATGACATTTTCAAGGAGAGAAAGAACTAATAAGCCTGCTGCATTCTAGATTATCCAAATCAGTTATTGGGTGCATTCAGACAGCGTGCTGGAGTGGTTTAAATTGCTCTGGTCTGATGCGTGTTTTTTTTTTTAACCTGGAGAATCGCGATCACACTGACCTCCTTGTTCCAGGCTCCCCACCGTCCACATGCAGGTGGGTTTTTTTCCTCTCTCAGTTTGAGCATGCACACAGGCAGCCCTCTCTAGAGCTAAAATTTTTGTACGTGCGCAGAATGGCGATTTCCACACACAGGGCCGGCTCGCCCACTAGGTGAGCTATGTGCTCGCCTAGGGCACTGGGCATACAGGAGCACCAAAGGAAAAGCCCCCCACCCGTGAAAAGCCCCCCACCACTGCCTCCTCCCCACCACTGCCTCCAGCGAAGAGCGCCCCAGTGGGGCTCAGGAGGCAGCGGCAGAACTTGCCACCCTCCCCCTCCCCCCTGGGGGGGGAGAGAAGGCGGGGTCAGCACTGCCAGCGAAGAGCACCCCAGTGGGCACTCAAAGGCAAGCCAGCGCTCGGCTCAAAGAGAAGAGGCAGGGGTTGTGCCGGATTTACGTATAAGCTAAATAAGCTACAACTTAGGGCCTCGCAATCTGTTGGGGCCTCAAATAATTAAAAAAAATATATAAAAAATTATTTAAAAAATCTCATAGAAGAATCACTCAAAGGAAGTCAGACATATCACGATGATAAATTCTAAATAATTTTAAATATACAAATTATAGGTAAAGGTAAAGGTTTCCCTTGCTCAAAAGCCAGTTCCAGGGAGGGCCCTGCAGGAGTACCACTCACTGGGTTGAATGGGGCTTCCTCATCTGCCTCTGTGGGGGGGGGGAGAGAACAGCCTGTCAGTGTATTTTCTGTTGCTCTCTCACTCTCCCACCCCAAAAAGGGTCTTGCTCTTGTAATCTTGTGGCATATTCATTGTATACATGTAGTGGAATTGTCTGCTCTTCCTCAAATATCTGTGTGATTTGGTTTGGTCCTGTTGGATGGAGCTCTTGTTTCAGTTTCGTTTTGCATATGCTAAATGGACCTGAGAACAGGTGGCTCTAGCCTGGGAACTCACAGCCAAAGGGAAACATTACAGTGTAAGATGATGAGATGATGAGATGAGATGAGATTGGATTTATACCCCGCCCTTCACTACCCAAAGGAGTCTCAGAGCAGCTTACAAACTCCTTTCCCTTCCCCTCCCCACAACAGACACCCTGTGAGGTAGGTGGGGCTGAGAGAGCTCTGACAGAAACTGTTCTTGAAAAACAAAACTACGGCTTGCCCAAGGTTATCCAGCCAGGTGCAAGTGGAGGAGTGGGAAATCAAACCCGGTTCTCCCAGATTAGAGTCCGTGCACTTAACCACTACACCAAACTGGCTCTCAGTAAGCCTTCAAGCTCCTTTTTAACTGCTTGGGGGGTTTTGGAACTTGGAGGAAAACAAACATGCACAAAGGCTTTCATTTTCTTTCCCTTTCCTTTCTTCCATTTCTTTCTTTCTTTGTTTCCTTCTCTTTCTTTGTTTCTCTTTCCCCCATTTATTTCTTTCCCTTTTTTCAATTTATTTCCCTTCCTGGGAGCCCTCTATCCATGCCTTGGCTAGGCATCAGGGAGGGAGAGGGGGGGTGCATCTCAGTGCTGAGCATATTTTACTTTTATTTGATTTTTTATTTGTTGTGATGTCAGTGCACTTTTTGTGATGTCAATGCACATGCGTGGGGCTTTTGGGGCCCCCCCACTAAAAATGTCCTAGCTATGGGCCTGGGTGAGGCACCATCAATATAGACTCCAGCCCATCCATGGAGGATTGTGTTTAACCCCTGTTGATTTATGCCCTGTTGGTTGGTAAGTGTATGCTTACTCCTACAGTTGTGCCTTATTCATTTAGTGTGTGTTTGTGCTCCATAATTGTGTAAATAGTAAAATAAATTATTCTGTTTGGGCCAATAATCTCTGTTGTGCTCTGACCCCATAGTCTCCCCCACACTGCACAATACCAAAGGGAGGGGGTAGCCCAGGGAAGCAAGGAAAGGCCAGACCCTTGGGTTGCCAACTTTCCAGGGATCCCCCAAAGATTGGGGATTCCATCTCCAAATAGGGAGATTTGGCCACAGGGGTCTCACTGTCCCTCTAAAAAGGCAGCAACAATTCAGTGAGTGGTGGCAGGGAACTTAAAGAGTGAGATGGCGAGGGTGGAAGGCGAAAAGCTGAACTGTAAACTGGATTGCAAAGATGATTTCAGCAAATGCCGAGGACAGTCATATGATAACACAGCGAATATGGCTGGCAAATACAAGGGAATGCAACAAAAAATCCTTGAGTTAAACAAGCATGCTATATATATTCCGTGTGCTGGTCATTCACTAAATCTTGTCGGCTGTGCTGCTGTAGATTGCTGTTTAGGTGCAGTAAACTTTTTTGCTGTTGTTCAAGAAATGTACACTTTCTTTTCATCTTCTACAAAGAGATGGTCTGTGATGTTATCTTTCTTGAAAACAGACTCAGATACCAGAGTACTAAAAAGACTGTCTGACACTAGATGGGAAGCAAATGTCAAAGTAATGTCTGCCATAAATGTGAGTTATAAGCCAATCATAGATGCTCTAAGTCACATTTATGATGATGAGAATGAAAAGGGAGCTACAAGATTAGAAGCTGGTACTCTTCTGGAAAAAATGGAGGAACTAGAATTTGTTTTTATGCTACATTTATGGAATAAATTGCTGCCAGAGTTTCACAAAACCAGTATGGCTCACCAGGATCCAAAGACTGCACTTACCACATGTGCAAATCTGTACAAATCACTTTCTCGCTATGGTAAAAACATTTGAGAAAATTTTGATGATTTTGAAGAAGTTAAATCTAGATTGCCTGGTGTAGAATATAAGTCTACAGTAAAAAGAAAGAGGATGAGAAAAAAACAAGCCAATGATGGAGCTGCACCTGATGCTGATGAACAGCTTTCTCCAAGAGACAAATTTCGAGTGAAATCCTTCATTCATATCACAGACATCCTTGAGGCAAATTTAACGCGAAGAGCAATTATGTTGCAAATAAATTTTCATTTTTAGTTGATTTAGAAATTTCAGAGGTACAGTTACAAAAAGCAATAGATATGTTAATAAAAAACTATCCACACGATATTGATATTAATTTCACGAGTGAACTGAGGCACTTCCATGAGTATGTCAATCAGAATTATCCTGAAAAAGAACATTTTCAACACAAAGATTTGTATCAAATCATCTTTCAAGACAAGATTGAGTTAGTTTTCCCTAATGTGGTAGCAATATTACGACTATTCCTGTGTTTAATAGTAACAAATTGTTCAGGAGAAAGATCATTTTCACAGCTAAAGAGAATAAAAAATGAACTGAGAGCAACTATGTCTCAAGAAAAATTGTCTGCACTTAGCATCATGTGTATAGAAAGCAATAAGTTACGTAGCATATCTTTTGATGACATAATTAATGATTTTGCTTTTGAGAAATCAAGAAAGAAAATGTTTTAAGCTATAACTTAGAGCCTTTTATATTATTATATAATATAATTATTTCTATTAAATATTGGTGTATCATAACAATTTATCCACTCCATGTTTTCAATATTAATTTATTGTGTGTGTGTGTGTGTGTGTGTGTGTGTGTACCCAGGGCCGGCCCCAGGTGTCTGGGCGCCCTAGGCAGGACAGCCTGGGGCGCCCACCCCACCGGGGATGCCAACCTCCCGGTGGGGCCTGGAGATGGCCCAGTGCTGTTTTCCTGGGTGCCTTGCAGCTGTGAGGCGCCCAGGAAAACTGGGGAAGGGGCGGAGTTAGAACCCTCACCCCTTCCCTCCCAGTGCCGGCTTTTTTGGGCACCTCGCAGCTGCGAGGCGCTCAGGAGAGCCAGGGAAGAGGCGGGGTTAGAACCCTTGCCCCTTCCCTCCCAGCGGAGGCGCCAGCTCTTCTGGGCGCCTCGCAGCCATGAGGCGCCCAGGAAAGCCGGGGCTGCCGGTGCTGGGCAGGAAGGGGGGCTTTTCACGGGGCAGGGGGCATTTTGGCGCCCCTGCAGGGCTGGCGCCCTAGGCGAGCGCCTAGCTTGCCTAGTGGGCGAGCCGGCCCTGTGTGTACCTGTATTATTTGGAATTTTGGGTACTCAATCTTATGTGATGTCTACTGTCAATTTTTTACCTGAATAAAAGGTTAATTTTTTTATACACTAATAATTATGTTGTTATATTAATTTAATTATTTATTTTATTTATTTAACTTTCGACTTCATATCCCGCTCGAACCTCTGAAGGGGTCTCTGAGCGGCTTACAGTTACTCTATATTATCCCTATCTAAGGCCACATATATAGTCGGGAGGGGACTGCCCTACCGGCACCCAGTGGAGTGTTGTTCTTCCGTCTTGGATCGGCTCGGCGTCTGGCTCCTCTATTTTCCCCTTTTTCCTTGTTGGTCTTCTTGGATCAGCAGGCCCATCCGGCGCATGGTTCCTGTGTTAGCGTGGCTCCAGCTCTGTCCATTGGCTCCGTTGCGCCTGCACCTTCACGCTCCCTTGCGCCATCCTGGCTCCGCCCTCTGTCGACGCTCGATCTTCGTCTGGTGTTATGTCCAGTCGCCATCTTGCTGCTCGCTTTGCTGCCGCCGATGCTCCACTACCCCCACGGGGGGGGGGTACTCTCTGCCGCCTAGGGCAGGTACCCATTTTATCTACTCGCTTATTATTTTATTATAGCTTTCGAACCGCTGGGTGGGCGGGAGCTGGGACTCAGGCCAGGTGCTCACCCTGGCCGCGGCGGGTTTCGAACAACCACAACGGCTGTTCGTAGATGTAACCAGGAGGCGTTTTAGCTGCCTGCGCCACCGCTCCCAATTTTACCTGCGCCACCGCTCCCAATTTTACCTTTTATTTTCCTATTTTAATTTAAAACGTTCTGTTCTATGAGGCTTATTTGTCATTTTAAAACCCTTTAATTATGTAATTATTTCTGTGATTTTGTAAACACATCCTTTATTATTTTTTAAATAAAAATTAAAAGACAATATATTTTCAAATATTAAAAAGGCGTATATATTTTAAATTTTTCTGAGACCAGCTGTTGTAATTTAAAACAGTAGGGGGCCTTTGGGTTATGTATAATGTAGGGCCTCAGCAAGTCTAAATCCGGCCCTGGGTGGGGGTTTAAACCCCGCCCCTTCCCTGGCTTGCTGGGGCACTCAGCTCAAAGGGAACAGGTGGGGGTTTAAACCCCGCCTATTTCCTGGTTTTCCTGGGCGCCCCACAGCTGCGGAGCACCCAGGAAAACCGGCGCTTGGAGGTAAGGGGCGGGGGTAACCCCTGTCTCTTCCCTGGCTTGCCTGGGGGCCCTGCAGCTGCAGAGCGCCCAGGAAAGCCAGCGCTCCGAGGGAAGGGGCAGGGGTAACCCCTGCCTCTTCCCTGGCTTGCCTGGGGGCCCTGCAGCTGCAGAGCGCCCAGGAAAGCCAGCGTTTCGATGGAAGGGGCAGGGGTAACCCCTGCCTCTTCCCTGGCTTGCCTGGGGGCCCTGCAGCTGCAGAGCACCCAGGCAAGCCGGCACTGGGAAGGAAGGGGTGGGGATAACCGGGCACTGTCTTGCCGCTCGGGCTGCCCCCCCCTGGTCTCTAGGCCCCACCGGGAGGTTGGCATCCCCAGTGGGATGGGCACCACAAGCTGGCCTGCCTACGGCACCCAGACACCTGGGGCCAGCCCTGTCCACATCTCCCTTTAAACTTTAAATGAAGACTTCTCTTTAAATTTTTACCCCGAAACTGGCCTCCCTGAGATCCCGGCCTTGTCTAAATGCTTAAATGAGGCACCATTTAAGCTTTTCTTTTATTAACTTAGGAGCGGAGCTCCGCCCAAGCACACACCGCCAAGACATAAAAAAAAATGGCAGACTAAAAGTGGAAGCCTGAGGCAGCTTCCCAGAGGGGAGGGGGGTTGAAGCACCAGGAAGTGGCTCAATGGAGCAATCAGACGTCAGAAAGGTGCAGCTCGAAACCGGAGAATCAGGAAAACACCACTTGGTAAGTGGTATCAGAATACTCTGGTTTAAAGGGGGTTTGCTCCAGAAAGCCATGGCTGGGGACAGTGCGCAGTTGGGCTCGTGAACGCGCACATAAAATCTGTTCCTGAGACATGCCGAAAGCAGTTCAAATGGCGCATCTGAACGCACCCAGTGTGTGGTTATTTCTGCAATGCCATGACCAATGTGTGTGTTTGTTTGTTTCACTACATAATTGTTTCACTTTGGGCTGGGGGACAGGCCCTCTTTTTAAAAAATCATCAATAAAGCAGATAGTTTCACTGTATATATACTTTGGAAGGGGATGCTGAACCAATATGTCCCAAACTAATTTTCAAAAGTGCTGTACTGAGTATTCAGAGAAAAACTGGTTGCAATATTTATTATTTTCTCTAAACAAAAATGTTTACAAATCAAGTTTAATATGCAATTTCAACTCTTCCTCAGTGTAAATAGGTTCAGTTTTATGGTTGCTTATAGCATATATAGAGTATCCCATGTGGAAAAATGTTTATTCTACAGCAAACAGTTCAACCTAAGTAGTTTACAATATTTTTGAGAAATCATCAAGTCAATAGGCTTAAAAGTGTGTAACTCTGTTTAAGATTGCACTGTAATTTAGCTAAATTCAGAAATGTAAACATTGGTTTCCTTTTTGTTACTGAGGAACCAAGAACAGAAAGAATGCAACTTCTTCAAAGGTTAGAGAGATAGCAACAGAAATGGGAACAAAAACTCAACTCCAGGGTAAGATGTAAGGGGAAAATGAAAGGCAAAAAGAACAGTCACCATTCTTTTTGGTATTCCTACCTAAAAAGTCCTACCAAGAAGTTACAGTTCTCAGAAAAAAGGGATATGAACTCGTTATCCTGTGTCATTGTACCATTTCAGCATACTAACTGGCAGCTCACATGATGTAATGTTCCTCCATACACAATTACATTCATACCAAAAACTAGATGTTAAGCATAATGGTATTAGCTTTACCTTCTTCCCATCTTAATATTCTGTATGTTTGAGGGAAATAACATTCTATGACTCCCTCCCCATCTGCAGTCTGAAGTGATATCTACTTTGTGAATATATTTTCTTGAATAGTAACTGCAGTCTCCTTGTCTTAAAAAAAGAATAAAATTTAGGAAAGCAAAAAGCTATTTCCAGATTTACAGACTTCATAAAATCTACAAATAAGAACATAAGAACATAAGAGAAGCCAATGCTGAATCAGGCCAATGGCCCATCTAGTCCAACACTCTGTCACACAGTGGCCAAAATATACCAGGTGCCATCAGGAGGTCTAGCATACAAAATGCATACAAAAGTAATTGGAAAATTGTGATCACTGTGACAAGTCACAACTTCAATTGATGTTTCATCTTAAATTTAATTCACAAAGACAAGCTGAAACCACCTGAATGTTCTTTGGACAAAAAGAACACAGGAAAACACTCAGGGCTCTGCTACCTACCAGACCCTTAGGACAAATGTCTAATTTACACCCACATACTCACACTCTTATCTCGAGGGAAGGAAATGAGTGTTGAAGGTCAGGTGGAGGATCATGGTGGTAAACCGGGTTCAAGAGGGATGAAGTGGGACACCTAATAATTGTCTGGATGTAGCAACAGAGACAAGCCTCTTTTATCTTGAGGTACAACTCTCCCTGATGAGTGTGTGTACTGGGACAAGAATATAGCAAGCTAAAGAGTTCCCAAAACTAGATGTTATGGCAGCCAGAGGTCTGACTCATGGCTACCAATGCAATTTTAAAGGATAATCTGGTCATTTAAAAATGCTACAAGGTGCAGCAGGACCAGGAAATCTTTGCAAGCATCGAAACAGCTGTCAGGCACTTGAAAAGGTGCAAGGAAGGGGACAAGATTGCCTGGTCCTGCTGTGCCGCAGGCCTGATCAGGATTAGATTTGTGACATTTTTAAATGGACAAATTCTTTTAAAATTGTTGTCAGAAGTCATAGGGTTGACCTGTGAATATCATAATATCTAGTTTAGTAGAGTTAATAGTTATGAGTCAATAGTTAATAGTATTAAGCTATGACCTAATAAGAAAAATATGATGTTGTTCTGTTCTTAAGTTCAGTTACTCACCTACCAAAGAAGATAGAAATCTTCAAGGCTATACTTCATGACCAATTTTATCACTGTGCTTAACAATACATACATGACTAGGCATAAAGGAATGCTGATATTATGCCTTTTCTTTCCACCAGGAAATAAATTATAGGATGCATTTTAAAGAGAAAAGGGGGAATCTTAAGGCTTTTCAAGTCTGAGTTCTTCAGTTTAAATTGAGATATACTTACATCAACAACAATGCATTTCAAGTACGATAAAACAAAATCAGTTGAAGTTATTGTATTTTTGTAAAGCTTTTGATATTTGCTTTTACTGGCTGCCCTTCTTACTGTGCCATTTCTAAAATCAGGAAGCACATGAAACTTCCTTTCCATCTGGCTACTGAACAGGAAACATTTAGAATTTGGAATAACATGGAAGCCTTAGCTGAGCAGCAAACAAACCCCTGGTGTTCACTGGGAGTATGTGGCCACTTTATCCAGCCTCAATGACTTTTTTTGCATGTGGAAAAATCAGTGTTGACATCTAGCTGGACATGAACAACTCATCACATTTCATGTTGTGCCAGGGCTGTGTTCATTTCGCCATCTCTTCTATCCCACCTTTTCTGTTTCCTTCCCCTGTGGGTGGGTGGATGCTTATGACATATTTCTTCTAACTGGAGAAACCAGGTTGTTAAAAACTCCTTTCATAGAAAATATTCCACCTCCTCAGAAAAATAAATTCACTCCATCTTTGCTCCCTCCCCCCACCATGGCCACTGTTCTGCTTAGTCTTCCCTGGAACCTTTCCTCCCCAGGACCCCCCTGACTCGTTCTTAAAAACTAAATTTTAAACATTAAATTATTATTAATAGTAATTAATTGTAATGTAATTTCAATTTGATTTAAATCTAAATTAGGTTGTAATTTAATCTGAATTTAAATTTCATTTTTATTAAAAACTGAAAAATTTTGTTTTAAAAGCACAACACCAGCCTAATAGAAGTAAAGCAAATCCAGGGCTTCCGGTCTGGGATTCATGGCGTCCTGACGTGTTCTGGCTTTGCTCTTTGAGCTCCCAGAGGGAGGGACAGGGAGGGCTTCTCACAACCCTCCGCAGATCCCCCCAGGCAGGGGGGTGACTGGCAGCGAGCTTTTGGCCCGAGAGGGAGTTGAGATCGGCTGATAGCGGGGCTTTAAAGAGTGTCGCGACCAGCCTTGATCCCCTCCCCCAGAGAAGGCACTTCAGAAATTCTCTACAAGACCCCACCGAGTTGGATTCTCAACATAAGAACGCATGACCCAGACCTCCAAGACATTCTATGCAAGCTGATATTAAGGAAACACTGCTATAACAAGACACGGACTTTGAAGATAACTTTTTTAAAATTGCTCACCGGAGACGCGTTTTGGCCGAAAGTAAACAACATCCGATGAAGCGCATGATCGTGCTGTATCTGTCGTACTAACATCAAACTTGAAAAAGTGCAGTTAAACAGCTTAAAAAGGCCAAAAAGCCGGTTTGTTGATCATTCCTGCGGTTGGATTATTGACTTTGAAATAGAAACTAACAACAATCTCCACGAGAATTAGAGTGGAAAAGTACTCGAGCTGCAGCAGAAATCGTCAGAACAGGAAGTGACCTCAGACCAGACAAGAAATCGTCCTAGAGAAGTCCAGGGAGGCCGGAAGAAGGGAGGAAATCAGGGACAAGGGGACCTTTAAAACTGCCGGACAGGAAGTGAGTACCCGGAAGATCCATTTACCATAGAGAAATTGCGCCCGCCATTTTGAGAAGGTCAAAAAAAATTTTTTCGATTTTAAAAGAAAGACTTAATAGAAAATAGTGAAAATAGAGCGATTTAGGTGGGCACAAGGACTTTGATTTGATGTAGGTTGGAGGGAAATTTTGAACAACGGCTTACGATCTGCGGCAACGACAGAGGGCGAACTCCTGGTCCTCCCCGAAAATGGCTGCGAAAGAAGAAAAAAAAGCTACAGGGCATGATGGAAGCTATGGAGAAACGTGTGATGGATGCGATTCAGAAGTTGGAAAAAACCCTTATAACAGAAGTAACAGAGCTGAAAAAAGAAATGTCTGGGATTACAAAAGAGATACAGACGTTGACTAAAAGAGCAGATGAGACGGATGAAAGAGTGAAGAGAGTGGCATCTAATGTTGCTGGGGTTACTTTAGAAACAGAAAAAGTCAATGTGATGGTCCAATATAATGCAATGCTTAACCACATGAGATTCAGGGGGATCCCTGAAGACAAGAGTGAGAACATCCATTCTGTTATGGTGGATGCTGTTGCAGATTTTTTAAAAATGGAAGAGGAGAAGGTGGCGGCTCAGATTGATGTGGTGTACAGAGTCAATTCTGCGATTGCGCAAAGGAAAAAATTACCCAGAGATGTAATTGTCCAGTTTATATCTAAAAAACTGAAGGAGGATCTATTTAAGCAACAATTTCAGGAAGACTTCATAATTGACAACAAGAAAATTATGGTCTTAAAGGAACTACCCAGAACAATGCTCCAGGATAGACGACTCTTCAAAGATCTGATTGACAAACTGAAAACAGAGGGTATAAGATACAGATGGGAAATTCCTAAAGGTGTCAGTTTTACATTTAAACAGAAGAGAGTCACCATCAAGTCTGTAGAGCAAATGACCAGATTCATCGACGATAACTTTAAAGACTCTGATAAATAAGCAGAAAATCAACATGGAGAGTCAAATCATATCATGGAATGTTAATGGACTTAATTCACCCCAAAAAAGAAAAAATGTTAGACTTTGGTTGGAAAAACAAAAATGTGATATTGTTTGTTTGCAAGAAACACATATTAAAAAATCTGATGCCAAATTTTTGATTCAAAAAAGATTAGGAGAGGAATTTTACTCCCTCTCCTCCCAAAAGAAAAAAGGAGTTGTTATATATATAAAAAAGAATTGGAACCAAAAGAAGTGTTTAAAGATAATGAAGGGAGGCTTCTGGCGGTAGAAGCCGTACTGCAAAATAAAAAGACGTTAATTGTCAACCTTTATGCCCCAAATGGTGCGAAGGAAAATTTTTTTCAAGATTTGTGGGAACAGCTACGACAGTTAACCTATGAGCAAATGATTTTGATGGGTGACTTTAATGGTACTGTTGATAATATTGTTGACAGAAAATCCAAAAAGGGAACTGAAGCCATGGGCAAACTTCCGAAAGTCTTTTTTCAACTGACTAAACATGAACATTTGGTAGATGTTTGGAGAGTTAAAAACTCCAGGGACAGAGAGTATTCCTTTTATTCATCAAGACACGAATCCTTTTCAAGAATAGACATGATGTGGATGACGGAGAATTTGATCTTGCAGACACGCAAAATTGAGATGTTACCTAGAATTCTCTCTGACCATAGTCCGGTGAAATGGTCAGCGTATGTTAAGAGAAAGAAATTCCGATGGAGACTTAATGAAGATTTGCTGGACAAACAAAATATTGTGGATAGAATAAGGACAGAAACCCAAATATATTTTCAACTGAATTTAAATAAGGGTGTACAGACGCAAACGGTATGGGAAGCTTACAAGGCTGTGATGCGAGGACATCTGATTGCAATTAATAATAATGAAAAGAAACAACAACTGAAATTAGATAAAGAGATTATGGAAAACATTCGGAAAAAAGAAATGGAACTTAAGAAAAGGCCTGGCAAAAAGAAGATTTTGAGAGAATTGAGGATCTTAAGGGAGCAATATGAGGCGAGGTTGAACAAAGAAGTATATTGGAATTTGAAAAAATTGCAACAGAAATCCTTTGAAGGTGCAAATAAACCTGGCAAATACTTGGGATGGCAATTGAAGAAAAGAAGAGAGAATAAAACAATTACTAATTTGAAAGATGGAAATAAAGAGATTTCAGACCCAGGAGGGATCAGGAGGGAATTTTACAAGTACTATGCGACTCTTTTTCAAGCAAAACAAGTGGATCTGCAAAAGATGCAAGATTATCTATCCAAGGTTAATTTGATACAACCAAGCTCTGAAATGAAAGCATTCTTAAATGCTGTAATAACTAAAGAAGAAATTAGTAAAGCAATAGGAGAAGCAAAGATTTCTAAAGTTCCAGGCCCGGATGGCTTCTCAGCCAAATTTTATAAAAAACTTCATGAAGACCTGGTTCCGGTGTTGGAGATACTTCTAAACGAAATTAGAAGGACAGGAAAGATACCAGATTCCTGGAACGAAGCGGCAATCACCTTAATCCCTAAAGAGACTCAAGATTTAACAAATGTAAAGAATTATCGGCCTATCTCATTATTGAATAACGATTATAAGATATTTGCAAAAATATTAGCAGAGCACCTTAAAAGGTTTTTGAAGGACACTATTGTTGAAGACCAAGCTGGATTTTTACCAAATAGACAAATTAAAGACAATATGAGGGTTGTTTTAGACACAATTCAGTATTATGATAAGCACCCCGAAAAAGAAGTTGGTTTTTTATTTTTGGACGCTGAAAAAGCATTTGACAATTTGAACTGGGAATTTATGTTTAAGGTGTTTGAGAAATCCTTGATGGGCGCAGAATTTATAAGAATGATTCAATCAATTTATAAAGAACAAAAAGCTACGGTGATTGTGAATACAGAACCAACAGAAGTGTTCCGGGTAAGAAAAGGTACTAGACAGGGTTGTCCCCTGTCACCATTGTTATTTATCTGGATTTTGGAGATTTAGCTACAAATGATTAGAGATGACGAAAACATAAAAGGTTTAAATATTGGAGGTTTTTCATTTAAACTAAGAGCATTTGCGGATGATATTATGTTTATTGTTGAAGATCCTGTTAATAATATGCCCAAGGTATTTGAAAAAGTGAAAGAGTTTGGTGATCTCGCAGGGTTTTATGTTAATAAGAATAAATCTAAGATATTGTGTAAAAATATGATTGGTACAAAGCAACAAATGTTACAAAATGTGACAGAATGTGAAGTGGTTAAAAAGGTTAAGTATTTGGGAGTTGAAATTACAATGAAAAATATAGATTTGTTTAAGAATAATTATGAAAAACTGTGGGGTTCGATAAAGAGTGATTTAGAAAAATGGGGAAAATTAAGACTATCTCTTCTTGGAAAAATTGCCGTTGTCAAAATGAATGTACTGCCCAGGTTAATGTTTTTGTTTCAGACAATACCAATTGTGAAAGATGGGAAAGTGTTGGTAAAATGGCAAAGAGAAATCTTCAAGTTTATCTGGGCAGGGAAGAAGCCAAGAATTAAAATGAAAATAATGTATGACATTAAAGATAGAGGTGGCTTCCAAGTCCCGAATTTGCGTTTGTATCATGAAGCAGTATGTATGTCTTGGTTATCTGAGTGGGTTAATTTGGAAAATAGAAAACTTTTAGCCCTTGAGGGGCACGATTGCAGATTTGGCTGGCATGCCTATCTTTGGTATGGGAAAAATAAAGTCGATTCTATGTTTAAGCATCATTATGTAAGGAGGACATTGTTTGATGCATGGACCAGGCACAAGGATAAAATCTCGGATGAGAGGCCTCTGTGGATTGTTCCAGCAGCAGTTATACATCGGTTTTCAGATTATAAAGGTAATGACTGGTTGAAATATCATGAATTGTTGCAAAAAGAAGGGAAAAAATATGTTTTAAAGCCAAATAATGAACTAGAATTTGAGTATGGTTGGCTACAATATTGTCAAATAAGGGACATTTATAAAAAAGATTGTAAAGAGTTTGGTTTTAGAGCTGTAAATGATGACTTTGAAAATATATGGTTGAAAGGAGAACGGAAAATGATATCAAAGATGTATAAAACCTTGTTGACTGTATATACTTTGGATGAAACTGTTAAAGAACAAATGATAAAGTGGGCCATAAATATGAACAAAGAAATTTCTATGGAATCATGGGAATTTTTGTGGAAAAGATCTTTTAAAATGTCTACCTGTATTAATGTAAAAGAAAACTGTTACAAGATGATGTATAGATGGTACATGACACCAAAAAAGATTGCTAATATTAGTATGGATAAGAACTTGAGTAACAAATGTTGGAAATGTAAAAAAATGGAGGGTTCTTTTTACCATATGTGGTGGTCGTGTGATAAAGTGAAAGCATACTGGTCTAATATACACTGTGTGATGCAGAAGATATTAAAAATCCCAATTGAGAGAAAGCCAGAACTTCTTCTCCTTGGTTTGACAATGGAAAAATTCCACAGGAAAAAAGGACATTGTTATGGTACATGATTACGTCGGCGAGAATGGCCTTTGCTCAGCAATGGAAAATGGAGAAGGTGCCAGATATACATGATTGGTTGAGAAAATTGTTATTTTTAGCGGAAATGGACAAAATGACAAAGAAATTAAATGGACAAATGGCAGAACAGTACTTAAAAGACTGGGAAGGATTGAAACTGTATCTAGAAACTGAATATAGAATGAAGGGGAAAATATATAACTTGGATACATATGGATATTGAACGAGAAGTGAAATGAATTTTGAACTGTATGTACTGTTATTTGAAAATATGTTGAAATTGTAGAGGTTATATATAATTGAAATGTGTTACCTGGTTTGTCGATGCATTTAAGTCTAAGCTTGATTACCTTATAATTTTTTTGTTTGTTATTAGCAGTGTTGGAAGCCTATTAGGGGGGTGGGGGTTGGGATGGGAATTTTCTTTTTCAAAATTGTATTGGTAACGTAATTGGAAATGTTGAGTGTATTCCAATAAAAATTTTGTTTAAAAAAAAAGAAGAAGTAAAGCAAATCCAAACCACAGCAAAACAACATCCCTCCCCTCCACCCCGGTAAAAGCAACAGATTAAAGAATTGGCACTGAAGCCTCCCCCAGCAAATTAGCTAATTCGGCAAAGAAGGTAGGTAGCTAATTTTGTCTCAGTTTTGTCTTCTAAGACTGTGCTTTCAGAAGAACAAGAGAGAGGAAAGTAGATAGAACAAATAATGCTTACACATCATTGGACTGTGCCTCTGATTTACGCAGTTTATTGGTTTCAGAAAGGTTAATTGTTAAGTATGAGACTTAACAAGAGTGTGATTTCAACAAGTGATTTCAGCTTTATTATAACAGCAACAAGACAATTGGACAACACACACAAAACAGTGGAGCACAGCTCCCTTTTTAAATAATCAAAGCCACACCCATACTTCAGTTAATGTCCAATAGGGATTGAGGGATAAAGACCAATGAGGTCTGTTCCCTCCATAAAGTTACAGTCAGTTTTGATTGGCAATATACAAGGTTTAACACAAATCAACCAATGGGAATGTTGATGCTTACAATCCTTTGCATGACTCAAGCTTAACATAAGAAAAGATAGAGCTGGTTCATCAGAACACAACAATTCCTCCCCCCTAAGATGAGACATTCCTGTTCCAAATATAGTCCTTTAGATAGGAGGGGGTACAATGATTACGCTGAGACCTTCGCAGAGGTCTTTGCTCCTGTGGTGGTGGAGCAACAAAAGTGTTGGGGGCCCTGGCGGACTCTCGGTCCAGAGAGACCGGGGTGTCTGTTTCAGAGGGACCGTTTTCAGGAGTTGGGGTCTGCCCAAACTCCTGGTCAGTCCTGGGCTCAGCAGTACTCACCTCCTCGACCGGAGGCCCTTGCTGCTTATCGGGGACCTGCTCAGGTTCTGGGTTGGACTCAAGACTCGAGTCAGCCCACCATTCCCTGAGTTGGTCTATGTGGTGCCATACCTTTCTTCCATCAGGAAGCTGTGCCACATACATGCGGGAGCCCAAGACCGTTGTGATTATGGCGGGAAGCCATAAATGACCCTCTGCATAGTTCCTTGCGAACACTTTGTCCCCGCATTTGAATGTTCGCACCTTTTCCAGGACCTCGGCCTGCTGGGGCTTGAACTCGTTTAAGTCCGGATGGAGCCGGTCAAGCAGGGTGGTAAGCTTGCAGCCCATAAGAAGTTCAGTGGGGCTCCTCCCCATGCCTGTGCAGGGCATAACTTTTGCCCCCAGTCCCCACTTGGCAGGCACTTAAGAGCCTCCTTTGCCGATTGTACCATCCATTCGGCCTGCCTGTTTGTGACCGGATGAAACGGGGCTGATGTTACATGACAGATCGTATTGTCTTTTTTTTTTTTTAATGCCTCCCGAAGGGGATTTTATTGACTTTGCTTTGCTACGGGATATGGGGAAAGGTTGCTAATCTCCACCTCTAGAAATTTATGGGACATGGGTAGGGAAAACTAATACACAAAAAACTCTACCAGGATGGGGGAAGGAAACTAAGCCCTACTTCTAAAAAGAAAAGGGAAAAAAAACAAAACCCTACTGGACACGGGGAAGGAAAGACTAACAAGGTGACACAATCTGGTTACATTTGTATCATTTGTCACCTGGTGTTACAGAGCCTTATAAAACAGTTAACAAAAAATTATAAAAGTAAAAAAAAATTGTCAAAACCGCTTAGTTGATCAAAAACTGCATCTTCCACGATTATCTTGGTCTTAGGGTCTCTTCTTCTTGTATTTCTTCTTTCCTCGGGGTTTGGGAGCGGCTGCTCCTTTCTCTGATTCCGATGTGCCTGAAGAACTAAAGAGTATTGGACTACTGCTTTCTGAATCCTGTGAGTAGGATTCCCCTTCTTCCTCTTCTTCCTCCTCAGCTTTTCTCGGTTTCTTATCTTTGTTGTGCTGCTTTGGATTCAAGTGTTGCTCCACAAATTTTTTAGCCTTAGGAACAGAGTCAATATTGTATTTTCTGTCTCCATATTTAAAACTCAGTCCTTCGGGAAACAGCCATCTGTACGGGACCCCCTTCTTCTGTAGAGAGAGAGTAAGCTCCTTGTAGAGTTTCCTCCCCTTTCAACTTCAAAGGGGATATCCTTCAAGATCCTTATTTCTTCATTCTTAATTTTTAGAGGGTTCCCCTGCGTGGCTTTTAGCACTCGGTCTCTGGTAGATCTTCTCGTGAATTTCAAACATATTTCTACAGGGAGTTTATTCTTTTTGATGAAATCTGGATAAGCCCTATAGGCCCGGTCCATCTCCTTCAGTAAGTCCTCCTGTTTGTAATCCATTATTGGAGCCAAAGTCTCTGGTAAAATGTTCTTCAAATCCTTGTTCTTTTCTTCTGGAACCCCTTGGAATCATAGAATGTGCATAGATCTTTCCAGCTGTAGCTGTATTAGTTGATTTTTATTGGAGAGTCTCTCCTTTTCTGCTTCATCCGCTCTTTTATTAATACTCTCAGTCTGTTTTTCCATTTTTTTGCAAGTCTTTTCCATTGTTGAGGTCCTTCTATCCATTTGAGTCATCTGCTTTTGCAAATTATCCATTTTTGCGTTGAGATTAGTCATCTGCTCCATTAGGGGGCGCAGTGCATTCGCCAGCAATGTAGACATCTCTGCAGCTACTTCCTGGTTGTGGGAGGGAGTCGTTGGTATACCATTTCCGGTTGACGTTTTTTTCTCCAGACCCGGCTTCCGCCCTCTCCCAGTCATAATATCAACAAGAAGTAAGTTTCCCAAAACAAAATAAAAGTTAGCAGAAATTAATCTGCTTTTCTTTATTTTGCAGCTTTTGTTTTTGCTAATCCTCTTATGCACAAAGCTTAATTCAGGGTTGTTCTTAAAGATCGCTTTGAAACCGTGTTGTTTCAAATGGGGGGGGGATTAACTCTTGAGCGTCTCCCTCCCCCCTGCCGCTTTGCCCTTAGGCGCTTCTAAATTCTTACCAAGGCTTTTGTTCGCTTAAATCACCTGAACAATGCTTGACTCACGCTTTGCAGCCTTGGAGATCTTTTAGAAGCTTTTCAGCAGCTGTTGATTGTGTCCGCTGATCCGGTAACCGTCTCTCAGCGCCATGCTGGCTCTTCAGCGACAGGACCTTTCGGAGATGGAGGTGAGCCTCAATTCCTTGGCTGTCGCCTTGGAAGAGGCTCTCCTCAGCTCTCCAGGCTGGGGGTCTCCTACAGAGACCCTTCCCGTCAGCCGAGTCTCGGCACAGCCCCATCGGAGTAAGACGGGGATGTGACCAAGTAGCGAAATGCTTAAACCGGAAGCCGACGGATCGTATTGTCATCAAGAAATTTGGCAAACTCCCCTGAGGTGAATTGGGGCCTGTTATCGGACACCAGAACGTCCACTAGCCCGTGGGTATCAATAAGTCGGCGCAGTACATTAATTACAGAAGTGGCACTCGTAGAATGCATATGTACCACCTCCAACCACTTAGAAAATGAATCAACGATAACTAGGGCAAAAATTACAGTTTACCAATGTCTCAGGGATATTGAGCTTCAAATGGCTCATGCTGCTCTCCCGCCCTTCTACAAACCTTTGAAACCTAAAACTTATATGACTGCCCCTTCATATTTAGCCAATATTTCTAACCCAAATCACAAATGGGCATTCTCCAGAGCCAGATTGGACACTTTTCCATCTGCAGCTCTTTCTGGTAGATTCCAACATATCCCCAGGCATATGAGACTTTGTTCTTGTATTTCTAAGACAACAGAGACCCTTGCCCATATTTTACTTTATTGCCCCCACTACGCAGCAGAAAGAGCTCTTCTAATTACGCCTATATTAAGTCCATTCAGGGTTCAAAATCAGCTAGTAATCCACTCTGAGGATCTTTTGTTGAAACATTTATTGGAGGATAAAACTACAGTAATATCAAGGAATGTTGCTAAATACCTTTTTATTGTAATCACAAAACGTAAGCACCTTCTTAATACTCCTTATGTTGTTTCCACTCTGTAATGCTCCAAACCTTTTGGTAACCTGGCTGAGTTTTTTGATTCTGTATACTGTTTGATGGGTCTCTGACCATAATTAAATAATAATAAAAAACCCTAAAAACATTTGGCCTTGAAAGGGCCCCGCAAAATTGATATGGAGGCACGACCACGGTTTCCGCGTCTTCTCCCAAGGCTGAACAGGAGCTGGCAGAGGTTCTGGTCTCGATTGCTGGCAGACCATACACCCTTTGACCCACCCTTCAATGTCAACCTCCATTTTGGGCCACCAAATATATCCCCTGGCAAGGGCTTTCATATGTACAATGCCCAGATGACCAGAGTGTAGAGCCTCCAAAACTCTTTCCCGCAGTTTGGGTGGAACCACAACCCGATTCCCCCAGAGCAAGCACCCTTTACACACTGACAGTTCATTTTGCCATGAACAGTAAGGTTTAAAATGAGACTCAACTTTTCCCGCCGGCCACCCCTTCCATGCCCAATTAAGGACACGGGCAAGAACAGAGTCCTTAGCTGTTGCAGCGGCAATGACCAAGGAGGTGACTGGGGCTTACGGCAGTTCATCAATGTCAAGGATGTCCAAGTCCAGATCAGGATCAGAGTCCGATACTGGAGGGAGGCAGCAGCTGAGGGCATCAGCGTGCCTGATGGCCTTTTCAGGCCGGTGCTCAAGATCAAAGTCATACGCCACCAAAAACACCGCCCAACGCAGCATGTGTGGCAAGAAGATGTTCGGTGTTTGGCAGTCCGGGGTGAAAATGCCCAACAACAGTTTGTGGTCTGTGACAAGGAGGAACCTGCACCCATAGTCATGGAACTTCTTTATTCTGGCGATGAGGGCGAGACCTTCCTTGTCTATTTGGGCATACTTTTTTTCTGTGGCCGTCAGAGACCGTAATAGGCGATTGGCGCCTCAGTACTGTCTGGCATTACATGGCTCGATACAGCACCCACCCCGTAAGGGGACTGCTGAGATCCACATGTTCATATAAGTCTGTCTAGATGTGTTTGATCTAGTGACATGTAGCTGTCAGCCAGGAACCTCAGTAAGAGCTGGCTACAACTGGTTCAGGGCAGTCTTGCCATTGCCATCACAGTGACTCAGCACTGAAACCTGATTGGCTAGTGTTTGTATAAATGTACAGTGAGTGATGTACAGTCCCCTCTTCTCTTATGTATGATTGCAGCAGAGCACTTTGACACTCTGTTTGATGATGGCTGTGGTGTGTAAGTAAATGTATATAGTTTGCACATAGCCAAAGCCTCCAGTATTTATTAGATACTCGCACTCTCTCCTGGCCCCCTTCGTGCCTGCCACTTCTGCCTTCCCTCGACAGGGTTATGGGCCCAGACAACGGTTGGCTGTGCATGGAGTGAGTTGGAGCTGTTGGGAGCTGTGGAAGACGTATCGGTGGAGTGTCTGTCTGCTGTGGCTTTCTTTGCTGGAGAGAAAGCAGTGTCTAGCCGTGGTGTATGAGAAGCTGGCTGGAGGAGCTGTGAGCTGGAGGTGCTGGAGGCTGGTTGCAGTGTGTGGGAGTCCAGTGTGAAGGAGGATGCCAAGCAGCCGGAGCCAGGTGCCAGCAGCCGGGAGCAAGCATCATGGCTCAGGTACCTACTTCCCAGCTGGTTGAAAAGCTCACTTTTACTAATTATAACAATTGGCCACTAAAAATGAGGTTCTTCCTTGTGAAAGAGGGGCTTTGGATTTATGTCAATGACCCTCCTGAAGAGCCGACACCGCTTGATGAGAGAAATACTGAAAGAGCCCTAGCACTGATTGTTTTGAGCATCAGTGACGATCAACTGGTTTATGTCGCTCATGCTGACAGTGCTGAAAAGGCTTGGACTTCGCTAAAAGACGTCTATCAGCAGGCTAATGTTGGGTCTCCTATCTCGTTAACCCGGCGTTTGTATAGAAAGCTGCAAGCACCCCAGGAGCCTGTGAAAGACCACCTCAAGGTCCTGATGGATTATTTTCATCAGCTTCAAGAGCGTGGCAAAGATTTTGATGAGATAGATAAAATGTATATTATCTTATCATCTCTATCTCAAGCTTTAGATTCAATTTTGCCTTCGTTTGAGTCTGTGGATGAAAAAGCTTTAACAGTCCAGTTCGTCACCGGTAAACTAATTCAACATGAGGAACGTCTTGCTGAATCTAGGCAGCATGCCAGGGAGTCTGGGCAGTCGGCCAAGGTGACCGGGCACAGTTCCAGGCAATCTGCGGAGGAGATAGCAGCAAGCACGTGCACTTTTGCAGTTGCCAACGCCAAGGTACAGCACAAAGATGCTTCCAGAGGCAGCAAGAGCAAAAGGAAATGTTTTTTCTGTGGGTCTACAGACCACATGGTACGTTTCTGTCCTGAAAAGCGGAAGCAAGGAAAGAAGCAGCCTGAGACTCAGCATTCCGTAGCTATGGTGGGCTCTGTGGACAATTTCATGGCTTCATCCTGGCTACTCGATTCAGGTGCATCACAAACGTACAGCAGGGATGAGACTTTGCTACACAATAAACGGACCTCTTCCTTAACTCATGTGAGTCTTGCAGACGGGACACCATCCCAGGTTACAGCTGAGGGGGATGTGTTTTTCCCCAACTTGAACCATACTTTTAAGGGGGTGATTTGTGTGCCTGGCCTACAGAGTAATTTGTTAAGTATTATGAGTTTAGACACTGCAGGGTTCCAAGTGGTGTTTGCTAACAAAGAGTGCAAAATTATGAAAGCAGGTAAAGTGTGTGCAATAGGCAGGTTGCAAAATAATGTTTATGTGTTAAACAATACGAAAGAAAAGGTACAAGCTGTTACCAATGTTAACCCCCACAATAACTGTCAGCATTTGTTACACCGCCGTTTAGGTCATGTAAGTTTCAAAACTATCCAAAAGACCCTGGCCCTGACCGGTCAAGAGGATGTAAATGAGTGTAAAAACTACTTAGATTGTGGAATATGTAAAATGGCAAATTCTAAAGCATTTCCAGTTGCAAAAAAGAGCCTAAGAGAATCTCAAAAGTCTTTGGCTCTGGTTCACATGGATGTGGTTGGCCCTTTTCCTAAAAGCCATTCGGGTAACAAATATGTGCTCATTATTACTGATGACTGGTCGTGGTTTTCTTGGGTATATGTGATGATGAAGAATAAGTCGGATGTGTTCTCAACCTTTAAGTACTGGTACAAGAGGGTTAAGAATCAGTTTGGTAATGTTCTAGCCATCCAAACTGACATGGGGGGGGGATTTACCTCCAATGCCTTTGAGCACTTCCTACAGCAGAAGGGAATAAAACATAGGGTTGCCAACGTTTGTACCCCAGCAGAAAATGGTGTGGCCAAGCGCAAAGGTGGGGTTCTTCAAAATATGATGTATGCAATGTTGAAGGACTCTGGCCTGGGTATTGCGTTTTGGGCTGAGGCGATGAAAAATGCCTGTTATGTTAGTAACCGGATTTATTCACGCTCTGTGGAAGACATACCTTATGGATTGCTGTACAACCGATTACCAAATTTGGAATACCTAAGGGTTTTTGGCTCCAAAGCTTGGGTTAATGTACCTCTCGAGCGCAGGAGGAAAGGGGGAGCCAAAGCCAGAAAATTGGTCTTCCTTGGTTACCAGTCTGGCATGAAGACCTATAGGTTTGCTGATCAATATAACAGAGTGAGTTTCAGCAGGTCTGCATCCTTTTGTGAGCATGAAAACTGGGGAAAAATTCATGCCAATGAATTACCACAAGTGGTTGCTTTACCTAGCTCTGATAACACTGAGGGTGTCAGTAATGAGCTTGTGGTTAAACAAGAGCAACAATCTGTAAATGTGCAGTCTGATGGTGTGCAAGACAAGAGAGTACTACCGAGGGTTTCTATGCGTAGCACTAAGGGCATACCACCAGTAAGGTATGGCTATGAGGTCAATCATGTCTACATAAAGGAGCCTCAAACTTACAATGAAGTACTGCAAATGCCTACAGTTGAGAAAGAGGCTTGGTTTCAGGCAATGAAAGCAGAGCATGACTCACTAGTTGAAAACAAGGTGTATGAGTTAACTGACTTGCCTAAAGACAAAACTGCTATTGGATGTAGATGGGTCTACAAGGTTAAACACTTACCTGATGGGTCTGTAATGAGAAAAGCAAGATTAGTTGCCTAGGGGTATGCACAAATCAAAGGTCAAGATTATGACCAGATCTTTGCCCCAACTGTAAGATCTGACATGTTCAGACTTGCCCTCATAAAAGCAGGACAAACCAACATGACAGTGAATCATTTTGATTTTGCAAATGCTTATCTGAATGCACCCATTTCTGAGGAGGTTTACATGGCACAAATTCCTGGTTTTGAGGCTCAGAATGGGCAGCTGGTATTAAAATTAAAACGTTCTCTCTATGGCCTCAAACAAAGTGCCAGAAACTGGTTTGATTGTCTTACTACAGCCCTAAAAGGAGTTGGTTTTAAGCAAGCTATTGCAGATCCTTGCTTATTCCATATAAAGCTTGGTGACAATGTATGCTATCTTATTGTCTTTGTTGATGACCTGTGCTTTGTATCACAAACTGACCAACAACTACAATGGTTTAAAGAAACAGCCCAGAGTATGTTTAAGGTTAAACATCTGGGCGAAGTGGGTCAGTACTTGGGAGTTGAAGTTACCAGACACAGCAAAGGTTATTTCATGCTCAGTCAGAAAGGCAAAATAACTAAGTAGTTGGAGAAGTATGGCATGCTTGACGCACACAGTGTTTCAACACCCATGTCTACAGGATATGTGAAAGAACCTGAGGATGAGGAGTTTGGTGACAAACAATTATTTATGTCATTAGTCGGATCTTTGTCCTATATTAGTAATTGGAGCAGGCCTGATATAAATGTAGCTGTGCACTTATTAAGCCAAAGATGCAACAAACCTTTTAATAGGGACTAGGTTGCTGCAAAGCGCTATCTTAAGGGTACCATTGATGATAAACTTGTGTTACAGACTGATGGGAAAAGTACTGTGACTGTGTATTGTGATTCCAGTTGGGGGGAGCAAAAGGATGCAAAATCAACAACAGGTTTTGTATTGTATCTAAACAATGCTCTGATACATTGGAAATCTCTTAAACAGTGGTTTGTCTCACTGAGCACGTGCGAAGCTGAGTACGCGGCATTAAGTCAGTGTTGCGTGCAGTTAGAATGGGTTTTACAACTGCTAACTGACTTCAATGTGAGCTATGTGTTACCTATCAATGTTTTCTGTGAAAATGTGGCTACACAACAGCTGGCTGATACACAGAGTATAAGAGTTAGAAGCAGGCACATTAACATAAGATACTCGCACTCTCTCTTGGCCCCCTTCGTGCCTGCCACTTCCACCTTCCCTCGACAGGGACGCATCGGCGGCCAGTACCAACAGTTTAGACCCATCGAAATGTGTTAACACCGCTCTCGAGGATAACAGCTCTTTGACAGCGGCAAAAGCCTGTTTCTGTTTCTCACCCCACTCTTACTGTACATTTTTGTGAAGGAGAGTATGTAGCGGTTCTGCCACTGATGCTTTGTGTGGTAGAAATGAATGGTAGAAATTCAGGATTCCTAAAAATGATTGCAGCTTTTTTTTCGACCTCGGTGGGGGGGCGTTTATCAGCAGTGCGGTGAACACTGTCCGCATCGATCAGGAATCCTAAGAATTCAACCTGTTTCACCTCAATACAGCACTATGAGCATTTTACCGTCAGGCCAGCCTCCCTGAACCAGCCCAATACCGCTCGTAATCGAGCCATTAGTTCAATCTCAGTAGCTCCAGCGATTGAAGCGTCGTCAAAATAAGGAACAACCCCTGGCAACCCCCTGAGTAGCCCTCCCATGAGGCCTTGGAATATACCAAGGGCCACCTTAACACCAAACTGTAACCGTTTTACTCTGAACGCACCCCTGTGTGTCACAATAGTTTGTGCCTCAGCAGCCACATCGTTCACTGGGAGCTGTTGGTATACTAGCGCAAGATCTAATTTCACAAAAACCTTGCCTCCTCCCAGAGATTCCAACACATGGCTAATCACCGGTACTGGGTAGGAGTGATGTTGCAGAGCCTGGTTTAGCGTACACTTATAGTCGGTGCAAATTCGTAGAGAGCCATCAAGTTTTATAGGAGTTACAATTGGTGTTTCCCATTTCACATATGGAACCGGCTCGAGAATACCTTGTGCCACGAGTTTATCAAGCTCAGCCTCTATCTTTGCTTTCAAAGCAAGAAGCACCTTCTGATATTTTAACTTGACAGGACGAACAGAGGGGTCTAGGTTGAAGGTTACCAGGGGCACAGTATACCAACCAACCCCTCCACCAAAAACCTCAGGAAACTTGTCATACAGACATTCCCCTTTACTCAAACATATTTGGGTTACACCGGTTATGGCAATGCTGAGGGCCTCGAACCAATCCAGGCCCAATAAGCTGACCTTCTCACCCTCGGCAACCAGGAGTGATAGCACTGCCTTCCGATCCTTGAACTTTACCTCAAAACTCACCCTCCCTGCTAGAGGAATGCGCCTGCCCTGGAAGTCAGGCAGGCAGGTTGAGATCGGTGTCAAATGGTGGCAACTTCTCTGCAGAAATAAACACTGCCACGTCTGCATCGAGATGACTGTGACGGACGATCCAGAATCCACCTTCATTGTGCAGGGAACGCTGCCCAGATGAAGCGTGATATGGATTTTTCTGCTCGGCTTGGCTCTGGTGGTCAGGACCATTGATGGGCAGCTGCAGGTGTCAGTTTGGTGGCAGCTGGCTGTTCCGTCACCGTCCCACACATGAACCCGAGGCTTTGCACGCAGAGAGGATGGTGGAGATTTCTTCATGGCTTGGGAGACCCATGCCAGATGACCCTGCTTGCCACAGGAATGCCACACAATTTCCTTCACCCAGCAATGATCCCTCTCATGCTTGCCGCCACAACCAGCACAGGAATGCCGTGGCGCAGTCTTCGGTGGGGTCCGCGAAGGGCGTACAGCTCGCATCCTGCAAACGTCATCGGCCTCTCCCTCAGATCCGCTGGTCGACTGCTGATGCACCGACTGCTCCTTCCCACTCAGAACCTGGCACTGACGGACCTCACACGTTGACCTTTCAGCAGCCTCGGCAGCGACAGCCTCGGCGTATGCCACGGTGTAGGTCAGCTTGGTTCTGGCAAACAGGCACTGCTGCAGTTGCTCATCTCGTAGGCCACACACAAGACGATTGAGGAGGGCCTCCTTGAGGTTGGTGAAATTGCACGGCCAGGCAGCCTTCCTCAGGGCAGTGATGTACTCAGCTATGGATTCTGTTGGCCCCTGACTCCGCTTGTAGAAGGCGTGCCTACAAGCAATTTTGGACAGCTGAGGCAAGAAGTGCCCCTTCAACTTGCTCGTGTTGTCTTCCCACGAAATCACGCTGAGCTTGGTTGGAGCAACCAGGGACGGGGCAACATCAAAAACAGCCTTACCACAGGAGCTAAGGAGGGTTGCCTTCTTCTGCACTGCAACTGTAATTTGCTTCGCCTTGAGGTGGAACTCGAACCGTGCCAGGTAAGAGTCCCAGTCCTCCATGCTGGAATCGAAGGCCTCTAACGCCGGGTTGATGGTCATAGCAGCTGGTTGTGTGGTGCAGCCGGGTGTGTGTCTTCGTCTGCTGTTCTTGCGTCGGTTCAGCGGGGTTGCCTACCTGCTCTTAGGATCCCATCCTTGTCGCCAATTGTTAAGTATGAGACGTAACAAGAGTGTGATTTCAACAAGTGATTTCAGCTTTATTATAACAGCAACAAGATGATTGGACAACACACACAAAACAGTGGAGCAGAGCTCCCTTTTTACATAATCTGGGCTGTCAAAGCCACGCCCATACTTCAGTCTTTTCCCTCCATAAAGTTACAGTCAGTTCTGATTGGCTATATACAAGATTTAACACAAATCAACCAATGGGAATGTCGATACTTACAATCCTTTGCATGACTCAAGCTTAACATAATAAAAGGTAGAGCTGGTTCATGAGTCAGAACACAACATTAATTAATGCAGTGCCCACCAGTCATGGAACATGACATTTGATTGGCTATATGTCATCTAGAAATCGGCCCTCTGGGGTAATATCTGCCTCTTCATAATAAGCCAATCTATATCTGCATACTTACCAGGCCTATAATCTTGTAAGCCTTTTAAAAAAGATTTGATTTCTTATTAGAGTCTTTGTGACAAGTTTTCTCCACATAGTGGGCCTTGGCCTGGAAATACTGCCCTCTAGTGGCATGTGATTTCTGGAGTGACTGCATGACATGACAGGACAAAAACTATTCAAGATCATAGCCTGAAACATCTAGCCTAATGAAGAGTTCTGGAGAATTCAAAACCTTGCACTATTTTAAATAATTTTACTTGTAGATTTTGCTGAGGGTCTGCACATCAAAAATTCTTGTTCTAATTTTGTCTTGCAATGTTGAGAAGGCCATGATTATAGTTTTAATCCGATTTTGATAGTATGTCGAAGTTCTTTGGGGAAAATATTTAATTAATCCTTTCCTATTATATAAAAGCATAGTGGTCGGCTGTTATGCCCAAATAAGGCATGCCCAAATAAGGTGAAAATGTGTGGCAAAATAGGTTGGCTGTGGAGACTCCACTCCTATTTGGGCCCTGGCCATTGGCTGGCGTGCCTGGCTGTGTGGGCTCAGTCCCGCCCACACAGCCAGCACACAGCCTCTTTGCCCCACTCTGCCTCCAACCGCCAGACCGGGCAGATGGTCCGGTGGCTGCATGCTGGCGGCCCAAGCTGGATGACAGCCTCCCTCACCACGGCACCACACACCCCGGTAAGCAGCTGGGGCCACCAGTGCCTTGCGCAGCGGGGAGGAGGCAGCGGGGCTGGCCTCACCGGCCAGACACTACCAAGAAACAGGACAGCGAGCAACTCGGGCCGGCTGCAGCCTGTGAAGACTTCCGCAGTGGGGAGTGGGCGGCGGAGCTGGCTGGCCCGAGGAAGAGGATGGCCTCCCTTGCTCGCCGCTCCGCCACTGTGGGGACGTGCTGGCAGGGGGAGGTGGACCTGGCATCCCTCTGCAGCTGCCGCTGCCACAGGGGGATGGGGCCTGCAGAGAGAGTCCGGCTAGCGCCCGTTGCATCTTGCATTGGGCCACACAACGGGCCTTGCCGCTAGTATAAAATATTTAATTAATATCAGATGTTCACCCATTATTACTCTGGGGAAGGAAATCAGCTTTCTGGAGTGGCTGTTTTTAAGCAAATGATACTAAAAGTTTAGAGAATCTACATTTCCCTGTCAGCTAAAGACACACACACACACAAATTTGAAGTGAATTGGATGAAGGGGCCTAATCCCAGAAGAAGGCATTCCCTATTCATCTTCATCTCCATTGTTTCCTTTGTTTTTCTTGTATAAGAAATGATGGGGACAAAGATGGATGGGGCATCTTCTTCAGGATCCATTCACTTCAAACTTGGTGTGTGTGTGTGAACAGCAGAGAGGGAGAACAAGTTTCTGTAAACTCTTGGTGTCATTACCTTAAAAAATAGCCATTCCAGAAAGCCTATTTCCCCTACAGCAATGATCAGCAGACATCCTTTGTTAATCAAAATGGAATTTTTCCCAACATGACTTTCTGATATGAACAATATTCCTGATAGTTGATGGAAACAATAATCATGTCCTTCCCTACAATACCATAAAGAATTAAAAGCATAATTTTTGAAGCACACACCCTTACTTGCCGGTGGTGCTGCCATCTGTCTCCCACTGATTGGGGTCCGGGTTTGGAAGTGCTGGACATACTTTCTGCTACAAGCTCCCCTCATCACCTGGCCAGTCAGAGAGGAGAGCAGACAGGATACACTTTCTGCTCCAGGCTTCCTCCCTCCCTCCAACCAGCTGATGGGGTGGGGGTCTTGGCCTTTGCTTGCTCCAGTCCCAAACTCTAACCAGCTAACCTGTGGTGGCCGGAAGAGAGAACCTTGTAGCTGAAAGTATTTCCTGCACGGTTCCTACTCCAAGCCTCTTGGTACCACCAGCAACCTGAAGGAACACTGGAGGGGAAAGCAGATCTGTCCCATGCCCTTACTCCATCATTTGGCCACAGCTTGGATACAAAAGCATTCTACTTCAAGCCTCCCACCCCTCCCTGCCACCAGTCATTATTAGCCAAGTTTCCACTGAGATATCGAGACTGTCATGAAATCTTCTTTAGAATTTGTTTTAGTAGCGATTCCTGCTCTTGCACAAATATTGTTTTTCCAGTTGGAGGAAGTTAACTCCCCCCTTTTCTGTTTTTGTGTTTTTATGCAAACCTAGGGGTTTCCCTCCAGACTTGTAGGAGACTCCCCATCTGTACATGGCACCATTTTTTAATCCTTATTCTGGAGCCATGTTCAGAATTATATATACAGATGGTGTGTGGGTGAGGGTGGGTGTGCTTTAAGGCCTTGTCTCCTCGCCCTATTGCTGAATTCACACAACCATGAATGCACTTGTCCTTTTCCTGTCCTTGCCTTGCCTTTTGACATTTACTTGATGGGGCTTTTTGTACTTTCACATAGCTGGGGTTCCCTCATACATTTTCCTTAAAAACATTTCTATGGTCATCTACCTCCCCATTTCCTACTTCAACCAAATTAGAGGAAGAAGTCGACTTTCAGCTGATAGATGTGTGTGGCTGGCTTGCAGTGATACAAACTGGACTGTTTCCCATGCATGAACTAAATTTTTCAGCAGCAGCCTTTGGGAGCACAGAAATCTGACCCATTTAAGCTTAGCTAAATCTTGCACTTTCAGATTTCAACCATCTTTATCTTTGGTCTCCCAGGCACTTCTGCTAGTATCTGGTGTAACTGGGAAATGTTCGGAAAGGGCAATCAAAATGATCAAACAAGAATATCTTCCCTATGAGGGAAAGAGGTGACATGAGAACAGTTTATATCACTAAGTATAGTATGAAGAAAGATAGAAAGGATTCCCCCCCACTCACATAATACTAAAATTCTTTTCCTGTCATGAATCTATTGCCAATCAATTTATTTGAGTGACTCTAAAGAAAAGTACTTCTTCACATACTATATAATTAGTTTATGGAATTCACTACCACCTAATGTGATTATGGCCACTAGCTGAGATGGCTTTAAAAGAGAATTAGACAAATTCCCAGAGGAAGGACAGGTCTATTCAAAGCTGTGATAGCTAAATGTTACTTCCCATTTCCTCCAACACCATACTTCTTTGATTACCTATTTTTGGGAGGCAAGCACGGATTTTGATCGGAACCCACTGGCTAGTTTTATGTCCTCTCTTCGGTGTATTATGCGAGATAACAATTCCTTGGACAATTTTCATCAGAGGCCTGATTCTGTCTCTAAGGACTTGCTTCCAGGTGGGCCAACCCCTCAGATACCAGGGCAACCAATCAGCTAAAGTCAGTGCTTTTACACTGCAGTTGTCCTATTGACATTAGACAGTCAGATGTTTGTGTAAACAGACATGTATGGTATGGCACAGACATGAGAGTACTCAGGAAACAGACAGAAGAAAGATAATAACTTTTGAATACAGAGGTCTGATAATGGTATTTTGAGCACATTTCAGACAAGAGGCTACAGGTATTTTAGGTGTGTTTTTAAGAGTGCCATATACTAGTGCCTCTGTTCACAACTACATACTGTACAACATCTCCAGCTGAGCCTCTATGATGGAAAGCTGACATTGCCCAAATACTTTGTGAGAGGAATCTCCAGAGAAAGTCAAGGTGACTTTTCAAAAATGTGCATTCTCATGTCATACACAATCTGCCTAAGTCAAAATGAAGAACCCATTCAAGGCTATTTGTGTAAAACCAACACTAAATAGATAAAGAAAGGAGTGCATTTGTGTCATCCAACAATAGTTAACAAGTGCTTCACCCAACTGTTTCTCGGTTTAAAGAGAGAAAGAAAAAATACACGTTTAGCTAAGGGATTAGGCAAAAGAGAGAATACAACCTTGGTATATGTGCCTGGAGTCAACAGCCCTGACAAGCTACACATTTGTAAAGAATTGTACTTATCAGGAGCATCAGTGCAATCTTCAAAATCTTCCCTGTGGAAAACAGTAGTTTCCCAGAAAAACTGAACTGTTGCCCTCGGGGAGCACTGCACCTGGGGTTAGAAAACATGTTTTGGCTCTAATTCTACAGCTCTAATACTAGTCTGAAACACTCATGATATTTCAGAGATGGTGATGATGGTGTTTGGGGAAGGGGGTATACAAAGACATTTTATATAGATTCATATTTGGTTAATTTTGTCCATTAATAATTTTTTTTGTTGCATTATACTTCTTACACAGGTTCAGATTCGTTACTTGTAGTCTCTATTCATTTCCAATATATCCAGACCAATGCTCCCTCTAAGCTGTGGAGTCTTGTGAGCCAAAATTCTACTTTGGGAGCTACTGGCATTAAAGTTGTGAGCAGGTGATTTGGCTACTGCATAAGTTAGTTTGTGCTGGAGCCATCCCTTCCTGAGCTAAGACAAAAATGTGTGAGCCAGAAGCTAAAAACCTGTGAGCTAGCTCACACTAACTCAGCTTAGAGGGAACATTGATCCAGACTGTTTCATCATATGTCTGACTGAAATTAAAGCAATCCATTTGTGATCACTGTTAGATGCCAAACTCTGCTTGGTATCAAATGGTTTCTTATTTCATATTTATGGTATTGCTATGACTCTTTCTCCTAAAGGGACCCAGAGTAACTCACAGAAAGGTACCAAAATACAATTTTTTCAAATAGTATACCTAACAAAGGAAGCAGATTTTGAGCTGGTCCCACTCACAAAGGATGAGAGCCATGGGCTAATAGCTGCAAGCTAAGAGCTAAGGGCCCGTTGGTTCACACTCAGGTGTAGTGGTTAAGTGTGTGGACTCTAATCTGGGAGAACCGGGTTTGATTCCCCACTCCTCCACTTGCACCTGCTGGATGACCTTGGGCAAGCCATAGTCCTGGCACAGCTGTTCTTGAAAAAGAGCAGTCTCTGTCAGAGCTCTCTCAGCCCCACCAACCTCACAGGGTGTCTGTTGTGGGGAGGGGAAGGGGAAGGAGTTTGTAATCTGCTCTGAGACTCCTCTAGGCAGTGAAGGGCAGGGTATAAATCCAATCTCTTCTCTTCTTCTTCTTACATCAGTATGGAGTAGTATTTAGAGTGCTGGACTAAGGTCTGGGAGACCCAGGTTTGAATCCCCACTCTGCCATGGAAGTTTACTGGGTGATCTTGGGTCAGTCATACATACTCTGCCTAATATGCTGCACAAGGTTGTTGTCAGGATAAAACAGAGATGAGGAGAATGATGTAAGCCACCTTGGACCCAACTAGGGAAAAAAGCAGGATATAAATGAAGTCAAAACAACAACAATGTGGCTCTCCTCTGTTCATCAGTGGTATAAAATTACTGCCTATATTCATTATGTCTCCGTAGGAGATGGATAGGGAATGTGGAATGGTATGGTATAGTCTGATCCTGTCAGATCTTGGAAGCTAAGCAACAGCGATACTTGGGTAGAGAACTACCAAGGAAGACTCTGCAGGGGAAGGCAATCGCAAACTACCTCTGTTTCTCACTTGCCTTGAAAATCCCTTCCTGGAGTTGCCATTAGTGGATTAAGACTTCACAGCACAAGCATACATAGGAGATAGCCTTAATTCCACATGTACCACTTTAGACTGGACAAGGTTACAGTGGTAGAAGAGCAACTTAAGTTGGTGGAATGATTCTTGGGCCAGAGGAAGGCTTGGAACTTTGCTTGGTGGCATAATAGGACACAGGCCACTGTAACTACACTGGTGTCATGGTTTGAGGTACAGGCTTACTTGCTCCAAGTCACCACTCCCACTTCCCCTAGCTTCCCCAGTACTTCTCTAGCAACAACATGCCAAAGTTTTTCTTAACAAAGGAGCTGACAGTCTAGAATATGATTTTCAGGTGCATAACTTCCCCCTCCAGTTCCCCATTGTAGTTTTTCATATTTATTCTTCTTCATAGATTCTGTGCTCTGACTTTAGTCGCTATTGCAATATGATCTGCAGATAAATGTTTGCAGTTCTTGATACTTTCTTAACCCTACATCCATTGTGTGTGTCTTATAATGTCTGATTATTTTCCTGGCAACTCATGTGTTGAAGTTTTGGGGTGAGTGTGTGTGTGTTATTTTCACTTCATAGATGCCCACCCCTGTTGCACATGAGATCGTACTTCAGGTAATTATTTTTGTGTCTATGGTAAGGTGTTTAAATAATAAAGAACACAGTGAATAAATGGCTTTCTATCCATTCTGAATTCTCCCCTGATTTTTCTTTTCCATTTCCTCCCCCCACTGGAAAGGAACACAAAATGAGACCCATTTTGCCAAAATCTCCCTATATTTTGCTAGTGTTCTATTTAAAATAATACCAGGATATGCAGTTTTATTTAGTCTTTGTAAAAAAGAGAAAATACATGTACAAGATACTGTGGAACATTTCAAAATGACAAACATGTGGGTGGGTACTGGGTAGATAATATACAACAGAAAATTGCTGTAGATAGCACTATTCCTAAATAATGTCTACTTAGTTGAAATTTATTTTTTTCTTTGTTTTGTTTCTGAAAGTTGGACACAAAACTTTCCGAAGTTGTGATTAAGGTTTGAAGAAAAAAATACAAAGGCATAGAGCACCAACAGTGCAAACCTACACAGGTTTCTACAGAAGGAAATCCCACTGTATTCAGTAGGGCTTACTCCCAGGTAAGCATACATAGGTTAACACTGTAACATTGCCATACTAAGCAGAGTTAAGCCATTCTAAGACAAGTGAAGTATTAGAAGGGCTTAGAAAGGTATAATTCTGCTTAGGGGGGCACAGTGGAAGCTGGAAAGTGATATGTGAAATAAAGCAGGATTTTAAAAGATTGGGGCATGTATTAAATCATATAACCTTATAGGAAAGGTTCCCAACAACTACCAGAAGTGTTAGGCTAAGATTTACTTTTCCACTCTGAACCATAGAATTACAGAGTTGGAAGGGGCCATACAGGCCATCTAGTCCAACCCCCTTCTTAATGCAGGATCAGCCTAGAGCAGAGGTCACAAACTCATTTGTTATAAATGTCACTTTGTCAGACCAGGCCATGTGTGCCATAAAATGTAATGCCAGGTACTGGAGATATAAACTTTATAAAGGACACAGGCAAACCCAAATAGCCATATTATTTTTTACTCGAAATACAAATAAAAGTAATTGGTTCCTAGCAGTGAAAGCAATTAATTTATTGGGGAACCCACAAAAGCCTCAATAAATGTATTTAATCATATGCAAGACTAGTTTTTTTCTAAGGGATACCATAAAAGGGAGAGTACTTTATACTTCCATCCATACCAGTTGCTTGTGGGCCGGGTAAGCACCCTGGACAGGCCAATTTCGGCCTGTGGGCCTTATGTTTGGCACCCCTTACAAGTGTTTGTCCAGCTGCTGCTTAAAGATTGCCAGTGTCTCATTCACTCAGACCTAATTCAAACACCATATAAATATAAATCATATATCTTGCCCAGTTCCATGGGTCTCTAGGATGACAAGGAACCCTTGGATTTTGTCCCCATATAGTCCCTTCTCTCAAATGGTAAATTGATTTGGCTGTTCTTTTAAACTTGTGAATTTTAAAAACTTTGTTGGTGGACTTTGTTGATGCCTTGAGTCTAAGTCTAAGTAAGTAATATCACTAAGTTCACCTGTTGTACCACAAGATAGGAGAGTTGCAAATGTTACACCAATTTTTTAAAAGGTATTCAGAGGGAAACCAGGAAATTATAGGCCAGTCAGCCTAACGTCTGTCCAAGGCAAATTAGTAGAAACTGTAATCAAATATAGAATTATTAGGCACATGAAGGAACAAGCCTGCTGATAGAAAATCAGCCTGGCTTCTGCAAAGGGAAGTCCTGCCTCACCAAACTTTTGGAGCACTTCGAGAAAGTGAACAAGCATGTAGACAATGATGACTCAACAGACATTATATACTTGGCCTTTCAAAAGGCATTTGACAAGGTACCTCACCAAAGACTCCTGAGTGAACTTAGCAGTCATGGGATAAGGGGACAGGTTCTCTTATGGATTAAAAATTGGTTAAATGACAGGAAGCAAAAAGTAGGAATAAATGGATAGTTCTCACAATGGAGGAAAGCAAGCAGTGGGGTCCCACAATGCTGGTACTATTTAATTTATTCAAAAGTGATCTGGAACTTGGTGTGAGTAGCAGGGGTCTTTTCGGGGGGAGCGCACCGGAGCGCAGCTCCGGGAGCTCAGGAGCCAAGCCCCGCCCCCAGCCGGCGTCCCGGAGAGTCTTTCAGGCAGCCGAATGTCAATTTCAGCTCCATTATATGCTATGGGCCATTGAAGTCAATGGTGAAAACATAGAGTATATTCTAGGGGCTGGAGGGGAGGGGTTTGAGGGAGAGGCTCGAAACTCACAGGATAGCTGATGGAGCCTCTTCCCAAGATACCCACCAAGTTTCAAGAACATTGGACCAGGGGGTCCAATTCTATGGGCCCTAAACAGGTTGCCCCTATTCCCTCCATTGTTCTCTATGGTGGGAAAAAAATAACTTTTTTTCCCACCATAGAGAACAATGGAGGAAATGGGGCAACCTGTTTGGGGGCCCATAGAATTGGACCCCTGGTCCAATGTTCTTGAAACTTGGTGGGTATCTAGGGGAGAGGCTCCAACAGCTATCTTGTGATCTTGGAGCCTCTCCTCAAACCCCTCCCCTCCAGCCCCAGAATATACCCTATGTTTTCACCATTGACTTCAATGGCCCATAGGGTATTATGGGGCTGAATTGCCACTGAATTTCTTTCATTCCCTCCTTTCCTTCTTTCTTTTTCCTCTTTCCCTCATTCTTCTCTCTCTCTCTTTCTTTCTCTCTTTCTTTCTCTTTCTTTCTTTCTTTCTTTCTTTCTTTCTTTCTTTCTTTCTTTCTTTCTTTCTTTCTTTCTTTCTTTCTTTCTCTCTCTCTCTCTCTCTCTCTCTCTCTCTCTCTCTCTCTCTTTCTTTCTTTCTTTCTTTCTTTCTTTCTTTCTTTCTTTCTTTCTTTCTTTCTTTCTTTCTTTCTTTCTTTCTTTCTTTCTTTCTTTCTTTCTTTCTTTCTTTCTTTCTTTCTTTCTTTCTTTCTTTCTTTCTTTCTTTCCCACCTTCTTCTCTTCTCTTTTTCCTCCTTTCCCTGTTTCCCTCCTTCTTCCCTCTCTTTCTTTCCCTCTTTCCTTCCTTCTTTCCTTCTCTCTACTCTCTCTCTTTCCTTCCCTCTTTCCTCCTTCTGTGGCCCAACTCTCATGAGAAGGAGTTTAAACTTTAAACCCCTTCTCTCTTAGCTCCCCCACCCAGACCAGCTGGGGAAGGGAAGGGGAGGCTTTTGAAGATGCTTCCCCCCTTTTGCTTCCCTTCTGACATCACTTCCGGTGATGTCAGGGGGCGTGGCATATGCTAATAGCCTAATAGCTCATTAGCATACCATATGCTAATGAGCTCCTGCAGCTGTTCTTCTACGAAAAGACCCCTGGTGAGTAGTATAGCGGCCAAGTTTGCAGATGATACAGAATTATTCAGGATGGTGAAAACCAAGGCTGACTGTGAAGACCTCCAAGAGGATCTCCACAAACTGGGTTAATGGGTGACAATGTGGCAAGTGAAGTTCAACGTTGGTAAGTGTAAGGTGATGCACACTGAGACAAAAAAATCCCAGCTTCAACTATAGGCTAATGGGGTCTGAACTTGCTGAGACTAGGAAAAAAGATCTTGGAGTCATAGTTGATAGCTCAATTAAAGTGTCAATCCAGTGTGCTACTGCAGTGAAAAACGCAAACTCTGTGTTAGAAATTATTAGGAAAGTGACTAAAAATAAAATGGCCAATTATGGTCCTTTCTGCATTTGCCTGTTACTCCAGGTTTTCTAGTGTTTAAGTTGAGGCAATTTAAATCCACAGCAAAAAAAAAATCCAAATAACTTGGGGCAACAGCAGGCTGAAAACTGGGCTGACCACTGAAGGGAGCTAACATAATGCAGAATGGGGAGAAAAACTGGAATAAAAAGAAGGTTGAACTTGATTTTAGTGCAGGATGGGGTGGGGGGGAATCCTGGATTAAAAAGAAAATTGAATTCAATCTTAGTGTAGAATTGCTTGGAGGACACCGTGGTGAACATGGATTAAAAGGCGAGCGCAGAAAGGGGCCATTATAATGCCCCTGTATAGTTCTAGGGTTCAGCCTCATTTAGAATACTGTGTACAGTTCTGGTCACTGTATCTCAAAAAAGACATCACAGAACTGGAAAAAGCATAGAGGAAGGTGACTGAGAAGGTTAGGGCGTTGGAGCACCTTCTCTGTGAGGAAAGGCTGAAGAGTCTGGGACATGTAAGGGGGAGCCTATGGGGTGGAGAGAGTTGACAAAAAGAAATTTTTCTCCCTCTCCCCAAACAAAAGAACTCGAGGGCATCCAAGGAAGCTGATGGGCGGTAGATTCAGGATGGACAAAGGAAAATATTTATTTACACAGAAAGTGATTAAAAGGTGGAATTTGCTGCCAGACAATGTAGTGATGACCACAGGAATAAACAGCTTTAAAATGGGATTAGATAGATTCATGGAGAATAGGTCTATCAGTGACTCATGCTGACTGAATGGAACCCCAGAGCAAGGAAGCAACAATTCTATGCCCTGTTGTTGGCCCTCCAGAGGAACTGGTTAGCCACTTAATGAGACAGGATGCTGAACCAGATGGACCATTGGTCTGATCCAGCAGGGCTCTTCTTATATTCTTATGCACAGTACAAACATTTGTAATAAATGCATCCAGTCTTTTTTTAAAAAAGTAGCTTTAAGAAGTAACAGTGAGTAATCATAGACATTACAATCAAATATAACTACAGCAAATATATATAAAAAGATAATTATGAGCATAATACTCAAACATATACCAAAATAGCTGACAGTTTGAGGTATATCTTGTATAAACAAACATAGAGGTAGTGTTTAGAAGCCCAGCTAAAAGTACTTTAACAATGGTGAATTAGATAGTTTAGGTTTTTTAAGAAACTGATATATCATCACAGCATTTCTTTGGTCTCACAGGCCAATACTTCCCCAGATCTTCTGGGGCTCTTGTGCTAGCCCATCCCATGCCTGCCTATCGTACATAGAAAACAAGTTGCTGGTGGTGCCCCATTTTAAGGTCTCCACTATACTAGAAACAAACTGCTTTGTCTGTTGCCTCCCTTTCTGCCAGCACCTTGCAGCCAAGTCCTCACTTTCATTCAACCCCATTCCTCCACCAAACATCAATTATTCTCCAATTTCTGAGCCATTACATACTTGGGAGGGGGGGTGTCTCAGCACTGGAGCATCTGCTTTGCATGTGGAAGATCCCAGATTCATCCCCAGCATCTCCAGCTAAAAGGTGATAGGAAAGACCTGTACCTGAAACCCTTGTCAGCCATTGCCAGTCTGAGTAGACAACACTGATCTTGATGGAGGAGTGATATGAAATCAGGGGTCATTTCGTAGAAAAAGAGCTGCAGGAGCTCATTAGCATAAGGTATGCTCATGAGCTACTAGGCTATTAGCATAATAGCTTATTAGCATATGCCACACCCCTGACATCACCAGAAGTGATCTCAGAAAGGGAAGCAAAAGGGGGGGAAGGCATCTTCAAAAGCCTTCCCTTCCCCAGCCGCCTGCGGAGGTGGGGGGGAAGCAAAGAGAGAAGGGATTTAACTAGAGTTGGGCCGCAGAAGTAGGAAAGAGGGAAGGAAAGAGAGAGAGAGTAGAGAGAAGGAAAGAAGAAAGGAAAGAAGGAAAGAAAGAGAAGGAAAGGGGATAAAAAGAGAGAAGGAAAGAGGGAAAGAAAAAGAAGGAAAGACGAAGGGAAAGGGGAAAGGGAGAGAATGAAAGGAGGGAAAAAGAGAAGAGAAGAAGGAGGGAAAGAGAAAAAGGAGAGAACAAAAGGAGGGGAAAAGAAGAGAACAAAAGGAGGGAAAGAAAGAGAGAAGGGAAAGAAGGAGGAGAAGGAGGACAAGGGAAAGAAAGAAAAGGAAAGAAGGGACAGAAAGAGGGCAAAGAGATGGGGAGAGGGAGGAAGGCTCTCCCACCCCCCATCAAGCCCCCCACCCCTGTGAATCCCTCACACTGTAATCAAGGCCTTCCGAGGGCAACGGACCTGCTTGTGCCTCCCCAGGGCTGCAGCACTCCAGCGTGGGCCCCAGGAGGCTGGCGACGGGCCTCTTCATGCCTCCCCAGGGCTGCAGCACTCCAGTGCGGGCCCTGGGAGGCCAGCGATGGGCCTCCTCTTGCCTCCCCAGGGCTGCAGCACCCCAACACGGGCCCTGGGAGGCCGGCGATGGCCTCCTCGTGCCTCCCCAGGGCCGCACGCCCTTTGTGCTAGCACCTGGGCTGCTGGAGCAGCGCTCCAGCGCACTCCGGCCCCAAAAGACCCCTGGATATGATTCAGTGTAAGGCAGCTTCATGTGTTCATGTGTACTCTCTGACCCACTTTGTTTGATCAATCTGTCCATCTGCCTGCATAAAATTTATTTAGAGTATTTACTTGAAGCTGCTCGCAATAGAAAAAAACCCCAGTCACAGAATTACTAAAAACAACTATAAGATTGCCTAGCAAAATCATCTCGTCCACAACCCCTTCTCTTTGAGGAGGCCCAACTTTAGCCTCTTTTCTCATTGCAGTAATACAATGTTCCTTCTGTCCTAAGGCACTGAGTGAACTTTCTCCACTGCTGCCTCTTCCTTCAAATGTTGCTGAGACCTTACAGCCATCTACAGGAGGCAGGAGACTTTCCCTGAATGCTATAGACACATTGCTCTCCCTTGCAGCCTACTACAATCAGTGCCCATCTACTGAAGGGGCAAAAGACATTGCTTGTCTGTACTTCTCCACTGAAAAAGTCTCCTTGATCCAGACTCAGATGCTGAAATCACCCTTGCTGAGCTGAGTTCAATACCCACAGCCATCTTGGGACCAGACCAATGATGATAAAACTTCCCTAAGACTCCTGACACTAGATGCACAAGTAACTTGCCTACAGCACAAAGTGAATGCTTGATACTTTGGCAGTGGGTAAAGCTAGAGATGTAGTTGAGATATATACTTGAGATGAAATAGTCTGAGTAGAAGATCAGAAGAACCACATATACTTCAGTTAGGCTTCCTCTGGATTTTTATAGATTATTAGAGCCTATTTTAGCAGATAAAGTCACTTTCTAAAACATACCCAGTAATATCAGTGTTGCCACCATAATTTTATAAATTAAGAACAGTATTATTTTGTTTTGGGCAAAAATTGGTAGAGCTCATAGGACCTCATAAAAACTCCCACTATTTCTCTAGTGACATCCAGTACAAGAGACATGTGATTCGGCATCATCAATATACATTTCTAGATGTTACTGAAAAAACATGGGGAGATGAAGGTTAGCATCAGCTGTATGTCTCTCATAATATCTAGTTAGGCGCAAATGCCAACATTGCTGAATTCCAGGAATTTTTTAATCTGGTAACCTTTTCACACAATTGACAATGCAGCATAAATTTAATCAGTGCTTCACAGCCAGATCTTTATTAAGCTATTAGGATTAGGGGTGCGCCAGGTGAAAAAAATCTTTTTTTCCGGATACAGTTATAATAAAGCCGATTTTTTTCAGTATTCCCAAATATCTGAATACCAATACCAGTATTGTATTGGTAACCAAAAACATTAGGTATTCCCGAAAATATTTGGCTCCATTATATCCTCTGGGGCCATTGTAGTCAATGGCAAAAATCTTCTAACAAGTATTCAGTGGGTTGTGGGGGGGATGTTTGAGATAAAGGCACCAAATTTGTACTGTAGCTGCTGAAGCCTTTCCCCAAGTTTGGAAAAGATTGGACCAGGGGGTACAATTCTAGGGGCATCCAAAGAGGGTGCCCCCAATCCTCCATTGTTTCTTATGGAAAGGAAAAATGCAGGCAGCCGTATCTCCCAGAGAATCTCTGCTCTAGAACGTAAGTGAGGTGTGGTGTGAGGGGGCATGTTTGCAAGGCCAGCAGCAGAACCAGTGCAATGTACCCACCATAACCAGTGCCACTGTGGCAATCAGTGCCCAAACCCAACAGGTCAAATCTGAGAATCTCTGCAGTATAAATTGAGGGGGTATGTTTGCAAGGCCAGCAGCAGAACTAGTGCATTGTGCCCACAAGAACCAGTGCCACTATGTCAGTCAGTGCTCAAACCCAACAGGACTCAGGTCAATCTGAGTACCTCTGCAGTATAAAAGGGTGAGAAAGAGACAAAAATGGCAGGGAAAAGAAGGTAAGTAGAGCCTTTTAAAGTTTAAAGCCTCCCAGAGCCCATATTTGGCAATGCAGAAAAAAGCTGGGAAAAAAACCCAAATATTTTTTTTTGGGGGGGGGGGTAGCATTCAGTATTTGGTAGCTGAATCAGATCAGGAAATGTGATTCAGTATGCCAAATACCTGAAAAATACTGAAAAGGCAATTTTCAGGGGTTTTTGTTGTTGTTGTTTGACTTTACCAAATGCACACCCCTTATTGGGATACAATCCAACACAGTGTTAGGTGTGCTTAAACCCACTGCTCTTGATGGCTTTAAGCATGCACAGCTGTATTGGATTGTAACCTGTGTTCTGGTCCTTTAAAAGTCAAAGCACTGATTCACACTGCAGTCTTAAAGTCGTCTGTGCAAGAATTGGTTTGTCTGAGAATGACAGAAGAAGAACACAGATGCTGCTGCCACGGTGAACAGCAGCTCACTAACAAGCTCCTGCAGTTTTAAAAACTTGACCCAGGGAATGTGTTGTTTTTTATTCTGTAGATATTGTTTGGTCTGGATGTCTGTAGAACAGTACAACCTGCTACAAGCAGTACCTGCGCTGGTTATATAAAAGCAGAACCTCCAGGAAACATTTGCTCCTGTCCACTGTCTTTAAAACAATAAATAATGCTTGCACTCATCAGACTGGCTTAAATTCTTATATCTGCATTAGAACATTCAGTCTACTGTGTTGGGAACTGAGGCTACCCCAACTCATCCTAGGGGCAGGACTGAACCTTTGGGGGCCATTTTGGTCACCCCTGTCAATGGCAGTGCTCCAGCCTCACCTGACGATAGAGAAGGAATGTGAAGTCATGGTACACAATGGCTATGTTTAGATGCCACAATAAACCATTACAGTTTCTTAAACTCTGACTTAGTGAAATGTCTGAATGCAGCCCAACTGTGGCTTGTTGGTAGATGCTTGTTATATATTGTAATAATATGTATGAGCTTGAGGTTTGTGAAGGTATCCTAAAGTGAGCCATCTGATTGGCTGCTCTGCGAAGCAAGCCAATCAGAGTACCTGGAGTTGTTCCGGAGGGAACAAAATCTATTGTTTGTTATCTCTCTTTTCTTATTGCTTATTAACTTGTTTTAGGGCGTGGCTACCATAGCCCAGAAAATTTAAAAAGGGAGCCTGTTGCTCCACTGCTCCTTGTGTTGGTTTACTGTTGAATGGACTAAAGCTGAATCACTAGTTAAGATCTGACTTACGTCTCATACCTAACATTGGCGACGAGGATGGGATCAGGGTTATAGTGGGTAGGCAGCCCCACTAAGCAACTGACACCACAGCAGATGATCCGGAGATGTCCGGGACCCCAGCCTCCGTAAACCTTCACCCTGCCAACCCACCGCCGGCTTCAAGGATGGCAGCCAGCACAAGGTTCAAGGTATTCGAGCCAGAGCTGGAGGACTAGGACTCAGTTCGAGTTCCACCTGTGGGCTAACCAGATGGACGAAGAAGCCACAAAGACAGCGATGCTCCTCAGCTTGTGTGGGTGAACCATCTTTGACATGGCATGATCCCTGGTGGTGCCCGCAGACATACTGACGGTCTCCTTGGCAGACATTAAGAGCAAACTTCGAATTCACTTTTTCCCTAAGCCCTCTCAAATAGCCTGCCATCATGCTTTTTACAAGAGAGACCAAGGGGCAAGTGAGTTGGTGGCCAACTACGTCACAGTACTACGGAAAGCCACAAGAACGTGCAACTTCCCCGACCTAGAGGCGGTGTTGCTCAACTGGCTGGTGTGCGGTCTGAGGGATGAGAGGCTGCAGCAAAGATTATTTGCAAAGACAGAGCTGACCTATGCTGTGCCCTACGCTGAAGCTATCGCAGCCAAAGCAGCCGAGAGGTCAACTAAGGAGGTGTGGCAGCTGACCAGTCCTTCCAGTCTTCGATCCGAGAAGGCAGCGCACCATGAACCTGCAAGTGACTCTGAGGGTGAACCAGAGGACATCCACAAGACCAGGATGACAAGGCCTAAGCGATGTAGTGAGAACACAGCACCAAGGCGAGCCTGTACAGGCTGTGGTGGAAACCATGGCCACGACCGCTGTTGGGCCCGAGACCTCAAGTGTCGAAACTGCGACAAGCGGGGCCACTTGGCCCAAGTGTGCTGGGCTGCTACAATGAAAAAGTCACCCCCATCATCCCCGAGGCAGAACCAAAAAGCATGAGGTGAGAGTCATCCAAAGCCAGCGGAATGCCATGAGACTTCATGCTGTTCCTGTCCCACGACTATCTTGAACACCAGAACACGGACAAAGAAGATCAAGGTGATGGTCCTGCTGGATGGAAAGCTATGTGAGATGGAGGTCAACTCTGGGTCAGCAATGACCATCATCTCAATGGAGACACTGCAGCAGCTGTTTCCTACGAGGAGCCGTCGCCATTTGACAAGCAGTCCCATCCATCTTACCGATTTCCAGGGTCGACGCATTTCCATGGCAGGTGCAGCATTGTTTGAGGTACAGTTTAGGGGGTTCAGAGGAACACTGAGCCTCTTGGTTGCTGAAGGGCACAGGTCCAGTCTTTTAGGGCTGGACTGGTTCGAAGCCCTAGGTATTGCTGTTACTGGGGTGAATGAAGTGAGCCTGAGTAAACTGAGTGAAATTTATGTGGAATATCCTGCTGTATTTGATGGGTCACTGGGGAGGTATACGGGGCTGCCTGTGACTTTTGGTTTGGTCCCCTCAGTAGCGCCCATTCTCCTGAGGTATCGGTGCGTTCCTCTCGCTCTGAGACCAAGAATTGAAGCCAAACTTGACAAACTTGTGGCACAAGGTGTAATTGAACCGGTCTCCCACACCAAGTGGGAGACGCCTATTGTAACACCAGTTAAACCAGATGGGTCTATCAGAATATGCGCTGATTATAAGTGTACCATCAACTGGGCCTTGCAACAACATGCGTACCCCGTGATAGTGGTTAGCCACGTCTTGGCGTCTCTGGTGGGTGGGAAAGTGTTTGCAAAACTTGATCTTGCTCAGGCATATCAGCAATTGCCCATGGACTCGGTAGCCGTCGAGGCACAAACCATTGTTACCCATAGGGGGGCATTCCAACTTAACCGCCTTCAATTTGGAGTGAATGTGGCACCTGGGATTTTCCAGGGGTTAATGGAGGGATTGCTCTGAGACATACCAGGGGTGGTTCCATGTTTTGACAACATTCTGGTTGTGGGGGCAAATGAAATGGAGTCGGCAGGATGCCTCAGGGCTATGTTGGGTCGAGTCAGAGACGCAGGTTTCAAAGTCAAAAAGAACAAGTGTCAGTTAGAGGTAAAAAAGGTGGAATTCCTTGGGTTCCTGATAGACGAAAAGGGGGTGCACCCAACCGAGTCCAAAGTAGCTGCGATCCAACACGCACCTAAACCTAGAAACAAAAAAGAGCTGCAATCCTTTCTAGGAATATTAAATGTTTATCACATGTTTCTACTTCATAAGGCATCAGTTGCCGAACCATTACATAGGTTGCTGGAAAAAGGGGCTAAATGGGATTGGGGGACACAGCAGAATATGGCATTCAGAGCTATAAAAGAGCTGCTAGTTTCCAATAGCATCCTCACTTACTTTGACGAGCACCAGCCCCTGGTTCTCACTGCTGATGCATCTCCCTTCAGCATTGGCACCGTTCTCAGCCACGTCATGGAAAATGGGCGGGAAGCACCAGTTGCTTATTATTCTAGGACACTATCACCCGCCGAACGAAATTATGCACAAATTGACAGGGAGGCTCTTGCCCTGGTTGTCAGAATTTAAAAAATTCACCATTTTTTGTATGGGCAACGGTTCTTAATGGTTACAGATCATAAGACTCTGTTGGGACTCTTTGTGCCACACTGGCAGACTCCACAGATATTGTCTCCTAGAATGCTGAGGTGGACTCTGTTTTTATCTGCTTATGATTTTGAACTTCTCCATCGGCCAGGCAAGGCCATTGGACATGCTGACGCGCTAAGCCGATGTCCAATCCTGGGGGAAGCCACCAACCCTGCGCTGGCCTATAAAGTCCTGGTGATTGAAGATCTTCCTGAGCCTCCAGTACACACCTCGGACATTGCGGCTGGGTCAGCCAAGGACCCCACTATAGCCCAGGTGCTCAACTGGGTGTGGAGCGGATGGCCGGTGGGCTGTTTGGAGGTGGAGTTCAAGCCATACAGCACCCAACAGCAAGAGCTATCAGCTCACAAAGGTTGCTTGTTATGGAGAAGTAGGGTGGTGGGCCCTCCAAACTTAAGAGAGTGGGTGCTAGAAGCCCTACATGCCGGTCACCCAGGAGTTGTCTGTATGAAAGCTCTTGCATGGAGCTACGTGTGGCCATGCATTGACCAGGACATAGAACACTGGGTCCAAGCTTGTCAGCCATGTTAACTCTCTAGGCCTGATCCCCCACACACACCAATACAACACTGGGAGAACAGACACAGGCCATGGTCCCGCTTATACATCAACTTTGCGGGGCCATTCCAAGGCAGGTATTTTTAATAGTCATGGGCACCTACTCTAAATGGTTGGAGGTTATTCAGATTACCAAAATGACCTCAACCGCTGTGATTAGGGCATTATGTCGCCTTAGCACAACACATGGCCTGCCAGACACCATTGTATCTGATAATGGGACGCAGTTCACCTCCTCAGAATTCCATGAACATGATTAAACACACAACATCGGCTCCGTTCCATCTGGCCACAAATGGGTAAGTGGAGAGGATGGTCCGGACTACAAAAGAAGCACTCCACAGAATAACACAAGGCGACTGGAACCAGAAGCTATCATCCTTCCTGTTGCATCAACATATCACTCCGCACACAGCAACAGGAAGGAGCCCTGCAGAGCTCCTTATGGGCCATTGCCTGGCTTTGCTTCTGGACAGGATGCACCCTGACCTCATCTCTGACAGACCACCGCAGACAGAGGCATTGGACATGCCCTGCTCTTTACAAGTCAGCGATGCTGTATTCTCATGGCACTACGGAGAGGGCCACTTGTGGATTCCAGCCACAGTCAGTGAGGTCACAGGAACATTGTCCTACGTCGTCCATACCAGACAGGAAGACATTATTGTGGCACATAGACCAGTTGTGACGGCGCTGGGCCAAGGTATGGCCAGAAGAACCTATAGTAAGTCCTAGCCCCCTTCCTAGACCAATTGAACATCTGAAGAGTGTTCTGGGCTTAAGGACGTAGAAACCCCCATAGAGCTGAGAACTAGGCAGCAGTCCGACAAATCCGGTCCCTTAGAAACAAGCTGCCCATTATAAAGCAGCAGCTCCAGAGACACAGAGGCACAGCCTCATGCAGAACCATTAAGACGGTCGCAAAGAACCCGAAGCCATCCAGCATACTTAAAAGAGTATGGCTGATTTCCCACTACAGCTGCCTCGGTGTTGCACCACTGTTTGCCCCGACACTATTGGTCAATTTCACACCCAAAGCCGCGGGGCTGCATTTTGACCCACGGCTTCGCCCGATTTCCCCCGCAGTTTCGTGATCCTGTTTTTTGAGGGGCGCAACACTGAGGCAGCTGTAGTGGGAAATCAGCCTATGTTTGTTCAGGGATTGCTCCTTCTTAAAGGTAAAGGTAAAGGTTCCCTTGCTCAAAAGCCAGTCGAATCCGACTCTACGGTTGCGGTGCTCATCTCCGTTTCAAAGCCAAAGAGCCAGCGCTGTCTGAAGACATTTTCGTGGTCATGTGGCTGGCATGACTAAACACCAAGGCGCACAGAATGCTGTTACCTTCCCACTGAAGTGGTACCTATTTATCTACTTGCAATTTCTTGCTTTCAAACTGGTAGGTTGGCAGGAGCTGGAACTAGAGATGGGAGCTCACTCCATCATGCGACACTCTCGGGTCTCGAACTGCTGAACTACTGACTTTCCGCAGCCTGCAGTTCAGTGTCTTAACCACTTGAGCCACCGGTCCTTCTTAGGGGGGAGAAATGTTATGCATTGTAATAATATGTATGAGCTTGAGGTTTGTGAAGGTATCCTGAAGTGAGCCATCTGATTGGCTGCTGTGTGAAGCAAGCCAATCAGAATAGCTAGAATTGTTCCGGAGGGAACAAAATCTATTGGTTGTTAGCTGGTTTATTAACTGTGGCTTGTCAAGTCAGTTTGAATGCAGAAATCCCACTTCATTCATTAGCAACTGTACCACTTGTTCTCCGACATGCAGAGAAGGAAGCAAGGACCAACAGAAATACTTTGTGTTCCAAATGCATTCAGCTTTCCATAGAGTTTTCTTAGAACTTTTTCCTCCCTTCCCTCTGCATTCTATCCACATCCCCTCTGTAGTGATGACTCGCTTTGCAGGAATGTGCTTTAGAAACTTCAGCTGCTCCTAAGGGGGAATTTACTAGTGGGAAGGACTATAACTGATCTGTTCTCTTTCAAAATACAATTAAGGGGCACACTGAAGGGGCTGGACAGAAAGAAGGGAGAGTAAGGGTGCTTGATGATTCTCAGCCAAGAGCAAGGAGTGAGATGTTTGGCTTGACCTAGGCTGCTTCTTTCCCATGACTGCAGCTGACTGATAGCAAGTGGGCCATATGAGTAGCAACACTTAGCCAGAAGCATTCTCAGGATAACATCAGAGGGAGGTGGGTTGCCTGAAGGTGGGAAAGAAGGTATGCAACAGACCAAAGTTGAATCTGCATTTGCATTTTTAAATCCGTTTCGTGCTGCTGTGACGCTGTCTTTCTCTATGCTTGACAGTGTCAGAGCAGCATGAAACTGATTTAAAAATGCAAATGCAGATTCGACCCAAGTGGGATTTATAAATGTGGGGCTTTTCCACAGGCTCGAGTTATTCCTGATTTTTTGGTTGTGAATCCACATGCATTGGTTTGGGCAGGGTTCTGCCACACGTCTGCCTTCCCTGTGCATTTTCACAGTTGTGGCATCAGCTGTGACTTCTGCTGTGAAATCAGAAGTGATGACATTGTTTCAGCATGATGCTATAGGATTCACCTAGGAGTTTTGGGTGAATCCTAGAGGGTTGCTCTGAGGCAGGGCCAACTTATCCATTAGGCACAGTAGGCATGATGCCTAGGGCCCATGATACTTTCAGAGATCCACAAAACATTTTAACTTCTTTTAAAATCTGAAGAAAAAATGAACTTTTAGGGTTGAAGAAAATGTTTTAATTTTTTGCTCATATTTTAAAAAATGAAATTTTAGGGTCCATGAAAATCTATTACATTTTGCTTAAAACAGGAAAAAAATGTTGACGTATTGAAAGTTATATCAAAAATAATTTTTAATATTGATATTATTATGGTGGGAGGGGCCACGAAGGCAAAAGTGCCTAGGGCTCACAAAAGTCATAGTGGGACCTGCCCTTAATGTGATGAAGTCACTTCCAGTTTTGTGCTGGAAGTGGCATCACCTGTTGATGTGCCATGAAGTAGTTTGTCTCTACCCCAAATCCCCCCACTGGTGTGCTAGCTAGGGCTGGCGACCACAGTAAATCAGCAAGGAATCCTGAGGCCTATATATTTGTAAGCTGTTTGAGTGTTCAGAGGCGATGTGAAACTGTGGAAATTAAGGATCGAAAAGTTCTTTGCTCTTGAAATACTGCTGTGAGCGTGCCCCAGGTGCAATGACCAATTTTCAGAGTATCTGATGTTCCCATTGAAGAAGCGTGTATGCACACGGAAGCTCATACCTTGAATAAAAGTTTATTGGTCTTAAAGGTGCCAGTCAATTCCTACTAGCTGTTTGGGAATTCTAGGAGGAAAAAATTGTTATCACTGATGTCATGTTTCATATCATTCCGGAACCAGGACTGGTTCATGCTAAAACTATACAATAACGTTTTAAATTTGAGAAACAGGCCAATGTTACAAGACTGGTAGATTTTGCTTCAAGACAGAGTGTTTGTGATATGTGAAACTGGAGGACAAAACTGGGGAACCAATACCATGGTTCCTCTATTTACAATTGCAAAACCTCTGTGATAGACAGGATATGGCCAAAATTTTATCTATCCCCTTGACAAAGTTTGAATATATACTCCAGAACTATATTACTAGGCACTGTGGCCTGATTTCTTTTTTTTTGTAAATACAATTTATTATTGGATATATCACAAGTTCATACAATTTAAACATAGCAATACATACCCATTTTTCTTTTTTCCCTTTCTCCCCCCCACATCAGGCTTCCAGCACTGCTCCAACCCCATTAATATCTCTCTTATTCTATTACAGTTGCTTCTAAACTTATTTTCTCTTACTAACGGTAACAATACAAGTCTAATTCTCTTTCCATTTCTTCTTAATAACTGTCAAAACTAATCAAACCACTTTTAATGTCCCAATTTTTCAACAGATATTTTTGAAAGTCTTTCCAATCTTTAAAAAAAGTTTCATCTTCTTCGTTGTTTAACTTTCTTGTTAACTTGTCCATTTCCGCCAAAAACAACGTTTTTTTAATCCATTCCCATGTTTCAGGTACTTTATCTTGTTTCCAACAATGAGCAAAAGTCAGTCTTGCTGCTGTAGTCAAGTACCATAATAGTGTTCTCTTGGCTACATTTATTTCTTCCATTTTAAGACCTAACAATAACATCTGTGGGTCTTTCTTAAAAGTACAATTCAAAATTTTTTGTATCTCATTGTGGATCTCTGTCCAATACTTTACTGCTTTATCACATGTCCACCACATATGGTAAAAAGACCCTTCATGTTTCTTACATTTCCAACATTTGTTAGACATACTTTCATTTATGATAGCAATTTTTTTGGGCGTCATATACCATCTGTACATCATTTTATAACAATTCTCTTTAACATTTACACAAGTTGAAATTTTCATTGACTTTTTCCACAAGTATTCCCAAGATGTCATTAATATCTCTGTATTAACATTTACAGCCCATTTTATCATTTGCTCTTTTACAACTTCATCCTCCGTATACCATTTCAATAGAACCTTATACAGTTTAGAAATCATTTTTTTTCCTTTCTCAAGCCATACAGTTTCAATTTCAATATTCTTTTCTCTAAAACCATATTCTCTTTTATCGGTCTTAAATAAATCATAAATCTGTCTATACTTCAACCAATCATATTCAAATTCAACATCAAATCTGTCTTTTAACACAAAATTTTTCCCTTCAGATTTTAAAAGATTTTTATAAGGTAGCCAGTCTAGTCCTTGGTTTCTTGAATATGGATTGATCACTTCAGCTGGTACAATCCAAAGTGGTCTTTCTTCAGAGAAGAATTTTCTATATCTCATCCATGTCTCGAACAGTGATTGTCTTACAAAGTGGTGTTTAAAAAATTTATCCATTTTTACTTTTCCATACCATAAATATGCATGCCATCCGAATTTGTTATCATGCCCTTCCAGGGCCAATAACTTCTTGTTCTCCAGATTAATCCACTGTTCCAACCATGTTAAACAGATGGCATCATAATACAATCTTAGATTTGGTAGTTGTAGGCCTCCTCTCTCTTTTGCATCACATAAAATTTTCATTTTAATCCTTGGCTTTCTTCCTGCCCATACAAATTTAGATAATTCTTTCTGCCACGAATCCAGTATTTTCCTTTGTTTTAGTATTGGAATAGTCTGAAACAGAAACATCAAACGCGGCAAGATATTCATTTTTACAGTCGCGATTCTTCCCATCAATGATAAATTCAAAGTGTCCCATTTCTTCATATCTTGCTGAATCTTGTGCCACACCTTTTCATAATTGTTTTTAAACAAGTCAATATTTTTCATGGTTAATTCAATTCCAAGATATTTAGTCTTTGTGACTACTTCACATTGTATTTTCTCTTGAAGTTCTGTTTGTCTTTGTTTCGTCATATTTTTGCACATCACTTTAGTTTTACTTTTATTAACATAAAATCCCGCAACTGAACCAAATTCTTCAATTTTTTCCATCAATTGTGGTATTTTCTCAATTGGGTCTTGAATCATAAACATTACATCATCTGCAAATGCCCTGTATTTATAGGCAAAACCTTTCACTGTAAGTCCTTCAATATTATCTTTTCTTATCGTTGTTAGTAATATTTCCAATATCCAAATAAACAACAACGGGGATAACGGGCAGCCTTGACGTGTTCCTTTTTGGACTTGGAAGAAGTCCGTCTTTTCTTTATTTATATTCAAAGCCGCTTTTTGTTCTGAATATATTGCCACAATCATATTTCTGTGGCCTGATTTCTAAAATGGACAAAAAAAGCTCTATGTAATACCAGAAATGATGGAAGTCAGATTGTGAGATGATGCTGTTGGAGAAATGTTTGGTCGCAAATCTGGAATACAAATCCTTTTCCCTCCCAGATAATAAGTGTAAGAGTACAATTCTTTAAGATTTTGTCCCATTGGCATCAAACACCACAGCAGTTATCATGAGTTTTTACAGCATACTCACCTCTCTGCTGAAAGGAGTATGGAAAGGTGGGGTCATATGCACATTGTTGGTGGCAGTGTGAAAGAACTGAACAATTCTGGAAGACAATTTTGGACCAAATATTCCTTATACCGGGGGACATGGTCCCATTCACACTGGAGATATTGTTTCTTAATTATTGTAAGGATAGAACAGTCCCAAATATTAGGAAAGAGCAGATCTCATATCTTTTAACAGCTTCCAAAATATCTGTAGTGTAATTGGAAATGCTCAAATGCACCTACGCTTCATATATGGCAATGTAAGGTATGGGAGATGTAATAATAATCCTCCTTCCTCGAATTTTGTGGATGTGTGGCCAGTGATATTGAACTACTTGATGCAGATGAAAGTGGCCCCCAAAAACTGAAGTACTTAACTGAAATGCCATATTAAGGATGTTTATAAGTCGCAAGAGCTTACGTTTGGTATTGCTTATTTACTTTCTATTCATGGGAGGCAGGCATTCAGGCTCCACTGTGCTACCACTGGTATCATTAAGAGCATGACACTGTTTCTGAATTCTAGAAATGGGCTCATAAAAAACAAGCTAGTTTCTGACCAGTGGAAATTATAACTGATGAGGATGAGACAACAGATTCTAAAGGCGGAAAACTTCATAACCGTCAACGTACAGAACCATTGATATGCTCAGACAGCCTTCAATGTCAAACATGTCTACAGTTTTTGCAACCAATACTATGTCTAAAAACTCTCATGCAAAACAGCCCTCAGATGTGCTCACAGAAAGCTGATTAGCCTTGCTGCCTTTGGAAACATTGTAAGCGACATCCTAGCTCAGGCTCTTCATTATCCTGAAAATCTCTTTAATCAACTTTCCTCCAAAGGTACAACACTAGGAGGACTTTCTGAAAAGATCACAGTGCATAGTGTCCTTAAAACAGGAATCCATCAGCTGCTGGCCAGATTAATCAACTGGGAACTGGCCCAACACCTGCTTGCCTGTTGCAGATCTCATGGTCATATGTATGCACACATAACCCTTGCTTTTCCCCTGCTGACTTTCAAATGATGACATCACACAATGATTCTGGAAACTATTTTGAGCACGGAGGTTTTTAATAGGCTAGTGAAGGTTTTCTGTTCAGAGAACTCCGCAGGGCGGTTAAGAAAATTAGCCAGATGCACCAAATGTAAGTATTAGGCAAAATTTCCCAGGCCTTGGTCTGATAATAGATGACATGCTGTGTATACCTGCAAATGTTATGCTGAGACATCCATTTTAGTAGGTAAATTGCAGTTGCAGGGGGCCCTCCCCCTCATCAGTTTTGACTGAAACCATGGCCTCCCCTTGGCTGTTACTAGCCCTGGAAAGTTAAAATCAGGCAGGAAAAATGCCAGACACTCCCCATTTGATTGTCCCTTCTAAGAATACTAACACCCTGTGCTTGCCCATGTGGATACACACATGCACATGTGCAGGTATGCCCGTGTTCAGTTCAGGCAATCACAGACCTTCATACATCTTGTTTGCATCTTGAGTCTTAAAATTAGGATTGCACAGTAAAGGGGAAATTGCCAAACTGCACTACGTATCCCACATTCATTAGTGGTATGAAATATAGAAGATGAAACCCAAAAGAAGTGCTGCGATGACTGGGACCTGCTACCTAAGGATGGTGTTTCTTATGTACTATGGAGAGAAAGTACTTATCTTCTCTGAAGGTAGAGAATCATTTCTGACAATGGCACAATGTGGTCAGAGATGTATATAAATGTTCACTTACCTCCAATGTTGTGATAGGCCCAGTGCTGAAGTTAGTGGTTTATTTATTATTTATTTATTTCATTAGATTTCTTGACCACCCTTCCCTGCTTATGCAGGGGAAGGTTTCATTAGATTAATATACAAGAACGTTCTAGTCCCTGTGGTGGAACTAGACAATTTCAGAGGAAGATTGGACTTGGATTCGGTCTAAAACCCTTTCCAGTACTAGTAATAAGAGAAAATCTTTATAAAATCCAGTACCAATGGTAGGTAGGTAATAATTTATTGTATATGGCCATTGGCCTTTACAAGTTAAAACATATTAACCATCTAAACTGGGACTTATTGACTACCCAGTATTAGGTATCTGCTGGTGATGCCAGAACTCAGGAGCTGACCTGCTGCATGTCATCTGGCAATGCCCTGGTAATAGAACAATTCTGGAAAAAAGTTCTGCTACAATAGCAGAGATGACAGGGTATACTTTACCATATATGCCTAAGGAACATCTGTTGGGTCATTTTAAAGAAATCAACTGAGATGATGATTTGGAACTTATTTTGGGTTCCATCATATTTGTATTGCCTCACATTGGGGTGGAAACCCACGCCCACTACTAGACTAGTATAAGCAAATATAGGATTTTGTATTAATATTAAATTAACTTATTATACCAAGACTGAGTCCTGGTAATAATACATTTATTGAGAAATAGACATTATTTATAATTTACTGGAATAATACATTCCAAGATAAAATACAACTTTATGCTCTGTTTTCATTGTAATATCCAGAAATTCTGACTGGAAACTTGAATAATAACTAATCCATTGAAGACAGCAAAGAACTAATAAATATCTAATCAAAACACTACTAGGAGATATAATGTTGAATTGTGAGATGTAAACAGTATCCTATATTTTATAATTTGCAAATACTTCAGTATTTGATCTTCTGGTTTCACATATGGAAGCATGTACTGTATGAATCTAATGATGCAAGGGAACCTAATATTATTGTAACTTCCTTTGTCTCTAAAATTAAATATTACTATTGTTTGGGAAATGGGAACCAGAAAGATTTTCCTTACAGAAACAGAGGGACCTGTTTGGAATTGCAGTTGTCTGTCTGTCTTCTTTTCCTCTTCTTTCCTTTTCCTTTTGGCTGAGAATTATTCATGAAATAACTTTCATAATAGCATGTTTATTCATTTATTGAATATTTGTTAGTATTAATATGGTGATATTTATGTTTCTGTGTTATGAATTGCTTTTTTAAAAAATGAAAGCAGGATCACTGCTTGTGATGGGCAAATTCATTCCAATTTCATTTCTTGTAAACAGGTTTGATAGATTATTGTATTGTTTCCAAACACTGTAAAAAGTGGTTAAGCAACAATGGAGTGGGACAAAATAAATATGTGCCTACTTCCTCCAACTACATTCACCTCTCTTAAAATTATTGCTTATCTCAAGTCTTACACTTTACCATGATCTCCTCCAGGGCTGTGTGTGTGTGTTAAACATTTTTTTTAAAAAATTGTCAAAGAGGTTCCAGAATTCCGTTCCAGTGTATTTCCCCAGAAAAAGCCCCGAATTCTCCTCTCTTATTAAACAGCTCACTGATACAACTTAACCTTCTTAAATCCACCTTTAGTGCAAAGGATAAATTTTATTATGATGATTTTCAACAACTGATAGTTGCCTGGAAGTCATTTATTAACATTAAATATATGCCCAGCCAATTCATTCATTTCAGGAAATCCTTCCATTCAGACATAATCTCCAGAGATGGACAAAGATGGGTGTGGATAAAAGTTAACTGATCTTGGAAAGATTTTCTGTACTCTGCAAGTCAGTGCTCATGCAAAAACCTCTCTTATGGATTCTAAAAATACATAGATTTACCAGCAACATCCTTTCTTGAAAGTGTATCTCTCAAAAGAAAGGCAGGGCACACGTGGATGACCTACTTGAATTTACTATCTTACCCCTTTATTCTTATAAAAGCTCAAAGAAAGAAAAGAGCAGAATGAATGAAGTTACTGGGGAGGTAGTTAGAGTGTTTTCATCATCTGATGGGATACTAGGCAGCCAAAGTAGTCCGTCCTTTCCTGAACACTGGCTCCCTGGCCTTTCTTTTCCTTCATTTCTATTTTGCTCTATTTCCTTAGGCTAATCACCTAAGTTAAACCAAATCTATAATAATAATCTATATATCTAATTCCCAACTGTGCCCCCTATATGTGAATATTTATTTCTGCAGATGGGGGCACATGGAGGATAAAGAGATTTTTCTGCATACTTGGGACACTCCTAATTCCTAATCTTAGCAAGATTCTATCGGGGCATTTAAATTGCCCCCAAATGAAAAAGCATTGTCTGTGCATGTGCAGACAATGCACTTACTGTTGGAGCTGGGGTCTGGCTGCCATGGTGGAGGATGCTGGGTGTGGTCCCTTGCCTGGTGGTTGCAGTGGTGGATGCCTGGAGTGGCTCCTTGCTCAGCCGTGGTGCCAGCAGATGCCAGGAGATGCTCTGGAATTAGCCACCACAGCAGATCACACCCATTGCTGCCCCATACTGGCAGCCATAGTGAAGCACTCCAGGACCCATTTCTAGCCTGACTGCATGGTGGAGGACTCCAGGAGAGTCTCTGAAGCCAGCTGCAGCCATGGAGGATGCTGGAAGCTACTCCGGGCTCAGAGCCACTCTTAGGGATTGTTGCTGCCAGGCATAAGGTGGGTGGTGGGGCCTGGGGGCAGGTTGGCAGATAAAGGGAATGGGAGAAAGGGGGAAATTGGGGGTAGGTTATCACAGAAGGGGGGTAAATTGATAGAGAAGGGATGAGAGGGCAAAAGAGATGGGGTGAGTGAATGCCAAGTGTGGGGGGAATAAGGGAAAGAGTAGAAAGAAGGGGAAGATTGATAGAGGAAAACGAAGCAAAGAAGGGGAAGGGAATAACCATCTCTGCAAGTTTCTTGTGGCTCTCCACTTGTAAGATTATAGTAATAATGATACAAGAATATTCATGGGAAGTGGCTCTCCATTTGTAAGATTATAGTAATAATGATACAAGAATATTCATGGGAAGAACTGTGGGTTGCTTCCTCGTTTGACCCCAAATGAGGTACTGTTGATCTAGTGGGCCATTGTGTGAAACAGGATGTTGCCTAGATGGCCTCTTGGCTTGATCCAGCACAGCAGGTTTTCCGTTCTTGCCTTCTGCTTTGCATGAGCAAGATGGAACCAGAAAAATAATGGGATGCCCTTTCGGCCAGAGTTGTTCTTCCACCTCCGTAGTTTGAGCTGTAGACAATTAGAAACATCCTTCCTGGTTATTACAGTTGGTGGTCTCTGCAAGATCAGTTTTGCAGTTATCTTCCTAGTGCATACTACACCAATTAAAGGTAGGGAAGATTGGAAGACACAACTTCTGCTGATTCAATAATATGAGAAACTACTTATTTTGAGTTTCCACCTTCTGTTACAGGTTTAATGCAGCTGCCTCCATGATAATGCAATGGCTTTCTAGCATAAATATATACACAATTTGGCAATGAAAATACTAATGCCCCAACTGTTATAATTAATAGATGTTCTAGAGCAGGATAAAATCCTAAAGACATGGAGAGGGCACAAACAGTGGTCATACTCCAAACAGGTAGGGACACTTCAAACTGCTCTTTGTATTACCCTATTTCTCTAATGAACCAGGACACAAAGATAATCACATCACTGCTGGCTGTCAGGATTAATCTTTATATCAAGGAATACATGGACTTGGATTAATCAGGCTTTATACTATTGAAGCAAATCTTAGATAACATCAGACTTAGGTTAAGCATCATCTACTACTGCAAAATCAAAAGTATCCTATTCACAGTGCTTTTACTTGATAGTGAGATAGTCTTCTGTCAGACACTCAGAGAATTATGAACTTTGGACTTGAGTGATCAAGTTATCTTATGCTAGCCTGAAGGCACATATGAAAGTTAATAACTTTGGTTGTTAGACTTTCTGTTTCTGCAAAGAATTCTCAGGGATGCCTGTTGTCTCCTTTCCTTTTAACTACATCTTTAGAACCCCTCTATGAAGCAATTAGATGCAACCCTAATGTTCTTAGTGTAAAAACAAGCATAAATAACGAGACTAGCCTTTTTGCTGATGATACTATGCCCCCCTACCCAGAAACCTCAATTTCTTATATTCACAGGGGTTTAGACAGAGTAGTTTCTGGATTCAACAAATTCAAAATTATACCCATCAATATCTCCTACCAGAGCACATCTGAAAAACACTTTCCGTACAAATGGAAGTGCTTAGGCATTAGTATCACTACAGAAGGAACAGCCCTGCTTAAAAACAGAACACAATCCAAAGAGATATATCTCTATGACCCAGCTTAAACATTTCACAGTACATGGAATACTAACTTCCTCCCAAATTTGTTATACATATATGACTGCCCCATCCACTTCCCTCCCCCAGAGGCAAGGTTTCCCCTCTTTTTTTCCTTTCCCTTTACTGACTGAGCCACCATAGTAATGTGTTTTCTTCTTTGCTGAAGAACTCTGGCTTTCCCACCCTGTCACAGTACAATATTTTGGCTGTTGGCTCTGCCCAGGAAGCTGAGGAAAGGAGCAGGAGCTTGATTTAACTTAAACAACTTAAATGGCACTCAAGACATTTTGAAATTCAAAAATAACAAAATATTTTATTTAACATAGAGAGGAAAGGTCAGGTGAAATCAGAGGCTGAAGTTTCTGAGGTACCTCGATATAGGTTGAATCTGCATTTGCATTTTTAAATCAGTTTCGTGCTGCTGTGATGCTGTCTTTCTCTATGCTTGATGGCATCACAGCAGCACGAAACTGATTTTAAAATGCAAATGCAGATTGAACCATAGATAACTCTGAGGTAAAACCAGTATATGCACAGACTTTAGTTCTTGTATTTCAGGCTAATGAAAGTTTCTTAAGCTGTTCACAGTGACTTAAATCTTTATGCTGAGAGGTTTTTGTTCCAGTGTTTTCCCAAACACTTCTGTCATTCCTTTAGTACACCCCCTTGGGGTGCCCACAGCCAGACACTCTGTCCCTCTGCTTGGCTTTGTTCCTGGGAACACCCAGCTCCAGGCCAGAGAGGTCCACCTCCCCTTATTCTCCTCCTGCGATCACAAGGCTCCAGCTTGGCTCATGCCCCACTGGGAAGCAAGGGGTGGGGGGAGAAAACAAAAACAAAAAAGGCATGGCTATTTGGTGAGGGAGGGCAGGGCAATTTTGGGGTGGGGTGTTGCCTGTTGTCAGCCCCCCCATGGCTACAAGCCTGGTCACTACTCAACTCCATCATGGTAGAAATTTAACTGACACTGTCCTCAGTATGCAGCTCTCACAAGACTTTCTTTGCTCAGTTGATGCTAACCAGATTGCTAGGAACATCCTGTCACTCACCCTTCACGGTCCTTCAGCTGTTTGTACAACATTTCTAAGCTTTAAAAAAATGCAGTCCATCACAACATATTTCAAACAATCCCATCACAACAATTTAAAACAATCTAGGGGTAAAAGATATTCTATATCAATCTAAAGATAAAAGAGATCCCTATGCCTCATATTATATTGGGGCCCCAATCACTTCAGAACAGTGCTATACTATGTTGAGAATCCAAAAGATCCAAAATGCCTTTACCTGGAAAGAAAAGTAATTGGGAAACACCTCAGAAAAATTAGTCATAGAAACTTAACAGAACAGGCCCCACATGAATTCACTGCATTTTTAGTCAGGAATGTTAAATGTGCTTGGCAAAGGGATGGCTGTGTAAGTCTGTTAACAGCAAAATAAAAGTCCTGTGGCACCTTGAAGACAAAGAAGATTTGTTTCGATATGACCTTTCTTGAGTCACAACTGAGCTCTTACGGAAGTAAATCTTTGAGATGCCACTGGACTTTTGTTTTATCTTATATGTGCAATTTTGAAAAACAGGATAACCAGATTAACAATTAAATCATGCTCAAAAGCAAAACTACGCAGGAATTAAACTTCAAAATAAAATGGACTCACATTCCATGGTATTGTTGTGCTTATTCGACTCTGACTTATCTGTACTACTGGAGCACCAGAAGCCAACACATCCTGACGTTTTCAAAGTCTGGGTGCCAGCCTCCCGACAGCAGACATTCCATTTCTTTGCTTAAAGAATTTTTACACATTTGAGTAAAATTTCCCTTTAATAGCTCTTGTGTGTCAAGTGTCACTTCTTAAAAATAAAGAAATAGAAATCTGACCCCTGTTTGAACAGCTGGTAAAACAAAGACTACTTAATAAAGATACCTGGAATTATATTTCAAGAACATATCAAATGCCTCAATATTAGGGAATGGCATTCAAAATATTAGGTAGATGGTACATCTTGGGTTGGGTACTTCTTTGAGAACTGGGGTTGAGCCTGGGGAGGGTAGAGTTTGGAAAAGGAGGGAACTCAGCAGGGAAATGATGTCATAGACGCTATTTTAGTCACACTCCAGAGTAAAATGGTGTTCAAATAAATTTGGAATTGCTTGAGGGATTGTGGACAAGAAAGAATTTATATCTGATGTGTTAAGTATGAGACTTAACTCAGGAGGTAAGTTCAAAAAGTGATTCAGCTTTATTAGCTCCAAGGTTTAGACCAGCTAAGGACTAGACCAGCTAGACAACAAGACAGTCAAAAACAGCGATTTATATACAGTTTAGGCTGTAGTAGCCACGCCCACAATAATAACAGTAACCAATAATAATCCGTACATAATAGCCAATCACAACTCAAGGATAAAGACCAATCATATTTCATTACATAACCAATCAGAGATGTTCCCTCCATAAACCCTTTGATTGGGCAATACTATACAGCATTTCCGATCCGCATAATGAGCACCTGCTCGACTTATGCTGGCATTTATGTCTCTGAAGACATAACAACTCCTTCCCCCTTAGATGGAACACATTCGTAATCTGACAAGTAGGGAGGGGCTCTTCTGCTTCGCTCTGACCGCCTTAACTCTGGGGCTTCTGATGGTTCAGAGTCTGTACTAGGCTCAGCGCCAGGCATTGCTGGGCTGTCAGGCTCCCCAGGGTCCGTGAGTCCAGGGTTCTGCCCTGACTCAGGTTCTTGTCGAGAACCAGCAGCACTCACCTCGGCTGGAGGTGAGTGGGACTGCTCCCTGGGCCCATATGGATCTCCGGTCTCTCTCTCCTGTTCTGCAGGAGACCACCATTGCCAGAGCTGATCTATGTGGCGGCGTATCTTTCGGCCGTCAGATAGCCTCACCACATACATCTGAGACCCTAAGCGATTTGTGACTTCAGCAGGAAGCCACCGGTGCCCCTCAGCATAGTTCCTAGCGAAGACCCAGTCTCCGGGCTGGAACTCCCTGGATGGTACAGCCGGTTCGGCTCTTACAGTTCTGCTGCCATCCAGGTCCGGATGCAGGCGGTCAAGGAGGGTTGTGAGCTTCCTCCCCATTAGCAACTCGGCCGGGCTTTTCCCTGTGGCAGAGCTTGATGTTACATGCTGCCACAGGAGGAAATCGGCCACACAATGGTCCCAATCTTCGCCTGGCAGACGGGTGAGGGTCTCTTTAGTTGTTTGAACCATCCGCTCCGCCTGGCCGTTCGAAGCTGGATGGAATGGCGCCGTTGTGATGTGCCGGATACCATAGCCCTCTAGGAAATTGGCGAACTCCCTAGAGGTCAGTTGAGGGCCGTTGTCACTGACGATCACTTCAGGTAGCCCATGGGTGGCAAAAAGTTGGCACAAAGCCTTTATTAGGTTTGCCGCTGTTGTGGACCTCATGGGAACTACCTCAAGCCATTTCGAATAGGAGTCCACGATCACCAGGAGCATTTGGCCACTGATTGGCCCCGCAAAGTCAAGATGCAGCCTTGACCAAGGCTTTTCAGCTCTCTCCATAGCTGCTGGTGGTGTGTGCGGAGGATCAGGCCGGGATTGCTGACAACTCATACAGCCTCGAACCCTCTCTTCTATGTTGGCATCCAGTCCAGGCCACCACAGGTATCCCCTGGCCAGGGCTTTCATATGTACAATCCCTGGGTGCCTGGCATGCAGGGACTCAAGCACCCTTTCTCTTAGCTTGGGGGGAATCACCACCCTATTTCCCCAAAGGATGCATCCTTTAGAAATAGACAGTTCAGCCCTTCTCCCCCAATACGCCTTGAATTCAGGCTCTAAACAAACACTTGGCCACCCCCTCCACACCCAGTTTAGAACACGGGACAGTATTGAGTCCTTCTTGGTGCAAGCAGCAATGTCCATGGACCAAATAGGAGACTGCGAAAGTTCATCCAGGGCGCAGATGTCTGCAGTTGGAGCCGGATCCAGACCAGTCTCAGGCAGGGGGCAGCGGCTCAGTGCATCAGCGTGTGCGATACACTTCCCCGGTCTGTGGTCTAAATCATATTCGTATGCCGCAAGGAACAGAGCCCATCTCAGCATTCTGGGTGACAATATGTTTGGTGTGGGGCGATCAGGGGCGAAGATTCCAAGGAGCGGCTTATGGTCAGTTACCAGAAGGAAATGGCAGCCGTACAAAAAGTCATGGAATTTTTTGACCGCACTCACAAGCGCTAAACCCTCTTTGTCTATTTCTGCATAGTTCTTTTCTGCACCACTCAATGACCTTGAATAATAAGCAATCGGTGCTTCAGATCCGTCAGCCATTACGTGGCTCAAAACTGCCCCAATACCGAATGGTGATGCATCAGTCGCAAGAACCAACATTTTATTTTCATCAAAATGAGTTAGAACGCTGTCAGATGTTAATAATGTTTTAACATTTTTAAATGCTTCTTCCTGTAGCCGTCCCCAAACCCATTTCGCACCTTTATTTAACAAGCGATGTAACGGCTCGGCTACCGAAGCTTTATGGGGCAGAAATGAATGGTAGTAGTTGATTAGCCCTAAATAGGCTCGTAACTCTGTTTTGTTCTTAGGTCTGGGTGCATTGTGTATAGCAGATACCTTTCCTGGGGTTGGGTGTACTCCTTGTTCGTCAATTTTGAACCCTAGGAACTCGACACTTGAGACCCCAATAGTACATTTTCCCCTTTTTATGCGCAACCCAGCCTTATTGAAACACTGTAGAACACTCCTGACCCTTTCAAGCAATTCTTCGCCACTCTTTCCCGCAATAAGCACATCATCAAAATAGGGAATCACTCCCTTGAGACCTCTGAGCAACCCTTCCATTAATCCCTGGAAGATCCCAGGTGCGATATTAACCCCGAATTGAAGGTGCTTGACTCTAAACGCACCTCTATGTGTAACAATGGTTTGTGCTTTGGCAGCATTGCTATCCATGGGCAACTGTTGATATGCCTGGGCAAGGTCTAACTTTGCAAAAACCTTGCCTCCCCCAAGAGATGCAAGTACATGGCTTATCACAGGTACAGGATATGAGTGCTGTTGCAGCGCCTTATTAATTGTACATTTATACGTATGGAACCATCAGGTTTGACAGGAGTAACGATGGGCGTTTCCCATTTGCTGTACGGAACTGGCTCTAAGACCCCTTGCTCTATGAGCTTGTCAATTTCTGTTTCTATTTTTGGTCGCAATGCTAATGGCACCTTTCTATATTTTAGCCTGATAGGCCTAACATTTGGATCCAACTCAAATGAAACCGGGGGACCTGTATAGGTTCCCAGCCCTTTTGCAAAAACCTGAGGAAACTCGTCATACAAACAATTCCATTTATCATGGTATACCGCATTTATACCAGAAATAGCAATGCCTAATGGCTCAAACCAATCAAGCCCCAACAGGCTTACCCTGTCCCCTTCGGCAACAATCAGGGACAGGGCTGCCTTACGCTCCTTGAAACGGACTTCAAATTCTGCCTCACCTGCCAACGGAATCCGGTGCCCTTGGAAATATGCAAGATGGGCGTCGGTTGGCAGAAGGCGGCGGTGACTTCAGCTGGGGAAAAGACGATCTAAGGTGCACGCTGAAATGATTGTTCTAGCTGACCCAGAATCGACTTCAAAAGGGCAGGCAACGCCGTCGAGGAACAAGGTGATGAAAATCTTCTTCCTCTGTGGTGCTCCCGTGGTGAGGACAGACGATGAAGAGGGGTTGGACGACAGGGTTGGTTTTCGGGACGACAGGAATGAAGAGCAGGTTGTGTTGACCTTGCTTCGGAATTGAGAGCGCTGTGGAGGTGAAGTAGGCGGCGATCTCTTCGACTTGCAGACTCTGGCGATGTGCCCGCGTTTCCCGCAAGCTCAACAAACCAACTCTCTGGCCCAACAGGTGTCGCGCTCATGCTTCCCGCCACAACCCAGGCACTGACGCGCTGGCGCAGTCTTCACTCGGGTTCACGGCTGGCTGCTGGAACAAAGCTCTCGTACGCCATCAACGGCAGGTGCTGGCTCACGGTCCTCGACCTGTAGGTGGATGCTGGAATCGGCTGTTGCAGGCCGCTGTCGTACCTCTCGTGTTGACCTTTCAGCAGTCTCAGCGGCGATGGCTTCCTCGAATGCGACCTTGAATGTCAGCGTCTTGAGGGCGAATAGATGTTGCTGCAGCTTGGCATCGTGGTGACCGCAGACCAATCGATCTCGCAAGGCTGTCTCGAGATCGGCGAAATTGCAAGCCCTCGCCAACTTCCTTAATGCCGCCACAAACTCGGCTACAGATTCGCTGGAGCCCTGCTGCCTCTCGTAAAACGCGTGCCGGGAAGCGATCTCGGAAGGCCACGGTGCGTAGTGGGCCTTCAACTTCTCCGCCAGCGTGGAGTACAGCATGGACTTGATGTCATTGGGCGTGATGAGCAAGCGGGCGATGTCGAACACCTCCTTGCCACACAAGCTAAGTAGCGCAGCTCGTTTCTTAGCATCATCCGTCACTGCGCCGCTCTTGAGGTGAAACTCGAACCGGGTGAGGTATGCTTCCCAGTCTTCAGTCGCAGGCTCGAACGGCTTGAACTGATGCTTGGAGCCCATCGTGGTGCCTTCTGGAGCGGACGGCTCCCTCAGAGGCTCACGGTTGATCGGAACTTCCTCCGTGATTCTCTCAGCGGGGCTGCCTACCCGCTAAATCCCATCCTCGTCGCCACTTGTTAAGTATGAGACTTAACTCAGGAGGTAAGTTCAAAAAGTGATTCAGCTTTATTAGCTCCAAGGTTTAGACCAGCTAAGGACTAGACCAGCTAGACAACAAGACAGTCAAAAACAGCGATTTATATACAGTTTAGGCTGTAGTAGCCACGCCCACAATAATAACAGTAACCAATAATAATCCGTACATAGCCAATCACAACTCAAGGATAAAGACTAATCATATTTCATTACATAACCAATCAGAGATGTTCCCTCCATAAACCCTTTGATTGGGCAATACTATACAGCATTTCCGATCCGCATAATGAGCACCTGCTCGACTTATGCTGGCATTTATGTCTCTGAAGACAGAACATGATGGACCTGCTCCAAGAGGAGGCAGAGTTCTCTATTACATAAAAGAAACATCACACTGCAAAATACAATTTTGACTCCAAAGTTGTTCTTCTAAATTACATACATAGATTTTAGATTCCCCCTGTCAGAGCTAAACTGATCCTCATCTTACTGATTGCTGCTAGGGTAAAAATGAGAGTACAGCAGGAAAATAAAAATACCAATCCATACAGAAATGGTTCCTCAAAATAAGGAATTATTTAAACATTGATAAGGTAGAAACACAGACAGAAAGAATGAGGGGGGGAAACACGGAAAGCACTTTATACAAAAATTGCATTTGTTTTTATTATACATGTGAAACAGTCCAAAATGTTAAAAAGCCGTGGCATTCTTTAGTACAAAACAGCATCATATTTAGAAAATATTAGAACACTGCAATGTTCTACATGTATGCTTGGAAACCAATCCTGTTATGTTAAATGGGGGCTTACTCCCCATTTCTAATCTAAATAGACAGTAATCTATCAAAGGTTGCAACTGTGGTTGCAGCATATGCATATACTTTAAATTACAGTTTGAAGCATTTTATTTCTGCTTTAGTGACTGCAAATTAGTAATCTGTCAGTGTTTCCCTGCAGCAAAAACCACACTCAGATATATCATACTGTCTTCTGCAATGTTTTCTAGGCCTTTAAATGGGTAATGGTGGGAATAGCTGTAAGTAGCAAAACTTGACAGAAACTCTAATAATTTCTTTATCTAGAACAGTTAAAGGTCCTGTTACCTTTTGCATAATCCAACTCTCCAGTCCCTGCAGAGAAGCCACAAAAGAAACCTCATTTACGTACAAAATTCACCGCAGTGAAACCACGTGTGCAGCAAGGTGGAAATAACAGGCTTCTAAAATGTTTGTCTTACATAAATAGCTAGCAAACTCTACTTACAAACAAGTCCGTCAGAGTTTTGATAGAAACTTGGGAGAAGAGATCTCTCATTCTTTGCTAACAGCATCCAATGGGAGCTTTTGTGAACAAAATTTGTTTTAAAAAGTATTTTTTAATGGATTTTGAACAGGGTTGGGGCAATTATGTAATCAAATGTAATTTCTAACATCAATTTCTGTTAGTTTAAAAGAGAAAGTTATAATTTCCAGCTCAGCAGAAATTGCATGAAATGTTTGGTATACAAGAGATGCTTGATTATTATTATTACTGTTGCCAGTGATAACCAAGATAGTGTGGTGATGATTCTACAAAGAAACTTTTTAAAAAGATAATTAGTTTAAAACAGCAAGGAGATTACTGTTTAATTGCACTCAAGTACTGGTGAACTGCCTTAAAGAAATATATATGAAAACCTAATTTTTGAGATTTGAAGAAGTTCTGACTTTGTTTGGTTAGATTTTTCCTTATTTTTTCTTTTGTACTGTAGTACTAGTTGGCTCCAACAAAATGTAACCTTATACCATGTCAGAAGAAAGATTTCTTCTCATACTGTATTTCTGGCCTGATCAAAAACAGGAAATAACAGAAATCTCATGAGGATCTTTGTCTCAAAAGATCTCCAGCCAATATTGTATGATTATGTGAACATAGCTAAAAAAGAACAGATACATTCTAGATCCTATCCTCTTTAGAATGATAATTTACATGTTACATATGTGTTATGTTTATCTCTATTCCACCCCTACCTCCTCAGCTCAAGCCTAATTCTTCTACACTTTTCCTATCAATATAAAACCATAACCTATACAACACCAGTCTCAAATGTTTCATTGGAAGTATGGAAAGTATGTACACCTCCCTCATAAAGTAATTTGCACAATCCTTCAATAGGTAGATACATGAGCCAGAGGCATATATGGTTCCTACTCTGGGAAGGAGTAGGAACCAGTGACTCAGTGGAAGAGCATCTACTTGGCATACAGAAGGTCCCAGGTTCAGTCCCCAGCATCTCCAGATAAAAGAAAAACAGGTTGCTTACCTGTAACTGATGATCTTCGAGTGGTCATCTGTGCATTCACACCCATGGGATCCAGTGCGCCTGCGCTGACCTGGTCGGTGTCTACACAAAGCTCACAATGGGATTTTCGCGCCCTCCGTCCCCGGGCATGCGCAGGAACCCCACCGCGCATGCCCAAGGGGCGGGGGCACGGACATCCCGCCAGTTCCTTCTGACCGCTATCAAGCCTAGCCATGTATGAGAACAGCTGAGGATGACAGCAGTGGGGAAGGACGGGCGGGTGGTGTGAATGCACAGATGACCACTCGAAGATCATTAGTTACAGGTAAGCAACCTGTTTATCTTCTTCGTGGTCTCTGTGCATCACACCCATGGGAGATTAAAAAGCAGTGGCTCACCTGGAGGTGGGTGCTGGCAGACTCAGGGAGCCGTAGAAGAGAGGACCAGACGACCCAAGTTACCCTTCTGCTGGGCACGGACGTCCAGAGCGTAGTGTTTGATGAACGTGGTTGGCGTAGACCACGTAGCCGCTCTACAGATGGACGAGAGAGATGCGCCCTTCAGAAAGGCCGTTGAGGTCGCCATGGACCTGGTAGAGTGTGCCCTCAGACGGGAGGGAGGTAACTTTTTTGCCAGAGAGTAGCACAGCCTGATTGTCTCGACAATCCATTTGGAGAGTCATTGAGACGTGATGCGGAGTCCCAGGGAGGGCGAGCTGTACGACAGGAACAGCGCGTTGTCACGTCTGGTTGGCTGAGTCCGGTTCAGGTAGAAGAGGAGTGCCCTCTTAACATCCAGGGTATGGAGCAAGCATTGCCCGTCATCATCTGGATGTGGGAAAAAATCTGGAAAGAATATTTCAGAATTGAGATGGAATTCTGAAACAATCTTTGGAATGAAGGTCAAGTCCGGTACCAGACGTACACCGTCTGGAAGGAAAACCAGGTAGGGCGGGTCATGTCGGAGTGCCATGAGTTCACTAACCCTTCTGGCTGAGGTGATGGCCAGTAGGAAGGCTGTCTTCCACGCTGCATACTTGAGGTCACAAGTGGCCATTGGTTCAAACGGCCGTCTGGTAAGTTGTCTTAATACCAGTGGTAGGTCCCACAGTTCTGTAGGCGCGACTATCGGAGGGTACAATCTAACGAGACCCTTCATGAACCGCTTCGAGGTCGGATGGGAGAAAATTGTGTGTCCCTCCATGCCCTGGTGGTAAGCGGAGATAGCCGCCAAGTAGACTTTGACCGATGAGTGGGATAGACCCTGATCTCTAAGGAGCAGGAGGAAGTCCAAAATTTTGTCCAGGCCCACTGCAGTTGGATTGCCTGTAGATTTGTCCAAGTACGAGAGGAACTTTTGCCACTTTCTGCGGTAAGATGAGCGGGTCGATTCCTTCCTCGCATTACAGAGGACCTCTGTAACTCGGGTGGAGAAGTTCAAGGCTGGAGCCTCCAAGCCGTCAACTTTAGACTGTTCACCTCCGGATGGAGTACCTTGCCTCCTTCGGTGATGAGGAGATCTCGCACTCTGGGGAAGTGGTGGAACCTGTTCCCCGCCAGATGCAGTAGGATGGGGAACCAGGGTTGCCTGGGCCACCAAGGGGTCACTAGGATGCAGTTTGGTTGAAATTTGGCCACCTTGTGCACTACTCTCAAGAGTAGGGGCAGTGGAGGGAATATGTACAAAAACGTGCCTGTCCAGGGCACTAGCAGACCATCCCCTAAAGAAAGGGGGTCCTTGCCTCCTTGGGTGCAAAAATATTCGCATTTTGTGTTCTCCCTTGAGGCGAATACGTCTATCGTTGGGGTCCCCCAACGGTCGAAGAGTGGCTGGAGGTAGATCTGATTCAGTTCCCACTCGTGATGGTGAGTATGGCCTCTGCTGATCAGATCTGCCTCGATGTTCAGAACTCCGGGATGTGTGTGGCCACGGGAACAATGTTGTTGGCAATGCACCAGTTCCAGAGGTCGATTGCAAGGCCACAGAGGCTCCTGGGAACAGTTCCTCCCTGACGATTTAGGTAGCTGAGTGCCGTGGTATTGTCAGTGAGGATGGCAACACAGTGGCCTCGTAGGATGCGCTGAAAAGCTCGAAGAGCTAGAAAAATGGCCAGTAGTTCCAGGTAGTTGATATGCCTGTTTCTGGTGGCAGCACCCCACCGGTATCCTATACTGATGCCGTCGAGGTGGGCCCCCCATCCCCATAAGGAGGCGTCTGTTGTCAGGGTGTAACGATGCGTGGGGGGAGAAAAAGGAGCACCCCTTGTAATGTTGGGGACAACAGTCCACCAGGTGAGAGAGTCCCGCACAGTTTGTGTTGGGATGAGGATCTTTGACTGAGTCATGCAGTGCGGACGGAAACTCTTCAGAAACCAAAGTTGGAGAGGCCTCATGTGGAGCTTCGCCAGGGGGAGGACCAAAGTCGTGGCAGACATGTGCCCGAGAAGGCGTTGAACGGTGTACGCCGTCGAGGATGGAGAGTCTCGAATCGATGTTGCTAGGTTGGACACGGTTTGGGCTCTGTCCATCGGTAGGAAGGCTTTGCCGGCCACAGTGTCGAGTAACGCCCCGATGAATTGCACCCTTTGAGATGGGTGCAGGGTGAATGTAGTGTCCTTGTGTAGAGAGATCGGGGAGTCGGCCACCAGAAGCCAGTCGTCGATATAGGGGAAGATGGTGATCCCCTGGAGGCGGAGGTGGGCTGCGACAACTACCATGGTCTTGGTGAAGACCCTCGGTGCCGTAGATATTCCGAAGGGGAGACATCGGTACTGATAATGATGGTCTCCTATTGTGAAGCGGAGATACTGCCTGTGGGAGGGGTGGATATTTAGGTGGAAGTAGGCATCCTGGAGGTCGATGGTAACCATCCAGGCGCCCAGCGGAATCAGGGGCAGTAGGGCTTGCAGGGTCGTCATCTTGAATTTTCGGTACCTTATATAGATATTGAGATCCCGAAGATCCAAGATGGGACGTAGTCCTCCGTCTCGCTTCGGTACGGCGAAGTACCGTGAGTAGAACCCCATCCGTTCGGAAATTTTTGGGACAGGTTCTATTGCCCTCTTCTTCAACAGGGAGTTGGTCTCCTGGAGAAGAATGGTGGAAGGAGGGGTGGAGCAGAAGGTCGGTAGTGGTGGGAGGTCGATGAACTCGATGAAGTAGCCATTGGTTACAATAGAAAGAACCCAGACGTCTGTGGTTATGGCTCTCCATGCTGGAAGGAAGGGGTGGAGGCGGGTCAACTCTCTTGACGTCGAGAGGGTGGAGTCAAAGACCCTGCTTCGGCCCACGGTTGGACTTGGGCCTTGCCTGTGGGTGTTGGGCACCCGATCTCGGTTTCGTCTGATATGGTTGCTTATTGTAGTTTGGAGACTGGCGTGGTCTCCAAACCGCATCAGGGGATGGCTTCGTCGGATATGGACGACGGGGAGTATAACGGGACCACGATCTTTGTCTGTAGGATCTTTGTGGTGCTGAAACTCCCAAAGATTTCAAGGCTTTGATGTTTTTATCCATCTCCTGCAGGGCGGTGTCGGTGGAGGAGTGGAATAAGCCGTCTCCATCAAAGGGGAGATCCTCAATATAGGATCTAGTGTCCTGAGGAAGAGAGGTGGTCCTGAGCCATGCATGACGCCGGATCGATACTGCCGAGGTCATCGATGTCGAGAAAGCGTCTAATGAATGCTTCGCAGTGCTCAGGAGCTGTTTGGCTACAAGGAGGCCTTCCTTTTGGATGGATCTTGCCTCGATGCGCTTGTCCTCCGGTAGAGATGGAAGGAGCGCTGACATCCTCTGCCATAAAGCATACTCGTATCTTCCAAAACAGGCCAAATAATTAGAAGATTTGATTCCCAAGGCTGCAGCAGAGTAAACCCTACGGCCGTAGGCATCGATCTTTTTACTCTCCCTGTCGGACGGAGTGGAGTTAGAACTTTTGGTCTTGGAAGAAGTGGAAACGACTAAGAAATTCGGGCGAGGATGGAGATGGAGGAACGAGGTTCCCTCTTCCTGAACCCGGTACATGTGGTCTAAACGCTTGGTGAAGACCGGTGCCGATGATGGTTTAGCCCACGGGGACTGAACCACTTTTAAAAGGTGTTTTGACATCGGTAAAGCTATCGGCGTAGAGGCGTCGATCTCGATGATGTCGTACACCTCGTCAGCTGCGGACGGTTGGGTTTGGACGATAGGTAGGGCAAGAGAGTGTGCCATACGCTTTACTAAGTCCCCGTATGAGGACATGTCCTCCGAAGGAGAGATCGGGATGCTCCCGGAGATGGCTTGCTTGGGAGGGGGTTCGACATCGGAAAGAACGTCCTCCAGGTCATCGACATCGGGGTCACCCCGGGAAGAGACGGAGTTGGAACTCGACTCTTGAGGTCTCGGTAGCGGTGGCTTGGCCATCGGCATTGATGGAGCAGAGGCACGGTCAGAATGAGGAGGAGACGGTGGAGGTTTCGACACTGTCGCCGAAGGCTGATGGCGCGGCGAGCGGTATCGACAAGGTTCCCAAGGATCTGGGTAACCAGGGAAGTTCCACGGGCCTGAAGAGAACCAGTACGGCATCTCGTGCTTGTTGTCGAAGGGGAACTTCGGAGGTCGATACGGATAGGTTGCATGATACCTATCGTAACGTGGACCGTAGGATTCGTGCTCACGGTACTGAGGACGGCATGGAGATCTAGAGCGGTCCCGAGGACGATGTCGGGATCGACCGGATTGATCACTTGCCCACGAATTTGGCGAGGGGGAGCGAGACCCCATTGCCTGGACATTCGAACCCAGATCGAGGTCGGCAGGGGGTGGCGACATCGACTGGGGAGGATCACGACGCCGAGGTGCCGCCGACACAGGGGGTCCAGACTGACGTGGTGGAGAGTCCAGAATTTGTATCGGAGGCTCCACGATGATTTTCGTCAGTTCCGGCGTCAGATGGGACAGTCGCGGGGGTTGCTGAGATGCATCAGCACTAGCAGAGCCCCGAGGAGATCTAGCGCCACTCACTCCGTGAGATTTATGCGCATCTCCCGTCTTGCTCGAGCCCCGAGCCTTCGCCTTATCCTTTTTAGGCTTCTTCACCGGTGTTGACATGGATGAAGTCGCCTTCGATTTTGATTTCTTCGGAGGGGCCCCTCCGGTATCCGAAGAAGACTTCCCTACCTTGGGAGGCTTCGGTGTAGGGGGATCCCTCTGTATCGATACAGATGACTTCGATGTCGAAGCGACTGGTCTCACAGTCGAAGGATCAGACTCCATTTCGGGAACTGGAGGGGCGAGTGCCGATTCCCACAACGCGACCTTCAGCCTAGCGGCCCTGTTCTTTCTCATTTGGTTGGAGAAACGGGCACAGATGGAACAAGCGTCAGGCCAGTGAGTCTCCCCCAGACAAAAAACACGAAGTGAGTGCTCGTCTCTCAGGGCTAGCTTGCTCCCGCAGGCAGAGCACCTTTTAAAACAGCCCCACTTACGACTTTCCATAAACAATGGAAAGAAGCCCTTCCACCCGGCAGGATGAAGGGCGGTGAGGTGTGGGGGGGGGAGAAAAAAGGTCCGGAGACCGTGAAAAATCCACCAAAAAAGTGTGGATTGAGTAGGAATGATCCAAAGGAACGAAGAAGATAAGATAGAGAAAAAATTTTGAGGAGAAAGTTGTGATCTTTCGCTGAGGTAAAACGCTCTCAGAGACACCAACGCAAGCTGCTAACAGCGAGGCGGTCAGAAGAGAACTGGCGGGATGTCCGTGCCCCCGCCCCTTGGGCATGCGCGGTGGGGTTCCTGCGCATGCCCGGGGACGGAGGGTGCGAAAATCCCGTTGTGAGCTTTGTGTAGACACCGACCAGGTCAGCGCAGGCACACTGGATCCCATGGGTGTGATGCACAGAGACCACGAAGAAGATCATGAACTTTCCACAGACAAGGGGTGACTGATGTGGGGAGGCTGGGTGGTGATTCCAGCACCACTCCAACAGCGTGTCTTGGAGGCGCTACATGAACATCACCCGGGGGTAGTACGAATGAAGATGTTAGCACGTAGCTACGTCTGGTGGCCGGGCCTCGATTGGGACATCGAGGACAAGGTGAAAAGGTGCCAGCCTTGCCAGATTTCATGCCCCGAACCACCACGGGCTCCGGAATGAGCATGGGAGTCCTCCCACCATCCCTGGTCTTGGCTGCACCTGGATTTCATCAACCTCCTCAAAATCCACCATCAGGGCCATGTGGCAGATCCTAAGCACCCATGGGTTGCCAGACACTCTGATCACGGACAATGGCACAGCGTTCACATCCCGGGAGTTCCAGGACTTCACATTGTATTATGGGATCCGGCATGTGTGTTCAGTGCCATTCCATCCCGCCACAAATGGCCAAGCGGAGTGGATGGTCCGAACCACCAAGAATGCTCTACGCCGGCTCGAGTCCCTGGACTGGGAGTACAAACTGGCAGCCTTCCTATTCGGGCAGCGCATCGCCCCGCACTCTACCACTGCGTGTAGTCCAGTGGAACTCCTCCTGGGTCACCGCCTCACAATGCGCATGGACTGGTTACACCCAGACTGGGCCCCGGAATGAGAACCAGGGACCAAGGACCAGGAGGCTGCTCACGGGTTCTTCCCCGAGGACCCCGTGTACGCCCGAAGCTACACAGTGGGCCCACCGTGTGTCCCAGCACAGGTGGTGCAGGTTGGGGCCCCCGCTCATACAAGGTCTCCTGTGAAGATGGTACCATGCTCCACCGCCACATCGACCAACTCCACCGCAGAGTGGCGCCGCGAGAGCCGGACAACTTCGAGGACCCAGAGCCCCAAGAGGCAGAGGAGCCACAACCTGCCCTGTGGGGGCCCAACCCAGCAGAGAGCACAGCCCCAGCATCCATTGCTCCATCTGCTGAAACCCCAAACGACGCCTCGGCGGCCACTCCCCTTCCACCGGTACCAGTAGGCTCCCCGACCAGGACCCAGGCACCTGTGTCTCCACCTGCCCTGGCTCCCCATTGCTCGACAAGGGACAGGAAGCCTCCGGCTTATTTGAAGGACTTTGTTTGTGGGTGCCTCTTGGACCAAGGGGGAGGGGTGTAATGTATCCACTTGGGAACATGGGCTCAGGGCAGCCATGTGCTCGGACTGGTTCTAACTGGTCTGCCATGCAGCCAGGCGAAGGGCCTGAGCTTCGCTCCGAAAGACAATGGACTGTAGGATCCTAGCTCCCCTCCAATCGATGAGCAGGAGATAACTCAATCACTGTAAACAGCGAATCACGGGGTGTGGTGTATGTTGGGGTGTGGGTTCTGTTGGGGATATAAACCGGCCTGCAAACCAGCTTCTCTTGTCTTGTTCTGGAACTAATGAAGTATGTGAGAGCTGAAATCACTTGTCAGTCTCAGTACTTTTCAAGAACATATGAGTAATATAAAGCTCAGATAGGTGCATGCTGGCCAATGTCTTTAGGAAGTTGGAAATGTGTGTCCAGGGCTGGCTGAACTCATTTTGCTGCCCCCAGTGGTAATCATGATGGCAAACGTGCTTTTTGGGGCAATTGGGGAAAATGCAACTTTTAATAGAATTCAACTCAGGGCCAGTGGAACAAGCAAGGAAGGGGGGCACCAGATCCTGTGCAGCCCACAGGCTCCGGACAGCAACAGCTCTCTTTCTGCCTAGGTTTCAACAAGTTATAGAAGCTGCTCTAACCTGGATAGCCCAGGCAAGACCAATCTCGTCAGATCTCAGAAGCAAAGCAGGGTTGTAAGGGCTCTGTGTGCTCTCACCGGGCCTGCCTCCTGCAGCCACGACCTGCCTTTGTCTTGCACAAGGGTTTTTTTTCCCTCACCCTCCTTATTCATCCCAAGGGGATGGTCGCTGTCTCAGATGAGCATGGGAGAAGGGGGTTACATCACTGCCCCTCTCTTGCTCACCTAGCCTCGGGTCGACTTGCCTTCTCTCTCTACTGCCTCTCTGCCCAAAGGTTCCAAGCTGTCTCCTCCCCGATGGCATCGTTTCTCCCCTTTTATCCTACTTTCCTAGGCCTCCCCACCTCTGGCTCACAGCCCCGCCCCCAACTAAAGGCATGGACACCAAGGTGTGGTGGCTATGTCCCCGCCCAGCCCCCTTGCTGCCCGGAGGCCATGGTCAGGCTCTTCCCATCTCTGGGGCATTGCTGGCAGGCCTTTCCAGGGCTCAGGGCCCAGCATCATCCTCCATCTCTATCTGAGGGACTGTACATCCTCCTGGCTCATCTGTGCCATCAGGGCTGGTGGCAATGCCTCCTTTCCCTGCCCAGGTAGGAGCGTTCTCCTCGCCCCCTGGCATCCCTGACTCGCCTGGGCTCGGGGTCAGGGGGCTTTCTGTGTGCCCTGGTTCTTCCCCTTCTGCAAGCCCCAGACCCTTCTTACTGGAGTGAGCCCCCCCTTGGGTTAGGCCAGGTATGGCCTGACAAGGGTCAACTCTGGCAAGTACGTGGATTGGTGACCTCCCTGGAATACCAGCAGTTGGGAGGCGGGGGCAGGCTTTATTCAGCCACTTCTCTGAATATCCTCCAGGCCCCAGTAGGGGTCAGTCACCAGAGATCACCATGACTTTCAGGTGTGTGCGCGCACACACGCACGCACACATGAACATATGAAAAATACAAAGCACACACACAAAAAACAAGTTATAGAAGCCTTCTGCAGCGTATGTACTCATTCATTTGTTTGTTTGTTTGTTTGTTCATTCACTCACTCATTGACTGTCTCACTTCCTTTATAGCTCAACTTTCTTGCTGAGAATCAAGGCATATTACAAAATATATTTAAATCAATTCAATCAGTCAGCTTTAAGGCCTCCAGATTCGACTAGCTTTCGAGAAAGAGAAACCTTTACCTTTTTACTAGGATTACAGATCATGGAGCATGCATGTACAAAAGTCACATGGAACTGAGACTATAGTAAGAAAGTTAATTGAGTAAGATTGAACTGACAAAGTTGGCTGGATCCAGCCCAGTAGCTCTTATGAGTGAACCAGCATAGGATTGGACTGCACATGAGATAAAGCAAACACACAAAACAAAAAACACAAACCGGCACCTTGCAATGCAGTTGTAAAGCTATACATGGGGAATTTCAGTGCATTTCCACTGTTATGAAATATGAAATGTTATTGCCGTTAAAAAAGCAATTTCTGTAGGTTTATTTGCTGGCTTTCTGGTCTCTTTCAGCTTGTTTATGTCAGTTGCTGATTTGCGTCATTGGTTGGTTTTGTGGTCGTGTCTGTGGTGCACCAAACACCCTGGTGCATGAAAGTAGTTACCACAATAGTTCAGCATGCTAAGATCAGCTAACATGACCCAGTGTCCTTTTTTCAAAGCATGCCACATAGAACAGTAACAAATGGCTAAATATAGTCTTAAGATGCACATTACAGACAGATAATACAACTTAGTATTGTATCGTGTATCTGACCTTCCTGTTTTAGCTAAGTACATTCCATTATGCAAGATGCACAGTGATTTTTAAGTGTTTGATTTTTTAAATGTGTCTATATGAAATCTTAAGCTATCAACCAAATGTTAAACTTTTACCCACACCAGTTTTGCCATGTTTGATGTTTAAGCAGTCAGGTGGCTGAAGGGGGTGGGGGTGGGGGGGTTGTGCTAATATATATGCATAATGGATTGAAGGTTTGTGAGTTTTTTTAGAAACAGTTTTTCAGTATTACAGACAGTAGCCATAGCAGCAGAAGTGGTGATTTGTAGTACCATCCTAAGCTCACTGACTTCAATTGCCTTAGAAGGGTGTAACTGTTTTGGATGGTAATTTCATCTTAAACTTAACTTAAAAATGTCCATCTGTATAATCAGCAGCTCATATCGCTACTCATGAGTCATGACCACTGTAAACGTTTTTTAAACTGCCCATTGATATAAATTAAATCAAAAGAAAACCAATTTTCTAAATTATTAGCAGTGGAACAGGACTTTCCTGCATCTCCCCACCCACTGCAGCCCACAGATCTCCATGAAAAGTGGTTCTTGGGGAACAGGGGGCCCTAAGGAACAACGTGAGGGGTGTGAGTGAAAATTGCCAGTTTAGCTTAGAGCAAACCAGAACTGACTGATATTTAAAGAACACATTCTTACTTTACCTGCATCATGACTCACATATCATAGGGTTTTTTTCTTTACTAAAAGCATAGGTGCAGACTCCTGAGTCTTAGTCTGAGGAAACAGTGAAAATTAATTTGAGATTTAAAATAGTCATGTCTGTTTTTGAGAGAACATCTGCAGACTCTAGGGTTGCTCTGAGTGTGTCACAGTATGCACGTCTTCTTATATGTGAATATAAGGCACGTCTTCTTATATGTGAATATAAGTGAATATACATATATTTACTTATTACTTTTTCAAATAATGCCAGACATCAGAATTAAAGGAATGACTAGACAGTTGAGAAGCAAAAAACTTCTCTATTATTATGAATATTCTAAGTGGATGGGAATGATTTATACTCTTTCTGTCAATGAGGCACCAGTCAGAGTTCCCATTATCAAGATGGCCTTTAACTACCTGCACAGGAAGGGAAAATAATCACTGCTGCAGCTTCTCTTGTCTATTTGATAAGAGGAACTCTGTTTATCAGTTCTTTCTATCACAAAACACTTCGTGGGGCACTGCAATATTAAGAACATGGGGTTGTCACTCAACATGACAGTCTCAATTTGTTTCTCCATCACTTTTCATAATGTTATTTTATTTAATTCATTTATGCCCCTCTTTTCTTCCCAGTGAGGGCCCAAAGTAGCTTATATTGTTCTCATTTTCTCCTCATAACAACCCTATGGGCAAAGAATATATGACTGGCCCAGGGTCACCCAGAAAAACTACTGTGGCAGAGTGTAGATTCAAACCTGGGTATCCCAGATCCAACACTTGAACTATTATACTACTGCTCTGGCTCAAATGAAATGTTCTCTGTGTCCTGTTGTCATTACAACTCGTATTCTGCCACAAGAACAGCCAATTATATGGACATCCTTTTTTACCCTGCGTTTTAGTTAGGGACCTATCAGTTTTTAAATGTTCTGCTCTGTTTACGAATAGTTTTTATGCTGCTTATGTCTAATGGCATGTATTTTTTCATGGTTGGTATTTTATATTGTGGTTTTTAATTATAACCCACCTCAAGCAGGGCTTTGAAGAAGTGGCATAGAAATATTCGATATAAATACATAAATACTTGGGAACAGTGACCATAATGTCATTGAGTTTAACATTTGTACAGATAGGGAGTTGCCCAAAAAGACTGATGCAACCACTTTTAACTTTAAAAGGGGTAACTTCTCTGGTATGAGGGGACATCTGAGGAAGAAATTGAAAGGAAGAGTGGAGAAGGTCAAAACCATTGGGGAAGCTTGGAGACTATTTAAAAAGACAATCCTAGAAGCTCAGAAAAAATATATACCGCAGGTTAGGAAAGGTACAAATAGGTATAGAAAAAAGCCTGCATGGTTAACAAATAAAGTAACGGAAGCTGTAAAAGGTAAGAAGGATTCCTTTAAGCGGTGGAAAGCTAGTCTTAGTGAGGTTGATAAAAGGGAACACAGACTATGGCAAATAAAATGCAAGTCTGTGATCAGGCAAGCAAAAAGGGAATATGAGGAGCATATCGCAAAAAACATAAAGACCAACAATAAAACTTTCTTCAAATACATTAGAAGTAGGAAGCCAGCCAGGGAGGCAGTGGGGCCCTTGGATGACCAAGGGGTAAAAGGAGTAGTGAAGGATGATAGGGAAATGGCTGAGAAGCTGAATGCATTTTTTGCCTCTGTCTTCACTGTGGAAGAGGAGAAGTGTTTGCCCACTCCAGAAGCACTGATTTCGGGAGGGGGTTTGAAAGACCTGAATCAGATTGCGGTGACAAGAGAGGAAGTCCTCCGACTGACGGACAATTTAAAAACTAATAAATCACCAGGCCTGGATGGCATTCATCCGAGAGTTCTGAAAGGACTCAAATGTGAGCTTGTGGATCTCCTGACAAAAATATGTAATCTTTCTTTAAAATCTGCCTCCATTCCTGAGGACTGGAAGGTAGCTAATGTCACTCCCATCTTTAAAAAGGGCTCCAGGGGAGATCCGGGAGATTACAGGCCAGTCAGTCTGACATCGATACGGGTAAGTTGGTGGAAACTGTTATTAAGGAAAGAATTAGTAGGCACATTGATGAACAAAAACTATTGAGGCAGACTCAGCATGGGTTCTGTAAGGGAAGATCTTGTCTCACTAACCTGTTAGTGTTTTTTGAGGGAGTGAACAAACATGTGGACAAGGGGGACCCAATAGATATTATTTACCTTGACTTCCGGAAAGCTTTTGATACAGTTCCTCATCAAAGGCTCCTAAGTAAGCTCAATAGTCATGGGATAAAAGGACAAGTCCTCTTGTGGATCAAAAACTGGCTTATAAATAGAAAACAGAGAGTGAGTATAAATGGGAAACTTTCTCAGTGGAGGGTGGTAAGCAGTTGGGTACCACAGGGATCAGTACTCGGTCCGATGCTTTTTAACTTGTTTATTAATGATTTGGAATTGGGAGTAAGCAGTGAAGTGGCTAAATTTGCAGATGACACAAAGTTGTTCAGGGTGGTGAAAACCAGGGAGGAGTGTGAGGCACTCCAAAGGGATCTGTTGAGGATGGGTGAGTGGGAGTCAACGTGGCAAATGGGGTTCAATGTGGCCAAGTGCAAAGTGATGCACATTGGAGCCAAAAATCCTAAATATAAATACACGTTGATGGGGTCTGAACTGGCAGAGACGGACCAAGAGAGAGATCTTGGAGTCGTAGTGGATAACTCAATGAAAATGTCTAGACAGTGTGTAGCTGCAATAAAGAAGGCCAACGCTATGCTGGGGATTATTAGGAAGGGAATTGAAAACAAATCAGCCAGTATCATCATGCCCCTGTATAAATCATTGGTGCAACCTCATTTGGAATACTGTGTACAGTTCTGGTCACCACATCTCAAAAAGGATCTTATAGCATTGGAAAAAGTGCAGAGAAGGGCAACTAGAATGATAAAAGGGTTGGAACACCTTCCCTATGAAGAAAGGTTAAAACGCTTGGGGCTCTTTAGCTTGGAGAAATGACGGCTGAGGGGTGACACGATTGGGGTTTATAAGATTATGAATGGGATTGAGCAGGTTGAGAAAGAAGTACTTTTCTCCCTTTCTCACAATACAAGAACTCGTGGGCACTCCATGAAATTGCTGAGCAGTCGGGTTAGAACAGATAAAAGGAAATACTTCTTCACCCAAAGAGTGATTAACATATGGAATTCACTGCCACAGGAGGTGGTGGCAGCTGCAAGCATGGACAGTTTCAAGAGGGAATTAGATAAACATATGGAGCAGAAGTCTATCAGTGGCTATTAGCCACAGGGTATAGATGGGAACTCTCAGTCTGGGGCAGGTGATGCACTCTATTCTTGGTGCTGGAGGGGGCAGCAGTGGGAGGGCTTCTGGTGCCCTGGCCCCACTGGTGGACCTCCTGATGGCTCCTGGTATATTTTGGCCGCTGTGTGACAGAGTGTTGGACTAGATGGGCCATTGGCCTGATTCAACATTGGCTTCTCTTATGTTCTTATGTTAAATAAGTAATAAAAACACTCCTGTTCTAATTTTTTTTGGAGGAGAGCAAGAAACTGGCAATCCTGTGCTGGAGAGAAGTGCAGAGCTTAAACAAAATACATTTTAAAAACTGCAGTAAAGGAATACAACAATGAAATGACAGAGGATTGCCTCAGTGAAGTAAGTGGCCATGTTGTTCACAGTGTGGGTTTTTGTTATTATTTTTGTTCCAAATTTTAGAAGGGTACACAAACACTCCTGCTTCAGCTTGATCTTCATTTTACATGTAGTTCCAAGATTATTATTTTTTCTGATTCTCTCCCCCCCCCATGTTACCATATGACCTGTTATTTAAAGGGTGGTATAGCAAGTAAGGTGGTATAGCAAGCAAGTATGGAGCTGCGGTGGCTCAAGTGGTTAAGACGCTGAACTGCAGGCTGTGGAAGGTCAGTAGTTCAGCAGTTCAAGACCCGGGTGCCGCAAGACGGAGTGAGCTCCCGTCTCTAGTTCCAGCTCCTGCCAACCTAGCATTTCGAAAGCAAGAAATTGCAAGTAGATAAATAGATACCACTTCGGTGGGAAGGTAACAGCGTTCCGTGCGCCTTGGTATTTAGTCATGCCGACCACGGAAATGTCTCCGGACAGCGCTGTCTCTTCGGCTTTGAAACGGAGATGAGCACCGCAACCCTAGAGTCAGATTCGACTGGCTTTCGAGCAAGGGAACCTTTACCTATAGCAAGTAAGAGCAGGATTGGCAGGCAGAGTGGGAGTCCAGGGGGACCATGGGTGGGTGGGTGGGCTGTCAGTGATAGTGCAATGCCACTTTTGTGGAAAACCCAGAAACAATGTCACAACCTCCTAGTTGTTTGATTGTTAACTGCTTTGAGAAAAGCAATAATTATATGTACAATTCACTGAGATTCATTTCTTAGCAAAGAAAAGAAGCATGCTATCACTGAGTCCAGTGTCACTTTTAAGACTCACAAAGTTTTAGTTTAAGTATAAGCCCAGGAGTGGCCAAACTTGCTTAATGTAAGAGCCACGTAGAATAAATATCAGATGTTTGAGAGCCATGAGACATGAACAATTATTACATACATTTTTAATATGCAAATTTGCTTTTATTAAAATTAAATGAGACATCCACAAATAAAAACAAAAGGGGTAAAAATAGATATTGATAATGATATTTTATTTGTCCAATGATATTTGTTTGCTAATGGTATTTATTTGTCTAAAAGAGAGAGAGAGGTGGAAAGAAAGAACGAAAGACGAAAAGAAACAGGAAGAAGAAGGAGGAGGAAGAGGAGAAGGAGATTGGATTTATACCCTGCCCTTCACTACCCAGAGGAGTCTCAGAGCAGCTTACGAACTCCTTCCCCTTCCCCTCCCCCAACAGACACCCTGTGAGGTAGGTGGGGCTGAGAGAGCTCTGACAGAAACTGCTCTTTTTCAAGAAAAGCTGTGCCAGGACTATGGCTTGCCCAAGGTCACCCAGCAGGTGCAAGTGGAGGAGTGGGGAGTGAAACCTGTTTCTCCCAGATTAGAGTCCGTGCACTTAACCACTACACCAACAAGAGAGAGAAACAAAGAAAGCAAATACATGGGGGAGGGAGGGGGAAGGAAGGAAGGGAGAAAGAGAGAAAGAAAGGTGGAAAGAAAGCAAATAGATGGAGGAGGGGTGAGGAAGGGGGAAAGAGAGAAAGAAAGAAAGCAAATAGATGAGGGGAGAGGAAGGACAGAAGGAAGAGAGAAAGGTGGAAAGAATAAAAGAGGTGGAAAGACAAAAAGGAGAGAGAGAGAAAGAGAGAGAAACAGAAACAAAGAAAGCAAATAGATGGGGAGGGAGGGGGAGGAAGTAAGAGAGAGAGAGACAAAGGAAGGGAGAAAGAAAGAAAGGTGGAAAGAAAAAGATGGAAAGAAAGCAAATAGATGGTGGGAAGGAGGGAGGAAGGGGAAAGAGAGAGAGAGGTGGAAAGAAAACAAATAAATGGGGGGTAGAAGGAAGGGAGAGGTGAAAAGAAACCAACTTTAAATGTGTTCTCCAAACCCCATGCCCCCACGCCACCTGGCTTGACTTTGAGAAAGCATTTGAAGTTAAAGTTGCGTTCTTTCTCTGCCCCACCCCAAGCCTACCTGGGGAGGGGAACACTGGCTGGAGAAAAGAAGACTGATCAGGGAAGCATGCCTCACCTTAGCTTCCCCAGCTGCCCTTCTGGGAGCCATACAATATGTGTGAAAGAGCTGCATGTGGCTCCTGAGCCGCAGTTTGGCCACCCCGGGTATAAGCTTTCAGGTGGACACACACTTCTTCAGATACATTGAAACAGAAGTCACCAACCATTACATATAGGTAGTGAGTGAGGAGTGTGTTGCCTAGAAGGGCCAATTAGCATTAAGATGCATAAGTAACTGAGCAGTAAATATAGCTAAGAGTGAACAAAGGTAAAACCTGTAAATAGCAGCAAGTTAGCATACAGCATAATCAAGGAGTTTATGACTGAATGACATTAGCATGTGTAGTGACATAAAAAACTGATATCACTTTTAAGCCCTGGGGGTTCCATTGTCCTAAGTGTTGTAATAACCTGTAACTCAGAAATCTCCTGTTCTTATCTGCTTCTGAAGTTCCTTTGCAATAAAACAGCTACTTTGAGGTCCCCCACTGAATGTCCTGGAAGTCTGAAGTGTTCTCCTACAGTTTTCTCAGTTGTCAGATTTGTATCCATTTATCCTTTGACATAGGGTGTGACTAGTTTGGCCTATGTGGAGAACTGAATGGCAATGTTGGCATTTAATGGCATATACAATGTTAGAAGATGAGCAGGTGTCTAAGCCTGAGATGGTGTAGTTGATGTTGTTAGGTTCAGTGACTGTGTTGTCTGTGTGTATATGGCAGCAAAGTTGGCATCTGGGTTAATTGCAAGCTCTGGTACCAGCGTCCGTGTTCAAATTAGATGTTGTATTTTTGTGGGTGAGAAGTTGTTTAGGATTGGAGGGCTGTCTGTGCGGAAGAAAAGGTTTGCTCCCCAGTACTTGTGAAAGAGAACTGTCATCCAGTGGAGGTTGTAAGTCACTGATGTTACATTTTGAGCTGAGAGCTGTATGTGACCACTCGTGGTCTGTCATTATCTCTTTTGGGTCTGTCTCGAAACAGTTTTTCTCTGGGTACTATTCTGGTTTTATCTGTTTCTTGATTTCATCAGGTGGATATTTTCATTTCCAAAAAGGTTTGTTGTAGATCCCTCAGGTGGTAATCTCTGTCTGTAGGATTGGAGCAGATGCGACTGTAGCATAGAGACTGACTGTATACAATGGATTGTTTGGTATGTTTAGGATGGTAGCTGGAGGCATATAGATTCAGAGAGAGCTACAAGACTTGTATCGGCTGGCTTACAAGTGAGAAACAGAATTTACAACCCAGACTTCGAGTTATCTGCTGCTGATCCCAGAGGGAATGTTTATTAGTCCAAAATATATTTTTAGATATAATTTAATGATGGCTGTAATTACTTTGATAATTTATTGTTGATGAATTATTAACAGTTGTAATTAATTTGGGGTTAAATATTGTAATTAATTTGGGGACTAATTAGATGGTTATTAGATAGTTGAATTAATTAGTTATTTGAACATATTGAGTGATCAAACTAACAGAATTAGTTATTTAGTAACAGATCAGTCCAGTCAATGATTAGGAGGATGAACTATGGTTATTGATTGATTGTTATATGGCAAATTATTACTAGGGTATATATATTAGAAAAAGTTTATCCTTGGCCTTTATTTAGGTCACTGGCCAGAGGAATTGGGGTCTGTTTGGCAATCAATTATTGGAGTGGGTTGGCAGGAAAGGTTAGGTAGCTGAGACCTAGTAGCACTGGGAATTGTAAACTATCAGGGTAGTATATACTAAGGTGTTGTGTCAACCAGCACAATCTACTGATCTGAGGCTTGTGAAGACCACTAGGTGATGATAGGGCAAGGGATTCCGGTGCTCCTGGGGAGGGGAAAGTATAGCAGTGGGACTAGGCAGGGAGACAAAGGAAGGGGACGGAAAAGTGGAGTGGCTTGGCCCACTTTCAGCTTATGTCCCATCCTAAGGGTTGCTGGCAGTGGGGCTAGGATGAATGGGCCCTCCCTCTGACATTGGTGTTGTGTAATGCCATGTCTATAAATAATAAGACCATGGTCCTTCGGGACTTTCTGCTTGAGCAGAAAGTAAACCTGGCATGCATGACCAAGACCTGGATGAGAGAAGGAGAGACAGTAGCTGTCTCTCAGTTGGCTCCCCCCGGGTTCTCAGTCCTCCACCCCCGTGGAGTAGGGGGCAGGGAGGAGGCGTGGCTCTATTCATTCAGGAGGCTTACTCCTTCAGAGTGCTCCTGCCGCCTCAGATCATGGGCATAGAGTGTGCCGGCCTAGTGTGGGAAGCCAAGGAGAGCTTGATGATTTGGCTGGTGTACCGACTGCTCAATACACTAGCCAATAGCCTGCTGTCCCTGATGGAGGCCATGTTGGGCTGGGCATTGGAACAACCTAAACTGATAGTCTTGGGTGATTTCAATGTCCATGCGGGCAATGTGGCCTCCACTCAGGCAACAGACCTAGTGTCATCCGTGGTGATGCTGGGATTCTCCCAATATGTAACAACTCCCATTCACCAGGCCAGACACACACTCAATCTGATCTTCACAGCAGGGGTCACAGTGGACCGGGTCACTGACTCAGCAGTGCCATGGTTGGACCATCATGCCCTGAAGTTTCACCCCGACCCTGTTTGAGCGGTGAGCAGATTTCAGCTTGCCCACGGAGCCAAATGGACCCTATGTGGCTTCAAATGGCCCTGTGGGATCTGATGCCCCCTGGCAGCTTGCTAGATGAGCTTGTGGAGGATTGGCAAAGCTGATTCTTGGCAGCCATCAATGAGATCGCTCCCCAAAGCCCTCTGTGCCCTCACTCTAGCCTGGCTCCTTGATTTACCCAGGAATTGTGGCTGATGAAGTGAAGGCTAAGATGGCTAGAGAGACAGTAGCGGTGTGCCTGTGATGAAGCCACAAGAACATCTTATAGGACATTTATGAGATCCTATGAGATGGCAGTCAAAGCCGCTGAGAGTATTATGTGGCCACATTGCATCTGTGGAATAATTTGGTCAATGACTGTTTTGCCACAAGGCAGATCAAATGTTAGGGGATTGGACACTGGCTGTGAGGCCTCTACAAGCTACTTTGCAGAAAAAGTCCTGTCACTCCGCCATGACCTCCCCAGTAAGTGAACTCGAGGCTCCGTGCACATCTTCTAGTCAGGTTATGGATTATTTCAGTCCACTCAGGCTGGAGGAAGCTGACACAGTCTTAACTGTACGCCCTACCACGTGCTGCCTTGACCCGTGCCCATCATGGCTAATTAAAGCTGGCTGTGATGGGTTTTGAGATGCCCTAGGGGAGATTATCAACAAATCTCTCTCAGAGGGACAGTACCCTAGGGCACTCAAGGAAGCTGTGGTTCGTCCCTTCCTGAAAAAGCCATCTCTGGATCTGGCCAAATTGGCTAATTACTGGCCAGTCTCCAATCTGCCCTATTTGGGCAAAATAATTGAGAGGGCCATGGCAATTCAGCTACAGAGCTTTTTGGATGACACTTCCATTCTAGATCCTTTCCAGTCCAGTTTCCGCCCAGGCCACGGAACAAAGACAGCATTGGTCACCCTCACGGATGATCTCCGGAGGCATCTGGATCAGGGTGGATTGGCAGTGATGTTGCTATTGGACCTGTCGGTGGCATTCGACACGGTCGACTATCAGTTACTGATCCACCGCCTTGCCAACACTGGAGTCCAGGGGCCTGTCTTGTAATGGCTGGCTTCCTTCCTTCAGCGTCGGGGACAAAGGGTGGCACTAGGGGAGCAGCTATCCTAAAGGCACCCACTGATTTGTGGAGTGCCTCAAGGGGTGGTGCTGTCCCCAATGTTATTTAACATCTACATGCACCCCCTTGCCCAGATTGCCCGGAAGCATGGGCTGGGATGTCACCAGTATACAGATGACACCCAGTTCTATCTGTTGTTGGGATGCCAGTCTGACTCTACAACAGAAGATCTGGACTGGGCGTTGCAAGCCATGGCTGGTTGGCTCAGACTGAGCCAACTAAAATCGAATCCAATGAAGACGGAGGTCCTGTGCCTGAGCCAGCGCGGCCTGAGGGTAGGGATCCTATTTCCAACCTTTGATGGGGCATAATTGGTGCCAGCGCCAGAGGTTAAGAGCTTGGGAGTGCTCCTGGATGCCTCACTAACAATGGAGGCCCAGGTAGCAGCCACTGCCAAATCAGTGGCTTTTACCATCTCTGGCTAATTAGGCAGTTGGTTTCCTTCCTGGAATGCAATGACTTGGCAACAGTGATCCATGCAATGGTCACCTCAAGATTGGACTACTGTAATGCTCTCTACATGGGGCTGCCCTTGACCCAAATCCAGAAGCTACAGCTAGTGCAAAATCCTGCAGCCAGGCTTCTGATGGGCCTCCCTGAAAGGACTGCAATGGCTGCCAATAGCATACCGAATTTGCTTCAAGGTGCTAGTACTTACCTTTAAAACCCTTTATGGTCAAGGGCCCACATACCTGAGGGAATGCCTTTCCCCACATGTTCCCCAGAGAGCACTGCAATCAGGATCACAAAATCGATTGGCCTCCCAGGTCCTAAAGATGCGAGGCTGACCACAACCAGGGCCAGGGCCTTCTCAGGGTGGCTCTGTAGTGCTGGAATGAGCTCCCAGAAGAGATCAGGACCCTCTGAACCTTTTACAGTTTTGCAGGGCCTGCAAGATGGAGCTCTTCCACTAGGCCTTCGACTAAGGAGCCTCACCAAATAACAGAGAAGTGACAGTGCCCTCGTCCATGGTTTACCACCAACAGCCTGTGCTGTTGCCTAAATATAGAGACCAAGAGGAGCCAACCACCAGTACAGATCATCTGATTACAACACTAGTATTGGTTCCGCCTTCTGTAATCATTGTTATTAGTACCTCATCACTTACTAGAACTTTATGATAATGTAGAGTTTTATTATTTATTTTAGGATTGTATATAATATCTATATCCTTAATCTCTTTGTAAGCTGCCCTGAGCCCGCTCTGGCAGGGAGGGCAGGGTATAAATTGAATAAATAAATAAAGTTATTCATGAACTCTTTCGTTTCTCAACAGTTTTCTGCACTGTATCCTACAAGCATTTTTTTCGCCTTGGCCTCTTCTTCCATTGTTTTCTTAACTCCTAGCATGCGCTGTGCCATGTTGAATCCCACAATATCCATCACCTCTACTTTCATTGTCTCGTGTTTTAAGAGGTTAATTATGTTTCTCTACTTTGTGGAAGATTTCACCAAATCACTTTTACTCTTGGGAACAAAGTCCTTAAAGTACTTCATGACTAAACTGAAAACAATCTGTCTTCTCACTGGGAAGTCATCATGTTTCCCCAAAAATGCAGTAATGAAAACAGAAAAACACAAACTGCATTCACAAAAATCAAAGAAATACTGACTTTACTGACCAATTTTTTAAAAAACTGACAAATTACTGACCAAGATGAAAAAACTGACTTTTACTGATTTTACTGACCATTTTCCACCCTTGTTTATGAGATCCTATGAGATGGCAGTCAAAGCTGCGAAGAAAGAGCACTATGCAGCTTTGATCGTGTCTGTGAGCCCAGCCCAATTGATTAAAATGATTCGGTCCATGACGACTCTGCCACAAGGCAGGTCAAATGTTAGGGAATTGGCTATTGGCTGTGAGGCTTTTACGCTATTTCGCAGACAAAGTCCTGTTGCTCTTCCATGATTTCCCCACCACAGTTGAGACAGTGAGTGAACTCAGGGCCCCATGCACACCTTCTAGTCAGGTTATGGATCATTTCAATCCAATCAGTCTAGAGGATGTTGACAAACTGCTCTTAACTTTACGCCCTACCATGTGTCTCCTGGATCTGTGCCCATCATGGCTAGTTAAAGCTGGTCACGCTGGGTTCTGAGGTACCCTAGGGGAGATTATCAACAAATCCCTCTTGGGACACTTAAGGAGGCCATGGTCCATCCCTCTTGAAAAAAAATCTTTGGATCCCGCTGAATTGGCTATCAGCTGCTTTCCAACTTGCCTGTGCCCCCTTGCCCAGATTGCCTGAAGGCATGGGCTGGGGTGCCACCAATATGCGGATTACCAGCTCTAGCTGTTGTTGGGCGGCCAGTCTGGTTCTACACCAAAAGATCTGGACTGGGTGTTACAAGCCATGGCTGGTTGGCTTAGACTGAGTTGACTGAAAAGGAATCTGACGAAGACAGAGGTCCTTTGCCTGTGCCTGAGCCAGAGCGGCCCAGGGGTAGGGATCCCATTTCCAACCTTTGATGGGGCACAGTTGGTGCCAGCACCGGAGATTAGGAGTCTGGGAGTGCTCCTGGATGCCTCTTTAACAATGGAGGCCCAGGTAGTAGCCACTGCCAAGTCAGCCTTTTACCATCTTCAGCTGATCAAGCAGTTGGTTCCCTTTCTCAAATGCAACAACTTGGCAACAGTGATCCACCTGATGGTCACCTCGAGATTAGACTACTGTAATGCTCTCTACATGGGGCTGCCCTTGTCCCAAATCCAGAAGCTGCAGCTTTATAGATATGTTTGTTGGTCAGTAAGTTTCCACTATAAGGTACTGCCTACGCATCCATCATATATTTGTATAGTAGTGTTCAGAAAACAGATTGGTTTGTTGTCAAGTTGATGGTGGGGTGAAAGTTGTTGAATGCCTGCTGGAATTTGTTCAGGGCTTCTTTACGATGTGTCCAGAAAATAAAGATGTCATCAATGAATCACAGGTATAAGAGAAATGTGGGTGGGTAAGCATTTAGGAAATGTTGCTCCAAGTCGGCCATGAGGATGTGAACATACTGTGGGGCCATGCAGGTGCCCATGGTGGTACTATTGATCTGAAGGTGCAAGTTGTCATCAGATTTTAAGTGGTTATAGGTGAGAACAAATGGCAGAATTTGGTAGTGAAGTCAGCTATGGTGTTGTCATCTTTGTGTGGGATGTTGGTGTACAGAGATTCCACATCCATGGTGAAAAAAACAGTATTCTCTGGAAGGCTGTTCAAAGATTGTATTCTCCTCAAAAAATATGTGGTGTTGCACACATAACTAGGAGCGTTGATGGCATAGGGTCTTAGAATATAGTCCATATATACAGATACCGCCAATGGTATCTGTATATGCCTATGCCTGAGACAATGTGGCATCCTGATTTATTGCAACACTCAGGACAAAGCAGGGCTTAACAAGAGATATTGGTTTCTTATCTTATTCGTTTTTTACCTCACCACACATGCTAACATCATTCAGTTCTTGTATCTGTTGTAAACTCCTTTATTATACTGTATGCTAATCTGCTGCTGTTTACAGGTCTTACCAATTGCCTTCATCCAGTCTTAGCTATGTTTACTGCTCAGTTACTTATGCATCATGACTCCAATTGGCCCTTCCTGGCAACACCCTCCTCACCTGCTACCTATATGTAATAGTTGGTGACTTTTGTTTTAATGTATTTGAAGAAGCGTGCATGCACATGAAAGCTTATATCCAGAATAAAACTTTGCAGGTCTTAAAGGTGCCACGGGACTCAAACTTTGATCTGCTGCTTCAGAACAACATGGCTACCCACCTGAGTCTTCTAAGGCAGAACTCTGAATCTTAAGTCATTGGGGCCGTGCCACAAAAGCATAGTCAATAAGCAACCTGGACCCTTGTCCCTGACACACAAAGAGCCTCTAGTATGAAAGGGGGCCTCCACATGAGTACTTGCAAACATGGAGACCAGGTTCTTAGGATTCCCCTCACACAACCAAAAAAAGCCACAGGAAGTGGAAGGGTTGGATCCATCAGAAGAGTGCCTGGAAAATTGTTGGCAGAGCAGATCTTTCCCTGACTTCTTCTTCTTCAAAGAGCCTGTCATTTGTCTGAGAGCTTCTCTCAGAGGTTTGGCAGAGACTGGCAAACAAAATGTACCATAGCAAAGGGAAGTAGTCAAGTAGTATCGCGTTTTTGCCTCCCTACTGCAGACAAAAGCCTTGTCTCCTCAGCCCCCATTCTGTGACCCATTTGGCTTGCCAGGCTCCCCCTAGCCTCGGAAAAAGAGTCTGAGGACAAGTGACAGGCTGATCGAGGATAGAGGAGGAAAGTTCCCCTTTATGAATTCCTCCCAGGAACTCTTCTGGTGAATTCAACCAAAGCAAACCAGTCACTCACACAGAGGGCCAAGTGACTACCTATGAGATGGAGGGGAGGTAGGGTCACAAACCTCCAGGTGGGGAATGGCAGTCTGTCAGAATTACAACAGATCTCCAGATCAGAGAGATCAGTTCACTTGGAGAAAACAGCAGCTTTGGAGGCTGGGGTCTATGGTGCTATACTCCATTGAGTATATCCTTCCCTTTCCTGAGTTCTAGCTTCCCAAGACTCCACCCCCAAATCTCCAAGAATTTCCCAACCCAGTGTTGGCAACCCTAAAAAGAGAAGTGATTTGATGAGAGGAAAGCACATTTGCATGTCATTTCAGCACTGCATCTGCCTGAATGTATGAACCACATCCAAAAAGGGATGTGTGGTTGGTCACCAAGATCAAGTTAATTCATTCCATAGTATTCCCCATTACTACGTATGGCTATGAAAGTTGGACAGTGAAGAATCCTGACAGGAAGAAAGTCGATTCCCTTGAAATGTGGTGTTGAATGAGAGTTGTATGATTCCATGGAATGCCAAAAAGACAAAGCAGTGAATCCTAGATCAAATCAAGCCTGATCTCTCCTTAGAAACTAGAATGATTGCACTGAGGCTATTCTTTGGTCATATTATGAGAAGACAAGAGCAATTGGAAAAGACAATAATGCTAGGAAAAGTTGAAAGCAGTGGGGAAAAAGAAAGACCCAACATGAGATGGATTGACTCAAGGAAGTCACGGCCCTCAGTTTGCAAGACCTGAGCAAGGCTGTTGATGATAGGATGTTTGGAGGTTGTTAATTCATAGGGCTATCATAAATCGGAAGTGACTTGATGGCACTTTAACACGCTACCTATATGTAATAGTTAATGAAAAGCAGGTACAAAGGTTAGAGTGATATTCTGAGCAAAATGCATGCCAACCCTAGCACAGAATTATGATAGAAGCCATATTAAAAAGAGCCAGCTAGACAAGAGATAACAGAGAAGAGTAGATTTACCTGAAGTATGGAAATGGTTTATAATGTTTGGAGTAGCTCCTTCAGTAAATTTCACCCTCTGATGCTTTGTTATGTTTTATGCCTCTCCAAAATGCAACAAAGAGAAATAAATGTTAAATCTTGGATGAACATTTAATTGTCTTTCTTTTTCAGGCAGCTAGTTCCCTTGTAACTAAAAGAAGGAGCATCTGTGTAACACCAGCTAGAGTATGTATTCCCAACTATATATGTCACGATGGCAGTCACAGAATGTAAATATTATTCCAGTCCTGAGATTCCTTTCTCCTACCCCACATAGAAAGGCAAAGTGGCCTTCAGTATTGGCTGTCCAGATAAATAGTCTATCCCTGGGGAGACAGTGAGGGGGAGTCATTATGGTCAACAGAATGTTGTTAAGTACCCTAAAATAACTCCTAGCAACTAAAACTGTGAATGCATTTACTAATTATTTATATCTACACTTGATTTCATGGTTTTGTTTATAGTTTGAGTCAGTTTTAAAGTTTATTGCCTTGTGCAATTAACTTAAATAAACTGCTAACTGCTTTTCAGAATTCTCACAATAACCAGAATACTAAAGAATTTAGAAGTGCAGTTTGGAGAATGGGACACCGAGGGAAGGTTAGATATAGAGATATAGAGATATTTATGACCCCCATCCTTGGATGTGGGCAGACCACAATGTTTTGTCAGCAGATGAAAAATTACGCCAGTGTACTCTCTGCACAAGGGAGGAAACTGTACAAAGTTGGAGGCCTTGTGGGAAATAAATAAAACTTTGTTAGGTGTGAAGTTTCCCTGTGATGGTACAATATTATATCTGAAGAAGTGGTGGTGTAAGGGCTCAAACATATTGTTTGGTCCATAAAATGCAAACTGCAGCCTCAGATTGCCCCAGCATCATGTAGAGCTGTCTGTTTCTCAGGAAGGGCATCTTTGTTGAGTCCCCCTTCCCACTCCAAGCACTCCTGCTTTCATGACAAGTGTTTTATTAGCATTGTCTGTACAGAATCATTAGTCTCACAGAAGGATTCAAAGCTTTCTCCCAGAATTTATGTGGCTGCCAAATCTGCTTTGGGAGATTCTTGGAGGTTTGCAGGCAGTAGCTGGGAAGGGTGGAGTTTGGGGAGGGGAGGAGCTTACCAGGCAAGCCAAAGAGTCTACCCTCTGAAGTTGCCATTTCCTCCAAGGGATCTGTGCTCTATAGTCTGGAGATCAACTGGAGTTCCAACCCAGGCCCCACCTGGAGACTGGTAACCCTACCTGGAAGCCTCTGGATTCTCTGTGCAACACTTCCAATACTGGGCCATAAGGCTGCTGAGAGTGCGTAGCATCATTCATGACAGTTATGTACATGGAACCCACCATACCCTCTGCAAAACTGAGTAAGGGGATCCATGAAAATTAGTGTCAAACTGATGCTGCAAGTCACTTCCAGGTCCAATCTGAAAATGTTGTTGCAGCGTGGCACTAACACTAATCACGCAGATTCCGTCTCCCTCCCTTGTGTTTCCCCCAGAGTGATCAGCCCTACTGCTATACAGGCATTAGCTCTGGTGCAGGGACAGCCAGCATAGTGGGACTATAGAGCTGGCTTCTTTTACCTGCCTTGCAGTATTTTCAAGTAAGGTCTGGTGGGTTCATACACATGCAGGAAATAAGGGGTCAGAATGTTGAAATTAGAATGGACTGTGTCACAATTATAAGGCCATTTTGGAATGCTCTTCTATGTTGAAATTTCACTGTATGAAGAAAACCAGAACTGCAAACAAAGGGACAGGGAGAGAAACTTCCTTCCCACTGCACTAATTTTGTATTTGTATGGACTCCCCCCTCCCCCCAAGCTGGAATTCTACCACTGCAAAATTCCACTACCTCATTACCTTGCATTTGTGAGGCATTCAGGTGCTTAGGATGGAGCATAACAACAGTTCTACAAATGCAGTGACAGTTGCAATGCAAAATGTTTAAGGCAGCTGTTGAATTAGGTATACTCTGAGTGGTGAACTGTAAATATACCCCAAACATATTTTCTGACTGCTGACAGAGGGCAGGCATTGTCAAGGGACAACTGGCATGTGGAAGAGGCCTGCTTGATTTCTTCCTGTACCTGATAATTCAGTATCATAACTCTTCCCCGGACCTCTGCCCTTCTTATTTCTAGTCTCAAGCTGAAGCAAAATGAAAAAAATAGCTGTGAGAAATAGGTTGTAGGAGAAACTCAGAGGCAATGTAAGTGTTAAAACATCCTTTCTCTCCACTCATGAATTCTTTCCTGCAAATGTTAACTATGCCTTTAATTAGCATTATGTAGCAAATATGGTGACTGTTCAGTCACGAAGCATTTGATTCAACCTTTGGGCAAAATCATCAGGGTGATATGTTTAGGGCTTTACCCATATTTTAAAAAGTAGTTTAGTCAAGGTAAATTCAAATTTTGATTGTATTCTTGTTAAAGTTAACAGCATCTGTTATGTACTGAATGTGAATCGCTCCTATCTATTCACATGTTAAGCTTGAGTCTGAATGTGGCTCTTCAGATGTTGCATTGCTATTGGTCAGTTTCTGCGAAACCTGTGTAATTACCCCATCACTGAGTGATAATGTTGCAAAGAGGGAACGGTCCTGATTGGCCTTTATCCCTGTATTCTGATTGGTCTTTAACTTGTAATGGGTGTGGCTTTGACAGCCCGGGAGAGTTTAAAAGAAGGAATTGTGCTCCCCTTGTTGTTGTGTGTTCCTGACTTACAGTTGCTGTTTAATAAAGCTGAAATCACTTGAAGCTGAATCCTTTGTTGAGCCTCATACTTAACAATTGGCGACGAGGATGGGATACTAGAGTGGGTAGGCAGCCCCGCTGAACCGAGACAGCAACGGCAGACCAGGACACACACCCGGTCGAGTCGGCTGAGGCTCCACGAGCAGTAGCGGCAGCACCGTCAGCCCAGATGGCCGTAAATCTGGCGTTTGAGGTGTTCGACCCGGCGACGGAGGACTGGGACTCTTACCTGGCATGGTTTGAGTTTCACCTCCAGGCAAACCAGATCACAGACGAGGCGAGGAAGAAGGCGATGCTACTGAGCTCCTGTGGCAAGGCCATCTTCGACATCGCTCGGTCCCTAGTTGCGCCCACTGAGCTTAGCACAGCTACATGGGCTGATATCACGGCGAAGCTCAAGGGCCATTTCGCGCCACAGCCATCAAAGATAGCCTGCAGGCACACTTTTTACAAGCGGTGCCAGGGCCCGGCTGAATCGATAGCCGAATTCGTCACCGCCTTGCGGAAGGCAGCTGGGCCTTGCGGTTTCACCGACCTGGAAGAGGCCCTCCTCGACTGACTGGTGTGCGGCCTTCGGGATGAGCACCTCCAGCAGTGCCTGTTCACCCGTTCCAAGCTTACGTATGCTGTGGCCTACGCTGAGGCCGCCGACAAATCGACCCGAGAGGTGCGACAACGACCATCACTGGCAAGTAAAGAGCCTGCGGTCCACCAGCAGTCCACTGGTGAGTCTGACGGCGAGGCTGACAGCGTATGCAGAACCAGGGAGACACGCCCACCGCGGACCAGACAGAAGACTCCAGTAGCGCGTTCCTGTACCGGCTGCGGAGGCAAGCATGACAGAGACCTCTGTTGGGCCAAGGAGCTGATCTGCCTGTGGCAAGCGGGGTCATCTGGCCCGAGTCTGTCATGCCACCAAAAGATCTCCACCATCTTCGCAACGTGCAGACCCCAGGTTCGTGTTCGAAACGATGACAAGGCATCTGGCTGTCATCAGACTGACTCCTGCTGCTGCCCATCAACGATCCTGGCCACCGGAGGCAAGCCCAGCAAGAAAATCTACGTGACGGTTCATCTGGACGGCGTTCCCTGCGCCATGGAGGTGGACTCCGGATCGTCAGTCACCGTCATCTCTACAGAGATGTGGCAACGCTTGTTCCTGAGGCGAAGCTGCCGCCGTCTGGCACCAGTGTCGACCCGCTTGACCGACTTCCAGGGACGGCGCATTCCGTTGGCGGGAAAGGCGACCTTTCATGTCGAGTTCAAAGACCGTAAGGCTGAGCTGTCTCTCCTGGTGGCAGAGGGTGAGCGGGTTAGCCTGTTGGGCCTCGACTGGTTTGAGGCATTGGGGATCGCTATCACTGGTATCAACAAAATTTGTGTAAATAAACAGGACTCATTGTATAGCGAGTTTCCTGAAGTGTTTGGTGAGGGGCTTGGCACGTACACTGGCCCCCCGGTTTCTTTTGATTTGGACCCTTCAGTTCGTCCGATATGACTGAAGGATAGGAAGGTCCCGCTCTCACTCAAAATAAAAATTGAGTCAGAGTTAGATAAATTGGTCAGTCAGGGTGTTCTTGAACCGGTACCCTACGGGAAGTGGGAGACTCCAATTGTGACGCCTGTCAAGGCCGACGGGTCTATACGAATATGCACAGACTACAAATGTACAGTTAACAAAGCTCTGCAGCAGCATTCCTATTCGGTGCCGGTAATCAGCCACGTACTGGCATCACTGGGAGGGGGAAAAGTCTTTGCCAAGCTTGACCTGGCTCAAGCTTACCAGCCGTTGCACGACGCAACTGCTGAAGCCCAAACAATCGTTACCCATAAAGGGGCTTTCAGGGTAAAACAATTACAATTTGGAGTAAATGTCGCTAATTTTTCAAGGGCTAATGGAGGGGCTCCTGCGTGGGCTACCCGGTGTCGTGCCCTATTTTGACGATGTTTTAATTGCGGGCACAGATGATTGTGAACTGATGGCTCGCTTAAGAGCAGTGTTGAGTCGTTTTAAAAATGCCGGGCTGCGGGTTAAGTTCGAAATGTGTTGTTGGGATAAAAAGAGTTGAGTTCTTGGAGTTCCTCGTAGATGCAGACGGGGTCCACCCCACACCCGACAAGGTGGTGGCAATCCAAAATGCGCCTCCACCCCAGTCCAAGAAAGACCTCCAGTCCTTCTTGGGAATACTCAACTTTTATGGTGCCTTTCTGCCACACAAGGCATCGGTTGCTGAACCTCTGCACACTTTGCTTCACAAGAACGCTAAATGGGAGTGGGGTGAGCGGCAGAGGCGTGCATTCGCTTCAGTGAAGGAACTTTTGTCATCGAGTGCAGTCCTGACGCACTTCGATGAAAACAAACTGCTGGTGTTTGCAGCTGATGCGTCTCCTTATGGAGTGGGTGCCGTTCTCAGCCACCTGATGCCGGACGGATCTGAGGCACCGATCGCATTTTATTCCCAATCCCTCACTAAGGCAGAAAAGAACTATGCCCAGATCGACAAGGAGGGCCTCGCCCTAATCGCAGGAATAAAGAAATTCCATGACTTTGTTTATGGGCGGCGGTTCCTCCTTGTGACTGATCACAAACCTCTCCTGGGCATCTTCTCGCCAGACCAGCCAACACCAAACATTCTATCGCCCTGGATGCTAAGGTGGGCGGTTTTTCTCTCGGCATACGATTTTGAGCTGGAGCACCGTCTGGGAAAGGCTATTGGGCACGCAGACGCCCTTAGCCGCTGCCCCGCACCACTAACTGACTCTGACGAGGAGCCAGAACTGGACGTTTTGGCGCTGGAAGAGCTCCCGGAGGCACCGGTCACCTCCACAGACATTGCCGCTGCGTCGGCAAAGGACCCTTTAATTGCCCGAGTTCTCAATTGGGTGTGGAGGGGGTGGCCGGCCGGGAAAGTGGAGGCAGATTTCAAACCGTTTGTTTCCCGCCAAAATGAATTATCTGTGACTAAGGACTGTCTGCTTTGGGGAAGTAGAGTTGTAATTCCCTCTAAGCTAAGGGAAAGAATCCTGGAGGCCTTGCATGTGGGCCATCCAAGAATGGTTCATATGAAGGCCCTCGCCAGAGGGTACGTGTGGTGGCCAAACATTGATGCGGACATTGAGGTTTGGGTTCGGAACTGCATGTCCTGCCAACAGTCCCGGCCAGAACCACCTCATGCTCCTGTCCAGCCCTGGGAAAAGTCAAGGAGGTCATGGTCCCGCCTCCATATTGATTTTGCGGGCCCGTACCATGGGCAAATGTTTTTCATATGTGTAGACTCTTACTCCAAATGGTTGGAGGTTGTAAATATGAGATCAACGAATTCATGTGATTCATGTCCCGTGCAAGCTGTTTTTCCACGCACGGGCTGCCGGACTGTGTCATCTCCGATAATGGGCCACAGTTCGTTTTGGCAGAATTTGAGGGGTTCCTGGCTGACAACCTTGTACACCGTGTAACGTTGGCCCCGTTCCATCCGGCCTCTAACGGACAAGCCGAACGTATGGTTCGGATGACAAAAGAATCGCTTGGGCGCCTGACGTGCGGGGACTGGAATCAGAAGCTGGCCTCTTTCCTTCTGAGGCAACACATCACCCCATGTTCGGCAACGGGGTGGAGCCCAGCTGAACTCTTGATGGGCCGGGAGCTATCTACCCTCCTCGACCGTTTGCACCCTGACTTGGACCAGTCCAAGCAACAGTCTGAGGAACCAGCACAGGGGAGAGTGTTCCAGTGTGGGGACAAGATCTTTGCCCAGAACTACGGGGAAGGTCATCGGTGGCTACCGGCCGTAGTCACCAAAGTTGCAGGGTCCAGGCTGTATGTGGTCCGGCTTCCCAGCGGACAGGAGATTCGCTGCCACATAGACCAGCTCAAGGAGTGGTGGGCAGACTCCGGCACCGAGTCGGTGCCCGAACCTGAGCTGGTCCCCGAGCAGGAGGGGCCTCCCGCTGAGGAGGTGAGTGCTGCAGAAGGGGACTCGGAGTCTGGGCAGACCCCAACTCCAGAGCCTGTGATCCCTGTTTGTGTTCCCCCGTCTCTCCTGTGAGAGAGATTGCCAGGGCTCCAGAAGAGTGTGCCACTCCAAGTCCAACGGAGCAGAGACCGCTGCACCGGTCGAACCAAAGCCGAGGTCCCCCCCCACCTGAAAGATTATGTTTGGCAGGGTAATGCTCCATCTTAGGGGGGAGGAATTTGTTATGTACTGAATGTGAATCGCTCATATCTATTCACATGTTAAGCTTGAGTCTGAATGTGGCTCTTCAGATGTCGCATTGCTATTGGTCGGTTTCTGCGAAACCTGTGTAATTACCCAATCACTGAGTGATATTGTTGCAAAGAGGGAATGGTCCTGATTGGCCTTTATCCCTGTATTCTGATTAGTCTTTAACTTGTAATGGGTGTGGCTTTGACAGCCCGGGAGAGTTTGAAAGAAGGAGCTGTGCTCCCCTTGTTGTTGTGTGTTCCTGACTTACAGTTGCTGTTTAATAAAGCTGAAATCACTTGAAGCTGAATCCTTTGTTGAGTCTCATACTTAACAGCATCTCTAAAACTAAGGTTTTCTTGGTTAAGAATTGTGCATGTGAGTGTTTTTTGGGGTGGGGTAGGGTTGTACACAGCGAATTACCAGATGTGCCTATAGGCATGTCATAATGCAGGATGAATCACAACCTGAACAGCTCTTTACCTGGCACTCCAAACTGAAACTCATCACTTGAAAGCAAGTCCCAATGGAAACCAGTTCTTTACATACACACACAGGTAGGTTTTATCACCTCATGCTTGTATTGTTTCTTCATTCTTCTCCCCCATCTCCTCCCCTAGAGCTCCCAGTGTGTTTTCGATGACAATTCAGTCTTTTAAAAACCTAAAAATAATGGAATTATATAATTATAATACTATTTTCATTAGGATTTTGTGGGAATCTCGGCCAGCCATTTTCTTAGTTGAAGACTAAGGAGGAGCAGGGGACCTTTGAAATGGCGGTAACCATGCTGTTCCGCAAGATACATTCAGCCTTTAAAAAAAAATTTATATTATAACATTACTGTATATGCACACACACAAAAAAGGAGGTTCCGTTGCTGATGACACATTTACCGTGCTTCATAATTACTGAATAACACTTTTCTGAATTGGTGTATCCAGTTCGAAGATTGCCAGCCTTTTTCTTAGTTGCAAGTGAAGAAGGAGGGAGATCTTTGAAATGGTGGCAACCATACTGTTCCCCAGGATACATCCAGTCTTTCTTTTCTTTTTTTACAATGTTATGTTAGAACATTGCTGTACATGTATAAAAACCCAAGGAAGTTCTGATGCTGACGAAGTACATGACAACCCAGCTGCACAACCCCTTTTCAAAGGAAGTGTGGAACACATGGGGAAGGTCAGATCTTAATCCAAGGGGGAAGAAATCTCAAAATAAATGCCCTTTTGTGGAAGGGGTGGCACAAAGTTGGAGCATCACCTGGGGATTCAACTCACTGGGAAACAGTGGCAACACTGAGGTGCAGAAAAGTTTACTGAAAGAAAAGGATGTGTCCAATATGTTTAGGACCAGACTGTAAATTAAATTCAAGAAAAAGTGAAAATGGAGAAAGATGGAACAGCAGTATATATAGGAGTTGAATAAGACGTTTTTGAGGTGACCAGGGCTTTTTTTTGTAGAAAAAGCCCAGCAGGAACTCATTAGCACAATAGGCCACACCCAACAGCAGAAACTCATTAGCATATTAGGACACACCCATGGCAGCACAGCTCATTAGCATATTAGGCCACACCCCTGTGTTGCCAGAAGTGTGGTCATCCAGCCACACCCACCTTTTGCTTCTTATTCTGTTTACCTTGTTTGTTGTCAAAACAGGGCTTTTTTTGTCACAAGAACTCCTTTGCATGTTAGGCCACACACCCCTAATGTAGCCAGTCCTAATGAGTTCCTGCTGTTGGATGTAGCCTATTATGCTAATGAGTTCCTGCTGGGCATGGCCACCTCGGGAGCTAGCCGGAACCCCATTCCTGTGCGTTCCTGCCCAAAAATAGCCCTGGAGGTGACCAAAGCAGTCTTGTGAAAACTAACCGGGAAAAGAGATTCAAGTTCAAATCAGGGAACTGGTAAGTCTGAAGGACTTTGAGAATGAATAGTTTTCCTCCCAAACTCATCACATTTTTGTGGAGGGGGAAATAGGAAAACGTGTCCTTGAAGAATGTTCTTGTTAAATAGGAGCTAGGATCTAGGCCAAATCCTGCTTTTTGAAGTATACAAGGTACCCTCTCTTGATGCAAGTTGGGTGTATGGAAAAAGTGGGGGCTGTGGCCATGGGATTTGTTTGGCCAACAGTCCAGCTTCAGGACTGATCATGTGTGGTGGAGGAATGAATTTTCTACCTGCTCTACAAAATGGTTATCCTAGTTGCTAATAGAACTGTAGAGCAAAGAAGCTGATTCCTGTGCAGTCTGTGGAGAATGCAAAAGTTGAAGAGGAAAGAAAACATTTTTTCTAAGGGCTCACACTGTTCTTTTATGTGTCTCATTTATCCCATCCACTTTCAATTAGTATTTCCTGTTTAAACAAGATCAGATTTTTCCATCGCATCTGTGGTGGAAAACTTATCCAACCATTTTGTAGAAGAGAGGTCAAGATCTGTATCTTTCTTCAAACGTTTGACAATAGAAATTCTGTCATCTGTGTGGTGGTAGGAATAAGATGTCATGAGGAACAAACATACTCTTCTAAAAACAATGATATGGCACAGATCAGTCTCTTGCAAACAGCCCTATGTGTGCCTTAAGCCAGCTAACTTATTTGTGCCTTATTCTACAGATATACATACTCTTGGATTTAAAGACTGGTATCCAAAAATCCCATCTATGGGCCAAAAAGCACACAGATCTTGCCCATTCCATCTATTTTTTCTAGTAATTTATGCAGCTTTGATGGATGTGCATCATGATGAAATTTAAACACTTTGTTTTATGACAGCAAAAAACTTTTTTCTTTGCAACTCAACTTTTTTTTACTTAAACTGCTCAGGACTGGAAATTTTCCTTGGAAGCAGAAACCTGTCCCTCACCCCGATAGATTAAGCTTCTCCAAATGAACAAACTGATTTCATCTAGCATTTTATATATGACATTACGCAGCTTCCTCAGTTGCAAGATGGTTCTTGGAAAATGTCTTATATGAGACTGGAAATTTGCTGTCTGCAGCTGTCTGTGCTTTTCTGCAGAACATTTTAACATGTCAGCACAAGAGAAGTCACACATGTCCAGAAGTACAGAGGACTGACTAATATCTGAACAGCCCCTCAGATGCTGAAAAGAAAATGAGCCATACCGAAGTTATCCATTGGAGCCAACTTGATTGTGAAAGTGGTTCTCTGATAACTGAATATTGGCTTGGTGTTCGTGAAACAATTTGTATTTTGTTAAAGAGTGATGATAACTGTAGCTTCACAAAGGATTAGATGCAAGATGTTTAGCACTTTTTTTTTTTTTAAGAGCAAATAAACACAGGACTTTGCCTGAAATGTTTGGCATCCTTTGCACTACTAATATACCAAGTAATCAGACTCCTGGTCAGTATGACCTGGATCTGCCATTCTGTAAGATATGTTGCTGTATTGCCTAATTAGCATTCAGATATAGAAAAAGAGATGAATAAAAACAAAAAAAGGAATTATGCACCTGGCAGCTAGATACTTTTTGAGAAATTAAGAACCAAAGTAGCTGCTGTTTGCAAATGCATTGTAACTTTCCCCCAATACATTCTTTTAAGGCAAAGTGGCCTCACCACGCTGTGGCTGAGAGAAGAGCATGTGCGGGGAGGGGGGATATTTACTGTTTCTCTGCTAAAAATCTACTCCTCCAGCTTCTCTCTCTGTGTGTGCACACACACACACATACACACAGAGAGAGCACAGGAAAATGGCTGATAGGAAAAGAACTCTCTTCTTCCCAACCTCCCAAGGTTGCTTTCATTAAGGGAATCTTGTGTAACAGCTAGTTTGCCTCTGAGAAAGAAGATTAATCAGTGAAATTGAAGATTACACAGGAAAAAGTCAAAATGTTCAGTGCCTAAAATTTGCCCTTTGCAAAAGAGTAGCAGGGAAGGTAAATCTGATTGGGTCTGAGAAAGGAAATTAATCAGATTTAAGATTTTACACACACACACAATGTAAAAGTGCACAATGGCCAAAGGCTGCCCTTTACAAATAGAAGGAAAGACAAATCTTAGGGCCCTCATAAGGTTTCTTGCCAATGTTCCCAGTTTTTCAGCCATTACATCTGTAATTTTTGCTAGCCCAGCCTCGACCAGTTATTGCATCCAGTGAGAAATTAGATCCCAATACATGGGAGACCAATAAGGACGGGGGGGGATCTCATTTTCCCTACCCCACTTCTTTCCCTTTCCTGAAAGCCCCTTTTCCTGCTTCCTTCCCCGCTACTAGCAAGCCTAACTTTATCTGCCCCACCATCTTCAGTTTTTCCTCCTTCCTTCCCCCCCAGCAGCCTGACCCCAGGAAAACTGTGGCCAAGATGCACATTGCCAGTTGCCAGGCTGGGCCCAGTTTCATGTTGGGGAACCTGCAAGGACTTGCAGGGGGGCACTTCATTCTCCCCTGGATCCCTTTGCACACTGTTTCCTTCAGGAAGACCCCATATCCTTAGCTTTCCCTGGTTCCTTCTTTCCTTCCCACAAACCTACCTATTGCAAGACTAGATCTAATGAGTGGAAATTACAAGGGAGTTGATACCAGCTAAATATCAGGAGAAAGTTCCTAACTGTAAGAGTGGTTGAGCAGTGGAACAGACTGCCTTGGGAGGTGGTGGATGCTCCTTCACTGGATGTTTTCAAGCGGCGGCTGGACAACCATCTTTCAGGTATGTTGTAGGGCTATCTTTCGGCTATGCTCCTGCAGGGTACAGGGAGTTGGACTAGATGACCTGCAAGGTCCCTTCCAACTCTAACATTCTATGATTCTATGATCTGCGTCCCATCTTCAGCTATCCTTATTCTAATTCCAGACTTTTTTTTTTCTGTGCGGATACCTATTCCCTCCAACAGCGGCCTCACTCTCCCCCAACAGCTTTTCCTACATAGTCAGTAGACTTCCTGGGTTTGTAGAAAAATCCAGAAAGTGAGGAAATCCCTTCAGGGACAGTTGAATTCCCCCCAAAAGCCTTTTGAAATGGCCTCTGCAGGGACCTGACTCCAGGCATCAACAGTGAGAGATTAGAAAGTTGGGGGGGGGGGAGGAGAGGCTTCTGACTGGCTCTGTCAGTCAAAGGGTGGGGGAAGGGCCCTTTCTTTCCAGGCCTCTTTCGGCCTTGGAGGGAGGGAGGGGGGAGGGCGGGGGAGCCTTGGGGCCAGGCTGGGGGATTCCTAGAGGTTTTGGGGTGGAGTGCAAGGAGGGCAGGATTTGGGGAAGGGAGGGGCCTCAGCTGGGCATCATGCCACAGAATCCACCCTCCAAAGCAGCCATTTTCTCCAGGGAGACAGATCTCCGTTGTTCACAGATCTCTGGAGTTCACCCTCCAGCAGGCCCCACTTGGAGGTTGCCAACCCTAGGCCTGGCAGCAGTCTAGGGTTGCCAGGTCCCCCCACGGGTACTGGCAGGGGATGGGGGTAGTGGGGTTGCCAGCTCCAGGTCTGGAAACTCCTGGAGATTTGGGGATGGAGTCTGGGGAGGACAAGGACCTCAGTGGGGTACAATGCCCTAGAGTCCACCCTCCAAAGCATCCATTTTCTCCAGGGGAAGTTATCTCAGTAGTCTGGAGCTGAGCAGTAATTCCAGGGGATCCCCAGATCCCACCTGGAGGCTGGCATCCCTAGGCAGCACCCTCTGGGTGACTTGATACCACCTAATTTGCATGACTCAACTTGGCCTGGCTGCTTGCTGCTGTTCAGCAGCCACCCTATGAAAGCCAGCAGTGATGCAGCAGTTAGAGCCTCAGAATAGGTCTGCAAGACCCAGGTTCAGATCCCCATATTGCGGTGGAAGCTGACTGGGTGATTTTGGACCAGTCACATACTTTCAGCCTAACCAACCTCACAGGGTTGTTGTGCAGATAAAAAGGAGGTGAGAATAATGTAAGCTGCTTTGGTCCCCACTGTGGAGAAAGACTATAATTTTCCTTGGTAGAAGTTGTGGGGGAGGGGGTGGAGACAAAAAGCTGAAGACAGATAAAGGCAGATAAAGGTTAAGTTGGCTGTTGGGTGGGAAGGAAATAGGGTTGCCAACTCTGGATTGGGAAACTCCTGGACATTTAAGGGGTGGATCCTGGGGATGGTGGGGTTTGAGGAGGGGAGGAACTTCAGACCAGTATAATGCCATAGACTCCACCCTCCAAACCAGCCATTTCCTCCATGAGAACTACCATTGCCAGCCTCTGGGTGAGGACTGGAGATCACCCAGCATTACAACTGTTGTCCGGGTGACAGAGATCAGTTCCCCTGGATAAAATGGCTGCTTTGGAGGGTTGAGTCTATGGCTCCACCCCCAGAAGGGAGAAAGAGTATGAGATAGGTAAGGGTAGAGGGGAGGAAGCAAAGGTGTGAGGAATGGGATGACCATCCCGCAAGTTTCTTGCGGGTCTCCACTTGTATTTACTATTTATATACTTCCCTTATTTCTCCCCAAAGCAGCTTACATCAGCCTCATCTCCTCCATTTTACACTTATAACAACCTTGCGGGGTAAGCTAGGCTAAGAGTCTATAACTAGCTCAAAGTCACCCAGTGAACTTCCATGGCAGAGTGGGGATTCAAACATCGGTTCTCCCAGAACTTAATCTGAAACTCTATTCACTATACTGTGCAGGCTGTCATGGGGCCTTGAAGTGGCTGGTGTTGAACAGTTGCAAGCAGGTGGGCATGGATGAGCCATAAAGTCATATGATGGCAAGTCACCCAGGGGTTGCTGCTGGGCCTGGCCCTGCTAAATCCTCCCTCAGTGGCCAAAACATCCCTGGAAAGGCCCCCCATCCCATCTTTTACTGACAGAACCTAAGGCTTGATGGCTGGCAACACAGTTGTGCTTGTCTAGCAGTGGCCTCTGAGGGCATACATTTCTTAAAACTATAGGCACTGCTTCTATAATTTTGGAGGGTTTTAACCCCTAATTTTTTTTTTTTAAAAAAAAATCAGTCTCATCCCCCCCGCAAATCTGGTTCTTTCCTCAGGTTTCTAGAGACATCTGTCTTGTCTGTTCATGTCTCCAATCTCCGGATTTAAGTATCTACAGATTTGGTTATGTTAAGAATTAGACGTATTGATATCCTATTTCAGTTCCCAAATGGGCCACATTCAATGTGATTCCGCATGACTTATGGGAGGCATAGAAAAGGCAGGATGGGCTACTCGGAGATTATACCTTGCTTACCTCTGCACCAGAAATGTGCCATATGAGAAATAATGTCCAGACACACTGGACAATCTAGGTAAGAGAAAATCAATTTACAAGAGTCAAATATAGTAATCAGTTATATTCAGAATATGCAACCTCCTGACCAGTGTCAGGATGCATTTACAGCTGCTAACTATAAGCAGAAAAAGAACCAGTTTGGTGCAGTGGTTAAGAGTGGTGGACTCTAATCTGGACAACCAGGTTCGATTTTCCCACTCCTCCACTTGCAGCCAGCAAGGTGACCTTGGGTTAGTCACAATTCTCTCAGTCCAATCTAGCTCACCACAAAAAGAGGACGCCTCCTTAAAAATGGGAGGTCCAGGTGTTAGCCCCAACGCCATTATGGGGCTTTGCTATGGACTGCTTGCTGTTGCCACATGGCCTGTGTACTCGCTAGACTGTAAAATGGATGCCAAAGGAGAAACCCATAGGGAAGGAAAAAGCTGTCTTTTTACTCTGAGGGACTCCATTGCATACCTGCCGCATGTCACATACATAGATTAAGGGCCATACAGCAGACAAAGGACTTTTCCTCTGCAAGTCGTTTGCATGATGAGATTAAGTCCTTCCCCACCCCAGGCATACACATAAACAATACCAGAGCCATCAACTACCTGGAGAAACCATCTGCCTGCCAGCCAGCTTCCTCTGCCCAGCCCCCAGGTATCCAACGGACGGAGTAGCCAATAAGATTTGAAACTGACACTGACACCGCTGGCTGGGTCAGTAGGTGTACACCGCCTGGCCTTCCACGCCCAGCACCCAAGACGCTATAATAACGCAATCTCTGGGTTAGCTCTAGAGAAGAGAAAAACGCTGCTTTTCCTCGCCCTGCTGCTGCTGAAACCACGACCTCTGTCTGTCTGCTTTATCCTCTTACGCCCTCATCCTGTACCCGAACCCTTGCCTCGCTTCGTTCCAGTCGGCCGCTGGAATTATACACGTGTTGCTAGCTGGTCTAGACCGCGTGTCCCTTCTTCCATCCTTCCTACCCTACCTTACCCCACTCGCTGGAAGCTTAGGAGCCGCGCCTTGGAGGTAAATATTGCCCTCAACGAAACCAATGATAACCTGCTCATGCAACTGTGCTTTATCTATCTTTTATTCTTAGACCTTGAATGTATGTGTGTGTGAATTGTATTTGTCGAGTGTAACTGTTATTGGCTTTATTTAAGTAAACTAAATATTATTCTGAGTCCTGTCTCTCGCCTCTTCACTGGGAAGTCTCCGCGGCAGCCCATTCCTCGTAGACATAGACCAAAAGATCCCGAAATTACCTGTGGCGAAGTGCTTCACCCCTAGAGAGCATTTCGCCCAACACAGGTCGCAGCCTACAGTTGCCAAGTCCATCTGTGCCCCCCAGTGGGGGACTTTGGGGGCCTTCCCGGAGGGGGCAGGGCATCCCCAACGTGATGACATCACATTGGGGACGTCCGCCCACCTGCCTGTCCAATCTCTGCTGGCTCCCTGCGCTTTCCATGCCCGATCTCTGTGCGGAAGCTGGATGTGTGGGGCCCTTTCCCGCCAGCTCCCTGCACTTAAAGGGAGCCCCTTTAAGTGCAGGGAGCTGGAAGGCTTCGGGTGCCCGATCTCCACATGGAGATCGGATGCGTGGAGCCCTTTCCTGCTGGCTCCCTGCACTTAAAGGAGACCTCCCTTGCGGAGATCGGGCCCATGGCCCGCAGCCCCCCTCTCCCTCCTCTCTCTCAAGAGAGAAGGGAGAGGGGTGGCTGCGGGTGTTGGGGCTTGGGGGCTCCCACACTGGCCAGCTGGCCAGCGTCAGAACCCCCCAAAAAGCAGGGAACCCCTGCCAAACCAGGGGGTTTCACAACAAACAAGACCACGGTGTATATTAGCCAGTAAAACAATAAATCACCGTGTACAATTAGACAATTGTTTGTTTTTATATGCTATGCGTAGATTTCAATTATTAGCATAATTACAACAGTATCACTACAGTATAAGGTATAAAGCTTAGCAGTACATTTAAAATAATACAGTTACTAGTTACAGAAACAATTAAGACAAACGATGGAGTTCTAGTACACTATCTGTTTGCATATCCTTCATCAGGTTTGTCATTCTGTTAGTGTTTCTTCACAAGCATGAAGTGCTGTAAGCTGCAATGGAGTAACATACTTAATAAACCCCCCAAAATATAAAGAATTCTCTAGTGATACAGAGGAGCATTTTATACTTTATAAACTCACCCATGTTTCAAAATGCTAATTCTTATACAATTTTTTATGTACGCAACTGCTCTTAGATTCTAGAAAAAAGCAGATAAGCACAATATGTATTTCACAATTCTCTAATGATAACACGTATAATAAGAACATCAAAAGGACAACATTTTAAGAGTTACCAACCTGGTGACTGGAGAGCTCCTTTAGCAAGCTCTAATGTGACTGGGTCTACAGCATATTGTAATGACAGCATTTGGTCATATTGCTGGCAAGGTGTCAGAAAGCTATGAACTCATGTGCCAGATCATGCTGATCTAAACTGACAGCTAGAGAGGTCAGGTGACTAGAATTGTGTCACATTTCTGGACAGTCACCATGACTCAGCTAATGTACATATTGTAATCTGATTGGTTGATGTGAATATATATTGCAACCAGTACAACCCTCCAGACTCTGATTTGGAGAACAACTGTCTGCGTAGCACTTTGTCAGTCTGTATCCTGAAATTGCTACTGAAGCTCTGTGTAAATATCTCCAGGCCCAGTGTAAATAAATGTAAATACTCCGTACAAAGAAACAGAGGTATTCTGCTATTCTGTGCGGTGTCTAACAATACTGTCATGTAATTGGCTGAGCCTCCCTCAGTGTGGCACAATATCTCAATGGAGAATCTATAGGCTGCAACAGGTGTTATGTTTTAAGATGGCATGTTCTACCTTAAAGGTACACTAACCATTTATAGAAAAGAACTCAAATCTAATTCCTGATTCAATCCTAGTGGAATTAGTGTGTGTAGCCTGAAAATAAATTATCTTTGTAATAAAACACGAGATACATCAACTTGATTATAAGATTGTGGTCTGTAATGAAACAACACCATAAACACCGTTACTTTTCAAGAGATTCGTCAAGGTTGTATATGCCATCCTTCTTTCCCTGACTCTCCACAGTACCTCCTTTAAAAAGACTATCTCTTCCCCTTGTATGGTTACCTTCATTTCATTTGATGCTCTTAGAATTCTTTCTTTCAACTCTCTTCTATAAAATTTGACATGTACTTCCCTCAGTTTCCTATGTATTTTGCATAAGCCGAATTTCTTCTGTAGATTGCCTCAAATCCTTCCTCTAATTCTTCTTTCATTCCTACTTTCAACTGTTCCACCCAGTTTACTCACAAATTCTTCCTTAAGATTCTTATCTATTATTTCTGGTATATTTTGGCACCTTATAATCAGGGCCGCCTTATCAATTTCTAAATTTATAAGGATTTCCTCAATTCTTTCATTCTTACTCTTAATTTCTTGCAATCTAAATCCAAGTCTCATATCCTTTCTTTTAACTTTCCCTGGTTAGTTGCCATTTTTATAATTTCGTGTTTATTATCTTTTATTTGTTTTTTTATTTCCTCAGTTTCATTTTTGATTTGCGTTGTTAACTCCTCCATTTTCAACCTTATTGGCTCTATTTCTCTTTTAATCAATGCAGGCAATGTATTTTCAATTGTCACTTTCACTGCCTGTGTGACTGCCTGTGATACAGCGTGTGTCACACTTTCCTGTATAATTTTATTAAGTTCCTTCATAGACACTTGTGAGGAATTCATATTTGCAATCTTAAATTGTCCTGCTCCTTCTAATTGTCCTGGTGAAGGTAACGATGCTTTCCTACTACCTCCTGAGGCCATAGAACCTCTTCCTTTTTTTTTTGCGTTGTCAATGTTTTATTTCTCCTCTTCTACCAATTTCGTTTTATATTTTCATCCATCACCTATTTCTATATGTTCTATTTATCTATTTATATATTCTATTTATAAGCTTTAACCTTTGTCCTTTTCCCCCACTCCTTTTATTTCTTAGTCTTTTTCTGTTCTGTCTTTTATTTTTAATAAGTAACACTCTTTAGTCTTTTCTCTTTGATATTCTTGATACTCTACCTCACAACTCTACCACCTAACTCCTTCTAATTATCACCTTTAGATTCAAATTAATTTGTGCCTTCTATTCCCTTTATATTATATTATATTATATTATATATTATATATTATATATATATATTATATTATATTATATTATATTATATTATATTATATTATATATATCTTTACTTACTTCTACACAGTATTTATATTATGTTCTTTACCGTCTTTCTCCATTCTTTTTTATTCCTTCTTTCTGCCACCCATTCTTCTACTTTTTCAGTCTCTCTCTTCTCAAATTTTCTCTTCCCCCAAACACTCTGTCCTGTCTATTTTAAATGCTTCGCCAACTCTTTTTCACTTTCGTCTACATCTGCGCCGCTACTGAGGTTTCTTGCTTCAGGGCAGTTAGCAACAAACCTCAGGGTTGCCACCCCAACAAGCTTGTGCTAAGAAAGCCCCCTGCCAAATCTTTCATCACTAGAAAAGGTTTGAGACATTGGAATTATCTAAGAAAGTCTGAGGGCAGAGGAGCATCACTGACACACTCCCTCTGTCGATGAGCCCGGTGCCATCCTCAAAACGGTGTCCTTACTTTTGATGTTCTTATTGTATGTGTTATCATTAGAGAATTGTGAAATACATATTGTGCTTGTCTGCTTTTTTCTAGAATCTAAGCGTGGTAGCGTACATCAAAAATTGTATAAGAATTAGCATTTTGAAACATGGGTGAGTTTATAAAGTGTAAAATGCTCCTCTGTATCACTAGATTATTCTTGATGTTTTGGGGGGTTTATTAAGTATGTTACTCCATTGCAGCTTACAGCACTTCATGCTTGTGAAGAAACAATAACAGAATAATAAACCTGATGAAGGACACGTGAACAGATAGTGTACTAGAACTCTGTTGTTTGTCTTAATTGTTTCTGTAACTAGTAACTGTATTATTTTGAATGTACTGCTAAGCTTTATACCTTATACTGTAGTGATATTGTTGAAATTATGCTAATAATTGAAATCTACGCATAGCATATAAAAACAAACAAAAATTGTCTAATTAAACCAGGGGGGTTGGCAGCTCTATAACAGCCACTGCCAAGTCGGCCTTTTCCCATCTTTGGCTGATTAGGCAGTTGCTTCCCTTCCTCAACCACAATGACCTGGCGACAGTGATCCACGCAATGGTCATCTTGAGACTAGACTACTGTAACGCTCACAGCCCTTGTTGCAAATTTGGAAGCTGCAGCTAGTGCAAAATGCTGTGGTCAGGCTTCTGATGGGTCTCCTCAGGTGGGAGAACATCCAGCCTGTTCTAAAGACACTGCACTGGCTGCCAACACCAGACCAAATTCACTTCAAGGTGCTGGTTCTTACCTTTAAAGCCCTTTATGGCCCCCCGCGTCCCAAGGATGCCAGGCTTGCTATTACTAGGGCCAGGGACTTTTTAGTGGTGGCTCCATACTGGTGGAATGAGCTCCCAGAGGAGATCAGGGCCCTGCGGGATCTTTTACAGTTCTGCAGGGCCTGCAAGATGGAGCTCTTCCATCAGGCCTTCAAATAAGGAGTCACCACTATACCAATAACTATACCAACAACTTTAATTACAGAGCCCTGGCCCTTGGCCTTGACACCTATCCTGCGCCACCCTTGTATGAGGAAGATCATGAGCAGAATGATTGTGAGACCTTTGTGCGCACTGTTAAGTAAGCCATCTTAAATAATTAATCAACTATTGCCAACACCTTATGAATCATGATTTATTTATAACTGAACTGTTTTTAGAGTATTTTATCTGATTTTGTTATTTGTATTGACCAGTGTAAGCCACCTTGAGCCTGTTCACAGGGAGGGCGGTATAAATTGAATGAATAAAAATAATAATAATAATAATAAAAAATCAGGCTGCTAGACAATCTCTGGATCTCCTGGCTATACTATTCCCACTGCCATATGATAATAAATTGTTCTCATTTTAAAATAATCTTTTTAACATTCACAGATACTCTGTTTGAAGACGTATGCCAGAGAACATTCCACTAAGTCACTTAAATTGCCACTCCTTATGCTAAAAGTTAGTGTCAGTAAATGTTTCTAAGAATGTTGTGCAGATTTATTAATTTTCAAAAAAAAAAACTAAAAGTTGTCTACATGTGCAAAATGGAATAACCTCAGTGTTTTCAAGCAAGCTTGCATGTGACCTCAGCAAACCTGAAGTGACACAGCTGATATGATAAATCTAGCAGGAAGGATGGAGCCTGAAATGTTCCCAGAACCCATGCTCCTTAATCTTGGGCCAGTGACTAATATACCATTTCATCTAAGATCTGGAAGTGCAAGGAAACAATAAAATGACTCTTCTTGGTAGGAAAGATAAATCTGTTTTTCATGCAGAATGTGAAAACAGAGCAGCACTGAAATGTTAATTAATCCTAAACTTCCCAATTGGGGGAAAGAACTTCTTTGCTAGTTCCATTGTGGAGTGTGAAAATGTGATAAGGAAAATTAAGCTTGAAACAAACCAAGTCAGATATCTCTTGTAATATTCACTGGCCGTAGTCCAATTCTGTATACACCCAGCAGGTCTGCACGCATATTTCTTATCCATCAGCTGCTTTGTGAAGAGAAAAGAATGGAAGGGACTAAATCCATACTCCCACTCATCCTGAACAGCTGATTAGTACAGTTGCTGATTTTCTGATCTATGCCCCTTGGCTCATAACATGGATCTGGGAAATAACTACCCTTGCTGTTATGTCTGGACATGAGAAATCTTCCACTCTACCTTAACTGATGCTGGAGGCATGCCTGGACTTGTATGGCAGGACACCTAGACCAAGCGTGGAGAGACATGTCTGGGCTTGCCTCAGCAGGCCACCTAGTGGAGCTTGAAGCCCCAGAACAAAGGCAGGCAGGATCCTGGAACCTGCCTGTGGATTGGCCCCTGAGGACAGCTAACCAATCTGGAGCCTGGAGGCCATTTGAAGTCACCAATCGCATGGGGGCTGGGAGTGGCTTATGTGTACATAGTTAGGGCAGTTGCCCCATGTAAAGCATTCCTGTTGAGATGCAATCAACTGCTGCTTGCTGAAATCACTATGCCTTCGCCTCTGCCATGTTAAACCCACTAACACTTGCAACACTTATCTGGATGGATGTGTCCATTTCAGCTCGTGGAATACTGTTTCCACCCTGGCTGGGTTAGGGGAGGTTAGTTTCTCAGGTAGTTGGTAGAAACAGAGTTGCCAACCTCTAGGTGGGGACTGGAGTTCTCTTGTATTTACAACTGGGCAAGATAAAATGCAACTAAAAATCTAGATTTAGTAAACTAAGCTGGTCAGGATAACTGTCAACGAATAGCAAGGACAAATACCATTTTCTTTTTCTGACACTGGAACAACAAGATCAGCATCAGATAAACTTATTGATGGACAGTATTTCACAACTCAGGTGCTACAACAGAAAAGATCCTGTCTCTATTTGCCACTTTCCTCCCTTTCAATGGAAAGGCGGACAGTGACACACAGACTAGGACATGAGAAACAGATCTGAATTTGTGTGCAGGCTGATATAGGAAAAAGAAAGTCCAGACGCTTAGAAGCCATCTTCCAGGCAGTATTTTTTTACAAGTGGATTAAATGCTCAAAATGATAATGCTTTCCTGATCATAATTTTAATGCTTTTCTCATTATTGTAAGTTATTTTTCTTTTGATGAAATTCAAGGTATTTAATCTTTATTTAATTCACCTAAAATATGCCATTACACATACAAAACTGCCCTGAATATTGCAGTGAGCAGCAGAAGCACTTGCTGATAATAAAAAAAACAAACCAAAAAAACATGGGTGCAACAGAAAACCCATGCCCCTTTGTAAATAAGTTATGGACTTTTTTGCAGTGGGGTGTGTGTGTGTGTGTGTGTGTGTGTGTGTGTGTGTGTGTGTGTGTGTGTGGAGAGAGAGAGAGAGAGAGAGAGAGAGAGAGAGAGAGAGAGAGAGAGAGAGCATATAACTACCTTTCATGTGGAGGTAGGGCAGCACCACCTGGCTCACCTAGCATACCACCTCTGCCTTTGACAACTGCAGGCATCATCTAATTCAGTGTGCACTGAGTCCATATAAGCAGTTAAGTAGTTAAACATGCTGAAAGATCAGCACAGGAATACGTTAACTGAACAGGACAAAATAAAGAAAAGATGGGAACAACACACTGAAGAACTATACAGAAGAGATGAAAGGATGACAGATTCCTTCCAAGAAGAATCTTTTGAAGAAGAGCCTACAGTTTAAGAAAGTGAAATGAAAGCTGCACTGAGAGCAAGTGGGAGGGGAAAAAATCACTAGGAGCAGATGGGATATCAATAGAGCTGCTCCAGGCCACAGAAACAGAGTTCATCAAAAGCGTTAAAAGTGCTAAAAGTGCTTAAGGTATTTCAAGACCACAAAACTGAGTAGAAGCTGAGGAATTAACTTAATTTAAACATTGTTTCAATTGAAGTGGTTCCTGGGGATTTATGGATACTAAATGTTAAAGTGTTAAAAGTGCTTAAGGTATTTATTTAAAGAACACAAGACTGAGTAGAAGCTGAGGAATTAATTTAATTTAAATATTGTTTCAATTGCTGTAAAAGGTACATAAAGGAAATACCCTCAGTCCAATAAAATACCATAATAAACAAACACAAAATAAATAATACACAATGTCATCAGGAAAGAAAACGCCTACTGCTTCCCCAAGCCAAGGCGGGGCACTAGCACAACTAAAAGTAAATCTCCCACAAGGAACCATGCTAGAATTACAAACAATGATGCAAAACTGTCTAGCGCAGGCAGTGCAACAAACAGCAGATTTAATTAGAAAAGAGCTAAAGCCAATGCAAATAAAAATTGATAAGATCTCGACCCAGTTAAAAACAGATACAGAAGAAATTAAAGCAGAAATAGCAAAAATAACCAAAACCACTAACATTTTAGAGAATAAGGTGGAAGATCTTGACCAGGAAGTGCAAGAGATAAAAGCAAAAACAGATAAAATTGAAGAGTCACTAATCCAGTTTGAAATGGAAAAATCAGGACTTATTCTCAGATTTCAAAATATTCCAGAGCAGCTGGATAAAAATTTAAGAGAAGAGTTGATTTATAACATTATAAAACAATTTAACATTGATACGGAAAAGGAGCTATCTGAGAGTATAGAAAATCAATCTTAAAAAGTCAAAAATTATAGTGAAAAATTGTACTGATCTCCAAATGAAGAAAATTAGAGATATTTCTAATATGGAGGTGGTGAAAAAGGTCAAGTATCTCGGTATTTCAGTATCCAACAGGAATAGCACGCTGTTAGAAGATAATTACACCAAGTTACTGGTAGAAATAAAGAAGGATTTATTGAGATGGAAAGACCTGAAGATCTCATTTATGGGGAAAATAGCGGCTATTAAAATGAATGTGCTACCTAGATTCTTATTCTTAGCGCAAAATATACCTATCTTAAGGAAAGACAACTTCTTCTTTGAGCTTAGAAAAATCTGTAATAAGTTTATTTGGAGTAATAAAAGACCCAGGATTAGCCATAAAGTTCATGCAGGAAAGGAAAGATAGAGGAGGGTTTGGTATGCCAAACTGGAAGCTTTATTACCAAGCCGCGGCTCTTGCTTGGGTGAAGGACTGGGCAACACTAGAAAATACCCGATTATTAAATCTAGAAGGGTTCAATTTAGTGATGGGTTGGCACAAATATATATGGTATGACGATAAACCCTCCAAGAATTTCACTTGTCACACATTAAGAGGAGCCTTAATGAGAGTATGGAAGGAAATTAGGAATAAGCATTACCTAAAAACTCCTAGGTGGATTGCACCTATTGAAGCTAACACAAAGTGGACCCTGATGGGAATTGATGAAAAAGTGAAATACAACGACCTATTAGACAAACACAACAATTTAAAATCAGAAGATGAGTTGAGTACTCTGAACATAAAACTTACCTGGTGGGATTATGTACAAGTAACGTCGAGATTGAATAAGGATAAGAAAGTGGGCTTCTATGATAACAAGAATGAGCTTGATAAGATATGGCTTTCCTCCAATGACAAACAAATACAAAAAATCTATGTATTCCTACCATCAGAGCATTTAATAGACGAGACAGTAAAAAAGAACATGGTTGCTTGGATGAAAGATCTAGAACACACCATAGAGATAGACCAGTGGTCAAAGATTTGGAGGGCTGTTAGTATGATGAGAGCAATTCCATTTAAAGAAAATATACTTAAACTGTTTTATAGATGGCACTGGACACCAGCTAAGAATGCAAAATGTTACGAAGGCTCATCGATAAATTGTTGGAAACGTAAAAACAATGTTGGCTCATATCTTCATATGTGGTGGCGTTGTGAAAAAATACAAAGATATTGGCATACTGTGTTTAAACTATTATATGAAATTTTGGGAAATGAACTACCCTTCACACCGGAATGTGCGCTTTTAAACCTGATACCAGATAGGATAAGTAAGGATGTTGAGTATGTAACGGTGTATGCGTTTACCGCAGCGAGAATTTTACTAGCTAGAGGATGGAAAGGAGAGAGCGTACCCACTAAGGAAGATATGGTAGATAAACTGCTGTCAATGGCTGAAATGGATAGATTAAGTATATTGTTACAAGGTAAAACTATGAGATATTTGAAAAAAGATGGTCAAAGTTGTATATTTGGTTGAAACAGAAATGTAAAAAGGAAAAAAAATGACTCGATAAGATACAGTATTAAACACTATGAATGTATGTACAATAACAAAATGTTAAATAAATTATATATAAAAAAAAAAGAATCGATATGGCGTGAATAAATGTAGGTATGATGAAAGACGTAACATTAGTGGAAATATTACCGAATACTTTTGCTGACCACATCCCTATTTGGGTATCTTTACAAGAAACACATAAATTTACAAAATGGCGAGTAAATACTGAATTGTTAAAGAGATAAAAATTTTGTTGAAAAAATTAAAACAGAAATGAAGGAATTCTTAAACATAAATAGAATAGAAGGCATTTCACTACCTTACTTTGGGACTCCTGGAAAGCATATTTGAGAGGTTTAATTATTAGTCAGCAAGCCTGGAAAAGGAAAACAAGAAATTAGAAATGTAAAAAATTGACAGAAAAACTTGAAAAGGAAGAAGCAACTTGGAAAAACAAGGGAGATATAGAGTTGACTAGAATTAAGGTAAAGATGATCCAACACCAAATAAACATGCTACTAACACAAGAAATACCTAATAAAATTGAATACACCAAAGCATATTATTCTGAAAACGCAAACAAACCTACATGTTGGTTAGCCTACAAACTGAGGAAAGAAAAAGAGAAGAGATTGATATCAGTATTGAAAAATGAAAAACAAGAGATAAAATATAACAACAAAAATGTAAAAGACATAGTAGAAAACTTTTACAGGGCACTGTACAGACAAATGATTCAGAATCAGCAAGAAATTAAAGACTTTTTTGCGAAACACAATTCAAAAAAAATTTACTGAGGACCAGAAGAAGATATTGAATGAGAACATAACAACTTGTGAAATAGCAGAAGTGCTTAAAAAACAACAAAAGAAGAAGTCACCGGGCTCGGATAGCATCCCAGCCGAAGTATACCAAAATTTGGAAGATGAACTACTACCCTTATTTAAAGAATTGATTGATAATGCCTTAAAGATGGGTAAGATACCAAATACATAGAATGAGGCAATAATAACTCTGATACACAAATCAAATACAGAACATAATGATATTAAAAATTATAGACCTATATCACTACTAAATGTAGATTATAAAATTTTTGCAACAATCATAGCCTCCAGATTCAAAAAGGTAATGATCCAAGTGATCCATCGAGATCAGTCAGGATTCTTACCAAAAAGACAAATAAAAAATAATTTAAGGACAATTGTAAACGTCTTAGAATATTATGAACATCACCCTGGAAAGCAGTTAGCCTTGGTGTTCCTGGACGTGGAAAAAGCATTTGATAATGTTCACTGGGACTTCTTGAAGTTGGAAACATGGGACTGTGGTGAAAACTTTATAACATTGGTATCAGCCATATATAAAGAACAATGGGCAAAAATAATTGTTAATGGTGAATTAACTCAAAACATTCCTATTCAGAAAGGAATGCGACAGGGGTGTCCACTCTCCCCGCTATTATTTATTTTTGGATTGGAGATGCTGAATGAGTTGGTGAGAGAAAATCCTAAAATACTAGGGCTTCAAATTAAACAAGAAAAATGTAAATTACAAGCTTTCACCGATGACCTTGTATTTATTGTGGAATATCATCAATACCGCACCTGTTAAAGGATACACAAAACTATGGTGGTGTAGCTGGATTTAAAATGAATTTGGGCAAAACTAAGATACTGACAAAAAACTGTACTAAAGAGAAGATAAATGAAATCAGAAGAATCTCAAATATGGAGGTAGTAAATAAGGTTAAATATTTAGGCATCACAATTTCAAATAGGAATAGTAGTCTATATGAAAATAATTATAAGACCTTGCTAGAAGAAATAAAAAAAGACTTAGAAAAATGGTGTGATCTCCATATATCGTTCATGGGCAGAATTGCCACTATAAAAATGAATATTCTTCCACGATTCCTATTTTTGGCACAATGTATACTGATATTAAAAAACAAAACTTTTGTGAAGAACTGGATCAACACGTTAGAAAGTTTACATGGCAATCCAAGAAACCCCGTATTAAAATGAGGTTGCTCTGAGATAAAAAAGAGAGAAGGGGTCTCGGTCTACCAGATTGGTATCTTTATTATCAAGCGGCGGCCATGTGATGGATTTGCGAATGGATACTATTAGAAGATAAAAGATTATTGAACTTGGAAGGACATGACCTACACATGGGTTGGCATGCCTATGTGTGGTACAATAAAGATAAGACGCAACAAAGCTTCCATAATCATATAATAAGAGCAGCATTAATCAAGATATGGAGGAAAATTAAGGAAAGATTCTATTCTAAAATACCTAAGTGGGTTTCACCGCTTGAGGCTTTTATAATGCCAGCTTTGTTAACAGATAACAAGAGGGCTACATATGAGATATTGTTAATGGAAAGCAATGAATTGAAATCTGTTGAGACGTTACAAAAAATGTATATTAAACTTACCAATTGGGAAAAGATACAACTGCAATCAAGGTTTACCAAAGATAAAGTAATAAGTTTTGTCAAAACAAAGTCGGAGCTAGACAAAATATGGCAGTCAACCGCCGATAAAATGATTCAAAAATTACATAATTGGCTACTGCGAGAAGAATTGCAAGAGGAGATGGTAAAACCGTGTATGATACCCTGGATGCAAGACACAGGATATAGTTTAACACTAGAGGATTGGGCAAAGACATGGAAATCTGCTACATTATTGAGATCCACACCGTATAAGGAAAATATATTTAAAATGCTCTATAGATGGTACTGGACCCCTGATAAATTATCTAAATGTTATAAAGGTGTATCAGGGACAAGCTGGAGATGTAAAAAGAATGTGGGCACTTTTTACCCATATATGGTGGTGATGTGAGAAAATTTCTAAGTATTGGGGATCGATTAAAAATTTTATATTAGAGATTTTGGATATAGAATTACAACTTGCCCCAGAAACTTATTTGCTCAATATAACATTAGATGGAATTAAAAAGGATGATCTATTTATTATATTATATATCCTTACTGCATCTAGAATCCTTTTTTTTTTAATTTATAATTTTATTGTTTTAGATACAAACCAAACCAATAACCAGCATCAACATAAGTTTAGAAATAGTTAAGAAGGAGTTAATACACACATAAAAAAGTACTAATGCATGTTGTCATCAACAAATACATTCAAAATAAATAAACTTTCTGATTAAAAGTACAATAAACTCTGATAATGTTTGTTTTTAGGGAGAACCCCATTATCCGTGAGGTATTCAACAATAGGGAACCAAATTGCATGAAAATCTTTCTGGATTTTTTCCCCTGTATAAGCAATAGTTTTACCAAGCACAAAGTATTCCCATAACTTATTTTGCCAGTCATATAACGAAGGACCTAAATTATTTCTCCATTTTTGTGCAACACTTATTCTAGCAATAGCAATTAACGTCATAATTAACTTCATATTTGTTGTTGTTTCCCCAAGAACTTTTGGGCAGATGTCTAACAAAACCAACTCAGGTAACACAGGTAAGTTAATGCCCGTAATAATATAGATCTGTTGCAATATTATTTTCCAAAAAGAATTAATAACAGGACAGAGCCACCAACAGTGTAAATAGTCTGCCACCTGGCCACATTTTTTCCAGCATAAGTTGTTAACTTTTGGATATATTTTATGTAGTCTGCTAGGAGGCATATACCATCTGTTTAAAACCTTAAAATAATTAAACTTAATAGTAAAAATTCTTGACCTAAAATTATAAGCAGACTTCATGTTTTCCCAATCTTCTTCTTCCAGGCGGTCTTGACAGTCCTTTTGCCAAGCAGAAAAGCTCTGATTATTCACTACATCAGAGGAAGATGATAATAAAATCTTATAGATTTTAGAAATTAAACCTTTAACCTCAACTGAGCGTTTTGATAGTATCTCTTCAAATGTAGATACTGGTTTTGAAAAAACTTGTTCTCTATGAAAGGTTTGAAGAACATGGGAAACTTGGAGATATTGAAACCAGTGCACACTGCCACCTATCAACTTTTCAAGATCAGCTTTTGTACGTAATTGCCCTTTATTTGTTAGGTCAACAAGTCGTGTAAGTCCCGCTTTTCGCCATTTTTTAAAGGCCATTTCATCTGTCCCTGGAGGAAACCAATGTTGGTTCAAATAAGAGGAGAATTTAGATCTGTCTGGAAGTAACTTTTTCCTGTTTTTGTCCCATATACGTAAAGATGCTTGCAAGAACTGATTACTCTTAAGCATTACCGGTCTGTGTCACGCAGAATTCCAAATAATATCTTGTAATGGAATTGAGCCAGCCTCCCATTCTTCAATTTGTTGCCAGTTCAGTGAAGAATTATTATTTAATATTCGCACAATGGTGGCCAGGTTAGCAGCTTCATAATAAGTTTCCAGATCTGGAATACCCAGACCGCCTTGTAAAGGAGAGCGTTTCAGAATGGAAAATTTTATTCGTGATGTTTTGTAACTCCAGAAAAATCTGTTTATTTCAGATTGCCATTTTCTAAGTTATTTCTTAGGAAGAGACACTGGCAAGGCTCGAAATAAAAATAAAAATTTAGGCAAAATAAAACTCTTCAATATGCTTACTTTGTCTGCCCAGGAGGGGCTCATGCGATTCCATTTCTGCAGCATATTTTTTGTTTCCTGGAAAATTTTCCTGAAATTACAATCTATCAAGTCTTCCAATTGCGGAGGTATCCATATGCCTAAACATCTCCATTTAGAGTACCACCATTGAAACGAAGAAAGTTTTTGAATGCGTTTAATAGTGTCTTGCTTAATCTGAAGTGGAATTATTTTAGACTTAGACTGGTTTACCTTCAGACCAGAGATTCTCTGCATATCAGCAAAAATTTGTTGTAATTCTAGAATTGATGTTTCTGGGTTGGAAAGAAAAATAATTAAATCATCTGCATATAAACTAAGTTTATGAACTGCCTGTCCGATTTTAATGTCCTGGATTGCTATGTTGTTCCTTATGGCCACAGCCAGGGGTTCAATAGCCAGAGCAAAAATGAGTGGGGACAGGGGACATCCCTGCCTAGTGCCTCTGGCCAGGGAAATAGGTCTGCTTAAAAAATTATTAGTTTGTATTCTAGCAAAAGAGTCCATATACATAGTCGACATAGCCAATCTAAATTTTTCGCCAAAATTCATGCATGTTAAGAGTTGTTTCAGATAATTTGCTTCCAGGCTATCAAAGGCTTTTTCTAAATCTATTGTGAGCAGGAGGGTTTCTTGCTTTTGCTTCTTACTGTATGCGATTAAGTTTAAGACCCGATGAATATTGTCTGTCATGGATCGATTCGGAATGAATCCTGTTTGATCTGGTACAATGTAGTCTGAAATGATGTTTTGTAATCTGTTTGCAAGAACCTTAGAGAATACTTTGGCATCACAATTTAATAAAGCGATTGGCCAGAAAGCAGTTGGATTATCTTTTTCCTTGTTTTCTTTAGGAATTGGAACTATGAACGATTCCCTCCATGAGGGTGGCATTTTTCCGGAATTTAACAAATAGTTACATGTATGAGTTAGGTATTCACCTAATGATTGTGTAAAGGTTTTATAAAATTCTGGGCCGTATCCGTCACTGCCAGGTGCAGTTTTGGATTTTGTCTGTTTTATCGCCTGCTGTACTTCATTTACTGAAAAAGGTTCATCTAGTTGTTTGCTATGGTCCTCTGACAATTTTACTTGTATGTTGTGTTTGTTTAAAAAAGCTTTTACTTCTTCTTGCTTTGGGTTCGTTGAAGAATATAGGTGTTCATAATAATTTGCAAAACAATTTGCAATTTCAGCTGGATCTGTGATTTTGGTATTATTTTTAGTCTTTAAGTAATGTATCTTATGTCGAGCTCTTTTTTGTTTGTAACGCCAGGATAAGATTTTAAGACTTTTAGGGTTTGATTGCCAGTATTGTTGCTTCACAGTTAAGATTTTTCTCCTGATCTCAAGTGTCTGTACATCTTCCAATGTTTTGCGCTCAGCTAAAAGTTTTTTATATATTTTGTTGTCTCCTGTCTTTTTATGAAGAGCCTCTAAATTCTGTATTGCTGTCAATAATGATTTAATTTTTTGTTCTCTCTCTTTTTTTAGATGAGATGCCAAAGCAATAAATTTCCCCTCATTACAGCCTTGAAGGCATCCCAAACAAAGTGCGGCTCTACTTCACCATTATTATTTTCTTTAAAGTATTGCTCCATTGTCAATTTGATTTCCTCTCTAAATTCTTCTTTTAATAAAAGAGAAGTGTTTAGTTTCCATGTGTGGTTGCCCTGTGGTGTGTCTTGTTTCAGTTGCATTTCCACGAAGGCATGGTCAGTCCACATGGTGGGCCCTATATCTATTTTAAGAGTCCTGTGCATTACATCCTGAGAAACCAGTATATAGTCAATACGTGTATGGGTTCGAAACCTTGGAGAAAAAAAGGTATAATCACGTTCTCCCTTATGCAATTCCCGCCATGTGTCACATAATTGATATTTATCTAATAGCTCAGGAAGTATTGTGAATCTCTTGCCTTTTTTGGATTTTCTAGTTTGATTTCCTGATCTATCTAGCTTATGGTCTGCAATTAAATTGAGGTCGCCTCCAATGATTACCTGGCCTTCCTTGAAGGCCTGTAGTTTGCAAAGTGTTTCCTCAAGAAAGAGTTCCTGCCCTTCGTTGGGAGCATATATTGAGGCCAAAGTGGTTTTTTGTTGATTTAACATACCTTTTATAAGAATGTACCTGCCATGAGGGTCTGCTAGACTATCTTTGCAAGTGAAAGAAGTTACCTTGGAAATAAGAACAGCTACCCCGCGGGATTTTGAGGATCCCCCAGCATAAAATTGTTGATCATACCACGCAGTTTTCAGAATTTTTGTTTCTGTATCTCTCAGATGCGTTTCCTGAAGGAAAAGGACATTAGGTTTACTGTGTAAAATAAAAGATGTCATTCTCTTAGCCTTGATAGGGTTATTCAAACCGCAAACGTTGACCGATCTAAATGACGTCTCCGCAGACATTATCAGCAACAGAACCAACGATTTTACTTATATCAGAACTGTGTTTAACTCACACACCTAACCTTACTTAACTATTTCCTATGAGAAGCCAACTACCCCCCACCCCCCAACCACAACAAAAATAAACCCTTATTGTGTGAGACAAAGCTTAGAAGAAACCACTGGCACTGGTTCCTCACACTAAAAACACACACCCTCAGCTCACCAGTTTCAGCACTGGTGACTTAGAGAAAACCCTGGTTTTGAGAGTGTTAACACTGGGGAACAGAACAGAAATTGTCACTACCCCCCCCCCGCCCAGGATATAGCATTATGCATTAAAATTGGAAAGCAATTGTAACATTAACGTCAATTAAGCCATCTTCATCAGTTATAAATGCACATAAAAGACCTCTTCAGAAGAAAGGATAGATTTGCAAACTCAGAAAAAATACAACACGTCTTTCTTAGGAGCCGGATGGACTTGCAGGAACTGGAATCTTGCTGGCTTTCTGCGGTGAGTCTGGGAACAGATTTCTTCATTTTAACGGAGTCTTGCCGTCGTGCTCCATAGGTGCTTCGCCCAATATGATGTGAAGTAAGTCTGCCCCGCTGTCTTCGTCCCAGGCATATAATTGTTGACCGCGAAAGGCGACAAAAAGTTTTCCAGAGGGAAGCCAGCGATATTTCTGTTTTATGTTTTGTAGTTTGGTTGTGATTGGTTTTAAAGTACGACGAATTAATATTGCTTCTCTCGGTATGTCTGGAAAAACTTGAATTGGGTCTCCCTCATGTTTGAAAGTTCCTGGTGTTTTTGCTGCGTCAAGAATTCGGCGGCGCACCCTTGCATCTGGGACAGATATTAAAATATCCCTTGGGAGTAAGCTGCGATTTTTTGCCAATGATCCCATCCGGTAAGCTTGTGTAATAGTTGGATATACACCTTCTTCTAAGGATAGTGCGCGTGCTATTAAGGAAGCCATAAAAGAAATCATGTCTATGTTTTTTTCCGCTTCCTCTCTGATTCCACGAAATTTTAAATTAACAGATTTTACTTCTGATTCTAAGGAGATTAGAGAGTCTCTTTGGGCTACAGAAGTTTCCTGTAACTGCTTAATATCTGTTTGATTGATCACCCCTAATTCCATGGCAGTCTCTGCTTTTTGGGTTGTTTGAAGAAGTGCACTTTGAACTTCATTAAGCTGAGTGGATAAATTAGACATTTTGTCTAGGAGGCTTACCTCCATTGCCTTGAGGTGACTGAGAATCTCTGCTGTGCCTGAGGAGCACGCTGTTTGTTCCGTCGTTATTTTTGCGGCCGCCATTTTGTTTTCGGCCCGATCAGGCCCCGTTTTGAATAAGGAGCTTTCTGGCTGCTCCCTGACAGGTTTTGCCGAAGAGACAGTAAGTTTGGCTGTTACAGAGTCATGTTTGCCCATTCCGTGGTGATTTTCTTTGCTTTTAATTAAGTTTGATAAGGGCTTGGGCGGGAGAGGTCGGGAGCGCCAAAATCATGCGTCCGCCATCTCCGATCGCGGTGCCACGCCCCCCTGCATCTAGAATCCTTATTGCAAAATGCTGGAAAACAGATATAATACCCAGTAGAGATGAATTAATCGTGAAAATGTGTGAAACAGCTGAAATTGATAAAATAAATATGATTTTGTCAGGGAAAGATGATAAGGTGTATCAAAAAAGATCGTGTAAATTTAACAAAATGATAAGAGAAAACATGTAATGTAATGTAAACTCCAAAGATGATTGTATATGATTGTATATGTAATATTTGTCGTTCTGTGGTGGAAAATCAATAAATAATTAAATATATATATATATATTTCAAAATATAGCAACAAATATGGAAAACAAAGCAATGGCCCATGGATTGGAAATGGTCAATTTACGTTCCAGCTCCAAAAAAAGGAAATGTCAAAGACTGCAGCAACTCTAGTACCATTGCATTAATTTCTTATGCAAGTAAAGTTATGCTCCAAATCTTACAACAAAGACTGTTACCATATATGGAAGGAAAAATGCTGGATTCAGAAAAGAAAGAAGCACTAGAGATCATATTGCAAATTTATGTTGATTACTGAAACATATGAAAGAACTTCAGAAGAAAATCAGCTTGTGTTTCATAGATTACAGCAAAGCTTTTGACTGGGTGAATCATGAAAATCTATGGTTGGTATTTAAAGAAAATGGGTATGCACAGCATCTGATTTTTTTTTTTATATGCAACCTGTACTCTGAACAAGAGGCTACTGTTAGGACAGAATATGGAGAAACAAAGTGGTTTCCAATTGATAAAGATGTCATACAAGAATGTATTTTATCTCCCTATCTGTTTAATTTCTATGCAGAACATATCATAAAGAAAGCTGGATTAGATTTAGATGAAGGTGGAGTGAAAATTGATGGAAGGAACATTAACTAGTTGAGATATGCAGATGACACCATATTACTGGCAGAAAATAGTGAAGGCTTGGAACAACTACTGATGAAGATTATAGATCCCTGAATATAGTACTTAAATTAGCATAGAACGCTTATGCTGTACCAGTGAGCCACAGATCATTAATCAAGATATGTTGGAAATTTAAATGGCAAGATGCTGTTACAAAGTTTTTCAGCATCAGTGCTGTTACCAATTTTACATTTTCCCTTTATTCTGTCTTCTACAAAACTTGCAGATTCTTCTAGTTTCCTCTTCAACAATATGCATGTAACAAGAACGAATGTGAACAAATGCACTGTTTCCTTGCAAAGAGTTTGAACTGATCGCCCTCAGGATTTTGGCCAATGAACTCCAAGCTAGCCTGACATCGCAGAAGAGCTTCAAGAGAATACAACCCTGCCTTTCTGGCTCACATTTACATTTTTCATTCCAGATAGCCACTAAGTTACAAATGCATCCAGGTGTGAAGCATTAGTCACAGAGCAGCACAGTGCCTCTTGGGGCTCAGTCTAACAATGCTTAAGGTTAGATGACGGGGGAAAGTCAAATAAAAATTGTATTAAAAAACCTATTTTCTGAATACCAATCTGAAATATCTTTACTAAAAAATAAGTCTTGTTGAGACCTTTGCATGCTTACTTGAAAGTAAGTGCCAATGAGTCTAATGGGGCTTACTCTTGAGTAAGTGCCATTAGCAAGAGGCTGCAATCCTATGCATTCCATACAAGAGTAAGTCTTGAATGTTTCAGAGTAAATATGCATAGGCTAGGTTGTATGAAATGTTACAAAATTAATATGAAGCTGTGATAGATATAAGAAAAGAGTTATATATATATATATATATATATATATATATATATATAATTATTACCACATCAGCACAGATGTCCCCATTAAAGGCAACTTGAGACAGAAGTGAGCAAAAGTAGATGGTTGCTTTGTTATTACTGAAGCCAACCAATTCAAGCATACATCTATGCTGAAGAAGAGTAGCTAGAGACGGTTGTGTTAAGAACCAATGTTCTCCTGCTATTCAACAGTTCAGGCAGAATACCAACAAAGCAGTCGTCAAGGTTAATGGGGATATTTATTGGGGGGGGGGGAGTTTGAAAAAAAGTATCCCATCTTTAGCCCTTTGCTGTTGTTATGTTTTACCATGTATACCAGCAAACTGTGCTCCATGCAATTCTCCCAACACACGATTACTATTGTTTCTGAAAGAGGCAATGCACATATTTTCAGATCCTGAGCGTGCTCTGCCCCTTGGAAAAACTGCTGTTATAGTTCAAAATCCTCCCTAGGTTAATTCTACCATCTTGAATTTTAAACTCCAACCCGAGTAAATCAAGACTGAGCTGGGAGCCAATTGTTCCTTGATTTTATCCTGATATAACATTAAGTACTAGAAAGTGTGTGTGCTAGAAACATGGACACACTGATGACATCTTTTCTCCAAGCTGTCAATAATAACCAATTCCTTCAATTTTTCCATGTATTTGTTTTCTGGACCATTTATCATCTTCATGCCTCCCTTGGAACTGAAGACAGAAACAGATTTTTTTCGGAGAGCTGAAAGTCTGAAAAGGCATTATTTCATGTGGTGTGCAAGACTGTTTTGTTCTTCTGCAGCTGGTCAACAGGTTATCTGAAGCACTACAAAGTGCCACCGTAATTATTCTGCTAGTCACATTATGGAATTTTGGACTGTGTATGTACCAATTTCAGCATTTTAGCTTGTATCAAAGTACTTAATAAAACAGAAATCCAGTGGTGACCTAAAGAAGTGACTCATGAAAGCTAATGCTGGAATAAATTTTGCTCTTTAAGATGTTGCTGGACTTTGTTTTTAATTGCTACAATAGACTACTTCTCTGCAGTGAAAAGTACCATAACCATATTGGGATTACATCATGTTTTCAACCTATAGGTGGAAAGAAAAAAAGTGTTTTGTTTTCAAAACTTTAGGAAGCAAGTCCATCAGTTCCAAATGGGTCAACACAACATCAACACAAATATATACTATAATGATATTTATTTTGAATGTATAAGGTTGGGGAATTGTCAATGATCAGATACTTCCTGAATTATAATTTTCCTAAGGTGTGGCAGGAAGTCACACCGAAAGAAGTGTCATAATCCTGATTAGTGACTTGATCCTAGAAGGGTCAGTAAAATCTAGGTCAAAATTCAAGTTTGTGAGAAAATAAGTCTACCAATCTATAGAACTTCATTGCCACCTAGAGGACAACTGGATGACTAAAACATAACCTAAAACATCACATTGGCACTTTTAAAATTCTTTTTAGCATGACTGAACAACAAAAAATTATTTCTTTAAAACACTGCTATTCAAATAGGTTCCCCAGGGTAGTGAACATCAAAACATTAAAACATTTCAATATGAAAACATAATTTAAAATATACATGTATCTAAAACACTTAAAACAATACAATGAAACATATAAGCACACAAACACTTAACAAGAGAGCCAATAATAACAAGGGAGGAGGGCCAATAATACAGGGAAACAGACAAATCTCTCCGGGGAGCAGGGCCGGCCCCAGGTTTTTTTGCACAGTAGGTGAGGCTACCTTCTGCCCCCCCCCCCCCCATGCGCCCACCAGTTTTCAAACATAAATGCATTTTGGGAAGGATGAAAAACACGAAATTTGAGAGCTAGCTCACAGTTTTTTAGCTTCCAGTTCACACATTTTTGTCTTAGCTCAGGAAGGATGGCTCCACAGAGCAAACTAATTTATGCAGTAGCCAAATTGCTCACTCACAACTTTAGTAGCTCACAAAGCAGAATTTTTGCTCACAGGAATCCACAGCTTAGAGGGAGCATTGTTTGGGACACTTTATACTATAATCTTTCCCTGTGTCTCAACAAGCAGCCAAATCCAATGCCTGTCTCTGTGTTAATGTGAGTTTACTCCCATTTCACAGGACTGTGGTTTTAAATGGATGCAGTGCCATGAGGCGATTACCACACCAGTCCTGCTGTATCCATTACTTGGAAGTAAGGCCAAAGGATCTTTCTAGAATGCATAAGGTGTTTTTGGCCTGGTAGTGGTCTGAGAATTGTAGCCCTCCTCCCCATGAAACAGAAGTGAGCCCTGCCAAATGCCCCTTATCTTATTGAGTATTCCCCCACACACACATATCTTAGCAGCACAGTCCTCCTTGTTTCTGAAGAACAATCATTTTCCAGAATTTTGAGATAGCAGTCTGACTACAGATACCACCATCACAAAGTTGGGCAGCAATTTAAAAAAAAATTGTGACAGGGATTAAATGAAGAAATAGGGGGAGCGCTCTCTCTCACACACACACATAGGAGCAGTCTCTGGTGAATTCCTGAAGGGAGCCCCTCCTAAAGCGCGGGTTTTTGTCCTCTCCGAGAAAGGAACCAAAGGCGGCCAGATTCTCCAGGCTCGGCTAAGCCGGGCCCTCTCCGCTCCCAGGCAGCCACTGCCGGAGGTAAGTGCTCACCCCCTCCTGGATGACTGGGATGTAGTGCTGCAGGGCTTCTCGGGAGAAAGCCCGCATGACGACCTGCAGCGAGCCAGAAGAAACGCCGGATCAGGAACCGGGCTGGGGCTGGAACACCTCCGGGATTCTCACGCAGATTCCGAGCGCTTTCTTTGGAGGGGGGAGGAGGGGAGGCAGCACCTCCGTTGACAAGAAGGAAGTTGTGGGAAGGGAACTGTGTTGGGTTTATTTCCTATACATTTTAAGATAACGTTATATCTGGAACGGTAGCTCAAGTTAACAAACACGACAGGTGGCCCATTTGTGAGAAGCAGCGATTATACCTAGGGGACGAACTTATGCCTCTCCTCCACCCCACCCCACCCCGGTAACCATTTGCACATGCGTACTTTGAGAGCGAGAGAGCGAGAGCGGTTTCCTTGGCAGTCGCGGCTTGTTGAAGGCGAAACCATTTTTACAAGCGGGGAGGGAGGAGATGAGAAGCAGGAGGAAGGGAAAGACCATTTCCCTCGGAGGGCTGGAGTGGCGGCCTCGGATTGCAATCAGTTCAGGCGGCTGTAGATGGAAGCTGCGAGGAAGAGTCTGAGGAAATGTGAGTGTCGTCCTCTTCCCTTTTCCTCTTCTTATTTAGTTCCTATGACCTGGACAGGAGTTGGGCCCTCCTCCGAGTCGGCAGTCGTCCCAGGTAGTAGACTGGAGGGGAAAATACGTGGCCTTCGTCAGCAGCTCTCCCTCTTCCCCACACAGCCTTCTTCAGGGAAGACTAATCGTCATAATAACTCGCCTTGAAAACCTTACGGAGTCGCCATAAATTGGCCGCGATTTGACGCCGCTTTCCGTCGCCACAAAACTTCTAAATGCATGAAATGAATTTCTTTTCGCACACAGTTCCTGCTCAATCCCCTTCCCGTTACGGGCAGGGCCGTATCGGAGTAAGAAATGGCCATGGGAAAAGACCACACACATCCCGCCCGCCCTGGGCCCTGCCCCCTCCCAGGAGGGACAACATCGTGCCTGCCCAGTCAGCCCAGCGCTGGAGGTGCCTGGGCAAGGCAAAACCGTCCCTCACCATGTGGTGGCTCTTCCGTTCCTTCCCTGGAAGGGCGAAGTGAGGCTGGGAGGGACGGTCCTGCCTCCCTTTGTCATTGCAGTGCGGCCGGGTGTGGGTGTGTGTCCCATCTCATGCCAGGGAAGGTGAGGCTAAGCAAGGCAGCCTCATCCCTTGAAGCCAGAAAAGAGCAAGAGTCCAGAAGCACCTTAAAGACTAAGAAGATATGTGGCAGGGTATGAGCTTTCGTGCTCACGAAAGCTCGTACCCTGCCACCAATTTTACTAGTCTTTAAGGTGCTTCTGGACTCTTGCTCTTTTCTACTGCTACAGACAGACTAATACAGCTACCCATCTTGGCCCACCTTGAAGCTAGGAGCTTTATTGTGTCCCTTGCTGGTAGAGGTGAGACCAGGTGGGATGGCCTTGCCCCTTGCCTTGGTGAGGCCAGGCAAAGTGGCCCCATCCATCACTGCAGCAAAGCTAGGATGCCCCATCCTGTTGTTCACCATGGTGAGGCCAGGCAGGGTTGACCCCATTCTGTCCTGCACAGGGAGAGGTCAGGCCAGGTGGGGTGTTCCTGTCTTGTCCTCGGTGAGGTGAGGCTGCATAGGAAAGCCTCGCCCTGTCCCTTGCTGTGGGAAGCCCAGGTGGGACAACTACCTCCCTTGCTGCAGCAAGGCTGGGCCCAGCAGCCCCATCCTGTTCCTGACCAGGAGTGGTTAGGCTGGGCAGAAAGGCCCCAAGTCTTGTTGCCGCAGCAAGGCCAGGCCAAGCAGCCCTGTCCTGCATTACAACACAGTCCCATCCATCACCAGGATAGGTGAGGCTAGGTACAGCAGCTCCATCCCATCCTTTGCTGGGAGAACTGAGGCCAGGTGGGGTGTTCCCTTGCCCCCTCAGCAGGTGAGGTGAAGCCTTGCTGAATGGCCCTCCCCTGTCTCTTGTCAGGTGAGGTGAGGCTAGTCAGGGCAGCCGCAACCTGTTCCTTGCTAGGAGAGGAGATACTGGGCGGGGTGGCCCATCCTATTCCGTGCTGAGAGAGGTGAGGGCAGGCAGGAAGGTCCCGTCATTTGCAGCAGTGAGGCCAGACCAGGCACCCTCATGACTCACTGCATCCAGGACTGGCAGCCCTGTCCTATCCCTTGCTGGGCGAGGTGAAGCTATGCAGGTGGCCCTGTCCTGTCCCTGGCTGGGTGAGGAGACCATTTTCCATCCTGATATGGCATGGTCAGGCCATATCGGGGTAGCCCTATCCTGTCCCTCACCTCAGCAAGTCTGGGCAGTTCAGCAGTATCCTTTACCACAGCACCTGCCCTTCTTTTTTGACTGGGGTTGCCCTGGGGGGAGGGCTAGAGCTGAGTGGTCAGAGGGAAGACTCTTCCCAGTAGCCAGTCCACCTTTGATTGCAGGAATGGCAGTTTAAACTGCTCCTGTAGTGATGTGAACATGTACCCATTTTTTTTTTTTAATTCAAATTCTGCTTGTTTATTCCCCTTTCCTGAACTTGGCTATTTTATCCATAATTTGGGGGTGGAGATGGCACACGAGGAAGAAACACAGGCCGCCCCAAAGTGGGGAAAGAGGAAAGTACCCCTTTCCCCTTCCTTTGAGATACAGGATCTTACCCCCACTCCTGCATGCTGGCATGATTTTGAGTCCATATTCTGCTCTTCCTGGAATTATTTTGGATTTTTAGTGTTATTGGGACTACCAAGAACCAACAGGGGCCCATAGACAAAGATTCTGCCAGGTCCTCCTTCAGTCCACTCACATCCCACTTAAATACTTGAAAATAAATCAAATGACTCGCCCAACCTTGCTTGGAAGTAAGCCCCACCGAGTCCTGTCAGGCTAATGCCCAAGTACATGATGATAGGTCACAGCCTTAATCTTTTGACAGCATCATTCTAAGCATGGTTATTCAGATACAAGTTGCACTAATTTTATTGGGGAGATAGGATTTGGCTGTAAGAGACACCCTGGTACGCCCAGTTATAAATATGGGTTGAAAGGTCAAATTTATTTATTTCTCTCCATGCTTCTCCCTGCTAGCATGACAAAATCTTTCAAGGCCGTTAAAGGACAACTCATTGGCATTGACTAGCTTTCTAGGTATATCTACCAGTTTGTTTGTTTTTATCCCACCTCTTTATTAGTAGAACAGACAAGGTGGCTTATAAAAATAAAATATGCATCAGAAGAATAATAAAATTATAATAAGATCTTTCGAAGGTAAGATCAGCATCAGCTTAAAACTTAGAAGAAGTAAAACTGAGAGAAATTATGAAATTTCAGAGCAGTATCTAATTCAATTATTTGTTTATTTTATTAAGAAATTTATAACCAAAGAGACGTTCATGACAGTAGTGATCAGCAGTAAATCAGTTATATTGGGCAAAATAATAGAGAGGGCTATGGTGATCCAGCTACAGAGCTTTTTGGATGACGCTTCCATCTTAGGCCCCTTCCAGTCCGGTTTTTGCCCTGGGCACGGGACGGAGATGGCACTGGTCACCCTCATGGATGACTTCCGGAGGCATCTGGGTCAGGGCAGATTGGCAGTACTGTTGCTGTTGGACCTGTCAGCGGCATTCGACAGTTGACAATCAGTTACTGATCCAGTGCCTCGCCAACATAGGAATTCAGGGGCTTGCCTTGCAATGGCTTGCTTCCTTTCTCCAAGGTCAGGGACAAAGGGTGGCACTAGGGAAACAGCAGTCCAGAAGGCACCCACTTGATTGTAGAGTGCCTCAAGGGGTGGTGCTCTCCCCGATGCTATTTAACATCTATATGTGGGGTATAAATTAATTAAATAAATAAATAAATAAATATGTCTTAAAAACAGCATTAAAAGCCTAAAACCATCATAGGGCATAATTCATAAAGACATGGCGGTTAAAAGCAACTGTAACACCAAGCTACCATTATACTGAGTCAGGCTATTGGTCCATCAAAGTCATTATTATCTACTCTGAGGAGAGGTTGTTCTCCAGGGTTTCACAGAGAGATCTTTCAAAACACATATTATCTGACTTTTTCAGCTGGAAATGCCAGGGACGAATCTAAGACCTTCTGGATCCGAAGCAGATGCTCCGCCACTGAGCCACAGCCAACCCCAAATTATTGTAGGGGGGTCTAAAACAGTTGTTTTCAAATGGTGGTATGTGTACTGGTGGGATGCAGAAGTAGCCTTGGTGGGACACAAGGTTACTAAGTTACTAAGAATTTGCTCTCCGTCTATCTCCATGTCCACCAGAAAGCATGATGTGCCAACTCCCAACCCTGTTTGCCATGAATAGTCCATCTGTGGTCTTTTGGCATGCTCGTAGTAATAACAGAATGCCTGTGAACATGGCGATGTCCTTCCTGGGAAAAGTGGGCTTTGTGTTTTTATCATAGCGAAACCCAGATTCTTTTTTTTTTTTTTTTTGGGCCCCCGAAGGGGATTTTTTATTGGTTTTTGTATTGGTTTTTGTATATACTACTAAAACTACAAAGAAAAATAGGGAAGGGGAACTACATCTAGGGATAAAGAAAAGTAAACCCACACTATACTAAAACCCCAAGAGAAGGAGATCATATCCATGTTAAGCTAAATGTTAGTATTTTAGTGTTAATAAGCAATGCATATTGTGAGTTCCTGTCTATCTCAGCTAAATTGTTAATTTGTTACTTGTTATGAGAAGATTCCAGAGCATCCGCTCCAGCTCGCTTCATACAGGCAGTTTTCAGAGTCCTTCTGCCTTTATCTAGGCTTTCTATCTCTAAAGTCATAGGATGATTTGATGGCAGCAACTCCCTCTTCTGCGGCCAGGTCTTCATCCGTCTCTGAGGGGGAGGAGCCACTTGACCCGGTTTCTCCTTCTTTAGATCCCAGATGGCGTTTTAGAAATTCTTTGGCTTTAAAAATGGAGTCAATCTTCTCTCTTTTGTCGTTAATTTTAAAAATGACACCTTTGGGCACCGCCCACCTGTATGGAATTTGATTGGTTAGGAGAAAAAGAATTAAGTCCTTATAGTTCTTTCTTTTTTGACAAATTTCAAATGGAATGTCTTTTAAGGTCTTGATAGTTGTATTTCCCAGTTTCAGTGGAGTTGCTGATGTTACTTTTAAGGCTGCATCTCTGGTCTGTCTTCTTGAGAATCTGACCATTATTTCCCCAGGCAGGCTATTTTTTTTTGGTGTAGTTAGAGTACACCCTATATGCTGTTTCCATATCATGTGTAATTTCTTCCACTTTCAAGCCTGTTGCTGGTGCGATAACTTCACTGAGTATTTTCTTCAGGTCCTCTTTAGCTGATTCAGGAACTCCCTGGAATCTAAGGACCATGTTAGCTTTTTCCATTTGTAATTGCAGCAAATGAGTTTCCATTTTTAATTGCAGCAAATGAGATAAGCAGAAAATAGTTCTGCTTATTCACTAGCTCTCCCATCTTTTTCTTCATATTCTTATTTGTGGCATACATCTCCTTCACAACTTCCACCATTTGCTCCATCTTTTTGGCCGTTTCTGCCAACTGGAGTTGCTGTGATGCAAAGTTTTGATTTAGTGTGACCAACTGCTTGTTAATACCAGTGAGTTGTTCCATCACGGGCTTGATGGTATCCGCTAGGAGTTTCATGACATCTACTCCCTCTTCCGGCCTTGGTCTCTGGCCGCCCATTGGTTTCGCTTTCGTTCCTTTTCCCTCCACGTCCGCCAACATGGCGTATTGTTTACTTAAGCCACCCGCTATTTCACCAACTCTGAAAATCGCTTCCAGACTAAATCTGCTCTGGTAAGTCTCTCAAAACAAGCCAATCACTTACTTTTCCCCACTCCCCCTCTTTTCTGCTTATCTGTTTGCGCAAGTCGGGCGTCCCTCCTCTCTCTTGCCTTGAAGATAGAAGGGGGTAGGGGGGTTTTCCGCTTGTTTCAAAGTTCATTTACATCTGATTCATGTTCATTGTCGGTCCCATTCAACCTCGTTTACATCCTCACAATTCCGCTTGATCTCCAGCACTTGTTCCTGTCAGCCCAGCTTGTGCCCGGAGGCCACACAGTGGCAGGACTGTCAGGGCGGAGGGGCGCTTCAATTCTCAGGCATTGCACCGTCAAAGAGGCTACTCCTCAAAAGCCCTATGGCTTGGAGCCAATCCATAAGGCTCCGAGGGGAAACAGCGCCGGCGGCTTCCCTCCGTGCCACTGGTGTGTGAATTGCTCCCCCGAGTGTTGGGGAGAGCGTCCGCCATTGCAGTGCCAAAAACAGAAAGTCGATCGTGAGATCCAGATTCCGTCACAGAGTGATTGATGGGATGTAAGAAATCAAATGTTGAGAACCACTGGTCGGAAACCAGAATAAAAAGATATTTCATAGTGCCTGAAGAAATGTAAGATTGTTTCCTTCCAAGTGGCAATCTGTGGGGGCAGGAATTTAATAAATAGGTGCCTGCTTCAGTGCACCCTACAGGCTCTGGATGGTAGCAGCACAAATGACCCTGGCTTCAGTGGGCCGTAGAAGCCATCTGCAGTGGGTGCATTCATTCACTGCATTCATTCATTCATTCACTTCATTTATAGGCCAGCTTTCTTATTGAGATTCAAGGTGGATTACAAAACATAAATAACAATTCAATCAGATAGCATAAGACATCCAATAAACAATACAATACTACTATGATTATGGATCATGACACCTGCATGGACAAAGAATAGGTGCCACTACTGGGAAAGTCCTGCAAGCCCACCTAGCGTCAGTGAATGTGGGCACATAGCTGGGCCTCTGTTGTTCTTAAGTGGCATAATATACAATATTATATTACAACTTTTATTGAGATTGCCTAATAATGTATTGACCAATATATATATAAAAAATAATATGTTGGCAACTGCTAATATAATATAATACATATACTGAAATTTAACATGCATTGACTTTTTATGCTGGAATAAGAACCAGGTTTAAATACTTACTGAGCTTACTTATGTTATCAGGAATTTATTTATTTAGAAAATGTCTATACATCTGTGCTGCCTCTCCAGAGAACCTGTGTTCTTTGGAAGTCACTGATAGTCGTTCCAAGCTGCTGATCTATAGGGGTAAGGACAGTAGACATTTGTGATATAATTTACAGTGTTTGTATGAATTGTTCTAGACTGTACAGTTGAGATATAAAGGCAATATTTTATTTTGCAAGATGTATCTTTCAGGATACTTGTGGTATTCTTACTAATGTGTCCTCTGTGTACACAAATGATAATGCATGGAATTGCAGTCTAGAATGACTGTTACAAGCAATGCTCCCTCTAAGCTGTGGAGTCTTGAGAACAGAAATTCTCCTTTATGAGCTACTGTCATGAAAGTTGTGAGTGAACGATTTGGCTCCTGTGTAAATTAGTTTGCTCTGGAGCCGTCCTTCCTGGGCTAAGACAAAAATGTGTGAGCTGGAGGCTAAAAAACTTTGAGCTAGCTCACACTAACTCAGCTTAGAGGGAACACTGGTTACAAGATGTGAAACAGATTTGTAATGTTACCAAAACACCAAGAGTCTTGTGACGTATTAAAAGACTAGTATAAGTTTTCAACAGCCATAGTGCACTTTGACAGAAGATGGTGGGTTCTGACTCATGGAACATTATGCTGCAATAAATTTATTAATCTGCTACAAGACTCTGTTTTTTGGTTACAACACAGCTGCCCTTTTGGAATTCTCAATGTTTAAGAAATGGAAAGCCTCTAGAGAAAGGAACCTCCCTCAGGTGCCTGGCATTTGTGTATCCATTTTTTATTGCATAAGATATTACCTGGAATGATACAAAGTACTGCATTTTGAACTATACCTTTTCCATTTTAATTTTTTTAAATGTAATAATTGTGGCTGCGGAGTTTTTTTATGATTTTGTATTGGTTAGTAAGTTACTCTATTTGAAACCAAGGCTTTCTTTTAGCTACTGGAGTTTACTATTAGAGGAAATTGTGTCTATTCTGGGATAGGCTTATACTTGGTGAACATCCTTATCTCCTTCAGGTTACTTGGCTTAAGAAGCTATATACACACACAAACACACACACACACACTCTCTCTCTCACTTTCTTCCTCTGTTGACATTTCTGTCTAGTGCTTTATGTAATCCATCTGCATTATGATAGTAGGCTCAATCAATATTGTTGACTATTTGGGGCTCCAGCTGCTTTTACTAGCATGGGAACAGAAAGCTGAAGTTTGTAGAAGAGTAAGGCATAGGTAATACTTGTTGCTGATGCAGGGAAGCCTGTTGATCTAAAAACAGCTACATGAAGAACCTACAAAAATTAATCAACAGCACAGTGATTTTGCTGCCCATATTAAGGTTGCCAACCTCCAGGTGGGGCCTGGAGATAGCCACGTGACAGAGATCAGTTCTGCTGGAGAAAATGGCTGCAATTGGAGGGTGGACTCTGTGGCATTATACCCCACCGAGGTTCCTCCTGTCCCCAAACCCTGCCCTCCCCATGTTCTGCTGTCAAATCTCCAGGAATTTTCCACCCTGGAGTTGGTAACCCTAAATATTCTGTGTGGTGATCTGATGGATTGTGCTAATAAGGATATCTCAGTTTTTAGATTTAAAGTAAATATCCTGTGTGTCTTTGATTATGTATCATGTTAATACTGAAAATATATATGGCTTACTCAGATTGTTGATATTGCTACAAAACGAGTTGCGAATTTTACAAGTTCTGTATCTTGCCATCTGAGGGAAGAATTACCGTATTTTTCGCTCCATAAGACGAACCTGACCATAAGACGCACCTAGTTTTTAGAGGAGGAAAACAGGAAAAAAATATTCTGAACCAAATAGTGTAATAAAATATTTAATAAACTATAACAGTATAACATTTGAACCATGTAAAGTGAACAGCAGTCAAATTCAGCCCCATTATATCCTATGGGCCATTGAAGTCAATGGTGAAAACATAGGGTATATTCTGGGGGCTGGAGGGAAGGGGGTTTGAGGGAGAGGCTCCAAACTCACAGGGTAGCTTATGGAGCCTCTCCCCAAGATACCCACTAAGTTTCAAGAATATTGGACCAGGGGGTCCAATTCTATGAGCCCCCAAACAGGTTGCCCCTGTTCCCTCCATTGTTCTCTATGGTGGGAAAAAATTAACTTTTTTGACATGCGGCTGCCTGAAAGACTCCCCGGGATGCTGGCTGGGGGCGGGGCTTGGCTCCTGAGCTCCCGCGCTCCGGTGCCAGCTTGCTCAGAAAAGCTAGCACTCCACCCCCCACACAGTATTCGCTCCATAAGACGCACACACTCCCCCCCACTTTTTTTTGGGGGGGGGAAGTGCGTCTTATGGAGCAAAAAATACGGTAAATGCTACAAGATAGTTTCCACATTTGCCCTCTAATGCTAGTACAGTCACCTCATGACTGGATGTAATTATGCTGTGTTTCCCCACCCTTTGAAGATATGTAGAGCAGGGGTGGCCAAACTGTGGCTTAGGAGCCACATGTGGCTCTTTCACAGATATTGTGCGGCTCTCAGCAGGCTGGCTGTGCAAGTGAAAGGAAGACATGCCTCCCTGATTGGTCTTCCCTTCCCCTTGCTTTCCTTCCACCTCCCCCCCCATAATTTCCTCCCTCCCTCCCTCCCCATCTACAGTTAAATATCATTGTCAATATCTGTTTTACCCCTTTTGTTTTTATTTTTGGCAGTCTCATTTATAATGTTAATAAAAAAGCAAATTTGCATATTTCCCAATAAAAACGTGTGGGTTATATTTGTTCATGTCTTGTGGCTCTCAAATATCTGACATTTATTCTATGTGGCTCTTACGTTAAGCAAGTTTGGCCACACCTGGTGTAGAGCGTACACCATTATGATGCCAGGACATGGGATTTGTTAAATTAGACATTGGAGGGGGGGGCCTTTGGCACCAAGCTTCCAATTGTGTTTCTTATTTGTATATCTATTTCTCAAGCGTGGCCCCATCTGTGAATATCTAAATCTGAGGATTCAGGCCACACAAAAAGCAGATACTTCTGCAAATTTGGGGGCCTGCCAGAAAAATTTGAAACTTAAAAAAATTGAGAGTTTAATCCTCCCCCCCCCCAACAAAAGCATTGCCTGAGCAAGTGCTGGCAATGCTCTTAACTCATTCTCCTCTGCCAGTGGACCTAGTGGGGGGAGGATGCCTAGCAGTGATGGGGGAGAGCCTCAGTGGGCATGCTGAGAGCCCCACTTGGGTGAGCTGCTGAGAGCGGTTCACCCAGTGGGGGGAGTGGGGGGCAGTCTTAGTGGGCCTGCCTAGAACTGTGCTGGGTGAACTGCTGCTGGGTGAGCTGCTGAGAACAGCAGTGGAGGGGACTCAGTGGGCCCACCTGGAGCCACACCAGGTAAGCCACTGAGAGTGGCAACAGAGTGTGTGTTTATGAAAGAAGCTACATCAAGCCCTGCAGTGGGGGTGATGGTGGTGAAGGGTGACTGGGGTGCGGGGCAGAAAGAGAGCAAGAGAAATAATGATGGAGTGGGGCAGAAAGACAGAATGAGATAGTGATGCGGTAGGAGGGAGAAAAAGTAGTGGGGCTGGGGAGGCAGAAAAAGAAAGAGTGCTGGAGTGGAGAGGCAGAAAGAGAAGGAGTGTGACGTGGTAGGGGACAGAAAGAGTGCTGGGGTGGGGAGGCAGAAATAATGATAGGGCAGGGCAGAAGGACAGAGTGATGGAGTAAGGGGCAGAAAGAGAGAGAGAGAAGGTTGAGAAGGCAAAAAGAGACAGAGTGATGAGGTGAGGCAGAGAGAGAGAAGGTAATAGGCACAGGGGAAAGAGCAAGAGAAGGGGTGGTGTGAGAGTGAAAGTGTGAAAGACAGAGAAGTAGGGGGAGAGATGAAGGCAAGGGAATGGGATGGCCTCTCCCACAAACTTCTGAGTTCAACATTCTAGCATTTATATTAGATTAGAGAGAGACCATGTTGACAATAATCATGATTCATGATATATTAACAATGACCCCAAATATTACTCCAATAGGTTGATAGACTTTAATTTAAAAATATTTACATTCAGCAATAAATATTTGAGTTGATTGTTTATTGCGAACTTCTTATTACAGAAGTAGTACGTCTTTAACCCAGTGGCATAAATGATTGAACAAAATACCACTTTATCCTTTGGATTGTTTTGCTGTCAAATAAATACATCAGATTGTGCCTGATACTGTTCCATAGATACGGTGTCATTTTGCAGTCATTCTTCAGTGGCATTATAAGTCATATTAGAATGCTGTGCTGATCTAGCAGCATAGAGTTGTACTGAAGTACTAGCAGCACAACTGTAGCGTACTAAGCCTGTACATTGCAAGCTGTACCAAGCTGTTTTTAATTCTGGAAGACAAGAGTAAGCTTCTTTCTTGTGGTGTAGCAGCTAAGAGTGTTGAACTAGTATCTGCAAGATCCAGGCCTGAATCCCCACTTGTGCCAGGGAAGCTCACTGTGTGATCTTGGGCCACTCACACACTCAGCCTAAGCTACCTCACAGGATTGTTGTGAGGATAAAATGGAGGAGAGGAGAATGATGTAAGCCACTTTGGGTCCCCCTCTGGGGAGAAAGGTGGAGTATGAAAGAAATAAATTTGTGCCATGGCTCACCACTGTTTTAGTGAAGCCACTGTTTATAAGTGGAGGACTGTTTCTAAAGACCAGCCTTTCACTTGACAAGAGCCATAGTGAGGAGCACTAAAACAGTTTCCATGTGGTGGGTGTTGCTGCAGAATGGTTGAAGATATTATACAGCACAGAGATGGTTGGAGAAGGAACATAGCAGAAGAGAGACAAGTACAAGCTATGCTAGAAGCATAGCTTGCTCAGTTCTTAAGCATTTTGGTCAGCAGAGAACCAGCTATATTCTTATAACCTAAACTGCAATTACAATGAGATTGCAGACCTTAGCATATTAGGATTTGACTCACCTTCCTTGCACACAGTTCCATTCCTTCAGGCTCAAATTACAACACCCACTACAATGAGGTGGATGACTGAGTGCCCTGCACTTACAGTGTTTTCCTCCTTCCTCAGAGACCCATCTAACCCCAGTTATATCCTGGAAGCTTGTTAGTTTTCTTTGTGGGGCTGTCTTTTAATGAATGAGGATTCATTGTTTGCTTCTTGGCTTTTTGGCTAAGATCAAGTATAGTGCACTGTAACTAGTGGTAGTGCTTCCAGAAGCCCCAGTGGTCTGTTGCAGTAGATTTAAACAGGAGTCCAGTAGCATTTTAGAGACTAACAAAAGTTTTGTTTACAAAAATCAGGGCTCGTGAAAAAAATTGCTGGAAAAAAGCCCTGGTAGTCTTTAAGGTATTTCTCTTTAATTTTGGCTGTAGTGTGCTGTTCAGTATTTATCAGTGTTTATCAAGTTGGGTGACCTATTTATATAAATGCTTTAAACTATTGTTATATCATGTCTTCAGCAGGGGGTGCTAGAGCCTTTTAAAAATCCCCATCAAGGTGATTGTGCCTCTTGTCAAAAGTGCTTGATAGAATTTTAGAGAAATATTCCCCCATGATCATGTCAGTTAATTGTTTTTAGGGTTAATGGGCACAATTATCCAGGAGGGTTTTTTTTGTGGAAATAAGTGTGTGTGTTTCATGACAAACTGTCCATTTTTGTTGTTGTTCATGTGGTCTTTTTATGATCTTAATGGAAGGGTAGACTTCATTGAGCATAGAAAGATATAACTCTGCTTAGGAGTACACTGTCAATGACAGAAAATATGTTATTTAATTGCAAATAGATGAATTGTGTTATTTAGGATCCTTGTGTTGCTTGTGCTCTCTGAGGATAACTTTTGATTGTTTTTCTTTACAGAGCAAACCTTTCCCATTCCATATAACAAACTGCTTTTGAATTTCTCCTGTAATAACAGTCTTTGCCATGCAGTAGTGTGGGGGTGTGCTTTCTATTCAAGAAATGGGCCCTTCCATAGCTCACTTGGAGGCACTGGAGAATGGTTTGAGCCATCTGATGGCCTGGCATTGCTGTTGGTTAAATTAAGCATTGAAAGTAGCTTCATTTCTAATGCAGTATAATAAAATGTAATGGAAATCTTGAGTAGTTGTTCTGAGGACAAGAAATAGAAACCAAATTAACATGCTTTCAAAATATCCCTGTATTACCAGTAGTTCGTCTTTAATTGTATTTTTTCAGTTATCTTTCAGTCATCCTGTAACATATCCTGTTTTTATGTACTGAATACAGATCTTGGATAAAGGAAATTAGTACATGTTGAGTTGCTCTTTATAGAGACCTGAAAATGCCAGCAGGTGAGAACTTTTTGTGTATTATGTATGTTACAGCATTTTTGACAGATTTCATAGTGAGTACTGTGTATTGGTAAATTTTGTCTGACAAAATTTTCTGTGTTTTCTTGTTGCTTTGCAAACCTGAGCTGTGACCTCGAGATCATCCTTATGTGCACTTAAATACATGGTAGCTGTTGGTGAAGCTGTGCCACATTCTCATAATGTCTCCATCTGCAACATCTTGTATATGTTAGAAATCAAACTGCAGACCCGTTTTGCAAATGACTTTTCCCCCTTTAGTGCAGAGAAAATGGATGTACTAATTTCCAGGCATGCCTATTTTCTGTGTACACTGCCTTCATTACATCCATATAATGCATGAAGGAGGATCACTGGATCAGTGTGTTGATGGTCAAATTCACCTATAACAAATTAATTGAAATTTTCTAAATGTTGCCTGATCTTTATAGTGGAGAGTGAGGCCAAGGCTAAAACCAAGGTTCGCTTTGAAGAAATATTCAGAAATCATGTTGGCTTAACAGATAAAAAGAAGTCAAAGAAGAAAACGTTAAGCACTCAGGAAAATATTGCGGTGAGTTGGGTGAACTGCATATGTTTGTAGATTGAGAAACACATCAGTGAACAGCTTTGAACAGAGCTTTATTTTTTAGTGTTTGGGAACAAAATAATTAGTGTGAAGAAATTCATGTCATTCTCTGTAGGGTTAATTTCTCAGGACAGAGATGGTGTCACAGGGGCCATAAACCTTCACCATCCTTTCTTTCTAGATTTAATTTCAGTCTGTTAGTACCCATATGCTAACTGTTTGTATTCAAAACTGCTCCTGTCAGATTCAAAACTGGTACCTGCCTATTTATGGTGGAGATAGTAAGACCATAATGAGCAGACAACACTAGTGGGAAAAGACAATAATGGTGGGAAATGTTGAAGGCAGTAGGAAAAACAGAAACCCCAACATGAGATGGATTGGCTCAATAAAGAAAGCCACAGCGTTCAATTTGCAAGACCTGAGCTAGGCTGTTAGATTGGATTTTTGGGGGGTCATTAATTCATAGGATTGTCATGTGGAAAGCAACTTGAACTAAATAACATATCATTAGCCCTTTTTATGTGTCTTATTAATTGAGAAAGAAGATTGGTACCAATGGTTTACTACTTAGTTGATTAGTATCTCTGTCACGTTAGAATGCAAGAAATCTTGCACAGTCCCATGCTAGTAAATATAAGAAAATGTGATTAGTGGTAGATACGTTGCCAGCTCTTCTGCTTTATCAGTAACAAATGATATCAGGTGAGATTAATTACATTCTGAAGTGACTTGAAGTTGGATACTGTAAACTGGTAAGTCCCAGAGGGTAATAACCCCTTACTCAAGGTCAAGTCAAGACTAATACAAGTGGTGATGTGGAACACACCTAGTAATTTTTTTCTTCTATATAAATTGTACTTCCAGAATCAAGAATAGACACAACTTAAAAATTAAATTGCAGTGGGGTTACAAGAATAAAAAGATAAAAGAAACTAGAATTCCCTCGTATATCTTCCCATTCAGTGATATTTCAATCTATTACAACTATTGCTGGAGAGTTTATATAGTATAACAATGTTAATTCAGGTTGCCAACCTACATGTAGGGCCTGGAGATCTCCTGGAATTTCAACTTATCTCCAGGCAAAAGAGGTCAGTTCCCTTGGAGAAAATGGCTGCTTTGAGGGTGGACTCCATGGTATTATACCCTGCTGAGGTCCCTCCCCTCCCTTCCCTTCTCCAGACTCCACTCTGAAAATCTCCAGGAATTTCTCAAGCCTGAGTTGGCAACTCTAAATGTATGTTGAAGTTTTATTTATATAAGAGGAATAGTCATTTACTTGAGTGCCAGTATACTCGGTATAACTCCAGTATAAATTTCTCTTCTACACATTTTCCCTCACCAAGCTCTTATCACTTCCTTGAACTAGAATAGTGTTTTACTGAAATCCACATTCTTTGCTATCCTTAGGAAAACACCACTCAGACCAAGGAGAGACTAAATTTGGGAACTTAGGGTAAGGAGAGGGAATGAGCTAAGAAATAAAGAATATAAGCTGCTATTCTGTACCAGTATCCTGTTTTTCATAGTGGCCGGCCAAATGCCCCTGAAAAGCTCATCTCATCAGTTTTCATAAGAGGTCATGGTTATTGGGTATAGTGGATGAAGGCTTTGAAAGTCTTCTAAACTTATTTTCAGGTGGGTAGCCATGTTAGTCTGTAGGAGTAGAATAAAATTTGAATCCAGTAGCACTACGGTGGTCCTTAACAAAATTTTAGTCAAAGCGTGCTTCATCAGGTACATCCAGGTAGTCAGCCTTGTTGGTCTGAAGCAGTAGAAGCATGCACATGAAAGCTCATACCTTGAATAAACCTTTGTTGGTCTTAAAGGTGCCACTGGACTCTAAATTTGTTCATCAGGTACAGAAAGTAATGAAGATCTATCAGCCTTTATATCCAGGTCAGAAGGCAGGACAGCTTACAAAAAAGGGCTCATGAAAGCTTCTACCCTGGAAAATCTGGTTGATCTTTAAGGTATTACTGGATTCAGATTTTGTTCTCCTAAATTTATTATCAATAGTTTGTTTCTCAAATAGGTCTACATGTGTCAAGACCTTAATGTGGCAGTTGGGGAGTGCCACAAGGTGCAGTGCTCTCCCCAATGCTGTTTAATATCTATATACGCCCCCTCGCCCAGATTGCCCGGAGATATGGGCTGGGTTGTCATCAATATGCCGACGATACCCAGCACTATCTGTTGTTGGGTGGGCAGTCAGACTGTAGTCTGGGAGATCTGGACCCGGTGCTGAAAGCCATGGCTGGTTGGCTTAGACAGAGCTGACTGAAATTGAATCCGATGAAGATGGAGGTCCTGTGCCTGAGTCGGAGTGGTCCAAGGTCAGAGATCCCACTCCTGACCTTCGATGGGGCGCCGTTGGTACCAATGCCGGAGGTTAGGAGTTTGGGAGTGCTCCTGGATACCTCCCTAACGATGGAGGCCCAAGTAGCAACCACTGCAAAGTCGGTCTTTTACCACCTACGGCTAATTAAGCAGTTGGTTCCCTTCCTTGAACTCAGTGACCTAGCAATGTTGATCCACACATTGGTCACCTCGAGATTGGATTACTGTAATGCTCTCTACATGGGGCTGACCTTGTCCCAAATCCGGAAGCTGCAGCTAGTGCAGAATGCAGCGGCGAGTCTGTTGTTGTGTCTTCCTATGCAGGAGCACATCCAGCCTGCCCTAAAAACCCTGCACTGACTACTCATAGCATACCAGACACGGTTCATGGTGCTGGTTCTTACCTTTAAAGCCCTATATGGCCAGGGACCTGCTTACCTAAGGGACCGGCTCTCCTCTTATATATCCCAGCGAGCACTAAGATCGGGCTCTCAAAATCATCTGGTTCTTCTGGGGCCTAAAGGGGCCAGGTTGGTTATAACAAGGGCCAGGGCCTTCTCTGTGGCAGCCCCTCATTGGTGGAATGAGCTCCCAGAAGACACCAGGGCCCTGTGGGACCTTTTACAGTTCCGCAGGGCCTGCAAAATGGAGCTCTTCCGCCAGGCTTTTAAGTAGGGTGCCACCCAATCCTAAGGCCCTGGCCCTAGCCCTGGCCGGACTATCAACTGATTGCCAGCTGTATTAACAACTGACCTTGGCCTGATTACCAACTGTTTTAACAACTGTACCACTATTGGCCCGGACAGTACCAATGGCGCCACCAACCAAGGCTTTATAGCTGGGCGTGAGTCGGTGGACAGTGTTCAGTTGACAGTTGATTTCGGAATATTCGCCATCTTTTAATATAAGTTGTATGATTTTATATTGATTGATAGTTTTAATGGAATTTTAATGTATTTTATATAATTAGCTGCCCTGAGCCTGCCGAATGGTGGGGAGGGCGGGATATAAATGTAAATATAAATAAATAAATAAAACGTGCTAAGGTATTCCCATGTTAGCATAGAACGACATAGAATAGTATAGAACATGTACTTTGGGTACTTAAGTACTTGGGTTCCTGTGTATACCAAGGTCTGGATTCAGATCAACTCTTGGAAAAATGAGGGGGAAAACATCCTTAAACTGAAAGGGGTTTATTTAAAAGCAAAAGTGATCCAAGCAACATGTGCGTAAAGTGCCGTCAAATCGCAGCTGACTTATGCAATCTGAGCAAAGGGCTTTCCGGGCAATGAGAAGGAGAGGTGGTGTGTCATTGCCGCCTTCTGCGCAGTCTTCCTTGGTGGTCTCTCATCCAAATATCAACCCTACTTGTCTTCAGAGATCTGACAAGATCAAGCTATACCATGCTGCCTGATTGATAGAGTTACCCTGCATTCCTTTCCTTTTTGGCATGACTCACTGTCCTTTGATGTAAATTTAATTCAGTCTCCTCCTGTTCTAGAACAGCACTCAGGTGTACGCAAAAGGGGGAACAAGCCATAACAAAATGGGGTACTCAGGGACTGAAAGTCTTGGGGGCATCAAGCTGTCTTTGTGGGGGAATTATTTTATGGAGTTTCAAAACTAGTTTTTAAAGTCTTCAGTCTGTTGTTAGATCTACCTGGATGGTTAAGCAGTCGTACTAGCCAAACATAAAAAATTACATTACGATTGTGTAAAATGATCCGATTACAAATTAGCTGTAGATAAAATAAGTGTTCATAAATAGAACTTTTAAAACACATTAGTTTTTGCCAACTTTTAAATTATGAATTCATGTTATTAAATGTTATTTCAGTGAGGTAGTCCATGTGGTAAATGACCATGCTACCTCTCAGACACAAACATGCCATGATTCTTGGGTTTAGCTTGTTTTAAATATATGGCTAGCTGTCATATGGATTCAGAACAATTTCACAGAGATTCTAGACTATTTGTAAGGGATTCTTCTAACAGTATTCTTGGAAGGCTGCAGTAAAAAGACTGCTCAAATCTGAAACCTTTTCCTGGTTTATATGAATTCCATCTGTTAATTCTTCCTTAAAGTAATTAAGATTCACTTAGACTTTCAATTCATACTATAACTGTGTAAAACTAGTCATGTACAAAATTATTAATGTAATAATGTACATGTTTATGATTAACAAGTAGATGTCTTTTCATTGTCTTGTTTTGATTTTAGCTTGAGACATTCAAAAATCACCTTGATCTAGCTAAAGAAAGTAGAAATGATGAGGTAATTATAAACAACACTTATATCCCAGAGGAAAGGAGTCCACGGTTTACAAAAAACAAGCTCAGAGACAAAACCTCAGTGACAGAAAAAATAAATAATAATGTTGTCAGTGGAGAGGAAAGCAAGCGAGCAAGGTCTAGCAAGAAGAAAAAAGAACAACTTAATGAGGAAGAAAACCTGTATGAAACTACACTGGGCAGTTTTGAAAAACAGATTCATGTTTTTTCAAAGAAAAAACCCAGAAGGGTATTCCAGGCAGATGTACCTCATCAAAAGAGGGACAGCAGCGTAAGAAGTGCCTTGAATGAAGTGAGAGAGAGATTGGAAGTTGATGAGGAAGAACAGTTAATTCAAGCCTATCAGCAGCAAATGGCTGAGGAGGAGGCAAATGCAATTAAGAAGAAAATTAAAAAGAAACTTAAAGAACAGATGTCGAACTTCACCTCCCATGTTCAGAGCCATGAAGTGGTATTGAACAATGAAGTGGGTGAAAAGAAGAAAAAGAAAAAAGAAGTACCAGTTATATCGGAACCTGAAATGAGGTATCGTGGTAAATGATAATCAGCATGGAATGTAAATCTTAAACAACTATTTTTTTAAGGTGGTAAAGAATCCTCTAAATGCAACTCTGGAAATTATTATAGGGAAAGTTATAATGGTGCTGCCATTTCCAAAAATATATCTAGGCCAAGGATTGGTTGAGGGTAGTAATGTATCTTTGAAGCTGGGGACTTTGGCAACACCCCATCCCCACACCTAGAAATTAGGGACTTAAAATTTCACCCCTAAAAACTTTTTTGTTTCTTTTTATATACTTATATTTTTTAGAATTGAGGCTTTTGGGACTGCTTTGTCTTCTAGTCTTCAGTGAGGACAATACCTGTACTCAGGGTGCCACCTGGCATTTACTTGGCCTATTATGAGGGGATTATAGGCTTGAAGGAACCACTCAGTAGACTTGATAAAAAACAAATATGAAATAAGTTTATGTCAGTGGTATGCATGGCCTGTTTGTTTTGTATAGTAACAAAGTTACTGGAGAGCTGAGAAAGTGTATCAGTTACAGAGCACGTTTCTTGTTTGACTGATTTAAACTTATAAAATGGAACAGAAAGATACTTAACTGTTTTTGACAGGAACCCAAACCTTTGTAACACAGAGCAGACAGGCTTCCCTTTCCATGACTGTTTTTGATGAAAGCAAGAGTCACAGCAAGTTAGGCTGTGAGTTGATTTCACCTCGATCCCTAACTTAAGTCAAAAGGTTCATGAGACTTCGTTTGCTGTAGAAGGGGCAGATCAGCCAGTCAAACCTCTGGGCATTGAATAGGCATGACATAAAGCAAACAGGAATGTGGCCAGAGGCAGGGCCCCAAGAGCAGCGCCCCCTGTCGAATTTGCAGCACCCCCATGGCTTGTCACGGTTAGGCCCCTTGCCAGGGCAGAGAGAGGGCCAATACCTGAGTTTACCCCACTGGGTCTGAATTTCAGAGGTGAGAAGGCCTTGGTTTCCAGCCCTGCACTTTCACAACAACCCTGCGAGGCTGGGGGGCCGGGCAGGCTACATAGGTGATTTCCAGAATGGCTGGCAGGCAGGCAGCGAGTAAGCAAGGTGGCCTCTGTACAGTTGACAGCATACCCCACCATCCCAGCTAGTGAGCTACTGCCCTGACAGAGTGGGAACCTGACTTTCCTCACCTGCCCGGCGGACCCGGTTTCTGGGAGGGCTTCTCACGGCTACAAGGAGAGAAGCTGGGTGTGGAACCCTGGGCCACAGTCACCAGCTCGGTCCAGATGGGGGCTCTCGAGTCATGCAGGAGCAGAAGGGAAGGGGAAATGAAAGGTGGAGAGAAGCAAGCGGAACTACGAAAGCAGGATGGTCAGGGGGTGTAATTCTTACTTTTTAGCTTATTTTAGGTCAGTGGGACTTTATTTTAATTTAGTGACCCCCGGCACCCTCTCCTGAAAAAATTCCTGGCTATGGGACTGAATACCAATATAGCCATGAAAAAGGCAGTGTTGGGGATGGAAGGGCTTTTATACCCCATCCTTCTATCCACCATGATATGCTGCGTCTGGATAGAATGATGGGTTCTGCCTGTCTGAGGATGGCTCTGACATTTACCTGGATGCACTTTTGTCAAAGCCGGCATAACATAATAGTTGGCAGGTGGAGCAAGGGGTGTTAAGCTAGTCTAAGCCCCTTCTTTGGCAGGAATAGGGCAGGATGCTATGGTTAGGTAGGGTTAATTGACAAGCACTTTGAGACATTTATGTGATGGAGGGCAGCTCTCTGCACATCCGGCTCTCTGTAGGCAGTGATGAACAAGGCTGGCGGAAACACTGGTTGCATTTGGAGCCAGGGTGGATCTGTCCAGAAGGCAGACTATAGGGATGCCTAGCACAGCTTGCATGCAAAACTGACAGTTTATGGAAATAAATACAGACGTAGATTGGCCATTTATGTTAAGCTGAATACAGTTAAATAAATAAACTAGCTGAACCCATGACTGGTGTGTTGTGTCTTCAAAGAGCACCCAAAGCCTACCTGTCTTCAAAATACATAAAGGCCCTAATGGGCTCCATGTCTAACTAGAAGACCTTCTAACACTTTTCCCATCAAAATCTAGCAACCCTCAACCCTGTGATTTGGCCAGCAGTTAAGCTGCCAGACATCTTTCCCCCCCCAACATTCCAGTCCACTGTTTAAAAGTGATTGGCTGGGGCTTCTGGAGGGCATAATTTGAAACCATCTGTCATGGGGACCATGGTATGATCTAGTAGGTAGCACAAGGGTCTGTACTTCTGCTCTGACCTCAAAGAGAAGAAAGGGTTAACTGCTGCATGTATTTCAGTCTTTTCCTCTCCAGCTCAGCTTCCATGAATCAGGGCAAACTTAGCTTATGAAGCTGATTAGCAAAGCTGCCACTAGCCTTAAAATACTGCCTTCCAGCCATATCTCATGAAACTAGAGAATATGCCTGTTGCCTAATAACAGTGGTAGCATTCCTCTGATACCATCTTCCAAGATGGATAGGGCCGTGACTTCATTGTCACAGTACTAGGAAGACTGGCTTCTACCATATTACCTCTTCTTGGTTTGTTGGTCTCTTCCAGCCTTGTTGCTGGAGCCAGTCTTGCACATGTATTACTTACCTTATCTTGGGAATAGGGGGTGATGTATGTCTGAATCCCAGTCATCACAGAAGTGTGCGGGGGAGATTTTCAAGGTTGTGGGGACTATGCAGAGTTTTGACGCCGTCTCAACCATATAATATTTCTTTTTTCCTCTATCAAAACTCAGCTGTTTGTTAGGGGAGAGGGAGGGGGTGATGAAGTATTCCTTACTTGTATCTTTGATAGGCTTTAGTCACTGCTTTATTGACATCTAGGATGTGTGCATGTTTCCATATATACATATGCTAATGATGGAACTTACTTCATTGCAGCGCAATGTCCGTTTCTGAACTACAGAATGATCCCGAGGAAGAAGATACCATCAAAAAGAGATCATTGGAAAGACGACTGAAACCAGTGCTTGAAGAGAATGACATGTTAAGAGAGGAAGAACAGCTGGAAGGGGACACTGATAAACAGAAATCCAAAGAGAAAAAAACAAAAAGAAAATCAAGAAAAGGTTTGCATGACTAGATTCTCTTTTAAGCAAGCATAGACGACAGTAGTGAATTGTTGACATGTCCATGCTAGATGCTTTGCCTGGTCTAATGCTGTGATGTACAAAACCATACTTCTTGTAGTTCAGGTCACACTGTTCTTATTGAAACAGGTAGCTTGAATAGTTCAGCATATGCAGAAAGCATGGTTTTGTACATCACAGCATGCCTTAAAAACCATGTTGGCCAGTGGTATGCAAAACTAGAATTTGAGCTCATGATGGATTATTTTGATGGCCTGTTGGGCCATGGGCATCATGCAACCTAGGTAGAAAACAAACTGTGTGTTAATAGTAGAAAAGAGTGAGAGTCCAGTAGCATCTTAAAGACTAACAAAATTTTGTTGTAGGGTATGACCTTTCGTGAGTCAACTTAAACTGTGTGTTGTTAGCTTAATGAATGATTAATTTTATCTCAACCCTGTTTTAGAGGAGTTTTTGAATATGTTTTGGTTCGTATATTATGAATAACAATATCCACTAGTGGCGTCATCATGTGACTAATTGTAAAATGGAAGTTTGATTGGAAGATATCTACTAACGAGGAGGCTGGAAATGTCAAATAACTGCTCAAGGAAATTTCAGCATCTTCTGAGAACTGTGTTCTTGTAAAAAAGGTCATTCATGTAGGGGCTGTTTCATAGCATAAGAGCTAGCTGTCCTTTTAGTAATAAAACCTTCAGTACTAGTTCATTTCATATTGAAAAGTATTCATTTTCTGCTTAGTGTTCAGTAACTTGTTTCAGACATAGATGTAAACAAATCAATGAAATATACTGAACTTATTTTGGTAATATGTTATATATGAAAAACTGGATAACATTCTTAACATTAATGTGTTCGCAGATTAATTTTAATGATAATTAACTCATGGGGAGCACTCTTTTTCCTATTCCTAGCATTAGAAGAAAACATAGAAAATACAGAAGAAAATACACCATATGTAGCTGCTGGAAATGTTTCACCAGAATCAAAACCTGCTTTTGATGATAGCCTTGTTTTGGGTGTTTACATCCATCGAAGTGATCAACTTAAAACTGATCTCATGGTATCCCATCCCATGGTTAAGATTCATGTGATTGATCAGAAAACTGGGCTGTATGTAAAGAAAGAACATAGGTGATTTCATTTACTTTCCTCATCATGGCTTAATTTCTCCCCTGTTTCCTTTTGGTTATTTCTGTATCACAACAATTCTGGGTTTTCCCCCTTATTTATTTATTTAGTTATTTGTACCATACTTTTCTCCCCAATGGGGAACCAGAGTGGCTTACAACATTGTTCTCTCTTCCATTTTATCTTAGAACTTGTTTGTCTTTGCTGAAGTTTTCACATAGAGTAAGAATTCATGCCAAAATATTAATTTCAAATTTTGTAATTTGTCTTGAATTTAGGATAAAAAGTTGAAGAATTTCTCTCTTTTTTTTGAAATTGCAAGTGATAATGCTTTGTAGTATATCACTGTTCTGATGATGAAAGTGGATTCCCCCCACCCCAGCTTTCCTGTTCCCTGGCAGCCACTTTTGATCCTGTAAAAGACAACACTGGTGGAAGTGAACCATCACAGACAAAAAGCAGCATGGGTTAGGGAGATTGCAGTATGTGTGTGTGTGTGTGGGGGGGGAATCAAGTTAAGATCTCCCTTCCTCCCTCTTCTACTTGCCAAGGAGTGTTAAGATACAACCCAATATAGTTTCTTTTCAGTAAAAGAACAAAAGGTAGGGTGCAAGGGGAAGGGAGACAGGAAAGAGAGCTTTTGTGTTACTTGGAAGAGGCAGGTACATAGACATACAACCCCAGGAGTTTCTATTCTGCGTGGATAGTCTTGGGACATTCAGAAAGGGCATGCCAAGATTTCCATGAAGTAGGAGCAGGAAATGAAGCAAGTAAGAGGCTATTCAGAGTATGAAGTTGTTCTTGTTATGAAAAGATAAATGTGCTCTTAGAATAACTCAGGTTTACAGTGATCAATTAAGGTGGAAAGGAAACAGTGTATCTCAGTCTCAAGTCCCACCGTTTGGCTAAACTGTCAAGGTGGAGATGTGATGAATCATTACTGGTTTATCCTTAGCAACTTCAGAACTCTTTTAATCCAGTTTTGTGCTTAAAAGTCAGGCTTGGAGAGAAACTTTGAGTCTGTGCATCTAAATCTTCATTGAGTTAGAAAAGAACTCCTAGAGTGCAGGAAAATCTATAAAACAGCCTGGACTGGAGTTCTGTGTCAAGACTGGACTAGCGAGACAGATGTCAAGATCAGAGACCAGTCTATTAAATGCACCCATTCCCAGTAAGGCAAATGTAGAGGCTCTTTGTAAATACAAGATAAGCTAGCAAAATAAGTTTTCATATTTCCTTTCGTATCTTTTCTAGGATATATGTTTAGCTATTAAGGTTATGTAACAACCTGGATATGTAGGTGTGAACTAACTGCTTAGAGAAATCCTACTCAAGTTGCATCAACTTCTCATTTATATTAAACAGCTCAGCTGGTGCTGAAAAATTCACAGTCAGCTAACTAATACAGACAGAGAAGGGAAGAGGGGTAGCCCATACACCTCCACTTCTGTGTCACAATAAACACGTACACACACACATACACAGGAGCCAGGTTCAAAAGATTGCCTATTGCTAATGGCAGGTCATATGAAGAAGAGATTTCAAATGTGGGGGAAGGAGCAGAGAGGAGCGCCTTATTCCCAGGTGGGTTAGAAAATAAAAGTTTTAAACACCAGACCCCCTTGGTTCTCAGTAAAACTTCGCACAGTAATAACATTCAAAAATTCAATCCTTTGTAACTTTTATGGGAGTAAGGCTGGATACTTTTAAGTAAACATGGGTTGCATGTTATCCAACTCACATGTAAAACTTCTCCATCAGTATGATAGGCAGCCTACCTCCATTGTGTTAGGTCAGCTAAGGGTCATCTTTTAACGAGCAAAAATAAAATGTTACAGTAGTTGAACAAAACACTGAAAAATGCTTATATTTGTAAGATTATTGCCATTATATATTCCATACAAAAAGATACTGTGTGGCTACGTTCAGACGCGCTGTCTGAACCGCTTTCGGCACACTTCAGTAACAGATTTTATGTGCACATTCACATACCCAACATCTGTGCACTGTCCCCAGCCGTCGCTTTCCAGATCAAACCCCCTTTAAACAGAAGTATTTTGATACCAGGTCCCCAAGTGGTATTTTCCTGATTCTCTGATTCTAGCTGCACTTTTCTGATATTTGATTGCTCCTGCAGTGTCGAGCCACTTCCAGGTGCTTCAACCCCCTCCCCTCTGGAAAGCTGCCGTGGAAGCCTGAGGCTTCCACTTTTCATCTGCCATTTTTTTAATGCGTTGGTGGTGTGCGCATAGGTGGAGCTCTGCTCCTAAGTTAATAAAACCAAAGTTTAAATGGTGACTTGTTTTAGCATTTAGACGGAGGCCAATTTCGGGGTAAAAGTTTAAAGGTGTGATCGCATTGGGACCGGAGCAATTTAAACCACTCCCAGCATGCCGTCTGACCACACCCTGTATGAGCCAAAATCGCGATTCTCTGGATTAAAAAAAAATGCATTGGGACTGGAGCAATTTAAACCACTCACAGGACGCCGTCTGGCCACACCCTGTATGAGCCAAAATCAGTTATGCCTTCTCTTGCACTTTATCGAGCCCTGGTTTGTATCTCAAATAGTTGAAAGAAGGGGTTGCAACATATTGTGGCCAGGTGGCAATGAAACATAGAAAATTATTTTTCCCCAGTAGTATGACTATCTACAGAAGTTGTAGATATTTTTCTCTGTTGACAAAAGTCAAATAGAATTGAACAGAACAGTATTTATTGTTTTTATACAGCAATCGAGCAGTTTCATCTTTTTATGAACAAGAACAAATAGGACATATTCTTCCCATTATGACCCAGCCTTACGATTTCAGACGGTTTAAATCAACACTTCCACAATGGGAGGAGCAGATCATATTCAATGAGCGTTTCAACTATTTTCTCCAAGATTCTGAAGGAAGTCCAAGCACAATCCTATACTTTGAGGTACAGAATGGATCCTTGGGGCAATAAAATTTTGGACTTGAGTGCAATGCTCTTTGAGGGGTATACCAGGAGAGGCGATCCCGCAGATACACTGGTCCAAGACCATTTAGGGCTTTAAAGGTTAATACCAAAACCTTGAACCTGATCCAGTACTCAACCTGGAACCACAGTGTGGCTGGCGGAGCACTGGTTAGATATGGGCTCTAACTGGGGTTCCTGTAAGAACACAAATCACTGCATTCTGGACCAGTTGGAGTTTCCGGGTCAACCTCAAGGGTAGCCCTGCATAGGGCGAGTTACAGTAATCTAATTTGGAGGTGACCATTGCATGGATTACTGTGGCTAAGTCAGGGAAAGACAGGAAGGGGACCAATTGCCTAACCTGCCTCAGATGGAAGAACCCAGTCTGGCCACATTTGTGATCTGAGCCTCCATCCAAAGGGAAACATCCGGAATCACACCTAAACTCTTGACTGTTCACACTGGTATCAGTGGCACATTGTCAAGAACTGGGAGTTGGCACCACAACCCCGAATCCCTCCAGCCCAGGCACAGAACCTCCATCTAAGATGGATTTAATTTCAGCTGACTCTGCTTTAGCCATACAGCCACAGCCTTCAAACTTTTGGTTTTCAGGGGTGACATCTGGCTGGACACCCATCAACAGATACAGCTGGGTGTCATATGCATACTGATGACAACCCAGCCTGAAACTCTGTGCCAGTTGGGCGAGGGGGCCCATATAGATGTTAAATAGCATTAGAAAGAGGATTCCCCCTTGGGGAACACCACACACCAAAGGCTGTCATACTGACACCCTCTCTCCTGACATCACCCTCTGTCCCCAACCTTGGAGAAATGAGACAAGCCATTTCAAGGCCATCCCACAAATCCCCACATTGGTGAGATGGTAGGTCAACAGATTATAATCAATCATGCCAAATGCTGCCATCAGATCAAGTAATAATAGCAGTGCAGACCCACCTCGATCCAGCTATCTACGTAGATTGTCCATGAGTGCAGTGCCGTCTTGGTCCCAAAGGTGGGATGAAAGCCAGATTGGAATGGATCCAGAGCTGATATGTCCTCCAGAAAAACCTGGAGCTGTTCTGCTGCTGCTCTCTCAACCACGTTACCCAGGAACAAAATATTCAATACTGGGTGGTAGTTAGATGGGTCAGTAGGATCCAAAGGCATTTTTTTTAAGAGTGGTCTCACCAGTGCCTCTTTTAATCACCTTGGAACTGAAGGACATATTTATAATGTCCACCAGTGGGGCCCATATTCCATCACCATTGGCTTTCACCAGCCATAATGGACATGGGTCTAAGAGGCAAGTGTTAAGCTTCACCATTCAACATTGGCTTGGGAGTGTTGGCTGAAATGGTCCAGTACTGGACCAAGGGGCCTCTAGTTCTTTACCATATCAATGTTGGCAGGCAGGTCCTGGTGGAGTGACAAGATTGTATCCACAAAAAGCTCACAAAAGCCTCACAGCTGATTAACAACTCACTAACATTTTGAAGTTCCTCCAAGAGGGAAGTTAAAGACCTAATTACCCTAAATAATTGTGCCTGGTGAGAGCTAGCAGATGCAATGGAGGCCTGATAAAATTAATATTAATATATTGGCTAAACTGGAGCTAACCTGACTTCTCAGTCTCTTCAGTTTTTCTGCATGACCCAGCAGAACTGCTTTGATGTGACTTGGAAATCTGTATGAAATTTAAAGAGACCGCTGCATGTTGGCAATCATTCAATGGCGGAGTGTAATGCCCTCTTCACATTCCACTCTTCTTATTTTTGTGTAATAGCTTAGCAGGGGTATCTGGGAGCTTGGGAAGGAGACAAAGAAGCTGCATAGGGCAGTGTTTGCTGAGAAGCTTTTTTGATCTCTGATGGACACCCTGAACTCAAACTGTCCCCTCTTTGCTAGCTTCCCTTCTAAGAGCACCTCTATCCATGATCTTCAGCACCTATTTGTTTCTTCTTACTCTGCTACCCAAGTGGTGAGATCTTGGGTTCTATGTATATGAACATGCAGAAGTGTAGTTTACCACATTAAATAGTTTTTAAAATTAATGTTCTTGTATACAAAATAGTTGATATGATTTTTGTGTGTTTATGAACTATATGCAACATGTTTTCTAATTCCAGATCCTTGATTTTTTAAGCATGGGAGATGCCAAGGCCAACTCTGATGTTCAAATTCAGGAAAGTGGTTTTCGGAAAATCTGTTGGGCATTTCTGAAGGTATTAAGATTTTTTATTTGTAGCAGAAATATTTTACCCAGACATCCAGATGAGATCTTATCAAAAATAAACAGAGAAACAGTTCTGTATTTAGTGGTAAAGCTAACCAAGGTAATTCTGATGTCCTAGGGATGATAGTAAATAACTATAAACACATTTCTCAAATATATAAAATATGACGTATTTCCTTTTTCTGCTACATTTTTTTACTTCTTTTATATCCTGCCTTTTTCCCAATGGGGACCCAAAGTGGCTTGCATCATTCTCCTCTCCTCCATTGTATCCTCACAACGGTAACCCTGTGGGGTACGTTAGGCTGAGAATATCTGACTGGCCCAAGATCACTGAGCAGGCTTCCATGGCAGAGTGGGGATTTGAACCTGGGTCTCCCAGATCCTAGTGCAGCACTTTAATGGCTACATCAGGCTCGTTCACAGTACTCAGAAGGTAAAAGGTATATCTGAGGAATTTCTTGACAGAATGACTTAACTTTGACATATAGCACTAGTACATACATTGTATATAAAATTTATATGAGTGGAATGTCTACTGTCAAACATTTTCTGTGTATGATAGGAAGGGGGAGAGGAGAAAATTCCACAAAATCATGCATAAATACATTTTTGTATGTTTGCAGCTTCTGTACGATTTAAATAATACTGCAAAAACATGAGCTTCTTCCTAAGGCAATTTTTCAGCCACTCAGGGCTCAAGTAGGCAACATGATGACATTGTATTGTTATGTAAGCCAATCAGAGTTGGGTACATAATGACATCATAAAGCCAAACCAGGGTGAGGACCATGATTCCTGCCCTTACTCTGAGTAGGCAATTACTTCTGCCCTCTTTCATGCTCTCCCTTGCTAAAATGAAAGTTATGTATTCAAAGAGGGGTTATGTTTATCATTAAATGCCCCCACCCATTTGGCTTAGCATCAATACCTGAAACTATAGTTTGCTGTATCCATCGTATCATAAATAGAATGGTATGTGCTAGTCTACTACATTTTGAGATGATGGCCATGTCCAAGGATGTCTGATGAACAGAGAATTCATTTATCATTTAATCAGCAATAAATGGACAAAGTTGCTGTTTCCCTGTTCTCATAGATGAGCGATTGATTGATTGATTTTGAATGCCAGTTAACACAACCGGTGAATTACAGTAATTAACAGGTGATTTGTTTGGCAGTGATGTGATGGAAACACATCCTTGTGGATAAAAAAATGTGAATTAAAAAATCTGTGTCTGCTATCTATACTTGATGTTTCAGGTTGGTAAATTATAATATTATGGCTCTAGATTGTTACAGAATCATGCTCTTCTGCCTTTAGTTTCTAACTATGCCAGTGTACTCAGTAACTTTGAGTTAGGATTTTTTACTTCAAAGACTTCACTTTTTCAGCTTGTAGGTGCAAATGGAATTCTGAATGTTGGTGGAAAACTACGCCTTCAGCTATATTGTCCTCCTCCAAAGTCCAGGACACAACTGAATGTTGTGGAAGTTTATGACTGGTGGGCAAAGTGTCCCAGAAACCGTTACCCTTCCACATTGTATGTGACTGTAAAAGGCATTAAACTTCCAGATCATGTAAGTGAAGTGGCCTATGCATTAAAAAAATCACTAAATAATTTTCGGTGTATGTGAGACAAATTGTTTGTCTTTGCAATTAGCTGTAGTAAATAAACAGCAACTAGAAGGCTTTGTTACAGATTTAAAATCTTCTGGTACTTTGAATACTTTTCTATTTTTGTAATATTTAGCATAATTTTATAGAAAGTTGAGACAGCAGAAATGGATTTACAGTTCTTTCTTCATTCTCCCTTTTGAAACTTAAGAGGTGTACTACTGAAATTAACTGGTTTGCAATAGAAATCTGACACAAAAGAATGCACATATGGCACATTATTTTTAGTTTTAATCAGGGCTTTTTTTGTAGAAAAAGCCTGGCAGGAACTCATTAGCATAATAGACTACACCCCTGGCAGCACAGCTCATTAGCATATTGGGCCACACCCCCATGTTACCAGAAGTGTGATCATCCAGCCCCTCCCACCTTTTGCTTCTTATTCTGTTTACGTTGTTTGTTGTCACAACCCAGGCCTTTTTTATAGCAGGAACTCCTTTGCAAGTTAGGCCACACAGTCCTAATGTAGCCAATCCTAATGAGTTTCTGCTGTTGAGTGTGGCCTGTTACGCTAATGAATTCTTGCTGGGTGTGGCCAACTCAGGAGCCAGCCGGAACTCCGTTCCTGTGCATTCCTGGCCAAAAATAGCCCTGGTTTTAATCATTTTGTGGATGATCACAAAAGCAGATTTTGCAGCTGAATCTGGTCCTTCCCACTGGACTGCTCTTTGGAGCAAAACCAAAGGGAAATCTGTACTTTTTTTGGTGTCTTTATTTTCTTTTCTGTTTTCCCCCCATGGAAAACCATGAACATTGAGAAGTTTTTTCGCTTTACCCGTTCATAAGTATGCATATCTGTGACCACAGTAAAATGCTTATTCCCATGACTGCCCCCTTCAAAACTACTTTGTGTGCAGAAAAGTATTTTTAAAAATTATTAAAATATTTTGACACTGAAAAGGGCTATTATTGAAGGGGTTGGATTTTTTTCTTGTTCCTGTGCTCTTTTGTATCATAGCAACAGCAGCAGCAAAAAATAAAGACCTCTTCAGAATTAGCTGAGTGCATACCAAAACTTTTTTTAAAAAGTGTATATGCATTGGCACACAGAGGATTAATTTTGATTGATCCTTTATTTTGGTGGTGATCTTATGTTGCCAAACATAGGCATTTTCCCCAAGTTCTTCCATTTTTGAGGTTGTGGAAGTATATCAGCTTGGTTGCGGTATTATTTGCCACCTTGACTCCAAGGAAATAAGGTGGGACAGAAATGTTTTAAATAAATAAATCCCCTGTCTGCTGCTAGAAGAGCCTCTGGTCACACCCATGTTTAAATGTCTATACATTAAGGAAAACAGAAGCTCAGGCTTGCTATTATGCATCTGGCAGAGATATTCCCAAGATAAATTCTCCTTTACTACACAAAACTTTTATATGACTGAACATAGCTGCAATCACAGTGGGATCCAAAGATTCCCTTCCCTCTGCGAGTCGTCCTCTGATGGAATACACTTTCTTTGACAGGAAAACTGTTTTTAGTGAGTCAGCCCAGGGCTTTTGCAATAGAATCTGTTTGGACATTTCAGCTACAAATCATCAAATGATGAGGTAGAAATGAAGTTATTGTAAACACATAGGTAAATCAGTTCTGTGAATGGCATGGAGTGGTCTGGGACATTGATCCATTTAAAATTAAGTTAATGTTAATATGTAGTTTTTTCCCCTTGCACCTCTTTTCACTTCCATGTTGTGCCATAATGCATCCACTGTTTTATGTAATATTTTCAACTGTGAAAAAGTATTTCTTTTAGTACCTATTCTGTCTATTTGTAGGTAGATCCTTCTTTCCGTTCCATGATGGCTATTCAGCAGGAATATCATTCTCCATCATTCTTGAACATTCAGAGTGATGTATCAAAAAAGGCCGATGAATCACAACAGGTGAAAAGGGAAGAACCATTTAAATGGTCAAAACTTCCTGGACAGGTGAGAGTTCGCAAATCTTTATGCATAAGTATACATGATGTAACAATGATTGACAGGTGGTATAATGTTTCATGGATTTAGTCTATGTTAAGAACACAATAATTGTGCTTTTAAAAAAAACTGTGATTGGAAGCAGGTATTCTCTAAAGCTTTTAATTTGTGTACTATATCCTAAATGAACCTATAGCATTACAGAGGTGTACCTCTGGCTAGGAGTTAAATGATCTGGTATAGGAAAGCTAACTAGATAGTTCTTAAGTGAACTGTATCTAAATTAGGCCTGACCAGAGTCATCCAGAACAATATGTATAAATATAAACATTTTACCTGCAAGTATTACGCAAGCCTTTTGAAAGGACTGGAAATGTTTCTAGGATATAATCTAATTCTAATTACCTGCTATTTAAGTTCAAATGTAGGAACATATGGATGGTTTTATTTGCACCCCCTCTCCAGTGTTCATGAAAAATGGCTACTGCTTTTGATTTCCATGTTATTTGGGGACATTTTGTACTCAACTTATCTGGTCACCTAGATCTGTGCCATGATAACATTAAGACTAGTATACTGTAATGCACTTTACATGGGTCTGCCTTTGAAGACACCTAGGAGACTCTAGTTGGTACAGAATGCTGTAGCTCAATTGTCAACAGGAGCTAGGTGGAGCGTGCATGTTCCCATTCTACAGTCTCTGTTGGCTGCCTATCAGTTCATGGTATTGGTTACAGTATGCAAAGCTCTACATGCCGTTGGACCCTCATATGTGTAAGATCGCCTCTCTTCCTGTGTTTCATGATGGCAGCTTCTCTCATCTGTTCAAAACCTATTGCAGGTTGCACCCTGCAAATGGTCAAGATCAGCACCCATCCATATACATGCATTTTCTTTTGTAGCATCCATCTTGTGGAATAGCCTGCCTGAGGAAATCAGGAAGGCTCCCACACTTCTGTCATCCTGCAAACTGTGTAAAACAGAATTGTTCAGGAGGGCATTTCTATAAAGGTATCAGACTATAATATAACAGAATGGTTTAGAAAGGTGAGGAGCTGCGGTGACTCAAGTGGTTAAGACGCCAAACTGCAGGCTGTGGAAAGTCAGTAGTTCAGAAGTTGGAGACCTGGGTGCCGCATAATGGAGTGAGCTCCCGTCTCTGGCCCCAGCTCCTGCCGACCTAGCAGTTTGAAGGCAAGAAATTGCAAGTAGATAAATAGGTACCACTTCGGTGGGAAGGTAACAGCGTTCCGTGTGCCTTGGTGTTTAGTCATGCCGGCCACATGACCACGGAAACGTCTTCGGACAGCGTTGGCTCTTCAGCTTTGAAACAGAGATGAGTACTGCAACCCTAGAGTCAGATTTGACTGACTTTCAAGCAAGGGAACCTTTACCTTTTACCTTTAGAAAGGTGCTTATGAATGAGGACTATGCCACTATGAATTAGGATGTATATCGGTTTGCTGCTTGAATTATCATGCTGTCACACCATTATTTTCTGTTGATGTTTTACAATTTTTCCATATTGTGTCCAATGAAGTAATGCCATTTTTGTACTGTGTCTGAATGAATCATATCTAATACTCTATGCTTGTATCAGATTTCTGCAATTCTAGTCCTAGTATGTCGTTTGTTAGATGTTTCTTTCTAATCAATTGTATTGGTTTGCATTGTATAATCTACCTTAAGTATCTGTGAGAAAGATGGACTTTGCACATAGTTAAATAAACAGTTAAATCAGGGCTAGTAGTAGAATAAACATGAATTCAGCTGTGAAATGTGTGCTTCAAATACAGAAAATTGCTTAACAGCAAACAAAATAATACTAATTAAAAAACAGAGCATACAGCAGAATGTCCAAAATGTTCCCTAGTCCACTGGGGCCTGCTTATGTTGCTTTCCCCTCAACATTTTACTGGGGAATTAGAAGCTGGCTATGAGCTTGCTCACTTATTCTTTTCTCCTCTGCTACAGAGTTTTTAGTATATGGAGAAAGTGATGAGTGGTTCAGATTATCCTGCCTTGTGGAACCTACTTGTAGGGTCAGGGAGATCCTGCCCTTAAATAATTTTAGATTCTTATTATCTTTTAACATTGGTAAAGGAGTGAGGGCAGAAACATGCAAACCTGAGTCCTGCTCCTGATTTCATCCCAGATAGAATCCCAAAGAAAAAGAAACATGTGGTCAGGCATACTAGATTTTCCCATTTGTTTGATATATTATGTGTATTGTGCAGATAATGGTTTTGTTTGGTAATGCAGGTTTGTCGAATACCAAACAAGCATCTGTTTTCTCTGCGAGCAGGCGATTCAGGATGTTTCTGTATTCGCTTCTCTGAGGATGGCCGAACACTAGCAGCAGCTTGTGCAGGAAGAGATGGGTATCCTGTTATTTGTAAGTTGGCGACACATGGGTATGTTTCAGTTTAAGGCAGAGCCACAAAGGAAGCATTTTCCCCTCCAGTTTTTTTACTTTCAAAAACTTGCATTAAGATTTGCATTTTGCTGCATGGTGATGATGGTCAGGATCCAGACAGCCATGCATATAACAGTGCATGTGCCTGGGATTCTCCAGTGTTCACCTTCTTACTACATGGCCTTGAGCCATATGAAAGAGCTCCCTCTAATTTGGGGTACTCTCTGGAATGCCTGAGATACAGTGCAGTGTGTGAGGTTGCTGCTGGATGGAAATCGGAGACCCCTTTCCCCAGTGTGTGAGCTGGAGTGTCTTCCACTTACTCATGAGACTGCTCGGATTTGGACATTTGAAAGACTTAATAATTTTCTGTAACTTATTTGTTGGCAGAAGCTTTTAAGATTGAGCAGCCATACAGAAGTCAGTGAGCCTAAGGCCTTTTATCTGCGGTTCTGCTCAGTCTCCCTCCTTTTTCAGAGGTAGAAAGGTTGGCCATGAAGAGCAGAGCCTTTCTTTTGTGGTACTTCAGCCTTGGAATGCTCTCTTCTTGGAAGCTCACTTTGTGCTGGATTTCCAGTACTTGGTGAAGATGGATGTATTCTCCCATACTTCAAAATGAGGATTGCTCTCTTTCATGTGTCAGTGTCTCCTCCCTCTAGTTTGATTATTTATTACTTTAGATTTTTAAAATTTCTGCTGGATAATTGCTGGGTTTTGCTCTTTTAATGCTAAGTGATATGAGATGTTCCGGGAGAAAGATTTGCCCCCAAATTAAGCATAAATGGGGAGTTGGAATCACACACACAAACCCACACAGGTGTTCCCCCCCCCCGAATAAGATGGTATGCTTGTATTTTTCTGTGATGGCTCATGTCACCATAAAATATAACATATGTGATCAGATATTTGATCGAAGAATGTTCAGGTATGAGGCTTTCCTGCAGAAGAGTATTTGGCTGCTGAGGAACACACAGGCTCCTTCACGTCTGAGGGAGTTTGGCTGCTTCTGAGAGGTGCATGGGCTCTTCTCACCATGTCAAATTTTATTGACAGGAAGACAAATTAAACAGCAGGCTGACCTTTTTCATTTCTTCCAGTCTAATACAAGTGGTTGTTTGGACAAGTATGAGTAACTGAATCCTTCCCCTTCACCAGTGTCCCCAAATTTTTGAATGTTTATCTAGTGTTGTATGTCATATGGAAATGACGCACTCCTTTCTTAGACAGCTTACGATCTAAGCCAGGTGAGCTACAGGTGAAGACAGATAAAATATTTTACAGTAGCAGCACTGATTTGGAAGTGCCCTTGCTTTAATTTCTCTCCAGGATGATACACTGAAAATACCAGTTTTGCATACAGTTGTGTGACTGAACAACAACAACATCATGCATTCAGCATTTCTGAGCCGAATTAATACCCATATCATGATTCAGACATTAGTTAAGCCAAATCAGATTTTCTGATCTGATTCAGTTTACCAATAAGAGAATCCCAAATTAATTCAGGAATCCCAGATTTTTCGGCTTCATTATATCCTGTGAGGCCATTATAGTCAATGGCAAATCTCCTAGGGCATATTCAGGAGGCTGTGGGGCTGGGGTTTGAGGTAGAGGCACCAAATTTGCATGTAGCTGCTGGAGCCTCTCCCCAAAAGAACTCCCAAGTTTCAACAAGATTGAACAAGGGGGTCCAATTCTATGGGCACTCAAAAAGGGTGCCCCCATCCTCCATTGTTTCCAGTGGGGGAAAAATAGCAAGGCAATACAAGCCCAGCAGAATGTCCCAGAGAATCTCTGCAATTGAAAGTGAAGTCTGTGGGGGGCATGTTTGCAAGGTCCACAGTAAAACCAGTGCAATGTGCCCAGCAGAACCAGTTCCACTGTGGCAGTGCTAAACCCAACAGGACTAAAGTCGGATCTGAGAATCTCTGAAGTAAGATGAAGTAAGAATCTAAGCAAGTGCCCAGCAGCAGCACCCTGTGACATTGTGGCAAATACTAGCTCAATATGATTTATGTCAGGCACAGAATCACAATCCAAGCAAGGGGGAGGGAGGTTGCAGGACAGCAGAAACAGTGCAGTAGTGGCTGCACAGCAGCAAAACCCAGTGCCATTGTGGCAAATGGCAGCTCAACATTACTGGGCTTTTGTGTATTGGGCTGGCCTTGGTTCAGACGGGCTAGCAAAAGTGCCTGCCCACTTGGCACTTTTGAGTGTTCTGCTGGGCTTCTATTGCCATTTCTGTCCCCACCCCCCAAATTAAAACCCTGCTGGGATTCTCTGATGTGACATTGGTTAGTTCTGTTGCTGCCACAATCCCTAATTTAAAAGATTAATGCACATACATCATACTCACCAGCCAGTGGATAGAAGTAGACACTTCCATGTATGTCTTAAATAATTAACTTACCTCAACTGTCTGAAAACACAAGCCAATGGAATTCAACTGTTCAAGTGATTTGACTTTGGGACAATATCTAACTTTATCACTGATATTACTGCAAATATCAATTGTATCAACTTATACACCATGAAGAGTTTAATTTTGGTAGAAACATACTCTTCAAATTCTTTATGAAAGCAAATAATTTCCTTTGCTTTCTTTAATATTAATAATTGCACAGTTGTACGTATGCCTAAACTTTCCCCCCATTTTGTGTTTTGATTAGTGTATGAAATTCCTTCAGGACAATACTTGAGGGAGTTTTATGGGCATTTGAACATTATTTATGATCTTTGCTGGTCAAAAGATAGTCAGCATCTCCTTACTGCATCCTCAGATGGCACTGCAAGGTCAGTATTAACTGAGTTTGGCACTTAAATTTTTTACATACAGAATACGTTTCTGTGTAATTGCCTCTTTTTGTTCTTGTTGTGTTACATAATTTAGCCACGTGTTTTAGTAATATTTGCTTCGTTTGTTTGCTCTGTCTTGAAGATTAAAACAGTGCTATAGCCTTTGCAAAACTAAATAAGAATGGGATAATAGATACGTGCAAATGCTAAGGGAAAAGAACCTGACCATAAGAAAATACTTTGTGCTGTATTAATAAAAAGGTTCATGAAAAAAATGATGGTAAATCTGATAATATAAATCCAGGTCCTAATGCTCTTGTGACTAACTAGGGAAGCTGTTTAGAGCAAATTGCTCCATTTTTTAAACAGCTGATTGATTTCTGCTTGGTTACCAATCCCAGTTTGAGGTACTTGTTTCAGCCTTGGAAGTTCTGAATAGTCTAGGACCAGGGTGTCTTATGGCCTGCCTGCTCACATATGAAGACTACCTGCAGCTCTGCATTGTGTGGCCTCACCTTCTGACAACAATGAGACATGGCTTTCTCTGTGGCAGAGTCAAAGTTGTGGAATACCATCATGAGGGAGTCCTATATGGTGTCTTCAGGGACGTAATTCAGGAAATAGGTGAAGACTGTTTTCGTTTTAGTGTGACTTGGGTTTGGCTTATTTCTATTTCAGACTGAAACCAGTGCTTTTTGAGACATCTTTTTCTCTAATCATTATATGGTTTTATTGTTTAGATGTCATACTGTATGATATCATATTGTAAGACACGTTAAGTGAAACTGATAGAATATGAATATTTGAAATAATATGTTAATAAAAAGATTTGATGTGGATCTCACAGTCATAGATTCAAACTATTTTACAAATGACAAATTCTGTTTTTGCAGCCAGTGAGATGCTGACTACCTGTCCCATGCTTTATTATGGTGTTCCAGTCAAATAATATGATTTAAAAGTGCATGTTATTTAACATGTTTATGGGCGGGGGGAGAGATCCACAAATCTGGTCCATTTGTGTGAGCTCTAAGAGCAAGAGACTGGCTGAGAATATGTAAAATGGTACTTGTAACAACTTTTGTTTTCTTGGTATGTGCCATAACAAGCTGATGCAGTTTATACCCTATCCTGGCTGTAGCCATTGATTAATGCTGTTTCAAAGTTTGGTTGAGGGGAAGTAAGTCCTGTATTATAGAGGACTACACTTCCTGTGATGCTCCTCACATACTTGAACAAACATTAAGAATGTGGGGTTCACTTATAAAATTGCCAAGAAGTGACTAGCTGGAGTGTCTACTCTGAACACAGCCACTGATAGGGAATAGTTCAAGCCTATCAGTCAGAAAGGATCCTGCTTTTCCCTCCACTCCAGCTAACAGGTTTATTGCAGCCCTTTATTGGAAGTGAATCTGTTTGGTTGAAAGAGCTTTATTTTAAATATTGGATTGGATCCCTTCCTGCAAGAGCATCTACTTTTGAGTGTGCTACTTCTCATAGCAGAGTGAGGTGTTTAGAAGTAATCTTGCTGTTCTTTGAACATTTAAACATAACACTTGTATATTCCAGGAGGAGGAGGAATAAGGAAGGGATAATGTGTCCCTTCTGTTGTGAAAGGTACAAACACACCCTGAGTGCATATAGGTATATGGAAGCTGTGTTGTTGTTCAGTCGCACAGTCGAGTCCGACTCTTCGCGACTCCATGGACCAGATTATGCCAGGCCCTCCTGTCTTCTGCTGTCCGCTGAAGTTTGCTCAATTTCATGTTCGTTGCATCGATGACACTGTCTAACCATCTCATCCTTTGCCGTCCCCTTCTTCTTTGACCTTCAATCTTTCCCAGCATCAGGGTCTTCTCCAGTGAGTGCTCCCTTCTCATTTGGTGGCCAAAGTATTTGAGCTTCAGGATCTGGCCTTCCAGGGAACAGTCAGGGTTGATTTCTTTTAGGATTGAATGATTTGATCTCCTTGCAGTCCAACGGACTCTCAAGAGTCTTCTCCAGCACCATAGTTCAAAAGAATCTATTCTTCGACGCTCGGCCTTCCTTATAGTCCAACTCTCGCAGCCATACATTGCTACGGGGAATACCATTGCTTTGACCATGCAGACTTTTGTTGGCAGGGTGATGCCTCTGCTTTTTATCATGCTGTTTAGGTTTGCCATCGCTTTCCTCCCAAGCTGTGTACCTACACTTTAAAACAATGTATATGCCTATTTTAAAATATTAATATTTTAATGTACCTTTTGTATTTATTGCCTAACTATTGTGTCCTTCTAGAATGTGGAAAATTGAAGCCCAGGCTACATCTGCTGTGAAGGTTTTCCCTCATCCTTCATTTGTCTACACAGCTAAGTTCCACCCAGTAGCTGATTATATTGTTGTGACAGGATGTTATGACTCTATGATTAGGGTTTGGAATGCAAAAGTGAACGAAATTCATGGTCAGCTTCTGCAAGAATTTGATGGTCACAGAAGTTTTATCAATACATTGTGTTTTGATAAAGAAGGTAGGTGTCATACTGCATTTTCTTATGCATCCTTGCAGTGAAATTGTCAGTTATGTTGTTCATGTAAGATATAGAACTGAAGATGAGAATCCTGATAGTTTTGTTCACAGTCCTTTTATTGAGAAATACCTTATAATTTAAAACAATCATAAAGAGTCCTTGTGTTTCAGTAGCTGTAATTATGCTTGGAGGAAAAGTTATATTGCCCAGTAGAACTTACCTCACAGATCTTACCCACTCAATGCTAGTGCTCTTTGCAGAAAATCAATCCACAGTGCCTTGTTAAGGGATAAATGAAAGTGCATTTTTTGGGTATAAAATTATTTATCTGGTTGTTTATTTAAAGTGTATATATGCCACCGCTTCAGAGATTTGCTTGTGGCTCACAACAGAAAAGAAAATCATAAAACATAGCTCATTAAAATGAAGTGCTATTAAAAAACAGACAACCCCCCCCAGAAGCAATTAAAGGGTCCCCAACCTTTTTGAGTCTGTGGGTACCTTTGGCATTTTGAGAGAGAATGATGAGTGCCACCCCAAAATGACTGCCACAGGAAGTGGAGCCAAACGCAAAATGGCTGCCCCAGGAGGTGGAGCCAAATGGAATGACTTGCACCTCCTGGGAAGAAGGGGGAATGAAATCACACACTGTCTAAAGAAAGCCCAGGTGTTTACCAGCCCTCCTGATCCTACAGTGGCCAATACTTTTGTTTGAAAGAGGGTGGTCAATAGCAAATCCAGCCTTGCCGTGGCCCCACCCACTTTCTGAAGATCTCTGTGGGCCCCAAGGGAACTATTGTTAGATGCCATAGTGCCCACAGGTGCCACGTTGGGGAATCCTGGCCTAGAGCATAAACTTTTTGGCAGCCCAAGTGATTATCATAACTGTCTTCAGGCTAGAACCCTTGGTTTTGGTTTCATAATCAAGTGAAAAAATAGACCCCAAATTAAAAGCAAAGTTTAAAAAAATGTTTTAGTCTGGCACTTAAAAGAGAGTAAGATAGGTGCCAGGTAAGCCTTATGGGGAAGGACAGTCTACAGATGAGGTGCCACACCTGGAAAAGCTCTGTCTCTGGTCAGTACCTGCCTCACCTCTGCAGACTGTGGAACAGAGAGCTGAGGTTGTGAGGAGGCTTGTAGTGGGCTTTATAGGACAGGAGAAGGTGGTCCTTGAAGTATCTTGACCCCAAACCATTTAGGAGTTTATTGCTCAAAATAAATTATTGTGAAAGTCATTAACAAGACCTGAAACTGGATAGAAGACATTAGCAGTTTAGTCCTAAAAAGGATTATTTTAAGGCTGTTGACTTTAATGAAATTAGAAGAGTGTAACTTTGCTCAATAGTACTGCAGTATTGGTGTGCAAAAACAATTTTGGAAATTGTTAGAGTGAAGATATTAGCTAAAACTGTGAGGCTTGATTATACTTGATAATTTTTTCCGCAGTCACATTCATGTTGTCCCCCGGTAAATAAGTAAATTGTATACATTTGGGAATTCGTAGTTTACAAATTTGCTGCTAGAAATATTGAAGTAGCATCTGCGTACCCTTGGCATACCCTTAAAGAGAAGTTTCTTGACATTTTTCATGGTGTTCATATGCTTCTCTTAACCTTTCTTCTCTTACATGCAGAGCTTAACTAAAAACTTCCTGGTTCATCTTGACATCCAAATGCATGCGCCTGGGGCAAACTGGGGTTTGTTCACCTCCTCCTCCAGCTGAGATTCTAAACTGGGATTAAGCTGAGGTATAGAATCTGAGTTTGGGGCCTAGGTGACAAACTCCAGTTTCTTGGGTTGTCTATTTTCAGACATCATAATGACTTGAACCTTGATCAGATTAGAAAGTTTTCAGTCAAGTGCAACATGCTAGAAGAGGGGGGAGGTATGAGTGGAGTATGTAAGCACAGAAAACATGCTGTGTTTCTGCCCACTGTTGGCAAACAAATTTCTGTTCATTGTGATGTATACAGCTAAATCCAAAATTACTAGTTTATCATACTAAATTCATCAGTTATTATTTTCTAGGACTACACATGTTCTCTGGAGATAGTACAGGGCTGATAATCATCTGGAATACTATTGTTAAAGGAAGTTCTCAATCATCGATCCAGGACTGGGGGATTGATAAGGTATATATTGAAATTAAATTAGCAAAGTAACTATTATGTAAGCCATATTACCGATATTTTGCCCATTTGTATCTTCTATACGTATTTGATTTTACTTAGAATTTTTCATGTCAAAACATCTTCCAGTGTTAGAGTAGTGTAGTGGGTTAGTGTTGGGCTAGGATCTGGGAAATGAGAGCTGTCCATGAAACATGATGGGTGAACCTGGGATAGCCACTGTCTTATAGCCTAATGTACTTCACAAGGTTTGTGTGAGGATAAAGTGAGGGGAAGGAGAACCTCTGAGATTCTTGTAGGAAGGGAAGGATAAAGATGTACTAGATATACAGCTAGATACCTGTTCATACATCCAAGATTCATGTTTTTCTAGTAACCTGAGATAAAGGTCTGTCGTCCAAGAATGAAATGCTTGCTTTAAAAATGGCTTCATTTTTCTATATGGTATTTACCTTCTTTCCTTTCTCTCTCTTTCTCTGTCTCTGGAATGTCTTAAGTATAAAAAATCTACTTTATAATCTACTCTTACACCAGATACATTGACTGCAACCAAGAGAAGAATAATTGTTTTCGGTCCTACTGTTACCAATTTCTCTGAATTCACTATATTTAGTAGTAGGAAGGGGATGGTATAGGCTAGAGCCCTTAATGTATATAGGAAACAACTGTTGGATTTGCCCAATTTATAATACAGAAGGGATTGCTCTTTCCTTGAAAGATCAGGAGTAGGACATGGGTATTTTAGATGTCAGGGTGGTCTGTGTACAGAGATGCATTTTATCAGTTAGTTACATATAATTATGGTGAAGACCTGTAGAAGTGTGCTTTGACTGTGGAAGTCTCTTCCCTGGATCTGTCCACATTCCCTTCTGTCTTTAGGAGTAGGGAAAAATGTCAGAACTCTGTCCTGTTGCAAATGGAACATGCATTTTAAGATACTGATTTTTAAAAAATGTTTTATAATTTTCTTGAGTTTATTCTTGGTTTGATGTGCTTTGAATTGAATTGTAAGCAGCTTTGAGTAGAAAGGTGATCTATATGCTTTAAAATGAATAAAATAAGTGGAATGTACCTTATGGCATTTATGTTTTCACTAGCTCTTTTATCTTTATAGGAAATACAAGAAGATGATATTAAAGGGACCCCGGTCAACCATTTGGAGGTACATCCAAATGGAAGGCGTTTATTGATCCATGCCAGAGACAGCACTGTGAGAATTATGGATCTTCGAATGTAAGCACTCCAAAACATGTTGACATTCAGAGTTCCATTTTTAAGACTAATTTACTATTTAGCTATGATATGTATTATTTTTCTTTTCTATTTAACATGCACACACTTTTAAAAGCTTAAATTGCTGTATCATTCCTGGGCAGTGGAAGAAATGTCTTCTTGGACCTCGAGAGCCAATTTGATGTAGTGGTTATGAGTGTGGACTCTAATCTGGGAGAACCAGGTTTGATTCTCCACTCCTCCACATGCAGCTGCTGGTGTGACCTTGGGTCAGTCTTAAGTTATTTCAGAGCTGTTCTCTCAAGAGCTGTCCTCGAGAGAGCTCTCTCAGCCCCACCTAGCTCACAAGGTATCTGTTGTGGGGAAGGGAAGGGAAAGGAGATTGTAAACTGCACTGAGACTCCTTTGGGTAGTGGAAGGGTGGGGTATAAATCCAATCTCCTCCTCCTCTTCTGTTGGATGCCCCTACGCTGTAGTCACAAAAGAGAGTCAGTTTGGATGCTTTCACTGAGGAAGGAGGGGGCTTCCAACTAACATTGTAACCTTGAACAGAGTTATAACTTTCTAAGCCCATTGACTTCAGTGGACTTACAAGGGTATAACTCTGTTTAGGATTTCATTGTAAGACTATTATGAGCTGTTGGGAAGAGTTATCACTGGCTCTTCCTTCTTGGAGGAGTTTGAGCCAACAATTTTGTTGGCTAACTTTTTGAAGTTGCAAGAACCTTCCCTTTTCCCATTTTAGCTAGAGAAAATTGAATGACAACTGAACTAGGGCTGTGGCTCAGTGGTAGAGCATCTGCATTGCATGCAAAAGGGCTCAGGTTCTATCCATTGCCAGAAAACCGCTTCTGCCTTTCCTGCCAGGAGGTGCTCCTAAGCTACATGCCAAGGAGCTGGACTCAGGCAGAAATGGACATGTACTTCATGGGCTACTGGCGAAAAGCCAAAGTGGCACTTTAGGAGAGTACTTCCACCTCTCCTGAAGGAGTGGGGTACCTGCAGCACCATTCCAGCTTCCTTTGCTACAGCAAAGGTGGGCCAGACAAGTTTGTTTTAAGGTTTAATTTAGCCTTATTTAGTCATATTCATCTGTTCTCTCAGGTAAATCTGTGTCATGCCTCCAAGGGAGGACCATCCTGAAGCACCAAGATGTTCCCCTGTCCTGGCATAGTAGTTTACAATAAGCTTTATAATTGAAATTTTTGGATGATGTGTCCAAAAAAGTTTTCAGAAATAGTTTTAAAGCAGTAGCTGTGCTTGGAAAATGTTTATTTATTTATGTATTCTTTTTAGTTTTGTCACAAAGAAATATATTGGTGCCACAAATTATCGTGAGAAAATTTGCAGTACCTTAACACCATGTGGAACATTTCTTTTTTCTGGAAGTGAAGATGGTATAGCATATGTCTGGAATCCAGAAACAGGTATGAGAGTTGATTATTTTATATCTTGGGAGATGAAATCTAGTATTTCCTTTAATGATTCTTTAAATATAACTTCAATGTCTAGATTTGGAGACAAGCAGATTCTGATTTGCACAAGCATTTGGGAATTTATATAAAACTCCAAAACATTCTTTCCCAGTGGTATCGTGCAGCTCATGGAGAGCCACATTTGTCTTCACCCCTGGACAGATGTCTCCATCCTCTGACAGAAGATGGCAACAGAAGACACCAAGTGAGAGTGTCTGGGGGGAAAGTCCCAGAGTTTTGTTATCATGACCCAGAAGTCTCTCTTCCGGTCCCCATCTGTCTAATCTCAGAAGGCAGGGCACCCAAAGCAAGGCCTCAGAAGATGAACACAGTGGTTGGATAGATTTGGGAGAGAGTAGGTGGTCCTCCAGGTATGCTGGTCCCAAGCTATATAGGGTTTTAAAGGTCAATACCTTATATTGAGTCTAAAGCAAATTGGGTGCAGACAGGCCAAGACCGGAGTGATATGGTCCTTACAGCCCACTCCAGTCAATATCCTGTTTACAGAATTCTGCATCTCCAAACTGACATCTTCAAACACTTTTCACAGGCAGCCCTGCACAGAGTGCATTGCAATAATCTAAACTAGATATAACCAAGGTATGACCCAAAGCAGCCAGATGATTTCTGCCCAGGAAAGATGAACCTATGAAAAAGGACTTCAGATTCCAAGTGGAAAGAATGCACTGAAATATCTTTGACCTGTTGAGGAAAGTAGGGCATGATTTGCCAAAGTCTAAGACCTGGGGCAAAGCTGTTACTTTTCCTGGAACATAATTAGAAGTACACTTCACTGTTATACTTAAAGAGATGTGTATTTGTTTTTCTCAATTAGATTCCAGAAAAAAATGTAGGTATCTTTTTTCTGGGTCTCAGAAGCAAAGCAGGGTCAGCCCTGGTTAGTATTTGGATGGAAATTTGCAATTACCATTAACCAAAAGAGCTATGTTAATTTCCTTTCCTGGCATGAGGCCTGCGTAGGAGGGAGGCTTGCTTACCCATTCTTCTGCTGGTTGCTGTTTCAAAGTGGGAACCACCTGCCAGCCACAAACCCCAACAGGCAAGGGCCTTGCCCACATTCCTGAATCATGGGGCAGGTGGCTTATTGGGGAATGGTGGTCAGAAGAGTCACAGGTACCATGTCAGAGAGCCACCTGTGGCTTCTAAGCCACCGAATATCACTGCTCTATTCTGTTCTGTGCATGAAGGGAGGAGAAGGATAAGAAGGAAAAGAGTGAGGGGAATATGCGAGCACGATCCTTGAGTTGTGATAATTCTTATCATGGCAAAACAGGAGTTTGTGTCTTAGCATAACATCTGACTGCAGCTTTTGAATTCTGTTCATGGTTCCCTATACCCACTGAGCCAAAGATCTACCCCTTTGAACTATGTTTGTACATAGTTATTGCTAATGTGTAATCATTTCTTTTGCTTTTCCTTTTTAAATCTTAGCACTATACATTTGTAGTATTTCATTATAGAGTTTATTCCTCTTGGCATGTCCTGTATGATATATTTTTCAAAAATTTTCACAGCTGTTCACAGAAAAAAACTGTTCATGCCATCATACTAGATTCTTGCTATTATTCTTGTCTTTCATTTGCCATAGAATATCTTGGATTTATTATTTTAAAATGAATGGTGCTTTTATAAAGGTGTCTTGTGCCCTAGAGATAGAGGGATAGTGTTTGAAGTCCTTCCCTTACTATTCTAATTTGTTCTTTAAGATTGGTTTAAGCTGTTTCCTGAAATCAAAGTAGCAATCGTTCCTTCTTAACTACACATGAACATTGGTAAGATGTTAGTAGTAGTATCATTGGAGAAATGTAAAATGTCAGCAACTTGCAAGATTAGTTTTTTCAATGAGTAGGAGTTTGCAATCACTGTGACTGCAAAAATTGCTGCAACTACTTCTGAATGTAGTGCAATACAGACTGATGTATGTTGCTACTGAGTAGGGAAAATGTAATTAATTTGCATTTGATTTGAGGTGAATTAATTGTATCTTCTCAAAGACATAACTTTTGTGTGTGTGTTTGTGTGTGTGTATGTAAAGTGCTGTCAGGTTGCAGCCAACTTATGATGACCCCGTAGGTTTTTCAAGGCAAGAGATGAGCAGAGGTTGTTTGCCAATGCCTTCCCCTGCATAGTGACCCCGGAATTCCTTCCATCCAAATACTAACCAGGGCTGACCCTGCTAAGCTTCCGATATGAGATCAGAGTAGCCTAAGCCATCCAGGTCAGTGCATATGATGGGTAAAGATTAGTAATGACTAAAGTGCTTTTCAGCACCTCTGCCACTGTTGGTGTGCATATGTTAAAAAGTCAGTACTGAATGTGCGGGTCTCTGATATGAGAAAAAACAGGCAGTTTTTAATGTCTTCATATTAGATTTATGAACTGATTGATGGCCAGGTAGAAAGATAGATGTGCAGTTGCATTTCAGCTTCCTGTGCTTTGTAAGGCACCTGTGATCTTGTCTTACATACAGCAGCAATGCCGTAACAGAATTAAAACCTTGTTGAATGTATGTTTCTCCAATTATATAGTTTAAAAAGTAAACTTTAATTAGAAGTGCTGCACAAATTACACAGGAGTAAAATTATGGACTACTAAAATGCTGGTATTTGAGTATTTACTAGAGCAATGCAGAAATGGAATTAACATCTAGAGTGTGAAGCATGTACTTTATTGAAACTAGCATCAGAAATGGAAAGAGAAAAGTACTTTGAACAATTCCAGGTGTTATGTTAAAAACAAGCTGCTTCAACCAGGTGCTATATTGCATATATGCCTTTTCTCACACATTGTGCAAAAAAAGTTTTCATGCTCTTGAGGTGGATATGCTGTGTGATTGAACCCAGGGGCCTTATGTATACCAAACATGCGTTCTACTACTGAGACATGGGGGCCTCCTCAGTACCTTTATTAATATAGTTCTTCTGTACACTGACAAATATTTAATGAATATATGTTTGAATTATTCCTCTCCACTTCTCTGGTCAAGTTCTTTAATTTTTCTTTTAATGTTAAAACATTTATACCTTGTGTTTCCTGTTGGCTCAAGTTAGCATCAAGTTAACTAAAAAAAAATTTAAAAATTGCATTTGACAACTTTAGATGCATTTGTTGGTCATAGGAACCTTTTGGCCTACAAAATGGCCATGCTGATGGTGAAAAGTATAAAGTGTTGTCATGGCTTCTTTCCTTTTATAGGTGATCAGGTAGCAATGTATTCTGACCTTTCCTTCTCATCTCCCCTTCGTGATGTTGCCTTTCATCCACACGAGCATATGGTGTCATTTTGTGCCTTTGGTCAAAACCACCCAATACTTGTGTACATTTATGATTACAAAGGTAATGTAAGAACACTTTATGCCTCTATAGTGTAATGTAAATACATAATGAAGGCTCTTTGACCTATATTAAGAAGCTAACTTCATAACACTTCCTTTCCGCAGCAAAATAACAAGCAGCAATCCTTGAATGTTATTTTCTTTCTGCCCTCAGACATCGTCCTTCACTTGCGGCTGAGTCTGTGACCATTTCACTTGCAGAAGATTAATAGTGATATCCTAAGCAGAGTTACACCCTCTTCTAAGTACATGGAAGTTAAAGGGCTCGGAAGGGTGTCACTCTGCTTAGGATGGCACTGTCACTTCACATTATGAGACTCTGCTTGACATCCCAGTCAGCTTTAACTCTGAAACTGTGGTTAAATTTTTTTTGACCTATCAGTTAACAGTGTAATTTGGCTGCTAGTCTTGTGTGTGTAGTTTACTAAGCAGAACCTAGTGGTCAGAATAGTGGTTTTGCTAAAGGTATTTCCTTTTTTTTTTTTTTTCTTTGGCCCCCCGAAGGGGATTTTTTATTGCATTTTCTAATGACTACATGCTAAAAACTACAAAGAAAAAATAGGGAAGGGGAACTACACTCTATAGGAGAAAGAAAAGAAAACCCTCTGAAAACCCTCTAAAAACCCAAGTGGCGGTGATCATACAAACATTTTGCATAATAGCTTTCCCCCTTAAATGCAAATTGACTTTCACCAAAAATGATCATCTAGCTAATAAAACATTTCGATATTTCAGCAACAATTTCAGGTTCATAAAAGAGGAGTGAATTCCGATAAACATATTTTACGCACTCTAGAGAACATTAACAGTCTACTTTTTCCCTTTTTTCTCAAATTATAGCCTGTTTTGGGGCCTGCTGCCCCCAATTTAGAGTCTGAGTCCTCATCAGAAGAGCCAGTCTCCCCTTCTTCCTCGCTCTCCTTGGCTCCACTGGGGACTCCTTCTCCCTCTCCTGATGGTCAACTGTGTTGATGCAGAAACTCGCTAGCCTTTTCAACAGAGTCTATCCTTTCTTTGCCATTTGCATATCTAAAGATTAGTCCCTCAGGTACTAACCATCTGTAGGAAACGTTGTGACTTTGTAGGAATAACACCAGGTCTCTGTATTTCCTTCTCTTCCTTATCTCAAATGGAATGTCTTTCACCTTCAAGGTAACCCCGTTAGTCGCTTTCAGTAGTTGATCTCTCACTTTCCTTCGGGAGAATCTTATTGTAACTTCCCTGGACAGATTATTCTTTCTGATAAATTCTGAGTACGATCTAAAGACCGTATCTATTTTGCTTTGGAGTTGATCCAACATTATCTCTGCTACAGGAGCCAACAAATTGCCCACAATCTGCCTCAGATTCTCCCCTTTCTCCTCTTTGATACCTTGAAGTCTCAGGACATAGCTTTCCCTTTCCATTTGCAGCTGTAATATGCGAGACTCTTCGATTTGACACTTTTTTCCCAACGCCTGCAGTTTTTTATTCACCTTTTTTGAGTTGGAACCAATCTCTTTAAGCTCCTGCTCTGCTTTTTTGATTTCTGTGTGTTCAAAGCCGTTTGCGCTTGTTGTGCGCCAAGCTTATTATCGATAGCTGTAAGTTTCTTGAGCAGAAGGCGAAGCGCCTCCGATAGCAACTCTTTGGAGTTCCACAGTTGAGTCCTGTCTAGGCACAGAACTTGAAGGGCTGGAACTTCCGGAAGGAAGCTTAACTTTCACTAGTTTATCCTTAGAGACTTCGGCGGCGCCATGTTTGAGAATTGTTTACTTTGTCAAAGTCTCTGGAAACTCTTATACGATACGGTAATTTCTCACTGCCTCTTTATCTCCACTCAACCGCTTTTTGCTGCCCCCCCTTCTGGCTTTAAAGTCGCTTGTAAACACTTCTTATAGGGGGAAGTCCCCTCCCCCTCGTTTTCTTTAAGGGGAACACGTTATTTGCAGGTGATTCTCCCTTATACTTTGACTCACATTCTTAGCGATTGTCCTTTTGCACTCAAAATCACTTGATCAACATACGCTTGCTCCGGTTTGCTGATCCTGCTCCCATTTGGGACGCTCTATGTGGGCCTGTCAGGACTTGGAGGAGCCCACCCTCACCAGCTAGTCGTGCCGCGAGGAGGGCTCTTCAGCACCCCATGGCTGGGAGTCCAACCCAAGGACTCCTGGGGTGGCACGGACAATTGCGCCCCCACCCAGCCATAGGCGCTGGCAGGCTTTTCCCGGAGCCCTGGGAGAAAGTGACTACCATGGTGATTGCCAAGACTGGAAACTCCCCAAAGGTATTTCCTTACCTGCTATGTTTAAATTTTCTCTACAAACATTGCAAGATTAAGCCTGCAGTCCTTGCAGATGACACCCACCTTGTTAATTGTTTCAGAAATAATGCTATAAAGCAGATTTAGGGACTTGAGTGCCAATAAAATACCAGAACAGCTCTAGCTGCTCCTTGATAATAGCAGAGAAAGGCTAAAAGAGATTATTGTCTCTTTCCCAGCAGCCTCTAGTGGTAGACAGGTGTTACTACAGTGAAAACATAGCAAGTACATTCTGAGTTTATCATCCTGAATTTGTAGGAACAGGTCCATCCGCATTAACACGAATTTAAAGATGTTCATGCAGACTTTTGTCCCAGTGTACCCTACCCTGTGCAATGATATAAAGAAAGTGGTTTGCACTGCTGGCATGGGAAGGGAAAGGAGAAACACAGTCCTGTAAACCTCATAATTCCTTGATAAAGGGCAGGGGAAGGAGAATTCAGTCATGCTGTTAGCTGCATTGCTTGCAGTGGCAATGTGAGAAATTATTGGTTTGTTTTTGGTATAGATGTGCCATAAGAACATAAGAGAAGGCAATGTTGGATCAGGCCAATGGCCCATCTAGTCCAACACTCTGTCACACAGTAGCCAAAAAAACCAGGTGCCATCAGGAGGTCCACCAGTGGGGCCAGGACACTAGAAGCCTTCCCACTGTTTTCCCCCCCAAGCACCAAGAATACAGTGCATCACTTGCCCCAGACTGAGGGTTCCTATCTGTACCTTGTGGCTAATAGCCACTGATGGACCTCTGCTCCATATGCTTATCTAATTCCCTCTTGAAGCTGTCCATGCTTGTAGCCGCCACCACCTCCTGTGGCAGTGAATTCCATGTGTTAATCACTTTTTGGGTGAAGAAGTACTTTCTTTTATCTGTTCTAACCTGACTGCTCAGCAATTCCATTGAGTGCCCACGAGTTCTTATATTGTGTGAAAGGGAGAAAAGTACTTCTTTCTCTACCTGCTGTATCCCATGCATAATCTTGTAAACTTCGATCATGTCATCCCTCAGCCATTGTTTCTCCAAGCTGAAGAGCCCCAAGCGTTTTAACCTTTCTTCATAGGGAAAGTCCTTCTGGAGACACTGTTGGAAAGTGAAATGGATACACTAAGCTTCAGCTGTTAGAATTAGTCACAAACTGTTTATCCATAGGACTCTCACTTTTTCTAATTTAGGGTATGACCCATTTTCATCTAAGAAATTGACTGTTATTTCTGACATACCAGAAGGTTTTGGGAGGGAAATATGAAAGTGCTTCATTGGCAGGCTGACGTTTCAAATTGTTGTTCTTCCTAAACATCTATCTGCAAGGCCAGCTCTCCCTGTATACTCCAGGGTGGCAGTTCTGTTCCTCTGATCAAGGACAGTATCGACTTTTAAGTGGAGTCAGTCATCATTTGCCTGGACCAGCACTTTTTCTGCAGTGGCCGCTGCATTATAGGGTAGCCTTCCTGAATGCTTTGGGAACCCTGCATATTGTTAGCATTCCAGTGCCATTGTAAAGCAGTTATTCTAGAAGGGCCTTCTCACTGGGTGGGTAATTTCTTTAAAGGCTAAGAGTAGTCATATAATGAATGCTCTCCAGCCATTTGAATCTGTTTTAGTTGGTTGTATATGTAGACTCTAAGTATTGTTTGATCTATTTGGAGAGCTATTTTACTGTGATATTAAAAATTTTGCCTTGAATTCCGTTTTTAGGAGAAAGGTGGTTTTGAAATACCTGAAATAAAGAAGTGAAATTCAGTTCCATAACTATGAAAATAGTCTAGACACGAGCTTTGTGTGGTGTGTTATTGTACTTGGATATTGGAACTCCGGATTCAAATACTTGCTCAGTCATGCAGTACCAAGTGGCTTTGACTGTCTTATTCACTTGTACCCTGCCTGTCTCCCCAGTGGTGACCCAAAGCAGCTTACATTGTACTACGTTCCTCCATTTTATCCTCACAACAACCCTGCGTGAGGTAGGTTAGGTTGAAAGAAAATGACTGGCCCAAGGTCACCCAGCGAGCTTCCCTGGCATGAATGGGGATTTGAACCCAGGTCTCCCCCATACTAGTCTGGCACTCTATTTTTTATCCAGTGTGGTGTAGTGGTTAAGAGTGCTGCATCAGTAGCTGGCAGACCGGGATTTGAATCCTCACTTGTGCCATAAAAGCTCGTTTGGTGACCTTGGGCCAGGCTCTCAGCCTAACCAACCTCACAGGGTTGTTGTGAGGGTAAAATGGAGGAGAGGAGAATGCTGTAAGTCATTTTAGGACCCCATTGGGAAGAAAGGCAGAGAACAAATGAATGAATGAATTAAATAAATAATTCTAGCCTACTTTGAAAGTTTATAAATTGAAATCAATATCTTTAGATGAAGAGCAGGACAAAACACAAATCTCTGTGGTCAGCAGTTCATTTTTTAACTGAGATAAATTTATTTGAGAAAGTACTGAATAGCCAACCACACTGACTTCACCCTCGATTCACTTTTGTGTGCCAAAGTACACAAATGATTCTTTATCCCCCCTTAGTATATATGCATACGTGTGAGTAGCACAGAGGCTTGGGCAGAATTGTTCCTTATTGCACTTTTAGCTTGCCTCTGTCTTAGCTTCAAGGAAGAAAGTGATGGAAGTCATAGCAAATAGGAAGTTTCTGGGGACTAGATTGTACTACTATATTGCCTATTGGATGATCCTAATGTATGTGTCTAGAAATGTAATGGAGAAGGAAAATGAATTTTTAAACTATTTTTCTTGCATTACATATCCACAATCTAGTTCTTGTATCCTATATGCATCTATGTTTTGTAAAGTTTTCAGAACAGTTTTATGAATCATCAACTCAGTGTTCAATTTTTTCCCTCTACAGCTGCCCAGCGAGAAGCTGAACTAGTAAAAGATGTTAGAGGGCTACGTTTATCAGCATCACCTAGAGGTCCACAGCTTCTGAGCTGTTCAGCAGATATTTCTATACAGAAAGATTCAATAATACTTCAACCTGACCAATTTGCCAGCATTTCAAGAGTATCTATGAGAATGCAAAAAGTTAAACAGAAACTGGATTCTGTCACAGTATGTTAATTTTTTTTACTGTTGCTCTGTGTGAAGGGGAGGCAGGATTTGAATCTTTTGCCTCTTGTGCCTGACAGCACAGTCCTGTGCAGAATTAGGCTGTCTTAAATTTGCTGAATCCGGTAGGCTTAGTCCAGCGTAACTGCATAGGATTGCATAGGAATTTTTAATTGAGTAATAAAAATGTTTTTATGTTACTTGCATCAATGGCCTTGGCATTATTTTTTATCTCATTGTAAATGTCTTGACACCTTGGAGAGAATTTATCCTTTGTAAACATTTTGTCACTGGTTTAGGTGGTCCTTTTCAAGCACCACCTTCAAGCACAACCTTGAGAATATCTGGGTATATGGAATTTCAACTCCAAAGATTTCTGCTAGTCTGAAATATCATTCTTCCAGAGGCAGGTGATAGCCTTTCTGTTCAGATAAGCATCCAGTTATTGGGCCAAAGTTTAAGTGTAGTTTTGGTAATTATTATGATTGACTATTGCTCTTTTATTGTTTGTGATAAAGCATATTCCTGTCTGTAGAAGTTTGTGCCACAGTAAGTTTGTTAGTCTTCGAGTTACCCCAGGATTCTTAGGTGTTTTGAGGTCTAGTCACTCTTCATGAATTCTGTGGCATTTAGTCAATATATGTCAAATCTGCCTATGTCCTACAAATATAAATACTTGATTCAGACATGTACAGAAATGTTGACCATTTTAACTATAGTTAGTTTTAAAACCAAGTTCCAGCATGTAGATTCAAATCCTGGTTTGCCAAGACCAATGCTGATTTCATTGCCTTTGCTGTTCTGCTTGCCTGTCAAACCGAGCTGGCTGGTACCTTTGCCTGGATTGTGGTGATAATGGTGCTAAGGAGCAAGCCAGGATTGACCTAGGGTGTCTGAGATGATGTATAACATGAAACAATAATTAGACCAGGGGTCCTCAAACTACGGCCCGCGGGCCACATGCGGCCCGCTGAGGACATTTATGCGGCCCGCCAGATGTTTATGCCCGCCCCCCCCCCCGCCCGGAGTGTCCAGGGACGGGGGGCTGCGGAGAAGAAGCCGCGTGGAGCAGCTGGTCAGGGCAGCAGCAGCGAAGGGTCCCGGGAAGGGAATTGCTCGTGGGGGGGGCAGCTGCCGGGAGGTCCTGGGAGGGAGGGAGGCGGGGGACACGCTCAGCCACGGTTGCCAACTCCGGGGTGGAGAATTCCTGCACATTTGGGGGGAAGGTGCATTCCGGGAAAGGTCTGTCGGGGGGGGAGAGAACCCCCCTTTGGGAGCAATGCTGATGAGCCCCCCCCTCCAGTGCCACAGGGGCCCCCCGGGGGACTGATCCCTTTCAGCCGGAGGGGGGATGTCATCCTGGGGGCGGGGGCTAAGGAAGTCCCATTGAAATACTGGTAAGTTTGTTGATTTAACTTTACTTCATTTTAAATATTGTATTTGTTCCCGTTTTGTTTCTTCACTTCAAAATAAGATATATGCAGTGTGCATAGGAATTTGTTCATAGTTTTTGTTTTTACTATAGTCCGGCCCTCCAACGGTCTGAGGGACAGTGAACTGGCCCCCTGTTTAAAAAGTTTGAGGACCCCTGAATTAGACTGTAGATAATAAACCAAATTCAGACAGTAGTTTCAGACCCTGAGTTAACATACCCTGACCAACCATATTTAGTGGAGTGGTTGTATTCAGACAGTAAGACTAACCATAGTTAGTTTAATTAAACCTTGGTTTTGTGTGATATCTGTGGTGTCACTGTGTATATAGATCTGATTTAATATTAATAATGCAGAAGCTGTGAGCAATTGGCATATTAGTGTATAGTTATTTATATCAGTGTCTGTATCCCAAAGGGACAGAGCAAGTTACAATAAATATCATCGTATTACTTTATTCTTGGAATAATCCTGTAAATAGAGGAGGCTGAGAGGAAGTGAGCTGTGTAGGGCTATCTTGTGAGCTTCTTGGATAAATGTGGACTTCCCCAAAATGTTGTGAATGTATTGCCACACTTACTTTTCAAGAAAATATTTGTAAGTGTAATAATTGTAGGCACAACCATTCATTCAGTTACTACCCACTATGGCACTGATAAGGCAACTGTAACTTCCCTTGTCTAACCAGCATTTGTCTGAACAGTCCATAACACCTGATTTTTTTGTACCTTCAATATATCTTCAGAGACCTACATTTATAGTGCAGAACTACTCCTTTTTAAGTTCATTGAAGTCAGTGGGCTTAGAAGGGTTTTGGCGACTTACTAGACAGTTGCATCCCATCGACCTCCGATGGATGCGTTCCTTACCAGAGCAGCAAGAAGGGAGACCGGACAATTTCGGCCTCCGCTAGAGCCCCTGTAGGGGGATTTTAGCCTGGGATGCGAAGAGAGCCGCTCCCGAAGCTGTGGCTGAGGGATTGAGGCTCCCTTTTGTCCCCAAAGGTTCTACTGCACCAAGGCCAGCAATGGCACACAGAGGCGCACACCGAGTCCAGAGCGAACAAAGGATCTAAATGAAGCGGAAGAATTTACCTTATCATGCAGCCGTTAACCGATATTAAATATGAGTGCTGAAATACCTAAAAGAAGCATTTGTGGGATTGGATTTAAACGCAAGTCTTAAATCTGAAGGGGGGGAACCCTTCTGGAGGGGGAGGAGTAGCCCTTCCCTAGTTTAAACAACTGAATAAAAGATTAAGGTGGAAACTGACTTTAAGTGTATGCATCCATCCAAACCCACCTAGTGCCAAGAAAGGTTTTTAGCACGCCAGAGAAAGATTTCAGAACTTTAAAGAACTTTTACCTTTAACGTAAACAATGTCACAGTGTGGGGAAAAAATGGCGTCCAAAGTGAAACTTACTGCAGTAACTACCAGTTCATCATCACCGAGTCAGAGACCGGAAATGACCATAGATATTGCAAGCATGATTTCCAAAGCACTATGCCCTCTGCTGGACCAGATGACAAACCTCAACAAAAACTTTGAAACTCTCCAAAAAAAGATTAAGGAAGTCAAGTCCACATCAGAGAAGACAGCTAAAAAACTTCAAAAAGTTGAACACAATTAAAAACTTTGAATCAAAAAGTGGAATCAGCAGAAAAGGAAAGACTTCAGCAAAACAACAATTATTACCACTTCAAGTGGAAAGATCCTCATGCGTCCTCAGATTTCAAGGGGTCCCAGGAAAAAAAAGATGAAAACCTCAAACAGATCTTAAGTGAAGCACTGGCTCCTTTGAGAAATTGCGAATCCAGAAACATTACAATCAGATATAGATATGGTCTACCGTATCTACCCTGAGTTTGTAAAAAAAAAAAAAAAAATCATCCAGGGGAAATTTTTAAGAAGATCAACAACAGATTTGATTTTGAAAGCAACTAATGGGACAACTTTAAAAATCCAAGGAAAAGAAATAAAGACTTTGAAAGACATTCCATTTGAAATACGGAAAAAGAGAAAACAATATAAAAACGTTACAACACTACTGCAAGAAAATTCAACTCCATATCGATGGCTTATGCCAGAAGGACCGACTTTCAACTATAAGGGGGAAAAAATGATTGATTCTTTGGCTAAAGCTAAAATATTTCTGGAACAGCAACAAACCCCAGCGAAACCAAAAGGAGAAGTAAAGAACAACAATACTATGGATATAAGTGAACAAGATGGGTCAAGCAGTGGCAGTTCCTCATCTACACTGGTGTCTTTAGGCGACTTTATGGACTCTGATTCTGAATCTGAACTAGGGGCGGCTGCTCCTCAATCATTTAAGGTCAAAATCCCCTTTGAGAAGAAGAAGAAGCGTAACCAGAAGAAGAAGTCAAAGTGAAGATCTGAGAAACTACTTTGTTTTTTATCTGAGATAATGCACTATTATGTTACTTTAAACTGTATTTCGAGCCAGCACTATTTTACTATACTTATTTTGTAATCATATCTATAGGGGATTTCTAAATTCGAATGTAGACCTTTTAAGATCCTTGCCTACTCTGTATTTTAGAGTTTAGGGTGGTAGTTTGTAGATGTTAGGGTGTAGTGAAAAAAGGAATAAAAAAATTAAAAAAAGAAGGGTATAACTCTGCTTAGAACTGTGCTGTTCAATACTGACTTCCACTGGTAAAGCTTCTCAGATCTAATCTACTAGTTTCCTGTTACCCAGATTTGTGTTCATTCTAATGGTAGAAGACTTTTGCCATTGTCTTCCCACATCCTTAAAAGTCCCTTTAAAAATTCAAGTTGGAAACCTCAGGACTGACCTTAACATAGCACAATTCTGCTATCCCTTCCAGTGGAACAGGAAAAATTAATTAGTATCAGAGACCATTAGAGCGTGATAATTGAATTTTATTCCTATTCCTTAAGGAAAACTAATTTGGCCCTTCTATTTTTCTAGAACGCATGACAGAAGATTCAGGCATACTTTAGCGGAAAGCAATAAAATCATGTGTGGGCACAGCTTAACAGTCTATAATCTGAGATCAATATAGTTTAAGATGAAAAGCCTACATGTATATGTCAATATTGTTATTACTAGAAGAAAAACACATGCATGGAATCATCATATTATTGAAAGAAAATGCCATAAATGTTTCAGAATTAAATGAAGACCTGTGCAAAACTTGATTGAAAATGCATACTTACAATACTTGGTATGGCTATTCAATTACAGATGTTTATATTATAAATATCTGAAGGGCATATTTGTACATCTCTTCTGTCTAGTTTCATTTTTTGAAGGAGCAGGAGGTGTGAGCAGAGAGGGGAGACGGTCATTTACCAAATTGGTGCATATCAGGGACATTGTCTAACCAGTTAGCAATGTCTCTGCCAAATGGGATCATCCCTAATGGCATTTCAGATTACAAAATTTTGTTTTTCCATCTATTGTTGCTTTAGCTCACTGGTTTTGGAATGGTTTGTGGATTATCATAAGCAGAGGACCTGTGCTGGTATGAGTTTTTTTGTATTCTGGGACTGTGCTTGCTAGGCAGGGTCAGTAGTTTGTAATTGCTGGCAGACATATACAGCTAGAGAGAATGGGTGCAGTAGTGGCATTCTCTCTGCTTATAGGTGTCCCCCCTGTCCTATAGTTTGGGGAAGTGTAGAGACAATGATTCCCCCCATATGCAGTCAGACTACCCTTTGTGAACTGTTCACCAGCAGTAGGCTTCTCAGACTGCTTGAGTTCCTCTATCTGAAAGAGTTTTATTCCTCAGTATCCATCTCCACCTCTTTCAGAAACCAAAAGAGTTAACAAAGCTATTAAAGTTATGCATCGGTATAATCCATGTTGCCCTTTTTTAGAAGGAGCAGTACTTGAAAACAAGGAACACTGGATACATTTTGTGTATGGCGATCTGCTGCTTGATTGTAGCTCCATACATGATGAACATATATGGAGGCATAGAATTATGTGAACAGAAGCGTTCTTGTCATTCAGGCAATAATTTCCTTTTTTCTTGTAGAACCTGTTTAATACCTCTCTGTGTTTTGAATTGTTTTTTTCATCTATAGAGAGCAGGATGTAAAATGCTAAATGACTAGGTTCCCACAGGTTTACTGCTTGAGGGTACTGATTGGCTATCTAGTTTAAGGTAGGTATTTGTTAAATACATTTTACAAGAAAGACACTCATTATAGTGTGACATCATCATAATTTAGTCATATTGGTAGCCACTCTAATTCCAAGATAATGTATAGATTAGTTCTGCAAATCCTGAAGTAGCTAAATACTCAGTGTGTTGTATCCATTCTTCTAGCAGAAAGCTCTGGTAGACAGAGATTTTTGCCAGGTTCCCTTTCCCCCAGCTGTGCCTCTTGTCCTTCAGAAACACGACGCCTGAAGTTGCAAGTCCATGTGACAAGAAGAAATGTGGGTCAGGTACAATGAGGAGGGAAAATCAGATGAAATTGTCCCCCACCCCTCTCTTCTGTCAACAGAACATCAACTTCCTGAGTAGGGAGGCGCATAAACCAGGAAAATGGAGGTTCATCGTCGTGTCTTCTGTGCAGTCCCACATGGGAGCTGCCTGTAGGCAGGCCTGCCGTGGGAGAACTTTCCAAGAGCTTCTATAAAGAGTATTCACTCCCCCTCCCCTCATGGAGGAGATTAGTGAAACCTTTTTCCCGCCCATTTGGTCACGTGATGAGGGGAGGGGGAGGCACCTTTCCCTCAGTCCTTTTTCTACCACCGTGAGGAAAGGACAGGCGTTGAGCTTCTCCTTCTTATCTCAGCATTTAATTTTCAAAATAGAAAGTTGATTCTCTTCAGGAGTTCCTGTCTTTATATTAAGATGGCCTTGTTTAAAAAGTGCCAAGCGTGTGGCACGAAAATGGCTTCAACAGATGACCATCTGAAGTGCCTTCTATGTTTGGGTGAGGCCCATGATACAGCTTCTTGTGAGATCTGTAGCAATTTAATGCCCAGGACGAAGCAAGACAGAGCCCTGAGGCTAAAAGCTGCGCTTTGGGAACAAGCGCTTTCAACCCCGGCCTTTGCTTCCTCCCCTTCTATCCAGGGGAAGAGTTCTACTAAGGGCACAAAAGTCTCCCATAAGCCGGCTTCAAAACCGGCAGGGGCGCCCCATACTAGGTTGGCTTCTGCTCAGCCACCTTTGAAACGGGCTAAAACCAACAAGAAACGCCGTTCTGACTTGTCCTTAGTGCCGGCTATTACGCAGACGCCATCTCCGCCGTCAGCCTCGGCACGGCCGTCAGCTACTGAACATCCAGCCCTCGATGTCGAAGAAACCATGATGTTGAACGTCATGTCGACATCACCACGCAAGCCTTCGACATCTAGACGCTCCCGATCTACTCGATGTCGTAGCCCGGGCTCTCGTCAACATCGAGTCCCATCATCCAGTCCAGAAGGGTCCACTCGACATCGATGCACCTCACCGGCTCCTTCAACGTCGAAAGACGACGTCGAGATTCTGAGCGTGTCAGATTCTCCTCTGTCTGAAAGGTCTCACTCCTCCAGTTCTAAAGGGCGGAGAGCCCCTCTGTGGGATTGCCCACCTGGTTGGGAGCATATGCCTCCATGGTTCTTTCCTCCCTGGTATGGCACTCGTTCAGCTTCACACCACACTAGTTGCAGCATGAGTCGCTCTTCACGGCGTTCGGTTGCTGAATCTAAGTCATCTTTGAAGCCTCGCCGACAGTCCCCAGATCTAAAAAATATCCAGTCATCATCCGATCCTCTTCACTTGCAGGATGGACCTGATGACTTCTCCGATGCTGATCCGAACTGTACATCTCTGCCTTCCCCGATTTATGCTGTTGGTGATCCTGCTCCGGTGTCGCCGACCAAAGACTTATGTGTCTACTCTGAACAATTACTTTGCATGGTCAGGGCTCTGAAAATTGACTATGTCACACCCAAACCTCTGGAAGATGATCCAGTCATGGACATTTTATATGCATCAGATACTGGTCCAGTCGTGATTCCCTTGATGAAGGGTATTAAAGAGATCACCCGTAATGCTTGGGCGCATCTGGCGTCCAATACTGCTTCCACTGGAAGGATAGAAAATTTATATAAAATCAGGGTGGAGGATGCTTATTTTTTGTATCACCATCCCCAGCCCAACTCCATAGTTGCTGAAGTTATCCCATCCAAACAAACAGCCCCCCCCCCCGTTACTCTCCATTAGATAAAGAGGGTAGAAAATTGGATATCTTAGGTCGCAAAATATATACCTCTGGGGCTTGGACACTGAGAGTGGCTAATTTCAAGGCCATCATGGCCAGGTATCAGGTCCTTTTTTGGGAGCAGATGCACCATACCTTAAAGATCTTCCTGAGGCAAAAAGGGAACATGCCAATTTGATACAGGCAGAGGGCACTTGCCTGGCTAAACAAGAATTGAATGCCACTAGGCACGCTGCGGATGCAGCAAGCAGGGTTATAGCTTCGGCCTGGCTCCGCATCTCAGCCTTGCCTTTAGACATTAGGGCCCGAGTCGAGGATCTGCCCTTTGAAGGTAAATTACTATTTAGGATCAGACCAATGACGTTCTGGAGAAGGTCAGGAAGACAAGGTTTACGGCTAAGTCCTTGGGCCTGAGTTCCCAACAGCCACCTGTTCAGAAACCAAGGTACTTTCCTCGTCACTACCACCAGTTGGGTACAGGGAGGGAATACCGTTTTCAGTCTGATTCCCCTCAGTCCTTTAGGGGCAACTTCCAGTCTTCCTTCACGCCACGACGCCAGCAGCCTAGACTACGGGATGGCAACTCCCGTTCCCCGAGGAATGGTTCCGCTAAATCTAGACCTTCGCAATGAAGGCTTCCCCCCCTTCTTCAGGGCATGTCTCGTTCCTTTTTACCACCATTGGTCTGTAATTTGTTCTGTTAGTTGGGTTCTGGATATAATAAAGTTCGGTTATGCTTTAGAGTTTCATTACAGACCTTGTTACTCAAAGGCGTTTTCGTATGTTTTCCTTGGAGGAGGTATACCGGTCTATTGAACCAGGAAATTGGTTTGCCGTCCTTGACCTCCAAGATGCATATTGTCACATCAACTTCTACACTGCAGACACCAAAAGCACACTCAATTCAAAAACTGCTAAGTCTCATGGCTTCTACTACCTTTACTGTGCACTATGCATGTTTACGGAGGCGCCACTTGCAGAACTGGTTCTTGAGAAACTTCACTATGGGTTTACATCCCCATTGGTTATGTTTATCAATTCCTCGCCCAATTCTTCGTCCCCTGGAATGGTGGACAGAAAAATCCAAGGGTTTCCACTGGTGTACGCCGTCCCGGACATACATGTCTTTATGGATGCATCTCTAGAGGCCTGGGGGGGGGCACATTGTGGCACTCCACAGGTCAGTGGTCGATGGTCACAATACGAGTCCACTTTACATATCAATACTTGGGGTTACCCAGCCATCAACTTTTTCGCATCCAGCACGAACTGCTGTTGCAACCTATTTTGTGCAAAGGGGTTACTTGGGAGATGCCTTCCTTCTGAGATGGTCGGGCGTCCTCTTTTACGCTTTTCTGCCCTTTCCGTTCTTACCGAGGGTGTGGGCAAATATGTGATACGACGGGACCACGGCCATTCTCATAGCACCATTCTGGCCCCGTAGACCGTGGTTTCCGGTCCTTCAGTCTCTCTCACGAGGCAGAATGAGACCTCTGCTGTGAGTCTGAGACTTGCTGGTCATAGACCAAACATGCTGCCCTCAGGCCCCACAACTGCACCTAACCGCATGGTTCGGTTCACGGTAACAGACTGTTCCGATCGAGTGGCTGAGATCTTATTAGCTTCTCGAAAACCCTCCACCTGAAAGTCCTACTGGGCCTAGTGGTGGAGGTTCACAATTTGGGCACAGAAACACAAAGTAGAACCCGAATCTTGTCCCTTGATGGAAGTGTTGGATTACCCTTTGACTTTGGTAGACGAGGATCTTTCTAACTCATCTATTAAGGTTCACTTTGCCGCCATTTCGGCCTTTCATCTTGGGATTGATTCGAAACCGCTACGTTTTGTTTATCTCAAGGCGTTGTCCTGCCTGTGGTTTTTTCCTAATCCCTCCTCCGCACCTGAAAGGGACTAGCATGAGTTAGACGTTAGGAGGCTTCGCTGTTTTACTTACACTGTACAACCTCATTTCACCATACGAGTCAATTGTTTGTGGCTTTCTCTAGTTCCAAAAAAGGTCAAGGTGTTAATCCTCAATCCATTTCTAAATGGATTACTTCGACCATTCGCATTTGCTACACATATGCGAATTTAGACTGCCCCTTTCCAGTCTGTGCTCACTCGACAGGGCCCAGGCCTCTTCAGCTGCTTCTCCGCAGCGGTGACTGTAGACGAGATTTGCAGGACAGCCACCTAGTCTTCCTCTATGACGTTCATCAAGCATTATTTGGTTGACATTGATTCCCGGAGCGATGCTGTAGTGGGTAAAGCAGTATTACAGTTAATGTTCAAGTAAACTGTGCTTTGGTTTTGTCCACACCAGCCTCCGTTTTTCACTATAGCTCACTATTCTCCCATGTGGGACTGCACAGAAGACACGACGATGAAAACATAGTTGCACTTACCTGTAACTGATGTTCATCGAGTGTCTTCTGTGCTGGCACACATCCCTCCCTCCTTCCCCGCTGTGGACGACTATAGCTTTCCCACAGTGGCAGGTTAGGACTGAGGGAAAGGTGCCTCCCCCTCCCCTCATCACGTGACCAAATGGGCGGGAAAAAGGTTTCACTAATCTCCTCCATGAGGGGAGCGGGAGTGAATACTCTTTATAGAAGCTCTTGGAAAGTTCTCCCACGGCAGGCCTGCCTACAGGCAGCTCCCATGTGTGCCAGCACAGAAGACACTCGATGAACATCAGTTACAGGTAAGTGCAACCATGTTTTCATCATGGTTCATGGTTTGTAGAGTCTTACGAACCACAAACCTTCCTTTTTTGAAATTATTTTTTATTATTTTCTCAAGAAAAAAAAGGTGGCATACAGAAGGGAAGAAGGGGAAAGAGAAAATATAGATTCGTCATGTTTGTTAAATATTATGAATTGTTGCGTACAACAAGTAAAATCAGATGTTACATAATTCAAATATAGAAACATTTAATAAAGCATCAATAGTACAGAATTTCGAGTTAGATTCTCTCTTTAAGGAATAAACAAAAACTCTCCTAAAATTAACAGTAATATATTAATGATAAAAGAGAATACATCTTTAACAGTTGAACAGACTTCTATACTAAAAACCCAATTATTGTCTTGTTTATCTAAATCTGAATTTTATTATAACTGATTATCTAAATACTAATGGAGTACAAAATAAAATATTGAAATTATCATCAATATCTTCATCATCTTTAATGTGATACTCAAATAATTCCAGAACTAAAAAAGAAGAAAGTTAATTATTCCCATAGTATGAGTAATAAGCCTGTCATTTCTGCTGAAATTCATTCAATGTTTATATAATTGGTTAATTTTGCCAATGTTGCATACTCCACTACTTTTTCTTCCCAGATCTTTATTGTAGGACAATCTTCTGTCTTCCATTTCATTGCAAATATTATTCTGGCAGCTGTCAACATATATTGAAGTAGGTCTTGTGAGGTTCTGTCTATATTATCTAGAAGGATTCCCAGTAACATAGTCTCTGGTTTCATCAGGAATTTAGTTTTTAAAATGTCTTGAATTTTTTCATGTATGTTTTTCCAGTATCTTTTCGTCTCGATGCAGGTCCACCACATATGATAAAAGGTGCCATCTTCTTTTTTACATTTCCAGCAAGCCCCTTTGTAATTCTTGTCCATCTTAGCACTATCTTTTGGGGTGACATACCATCAATAAAGCATCTTGTACCAGTTTTCTCTTAATGCTTGACCAGCAGTGACCTTTAGTCCATAGGTTTTCCGAACATTGAAACTGTATTTTCTCAACAAAATTTTGCATCCATTTAATCATGCAGGGTTTAACCTGTTCTCCTTCAGAATCATATTGAAGCAATAGCTTGTAAATTCATCCTAATAAATGGTCTTCAGATTGTGAGATAATCTTTTCAAAATCAGTCAGTTCATTAATAGCTCCTCTCTTAGTGCAAATATCATTTTTTAACCTGGAAGCAATTTGAAAGCATATCCACCATTGTATCTCCTTTCCTTCTTTAATCTCTCACCATGTCTTGATGCCACCTTGCGAGTTTATCATATCACCATAAGTTATAAAATCATTATTTCTCCTTGTCTAATTTTAGAAGCAAAGATTTCCAGCACAAGAATGAAGAGAAGTGGAGAGAGTGGACACCCTTGACAGGTTCCTTTTTCTATCTTAAATCCACGAGTCAAAACCCCATTGATTAAAATATGGCAGTGTCTTTTGTTGAAAAGTCCAAGATACATTATCAAAGGCTTTTTCAGCATCTAAAAGCAGAAAGGCTGTTTTTTTGCCCTTATGTTTAATATGTTCTATCGCATCAACAGCAAAAAGAACATTGTCTGATAAGGTGAATTACTTTGGAGATACATTTCTTTAATCTGTCAGCCATGATTGAAGCAAAAATTTTATAGTCCACATTCAGCAATGAAATAGGTCGCTATGATTGTAGCAATATTGGGTCGTTATTCTTTTAATATAGTAATGTTATATGAGCCTCTTGCCAGGATGGTGGCAATATATTCTTTTCACTTATATCATTCATAACTTTTTGTGAGGGTAAAATTATCTTCTCTTCAAAAGTTTTGTAGTAAATTGCAGTGAGTCCATCTGGTCCTGAGGCCTTATCCTTTTTTAGTTTCTTCATGGCTTGAGAGACCTCTTGAATTCAGATGCTTTGATTTAAAATTTCTCTATATTCATTTGAAAATTTATGAGTTAAAGCTTCTTTAATATATTAATCCATTCCATTTACTGTTAAAACATCTTTCTTATAAAGTTTTTTTGGGGAAAGTTCAAATTGTTCTTGAATTTCTTTGCACAGGCATCTTTTTTCTGTACACCAATTATTTTCCTCCTTTCAGTTTCTTTATGTAGACAGTATGCAAGATATCTTCCTGGTGTGTTTGCATGTTGAAAATATTTTTGTTTAAAAAAACTCACTTTTTTGTGCATTTCTTCCATTTGAAGCAGATCCAACCGCAAATCTTCCTGCTTACCAAACTGGTTCGTTTTGTGACGTTCATGATGCAGTAGAATGGCTCTCCTGCAGACTAGAGATGCCAAACTTGCAGTGAGTCTCCAGTTGACTCTCCTGTTCTACCAAAGGGAGATTGCCCCCCTTTTCCTTCCAACCCTACGATCCTTGAATCCTGGCCTCCTGGGGTCCCTCTTTTTGGTCTGGCCTCATCTGCTGGCCTCCTTCTGACTGCTCCATGGGCCAGTCTCCCGCAACTCCCACCACTTCTATTAAAAGGCGATCGCCATGCTTTTTCCTTCTGACCCTGTGACCTTCAACTTCTGGGCCTCCTATGTTCCTCCTTTTTGCCCTGGCCTTATCTGCTGGCCTCCCTCTAACTGCCCCAAGGGCCAGTTTCCTGAAGTTCCTGCTGCTTCTGCAAAAAGGAGATCTCCTTCCCTTTTCTCCCTCAAGCCTCAGATCTCTGCCTCCTTTCTCTCCTGCACTGCTGTGCACCCCTCCTTCATCTCTCCCTCATTTCCTTTGACCCTTGACCTGGGCTGTTTCATGCTTTCCTCTGCATCCCCAGGTCCCACAAAGGCCACTTTTGCTTGGTGCTTGGAGGGCCTCTATCGATAATTCCAGGGCTGCAAAAGGATTTATTTATTTGTTTATTGCTAGGCCACCCTTCCCTACAGTACGGCTCAGGGCGGCTTACAACAAGATGATATACAGGTTCTCAATTTAAGATCTAAATTAAAACCAGCCAATAGGCATCAATAGATAAAACAGTATACATGCACAACTACAAGATGGTGGAAAAAATTCACCTCCCCAGTCTCCCGGGCTGGGTTTTTTTTTTTTGAGGGATGGGGAAGTGGTTGAGAGTGCCCTATTGCTGTCCTCAGCCAAAGGCCTCGCATGCCCTGCAAAAAAGTAGTAATTCCCACAGGGCATGGATGTCTTCTGGCAGAGAGTTCCACCAGGCAGGGGCCAGGGTTGAAAAATCCCTGGCCCTGCTCGAGGACAGACGGACTTCCCTCAGGCTGAGGACCACCAGGAGGTTCTTATTCCCTGAGGATAATGCTATTCCAGGGGCATACTGGAAGAGGCATTCCCAAAGGTATGTGGGTCCCTGACTGTTAACGGCCTTAAAGGTCAGAACCAAAACCTTGAACCTGATCCAGTGCTCCGCTGGAGGCCAGTGCAGGTCACATAGCACTGGTTGGATGTGTGCTGTCCAAGGGGTCCTGGTAAGGACCCACACAGCTGCATTTTGGATCAGTTGGAGCTTCCAGGTCAGGTGCAAGGGCAGGCCCACATAGAGCAAATTACAATAGTCTAACCTGGAGGTGACTGTTGCTTGGATTACTGTGGCTAGGTCAGGGCAAGACAGGTAGGGAGCCAGCTGCCTAACCTGGTGTAGTTGAAAAAATGCCAGCTTGGCAACCTTCACAACCTGTGCCTCCATGGACAAAGAGGAGTCCAAAGTTACACCCAGGCTCCTGACAGTCTGTGCCGATGACAGAGGCATACCCTCAAGAATTGGGAGCTGGCAACCCAGTCGTGGCTCTCCTCCACCCAGCCACAGAATCTCTATCTTACCTGGAATCAGTCTCAGTCGACTCTGCTTTAACCATCTCACCACAGCCCTGTTGCAGAAGTTCATCCCCCATTGCTTTGATGATTGATTGGCACCATCATGTCTGCTGCACAAACTGCTGACACAAATCACATGAACCTCTGTAAAACCCATGGAGGTTTGTGGGAGGTTTGTTGCAGGTGCGATCGCATGACCCTCATCTCACGAACCATGAACTGGGCAATTTTCATGATGAATTTAAGTGTGTAATCACCCCTGTTACTGAGGGGTCAAAAGGGACTGCTGCAGAAATGGGAAGACATGAAAAATCTCATATGGACACAACCTAATATCAATAACTGAAAAAGAATAAGATTCTCTTCACAAAGATGGAGAATATTTTTATGTCAGGGTTGTCATATCACTGCTGGCTTTTTCTCTTAAATGTGGAAAGTTATTTTTTAAAGAGATGTTGCAGTAAGAGATTGCCAATCTGTCTCATTGTGCAGTGCTGATTGATCAATATTTTGCTGTTGCCTTAGGGGCATTGGTGCATAGAATTTTATGCATCCCTGTTTTGGTACTTCAAAGGTTAATCAATGGGTGAGGCCTTTGTAAGTAAACTCAAGGTATCCATTGCTCCTTGCATTGTTGTGGTTGCACCACCTCTGTTGACGGTGTTGTGATTGCCATCTATTCCATGTGGCTCAGAGTGGCAAAGTTTTGATGTTCAAAATTACCATATCTAATCCCAGAATCATCCTATGCTGATTCTGAATTCATCTCTCCCTTCCTGGTAACCAGCGAAGAATCAATGTGTACATATTCTCATGTGGAAAATAATTTAAAAGACTAATACAGTAATAGAAAATCTTCATCATTTTTTCAGTGTCTGCTTTGTGTTCTCCTATCTGATTGCACCATTATGACAGGACAAGTATCGGGAGACAAGTCTCTGGAGAGATTTTGAAAGGTTCCAGTCCTGATAATGGCAGATATAGAAGATTCTGGCCAACAGTTACACCAGTGGGGGTGGCTGAGATGATGCTAATGGTCTGTACATGCCATAATGTCCTCCTTCCACTCTTCACAACCACTAATTCTAAGAGCCCCCCTTTTCAGAAAATAAACACCACCTATAAGGTGTCAGGCCCCATATTTGTGGGTAATATCCAGTTAGAAGGAGTACAGTACCTCACAGTAGGCAAATGATGAAAGGTGCAAGAAAATGTGTTTTCTAAAGAACAAACAGGTTGTATTGTGCATAAAGTTAGGAGTAATGGAGGGCATCTACAGACCTTCCATTCGCCATAATTCTGAGATGTGCTGAGTGGCCAGCAGGAGCTACAGGAGCCGACTGAGCCCAGTTTAGTTTCAGAGGGTAGCCATGTTGGTCTGCAGTAGAACAGCTAGATTTGAATCCAGTAGCACCTTAAAAACCAACAAGATGTTTGAGGTGTGAGCTTTTGAGACTCAAAGCTCTCTTTGTTGGATACTGAACCCAATCTTTGCCTACAGTGGAGCCAGATTGCATAGTTATGCAGCAGGTAGCCATAGAAAAGCTGCTGAGTAAGGTTGGCTGCCAGTTTTGAAGACAGAAGCTTTTTCTCTGATGACTAGGTATAGACTGGTTTCTGATTGCCCTTGAGGTAGAATATAGATCTTTGAAATAATCAGGGATTTTAGAAAATTCCAAAACCATTTTTTCCCCAGAAAATCATTTTCTTGCCCCAATTGTCTCTGGCCTTTTCATATGGTTGTTGGTCTGGGGACAACACATGACTCATAAAACTGCTGAAAATAATATATGTAGGACCAAAGCTCAGGTTTGCATGGAATATTATGATACTGTTTTTATACTGAAGTAGTTTTGCATGGGGAACCACTCCAATATTGAACAAAAGAGAAGGCAGATTTTTTCATAGATGGCTATTGTCAGCTTCATAGTCTGACAAAAATCATGATTTAAGTATTGCTGTTTGTTCAAGAATGTCATGTTCTAAAGGCATAAAACTTCAAAAGAAACCTGAAAAGCTAAAGACGAAGGTACAGGGCTTACTTTGCCACCTAATTTGACTTGCAAGCATATATGAAAATTTGGATTCTCTAAGTTGAAATGGTTACAACTCTGAATTATTGAGGGGGAAATAGAGAAATTGTTAGCTGGTTGAGTCTCGAACTATTGTCTTTATTTCTGTGTGCAATTCAGTTTTTACATGAAAATTAGGCCCACTGAAAATGAATATTTGCATAATTTACATAGAGCTGCTATAATGCAAAAAGAAGATGCAAAGCAGCTTTGTTTAGACTTGGCAGAAATATCTCCTTATCTGTTTTTTCTTTTTTTAAAAAAACATTACTTTTTTCTACATGTAGCTTTTACTCAACCCAGGCTTTGTAGTAAACTGCCTTTGATAGAACTGTGGTGGGTTTTTTGGGGGTTTTTTTGCATTAAGCAAGCAAAGTGTGTTGTGAAAAAATAAGTTGATTGGTGTTGGCTATCTTAGCCAACCTTTTCTTGTTGTTGAAAAGGTGTTTAGCAATTCTTTCCCAAAGCCTGCATTTCATAAACAATAATTGCATCACTGTAATTGTCTCATAGGTGGTGTTATACATGCTAGACTATTAAATGAAAATGTAGAAAAAAATTTAAAATGATGGTATCAGAATGTGGATATATGTGTAAAGTGCTGTCAAGTCATAGTCTACTTATGCCAAACCCAGCAAGGGGCCTTCAAGGCAAGTGAGAGGCACTAGTTTGGTGTAGTAATTAAGTGTATGGACTCTAATCTGGGAGAACCGGGTTTGATTCCCCACTCCTCCACTTGCAACTGCTGGATGGCCTTGGGTAAGCCATAGTGCTGTCAGAGCTGTTCTTGAAAGAGCAGTTCTCGAACAAGCTCTCTCAGCCCCATTTACCTCACAGGGTGTCTGTTGTGGGGAGGGGAAGAGAAGGGAGATTGTAAACCGCTCTAAGAATCTAATCTCTTTTTCTTTTCTTCTATATCTGCATTTGGCTTTTCTGTCTCTAATCATGCAGATTTGTATCTAACAAGTAATAATGTAAGATGTCATCACATTGGGGACACAGCCCCTTGGAAGGCACCAGCAGTGCCCACTTGCACAAACATACTATATGCAAATACTGCACTACATAAGTAGAATGCACTTCCATATGCAGAGGTATTAGGGGGTCATTGACTTCTCCCTTCTTCAATCTACCATATTTATTAAAAGCAAGCTCCAGAGTGGCATGAGACTTACCAGAGTAGATTTTCAAGGGGCACGATGATGTACATTGGGGGCAGGGAAACTGGTATCCCCTTCCCTCTACAGGTCTTCGTCACATATACTGGGATTTTGTGATATAAGTCATGCTTTAAATTTGTACTGTAAAAGGTTTTTTTTTTAATAAACTTTTTATTCAAGAAAAACAAACAATTCATACAACTATCCGTAATTTTTTTTAACAAGTAGTATAGTAGAAGAAAAAACGTAAATATATACATAGACAAGCTATCGTCAAATTGCACAAACTCAAATCATAAGCAAAGTATAGTTCTATGTGTGTGTTTTAGTTATTAATGTGCTAGGTGAAAAGGTAGGCGCTTAAACTAAGCTTTAGATGTGGTTATAAACGAAGCCCTTCTATATATGCAGGATTGGATGGTATTCATGCTCTGTCATGTACTGAAAAAGTAGGAACCAAGTTTTGGCAAACTTAGAGTGTGTGATCGGTTTTCTGCGTTGCCTCTCTTCAAATGTATTGGCAATTTGGTCCATTACAAAGTGCTCCCAGCATTTTTCTCTCCACATAGCTATAGATGGTGGGTTTGGTAATTTCCACGCATCTGCAAGCGTAAATCTGGCTGTGGCTAAGAGTGTAGAGGTGAGAATGGATCATTCAGTCTCCTGATCGTCCTCATCCACTAGATGTAATAATATTGTAGTAGGGCTCATTTGAAGCCTCTGAGATGTGATTGTAAAAGTTTACCAGGAGAACAAGTAGTTTTAAAGACAGTTATGCATCTCTAATTCATATTATGTGGGTGATTACAGGAGACCATAATCTTAAATCTCCTTCACCTCCCTTCCCCAGCTTAAAGTCCTGAGAGGAAAAGGCACCTTTATTTTTCCCACACAGGGTTAATGGTAGTGAGCAAATGAGCCCTGTAGTCAAAATGTCATAGCAGCAGAGGAATCTGAAAAAGGGGAACAAGCAAGGGAGTTTATGTGAATTCGACAATAGGACAAAGTAGCCATGACAGTAGACCTTGTTCCATTCAGTCATGGATAACTGAATAGCTCCCAATAAAAACTTTCCTTTAAGATGTTAAAAAAAAAACCCAAACCAATCAGAAACCAGTAGAAATCTTGTAGAGGTGTGTTGGCTATCCAGCATTTTGTACAAGTTGCAGGTATATGATCAGTACAAAGAGTTCTCAGGGAGCAGGTTCATGCCCTTGTGGCTAAGGTTGCTAACCTGGAGAGGCCAAGAGAGGCATGGAGATGCATAGATGGAGACTTTCACAGATCAGCTAGAAGTTCCCATATTGATAGCTCTTCAGTGGTTCTGAAGAATGAGAGTATTAGGGCTAGATGTTATATTCTCTCACGCCAAGGACATATTGGGAGATTTGATCCTTACTTGACTGAATGGCGGCTTGCCTGCCAAGGGTAATAATTCATTGCACCTTTCTTCTCTTTGGCTTTTATCCTGGAATACCAGGGTCAATCTGCAATTTTTTAAAAAATAAATGAAACTAAGTAGGAAGGAAACAAACAGCAACTATTAAACAGAAGTCTGTTTGAAGATGCCTACAGTTATAGCAAGGGGCTAGTATGAGAATCCTTACTGTGCTGCTGGGTTGGACCCTGACTGCTGCAAAGCTAGAGGACAAGCAAGCCTCACTCCTTTTCTTCTTAACAAGTAAAATTGTAACAAAAAAAATTAATGGCATCCTTGACCTTGTAGACTGTTAGATGATATTGGTCAATGATTAAATAATCGTTGTCAGTTGACCAGTCTGTTGAAAATATTTCACTGGTCAATTCATCAGGATCCGAAACCTCTTAAAGAAACAGAATTCAAAACACATACAGGATTCCACCACCACCCCGTGCACCTGGATGGAGGAGACATAGTTATAGCATTTTCTAAACATCATTGAATGGTGGTTTCCACATGAGGCAGGCTTGTGAGATTTCCCCATATGGAAAAGCAGCAGCAAGGTTTCCAAATGTCAGGTTTCCCTGCAGTCTGTCCCCTGGCAGTAGCCACCACTGTATGCACACACATATACAAACCCCACAATCATTGGGGCTTTAAAAAAAAACTTTGTATCAGGTTCACTGAATTCCCAGCTTTCATTTTCAGATAAGTAAGTCTCTATACATTTAGGAAATGGAAAGAGGGCCATATAACCAACAATAGGTATAAACAAACAGCCAGTGCTTGTGGAGTAGAGTTGTCAGCCCCCAGGTCTGGGTGGGGGTTCCCCCACTCCTGGGGGCTCAAATCTGCCCCCAGCCAGCTGGCCACTGGGGGAAGCCCTTCCCCATGCCACAGCTTGGGGGTGGGGCTTGGGAGAATCCCTGCCCCCCTCCAGATCACCCTCCCCCCAAATCCCCCTGGCTGGATTGACCAGGGAACCTGGCAACTCTATTGTAGAGAGAGTGTTAGAAAAGCTAAAGGTCATTATGAGATTAGGCTAACGAGAGATGCTAAACAGAATAAAAAGGCTTCTTTGGTGATGCTCAGTGCAAAGAAAAGGACAAGGAATGGTAGGCCCACTGTGGGGCAAAGGAAAGTAGAATTTTAACAGATGATGAAGAGAGAGCAGAACTGCTCAATGCATGTGTTGCCTCAGTCATCTCATGCAAGGGAAACAGTGCTCAACCTGGCAAAAAGAGAACACATGAAGAAGGAAAGGAATTGCAGCTTCAAATAAGCATGGTGTGGTACATAAACACCAAACATATTTAAAGGAGGAGGAGGAGGGATTTGTACCCTATGCTTCACTACCCAAAGGAGTCTCAAAGCAGCTTACAATCTCCTTTTCTTTTCCCTCTTGGCAACAGTCACCCTATGAGGTGGATGGGGCTGAGAGAGGTCTTTCAAGAACTGCTCCTGAGAGAACAGTTCTGAAAGAACTTGTAACAGACCCAAGGTCACAGCAGCAGCTGCATATGGAGGAGTGGGGAATCAAACCTGGTTCTCTCAGATTAGAGTCTGTGCTCCTAACCACTACACCAAACTGAAACCAAGTCCTCAAGGCTGGATGAATTGCTTGCTGATATAATTTCGGAGCCTCTGTCCATCATTTTAAGAATTCTTGGAGAACTGGTGAGGTCCCAAAAGACTGGAGGCCAGCAAATGTTGTCCTCAACTTCAAGAAGGGGAAGGAGGAGGATCCAGGTAACTACCAATCCGTCAGTCAGTCCTTGAGCATTTAGAAAAGATGACTGTGATTACTAAGAGCCAGCATGAGGTCCTCAAGAAAAAATCGTGTCAAGCTAACCTTATCTTCTTTTTAGAGAGAATTACTACTTTGCTGGATCAGGGGAATGCTATGGAGTTTATCTTGATTTCAGCAAGGCTTTTTTTGATAAGTTTCCACATGATATTCCTGTTGACAAGTAGGTAAAATGTGTTTTGAATCCTGTTACTGTTAGGTGGATTTGTAACAGGTTGACATTGCATCCAAAAAAGAGTGCTTATTTATGGTTCCTCACCCTCTTGGAGAGGAGTGACAAGTGGTGTGTCTCAGGGATCTGTCCTGGGCCCTGTATTGTTTAACTTCTTTATAAATGACTTGGATGAAAGAATAGAGGGGGTGCTCATTAAATTTGCAGATGCTACTAAATTGGGAGGGGTAGCAAACATAATAGACACAGTCAATATTTAGGATGATCTTGACAGGCTGGTAAACTGGGCTTAAAACTAACATAATGAGTTTCAACAGAGATAAATGTAAGGTTGTGCATTTAGGCTGAAAAAATCAGATTCATAGTTATAGGATGGGGAGATTTGTCTTGGTAAGCAGCACATATAAAAAGGATCTAGGGGTCTTGGTAGATCATACACTGAACATGAATCAGCAGTGTGAAGTGGTAGCAAATGTGATTTTGGGCTGCATTAACAGAAATATAGTGCCTAGATCATGCAAAGTGATAGTATAAGTTTACTCATGTTAGACTCACTTGGAGTACTGCATTCAGTTTTGGGCACCACAGTTAAAGAAGGATGTTGATAAGCTGGAACAAGTCCAGAGAAGGGTGACAAAGATGGTGAGGGGTCTGGAGACCAAATCCTTATGAGGAAAGATTGAAGGAGCTGGTTATTTTTAGCCTGGAGAGGAAATAATTGAGAGGTTATCTGATGGCCATGTTCAAGTATTTGGAGGGCTGCCATACAGAGGATGGATCAGAGTTGTTTTCTGTTCAGAAGGTTGGACCAGAACGAATGGGCTGAAATTAAATCAAAAGAGTTCTTGGCTAAACATTAGGAAGAACTTCCTGATAGTTACAGCAGTTCCTCAGTGGAACAGGTTTCTTCGGGAGGTGGTAGCCTCTCCTTTGAAGGTTTTTATAAACAGAGGCTAGCCATTTGATAGCAATGCTGATTCTATGACTCACTATGAATTTAGGCAGATGATAAGAAGGAGGGCAAGAAGGCAGGAGCCAGTGCTCAGCTCTTGTAGCCCTTTCTTATATGCCCAGGGTAATGCTGATCATCAGTTAGGGTCAGGAAAGAATTTTCCTCCGGTACAGATTGGCCTAGGGATCCTAGAGGTTTTTTGCTTTCTTCTGGGCATAGAGTAAGCGTCAATGGGGGAGGGGGAGGTAGCTATGAAATTCCTGTACTGTGCAGGCTGTTGGACTAGATGACCCTATGTTACTATAGTTTCTAGCCCTTTTAATTCCAAAGATATGCCTTTCCTCTTATATTTCCACAACAAAAGGTGCTAGAGACTTATGTTTAAAAGAAATAAAATCTGGAAATTCAGAGAATCTGTTAAACAGGTTATGTTATATCAACATATTTATATGAATTGCCATTTTTTTTAAAAGCCCCCTGGTGAAAATGGCCACCTTGGGATCAAGAGCAAAGGAAATGGCTGTCATGTGGATGGGAAAAATCCAGACTCTCACCCCACAGCAGTCATCCAGGCTTTACTGCAAATGTCACTAAAACTTCACAGCAAAGCAGGTTTCAGAAGATCAAAGGAAAAGCAACCCTGGGAACCTCACAAATGAAGCAGGAACAAAACCCACTTCCCAACAGCATTGAACCTGGGGCAGGTAACCAGTGCGGAAATGGCCAATCCCAGCTTCCATGAGTGCAGGGAGCTCACAGAGGTAGATTTTCCCCACATTTCACCTTTTCTCATGACCCCCAAAGCACCATTGCTGAGGGTGAGGGGAGCCCCCCCCGAGAAAATGTAATGTGTCACAGGAGCTGCAATAAAGTGTGTGTAGGGGTGAAATAATGACACCGCTTGCAAGCAGAGGGGCCTGACAGATCAGGGTCTCCGGGAGCATAAGGGGGGGCAATTTTGCCGATTTCCATGTATCTTGCTGCAGCCTCCCCCAGTGTTACGTATTTTGTCAAGGAAGGTCCTTCAACCTTCAGTGTAAACTTTGGGGGGAGGGGTGCAGGATGGTGCTGGGGGAGGTCTGCTTGTATGAACTCTTTCCCCTCATGCATATTAGGATCCAACCCCACACATGTATAGAGCAGAGAAAAATAAAGCGTTTACAGAACTGATCATAAGAACATCTCTTTAACATTAAAATCTTCTGTTTGGCATGACCTTAGAATAACAGCGTTCTTAATTGTTGTGGACATTATTTTTAATTGAAGAAGGCGTTCCTTAGCTAACGAGCTAAATCACAACCAGACTGAGCATCCATATACATATCTTAGGTCAGTGATTCTTAATCAGGATTAATACACCACTCTGAGTGATCTGCAAATTCTGTGGAAGTGTTCAGAACATTGGGAGACAAACGGGGCATTTGGTATTTTAGGCAGTCTCTTCACTTGTAATGTCTTCTGATAGCCAGTGTAGGAGAGTTGCTACGTACAGCTCCCTCTTCCTCGAGGATAAAGATTGCAATCTAAGAACACTTTCCTGGGAATAAACCCCACTGAATGGGACTTACTTCTCAGTAGACTTGCTTAGGCTTGCTCCCAATTATGCAGATCCTAGATTTCTTCCTTCAGGTTCTTAAACAGTGGGCATCTATAAATAACCATTTAAAAAAGGGAAAGGTTTCCCTTGCTCGAAAGCCAGTCAAATCTGACTTTAGAGGGCAGTGCTCATCTCTGTTTCCAAGTTAAAGAGCCAGCACTGGCCGAAGACTTCCCCATGGTCATATGGCCAGCATGACTAAACGCCCAGGCACACAGAATGCTGTTACCTTCCCACTGAAGCAGTACCTATTTATCTACTTGCAGTTACTTGCTTTCAAACTGCTAGGTTGGCAGGAGCTGGGGCCAGAGACAGGAGCTCACTCCATCATACAACACTAGGGTCTTGAACTGCCGACCTACCAACCTTCCAGTCTGCAACTCAGCGTCTTAACCTCTGAGTCACTGCTGCTCCTCTATAAATGAATTTGTTTAGCCTGGGGCCTTCTTTTTTTGTCCTAAATTTTACTTGCAGCTTGGGAGGGGGCCATTTAATGATAATGTTGCATGTTTGGTGGTCAGTCTTAGATTAGAAATTAAGAACCACTATCTTTGATTCAAAGGAGCAGTTTACTTGTGTTAATTAATTGCTTCATTTTTAGTCTGCTTTCCTTACAAATTCCTCTTACACATTCTGTGGAACTATACTAGTGGTGGGAGGCTTCCTGATCTTGTCAGGTACATTATTACACCAAATGGGGGTCATCACGACTGTGAATACTCAGGTATAGTTGGCTGCTGATCTAATCTGTTCGTAAAGCAGCACCTTCAAAAGGCCTTGGGCAGATGAGTGAAGCTGTCACAGTTGGGCATATTGGGAGAGGAAGTCTTGGACATATGTGTGTCCAAAGCCAAGCGAGACTTTATAGGCAAATGTAAAAACATTTAATTGTTGTGGTCAGTTCCAGCACTAGGTGAATTCTGTGATTCCCCCTGACAAAGCCTGCATGGTGGAACATGTAGGGGCTTTGTATGATAATAATACCTATTACCTGGCATCTTTCCTTTTTGAATTGCTGGCACATTGCTGAGTGTAGCCCAATTTTTCTTCATCTTTGCACATATGGCCCCCAGACTCTTAACTGAGTCATCGAAGGTCAGCTGAACCCCATCAAATCTGGGAAACATAGTGCTCTCCAGGACTTCAGCCAGCATCACCTCTTGTCTTGCCTGGGTTCCCATTTCAACGTGTTCACCCTTAGCCATTTGACCACAGCAGGCAGGCAGAGATTCTTCCATTCAATCCTATGTGAAATATATGATACAAGTGGAGACCCGCAAGAAACTTGAGGGATGGTTATCTCATTCGTCACACCTTTGCTTCCTCTCCTCACCCCCAACTTCTCTCATACTATTTCTCCCCTTTGCCCCCCTTTTCTTACTCTCTATTTCTCCTCCATGCATGTGACTTCCTCTCTATTTCTGACCTGTCATCTTTCTCTTTGTTTTTCTGCCTCCCCACTTCATCACTCTTTCTCTCTCTTTCTGCCCCCATCCCATCATTCTTTCTTTCTGCCCCCATCACTCTCCCAGCCTCCTGCCTGCTTCCTCCCCCACTCCACAGAGCAGCAGCAGCAGCAGCAGCAGCAGTGATGGTGGCAGTGCTCTCAGCCACCCACCTGCTTCCTCTCCCCCCACAGCAGCAGTGGCAGTGCTCTGGGAATCACAACAGATCTCCCAGCTACAGAGATCAATTTACCTTAGGGCTGCCAGCTCCAGGTTGGGAAATTCCTGGAGATTTGGGGGAGATGCCTTGGGACAGTGAGGCTTGGGGAGGCAAGCAGCTTCAGCAGGGTATGATGCCATAGACTCAACCCTCCAAAACAGCTATTTTATCCGGGAGAACTGATCTCTGTCACCTGGACAACAGTTGTAATTCTGGGTGATCTCCAGCTCTCACCCAGAGGCTGGCAATGGTGGTTCTCATGGAGGAAATGGCTGAAGGGTGGAGTCTATGGCATTACACCAGTCCGAAGTTCTTCTCCTTCTCAAATCCTACCATCTCCAGGCTTCACCCCTCAAATGCCCAGGGATTTCCCAACCTGGAGTTGGCAACCCTATTTCCTTCCCACCCAACAGCCAACCTACCTTTATCTGCCTCTCTGTCTTGTGCTTCCCATCTCCACCCCCCAGCCTCTTCCTAGGAAAATTACAGTCTTTCTCCACAGCAGAGACCAAAGCAGCTTTCATTATTCCCGCCTCCTTTTTATCTGCACAACGACCCTGTGAGGTGGGTTAGACTGAAATATGTGACTGGTCCACAATCACACAGTCAGCTTCCACTGCAAGATGGAGATCTGAACCTGGGTCTTGCAGACCCTACTTTGAAGCTCTAACTGATGCACCTCACTGGCTTTCATAGGGTGGCTGCTGATGAACAGTAACAAGCAATCAAGGCTAGGTGAGTCATGCAAATCAGGAGGGACCTGGCAACCCTAGACTACTAATTTAAAGTCGATGGTAACAGCCAAGAGATGCTTTAAAAAAAGATTTCAAGAAGATATCTTTCGAAACGGTTGAACATTCCGGAGATCATCGTTAACAGCTAACAACAACAAACAACTAATAACAACAACCAATAATTGTTGAATACCTGTATATATTTTGTACTCACCTTATGTATTTTGTATTTCACAAATAATTGTTGTATTCTGTTCACTTTAATATTTAAAAAATTAATTGAGCGCAGTTAGGATACAACCCTAGATTACTGCCAGGCCTAGAGTTGCCAGCCTCCAAATGGGACCTGGAGACCCCCAGAATTACAACGACTCTAGACAGCAGAGGTCTGTCTCCCTGTAGAAAATGGCTGCTTTGGAGGGTGGACTATGTGGTATTATTTATTTATTTATTCAACTTCTATCCCGCCTTCCCACCGAAGCAGGAGGCCTCTCTCTTCCCAAACCCAGCTGAGGCCTCTCCTTTCCCAAACCCAACCCTCCTTAGAGTCCACTACAAAATCTCTAGAAATCCCCCAGCCTGGCACTGGCAACTCTTGTGAGACCTGGCCCCAAGGCTCCCCTCCTCCCTCCTTCAAAGGCCAAAAGATGCCTGGCAAGGGCCCTTCTCCCACCCTTTTACTGACAACGCCAGTTGAAAGCCCCCTGCCAAACATTCTAATCATCATTTATGACTGAAGCAGATCCCTGCAGACGCCATTTCAAAAGGTCTCGGGGGGAATTCAACCATCGGTGAATGGATTTTTTTAGTTTTTGGATTTTTCTACAAACCCAAGAAGTCTACTGACTATGTAGGAAAAGCTGTTGGGGGAGAGTGAGCCCCCTGTTGGTGGCACAGTTTGGCTATTAGTATAAGGATATGAGATGGCAGCAATTGTCTCCATGATTGCTGTGGCAGTTTTGCTAGCTCCACTGATCACAGTTAAAAATGTACATAATGGCATGAAGGAATTGGGTAGTAGGAAGTAATCCTAAATTTAACCTCAGATCTTTGGTGAGATTCAGCTAACCAATCCTAAATTAGAAAGACTGTTGTAATAGGCATAATTCAAGGAGTTGGAGAGTTATCAATGAGGATGTAGTGAGTTAGACCATCCATCCAACTCAATATTGCCTGCTCTGACTGGCAGAAGCTCTCTAGGGACTTGGCAGAAAAAGGTAATTCTCACCACCTCTTACCTGAGAACCTTTGACTGAAGGTTGAACCTGGGACCTTCTACATTCAAAACATGTTCTACCACTGAGTCACAGCCCCTTCCCAGAATTGTTCATTACAGGGTTCCAAGTACTGAATAATATATTTCTCAGTTCCAAGAAGTTTAGGGAGGTATAGTAGGTGAGAGGCTAAGTAAAGCAAAGAGAGGCTAAGCAAAAGTTCAAGAATTTGTTTTGAATGATTCTGAGTTCTTGAACTTTACAACAACAACATTTGAATACCACAGGGCACCACTGCCTAGTTCATAGCATTGAATATTTTAAAAGCAGGAACAACCTGATTCTCTCTGCTTCCTCTGACAAATCAAAGAGGTGTTTGAGGAGCACAGAAATATTTAAGCTAGTTAGATGCATTTGAATGTTTTGAGGTGTTCTCCCCGCCCCCCCGGAAAACTGGATTTTTTTCTGAGGAAAAAATGGTGGCTAAGTTATTCAGTTAAACAGGCCATTCAGTACCACTCCAATGAATGGTTAAGAAGTAAAAACTCAAACTGTTCCAAGAAAAGTCTCCCCCCATATTGGTCTGTTCCCCAGTTAACCACCTGGCTATCACCATCATTATATCCCATCATCATTCCCAATCATCAGACCACCGTTGCCTGAAACAGCTGACAGCCACAGACAGGGGCCTTTCTGAGGTTGTGTTTCAGTTGTCAAGTGCCCTCATCACAGCTGTAGGCTCAGCACCTAGCATTTTAAAGTTGATTCAGTATGTGAAAAATTGGCTGTTTGTTCAAACATTTTCTTAACTGGTTTTTGTAATTTCCTTTTTTCCTGGTCTACCCAAGACAAAATCAATTTATGGTTCCTTTTAAACTGCCTGTTGGAAGCATAGTTTGTATTTTCCCCCTTGTTTATTTTACTGTTCCACTCTTTTTATTGATTGTCTGGGTGTTACTGAATTTAATTGTTTAAAATGTATATTTTAAGTTTTTTATGCAGTTCGGCACGCCTTTTGGAGAAGTGGTAAAGATAAAATAGGTGGATAGGGCCTGGGAACACAGGGCCTGTTCTTTCCTGTTATGCCATGGTTCTGAAACATCTCCCCAGATGTCTTTGCTTGGATCTGCTTTTAGGAACCAGATAAAAGCAAGATTGTCAGCTTGGGAAATTCCTGGAGATTTAGGAGTGGTGCTTGGGGAGAGTGGAGTTTATGAAAGGGGAGGAAGCTCTTCAGGGATGTGATGCCCTAAAATCTACCTTCCAAAGCTGCTGTTTCTTGTAGGGAAACTGATCTTTGTAGTCTGCAGCTCAGTTGTCATTTCAGGAGACCTCAAGGTTGGCAACTCTTGGTGAAAGCAATCCTTTTCCCTTGGTCCTGTGCAATGCTCCCTCTAAGCTGTGGAATCTTGTGAGCAAAAATTCTACTTTGTGAGCTACTGGCATTAAAGTTGTGAGTGAGTGATTTGGCTACTGCATAAAGTAGTTTGGTCTGGAGCCATCCTTACTGAGCTAGGACAAAAATGTGTGAGTTGGAGGCTAAAAAACTGTGAGCTAGCTTACACTAACTCATCTTAGAGGGCACACTGTGTTTGTTTCTGCTTACTGCTGTTTTGCTAATCTGGTCTTTGTTTCAGTGCTTAACATTTAATGTTCTACTATTTTCCAGTAATTGGTTGTTGCCATTTTACTTTTTGTTTTAAAACATTACTACTAGAATAGTAGGTTTGAAGTATTTTAAATAAATAAAATTAAGAACTCTGCCAGAAAAGAAATTAAATCTTTTGAGAGACATCTTGAACTTAATTAAAATATATTCAGGTGGGTCTGAAGCAGCACAAAGTTTGAGTCCAGTGGCACCTTTAAGACCAACAAAGTTTTATTCAAGATATAACTTTGTTGGTCCTAGAGGTGCCACTGGACTCAAAATTAAAATGTCACTACAGCTAATGGTCAAGCTATATGGCAATTGAGGTTCTCCTGATTAGTAACTTAAGCTCAACAAAACAGCCAAAGGGAGGCCACAATTTGGATTGGATCCAGAGTAGTGGGGTACAGAGGGCTTAATGGTTTGCCTCTGTGATGTTTCCTTGAGAGAATGTTCCACCCCCCTAGCTGCTATAAGAGCCGGTCAGAGAAAAAGACAGGCTATCATATCGTACCTATCTTTTTTATTATCCTTACTAGGTCCTGTATCAGATTCATGTGGGTAGCCATGTTGGTCTGAAGCAATAGAACAAAGTTTGAATCCAGTAGCACCTTTAAGACCAACATGGTTTAATTCTGGCTATAAGCTTCATGTGCATGCACACTTCCAGATACCTATTTGGTATAGGTGCACACAAAAGCTTATACCCAAAATTAAACTTTGTAGGTCCTATATCAGTTTGGGTAAGGGGGATGTCTCGTGAAAAAAGCCACAGAGGAAAAATATTAACTCTTCCACTGCTGAACTGCAACCCTGATTAGTATTGACTCTCCTGTGACTGCTTTCGGAGCCTAAATTACAATTAGGTGATCGGGTTGCAGATTCCAAATATCTAGAGTTGCCAGGTCTCTCTCTGTAGTGGGACACATTCTGTTAGCAGCCTACCGAGCTGTGGTGAGAGGGAGGAAAATAATACAAAAATCACTGTGGCACTGCTCTTGGATTCAGGTTTCCACTGAATCCTAGAGAGGCATGACATCTCTTACAGGTTTGCCCTGGAACATAACACCATTAATTTGGCAGTGTCCCCCCATGTCTCTGCCCCCAGTCTCCCACTGGGTGCCAGGCATCAGCTGGCAATCATACAAGTATCACATATTGTTCGGCCTTAAGTCATCGCTATATAATAATACAGAGATCTTTTTGTCTATAATAGATAGACATATTTATTACTTTGCAGCTTGCCGACCACAATGTTGATATAACAATTAAAACAAAAAGACTGCCAACAGGAAGTCTTCGTGTGTTTCTCTAGAAAGCAGGATGGAGGCAGTTATCTTTTAATTTATCTGCTTTTCAGGTAGTTTTTCAAAATCTTTTCAAAAAGCAAACTGTTTAAAAGTTTCTGTTCATGTCTTCAAGGGAAACCCACAAATGCATTGATGTAATAATCATTTTGCTGTAAGTGAATGTTTTGCATTTTATCTTTTGTATCTGATTGAGAAAATTACAATGTAGCTTTCCTTTTGTAGGCCAGCTCCAGTTCCTGCCTTCTGAGTCCATCTCTGCTTTCACCACATTCCAGATTAAGACTGGCAAACACACTAGGCAAACCACGGATTCCACTTTATCCTCTTTCTACCCAAAGTGGTAACATGGTTTTTTCTTTTTCTACTTCTTAGTGAGGCGCTGCTATGGTACATTAAATGAGCTTAGTCAAATAGCATCATGTGGCTCCTGAAAGCATTTTGAGTAACAGAGAAACAGGAGACAAACAGTTCCCCCCCTTCATTGTTCTTATTGGTTCAGGTGATTGCTGCAAAACGTTAACTCCCAATCTATGTAATTCATCTTTTGTGGTGGTATTATTTATTAGCAAAGAGAGTCCCTCCTTTGCAAGCAATGAGTGATGATGACAGCAGTCTGTAGAGGCTTTCACGTTCATAGCAATGTCAGGTTTGCCAACAGGTGGAGAAAAAATGGCCTGTCCTCTTAATAGAGACTCATGGGATGTTATTTACCAGGTGGCGCTGTTTGCCTCCATTCCAAGAAAAGTTTCATCTGCCCTTTTCTACTCATTAAATCTCTATTAAAGAGGCAGGACATTTTTTCTCCAGGCTATTGGCAACCCTTGCAGGTAAAGCCCCAGTGGATATCTTTTGGATTTTTCCCCACTGTGCAACTAAAAGGGAAGAATGCAAAATTCTTACCAGTGTAAACAACAACTGAATAAGAGCAGTCTGCTCAGCAAAATTACATGCTTAAATTTCCCTGGCAAACTAAAGGCTTGTGTAGTTGGGCAAAATGTATCAAAATGGTTGTTAATAAGTTGTAATTCTTCAAGGCAAGATGAAATATCATTCAGCATTTTAAAGATGGAGCCAAAGATAGCATTCTTGACAGCAGCTCAGTTTCAAATGATGACCCTTTGGTGTGTCAAAAAGTGCAATCCTATGCAGAGTAACTCCATTCTAAGAAGTTTGGAATTAATGGGTTTAGACTGGGGGAACTCTGCATAAGACAACACTGAAACTGAATGCATGTGTCTGTAATGTTGATAATAGCACAATTGTTGGTTGAAATATAACATTGTTGATCTTCCAAGGCTGCAGTCATTAAAGACGTCAGTGGACTCACATTGTAAGCCACTGTTTAACTCGTGCACACTTTCTTCCTTTTCTCTCCTTTCTTTTTCCTCACCAAACTACAGTTTGCTGTTGCTTGTAAACCAGACAAACCATCAATTGTGTTTAAAACAACAACACATAGTTCGTTGGGTTCAGGTATAATTACAAACTATGGATCTTCGTCGTGGTCTCTGTGCAGTCCCACACATGGGTTGGGCGCCTGCGCACGACCTCGACTGGAGAAACTTCTTGAGCTTTGCCTCAGAAAACTTTTGGCGGGCTCTTTCCCTGCCCTCAGGGAGCAGGCACGCACCGCGCACGTCCAGAGCGGGGGAGAGAGCTGCCTCCCACTTAGTTCTTCTTCGACAGCCTCGTGTTCACACCTCGTCCTGGTTGTTCCATACTTGCCTCAGCTGAGTATTCTTTGTTCATCTTTTCTTCTTTCCTTCTTCGTTTTTCTTGACTATTTTGTCTAAAAACACCTCCAGACCCTTTCCTCGATCTCAAGATCTCCACCCTTCTCGCCAAGGGTGCCATCGAGGTGGTCCTGGAGGCACAACGAACCCTAGGCTTCTACTCCAAGTATTTCCTTGTACCGAAGAGGGACTGGCTTCAGGGCCATTATGGATCTTTGGAATCTGAATCAGTACGTCCAATGCCACGAGTTCCAAATGGTCACTTTGCAGTCCATTCTTCTGCTGATTCCAAAAGCTGCATGGTTAGCCTCGGTCGACTTTCAGGACACATATTTCCACGTCACCATTTGTCCGCAACACCGAAAGTTTCTTCGGTTCGGTGTCAGAAATGCACACTACCAAGTCCTCCTGTTCGGACTCTGCACTGCCCTGAGGGTTTTT